>JAZHRO010000025.1:36630000-37850000 GCA_037157565.1 Thalassia testudinum
ATTTCCCTCCTTACTTCACCATGTACCCTTCCACATCTTACACACATTTCCAATCCTATCCTCCTACCACCACTTATCCCAAAGATGATTACTCTCCCGACTTAACTTGTAATTACCCATCCACTAGCCGAGGTAACTTTGATTGGGGATACGAATCTGGACCTCAGTGTCCTGGGCCTAAGCCTGGACAACAAGACTATGATTACCATCCTTCCCAGAGCTATAATTATTATAGATCTCCATCCTTTAATGACCAGACCAACCTGATCTATGATCAGGAACGATATGATGAATAAAACACCCACCCTCCCCAGTATTCCACTGAATATAGGTCACCACCATCCTTTGAACAACCTAGAACGACCTACTTTCAGGGAGGGACCTGAGAACGTTGACATCTTAACTCCCCTAGATTTAACCCAAACCTACCCAGACTTGAATCAAACCAGTTGGTCCAAGTGAACCAGATCCAGGATAGGGTGTTGGCTAATTTGAGGAACACTATACAATCTTTAGGAGCTTAGCCAACACCATGCACTAAAGCACTGGAGCGTATGATCAAAATGATTGATGAACTTAATAGTTCTCAATTGCATTTGCTCCAAATTGTTAGGGATAGGGACCTGGGTGAGTTTCTTCCTAGGAAATTGTCTAGGTTGAGGATGAAATTTATGGTTGCCCTAGTCAAATCTTGGGATGATTCTTGAGATGAACCCCCTTCAGGAGAGCCAATGTCTGAACTTGCTCAGGCACCTTTCGGGGGGGATACATATTCTAAGAATGGAGATGACCAGGTTGGTCTGGAGCAACCCTTTGAGGATGAATCGAGTTTATCACCTGAGATCCTAGAGCCAAGGAATGACGAAAAATATGTCTCCACGGACCATGAAATGACATATGATTTTGAGACATATATAAATGAGGATCATGGATTCTTTGATTTTGAGGGTGAGGAATCTCTTAGTGAAGTCTCACTTGAGCGTAATGAAGATGATTTTAGTGAGACAAATGGGCTCGAGGAATCTGATGCACCATTTGATATCCCATTCATTAAAGATTTGGATTCGGTTGGGGTTAACATGGAGGATCCGAATCTTGATGATTCAATCAGTGACCCTAGTCCTCATCTGCACCCCGAAGAGCTGACTTCTGAGATTATTACACCCAAGTCAATCCTGATTCAGCCACAATTGTTGAACTTGGGCATTTAGATGGGGTATACAATGATTTGGAGGTCCTGGAACTTGAGCACTTGATTTTAGAGGATAAGAATTTGGCAATAAAAATTTGGGAGGCTAATTCTAAGGGAACTTTGATTTTGGATCTAAGGGTACATATGGACCTGAAACCACTTACTTTTTACGAGGACCCTTACGATATCTTTCATGCGCAACCTAAGCTCGAAATAACTGATTATTTTTCTAAGCTGAATGTCAAGTGGACATCTGAAACTAGTGAACCAGATCTACCTATTTTCTACCATTTTGGTCTTGGGTTGCACACCCCAAAATCGTAGGCCCGACCTTACAAGCTTCACAACCTTCGATTCTGGGTGATTTTCATCTAGAACCTGAGAATCACTCGACCCTGGGGCATGGGTCTGCACCATAATCTTGTCCACGTCTATGGACATCTTTTATTGGTGGGTTTCAGGATCAATAGTTTTATTTTGATTCTGACCCGCACTTGTGAATTCTTAAATTCTTCTTTGTATGTATGTTTTGCCTAGCTGAAGGCATTAAACTTAGCACGTGTGTATACACTCTTCTCTCTGTGGAGCTGACTAGATTTTCATGACACTCAGGTGATTTTTATTTACTCTGCCCTTTTCATGTCTTTATTTTTACAATAGAACATTGCATCATTTAAGCATGGAGGGGTGGATACTTAATCCTGAAATCATTTTGTTAACTCCGTAGAATTTCTTTTACTTTCTTTAAAAAAAAAGAAAAAAAAGGAAAAAAAATTTTAAAATTGAAAAAGATAAAAAAAGAAGAATTAGGAGAGAACATATGCATTTGGAAGTTATTAACTTTAGGAAATGATACAAGAGGACCTAAATACTTAGACTCTTTAGGTCTTCGAGCTTAATTAGCCCAGGTGTCCACCCGAATGTGGACTTAGTCTCAAGTCCACAACAATTCAAATTCATTTTTAATTTAGCTAATAAATTGGGATGATAAGTATGCGACTTATCTACCTGCCCTCTGATTTAGGGGGACTTTAAGCCTAAGCATCTACACAC
Source organism: Thalassia testudinum (assembly GCA_037157565.1). Classification (NCBI taxonomy): domain Eukaryota; kingdom Viridiplantae; phylum Streptophyta; class Magnoliopsida; order Alismatales; family Hydrocharitaceae; genus Thalassia; species Thalassia testudinum. The sequence goes on from JAZHRO010000025.1 coordinate 36,632,246, forward strand.
ATTTTTTGCACTAACTCACTTCTCAGTGATTTCTTTAGAAATTGGGTAGCTAATGAACTATCTAGGGTCGTACGGCTGTCAAGTTGTCGGTGGTAGCAGCTCATTGGCCAGTTGTCTAGAGCCCAGTCACAAGACCACTTTCATTGTACTGCCTTTAAGTAAATCTTAGATCAGGAAAGCCACCTACATAAAAAAAATAGAGAAAAAGAAAAGAAAATATAAAAAAAGGAGAAAATAAAAATAAATAAATAAAACCACATTTCACCACAAGAGTATGGCAAGCAAGTTGTCGGTGGTAACAGCTCATCGGCCGATTGTCTAGAGCCTAGCTCACAAAAAAAATGCACAATAATTCCCGAAACACCTAGGGAAGAAGCGAGGAAGTAGAATAAACTAGGGAGATATACACTGGGTTTGCCCTTATGTTGACCCCATAAATAAAAGAAGTAGGGAGAAAGCTAACGTTCGAAAATATAAACATCTAGGCAAGGTCACCTAGGGTCGTAGAGACCTGAAGTCCGTTTTAATGGCCGCCTAGTGAGTCTTTCACTATTTTCACAAGATGCTTAGCACTTAGAGTCCTTTTCGAGTCTTGGGCAGGATGGGTAGCCGTAAAAAGTTATCCTGGAACTCTCAAACTCCAAAAGTACAAAAAAAATTAAAAAAGAAGAAAGATAATAAAAAAATGTATCTTCCCTTTTCAAATAAGTTGAGGACTTAGGTGGTCTGCATTCTGGCAGACACTCGGGTATTGTTGAGTCTTCGTAGTTTAGGACCTTAGTTGAAATTTTCTATTTTTAATAAACGACTTTGGCCAAAGTGATCTAATCCTAATTATACTTTTATACATAGCATATAGTTTCATTTTGCTAGGGACTAGCAAAAGATAGGCATGGGGGTATGATGTAAGCACATTTATTGACGGTAAAATGCTTACTCATGCATGTTCCTAGGCTTAGATTTGCATTTCATGTTATAAATATTCCACAGCAAGCATCATTCTGAATTTAGAGTAGTTGTATAAAATTTAGGTTAATTACATCCTTTTTGTGGTCAGGAGAGAAGGATATTTATTTTGGAGCCTCGGATTGATGATTCAACCATACAGATCTGATCAAGATGATGATCAGAGTCTAACACCTCCGAAATCGCCTCGATCGGAGTCCCGTAGAATCATGTGAAGTTCGAGGAAGATCGATGGCCAAGAGACTAGGTGACATAATTCAGAGCTTTAAATGACAAATCCAACCGTGTAGATGGATATAGGTCGACGATCGCAACCTAACAGCACGAAAATCGACTCAATCCAACCTCTGTAGCAGCCCCTACAAGGAAAAGAAGATGGACGGCCCAGATTGCACCACGTGGCGCAGCCTAGGCCACCCAGCACATGCACGCACCACAGCACGTGCGCAGCAGCGTGGGTGCACATGCACGTGCGCAGGCCCGCGTGGAGAGTGCCCAGCGCAGTTCCTGCGAAGCAAGTAGTGGATCTTCAGAGACAGATTGGCAGACTTACAGCGATGCTTATGTCCGTCGCTAATTCATCGCATGCCAGCAAAGCCAACTGTGGGTGCCAGCAGGCATGAGCTGCCAATAACAACGTTTCCAGCAATTGCCTTGATGTCACTAACGGTCTCGTACCTATTTTTTCTTCTTCTCCTCCACTACAAAAGAACCAACAACCCCTCCCTTCTAAGCCATCTCTACCTACTCTTCTCCCACCTACTCCTAAGCTCTAGTAAGCTTACCAACGCTCCATTAGAGCTTGTTCTCAAGCTCCCAAGGTGCCTATTAGTGTAGCGAACCTCTGCCCCACTAAATACTCCTCCAACTTCCCATCACCCTTCATAGGTCGCCTTGGAGCCATCCTCCCACCTCCATTCCAATAGCAGATCATGTCCATCTTCTCACCACCATTTCAGAGCCATGTCAAAGCTTTCCTCAACCTGCCATCCTCTTGCATCTCACTTCTGTCGTCCCGCTCCTCACCTCCTTTGTCTGAGCTTCCGCCTGGCACCGTCGACTCACCGAACAGCCGATTCAGAAGATTTTCTCTCACTTCCCTCTCTTTTTATGCTTTCGTAGATTATTGTAATAGACATTAATGCAATACATCACATTTGATTCCATCTCTATCTTGTGATTGCTTGTCTTTTATTTCAAAAACACAAAAAAATAACAAAACCCTAAAATACCAAAAAGAAACAAATCGAAGCACGATTTTCAACTAAAGTAAATGTTGCCTACCTGTGTTCGACCCAGGACTCCCTTGGAGTTTCAGTATAAATTTTATCTGATCGATGTGTTTTGCAACTACGGTGATAGGTTAGTTGTAAGCCCCCTATGATTTACTATGCTAGCAAGACTCCGAACGAGGCCCAGAGGAACTACACCGTTACTAAAAAAGAATTGCTAGCCGTAGTTTTCGCTTTAGAAAAATCTAGGGCTTATCTGTTAGGTTCTCGTGTCATCATTTATACCGACCACTCGACCTTGAAACATCGCTTGGCCAAAAGGGATGCTAAACCCCGGCTTCTTCGCTAGATTCTGCTACTTCAAGAGTTTGATCTTGAAATCAGGGATAAAGTAGGGGCACAAAATGGAGTGGTAGATCACCTCTCGAGAATCCTAATCGAGTCTCCTCACCCGGATGTCCTGATCTCTGATTCTTTTCCGGATGAGACCATCCTCATAGTCTCGGGTATCCAAACCCCCTACTTTGCAGATATTGTCAATTATTTGGTCGTTGGCCAAATCCCCCAAGATTGGACCAAACAACAATGGGATAGACTTGTGTTTGAGGCCAAATATTATTTTTGGGATAATCTTGAGCTGTAGCGCATCGGTGCAGACCAAATTATTCGTCGATGCATCCCAGAAATCAAGTTCCATAGCATACTTGAGTTCTATCACACTTTGGGTGTGGTGGACACTTTTCTGGGAAAAAGACAGCCGCAAAAATTTTACAATCTGGATTCTATTGGTCGTCATTATTTAAGGATGCCCAGGAATTCTCTAAGTCATGCACCTGATGCTAGACACTCAAGAAAATGGCTAAGAGAGATATGATGCCCCTAAACCCAATTCTTTCCGTTGAACTTTTCAACATCTGGGGCATCGACTTTATGGGACCCTTCCCTCCTTCATTTGGACAGCAGTATATTTTGGTCGCTGTTGGTTACGTGTCCAAGTTGATTGAAGCAATTCCCACCCGAACCAATGACCATAAGGTGGTCATCGATTTTGTAAAGAGAAATATCTTCAGTCGGTTCGGGGTTCCTAGGGCAATTATCAGTGATGGTGGCACACATTTCACTCATGCCCAGTTTCAAAATTTACTGGGGAAATACGGGGTGAACCATCGGATTTCCACACCTTACCACCCTCAGACAAACATACTGGCCGAGGTCTCCACTTGGGAGATCAAGAACATTTTGTAGAAAATCGTTAGTCCTGATAGGAAGGATTGGACCCAAAAGCTAGATGATGCTCTTTGGGCTTACTATACAGCGTACAAAATGACTATCATTATGTCTCCGTTTCGTCTGGTGTTTGGTAAGGTGCGTCACTTACCCGTAGAACTTGAACACTGGGAATTTTGGGCCATCAAGAATTGTAATGTGGACCTTGAGTTGGCCGGGAAAACTAGAAACTCCAACTATCTGAGTTCGCGGAGCTTCGAAATGATGCTTATGAAAATGCCGGAAACTATAAGGCAAGGACCAAAGCTCTCCATGACCAGATGATTTTGAAAGTTCCCTACTTGGAGGGGTGAGATCAGCGTGACAAAAAAAAAGCGGAATTGAACTATATAAAGCAATATCACAAAAATAAGCAATCACAAAATGTACACAGGTATTTTTAGGTGGAAACCCAAACCGGGTGAAAACCACCACCTAACCCTCTCGAGTTAGGATTTTCCGATCAACCTAGTTGATCAAATCCACTAAACCGAATCACTTAAAACGAGGGTGATTCAACCTCAATACAACCACGCTACAAGTACGAGGGTAGCGTTCCTCAACCCCTTCTCTCCACGAGAAGGATTTTGTCCCACGAAGGAGACGGGAATTCGCAAAGCGAATACCCAACCAAAATAACAAAGATAAAATAAAACAACAGGTCCTATAGAGCCAACAAAGTAATAAACCTAACTTCTATAGGAATAAGGAAACTCCCCTTTGCAAGGAGTGCGTCGAGGATGACGCGGGTGCGTGAGCCACGCAACGGCGCAATGTCGCTCTCGTGAACAACGGCGGGAGAGCGAGTGCGCGAAGACTTGATGCTCTCAAGAGAATGAAACTAGAGCTTGGAGAGCAAGGGCCTCAATTGGACACAAGAGAGTGGAAGTATGTTGCTTAAGTGTGTCTTGTGTTTTTCTAAGTGTATATCTTGTGTGTTTTTGTGTTGCAAAGGCTCCCCTCTATTTATAGAGGCCTTAGGAAGGCTTTGGAAGGCTTAAGAAAGGTTCTATAGCCGTTGGGTGCAAAGCCCAAGAGAATCAGGCCGAAATCAGGACAATGATTACATTTGACAGGGTTATCAGACGTCTAACTCTTTCATCAGACGTCTGGAGGGCCACTTTAAGACGTCTGATTTAAAGGTCAGACGTCTGATTCTATGCGGGTTTCTCCCTGACTTGAATCAGATCTAAACAGGGTTTTTACGCAAGTCCATCAGACGACATACAGGACGTCTGGCACTATGTATGGATGTCTGGAAACCTACTTTTACTGTGGGAATTGATTTCCAAATGTTGCAACGGCTAGAAAATCTCTGAAAAGAGATTTTGGGTCAGCCGAGGCAAAACGGTCATTTATCAGACGTCTGGAAAGGCCTAAGGACGTCTGATAAGGCTCTAACGGTCATATTCTTGAGTGTCTGCGAAGCCAGCCAACGGTCCACTAATTGGACGTCTGGCAAAGTAATCAGATGTCTCCTGAGACGTCTGGTCTAAGGTCTGGACGTCTGATTTCATCAGACAGAACTAACTATGTCCAACCTAACAGTTATCAGATGTCTGAAACAACAGTCAGACGTCTTAAAATACATTATCAGACGTCTGATTTGGGAATTAGACGTCTGGAAAGTCTGTTTGAACCTTATATTGGTTTTCTAAGTATTCTACAGAAAACCTAAGTATCCTAGGGTTGTGCCGGTGTTCCTAGGACTACTGTTAGGGTTCTTTGAGGCTCTTTAACATGAAATATATAAGGAAATAAAGAGCAACAAAAGAAACGAAAAATACAACAAGTACAAAAGAAGGAAATCTATCCTATTCTTCATTTCCTTCCATCTTCAATCTTTCGCTCCACGCGAACCTCCTCTGTTTTCCATCAAGCTCCTCCAATCCATCCTGGATGCGAGCTCGAACTCCGTCTAAACACGTCCATATTTGCAATTGACCTGAAATCTAGGACTCAGATTGCAAATGTTAAATAACACGTGTTTTGTTATCATCAGAACAAATGATCGTGGTGCTCTAGCACCAACAGATTTCACATAAGAGCTTTGAGCCGAACCAAAAGGTCTGGCTTTTCAATTCTCGATTGAAGCTTTTCCCTAGAAAGCTCAAGTCTAAGTGGGATGACCTGTCCGTTATTGAGTGAATTTTTCCTAATGGGCCCATTGAAATCTTCGACCCAAAGATGGGCAATATTTTCAAGGTCAATGGACAGCGTGTCAAACCCTTTGTTTACCATGTGTTCCTTGAAGCCGTCTGGGACAAGGTTGCTCTTGCCTTGCCGTAACCACTGTGGGCTGATCATCGCCTAGCTGAAGGCATTAAACTCAGCACATGTAATGACTATTCCAAGCTGAACAAAGTCTCATGGAAACCAGGTGTTATTCTTCCACTTCTACTCTCTTGCATGCCATAATTTTGCACAATGAATACATTGCAATAGCTAAGTATGGGGGGTGGACATATTTTATAACCTTTTTGTCAGCTGTAACAGTAATTTTCTATTATTTGATTCTTTAAAAAAAAAATTTAGAATTTGGAGATGAGAACTTAGGCATTAGGAATTGCAAACTTTAGGAATTGATACTTTGAGACCTGAATACTTAGAATCTTCAGGTCTTCAAGCTTAATTAGCTCGGGTGTCCACTCGAATGTGAACTTAGTCTCGAGTCCTCACCAATCCAAATTTATTTAAATTTGGTAAATAAATTAGGATGATAAGTATACGACTTATCAACCCATCCTCTGATTTGGGTGGATTTTAAGGCTAAGCATCTACACACTATTCGCACTAACTCACTTTCCGATGATTTTTATGGAAATTGGGTAGCTAATGAATGACTTGGGTGGTATGGCTAGCATGTTGTCAGTGGTAACAGCTCATCAGCTAGTTGTCCAAAGCCCAGCACAAGACCATTTTCATTGTACTGCCTTTAGGTAAATCTTAGATTAGGAAAGCCACCTACATAAAAGAAAAAGAAGAAGAAAAAAATAGGAAAAGGGGAAGAAAAAAAAATAAAATCGCACTTCAACGCACGAGTATGGTTGGCAAGTTGTCGGTGGTAACAGCTCATCGGTCAGTTGTCTAGAACCCAGCTCACAAAAAAAAATGCACAATAATTTCCAAAACACTTAGGGAAGAGGAGGGGAAGTAGAATAAACTGGGGAGATATATACTGGGTTCGACCTTGTGTTGACCCCATAAAAAAAGTAGGAAAAAGCTACGGATCGAAAAGATAAACCTCTAGGCATGGTCACCTAGGGTCGTAAAAACCGAAAGTCAGTTTTAACGGCCATCTAGTGAGTCTTTCACTATTTTCACAAGATGCTTAGCACTTAGAGTCCTTTTCGAGTCTTCGGCAGGTCGGGTGGCCGTAAAAACTTATCTCGGAACTCTCAAACTCCAAAAGTACAAAAAAAATAGAAAAGAAGAATAACAAGAAAAAAAATTTTTTATCTTCTCTTCTCAAATAAGGCAAGGGCTTAGATGGTATACATTCTAGTAGGCACCCAGACACTGTTGAGTTTTGCCTAAATACTCGAACCTTGATTCTACTTTTATACATAGCATTTAGGTTAGTATGTTTGGCACTAGGAAAAGGTAAGCATGGGGGTATGATGAACACACAAAAATTCATGACAAATTGCTTATTTGTGATAGTTCTTAGGCTTAGCATTGCATATCATGTTATAAATATTGCATAACATCCATTGCATGGCATTTAGGATAGTTGTATGTTTTGTATATTAATTCCTTCATTTTATATGGCCAAGGGGCAATGTGACATCCATACGGGTTTCGGATGGAAAATCCGACCATATGGATCGATCTGGAGTGATGTTCACAGTTCAGCATCGCGGGAATCATCGCGATCTGAGCACCGCGGCACCCTATACAAGAAGAAGAAGATGGATGACCCAGATGGAGCCATGTGGCACCATCCAGACTGCACAACACTGGCCACTAGCCACCACCTACTCCATTCATCATCCACGCCGTTGAATCCTAGCCGTTGGATCAAGATACAATGGCTGGGAAGCATTTGCATCGAGCTCCTCCTTGTGACACAAAGGTCGACCTAGCGCAATGGTGGGGGCGGCGGTTCTCAAGGGAGGGGTGCGGGTTCGAATCCCCGCTGCCCACCAAAAATGCTCAAATCAGCCGGGCAGCAGCACACGTAAGCAGCAGTGGCAGCATAGCACGTGCGCACGCATCAGTGCACACTAGTGTGGACACTAGCAGGCTACTACGCAATCAGTGCAGGCCAGTGCAGACACCAGCAGGCTGCTGTGCTATCAGTGCATGTGATGGGTGGCAGCGCAGTGCGAGCACATGCGTAGTTGGTGCCAGCTTTCAGTGACAGCTGGGTTGACCTACTGCGATGTTTATAATCGTCGCTACTTCATTGCAAGCCAGTAAAGCCAGCCAGGGGCATAAGCTGATGTGAGCTGTCTACAGCAACGTTTCCAGCGATGGTCTGGAGGTCACTAAAGGTCCTTTACCTTTACCCATTTTTAGGCTCTTGTCCTCCACTATAAAATGACATACACCCCCTCCCTTCCAAGCCAACTCTACCTACTCTACTCCCACCTACTCCCGAGCTCTAGCAAGCCTACCAACGCTCCATGGAGCTTGTTCTCAAGCTCCCAAAGTGCCTATTAGTATTGCGAACCTCTGCCCCACCAAATATTCCTCCAACTTCCCATCCCCCTTCATAGGTCACCTTGGAGCCATCCTCCCACCTCCATTCTGGTAGCAGATCAACTTCATCTTCTCACCTCCATTACGAAGCTACACTGAAGCTTTCTTCAACCCAATGTCATCGTGCATCTCACCTCCATCGTCCCGCTCCTTACCTCCTTCATCCGAGCTTCCAGCAGGCACCATTATCTTGCCGAACAGTTGATTCCAGAGTTTCCCTGTCACCCCCCTCTCTTTTTATGCTTTCATAGTAGATTGTAAAAGTAATTGAAGTGATATCTATCACATTTTCGTTCCATCTCTACCTTGTGAACCATTTGGTTGTTTTCTTCTTACAAAAAAATAGCAAAACCCTAAAATACCAAAAAGAAACAAATCAAAGCACGATTTTCACCTAAAGTAAACGTTGCCTCCCTATGTTCGACCTGGGACTCCCTTGGAGTTTCAGTATAAATTTTATCTGATCAACGTGTTTTGCAACTATGACGACGGGTTACTTATAACCCCAATTTCTAACATGCAAAACACGTGCGACCACCCGACAATGTCGCCAAAATGATCATGACAGGTTTGCGCCCATCGTCGTAGCTTGATTCAAGAGAAAATCTGTCGATCAGATAAAATTTATTACTGAAACTCAAAATGTGAGTCCTGGGTCGAATACGGGGAGGTGAACATTTGGTTTTGAAAATCCGCGTTTCACTTTTTATTTGTTTTTGTTGTTTTTGTCTTTTCTAATTTTTTTTGTATTTTTAATAGGGCAAGAGATCAGATCGATGAAATATAGCTAATCTACTTGCAAAATAAAAAGAGTGAGACAGAGAGAGAGAAACAATCATGTATTTTTATAATGAAATGCTTATTACAACTCGGAAAGCAAGAAAACTATACTACAAAAGCAATAAAGATAGAGATAGGTGAGAGAAATCCCCCTCGACGGTCGCTTGGAGGATGACTCGCTCTAATGTTGCTTGAAGAAAGGTGGTGAGGAGCGGGATGAACGAGGATGGAGGGCAAGGCAGGATAGCATCGCGACGTGGATCTTCTTCCCGAAGGGAGGTAAGAAGATGACCACAGGATTCCCCACGAAGGGGTACGAGAGGCAGGAACAAATATTTGTTTTCTACTCTAGAGGAGAATCCTGATCTTGGGACAAGCTCTCTTTAGAGCCTTGGAGGTGGTGAGAGGAAGAAAGGAAGAGATGAAGAAAAATGGGAGGGGTAGGGGTCCTTTTATTGTAGAGGAATGAATCAAATTTGTATATAGGACATTTAGTGACGGTCATAAATGTCGTTGAAGATCTGCCGCAAATGTAGTTGAAGACAGCACACGTGCCCACACTGTTGCTGCATTGGCATGCGCTCCACGCCTCTGCCACCTCATCGTTGGCACATGCTCCGTGCGCCCTTGTCGCGAGTGCACACATGCTACGTGCCTACGCACCTCACACCCACGTGCGCTGCTACTACTACCGCTGCCATGTGTGCGAGTGCACTTGCGCTGCTGCATTTGCGAGCTTGCATGCCTCCACACGCAGGCAAGCATCTGTGCTACTGTGCATGTGTGGTGGCACGTGCGTGTGTATGGGCCTCCTTGGTTGCGCCACTTGGCACGACCTAGGTCGTCCATCTTCTCTCTATTGTAGGGGCAACTACAGAGGTCAAATTGAGTCGATTTTTGTGCCATTGGTTTTCTATCGTCAACCAGAATCCATCCGCATGGTCGCATTTGTCGTTTGAAGCTCCAAATTATGTCACTTAGTCCCTTGGCCATTGATCTTCCTTAGACTGCATATGGTGCTACGAGACTTCGATCAAGGCGATTTTGAAGGCATTTGACTCCGATCGTCATCCTGATCAGATCTATACGGTCGGATTCAATCCGAGGCTCAAAAATAAATCTCCTTCTCTCTTGACCACAAAAAGGATGCAATTAACCTAAAATGTACACAACTACTCTAAATGCAGAATGATGCATGCTATGAAATATTTATATTATGGAATGCAAATCAAAGCCTAGGAACATGCATAAATAGGCATTTTAACCTAAATGGTTTGCATCATACCCCCATGCCTATCTTTTGCTAGTTCCTAGAAAGATTAATCTACATGCTATGTATAAAAATAGAATTAGGACTCGATCGCTACTGGGTAAAAACCCAAATCGGGCAAAAACCACTACCTAAGCCTCCCAGCTTAGGATGTTTCTGACTAGTCCAAGCAAGTCAATCCACTAACTGTACCACTTGAACGAGGGTGGCACAACTACTTCTCTTTCTATCCTGAAGAGAAGCAAAAACAACAACCATGTATCTTCCCAACAATCTTGGGATCAGTAAATCAAAGCAACAAAATAGAATAATAGAAGTAACTTTTGTGGAACCTCAATAAAATATCAAACTAGATCTTTCACAGAGGCTCGAGGCATCGTGCTTTTGAAGAATGTGAAGAACAGGGCACAGAAGCCTTTGGAATAAGCACGAGAAGCTCTACTTTTCAAAGGTATTTCTTTTTGAAAGTTGTGTAAAGGGCTATGTACGACCTCTATTTATTATAAAAGTTTTTCCTGAATAGGAAATTCAATTGGTCGATCAATTAAGGTTAATTGGTTGATCAAAAGGCAATTTGGTCGATTAATTAAGATGGTTAGTCGATCGCTAATTGATCGGTCAATTTACTTGGTTGGTCGATCAAAAGGATATTTATCAACTTCCTAGAATGGACTCATTTGATCGGTTAATGAAGTTGGTTGGTCGATCAAGGTATTTTGGTCGATCAATTAACTAATCTAGTCAATTAATAACCCTAAAAACTTGGTTTTGAAATGATACATGGAAATCCATTTTTGAGTTTTATTTGAGGTTCCTTACAATAATGTCCTAGACTTAAATAAAGATAAAAAGACACATTAGCAACTATCTGCACTTGTCTTGAAAGATGCTTTAATGATTTAATCCGGGATAGTCCTGAAATGTTAGTCTTGCAATAAGCATAAATTCAGTGCATCAAAACAGAGGTGCTTACATTCCCCCCCTTTTTGAAGACAACAAAATTATAATTATGAAATTGAAAATAGTTGCATAATATCTCCGCCTTTTTATTTCAGCAAAAAGTAAAACATGCTGCTGTTGATTTAGCATTTAACTTCCCCATAAACATGTAATTTAAGCATGATAAACTTAAACATGCTTTGACTAAGAGAGTAATATATAATTGAGAGAGATAGCATTCATGCATAAATAAAGAGTCTGGATAAGCAGTGCATAAAATAGAAATGTTCGAAGAAAAATTAAGTTATACAAGCCAAAATAATGATAGAAACAGATATAACATCTAATCATCAAATGATGCCATGAAGGCATCCATAGTGCCCTGAAGATCAATGTCCATCTCAAGGTCCATCGAATCTTATCTCTTAGAAAATGCAGGCTAACCAAGTCAAAGGCAACGCAGAGTTGATGACCTGGGTGTCGGCTACCTAGATGTCCTGCATAGTGTGTAACCTACTAATCTGCTAGTGCTAGTGCTAAAGTAGTAGGTGGAGGAGGAGGTGCTGCAGAGGATGGAGGCATGGTAGTAGATCGACGACTTCGAGGAGGTCGATGAAGCTATTACTGGACGTCATGGATGGACTCTCCAAGTCTATCCAAGAACTGACTCGGAGCATTCAGGTAGTCTGATACCTAATGCCCATGGCACATCATCATCAAATCTATCTCTCTCTGTCGATGCATCATTAATGGGATACCGCTTGTCACATTCTGAATACTCACAAAGTTACTACCTAAGAGATGTCAGTCCAAAAGGCTCCAATCCTGGTCGTAGAAAGATGGGGATGAACTAACAGGAGGACATGTCGTGGTAAAGTGCTCATAAGGTGGGAAAGGAGGAGGAACTGCTGATGGTTCCTGCTGCTGCTCTTGGGCTGCTTCCTCACCACGTGCTCCCTGTTCTTGCTCCATCTTTGTATAAGTGAGCTTATCAAAAATGGAGACTCTAGTGATGAATTGTTTATGGTTTATATCCATGGGAACACTAATATGTAGGAAGATATGGGAGAGAAGTGTCCCAAACTGGGAGTTGGTGGGGGGCTTGCTCATGAGATACAAAATCAAGTGATTCCAGTTGAACCGCTTGTTCTTAAGGAATGCACAAAGAGTGATGAGCATAATACCTAGGCAGTTTTCAAAAGACATAGATTTAGACATAAAATTCCATAGAAAAACTCGATTAAGAAAACATGGAAGACGACGAAAATAAGGTGACTTGGCCGGACGACCCAAGCCAAAGTGAGAGGGAGTGAGCAGGGTCTCCCTAATGGTATACGTTTGTGTCTACTAGTGAAGCTCAAGAAATGTGGGACCAACAGACGAACAACCAAGAATCTCAGAAAGAACATCCACGTTGACTAGAACCTCTATGCCATAGACATTCCAGGTCAACTCGATGTTGAAACCCTCACCTATGTTTCTTAGATTAGCATAAAATAGGTGACAAGCCATGGGGTCAATAATGAGTATGCAGCTGTTCGATGAACTCACGTAAAAGTTCTGCCCAAAAAGGCGTAAAGTCTGGTGGTAAGCAAATTTTTCGCAGATGCCAGGGAATATAGACTCAAAATAAGTAAAGTCAATGGGTCTTCCAACATGCAGTGGAAATTTTGCAAACAAGGAAAAATGGTCACGTGTAGCCTTAGTGATGAAGAAACGTTCGTAGGTGTCATCACGATGAGACGAGGAGGAAGTATGTGCGCATTTTGGAGCCATTCAGAAATTGCAAAAAGACGTTGGTCAATCAAAAATATTAAATTGGTCGATGAAAAAAAGACCCAGACAGAGGTACTGAAAATCAGTATTTTGGTCGATCAACCAAGGTGTTTGGTCGGCCAAAAACATAACAGACCGAAAAAAGAGGTGTTTGACAAATGATAAGCTCACATATACTTCAAGATTTTGTAATCAAACACAGAAACAAGTAACAACATGAAAGTAGTAAGCCAAAGCACATTATAAACACAAGAAAAATCCAAGGAAATGGATGTATTCAAGGTTTAAAATGTACCAAGATCTAACAAAAAATGGTCGATCAAGGGAGGAAGCAGGCGGAGGATGTGCGATGTCATTGTAGAAGGACAATGCTCGGAGGACGCATGCATGGAGGAGGCTTGCATGTGAGATGGTCGATGGCACTGGCCTTGGTCGATCATACTGCTGGTGGAGAGAAGTGGGACCGGGTGAGTTTGAGTTTTGGTGGAGTGGGGATCAAATATGTGGGGTAGGGTAGTAAAAAATAGGTGTTGGAGTAAAAAATGAAGTGTTTTATAAAGAACATGATTAGTAAAATAGGTAAATGTAGTTTAGGAAACTAATCAAGTTGGTTAGAAACAATAAATGGTGATTGCAAATGTAAATTGAGGAAAAGGATCGCAATTGTCGAAAAGAGAATCTGCTAGTTTTGGTCAATCGAAAAGGGTTTTTGGTTGATCAAAATGAAAAGTGATCAATCAAAAAAGATAATTGGCCGATCAGGATTTGAATGTTTAGAGGGAAAATTCCCGCCCAAGCGGATTGGTCAATCAAACATTTTGATTGATCGATCAAATGTCAAAATTTGGAGGGAGATTTCCCGCTAGAGGTTTTAGTCAATCAAAGTGGACTATTTGATCGACCAAATAGTGAAAAAAGATTCATCAGGAAAATTAAGTAAGCTCTTTTAATCTTGATAAACCTAGTGAATGACAAATTTGATTAAACCTTTCCTTACGCAAAGGTTTTATCAATTTATCAGCTACCTATTTTTCTGTGTTAACAAATTCTAAATTAATATCTCCTTTTAGGGCATATCTCTAAGAAAATGATGTCGAACATCCATATGTTTGGTCCTAGAGTGTTGTACTGGATTCTTGGATAGATTAATGGCACTTGTGTTGTCACATAAAATTTTGTTATTCTTATAAGATAGGCCAAAATCTTGTAATGTTTGTTTCATCCACAATAGTTGTGAACAAGCCAGAGTTGCAGCTATGTATTCAGCTTTAGTTGTGGATAGTGATACAATATTTTATTTTCTAGAGAACCAAGAGACTAGGGAATTTTCGAGAAATTAACAAGTTCCACTAATACTCTTACGATCTGTGAAACTAACCGCATAGTCAGCATCAAAAGAGGAATATAATTCCAATGTATCTGACTTCGGATAGAAGAGTCCTAAGTCTTGTGTGTTGTTTTGATACCTAAGTATTCTTTTTACACATTTAGATGTGTTTATTTAGTGGTTACTTGAAAGTGAGCACACAAATAAGTGGAAAACAATATATCTGGTCTACTTGCAGTTAAATATAATAGTGATCCTATCATGCTTCTATATACTTTTTGATCTACTGATTTACCTTTGTCATCAATATTTAATTGGGTAAGAGCTGCCATTGGTGTTTCTTTACCTTTGACTTTGTCCATCGAGAATTTCTTCAGTATCTCTGCTGTGTATTTTGTTTGAGATATGAAGATTCTAGAGGAAAGCTGATCAATTTGAAGTCCGAGAAAGAACCAAAGTTCTCCCATCATTCTCATTTCAAACTGATCTGCATCACCTTTGCAAAGTCTTGGCATAACCAATCATTACTAGCATGGAAAACAATATCATAAACTTATATTTGTATTTATGAGAGATCATTTTCTTTCCATTTAGTGAATAAGGTTGGATCTATATTACCAATTTTAAATTCATTTTCAATTAGGTAGGAATTTAATATATCAAACCAAGCTTGTGGAGCTTGTTTAAGTTCATATAAGGCCTTGTTCAGTTTATAAACATGGTCTGGATTTTTAACATCTTCAAACCTTGGAGGTTGTTTAACATAGACATCCTCCTTGATGAATCCATTTAGGAAGGCACTGATGAATCTACAATGTTTAGTGTTAATATTATCAATTAGAGTCAATTTCAGGGATACTTGTGCGATAATGACATATTATAATGGGCTTGGGTGCATTACATGCATATTACATGATCTTTACATTTTAATCACTTAGAATAAATGTTTAATGACAATGTGCAAAAGTCTATTTTGAAATAGCTCTTAGATGAGCGATTGGACCGTATAGATGGATCCGAATCGACGAACGAACTCCAACGGACTCGAAATCACTTTGATCCGGTGTCCGTAGCTCCAAAAACATGCTTGAGAAAGATCAATGGCCAGGGGGCAATGTGACATCCTTATGAGCCTCAGATGAAAAATCTAACCATATGGATGGATTTAGGCTACGATTGCAGTCCGATAGCGTGCGAATCATCGCGTTCCAATACCGTGGCATCTCCTGCTACAGAAAGGAGATGGATGGCCCAGATGGCGCCACGTGGTGCCGTCTCGGCCACCCAATGTCGATCCTTCATCATCGCATCATTCACACCTTCTATTCTTAGTCATTGGATCTTGATGCAATAGCGAGAAGCCACCTCCATCGCACGCTCAAGGCAACTGCAGATCCTTCTTCATGCAAGATCAACCATTGAATCAACATCCAACGGTTGCCATTGCTCCAGTGCTTCGACATCTTCGCGACCATTCGCGCAGATGGCTCATTGGTCACACCTCCAGCCCGCATGCACCCGACAAGGGATCGAATCCCACTTCACCCCCATTGTGACCCAATTGAAATTGGACCGTTTTATCGGGCGTGATGAGCACCATCCAGCCGCTCGATTCTCACGTGCGCGATCATGTGCTTGAGCACACCCACCTGACGCACGGGGGGTGTGATTTGAGGTGCAGGCGAGGTTTGAATCCAGTCGTTCGATCTTCAATCGGATGGCTTAAACGACTCGTGCACTATATGCACGCGGAGGCAACTGGAGATTTGAGGCGTGAGGATAGGGGCAACGGTGATGGATGCGGTGGGTCTTTAGTGACACTTTGAATGTCACTATTTACCCAATGACGAATTTGATCCATTTCCTCAACTATAAAAGGGGCCCTTCCCCTCCCATTTGCATCCATCATCTACCTAAGCAACACCACCACTTTCTAGAGTTCCAAGCAAGGTTCCAAAGCTGCCAATCTAGGAAAGGGCTTTAGACTTAATGGAGCAAGGTCGTCATTGGTTTGCTTTGGTATGGTAGGTCAAGGGAGGGAAACTATCTCAACCATCCCCCAAACTTCGTTGGCTACATTGCCAATTAAATACTTGGGGATGCCTCTATGAGGAGGTAAACAAAAGAAGAGTGATTGGGCAGTATTGTTTGAGAAAGTCTTGGCTAATCTAGTGGGCTGGAGCAATAGATTTTTGTCCAAGGGGGGGAGATTGATTCTCCACAATTTAGTTATCATGTCTATCCCCATTTTTTTCTTCTCTATGTTCAGATCATCAAAGGCGGTTTGGAAGAGGTTAGATATCATGAAGAAATGATTCTTTTGGAAAGGTGCGAAGGCGGAAGGCAAATTCTTGCACCTGGTGAAGTGGTAAACCTGTGCAGACCTTGATCCAAGGGTTGGATGGGAATCCGGTCTCTCAAGGAATTCAATGATGCCCTTCTACTGAAATGGGTAGTTGAACTGGAAAATGCTGAAGGGAAGATCTGGCCTCAGCTGGTCATGGAGGCATACAACAGTTCACAGGTTTAACTGTGGGTGACCCCACCTCGTCGCCCATCTCCATTTTGGCATTCTGTCTAGAAAGTGATGTAAGCCAACATGTCTAAGTTCAACCGAGCTGTGGGAGATGGAAGGCATTCCAAGTTTTGGATAGATCAGTGGTCAAACTTGGGCAGAATGAATGAGGTCTTTCCAGGGGCGTATGCTGCAGCTCTAGACAGCAACATCTCTATTGCCGATTGCTGGGATTCTATAGCTAGAAGGTGGAATATTGCAGGGGCTGGTTTGCGTGAGGGCAGACGCATGCAGGCCGAACAGGAGAGGTTGCTAGCAGACCTGATGGCTTTTCAGCCGGTGGACTGAGCAGATGGGTTTACATGGAAACATTGGCTATTCACCCTAGCCAAGGCATACAAAAAGTTGATGTCTTCTTTGATTGCTGGTCAATCAAGGGAGGAGATGGATTGCACCAAGATTTGGCCATTGAAGATACCCTTAATAATCAAAGTGTTCCTTTGGCTTTATCGTCGGGATGGTCTTATCTCTAGTGAAATGAGGTTGTAAAGGATGGGGACTCCTCCCCAAAACTTCTCATTGTGTACATTTCCCTCAAATGATAGGATGCACCTTTTCTCTTCGTGTTTGGTGACGGACCGTGTACGGAGGGACATATGTGGAGTTGCTCTACCCACGTGGGACGATTTGTGGCAATCCATCCTGATGAATGGAGGGGAGCAGATGAAGATGGTGGGCGTAATGTGGTGTGTATGGTGGGCTCGAAATGAAATTTTGTTTAATAGGGGTGTGTTGAATGTTGGGGGTATTGTAAGGGAGTGTTGGAGACTTGTTAGCGAGTGGTGTGACTCCCTATAACTTTACGCTTTTTCTTGAATAAATTATTTCTGGTCTGCTATCGTCATTGATAGCACTCCTCATCTTTTCAAAAAAAATAGAAGCTACACACCCTAGGAACCTCCACACTAGGGAGTTTTGATTTTATATAATCACACAAAAGGCCTTAAAGAAAATTGATTTTCACCGACCGTGTGCCTATACATTTGTGTCATGTTTGAAGGTGTAAATAAGTAAGAACTTTAAAAGCCATTAAAACAAGATTTAAATCCTAAAAATCGCACATCTTAATCTTGCTTGTGAGGGAACACTTGTTTTGGCATTGGGTCCTTGCACCCAATTGTGCACACTTATTTCACTCATCCCCCTACTTCTTCCAACCCATGGATTTTAATGCTTATCCATCCTACCCAAACTATCCCCAACATGATTTGTTTTCTAACCCAAGTAGATCATATCAACAGTTTACTTGGGATAACCAACCACCTAGTTGGGGATTTAATCCAGGACCTAAGTACCCAGAATACCCCTCTTGTCCCAACTATCCCAATTTTAACCAGATGCACCAACCACCAATTGGGATACTTACAACCCACCCACCCAAGGATACGATCCAAACCTTGGGGATCTATATCTTGATTCTCCTTGTGATGACTTTTCTTTTAGGTCCCACCCACCCACTAACAAATTTGATGGGACCTACTCTCTAGGAGAACACCAAGGCTCCCACCCTTCCTAGGACCCTAACCACGATAGGTCATCTGAATTCAAGGATCTTTCCTACTTGACCTATGGTTTGGAAGGGATTCTAGAAAAGTTGAAATCAAAGGATGATCATAAACCTAGGCAAATCAAGAATGATCAAACTTTGATTTGGACCCCTGATGAAGAATTCGACTGGGAGGAGGACTTAGAACCTCAATTATTCTGGAGTAGGACAAAATAGAAAATGGTTCCTCTTGAAGAATTGGACCCTGAAAATGATAGAATAGAGGACCCACCCAATAACTTAAACCCCAGTACAGACTCTAGCACACATCCTTAACCATACCCTCCCAACTTTGATTTGAATGCTAAGGAGGAAATGCAAGGGAAACATTATGACACTTAGTCAACTCTTGATAGCCTTTAGTTGGAGTTATGTAAGTAGAATCAAGAATTGATTGAGGGGAAACAAGCCATGATGGATATGTTCCAACAATTGGATGAAGAGGGTCAACAGAAAGTGCTGAAAGAAACTTCTTCCTTAGAGACAATTGAACATGGACCTGTGATAAATGATTGGACCACACCTAGTTGCCCAAATTTGGTGCAATCCACTATCAACACTCCCCTAATGTTGGAAGGCAATGAGGATCCTTTGGAACACAAACAGGTAGAAAATGAGGATAAATATGAAATGTTGAATGATAAGATTGGAGTCGATGTCTCGGAATTGAATGATAATAATTTATTATTAGGGACATCAATATTTGGGGATGGGGAATCCAACTCTGAACACCTTGATTATAAAATACTTCAAGACCCCATCATGGATTTAAAGGAAAGGCAATAGGAAGAACTAGAGCATGAAATGAATGATTTTAGCTCCATCACAAGTCCTTCCCTAATGATTGAATATGATTTAGAAGAGAGGAATAGGATTTCAGGCTCCAATGGTTATAAGGAATTAAACAAAGAAATCATAATTGAGGATGGGGAGGATTTTCACTTTGACCCACTTGAATCAACCATGATTGATCAAACACATTCTTTTGTAGCTCACCCAAGTCTTAAAGGTATTAATGCAACCAATGTGGAGTTGGCTAAACCTTTGGATTCCAAACTTCTAGAAGAAGAAGAGAACATTTTATTGAAATCACGTTTTTGGATGGATATAGAAATGATTCCCCTTAAGGACAGCATAATCAAAGAAAAAACTATTGACTTTCAGGATCTTGAGTCGATCAAGCCACTGACCTTTTATCAAGACCCTTATGACCTTTATGACTTAGATTCAGGGAGAAATAAAATCCCTATGCTTCATCATCACCTTGAACCTAATTTTATAAGGACAAGGACTGCTTCTTCTAATAATGTAAATGTTCGACATTATAGATTAGGGTTACATCCATCCAAGCAAACTTCTGGTCTGCATGCCCAAAGGAAAAGAGACGAATGAACTAAGACATCCATGACCAATGACTTTCTGAGTTCCTGTCCCTTAGGGATGGGACTCTACCATAATCTTGCTTGCATCTGTGGGCCTTAGACTCTGGGTCTGGCTGATTTTTTTTTCACCTTCTTGACCCAGACCATTCCAGTAATTGATCCGTTGTTGTCTTTATACTATACCCAACTGAAGGCACTAAACTCAAAGCTTCCTAGGAGGCAACCCAGAGGTTTCAAATTGACCGGATTCACGATTACAACTCAGGTGATTTCTTTCACTATTCCTTTGCATACATTTATTTTTCCAATGAGGAGATTGTCCAACTTAGGCAAGGAGGGGTGGTAATTCATATGATCTAAGTACAAAATTATTTGGTTGAACTAATTTTATTCTGTTAATAAAAAAAGATTAAAATTTGGAAAAGAAAACTTAGGTATTAGAAGCTTGTCGACTTTAGAAAATGATACATTAGGGACCTACTCGCTAAGACACTTCAGGTCTTTAGACTTAATTAGTCCGAGTGTCCACCAAAATGTGGACTTGGTCTTGAGTCCATGGCACATTATTGTATATTAATCCGGTCAACAAAGTAGGTAATAAGTATACAACTTGTCAACCCACCCTCTGATTTGGGAGGATTTTTAGTCTAAGCATCTACACATGTTTTGCACTGACTCACTCGTCAGCGGTTCTAACGAAAATTGGGTAGCCAATGAACCTTCTAGGGTAGTATGGCTAGCAAGTTGTCGTGGGTAACAACCGATTAGCAGCTTGTCCAGAGCACAACCATAGGACCATTCTCTTTCACTACTGCCTTTAGGTAAATCTTAGATCAGGAAAGCCACCTACTTAGAAAAAAAAAAGATGAAAATAGAAAAGGAAAAAAGAAATAAAAAATAAGCCACACTTCACTGCACAAGTTTGGCTGGCAAGTTATCGTGGGTAACAGCCCATTGGCCGGTTGTCCAGATCCCAGCTCATAAAATGCACAAGAATTCCAAAACACTTAAGGAAGAAGTGGGGAAGTAGCATAATCTAGGGAGATATACACTGAGTACGCCCTTGTGTTGATCCTACAAAAATAAAAAAAGTAGGGAGAAAGCTACCGGTCAGATAGATACACCTTTAGGAAACTTTTTTTTTCTTTTGGGTCACTTAGGGGTGTAGAAACTCGAAGTCCATTTTAATTGCCACTGAGTGAGTCTATCACTATCACAATAAGATTCTTATTACTAAGAATCCTTTTCAAGTCTTGGGTGGATTGGGTAGCTGTAAAATGTTACCTTGAAATCCTCAACACCAAAAATCCAAAATAATTAGCAAAGATGAAAAGGAAAAAAAAAGCGACTGTTGACAGGCATCCCAGGCACTGTTGAGTCTTAATGAGTTAGGTTCTTAGTAGAAATTTCATCCTATTGACAAGCGACCTCTACCTAAACATTCAATTCCTAATTTTAGCTATAAATAGCATTTAGGTCAAACCTTGCTAGGGACTAGCAAGGGGTAGGCATGGGGGTATAATGACTATACAACGTTCAATGTTAATATTATCAATTAGAGTCAATTTCGGGGATACGTGTGCAATAATGACATATTGTAATGGGCTTGGGAGCATTGCATGCATATTATATGATCTTTACATTTTAATCACTTAGACTAAATGTTTAATGACCATGTGCAAAAGTCTATTTTGATACAGGTCTCAGATGAGCGATCGAATAGTACAGATGGATCCAAATCGACAAACGGAGTCTAATGGACTCGAAATCACTTTGATCCGGCCTCCCTAGCTCCCACAACAAGCTTGAGAAAGATCAACAACCAAGAGGCAATGTGACATCCTTACAAGCCTCGGATGAAAAATCCGACCGTACAGATGGATTCGGAGTGACGATTGTAGTCCGATAGAGTGGGAATCATCGAGATCCGTGCACCGTGGCATCTCCTACAATAGAAAGAAGATGGATGACACAGATGGCTCCATGTGGCGCCACTTACGCTACCCAGCACCAACCCTTCATCATCGCATCATCTGCACCCTCGATTCTCAGCCATTAGATCTTGATCCAATGGCTAAGAAGCTGCCTCCATGTCATGCTCGAGGCAACTGTAGATCCTTCTTCGTGCAAGATCAACCGTTGGATCAGCATCCAATAGTTGCCATCTCTCTAGTGCTTCAACATATTCCCGACCATTTATGGAGATGGCTTATTGGTCACGCCTCCATCTTGCATGCACCCAACGAGGGATCAAATCCCACTTCACCCCCATCTCACGCCAATTGAAATTGAACCATTTGATCAAGCATGATGAGTGCCATCTGAAGGTGCGATCTTTGTTTTCGTTGAAAACTTTAACATAAAAAGATGTGTCGTTGTATTTAATCGTGTGGTTGAAAATCGCTTTTCAAAACATTTTAATTTTCATAATCTAACCACGAATAGTTAGGTCATCTCCACAGGGAGGAATTAGCCTATTTAAACTAGTGCGTTGTGCTTCGTTTCTTCAGTAATCTCAATGTGTATGCATACTAACTGGTTCACATGTTTTCAACATGATTTCTTGCTTCAAATAATTAATCAAGAATATAGGTGTGCATATGCAAAATCACCACCCTATAATATCATGTAATATAATGATCTTGATACTGGTAAACACTGTAAATACTAATTTCTAGAATGTAACTTGTTTACCATAATATCTATGACATACATTAAATCATTCATGTGAGATATGCATATGCAAATAATTTAGATGAAGTAGAAGGAGGGCTATGTAAATTCACCTCAATAATGTAATTCTTAAATAAATGAATAGCAACATCCGCAATGGCATTTAACATAAATACTAATTGAGGTGTTACTGTAGCAAAATAGGGGATTTTGTTCCCCTCGTGCACACGCAGAGGAGAAGGCATGGCTGGAGGCGTGGTGCTCGGAGTAGATCAGCCAAGATGCAGGCTTCACGTTGGTGGCCGGCGATGGCCGGTAAGAGCTTTGGATGTTGTCAGCGACGGCTTGCACGCATGCTTGCATGGACGGCAGGAAGTTCTTTTGCAGGCGTGGGTGGCCTTGTGAGGGCAAGGCAAAGTCGATGGCGTTGTTGGAGCGAAGCTTCGTGGCATGTGGAGGTGGCTGCACTTGGAGGTGGATGGCTGGCGATGGGTTCCTTTGGGGAAGAAGATGAATAATGTGATGTCGGGTAAGGGTGTGAGGCGCACTGCGTGTGGCAGCTGAAGCATAGCTGGGCGTGCGTGGCATTGTGCTGTGTGAGCTACGTGGTTGTGCGTTGTGGTTGTGCGCTGTGCGTGACTGCAAGGGCACGGAGCTTGCATTATGGCAGTGTGCAGATGATGGGTGCGATGACTGTGGGTGCTGGCGAGGTTGCAAGGGCGCATGCGTGCGGTGGACAGGCTAATGGGTGCGGCACCTGCGGGCGCTTGGTGTGGCGTCTGCGGGCACTGCAAGGGCATACACATGTAGTGGACAGGATGGTGGAAGTTGGTGCACAGAGACAACGGTGCTTGCTGAAGTCCACGGTGCATGCCTCCTTCATGGTGGTGGAGATGGAGGATAGTTCCTTGCTGGGGGGAAGGTGGATGATGAAGACCTTCCTCGGTGAACGTTGCTTCTTTTTAAACAAAATCTCCTTTTCCTTCGGCCGCAAGTATCTCCAACTACTCGCGACACTCGCGAGTGGTTGGAATAGCAGATAAGCACAGCGGTTTCCTCTTTAGACGTCTAACTAAAGTATCAGACGTCTTAAAAAAAATGTAATGGCGTGAATTCTTGATAGTAGTTTCAGACGTCCAATCGAAGTCCAAGATGCCTCATAGAAGTAAAAATGAGCACCTGATTCTTGTACCTAGGCTGCATTCATCAGATAAATTATATTATCATAACATTTGTTATTAAATGTAAAGTTGAAGCATAAAATTAAATGCAGACCAAGGTGAATTTCCCTCTAACTCCTAACTAATTAACAATGAAGAATAAATAATTAAATAGTAGTTAGGCTACATAATAGTCCACAAAAGTGGACGTATCAAATACACCCATGCCTAAGTTTTGCTAGTCCCTAGTAAAAGGTGAAAAACAATGGAAGTAATCAGAAGATTTCTTCTTTTCTTATTTCAAAATTTTAGAGATCCAGATGAATGCGACGTGATAATTGCCTAAGTAACTGATCCAAGTGAAAAAAGCCAATTTGCATTGGGAGTTCGTACTTCACCCTTGGTAAATATTGCTGCCGGGATAGACAACTACTTCCCTCGGGGATAAAGCAGATGATAATCTGTAATTTGACCCCGGCTTTTGGCTTAGGTAGGAGATATCGAGTTGAATGGATTTGTATTTGGTGGCACACACTCATCTGGTGCTACATGTAGTCAAGTACTACAGACGCTAGATCTCTAGACTATTAGGCAAGTCAACTCAAAGAGAGGCTAAACAACTGTGCTCTCCTGATGTTCCTTGGCACCCACTCTTTTCTTTTCTTTCTGAGATCAAAAATCTCGCCAGATTTAGTAATTGTACTCACTGTTTGGTGGCCTCACATGGCATCCACATTTCAATTAAAGTCCTAACAACTCTGCAACTAAGTTAGAGTCCTCAACCAGTATTCGGGTGATCAGAAATACTAAAAGGTAGGTATGGGTCATATTTGGTGGAACACGATAAGTGTTTTTATTACCTTGGAAACAATCTTGCAATGATAAAATATAACCTTGGACTCTTTTCCTTTCTTTTCTCTCTTTCTTTTCTTCCTTGTGTTTTCTCTCTTTTCTTCTTCTTATTTTTTCTTTTTTATTTTTTTCTTCTTCTCTTTTTCCTTTTTCTTTCTTTATCAATCTACATAACACGATACAAACTTTTATTTATGAGGCATTATTAGGGATGATGATGGTCAACAGGATATTGTGTGGCTTATTTGGTGGAAGTGCCTATTCTCGGCACTGGGAAGGAATGAATAGGACAGGCGTATTTCTAACCTTTGACACTATTACCCTCCTTCAGCCGAGGACTCTATGAAGGACGGTCATAACCATCCACCATAGTCATAGCTTAATTAGGACTCAATCTCTGTATATCTACCTTATTTGGTGACTCTGAGGAATTCACATAAAGTACGCACAGAAGAACAGAGAGCTAAAACTATGCCCAACTCTGAAGTATCATCATCTAATTGTCCAAAAGTTAAGAGTCCTTACACTAGACTTAGCACACCAGTAATCTCTCTACTTTCTTCTCACAAATATGAGGTGGATCTACTAGAAGATAGTATGCCTGACTCTCTGTTAACTGTCCAAGGTTTCAGTAGACTGCAAATGCTTATTGCTTTTCTTCAAGGATCTATTACCCAGTCTACGTGCACGTGAAATAAATGTACTGGATTATAAACTTAAGAAATAATTCAAGAAGAAAAACCTCTAATGACAAAGGTATTCTGCTAGGGACTAACCCATTCAGCTCAAGAAAAGAGATTTTTTTTTATGCTAACCTAAATGCATGAATACTTCTTAAAATGCAAAATGCAACCCCATGCCTAAATTGTACAATGTCCTCATTGTAAAATTAAAACAAGGGGAGAAAGGAAAGAAATCACCTGACAATGGTATTATTCAGAACATTGGGTTGCCTCCCAACAAGCGCTACATTTTCTGTCAGCAACCAGACTTAGAAGAAACCTGTAAGTCTGGTTTCAGACAGAAAAAGTTAGGCCCTAAAAATATGCGCAACAGCACGGGCCTAGAAAATAGCTAGCCACGGATGTTGGCAAGTTGACGATGCAACGTAATCCCAAATTCTCGCCAGAAAGTATGAAAGTAGAAAACCTTGTTGGCTACCTGGGGAGGTCTAGGAATAAGAAAGGGAATATGAAAAGAGGCCTCCTGAAACGGAATAAGTGGAGGATAACAAGGATCCTCCAGAATAGGGTGGGTTTTAAAAGATATAAACATTAATATTTGAAACCCTTGAATGGCAAGACTAAAAGTACAAGCATCAATCCACACTCGCCATTCTGCCTGAGGATGTACTGGCCTGATATGTTCTACAAAATGAATGTACATGAGTAGAGATCTGAGCCAAGAATCGGTTAGGGAGTATAAGGGTTGTTTGTGGTGTTGGAAGGTAATGGTTAAGCCCAATGATGGCTTAGTCAGTGTCAGGTCCAATTCCAACAATGATTCAGATTGTGTATACTCCCTAACAGTTGTAGACAATTGCACGTTACCCTACCTAGTATTAATGATCAGAGTCATATTTGAATCAAGGGTAGACTCCAAATTACAACTCTTTGATGGTAGCGTCAAAATATCAGAATCATTATCATTAAGCCCATCCCCAGATTCATTTGTTTCACTCAAATTTTTGTTGGGCTGTATATGTGATTCATTAGTGAAAATAGGAGTTGGATCAGTATCCTTAATTATTCCTAAAGGAGGATCAATCTTAATGTTTTGGAGCAAGCCTATATCATTGAATTCGTTATTCTTCTCGGGGTACAAATCCTCAATTGACGTGTTTTGTCCCTGAGAGTCTACCTTAGGCTTCTCACTTTTTTGTTTGTCCTCCTCTAATATCAACTCCTGTTTTGATGGAGGATGACTCTCAACAGAAGGGAGGAATCTGGATTTCACCATATTATTTATATCCTTTGAAGGTAAATCATTAAATAATAAATAATTCCCCTGTGATTCACTCCAGATTTTCAGTCCAGGTTCCTCATTGGGGCATCCTCGTCCTCTGAAATAGACTCTTAATATCCCTAAGACCAAAATTGATCTAATTCATCCTCCATTCCCTTTGGATCACCTTCATTGGGTGCATTTAAATCCTCAAGATGCTGAATGGTAGGTGTTGATTCCCTAAGTGGCGGGTTAGGAGTAGGCTCACTAAGGGTAGAATGGGATTCCACTAGATAATCAATAGGGGAAGTGATAGGAACAATACAACCTTAACCCAGGTTGGTAGGGGTAAGGAGAATACTATCATTGGGGTCAAGGTCCTCAAAAGGTACCATCTTCCCTTGCTTTTGACTCCAATATAGCTCGGGTGGATAATCACTATGATCTTTCTCCTCTAGTGGCCGTGTCTCATTGGGAGAGTTTAAGTGATAGCTACATAAAACTGGATCCCTATTGCCATTGGTTTCCTTAGAATTATTTTCATGATCATGGTTGTATGGGTAGGGATCAGAATTACTGGGAAGCATGTGGCTAAGCTGTCTTATTTCTTCATTTAACTGTTGACTATTCCTCAACATCTCCCGCATGGATGTCATCATTTCCTTTTGCTATTTTTGCATTTCTATCAATAAAGAGGAGAGGCTACTATTACCAGGTTGGGGAGGATAGTCAATTTCAGGCTCTGGTTGCCTAGGAGTATCGGTCTAACCTCAATACGGAAAATCATGAAGGGTGGGAGGTTGGGTGTTTGCATAGAAGTAGGGATTCCAGGGTTGGAAAATCCCTCTCCTAGGCTCTGCTCAAAAGTGGCAGTTATCAAGCCAGTACTCCCAAGATAGGAATATGAATGATCCCATGAATTGTCAATGTACCCATCAAAGGATGGATATGCTTGGGGCATGGGATCTTGTTTAAAAGATGGGAAGTATTGACTCTGATAATCTAAATGATAGGAATAAGGGTGATCAATTTCTTTAAGCCAAACAGTTTTCACTCTCTTAGGATTTAGAAGAATTTAGAATACAAGCAGAGACTTCCTAGAGAGTTCTACTGTCAGAGCAAACACAAATTTAGTGGGATCTATTTTAAGTGGATTGTAGGTCTTAGAATTAAATGTTTAGTTGGTGGCCAAATAAGTTTTGCACAAATTACGCTTCCTAGGCCAACCTTCACTGGTGCTTATAACCTACTCGCAAGGGATGAAAGTCTCGAATCGAGGCCACACACGAGGAACCGAAGTAACTTGGTGGATAGGCTTGTTGATTTCCGACTAACTTCCCTTGTGGTGCAAAAGAGGAGAGGTAGAAATTTATCTAGTGACCTTATGTGTGAGGTGCACAGTGTCTCAGGTGTGCAAAATATACGATCGTGTTTTGAGTTTTGAAATTTCGCAAACAAGATCCTTTTGCACAGAATTTTAAGCCATAGATTTTAAGGTCCAACCTCTTAGCAGTCCCAATTTTTAAAGTGACCATTGAATTAATTTGATTCAAGCACTTTAGTGGTCTTAGATTTAGGTTCAATGCAAATGCATGATAGGTAATTGATGCTCAAGAGAAGACGTACCTTACTCCAGCTTTCTTGGTGCAATAATGTGTGCAATACAGTAAAAATAAACTAGATGCTGCTCATTCGGTCCTAGATGGTCGTCCTATAGATATGCAGCTTCTAGCAGCCAATTTGATTTTTTTTTTTTTCAATAATAATAAGCAAACATACCTAATCAAACTAACTAACAAACATGCAATTCAAACAATTCGAATAGTCCTATAATCTAAATAAATGGGAACATGCTCCCAAAAATATGCTCCCCAATACAAGAGTGATAAGAAATAAAGAAGCACTGTGAACACATTCCCAAAAATACCTGACAAGGGTCCAAAAGACAGAAATTAAATTCTAATGTCTATCCAAACTAAATCTAACTAAGATCTACTGACTAAATCAAAAACAGGCTTCTCCATAAGCCTATGCGTGTGGGATCAAGGCCCATGTGTTCCTGTTGCTGGCCTCTAAGTGGCGTCAAGGTCCACCAAAAGGATCATCTCCACCGTGCGTGCCCGTCGCGTTCATCATTCGATTCGTGCACACAAAGAGAACCAATGTCAATCATTCAGAAAAGCTTTTAAAATGGCATCAAAATAATATAAAATTCCCAAAAAAATTAATAGGCATGTTTCCCCTCGACAACGGCGCCATTTAAAAGTGCGATCTTCATTTTCATTGAAAACTTTAACATAAAATGATGTGTCGTATTTAATCGTGTGGTCGAAAATCGCTATTCAAAATATTTTAATTTTCAGAATCCAACCACGAATAGTTAGGACATCTCCACAGGGAGGAATTAGCCTATTTAAACTAGTGCATTGTGCTTCGTTTCTTCGGGAATCTCAATGTGTAAGTATACTAACTGGTTCACGTGTTTTCAACATGATTTCTTGCTTCAAATAATTAATCAGGAATATAGGCGTGCATATGCAAAATCACCACTATATAATATCATGTAAAATAATGATCTTGATACTGTTAAACACTATAAATACTAACTGCTAGAATATAACTTGTTTACCATAATATCTATGGCATACATTAAATCATTCATGTGAGATATGCATATGCAAATAATTTAGATGAAGTAGAAGGAGGGCTATGTAAATTCACCTCAATAATTTAATGCCTTAAATAAATGAATAGCAACATCCACAATGGCATTAAACGTAAATACTAATTGAGGTGTTACTGTAGCAAAACAGGGGATTTTGTTCCCCTCTTGCACATGCGGAGGAGAAGGTGCGGCTGGAGGCGTGGTGCTCAGGGTAGATCGGCCAGGATGCGGGCTTTGCGCTGGTGGTCATGGCGTCGATGGTGGTGGTCGGCGGCAGCCGGTCCAAGCTTTGGATGCTATCGGTGGCGGCTTGCGCATGCGCTTGCATGGACGGCGGGAAGGTCTTCCACGGGCATGGGTGGCCTTGTGAGGGCAAGGCGAAGTTGATGGCGTTGTTGGAGTGAAGCTTCGTGGCACATGGAGGTGGCTGCACTTGGAAGTGGACGGCCGGCGATGGGTTCCTTTGGGGAAGAAGATGAACAGTGCGATGTTGTGTAAGGGTGTGAGGTGCGCTGCGCGTGGCGGCTGAAGTGCAGCCAGGCGTGGGCAGCCTTGTGCTATGCGTGTTGCGCGTGGCTACAAGGGTGTGGCACCTGCGCTGTGGCAGTACGCGGCTGATGGGTGCGGCGCTTGCGGGGGCTGGAGAGGTTTCAAGGGCACGCACACACGCGGTGGACAAGCTGATGGGTGCGGCGCCTATGGGTGCTTGGTGCGGCGTCTGCGGGCATTGCAAGGGTGCGTGCATGTGGTGGACAAGATGGTGGAAGTTGGTGCGTAGAGACCACGGTGCTTGCTGAAGTCCATGGTGCACACCTCCTTCACGGTGGTGGAGATGAGGGATAGTTCCACGCCAGGGGGAAGGCAGATGATGAAGACCTTCCTCGGTGAATGCGGCTTCTTTTTAAACAAAAATCTCCTCCTTTTCCTTCGGCCGCAAGTACTCCAACTACTCGCGACACTCGTGAGTGGTTGGAACAGCAGATAAGCACAGCGATTTCCTCTTCAGACGTCTAACTAGAGAATCATACATCTTAAAAAATGTAATAGCATGAATTCTTGATAGTAGTTCTAGATGTCCAATCCAAATCCAAGACGTCTTATAGAAGTAAAAATGAGCGCCTGATTCTTGTACCTAGCCTGCATTCATCACATAAATTATATTATCATAACATTTGTTATTAAATGTAAAATTGAAGCATAATATTAAATGCAGGCCAAGGTGAATTGCCCTATAACTCCTAATTAATTAACAATTAAGAACAAATAATTAAATAGTACTTAGGCTAAATAATAGTCCACAAAAGTGGACTTATCACCATCCAACCGCTCGATTCTCATGCGCTTGATCACACGCTCGAGCACACCCCATCTGACGCACATGGGGCATGATTTGAGGTGTGGGTGAGGTTTGAATCCAGCGATCCAATCTTCGATCGGACAGCTTAAATGACTCATGCACTATGCAGGCACAGGTGCAGCTGCAGATTTGAGGTGCGAGGGTTGGGGCAAGGGCAACGGATGTGGCGGGTCTTTAGCGACATTTTGAATGTCGCTATTGACCCAATGATGAATTTGAGACCTTTCCTCAACTATAAAAAGGGCCCTTCCCCTCCCATTTGCATCCATCATCTTCCTAAGCAACACCACCACCTTCTAGAGTTCCAAGCAATGTCCCCAAGCCGCTGAGCCACCGATGGAAGCCCCCTCCACCGCCATGGCTATCTCGACGCATTCTTCTTCCTTTTGTTAGTGTTAATTTATTTTGTAGTAGTCCATGTCTTAATTTTGAGCATTCATCTACATTATGTTGATTACACATTTCACACGAGATTGTTGATATATTAATCTCATGATATCTTGAGCATGGTTTTCTAACCCCTCCTCTCTCTCTTCCTCTATATCTTTCTTGTTCTCTAATCAGTTTTCAAGCGAACAAATGACATATTTATGTGACACGAAGCGAGTATTTGATCTAATTTTTGCCTCCCTGTGTTTGACACTTTGACTCACATCTGATTATTTTTCTAAGTAAAATTGACGTCATAGAATGTGCTACAATGAGCAATTTTTACACAAATGCATCCGACAAATGTCAGGCACTCTTGGTGTCCATTTGAAAAAGTTTAAATTTTATTTGGGCGACAAAGGCTACCAGCATCCTAATGGATTCTATGCGAGCTACAGGAGCATATGTTTCATCAAAATCAATTCCTTGTTGATTATACCCTTGGGCCACAAGTCTAGCTTTATTTCAAACTACTTCTCCTGATTCATTAAGTTTGTTCCTAAAGACCTACTTGTTTCCTATAATGCTGTGTTTGAGGCTTTGAAACAAGTTCCCATAATTGATTCCTCTTGAATTGATTTAACTTACCTTCCATTGCAATGATCCAGTGACTATTAGAAGAGGCTTCCTTGACATTTTTGGGTTCTAACTGTGAAACAAAAGTAGTGAAAGATAAACTATTAAAGTAAGATGAAGTTTGAACTCCTTTAGATAATTCACCTATCACCAATTCTTTTGGATGATCTTTTACAAATGAAATATTTTTGGGTAGTTCATCAGAAATATTCTCTTCTGAAATGTTTGATGGGTCAGCTATTAGGTAATCATCATCAATTGCAGAAGATTTTGGTTCGACTAAAGTTTGAACAAAAGATACATGCATGATTTCCTCGACAACAAAATTTTTCTTGTTTAAAGCCCTATAGGCTTTACCTCTGATTGAATAACCTAAGAAAATTCCTTCTGAACTTTTAGCATCGAACTTATCAAGATTGTCCTTAGTATTGAGTATAAAACATCGACAACCAAATATCTTGAAATAGGAAATTGTAGGTGTCCTTCCAAGATAGAGTTTAAAAGGTGTTTTCTTTAAGATTGGTCTGATTAGGGTTCTCTTTTGAATATAATAAGCAGTATTTACAACCTCAGGCCAAAAATATCGAGGCAACTTTGACTCGCATAGCATTATGTAGGAACACTCTTGCAAAGTCCCATTTTTCATCTCAACTACACCATTCTGCAGTGCATCTCTAGAGAAGGCAAATTCATGTTTTATCCCATATTGATCACGGAAATTGGTAGAGGATTCATTCTCAAATTCCCTGCTGTGACCACTCCTAATCCTAATTACTTCAGATCCTTTTTCATTTTGTAGTTTTCCAACTAATTTGCTAAAAACATCAAAGGTTAAATCTTTACTTTTTAAGAAAGATACCCAAGTAAATCTAGAAAAGTCATCAATTATGACTAGACAATATCTGCACCCGCTTAGGCTTTCGGATTTGGTTGGTCCGAACAAAGGTTGTGAAGTGCTAACCATACCTTTTGGTTTAAAGGGATTTTTAATTTGCTTATCAACTTGATAAGAATCGTAGACTTTGGTTTCCTTGAAGTTGATATTTGGCAGACCTTTGACGAGTTCATGCTTCATGAGTCTACTAATGTTCCCCAAGTGAACATGACCTATTCGTTTACGCCAAAGTGTTGCTTCTTCATAAGATATGACCAGACATTCAAGACTATCACATTTATCGAAGTTTACAGTATAAATGTCTTTATGTCTATTTCCTTTAAGAATAATTTGTTTTGTTTCTTTATCATGAATTTTAAAACCTTTTGATGTAAAAGTAATTTTATAACTTTTATCACATATTTGACTTGCACTTAGCAGATTATGTTTTATGCCGCTAAGTGTACATTAGTAAAAGAAGTAGAAGAGTTAACAATTTGGCCAGTACCACCAATTCTACCGTTATGGTTGTTCCCAAAAGTGATTCCACCACCTTCCTGATGGTTGAGTTGTAGGAATCGGTCTTCCTCACAGGCCATGTTCTTGGAACAACCGCTGTCCATTATCCATCTTCTTTCTTCTCTTTCCTATTATTGGTTTGTGTTTGTGAGGCTTTATTTGATAGAGTGGCTTTAGTGTTCCATTTGTTTGTTGGAAAGTCCACTTCTCATAATCTACAGAACCTACAAAACAATATTGCAATATACTTTTGGTACCCATTTTCGTTTGGGTCCACTGTGGTTAGTTTATGTTGCTTGTTTTGGCAGGACGCCTTTCCCTTTGCTAGAACTAGATGCCTCATGATCATTTTTTGGTATATAACCTAACCCAAATTTTGTGGTGCTTTGTGTTTGTGTTCCTAACAATTTATGCAGGTTTCTACATCCATTTGTTAACTTAGCTAAATCATTTAATAGAGTAGTAGAGTTTTCTTTTAGTTTGTCTATATCTACTTTTAAGTTGTTTATATGTGATTTTAATGCAGTGATCTCAATAGATAACGCATTGTTTTGCTTACCAAGTACATCTTTTTGTTCTTTTTCTTCACCTAATGCTTTTGCTAGGTTTTTATTTTCTAATTTTAATGATTTTCCTATATCATGCATTCCAAAGAATGCTTCTAATAGTTCATCTTGAGTAAAGGAGGTTACCTCATCTTCTAGAGCCATAAGACTAAGAAGAGCTTCTTTTCCTGAGGTTTCTTCTTCCTCTGAACTTGAGTTTGAACCATCCCAAGTTGCCATGAAAGCTTTCTTCATTTTGTCTTTTCTGAAGGGCTTCTTCTTGTCTAATTCTTTTTTGAGAAGCGGACAGTCCTTCTTGATGTGTCTCCTTCTCTTGCAATTGTAACAGGTGATTGCATTGTTCTTAATTTCTTCTTTCTTCTTCCTCTAGTTCTTCTTATCTGTGAGGAACTTCCTGAATTTTCTAGAGAGGAGGGCTATATCTTCCTCTTCTTCTTCACTTGAAGTTTCTTCGGATTCCTGAATAGCTTTAAGAGCTATAGTCTTCTTTTTGGATGCTTTTCCTTCTTGATCCCTCATGTGTTGGAGTTGATCCTCATATGCCATTAGGCTTCCAATGAGATCATGCAGTTTCATGGTGGATAGATCGTTTGACTATTGAATGGCGGTAGTCTTGGTTTCCTAATTGCTAGTGAGTGATCGAAGGACTTTTTTGACAAGGGCTTCATTCTTGATGTCTTGATCAAGATTTCACAAGGAGTTTATGATGTCCATGAATCTTGTGAACATCTCCTTTATCGACTCCCCTTTCTTCATCTTGAAATGCTTGTAGTTTTGGGTTATTAGATTTACCCTTGTTTCTTTTACCTTTGAAGTTCCCTCATGGGTAACTTCGAGAATGCCCCATATCTCGTGTGCGATTTTGCATGCAGATGCTCTGCTAAATTTTGCTTTGGAGAGACCACAGAATATGTCATTCATGGCTTTTACGTTGTGTGTAACCATCTTCTTTTGGTCTGGAGTGATTGCAACGCCGTCTTTGATTTCTGGGCATGTGTACTTCGAGGCGTTGACATCTCATACCTCATAGTCCATTGATTCCAGGAAGATCTGCATCTTGGGCTTCCAATAGCCGAAGTTCATTCCATCAAACAGAGGAGGTCAAACCACCGACTGACCCTCAACATACGTGTTAACATTTGACTTTGACACCTCCTGGACAACGCAAGCTCTGATATCAAGTGAAAGTAGGAGGATATCTTGCGCATCGCAACGAATACTAGAGGGGAGGGGTGAATAGTATTGCCTTAGAAAATTATATGCACAGATAAAAAATAAATCACTAAAGATTCAAGCATAGAGTACACTTGATTTAGAGTGGAAACCCAAATAGGGTAAAAGCCACTACCCAAGCCTCCCAGCTTAGGATTTTTTCGACTAGTCCAAGCTTGTCAATCCACTAACTGTACCACTTGAACGAGGGTGGCACAACTTTTTATAGCCACTTCTCTTTTTATCCTAAAGAGAAGCAAAAACAACAACCACGGATCTTCCCAAAAATCTTGGGATCAGTAAATCAAACCAATAAAATGGAATAATAGAAGTAACTTCTATAGAACGTCAATAAAAGATCAAACCAAATTTTTCTTAGAGGTTCAAGGTGTCGTGCTTTTGAAGAACGTGAAGAATGGGACATAGAAGCCTTTGGAATAAGCACAAGAAGTTCTACTTTTGAAAGGTATTTCTTTTTCAAAGTTGTGTAAAGATGAACAGTGTACGACCTCTATTTATACTAAAAGTTTAGCCTAAATAGGAAATTAAATTGGTTGATCAATTAAGGTTAATTAGTCAATCAAAAGATAGTTTGGTTGATCAATTAAGATGGTTGGTCAATCACTAATTATTGGTCAATTTACTTGGTTGGTTGATCAAAAGGATATTTATCAACTTCCTAAAATGGGTTGATTTGATCGTTTAATGAAGTTGGTTGGTCAATCAAGGTATTTTGGTCGATCAATTAACTAATCCAGTCGATCAATAATCCTAAAAACTTGGTTTTCAAAAGATATGTGGAAATCCATTTTTTAGTTTGATGGGAACACCATCATGAGCCCTAACTAACTCATTTTGATCCAAAGAAGAGAATGAAAGCTCCTATATAATCAACTGGAGGTCCTAATTCATTGAATAACCTTTCTAACAGAAAAGTAAGAAACAAGGGGTAAAACTACAATTTTACCAATGCAGTGCAACAAAGGGTTTTCTCGAGGTCTAAACATAGGTCAAATGGTCTTAGCAAGATAATAAGTGGTTTAAATCAGACAAAATAGTGTTCATGTGAATTCTGGGAATTAAATGACTTCTTGTAGCCCTAAAATAGACTCACTTGATTAAACAAGGTTCTGGTCACGATAAAATTCACCTAAACCCTCTAAAAATCATAGAAAAATATCTTCTAGGGTTTAAAGCCTTCAATTTAGCCATTGGAACCTAATTTGACCTAGAATGGGGTCTCAGCTAGATATTTACCCTAAATTGGGTTTTTACGTAAATTTCCCAACCAAACGTGGTCAAACCCAAAATCCAACTTCACCATTGGATTCCTTTGGTTCAAACTAGGTTTCTACCAAAAGTTGGACCTAAGGAAAACTCATCTTGACTCACTTTGCATATAAGTCCAACCTAATTACATTTCTACACATATCTTTTGAAAACCTCTGCAAAAAACCCCCTAGCTTCTTCTTATTCTTTGCAATTAGGTCCCTCAGCCATTATAGCAGAGGGAATCCTACTCTAGCGAGATTGCAAGGGAAATTTCTCCCTGATCTCTGAGAGAATCCCCTTCAAAATTGAAAGGGAGATTCTCTGAGAAATCTCCTCCAATGTGAATCTAATTTGAGGCCTACTTGGTACCCAATCTCTCATGCATCAGAGATTCAGGTCTCTTTTGAGTTACCATCGCCGGTGAACATACCTTGCTTGGAAGCTTGGCTTCCAAGCACAAATCCATCCTTGGAAGCCTATTTAAGAAACCCCAAATTGCCCCGCATCTCCTAAGCTTGGAATTGGGCTAGTCCACCATAAATTCGTCACTCCTCGCCAGCCACAACATCTCCACAAGCTCCAGCAGTTCCATCCTTTCTCTCTCGTCGCCCAACCACAATACCAGTGGTTGGGTTGCCTTCCTCTCATTCATCCGCGTCGGCTATACCAGCCATGATGCCACCACTGCCCTCATCTTCACCGCTGCCTCATCTACAAAGATCTTCATCTCTAGCATCGACCATACCAGCCCAGACGCCTTTCCTTCCTCCTTTGTCCTTAGGTTAGGTCAGTTAACTTCTCTCTCCCTCCTACTCCTGTTCCCCCTCTTTATTTCTTGAAAATACCACTCGACGCCACCGATCACCCTCACCATCTCCACCTCCGGCCACACCTCCGGCGAGGCATCCCTGTTACTCCACACCTCACCTGCCTCGCCAACCATCCTATGCCCTTTGCAACACCCCACTGATCATCTCCCACTACTCCAATCACTCCACCACTCACCCAAAAGTGCCCCCGAACACACCCACTCCGACAGCCACAGAGAACCCTAGGCACGCCACCACAGCCGTTCCCACGCCACGTCGACCACCGCCACCCATTCGCCATGCCTTAGCAAAGCTCCTTGAGTGTTTTAATAAGGCCATGAGGCTATTTTGGTGTTTTCAGGTGCTGACATCGCCCTGCCATTAGAGCAAAGCTTAGAGCAAGCTTGCAAGTTGCTCCCGACTTCACCAGCCCCAGGTTGCTATCCCAAGCCGTGTGGAACATCTTCACGCATGACTTTGGTCTGCCAATTGAAGGCACAAGCCCGTGCAGCTTCACAATCAAAGCCAGACACTTGTTGTAGCAGGCGCAAGGGGGGTGGGATGTCTAGTACCACCTCAGAAGTGGGCGAGCAGGCGTATGCACATAAATTGATTTGTGCATAGCCCTTATCGCCTCCTACTCCAGGGGTGAGGTCCCTCACTCCCCTCTCATAGCCTCATCCGCAGCACTGCCCACGCGGATCTGGCTATGACCTATTTACCCGAACCAACTCACTCCTCGCTCACCACCCATGTCGGTGAGCCTGGACCTGGGTCTCCATTAGATCCGATTACCTGACCCAGATGTGGCTCTGGGAGAGCGAACTGAAATAGAAAAGAGTGAAGAGAGGAATGCTACGTAGGGGAGGGGGGGTTTTGCTGTGAAAAGATTCACTTAACACTTAGACAAATCAGAGAGGAAGAAGAGGAGGTCAGACGAAGAAGAAGGAAGGAGAAGAAGCCAAGGAAGAAGGAAGAAGCTGAGGTTCGTAAGGCTAAGAGCAGAGAAGAAGAAAGAGGAGAAAGAAGGTAGGAAAAAGCCAAAGAAGGAAGGAAGAAGGAAGGAAGAAGAAAAGGTAAAGAAGGAAGGAAGAAGAAGAAGATAGAAAAGGAAAGACAAAGAGAAGGATCCTATGACAAAAAGAAAGGAAGGAGAGGCCAGAGAAGAAAGAGAAATTAGAGAAAGAACAAGAAGGAAAAGATACTGTAGCACATAATTTTAAGATGTCTGATTTTGTAATCAGATGTCCAATTCTTCATAAGTCCTCAATTATATTTTTAGATACATTTATTCTTATTTTCCATATACTCATGCTTTATATTTTTCATTAGATTTTTGAGTAATATTATGTGTTCAAATTGCATTCATTGAGCTTAATGCATGAATTTCATTTGCTCCCTGTGTACAACCTCAGACATTAAATTTGAGTAATAAAATTGTATTTATTTTGATCGCTTTTTCGACTATACTATAACGCAACTTTTCTTAAACTCGATCGAGTGCTCTTAACATTTTGGCGCTGTTGCCGGGGAGCAATGTGCAATTCATCACTAGTCACTACATTATTTTGATTATATTTGAGCACTAACTTGCCCTATTTGTCTTATTGTGATTTTGCGAGGTATTTCATGAGAAGATCTCCCATGCAAATCAACCACTCCAGGGTATGTAAATTCTCTATTCTTCCCTAATCAATCTCCTAATCTTGGGAAAACAAAAAGGAAGCAACCAATTAGGAATCAACTGCCTTATTTTTCATAGCAATTATCATTTTAAGGACAAAGTTTCCTAATTTGTGAAAATTTTTTTTCAAATCTTATTGAAGTTGAAGCAATTTTTAGAGATCTTACCCCAAATTTCTGTGCCTTAGGGACTACGCTTAAATTCTAATCTTTTTGGACTACACACTTCTTGTTTGAAGTCTAAAGAGAACTTCTGTGAAAATCAAAAAGGACTTGGAAATAAAGCCAATTAGGGTTTCTACATTAGGGTTTTGGAGTGCTAGTTTGCACGTGTCTACATAAAAGGACACAAACCCACCCGCATTTGTGTGCTACCCAAGCCCTTGATTGAAAGGATCTAATCAAGACAAACCCTAAAACCAGGCTCTAAAATCACTTGAATCTTAAAATCCTTGGACCTAATAACCTAGGAGTCAAAACAGGGTGACTTCTAGGTCTTTACCTAGAATCATTCTACCATCTTTAGGGTAGGTCAAATGAAGTTGGACTACATTGTAGGCCAAACAACCTCCAAATTATATCAAAAGTCCAAACAACTGCTAATTCAAGTGAAATCAAAGGCACAAGTTTGGATATAAAACTGATAGACTTAGGAGGTTAAGTTATCCATTCTGGTCGACCTGGACCCTCAGTGACAAGAGAGGTCGGGTGGGGGAAACCCTGTAACTTGTGGGGGCACTCTACCTTGTAGGGGACCTTTTGGGACTCCCTCTCTGGCTGCCTAGGTAATTCTCAGGTGAACAATTTTCTGATCCAGGGGTATCATCCGCTTAAAACCTCTATAGTCATCCAAAAATCTTTGGGTGCCTTGATTAGGTCGACAACACATCCAGTCCCTCATCCCTTCTAGTTAGAGCATGCACATAGATTTTCTTTTGGGTGCCTCTATTCAGATCTAATCACTTCATTCTAAGAATTGAATTTTGATTCTACATCTTGATTCCACCATCTGATTCAAATATGCAGTCTAGTTACTTAGGAAAACCATTCAAGAAATCTGAATCACGAAGATCCATGAAAGATAGAATGACTGAGGATGCCCTTTAATTTTATGAAATTTAGTACAAAACCTTAACACTAGTAAAAGACATTCAGGTTAATGTACCAACAATGACAACCTTCATCATAAACTCTTCCCAATTATTATTAACAGAAGGTACGAAAGGATCAACCCGAGACATTCTCATAACAGGATACATTGAGATAGAAAAATTGCATAACTTTGAACGCCTCCAATGCATGACAAATCCTATACTTTGTGAAAAACACCAAGATGATCTTGAAAAATGGGAAGAGATGATGAGATTGTTGAAACAAGTTATCGATCAGAAATACCCGTACATGCCCCAAACAGGTATTGAACCATCTTGGAATAGTATTGAGGATCAACCTGATTTCCCAAATCCTAGGTTTGAGGCACAAGGTTGTTGTGGATTCCCAACCTAGATGGAATATAACATGCCTAACCTTGAATTAGGTTGGGAAGTCCCAATTGTAGGAAAACACGATTTTGAGCCAGCCCTAGAAAACCAAAATCCTAGTTGACCAAGCATAGAATGCTGAGACTCCTGCAATGATGAGATTAAAATAGAACCTCTTGAGGGTGTAAATCTTGCCCCTTATTCTGATAAGGTGAGCCTCGAAGGCAATCCTGACCTAGATTCTAGTGATTCAACCCACATCCTCAGCATGGAATCTGGATTTGAAACTTATTGGGAATATTACAAGGCCCCATATGACGAAGATCAAAGTTTAAATAAAGAGTACGATTCTGGGTCTTTATTTAATGAATATCCCTCTCCAACATCCTCAGAGATACAGATTGATTTCTCAGAAGTCATGCCAATCTACGATACAGAAATCGATGAGTTGGAAGAGTGGGGTTTTGATTGGGTCCTTCCTACAAGGCTAGAACTTGAGCCTAGACCAAATAAGGACACCTCTTTGAGCTCAGAATCGAAGAATAGGCTAGACCCAAGTCAGGTTGCTGAGTCTACATCTTGTGATTTATTCAATGGTGGAACCTCTGATCTCGAATCAAACTCAGAACTTGATTTTCGCAACCTCTCTGATGATTTT
The DNA here is from genome assembly GCA_037157565.1 of Thalassia testudinum. Lineage (NCBI taxonomy): Eukaryota > Viridiplantae > Streptophyta > Magnoliopsida > Alismatales > Hydrocharitaceae > Thalassia > Thalassia testudinum. The sequence goes on from JAZHRO010000025.1 coordinate 36,672,739, forward strand.
GAATCTTACAATGATTTCGAAGAACCTTTGTTTCCTAACAATTGCGAGCCAATCTATGACCTCAGCTCACATCATTCATTCTTCAACTCTGACTCTGAGGTCCCTGATCATGAGATCACTGATTTAAATTCAAGTTCCATTGGAATGTAATCATTTCTTTTCGATCGTCAGGAATCAAAACCAAAAAATGTCGAGAGTGACTGCAACCTTGAATTCGAATGTTTTCTTGACTCAAATTTTCCTCATCCTATAAACACTCTTCAGGCATTCACTTTTGAATCTGATGGCTACTATGAGGACTCTCTAAATGAACCCACCAATCATTCCTTTCTAGAAGAGTCCTCATACACAATTCTTATTGATGCCACCTTCTCTACATATACAAAACCCATCCAAATCCATTTTCAACCTTGACCCGCAACCGGGCTCAATTTCTATTATGATTCCCCTCTTACTGAGCTGATTGCAGAAGATTTGCCTCCACATCTTTATTGGGTTTTGGACATTGATCAGACTACAAATCATGCTCCATCATTCTCTGATCACTCCTGTAGGGTTTTCGCATCATTCATTGATTATTTTGAGGATCCTTACTCTGACCAAGCAGATTCGACTCAGCCAAACCCTGAATTCACACTTCCATATCATTCTGAGCTCCATAATATATGGTGGGTTCCACACCTCCTGATCTACATTTGTCAACCCACTAGATTGATTGGGTTTGGGCTGCATCAATAGCCGGTTGATTTGAACAAGTACCTGGTTGGACCAACCAGGCTCTTGATCAAGGTGCTTGTTCTACAAAACTCAATTGATTTGACCCATCCCTCTCCATACCATTTCTCGCTCGGCTGAAGGTGTTCAATTTAGTACTTAACGAGAGGCAACCCGTCATTCCAAAAACATGAGATCCTTCTGATTATCCATCTCTACTTCAAGTCTATTGCACCCTGAGTTTGGTTTTCTTAGAGCAGTCGATCCCACCTCTGGTACATGTGCCAGAGCCTGAAATCATCCATAATAGTCATTCCCGGCACTTTCACCCACCCGATAAGCCTGTTCTAAATTCCTGAAATCCAAACTTATTCCACATCCTCCGTTTGCATTGAGGACATTGCAAAGCTGAGGCATGGGGGGGTGGTAAAGTGCAAACATGCAGAAATCAAAATTTAGAAGGGTTCTCACAAAAAAAATCTCATATTCCAAACATACCAAAAAAAATAGAAAATTGTGAAAAAGAACAAAAAAATTGGAGGAGAAAAGAAAATTTTAAGGCCATACAAAACTTGAGGAGAAAAAGAGAAAAATGTTGAAAGGGAGCACAAAATAGAAAGAAAAACAAGAGATAGTCATTAGTAAGAAATTAAGGGATTAACTAAGTTCTAGACCACATCAAGAAAAAGAAAACTAAAAGGAAAAAGTGCTAATGAGACACATAAGAGATTAGTAGGAACGTTGATCTTAGGCCTCTTGGGCTAGACTCCTAAGCTTAAAAATTCAAGTATCCCCTAAGATCTGGATAGTCCTCAAGCGGTGGGGAAAATGCGAAGCATAAGTATTAGGTTTAAGGCTTAGGGAGTATTCGGCCTCGTCAACTGACCTCTGGTTTGCGAGACTCGGTAACCTAAGCATCCCAATCCACACACAGTCTGGTTCACTGCGCATAAGTATTAAAATCATGCAAATGCATTTAAACTATTCTAAAAAAAGTCACCTAGATTAAGAGCGGCTGATCAACACAAGTTGATTTAGATGAGTTCCCAGCATGGAGAGATGGGAAATTCCCCTCGAAGATGCATAATAACATATCGTCTCCTCGATGCTTGTCTCCTAGGATATTTACATATCCTACTGGGGGCATGTAAGCACCCTATGCTGGTTTAGATGCCATGGGTGGCATTATCACGAAATGTCGATTGCCAGAGTCTAGATTTAGCTACAGAATACCATGGGTAGGATTATCTTGAAATATCGAAAGCCAGGATTCTGGGGGTTGCCATGGGCGGTGCTATCACGAAGCATCGATTGCCAAGGACCCTTCGAGTATTGATGATGGGGACTAGGAATCTAATACAAACCGTGTTGAGAAGCCAGTCCAAAGCTAAAAATAAAAAGAAAAGAGAGAGAAAACTCTCCAAACAAAGAATATCCTCTGTCTGTCTCTTACAAAAATGCATTGCAAACTAAACCAAGGCTAAAATATGTTACAAGCACAGGTGCTTTAATAGCGGAGTCCAACGAACCTTAGGATAGCTCCTATTGGCCTTAAAAACCTTCGCAGCAGACTAAGGCTAGAGCTGGTCTGGTTCAGATCTTGATTGGTACTTGAGTACCTCTAGGCCTATCATCAGCATTCTAACATAATCAAAAGAAGAAAGCACTCATCGTAATTTTTGAACATCAAGGAACTTATGGTCAAGAACCAAAGTTAAAACCTTAAAAGTTTGCTAAGGGACTAGCAAAAGCTAGGCATGGGGGTATGCTGGAAACACCATCATGAGCCCTAACTAGCTCATTTTGATCCAAAGAAGAGAATAAAAGCTCCTACATAACCAATTGGAGGTCCTAATTCACTGAATAACCTTTCGATGAAAAAAGTAAGATATAAGGGGTAAAACTATAATTTTACCATTACAGTGCAACCATAGATTTTCTCGAGAGATAAACTATGTCAAATGGTCTTAACAAGATAATAAGTGGGTTGAATCAAACAGAATAGGGTTCATGTGAATTTTGGGAATTAAATGACTTCTTCTAACCATAAAATAGACTCACTTGATTAAACAAGGTTCTGATCAGGATAAAATTCACCCAAGTCCTCTAAAAATCATATAAAAATATTCCCTAGGGTTTAGAGCCTTCAATTTGGCTATTAGAACCTAATTTGACCTAGAATGGGGTCTCAGCTAGATATTTACCTTAACTTGGGTTTTTGCATAAATTACCCAGTCAAACGTGGTCAAACCCAAAATCCAACTTCACCATTCTATTCCTTAGGTTCAAATTAGGTTTGTACCAAAATTTAGACCTAAGGGGAACTCATCTTCACTCACGTTGCATACAAGTCCAACCTTATTACATTTCTACCCCTATCTTTCAAAAATGTCTGCAGAAATGCCTTGAGCTTCTTCTTCGTTCTTTGCAATTACGTCCCTCCACCATTATAGCTGAGGCAATCCTACTTGGACGAGATTGCAAAGGCGATTTCTCCCTGATCTCTGAGAGAATCCCCTTCAAAATTGAAAGGGAGATTCTCTGAGAAATCTCCTCCAATGTGAACCTAATTTGAGGCCCTACTTGGTATCCAATCTCTCATGTGAGCTAATAAACGCCAGTTTATCATCATTCTTATGTATTAAAACAAACCTAGCTCTTGATTTTACTCTACAGATGGGTTTTTGGGCTGCATTTAGGCATTAACTAGGTTAGGCATGCATTGCATTTTCTTTTGTTGTTTTAATGTGTTTTTGTGAGTGTTAGGGATGAACAGATATACAAATCCCTAAAACCCTAGCACTCAAGAAGGCAAATGGTGAAGGAAGAGCTCAGACTAGCTAGAACTCGGCTTGATCCAGCTCACCACACCTGGAACCTAGCTCACTTGAACTAAGGTTAGCTCATCCCAGCTCCATTCAAATAATCTCAACTGAATGGAAGCTCAAGAGAGTTTATCTTAGCTCACCCTAGCTCAAGTCAGCTCAGATCCAGCTCAACCTAGTTGAGTCTTGCTCATTTAGCTCCCACTAGTCCACAGGGAGCTTTAGCTAGCTCAGTTGAATTGACTGGAGTTCACCCCAGCTCAGATCTAGCTACATCCAGCTCCACTCAACTCTAGCTAGCTGAGGAAGAACTCATCCCAGCTTAGGATGCTCAAGTCCAGCTCTTGGGGACCTAGCTTAGCCCAAGCTAATTGAGCTAAGCTACCTTGGCTATCTCAACCAACTCAATCCTCCACAGGAGCACCAAACGCAGCTCACCTCAACTCCATTCAACAGAAGCCAGCTCACTTTAGCTTGGATTAGTAGCTAGCAAAGAACTAGCAAGCTAAGCCAGCTGGAGTAGCCCCATGTTGACAACTTCAGCAGCTGCCAGCTCCACTTCAGCTCCAAACTCTTCCGAACCAGCTCCTCCCTACAAACCCTAGCTCCAACACCTCCTCCTCTACTCCACCATTAGCTAAGCTAGCTTACCTTAGCTTAGCTATGCTCCAGCTTCCTTGGCTTGTACCACCCAAAAACCCTACCTAACAACTCCACCAACTAGCTCCACCTAAGCTCCACATAAGCTAAACCTACTTGGTGCCAACCTAGCCTACCCACCACCACCAAAAGACACCTAAAAGTAGTGTCAAAACCACCCTAACTACCCCCTTGTTGGTGCCACCTTTCCCTCCAAAAATCCCCTTCATCTCCGCCACACATCTCCCCTTAAACCCTTCTCCACCCTCCACATAATCCCACCTTCTAGAAACCTCAAAGTTGGTGCCAACCCGTGGCACCTCTCCATGGTTGGCGCCACTTTTAGGTGCCTCTTGATCAACCCTAACTACCCCACTTAAACCCCATAGGTGGTGCCAACCATCCATAACGCTAGGATCTTCTAACCACCTCCATCCTCCCATCTTTGCCCTCCATTTTAAGAGGCACCTTAACCCCTCATCCTACCCTATAAAAAGACCACTACCCACCACCATTCAAACCATCCTTGGCTAGCAAATTCACTCTCATATTCTACCTAGAGCCCACACCAAAGAGAGAAGAAGAAGAAGATTAAGGGGATATTTTGTCCCTTTGGTGCCTTCCCCTCTTCCATTCTCTCTTGAGTCACACCAACCAAAGGAAAATCCAAGCAAGGAAGATCTTTGGAGGAGATCTTGAAGGCGGTCCACGCCACCTTGGAGGAAGTTTTGAGGGTGGTGAATGCCCACCCCTTGGAGGAGAGCATTGAAGGTGGTAGCATCCACCTTGGAGGAGCTCTCAAGGAAAGAGAAGAAGGAGGCCCTCTGCTCAAGCCAAGGAGCAACTAGGCTTGGAGCAAGAAGACTCCCTTCTTCATCAAATTTTGCAAGAGGATTTGTGTTTCTTTTATTGCTTTTAGAATTTTTCATTTCTAGTGGAAGCATTCCTCTACTTGTCTTGGAAAAGAACACAAATTCTAGTTAATCAAATTGCCTTCTTTTTACTTTCTATTGCAACTGTTGTTTTTGTTCTAGCACTTGTTTCACCACTTCTTCCTAATTACTCTAGGCCTCCACTTGCCTAGAGTGAGCTTAGGAAGAGGATATTTCTATCTCTTATGTTTTAGTTAAGTAATTATAGGTGTTAGTGTTTTCCGCCACTATTTGCATTTTGCCCTCGTCTTTTCAAAACAAAAAAATTACATTTTTAAAATATCGAAAAGAAAGTTGAGATCTATTTTGTAAGCAAGAGAATTAATTTTGCAAACATTTGGCCTTCTTGGACGACCCTAGATACTCTCCTATCTAGGATATAAATTTAAAAGTGTGTGCGAATTCGCGTGTTACAACGACATTAAAAACCCACTTTTATAAATCACGTGACTTTTCGCATCACTTTTTGGCGTCATTGCCGAGGAGGCACGGCTTTGCTTAATTTTGTTTTCTCTTTCTTAAAGTGGATCTCATCCCCTTCTCTTTCTTTTCTTTCATTTGTGCAGGAACTACTGCAGGAAGGAAGCGGGAATCTGGAAGCGTGAGCTCAAAGTTCCTTTTCTTCCCGCGAAATTCAAGTTGGTCCCCCTTTATGGTTACATAATTAATTAAAACTATCAAAAACATATTAAACTTGGTTTTCAGGATCCCAAATATTTTAATTAATTAGAGTGATTTTCATTAAAATTCATTGTTTGCTTGAATGTTTCATTAACACCACTCCATTTCAAGTATTGGTGTTTTGTTTTTCGAGTAAAGATTTCTATCTGGAATTGAAAAATCAATTCCTAACACCACAGGCCTCCTAAAATCCTAAAATTTCATTTAGTGGTTCCAAATTGATTTAGGAACATCTATTCCAAATTTCAAATCAATTGGCTTTGTACTTAATTTTTAAAAATCTGTGGACTGCAGTAGGGTCACACCCTCCAATCTTCCTATTTTTCTATTGTCTGTGAATTTTTAGAATGTTTGTACACATCCAATTTTTGTGAACTTTAACTTTTTGGAATCCTTGTAAAATTTTACACATCATATAAAATCACCAAAATTTTCTGAGGTCAGTGGTAATACTGAAAAGTCCAAAATACCCACGGGTATCATTTCTAAATTTTGACACCAGTACACATAAAAATTTAAAATAATTACCAAACAAATTCCTAAAATCTTACAAAAATTTTATATGGAATCCTTGTTTGATTTTACATAAGGTAGTGGTGTTGGTTGCATTGTTTGGACCACTACGTATACGAAAAGCCTAAAAACAATTCATTGGTTGTAATTTTCTGTATTAGGGTTCAAATCCAATTAGGGTTTCTTTTCTTGCTTTTTAGTCCCACAATATAAAGGAAATATACCATCACCCATAAAACTTGTTTTTCCTTTGATTATGGAGTTTCAAACTTATTTGAACATTTAAAAAAGAATAACCCTAAAACACATTCAATTAAATTGAATCCTTAAAAAGACATAAATATAAAAAATTGTGTGACAACTTGCTTTTCATTGGAACCACTTTCCAATTCTTGCACACACACAAAAAAAAGTTGAAATAACAGAGCAACAACCCAATTAACGCCCTCCACATTCCGTGTACACTATAGTATCCTAGACCTAACTAAAATCCGTAGCAACTTGACCCCTAAGGCTTAATCAACTTAGGCTTGCTATATAGGTCTTAAGTTCTCTTTAGTTAATACCAATTCTGTCATCTACATCTGGTGTTCAGGCTGAGGGGCCTTGTCAAACGACCAGGTGCGGGTTTGTACAAGCACCTAGGGTTTTCCCTAGGAAACGTGTGGGCCCAAACCTCCCCTTAAGCAACTTGGGTAGATTTGCTGACAGAATGGGTATTCACTAATGAATACTTATTTCCTACGTAGATTGATTAGCTCATATTTGTGGGCTATTTAAGTATTTAAGTGCCTAAACATTAGGTTAATTCTAACATTTATTTAGCATAAATTAGGATGTAAATAGATTAATTCGTATTTGTAATTTAATTATATAATTCGTGCATCTTATTCATATTTAAATGCATTTAGAATTAACTTAGAATTGCATTAGTTAACTAATTAGGTACATTGCATGCATTAATTTAGGTTAACATAAAAGTTGAGGGCTTGTATATAAATAACCATAATATTTTATCATTATTTTTTATTCTTCTTCTACGTGCAACGACTACATTTCTTCCACAAGTTGCCGCAGTGAAGAACCCAATCAAGGAGGAGCGGATGTGTTTGATCTGGTCGGGCAACTGATTTCAAAAGAGAGGAGGAGGCAGCCGAGCTCAGGAGGCATCCACCCTCAACCCACCACTGTGCAGAGAGTTCGTCTCTCTTCCATTCCACACCATCGGCCTCAACCGTGGCGACAAGTCTCCACCACCGTGGGCGTGTGGTGTGACAGGCCACATCGCAATTCGGAGCTCATCCGCATTACCGTGAGCACCTCAGCGTGCACCTCCCTCTCCATCGTCACCAACAACCATTGCTGTAGCCACTGCAATTTCACTCCTCAGTCAGTTAAGACATTCGGGAAGTTTCCTGGATGTCTGAAGCTTCGAACCACACTTCAGCAGCAACCGGCCTTTCACTCCACGCCCGCGCCCCTTCGGTTGCACACTTGAACCACCTCCTGCAGCTTCCACTCCAGCACCAACAACCAGCCTACGCACGCTTGTTCATCATCTCTAGCTTGCAGCAGCAACCACCCTTGCTGCACTTCACCTCCAGCGCACGCCCTTCATTGCCCTGCACCTCCACTTCATGCCCGCACCAACCGCGTGCATACGCACCTCCTGCAGAAGTGTGCCCATACGGCTGTAGCGCCTGCTTGCACGCTTGTAGTAGAGCCGCACCTCCTGCAACATTCCCCTACACGCCCTCCAGTCACGCGCAAGGCGGGCATGGCCAGTAGCATCCAGCAGTAGCTGCAGCCTTCCTGCGCCCCACGCACCCACTAGCGTGCAGCATCGGCTACCAGCTCCTCACCCGCATGCCTGCAGCAGAGCCGCCCTCCTCCAGCGCATCTCCAGTGCATTGTAGAACACGTGCCACCTCCATGTGCACCCTGCAGCAGCAGCAACCCCGTACGCCAGCAGCGCCACCTCCGCGCACGCACAGTCCCGTGCGCACGCCTCCTCTCCAGGACACCAACCGCGCCTACCCACGCTGCACGGCCTGCGGCACTTCAGTCCCCCATTGGAACCCACCACCACCATTCCTCCATTCGGCCGGCTCCGACCACCTCGCTACTCGCCGCCATCATCGCTGCGAAGCCCTCAGTCTAAAGAACTTCCTCCGAGCTTCCCGCCTCCGACCGTCCACTCCTCTTCACGCACGACCATGGGGTATAATTCCCCTATTTTGCTACAGTATTCATCCCATTAGTAATTACATTTTCTGCCATTGTCATCTTTTAATGATATTTTATTGAATCTGCATTGCAAAAAATATCCTCTAGTTATTAAGAATTGCTATTTCAGCATGATTTCTTTATTCAACCTTAATCTAAAGGCAAATTTGGCTTGATTATGATCTAAACTAACTACGAACAAATGTTTTTAACGGGGGCGAATTTAAATACATCATTGTCTCCCTGTGGATACGACCCGCTCTTCTGCGAGTGGTTATTTTTTTTTTAAATATTGATTAGTCGATTTTTTCACCACATAAAGCTACAAATGACTTTAAAGCGAACAATCGACTCGTCAAAATGGCACCGTTGCCAGGGAAACAATAGATGCAATAATTTCACCTGATTTTATTTTGATTATTTGTCAATTGCACAGTGATTTAACCATTTATTATTTTTTCCTGTGTGAGAAATTTTGTGCGAGGAATCAGCCATCGTGAGAGGCGACCCTTGACGTCGCCAGAGGAGAATTGGTCGAGCTACTTTGAAAAGGAGGAGAAGGACGAGGGCGCAATGGTCATCATTGTACATTTAGTCGCTAATCTGATTAGAGTAGAATTAAGACTTTAGATTTAATTTTTCATTGCATTTGGTTTGAAACCCTTGTTTTGGGGTATATTTTGAGGGGTTTGTTCCCCGACTTTGTTTTAGGTCCATGGTTGGTAATTTTTGGGAGCCTGTTCCCTTTTCTTTAGATTTAGGTTTTTAGTTTATTTTGTGGATTGTTTACCTTGATTTGTTTGTGCATAAGTAGTTAAAAAAAAAATAATAATAATAAAAAAAATCGAGCTGCCTACTAGAAGCTGCCAGCCCCTAAGACGAACCATTTAGGTCAATATGAGTAGCCTCTAGATTTATTTCTCTGCATTGCGTTCATTCTCGCATCGTTGATTGCTGGAAGCAAGGTACGCATTCTCTTACTTTGCATCCTATTCTTGATCACACATTGCATTTGGACTTAATGCGAAGACCACCTAATCTGTATTGAATAAATTAAACAAATGGTCACATATTTTCTAGAAAAAGGACTAATTAAAGGAGGGACATTTTAAAAACCAAGGATTTGATTTTCAAACTTGGCGTGTGAATGAAAATTCAAAATCTTTTACGGTGTATGCACACTTATTTCGCTTGCACCATGGCACGCTTTTAGACACTCCTTAGGTTTGGAAATACTAGGACAAGAGCCCTCCTATCGTTGGATTCTGAAGTGTTCGGAACTTGAGATCAAAGGTTTTGTAAATCCAAAGAGGGGGATACCTTGTCATGGACTTTTGGGGGTAGTTGAGAACCACCGTGAAAGCACAGCTTCAAAGGAAGGCTTAGGCCTACTTGCTTCCCTCAATCTTCCGTCTTTGGAGTTGCTCTACCATTTGAGATTTAGGGAAGAACACCTAAGCTCCAACTAGGTCTTCTTAGGCGATACGTAGGTCAACAATAGGCACGTAAATTGATTGAACAAATTGTATTGTCACCTGCAATCTGACTTAAAATCAAAATCCTAAATTGGGAAAGACCTAAAAGGTCCTTTTTGAATTGTGTTTTTCTTGAGGAATTCTGATTGATGTGTGAGTTAGAATGGACCACATTGATTTTCATCCTTTCACATCTTGCCCACACCCTCACTCCCACTCTATATCCTTCGATCCCAGATGCCGAGATGGTCCATCCCTTGATGGACAAAATGACAATCACTGGGATCCGTTTTACTCCTATTATAGGAGTATTGTCCTGGTTAAGCCCCAAATCAGAGAGCAGAACCTAGCAGCGGGATTTGCTTTGCCCAATATCCCACACACCATAGAAATACCCAACCTACCCTCCCTGAAAAATTATAATGGTTGGACAGACACTCCTAGGTACTATAAGCCTGAGCCTGACTTCTCTCAAGATAGAAATGACCTCTCCTCTTGAAGATGGAAATACAGAAAATGCAAAACAAAATGATTGAATTATTAGGAAAATCTTCGAGAGTAGGCCAACAAGAAAGAGATGAAATTAGCCACCCAATCTACCCCATTGAGGATGACGTACACCCCTCTACAATAGATGCATCTCCTATGGCAGAGCTACACTTTAAGCTGGAGGGAAATTCTGGGGAGAATAGCTACTTTTTGAGGATCGATTTTGAAACCTCCCCATTAGATGATACTTCCTTGAGAGATCCACACCTTAGGTGGGAGGAAGATACACATGAAAGTAGCTATACATTGGATGAAGAAAGGTGGCAACCCGAGGAAGATGATGATAAGGTTGAGTATCCACCTGAATTATATTGGAGTCAAAAGAAGGGAATGATGGTACCATTGGATGACCTCGACCCAGATGATAGTATTTTCGTGACATTTGATGAAGTGGCTAAAAGTCAAGTTGTTAATCCTACCCTCCCTTCTGATCATGAGATGGAACTCAAGCCCACCCTTAGGGAACCTAACCCTAAAGAAATTGACCTATCTGAGGAGTTTGATGTTACCAATGTAAACCATTTACCTCAGATAAAGCACCCTAGGGGATCTGCTGAGATATTAGATGATTCTAGGCCTCGGGTACATGATGAATTGTGTGATGAGGAGAAAGCCACATTATATAAGGAACCTACATACATGATTTGGAGTGACACTAAGGGTGATTATGTCTTATTTGAAGAGTTAGTCCTAGAGGATGTCACAAATTTGACCAAATTAGGTTTCCTTAGCACACCCATTGATGATATTTCTCCTCATGATGAAATGATGGAAAATTTTGAAGCAACTTCTAAGATTTATGTGGATTCACATATAGACTCCAGGGAAGATTTGAGTAAAGAACAAAAACCCAGGGATGACATTGATAGGATAATCCCTAGATCTATTGCTTCCAACCTACCTTCATTCATTTCAAAGTCACCCTCTGATTCGCTTATATCTGAAAGCGAAATTGTGACTCCTGATGAAGAGCAGGAAGATACATGTGAAGGTGCAAGGAATGCTAGGGATGCAATTGAGGACTTAGAAAGAGTGTTAGGGTTGGACACTGAGCTGATTAAACCCAACTTAGATCTTATGGCCATCTCGCAACCTCGTAACTTGGACACCCTAGACGATCCTTGCCTTAGAGAATTGCTCACTTTTGTTATGACCAGGGGTTTAAAAAACCAATATTTCCAATAATGGATTATCGGGTATGGATTGATGATTTCTTTAGTCAGTCCATTACCCTGGGGGTTTATCATTGCACCATTCCTTCCCCACTCTTTTTGGAGGATCCATCTCATCCTCGCCCTATCGATTTGGAGGTTGTTATACTTGTTTATCCTTTAGAACCTCCTCTGGTGACTTGGGAAGATTTCATTCCCATCTTAGTTGGTCGAGCATTTGCTATCGGGATTCATCATCAGCTCGCCAACATCCTAGGTTACCTATTTTCTAGGCCAACATTGCTTTGCTCATTTTTAGGGCCTATTTCTGCAATTCTTGAACCTGATTTGCAGGTTCTTTGGCTATTCAGTCTAGCTTTGACCCAGGTAATATCCTTCTATGCAATGAGGACATTGTAGATTTTAGGCATGGGGGGGTGTACTTGGGGATATACATAGCATAGTGCATTCATTGCATACATTTGCATAAAAAAAAAAAAAGTTTTGACCTTAACTGGCTAGACCTTACAGTCTTAAGCAAATCAGAACTCTAGGGTAGACTAAGTTAATTCTAGGGTCAAACTTTAGAAGCTAAATGTGCTACTAGTTTTAGACCTTTAGGGTCCTTTGTGGACTTAGAAACTTAAGTAGGAGTTAAGTTGTGGACCATTCCTCAAGAGGTTGAGGAAGGGAAGTTAGGGTTTGAGTTAAAAGGTGGGGTAGTACTTGGAGTCTTGTTCTACCTTTTGGTTTATGGGTCCTTGTAACCCAAACATCCAAATTTCACACACTTGGTCTGGTAATTAACTTAATTTCTTTCTTTCTGAAAAGAGATTTGGTTCTCTTAGTTTTGGCTTAGGAGAGGCTTGAAAACACATTTTGATTGGAAGAGTTCCCACCGCAGGAGAGGTGGAGTATATACTCACCTTAAGGATGCGATGATAACATATTACCTCCTCGGTGCTTGTCTCTTAGGATATCCATCCTACTGGGAGCATGTAAGCGCATTGTGCAGTTCAGGTACCATGGGCGACCCTATCTCGAAGTGCCGATTGCCATAGGCCTTAATTCGCTTATGAAATCCATGGGCGATACTATCTCGAAGTGTCGATTGCTAGGAGTTCTTGGGGTCGTTATGGGCAGTGCTATCTCAAAGCATCGAAAGGCAGGCACCCTTCAAGGTATGGTAATGGGGACAATGAATCCGACACAGACTGTGTTGATAGCTGATCTGAGGTTAGACTTAGAAGAATCAAACAAAAAAATATATATATATATTATTCTAAAAAAAAAAAAACTTTTTCCTTTAACTCAAATAACTCTGACCAATGCACAGGCATGGATGCTTTAATCTTAAGGATCAATAAACATTAAGGTAGAGTCAGAAATCAGGGAAACTTGTGCCTGCAATTCGTCTTTACCCGGCCTAGTCTGTAACTTAGCAACTACTTGGGAACCTTGGGTCTAGAGTCTGAACATAATATGTTTCTGAAGGAAGACCAATTGGGTTGGCTAGTCTACTTGGAGTGCTAGGTTTCGCTTAATTTTGCTAAGGACTAGCAAAAACTAGGCATGGGGGTATTTGATTATCCCATATTTGTGGGCTATTTAAGTATTTAAGTGCCTAGACATTAGGTTAATTCTAACATTTATTTAGCATAAATTAGGATATAAATAGATTAATTCATATTTCTAATTTAATTACATAATTCATGCATCTTATTCATATTCAAACGCATTTAGAATTAACTTAGAATTGCATTAGTTAACTAATTAGGTACATTGCATGCATTAATTTTGGTTAACATAAAAGTTGAGGATTTGTATATAAATAACCATAATATTTTATCATTATTTTTTATTCTTCTTCTACATGCAACGGCTGCATTTCTTCCTCAAGCTGCCGCAGTGAAGAACCCAATCAAGGAGGAGAGGATGTGTTGGATCTAGTCGGGCAGCTAATTCCAAAAGAGAGGAGGAGGCAGCCGAGCTCAGGAGGCCTCCACCCACAACCCACCACTGTGTAGAGAGTTCATCTCACTTCCATTTCACACCGTCGGCCTCAACCGTGGCGACGAGTCTCCACCACCGTGGGCGTGTGGTGTGACAGGCCACACCGCCATCCGGAGCTCGTCCGCATTACCGTGAGCACCTCAGCGTGCACCTCCCTCACCGTCGTCACCAACAACCATCGCTGCAGCCACTGCAATTTCACTCCTCAATCAGTTAAGGCATCCGAGAAGTTTCCCGGATGTCTAAAGCTTCGACCCCCACTTCAGCAGCAACCGGCCACTCACTCCACGCCCACGCCCCTCCGGTTGCACACTTAAACCACCTCCTGCAGCATCCACTCCAACGTCAACCACCAGCCCACGCACGCCTCTTCATCATCTCCAGCCTACAGTAGCAACCACCCTTGCTGCACTTCACCTCCAGCATGCGCCCGCCAGTGCCCTGCACCTCCACTTCATGCCCCCACCAACCGCGCGCATACGCACCTCCTGCAGAAGCGTGCCGCTACGGCTGCAGCACCCGCCTGCACGCTTGCAGCAGAGCCCCACCTCCGGCAGCATCCCCCCACACCCCCTCCAGCCGCGCGAAAGGTGGGCTCGGCTAGCAGCATCCAGCAGCCGTTGCAGCTAGCCACGCGCAAGGTAGGCATGGCCAGCAGCAGCTGCAGCCTTCCCGCGCCCCACCCGCCCGCCAGCCTGTAGCACCGACTACCAGCTCCTCACCCGCACGCCTGCAGCAGAGCCACCCTCCTCCAGTGCACCTCCAGCGCACTGCAGAACGTGCACCACCTCCGTGGGCACCCTGTAGCAGCAGCAGCCGCATATGCCAGCAGTGCCACCTCTGCGCCCGCATAGTCCTGTGCGCACGCCTCCTCTCTAGGACACCAACCGCACTTGCCCACGCAGCACGGCCTGCGACACTTCAACCCCCCACTGGAGCCCACCACCACCGTTCCTCCGTCCGGCCGGCTCCGGCCACCTCGCGACTCGCCGCCACCACCGCTGCGAAGCCCTCAGTCCAAACAACTTCCTCCAAGCTTCCCGCCTCCGACCATCCACTCCTCTTCACGCACGGCGAAGGGGAATAATTCCCCTATTTTGCTACAGTATTCATCCCATTAATAATTACATTTTCTGCCATTGTCATCTTTTAATGATATTTTATTGAATCTGCATTGCAAAAAATATCCTCTAGTTATTAAGAAATGCTATCTCAACATGATTTCTTTATTCAACCTTAATCTAAAGGCAAATTGGCTTGATTCTCGTCTAGACTAACTTCGAACAAATGTTTTTAATCAGGGCGAATTTAAATACGTCATTGTCTCCCTGTGGATACGACCCGCTCTTCTGCGAGTGGTTATTTTTTTTTTAAATATTGATTAGTCGATTTTTCCACCACATAAAACTACAAACGACTTTAAAGCGAACAATCGACTCGTCATAGACCATGTCTTAGGTTTATTATTAGGGAGTCACACTTAAGTTAAGTCTAGCTTTGTTTGTTTGAATTGCACATTTTCTCTCATCTCTTTCTCTTCTCCTCCCCTCCAATTCTTCCCAAACAGTGCATGCACGGGCGATGGTCCCAAAAACCACATCGTGAGGGACCATCTGATTTCGCCCCCCGTAGCAAAAAGTCATTGTTTTCTTCCCCCTCCTCTTCAAAAAAAATGGAAAACCCAGGAAGCCGACAAAAAAATTCTGCTTCCACTTCTAACCCATCAGTCGACCTACAAGCTGACTTCACCCTCCCTCACCTCCCTAACTTGGAGCAACCAGAAATACCAGTAGGGTCAGGTGGCTCTCCAATTATAACTCAAAATCCAAATCCCTTTGCATTAATGGTCGACAATTTGGTTCGACTACAACAGAATCATGAAGATTTAGCTAGGACTATCACGAACCTAGCTAACCAAGGACAAAATCAACCACCCTGCCAACAGTCTGTCGTTCCTCTTAAGGATTTCTATGATCCTTCCAATTATGAGGAAAGACCAGGGGTGGTCATACCACAAGGGGATTTTGAGATCAAACCAGCCATTCTAAACCTTATTAAATATTTTCATGGTCTTCCAAGAGAGGACCTTTTTGTCATCTCGAGGAATTAGCTATCCTCACTCAAATCACTCGTTCCCGCAATGTGCAGGAAGACATGCAGTTAATGAGACCTTTTCCTCTCTCTCTTAAAGACAAAGCATCTCATTGGTTTAGAATGGTTAGGTGCCCTATTACCACCTTGCCCAAATTAAAAAGCGCTTTTTTAAAAAAAAAAATTCTGATCAGTCGAATGAATGCATTAAGAAGATCCATAATTACCTTTCAATAGAAAATTGGTGAACCCTACCACGAAGCTTGGGAAAGATTTTAGGAACTTCTAAGAGGTTGCCCCCACCATGAAATTCCACAATGGCAGTTAGTGCAGATCTTCTATCATGGATTAGATGATCAATTGAAATGATTTGTGGATGTCTCATGTGGGGGCAATTTTCTTAACAAAGATGTCGAAAGTTCCTATCTCCTCTTTGAAGAAATGAGTGAAAACTCATTTAACATGACTTCAATGGATACTTTTGGCAGATCACAAAACCCCAGATAAGGAGTTCTTGAAATTGATTCCAAATCCACCTCTGTTCCAGTCACTCAAGATGATCTATATATGTTAGCTCAATGACTAGACCAGATGCAAATTCACCAAAAGAAAATGGAAGAAAAGCTCATAAATAAACAAGCTCCACACACTCACTCTCCACACACTAACCCCCCACACATTCTCCGAAGAGAAAATCTACACAACATTGATGCCACATCTGCTGGCCAGCAATTTCAGGCTGATTTCCTACAAGATTTGACCAGGAATTTTGATCAAAATATTTTTGATCCCACCTCAGAAAATATTTATACTCTCCAGGAGCAATTTAGAAACCCCTCCAACACTTCCAATCAAAACTGGAGGACTAACTCAAATCACTCCTGGAAAAATCCGAACCCGATTCCTTTTCCCAAACAAAACTATTTTGGGAATTGTGGGCAACCTATGTATCAACCTGGACCATCTAGGATGACATTAATAATCAGGTCATGAAAACTTTGTAGGGAATCTAGACTCAAATGACAGAAGTAACCCGCATGATTACCAACTTGCAACACCAAGTTAAGGTTACTCCTGATCATTGACCTATTGGGAATTTACCTTCCCAACCCATGCCCAACCCAAATAATCAAAGGAATCAGTTCCAAGGTAGATATCTTAGTCAACCCATTCAACCAACACCTTAGCATCCACCGGGTTTCCATAACAGTTAGGCTTCCTGTCCTCATCCTAGAAACAACCAGACTGTAAATGCAGTTACTTTGAGGAATGGGAAAACCACTCACAATCCCCTGCCTGTTAAAGAAACCCACTTTAATGAAACACAGATTAACTGTTCCCCATCTACCCCTCCTATTTTTCAAGAACCAATTAATGCAAAATAGGGAAATCCTGCTCCATTTTCACAAGCCCTCCACTCTTCAAATAAGACAAAGAAGAAATCTGAGCCCACTGAGAAGGAATTAATGGATTTATTTGGGCAAGTAGAAATTAATATCTCTCTCCTAGATGCCATTAAATACATCCCTGCCTATGTAAAATTCATAAAAGATTTATGTACTCTGAAAAGGCTACCTAGAAATTTAGGAAAGGTGATCCTTCCAGAGATAGTTAGCTCAGTTGTACAGAGCCAACTGCCTCTTAAGAGAGAAGATCCTGGCACCCCCTTAATTCAAGTTATCATTAATGATACCTCATTTGATCATGCTTTGTTGGATCTTGGTGCCTCAATTAATCTTATCCCCACAGTTGTTGTTGAGGAATTTAAGATCGGTGAATTAAAGCCTGTTGAGGTTACTCTTCAATTAGCCGATCGATCTACAATTAAACCAAGGGGAACTGTTGAGGATGTTCTTGTCCGGGTTAAAAATTGTCTATTCGCAGTAGACTTTTTAGTCCTGGACATAGAGGTACCAGAAGCACTAAAGTTTGCTCCCATTATTCTTGGAAGACCATTCTTAGCCACCACCCACTCAAATATTGATTGTGATTCTAGAAAGATGAAGATCATGTGTGGCGGTGAATCTGTAACCCAAGACATTTTTCAAGCTTCTAGGCAGTTCCAAGAAGCAGATTTCTTTGATGATTCGAATTTAGAAATAGAAAACATTGTGGAGGAAACTTTGCAGATTTCCCATTTAGGTCCCTGTTTTGCCATCAATACGGTTCCTGAACAATCCACTTCTCACCCTTCCACCCTAACCACACGTCCAGCTAACCTTCCAGCTGACCCTTTCACTCTCACCTCACCACTAACCCACAAAGTAGAAACTCTTTCGGAGCCGGGCCCACAATTGGAATTAAAACCTTTGCCCAACTCCCTTAAATATGTCTTCCTAGGTCCTAATTGGACCCTGCCCCTGATTATAAATTCTGGACTTATCGGGGCACAAGAGCAGAAACTTCTCCAAGTTTTGAGTAAATATTGAAAAGCTATTGGCTGGACCCTTTGTGATCATAAGTGTATTCATCTGTCCTATTGTACGCATCGTATATATTTAGAGGACGATTCTTGCCCCTCCTGCCAACCACAAAGGCGCTTGAACCCTATTATGCAGGAGGTGGTAAAAAAGGAGATTATTAAGTGGCTGGATGCTGATATCATCTACCCCATTTCTGATAGCTCTTGGGTTAGTCCAACACAAGTTGTGCCCAAAAAGGCTAGACTAATAGTTGTCACTAATGATAATGGGGAGAATGTAGCCACTCGAACCACTTCTTCTTGGCACATGTGTATTGATTATCGAAAATTAAACACCGCCACCAAGAAGGACCATTTCCCAGTCCCCTTTATTGATTAAATCTTGGAGCGGTTAGCCGGACGGGATTTTTACTATTTTCTAGATGGTTATTCCGGCTATAATTAGGTAGCGATTCATCCTGAGGACCAGGACAAAACAACTTTAACCTGCCCCTTAGGAACCTTTGCTTTCTGAAGGATGCCCTTCGGTCTTTGCAATGCACCTGCAACTTTTCAAAGGTGCATGCTTGCAATTTTTTCAGACCTGGTAGGTGAATGTTTAGAAGTATTTATGGATGACTTCTCTATTTTTGGAGATTCCTTTGACCATTGTATCAAAAACCTTGAAAGAACTCTCCAAAAATGCATAGAAGTTAATCTATTACTCAGTTGGGAAAAAAGTCATTTCATGGTCCAAGAAGGTATTGTCTTAGGCCATGTTATTTCAAAACAAGGAATCGCGGTAGATAAAGCAAAAATAGATGGTATATCTAAGCTCCCACCGCCCACTACTGTCAAATAGATCAGATCCTTTTTAGGTCATGTGGGTTTCTACCGTCGATTTATACAAAATTTTTCCCAAATCTCCAAGCCCTTAAGTCAGCTTCTCACTAAAGACCAGCCATTTGATTTTAATGATAAGTGCTTGGAGAGTTTTTTGAGGTTGAAGAAAGAGGTTACTGAGGCACCAATATTGCAGGGATCTAATTGGAATAGTCCCTTTGAATTAATGACAGATGCCCTAGATTTTGCTATAGGGGCCATTCTAGGGCAAAGAATTGGCGAGAAGCCCGTTGTGATCTATTATGCTAGCAAAACTCTTGATGATGCACAACGGAATTACACGATTACTGAAAAGGAACTTCTTGCCATTGTATTTGCCTTAGAAAAATTTAGATCTTATCTGTTGGGGTCACATGTCACGGTATATACCGACCACTCAGCAATTAAATATTTGCTAACAAAGAAAGATGCGAAACCCCGCCTTATCTATTGGATTCTGCTACTCCAGGAATTTGACCTGGAAATCAAGGATAAGGTGGGATCTCACAATGTAGTGGCCGACCATCTCTCTCGTCTTATGACGAATGACATAATGACCCCACCAGATCAGTTCCCCGATGAAAGCATTTTAGCTGCTACTACCCTCCCTTGGTTTGCGCCCATCGCAAACAACTTAGCAACAGAATGAATCCCCGCTGATTGGCCAAAAACAAAATGGGATAAGTTCTTTGCTGATATTAAATATTATTTTTGGGAGGAGCCTGACCTTTTCAGCATTTGTGCCTACCAGGTCATTCGACAATGTGTACCCAATTCTGAAATCCATGATATTTTGACACATTATCACTCAATGGCCTGTGGCGGACATTTCTCAGGCAAGAAAACTGTAGCTAAAATCCTTAATGCGGGATTTTATTGGCCCAGCTTGCACAATGATTCTCATGGCTTTGTTCGGTCCTGTGTGTGTTGCCAGAGCATCGGCAACATGACTTGGAAGGATATGATGCCCTTTAATCCTATTTTAGAGGCTGAAATTTTTGATGTTTGGGGCATCGACTTCATGGGACCATTCATCAACTCTGGTGGGTATTTATATATATTCGTCGCAGTCGACTATGTTTCAAAATGGATAGAAGCAATACCCACCCGCACTAGTGATCACCGTGTGGTTGTCAAATTTCTTAAGAAAAATATTTTCTCAAGATTCGGCATACCAAAAGCCAGTGTTAGTGACGGAGGCTCACATTTCACTCACTCACAATTCTGTCGCCTTCTCTATAAATATGGGGTTAATCATAAAATTTTCACACCTTATCACCCCCAATCAAATGGCCAGGTTGAAGTTTCTAACTGGGAAATTAAAAATATTTTACAAAAGACGGTTTGGCCCGACCAAAAAGATTGGTCCACCAAATTGGACGATGCTTTATGGGCCTACCGTACTGCTTTTAAAACCCTGCTCGGCATGTCTCCCTTCCGTCTGATTTTTGGGAAGGCATGCCATCTCCCGGTAGAATTAGAACATAGGGCTTTTTGAGCAATAAAACAACTCGACATGGATTTATCTGACGTCGGTATCCATAGAAAATTACAATTAACTGAATTGGAAGAATTACATAATTTTTCCTATGAAAATGAGAGGATTTATAAAGACCGAACAAAGAAATTTCACGATAAAAATATTGTTCGAAAACACTTTGACGTTAATCAACGCGTTTGGCTTTTCAATGCGAGATTACATCTTTTTCCTGGCAAATTAAAATCTTAATGGACTGGGCCCCTTTATTGTCCATAAAATATATCCATACGGCGCTGTTGATCTTTTTGATCCAAAAACTAATTCGACCTTTCAAGTCAATGGCCAACGTTTAAAGCCCTATTTTGATCATACGCCTAATCTTCCGTCTGAATCTTTTAATTTTACTGAGCCAGCCACCCTTGATCACTAATGCACACTACGCTCAACTGAATGGCGTAAAAGATAGCACTAGATGGGAGGTAACCCATCATTTTTTCCTACTTTCTTTTTTTTCTTCTTTTTCCTGGTTTTGATCATCCTAAACCCGACCGTTTTTCACTAAGGTGATCCTTTCTCCCTCCTAATGCATGAGGACATTGCATATATTAAGCATGGGGGGGTGTTTTTGAAATTTGACGATCAATTTTGGATTTTCAAAACCTAAAAACATGCATTTTTTCTTTAGTTATTTTATTTTCCTACTTGCATACCCAAAAAGTAAAATGTTGAAAACTTTTTGGGGAAAAACTTTTGAAATCGGGACTAAGGTTAAAAAAATTTACTTTTAGGTACAATGGGATTTAATCTTTAACAAACTAGGGATGAGGATGCGAATTTGATCATTAGAATTTCAGGGTCTATTTTTAGACTAGATCAAATATCCTTCTCTAAAATTCAACCTGAGCTCATGATAGTTCAGGTGACTTGATCCTATTTTGTAATGTGGAAAGTATTTGGCTTAGTTTCTGATTCGAAAACTTGCATTTGTTGAGGAACTTCTTGTGTCAATTTTCACACACAATCCAACACCAAAAAACAACTAAAAATTTGAAAAACTCCCTTGTTTGGACTTAGTAAAAGTCTGAAGTAGATCATTGGTTTGAGTTCCCATCGTCGGGAAGGAGGAAAATGCCTCCTTTGAGGATGCGATGTCAACATGTTACCGCCTCAGTGCTGCTCCATATCTATATTTCATATCTTTAGATGGAGCATTAAAGCACATTTTAGTAGCTTAAGTGTCTTGGATGGTGCTCTACCTATAGTGTCAGAGCAAGAGCTTGAGTTTGATTGGAGCGCCCCTTTACACCGCATTGTGTTTTGGGGTTGTGAGCACCTAGGTGGTGTCATGGACAGTGCTATCCTAAAGTACTGGTGCTAGAGCCCCCTTGAGGATTGGTAATGGGAATGATGATCCCAACACATCTATTGTAAGACTAAGCTAAAAATAAGCATGGGGGAGAAAAAAAAAGTAATAATAAATAAATTAACACACCCTTATAAATGTTGGCTTTTCACAGGCATGGACACATGGTTTTAAAGGATTTTGCAAGTTGTGAAGCAGATTCATTAGCTAGAAAAATCCTAAAAATAAAAATTTCAAGTCATCTGAATTAACAAGGGGTTAATTTGTGAATTTTCTGGAGGATATATTGATCCCGTTTTGTCTAATGGTTGGATTCGAAATAAATACCGATGTTTTTCTATAGCAAATCCCGTACCACCTGTGTTTAGATCAACCAAGATCCCTTAATCTCTTTCTCCTCAAAAGTAGAAAAAAATTAGATTTCCCAAAAATTTCATTTTCCAAAAAATTTGAAGTTCTGCTAAGAGACTAGCGAAAGATAAGCATGGGGGTGTCATAAACGCCATTTTATCATCATTCTTATGCGTTAAAACAAACCTAGCTCTTAGGATTTTACTCTGCAAATGGGTTTTTGGGCTGCATTTAGGCATTAACTATGTTAGGCATGCATTGCATTTTCTTTTGTTGTTTTAATGTGTTTTTGTGAGTGTAAGGGATGAACAGATATACAGATCCCAAAAACCCTAGCACTCAAGAAGGCAAATGGTGGAGGAGCTCAGACTAGCTGGAACTCAACTTGATCTAGCTCACCACAGCTGGAACCTAGCTCACTTGAAGTAGGGTTTGTTCATCCTAGCTCCATTCAGCTAATCTAAGTTGAATGGCAGCTCAAGTGAGTTCATCTTAGCTCACCCTAGCTCAAGTCAGCTCAGATCCAGCTCAACCTAGTTGAGTCTAGCTAATTTTAGCTCCCACTAGTCCATAGGGAGCTCTAGCTAGCTTAGCTGAGTTGACTGGAGTTCACCCCAACTCAAATCTAGCTACATCCAGCTCCACTCAACTCCAGCCAGCTGAAGAACTCATCCCAGCTCAGGAAGCTCAAGTCCAACTCCTGGGGACCCAGCTTAGCTGAAGCTAATTGGTCTAAGCTACCTTAGCTGTCTCAACCAGCTCAATCCTCCCTGAGAGCACCAGACCCAGCTCACCTCAGCTCCATTCAATAGAAGCCAGCTCACTTTAGCTTGGCTTAGTAGCTAGCAAAGAACTAGCAAGCTAAGCTAGCTGGAGTAGCCCCATGTTGACCTCTTCAGTAGCTGCCAGCTCCACTTCAGCTGCAGACTCTTCAGAACCAGCTCCTCCCTACAAACCCTAGCTCCAACACCTCCTCCTCTACTCCACCATTAGCTAAGCTAGCTTAGCTTAGCTATGCTCCAGCTTCCTTGGCTTGTACCACCCAAAAACCCTACCTAACAACTCCACCAACTAGCTCCACCTAAGCTCCACATAAGCTAAACCTACTTGGTGCCAACCTAGCCTACCCACCACCTCCAAAAGACACCTAAAAGTGGTGCCAAAACCACCGTAACAATCCCCTTGTTGGTGCCACTTTTCCCTCCAAAAATCCCCTTCATCTCCAGCACACATCTCCCCTTAAACCCATCTCCACCCTCCACATAATCCCACCTTCAAGAAACCTGAAAGTTGGCGCCAGCCCATGGCACCTCTCCATGGTTGGTGCCACTTTTAGGTGCCTCTTGACCAACCCTATCTATCCCCCTTACACCCCTTAGGTGGTGCCAACCATCCTTAACCCTAGGATCATCTAACCACCTCCATCCTCCCATCTTTGCCCTCCATTTCAAGAGGCACCTTAACCCCTCGTCCTGCCCTATAAAAAGACCACTACCCACCACCATTCAAACCATCTTTAGCTAGCAAATTCACTCTCATATTCTACCTAGAGCCCACGCCCAAGAGAGAAGAAGAAGAAGAAGAAGATTAAGGGGATATTATGTCCCTTTGGTGCCTTCCCCTCTTCCCTTCTCTCTTAAGTCACACCAGCCAAAGGAGAAGCCAGGCAAGGAAGATCTTTGGAGGAGATCTTGAAGGTGGTCCACACCACCTTGAAGGAACTTTTGAGGGTGGTGCACGCCCACCCCTTGGAGGAGAGCATTGAAGGTGGTAGCATCCACCTTGGAGGAGCTCTCAAGGAAGGAGAAGAAGGAGGCCCTCTTTTCAAGCCAAGGAGCAGCTAGGCTTGGAGCAAGAGGACTCCCTTCTTCACCAAATTTTGCAAGAGGATTTGTGTTTCTTTTATTGCTTTTAGAATTTTTCATTTCTAGTAGAAGCATTCCTCTACTTGTCTTGGAAAAGAACACAAACTCTAGTTAATCAAATTGCCTTCTTTTTACTTTCTATTGCAATTGTTACTTTTGTTCTAGCACTTGTTTCACCTCTTCTTCCTAATTACTCTAGGCCTCCACTTCCCTAGAGTGAGCTTAGGAAGAGGATATTTCTATCTCTTAAGTTTTAGTTAAGTAATTATAGGTGTTAGTGTTTTCCGCCAAAATTCGCATTTTTCCCTCGTCTTTTCAAAACAAAAAAAACACATATTTAAAATACCAAAAAGAAAGTTGAGATCTATTTTGTAAGCAAGAGAATTAATTTCGCAAACATTTGGCCTCCTTGGATGACCCTAGATACTCCCCTATCTAGGGTATAAATTTAAAAGCATATGCGAATTTGCGTGTTACAACGACATTAAAAACACACTTTTATAAATCACGTGACTTTTCGCATCATGAGCGCATGAGAGATTCGAGTCTCTTTCTAGTTACCATCGCTGGCGAACATACCTTGCTTGGAAGCTTGGCTTCCAAGCACTAATCCATCCTCAGAAGCCTATTTAAGAGAACCCAAATCGCCTCGCATCTCCTAAGCTTGGAATTGGGCTGGTCCACCCTCAATTCCTCTCTCCTAGTCAGCCACAACATCTCCGCAAGCTCCGGCGGTTCCGACATCTCTCTCTCGTCACCCAACCACAATACTAGTGGTTGGGTTGCCCTCCTCTCATTCATCTGCGTCAACAATACCAGCCTTGATGCCACCACTGCCCTCGTCTTCGCCACCGCCTAATGTACGCAGATCTTCCTCTCCGACATCGGCCGTACCATCCTAGATGCCTCCCTTGTCTCCTTTGTCCTTAGGTTAAGTTAGTTAACTTCTCTCACCCTCCTACTCCTGTTCCCCTTCTCTATTTCTTGAAAATTCCCCTCGATGCCACCGATCACCCTCACCTTCTCCACCTCCAGCCAAACCTCTGGCAAGGCATCCCCATTGCTTCGCACTTCCACCTGCCTCGCCAACCACCCTACGACCTCTGCAACACCCCACTAATCATCTCCCACTACTCCAATCACTCCACCACTCTCCCAAAAGCGCCCCTAAAAACACCCACTCCCACGGCAACAGAGAACCCTAGGCATGCCACCACAGCTATTCCCGTGCCACGCCGACCACCGCCACCTATTCGCCATGCCTTGGCAAAGCTCCATGAGAGTTTTAACGAGGCCGTGAGACCGTTTCGGTGTTTTCAGGTGCTGACATCGCTCTACCATTAGAGCAAAGCATGGAGCAAGCTCGCAAGTTGCTCCCGACTTCACCAGCCCTAGGTTGCTATCCCTGGTTGTGCGAAACATCTTCGCGCATGACTCCAGGCTACCAATTGAAGCCACAAGCCCGTGCAACATCGCAATCAAAGCCAGACACCTGCTGTTGCAGTGCACGCAAGGGGGTGGGACATTTAGTCCCACATCAGAAGTGGGCGAGCAGGCGTATGCACATAAATTGATTTTGTGCGTAGGCCTTATCACCTCCTACTCACGGGGTGAGGTCCCCCTCTCCCCTCTCACAGCCTCGTCCGCGACACTGGCCACACGGATCTGGCCACGACCCGTTTACTCGAACCGACTCACTCCTTACTTACCACCCACGCCGGTGAGCATGGACCCGGGTCTTTGTTAGGTCTGATTACCTGACCTGGATGTGGCTCTGGGAGAGCGAACCAAAATAGAGAGTGAAGAGAGGAATGCTATGTAGGGGAAGGGGGGTTTTGCTGTGAAAATATTCGCTTGACACTTAGCCAAATCTGAGAGGAAGAAGAGGAGGTCAGATGAAGAAGGAAGGAGAAGAAGCTAAGGAAGAAGGAAGAAGTTGAGGTTCTCAAGGCTGAGAACAGAGATGAAGAAAGAGAAGAAAGAAGGTAGGAAGAAGCCAAGGAAGGAAGGAAAAAAAGGTAAAGATGGAAGGAAGAAGAAGAAGGCAGAAAAGGAAAGACAAAGAGAAGAAGGATCCTAAGACAGAAAGAAAGGGAAGAGTGTCCAGAGAAGAAAGAGAAAGCAGAGAAAGAAGAAGGAAAAGAAACTATAGCACATAATTTTATGATGTCTGATTTTGTAATTAGACGTCCAATTCTTCATAAGTCTTCAATTATATTTTTAGCTACATTTATTCTTATTATCCACATACTCATGCTTTATATTTTTCATTAGATTTTTTAGTAATATTTTGTGTTCAAATTGCATTCATTGAGCATAGTGCATGAATTCCATTTGGTCCCTGTGTTCGACCTCGGACTTTAAATTCGAGTAATAAAATTGTATTTGTTTTGAACACTTTTTTCGACTATACTGCAATGCGACTTTTCTAAAACTCGATCGAGCGCTCTTCATAGAGTTTTATTTGAGGTTCCTTACAATAATGTCCTAGACTCAAATAAAGATAAAAAGACACACATCAGCAAATATCTGCACTTGTAATGAATCCTAGATTACTCAATTAATCAAAATGATTCATGAAATAAAAGAAGCTAGTGCAAGAGAATATGATGATATATGAAAAGAGCTTCATAGAATTCGGGACAAGCAACAAAAATCAGAATGTTTGAATTTGGGTCAGGTGTGTCACAACCGATCTGTGATTCGGTGGTGGTCATGCAGGATTCTATTGATCAAAGACCCGAGGTGGATGATATTAATAATCCTATTGAAGTTGAGAATGGAGATTTATTCGAGGATCTCGATCTTGATTTAGGGCCTGAGTACTAATCATTTCATTTTGAGGAACCAAGTACTAAGGGACCTGAATACGATTTTTTTGTATTTGAGAATACCCATGGAGACATTGATGAGTTAATTCAAATGATCTCATATATGGAGCAACAAAATCAGAAAGACTGTAACAACTCCTCAATCAATGATTCAACCCATTCAACTTTCATGGAGGGACTCACTATTGAGTTTAATGACCAATTTCATCTAAGTGAGAAGGAAATATCTCCTTATGAAAAGGATATTAACGAAATTGAAAAACTATTGGGATTTCATATGATGAGTTATCGGAGGAAGCTAAAAATTTTGGGGAATCATGTGATAATTGGGAATTGGCATTGGAAAGTTTGGAAGAGATGAAAGAAGATGATACCCAAACATCTTTGGTAGAGACAGAGACTGATCACTGGACCTTGATATCCAGATCTGACTACACTACTTGGGTCATGCCTTCCATTCATCACCATTATCAAGACCCATTTAATTTTACCCCACATGACTCCACCCATACCCCAACCACCCACATTTTCCATCTCCTCTTCGGGATGCCTTCACCTTCATTTCTTCTAGGCACCCGTAATTATCGTCTTTCTTCTGTAGCATCTGGCTGCAGATTTTCTCAAGCCCCATTATAATTTTTTTTTAATTATTTGGGCTTGGAAATCATGGACAACTAGTCCGCATTTACGATTTGCTGTTGGTGAAGGAGGCTAAAATTCTTATCATTTTACTTGCCATTCTCAATACTGTATTGGTATATCCTTTTTTAGTGTACGCCCAGCTGGAGGCGTTAATCTCAGCACTTATATAAAGCATATTTTATTTGTCATATTTTCCTTGCATATTCAATTTTAGGTGTTGGAATAAGTGGAACGTCAAAATTCAGGAGCTATTCTAGGTGATTTCTACCCATTTAACCCTATCTTAAGTAATTTTTCATTATATTCATGCATGAGGACATGAAAGAAAGTAGGCATGGGGGGGTAGTAATTGTAAACTGAAATTTTTTTCTGCCAACAACTAGGAAAAACCTTTTGTACATCATGCTAATTGCACTTTAGGGTCCTTAAATTAAGAATAATTGACTCCACCTCCAATGTTAGTATTGGAGCTAAAAATCGATTTCTACAGCCACTTTTGACTCATCAATTCATCTTTTTGTTTTAAATTTAGGGTCAAGCTGTATATAACCTGAATTAGGGAAATTTTTGAAGTGCAACTTTGAAAGGTTACAAATAGCATTTATATATATTGCATTAATGAATAAGATTTTTATCAAAAGAATGTATTAGGGATTTATCCTCTAGTTGATTCCTGTAATCTGGAATCCAGTGCAATTTTCACTCACAAGTAGATTTTGCAATGGATTCACAGTTAAGACTGACGAATGTCTTCAGTTTGTTGAGAAGAAGCAGTGCTTCTTTTCCAGAACCCCTGGACAGTGTTTTGGGAGTCAGGCAGATTTTCTTCCAAAGCTCCACCAAATAGTGTGAGATGAGAGTAGAGTGTATTGGTGCTCTAAGATTAGTGTAAGGAATCTGGAATCCAAGATAATTAGGAAATGATACTTAAAGATTAGGCATAGTTTCACTCTCGGATACTGCATATACATTTTGAGAGCAAGTTTGAAAGCCACCAAATAAGGCAAATACGCAGAGAGCGAGTTTTCATAAAACTAGGGCTAAGGTGAATGGTTACAACCATTCTTTATGGAATCATTAGCTGAAGGAGGGTATTGATGTCAATGTCAGAAATACACCATCCTATCCGTCCCTCCCGGTGCCGTGAGTAGGCACTTCCACCAAATAAGCCACCCAATGTCCCTTGAGTACCACCAATCCCTAATAATACCTCCACAATAAAGTTCATGAATGTATGCTAGCTTGTGTTGTGTTAAAAAAAGATTTTTATTATACATAGAAAGAAAAGGAAGAAAAAAAATGATGAAAAAAAAGAGAAAATTTGAAAAAGAAAAAGATTAGAAAAAGAAGGAAAAGCAAAGAAAAAGAGTGTGTGAATTTTTAGTGTTTATTTCAGTTGCATTGAGACAATACCACCAATTGAATTTGAGATCGACCAAATAAGGCCTTAACCTATCTTTCTATGTCTCTAACCACCCGAATACTAGCTGAGGAATTCTGACTTAGTGTTAGGGTTATGGGAACTCAATTAAAGGGTTAATGCCAAGTGAGACCACCAAATATGGGTAATATGTGTGGATCTGGTGAGATTGTGAGCTCAAAAAAAAAAGAGAAAAAATGAAAGGAAAGAAAAGAAAAAGAAAAAAAGAAAAATAGAGAATGAATATAAAGGAACCATAAGCAAGCATAGCTTTCTCATCTTTCTTTGGGTTGGCTTACTAGAGAATTTGGGAATCTAGATTCTATAGTGCTAATTTTTATGTAGCACCAAGTGAGAGTGAGCTACTAAATAAACACATCCATTTCCCTCTGACATTCTCTACCTGAGCTTAAAGCTGGGGTGGAACTCAAAAAAATATCTTCGATACCTCGAGGGAAGAAGTTAGGCTATCCTGCTAGAATTTTACTAGGGGTTAAGAACGGACTTCAGAGGTGAATCAGGCCTTTCACTCGATTCCATTGCAAAAGCTACATAGCTGCACTTTCACGTATCTGCATTTCTAGATTTCTAGGTGAAACAAAAGGAGAAAAACCTTTAGTCAAGCTCTTTGATAAAAAGAATAAGCAGTCTTTTAGGGATTGAACCTGTAAATAACTTAGTATGCATTTAGTCTTGCATTAGCTAGGGACTAGCAAAGTTTAGAAATGGGGGTATGATTGCATAGCAAGCATGGGTCCTAATCAACCTAAGTAATGTCTGAACCTATCTTAATTTGTGGATATTGCACTCATATCTAGCATATCATGCATTGCATCAGTCTATTTAGAATAAGATGAGATATCTTGCTATTTAATGATTTTTATTACTATTTGTAGGTACTAAACTGATCTAGGATGGAGATAGTGGAACAAAGCAATAATGACGAAGAAGACTAATCCAGATAAGAGGAGTGAGGAGGATAGCCTTATCCCTACCCTTAGAAACCTTAGGAAACCTAATTAGAGACCTCCTAAGCCTAGCGCACTGTCCATAGCCCTACTTATCCTATTCCTAATCTAATTGAACCATCCAATACCTAATTGGGTGCATCTACAGTTGACTGGGTGCACCTGAATGCAATAAGATCCACCAGGGATCTAATTGACTCATACCTATTAGGGTTACCCTAGCCTAATCACATGCATACATCCAATTAGACTTGACATAGACCTAACTAGGTTCACTCCTATCCAATTAGACTTTCCTAAGCCTAATTAGGTCCATACCCATTTAATTTGGATTGACCCAACCAATTTAGCACCTAATCCTACCAAAACCCACAACCTAGCCCTACGAAAAACACACACCCACACACACACCTTCCTATTCTACCCATACCAAACCCATGCACACTGTCTTGGAAACCCTAAAACTTGTGTCAAACCTAGAATATGAAAAAAGGTGGCATTGGCTATTTTTAGAGCCACCAAAAGTGGCAACCAAATGGAGTCTTCCCATAAGGACAAAGAGAGAGCCACGAAACACCATTCCATTCACTCTCTTCCTCTCTCAACTTGCGACCACACCTCCTCCTCTCCCTCTCAAGGCCATCCTCCTCCTCCGAGGCTCCCTCCATGGATGGCTAGGAAGAAGCTCTCCTCCAAGCTTCTTCAAGGGTGGCAAGAAGAAGAAGAGCATAAGGATGCAACACCTTCTCCTTTCTTCTCGTTGGTGTGCCCTCTTCTTCCATGATAGAGGATCCACACCCCCATTTTCTTTTCCTCTTAGACAACCATACAAAAGACCCCCCTCAAGGTCTTCTCAAGGTTGGCCATTGGTAGAGAAAGGGTGCAACACCCTCCTCTCTCCACTTTGGTGCACACACCCATCCTCCACTATTTAGTGGATGGCCAAGAAGGCTTCTCCTTAGCCTCTCTTGGTTGATCCCTTTCTTTAGTTTAACTTTATTTCCATGTATCCGGATTTTATAGTGACTTAATTTTTGATGCATGTTATTCTTGTCTAATGGTTTACGTGCATGTCATTATCTTCACGGCTTACAACTTTGATGCATGCTTAGTAGTGTACTTAGGAGAGTCCCATTTAGGTTTGTCATACCATGCACGGCCACCATTGCCCCACTTAGATGCATGTAGTCACTTAGGCTTTAGTTAGCATGCCTTGATCTAGGTTTCATTTTGTGTCTCAAAATAAAAATAAAAAAAACACAAAAAAAAGACAAAAATATTTGGTTAGGTTAGATTTAGGTTAGAAAAGTCGATTCAAATCTTGACTTGTTTTCACGCCTCCAAGAGACGAACGACCGAGACTCAAATTCTAAAAACAAAAGAAATCTATGTGAGTTTTGTAATCAATTAAATATTTTGATCAAGGGTTTAGCGCGACTATACTACAATTTCTGACAATTTCAAAACTCATGAAAACACACTTGTCACACCTTTGGATAAATATCTGCTGCTCCACCCTTGTAACTTGATAGAGATTTTATCAAACAAAGTGTTTTGGCCACTTTTCTTTAGTTTAGTACACTTCAAAGGTAAGTCAAGTATCTGATCGGAAGCGTAACCAGGGGGTACCTAGAATAGAGGAGATGGTCCTTTGTTCTTCACCAGATCGATAAAACATACCAAGGATGATTTATCACCATTCAGTTTTAGACAAGATATTTCCCCAAATATCTCTACCTTATGAAGTGCTTGTGCTTCTTGTTCGTTCCCCCCTATAAAGAAAATCGTGTGATCGACATACTGTAATACAGGAGCCAGGGCACTCCTATTAGAGATCGAATAACCTTTGGTAATACCAGCCTCTGACAATCTAAAAGCATACCTCACGAAAGTGTCAACCGTAAGGTTGAAAACAAGTGGTGCAAGTGGGCATCCCTGTCTAACACTGCATTGTGTCTGGATCCACATCACACATGGCCTACCATTTATCAAAGGAGAAAAGGAGGCGATGGTGATGCATCTTTTCATCCATTGCAGCCATATAGGTGGAAAATCCCTTCTCTTGAACACTTCCCATTGGTACTGCCACGACACCAAATCATATGCCTTCCGGAAGTCTACCTTCCAAAGAAAAGCTTTACACTTTCTCCTATGCCAACCCATCACCATTTTCTGGGCCATAATGAAGGATTCTTGCAATGACCTGTTGGGAAGAAAAGCAGATTACACT
The DNA here is from genome assembly GCA_037157565.1 of Thalassia testudinum. NCBI lineage: Eukaryota > Viridiplantae > Streptophyta > Magnoliopsida > Alismatales > Hydrocharitaceae > Thalassia > Thalassia testudinum. Next base: position 36,704,981 of record JAZHRO010000025.1, read on the forward strand.
AGGAGAATGTGGTCTTGTAGAACCATCCTTAATCTGGTTGCCAAAACCTTACTCACCAACAAGTATATAGAGTTAGACAATGAGATTGGTCCAAAATCTGGGAAGCTGTCTGCCCATGGCTTTTTTGGGAGCAAGAAAAGATATGATTTGTTTATTTCATCAAAGCCATAATTGTCGCTTTCAAATTCCCCAACTACCTCCATCACCTCCCATTTCAGAACTGACCAAAACTCTTTATAGAAGAAGACTTATATTCCATTTGGACCCGACGAGCCTTCATTATTCAGATCATTAACAGCTTCCAATACTTCCTTTTTAGTGATGGGAGTTACTAAATTACTGGCCTGTTCCTCATAAATTCAAGGAAAAATTGATCCTGCCATTTTCTAGACCCCGCTTCCTACAGTCCTAGAGGTGTCTCTAAAATATCTAATTGCTGCTACCTTGATTTCTTGCAGTGATGATGTCTTTTGACCATCCACGATAGTAGAGGATATAATAATGTATCTTCTTCATGCACTAGTTGCTAAGTGGAAATATTTGGTGTTGACATCCCCCTCTTTGAGCCAAAGTTGGCGTGAGCACTTGCGCCAATCCATTTCCCTCTTTAAGTCTTCTTCTACCATGATCTCCTGCCATTTTTTCTGATCATTCAGTTCTAGATCAGATAGATTAGAATCCTCCTCCTTTGCATCAGCTTTTGTACTGCCAGAAGTGCTTAATGGCATTCTGCTCTCTCAACGCAGCCACTGTGGAGACATACTCTTTCAACATGGCTCACATAGAAGCGAGCTTAGCAGCTAGTTGAATAATTGTTGTACCATCTGCCTAGTTGGACCACCACCAAGCTTCAACCATTTCATGGAACGTCGGCTCTCTAAGCTAGGACTTTCTGAGTTTAAAATAGGACCCAACATGTGCACTATCTCTGCTATCCCAGGCCAATGGTGTGTGGTCTAAAAAGGGGTGCTCCAAACCTGCCATTGAAGATAATTGGAATTTCTCCATCAAATCCACATTGCCAAAGAACCTTTCCAATTTTGAGTAGTGGAGGGTTCATTCAAACCCAACTCTTGTATTATCAGCTAGAACCCAAGGGAAGCATTATCCACTAGCCCACTCGATCTATTCGTCTCTGTCAAGGTGTAATTGAAGTCGCCACCATACAAGCTTGGCAGCCCCTGTGAGTGTCTTGTAATTTCTGATAAGTCCTCCCAAAGATCTGATCGGCTGCTAGCATTACACAGACCATAGACACCTATGATTAACCACTCCATCTCCACTTGGATGATCTTGCACTGACAGGAGATTGCATGCCAAGATTTAATAACCTCAATAACATCTAAGTATGCCTCCTGATAAACACTAGTTTATCATCATTCTTATGCATTAAAACAAACCTAGCTCTTAGGTTTTTGCTCCATAAATGGGTTTTTGGGTTGTATTTAGGAATTAATTAGGTTAGGCACGCATTGCATATTTTATTGTGTTTTTGATGTGTTTTTGTGAGTGTTAAAGATAAACAGATTATCTGATCCCTAGATCCCTAGCACGTAAGAAGACAGCCGGTGAAGGAGGAGCTTAAAACAGCTGGAACTCAGCTTGATCCAGCTCACCATATCTAGAATCTAGCTCACTTGAACTAGGGTTAGCTTATCCTAGCTCCATTCATCTCATCTCAGCTGAATGGTAGCACAAGAATGCTCATCTTACCTCACCTTAGCCCAAGTCCAGCTCCCGGGGATTCAGCTTAGCTCAACTCAGTTGAGCTAAGCTACCTTAGCTACCCCAACCAGCTTGATCCTCCCTGAGAGTACCAGACCCAGCCTACCTGAGCTCATTATGGTAGAAGCTGGCTCATGTTAGCTTGGCTTAGCAGCTAGCAAAGAACTAGCAAGCTAAGCCAGCTAGAGTGGCTCCATGCCACCCTCTTCAGCTGCTGCCAACTCCAGTTCAAGCTTTAGACTTCTCAACTCCCCTCTTCAAAACCTAGCTCACATTACCTACGGGGGAAATTACATGATTTTTAAGATTAGGGTTTTAAATCACTACAACGTGTAAATCCGTTCGCTTTTAAAAATTTGTAACCTAGATTGGGGAGTATCTAGGGTAGTCCAAGGAGGCAATATTTTATGAAATTCAAGTCTCTTGCCCTGAAATGAAACTTAACTTTATTTTTGTTCTTCTTCAATATATAATTTTTATGGATTTTTGAAATAACAACAATACAAATTTCAGAGAGATTTGGAAACAACTAGCACCTAATCCATTATACTACTACGAAGGTGACAAGTAGAGCCTCTCCCTAAGTTCACTCTAGGCACGTGGAGCCCTAGAGTAATTTGGGAGAGGGAGTGAAAAGTGCTAGAACTAAAGCAATCAAGTGCGACAAAATTGCAAAGAAGGCAACATTAATAAAAATGAGGAATTGTTTTACACAAAAAGCTAGTAGAGGAATGGTTCAACGACTAGAATAAAAAGTGCAGAAATAAAATAAAAAAGGTTATCCTCTAAAATGATGGTGAAGATGGCAAGGCTCTTGCTCCAATTGCTGCTACTCCCGCAATCAAAAAGAGCTCCTTCTTCTTGCAAAGCTCCTCCAAGTTGATGAACTGCTAGCAAGCCCATGGAGGGCATGCTTGACTCCTCCAAGGTGGATGGAATTCCACCATCAAAGGCTTCTCCTAAGGTGGCGTGGACCACCTTTGATTCCTCCTCCAAGGGTGGTAATGTACCACCCTCAAATCCTCCACTTCCTAGGGTAGGCGTGTACCCTAGGTTGTCCTCCAACACTTGGCTTCCTTCCTTGGCTGGCGTGGGCACAAGAGAGAAGAGAAGAGGGGAAGGCACCAAGGCGATAGAGTATCCCCTTAATCTTCTTCTTCTTCTCTTGACCATCTATGTAGACGAAAATATGGGTAGAAAAATTATAGCCAAGGGTGAATTTTTTTGGTGGAATATGATGGGTATTTATAGAGGTGGAGAGGTGGGTAGTAGGTGTGGGTTAGGTGGATGGAAAGGATGTGTTTAGGTGGTGGTTATGGGTAGTTAGGTTGATCCTATGGCTAAGGTTAGTTGGTGCCAAATGAAGGGTTGGGAGGGGGGTAGTTATGGTGATGTTGGTGGCTTTTGGTGGTGGATAGACACCACAAATTGGTGCCAACTTGGGTGCCTTCTAGAAGGCTATTTTTGGCACCAAGTTAGGAAGGGTTAGGATGGGTTTAGATGTTAGATTGATGGTTGGGATGAAGGGAGAGTTGGCGCCAAAAACTAAGGTGGTTGGAGGTGGTTTTTGGTGCCATTTTCATGGTGTCTTTGGGTGATGGTATGGGTTGAAGAGGTGTGTTTTGTTGGCGCCAAGTTGAGGTCGAGTAGGGTAGCTTAGGTGGAAGCTTAGGTGAGCTTACTTGGTGGAGCTAGTTAGGGTTAAGTTGTAGGTGGTGGATGGCCAAGGGAGCTGGAGTTTAGCTAAGCTAAGCTTAGCTAGTAATAGAGTAGATGAGTAGGTAATGTGAGCTAGGGTTTGAAGAGAGGAGTCGAGGAGGAGAAGTCTGGAGCTTGAACTGGAGCTGGTAGCAGCTGAAGAGGGTGGCATGGAGCTACTCTAGCTGGCTTAGCTTGCTAGTTCTTTGCTAGCTGCTAAGCCAAGTTAAAGTGAGCCAGCTTCTACCATAATGAGCTGAGGTGAGCTAGGTCTGGTGCTCCCGGGGAGGAACAAGCTGGTTGGGGTAGCTAAGGTAGCTTAGCTCAACTGAGTTGAGTTAAGCTGAATCCTTGGGAGATGGACTTGAGCTAAGGTGAGCTAAGATGAGCTCTCATGAGTTGCCATTTAGCTGAGATGAGCTGAATGGAGCTAGAATAAGCTAGCCCTAGTTCAAGTGAGCTTGATCCAGCTCAACATAGCTGGAATCCAGCTCACTTGAACTAGGGTTAGCTTATCCTAGCTCCATTCAACTCATCTCAGTTGAATGGCAACTCAAGAGAGTTCATCTTAGCTCACCTTAGCTCAAGTCAGCTCAAATCTAACTCAACTTAGGTAGGTCTAGCTCATCTCATCTCCCATCAGTTCACTGGGAGATCTAGCTAGCTCAGCTGAGTTGACTGAAGTTCACCTCAGCTCAAGACCAGCTACATCCAGCTTCACTCAACTCCAGCCAGGTGGAGATGACTTCATCTTAGCTATGGAAGCTCAAGTCCAACTCTTGGGGACTCAGATTAGCTCAACTTGGTTGAGCTAAGCTACCTTAGCTACCTCAACTAGCTAGGTCCTCCCAAAGAGCATCAAACCCAGCTCACCTCAGCTCTTTTTAGCAGAAATCTACCTAATTTAACTTGGCTTAGCAGCTAGCAAAGAACTAGCAAGCTAAGCCAGCTAAGGCAGCTCCTTGCTGCTCTCTCCAATAGCCACCAGCTCTAGTGCAGCTCAAGATGATAGCCTCCAGCTCTTCTCCCTCAAAACTCTAGCTCCAAATGCCAGCAACCCTAGACTCTACAAGCTAAGCTAGCTTAGCTTAGCTAGTCCACCTGCATGGCACCAAAACCTACTACCCTACTACCTAAGCTGCAGCAAAAAGACCACCTACTCCTACTTTATTTTGGTGCCAACTATTCCTTCCATCACCAAACTACATCTACCATCAAAACCCATCTCCACCCTCCATTTTCTCCTTCCAAAATCATTGCTTTCAAGAAGGTATTTTTGGAGGGAAAACCAAGGCACCTCTTCATTTCCCTCCGATTTCTCCATCCAAAAATATTCAGGCACCCCTTCATTTCCATCCAAAAAATAGCATAACCACCCCCTTCTCATCCTATAAATACCTTACCCTACCACCACATAATTACCATCCTCCCTTTAGTTAATTCTACCCTATACCCACCTCATGCCTACGGCCAATAAGAAGGAGTAGAGAAGAGGATTAATGGGGCACATAACCTGCCCCTTTGGTGCCTTCTTCTCCCCATTCCTTCACCTTGTGCCATGCTAAGAAGGAGGAGAATTCCACATCATGGAGGATGGCCAGGCATTGGAGGAGAAAGGGTGGTGCACGCCCACCCTTGGAGGAAAGAATTGAGGTGGAGAGCAACCTTGGAGGAGCATTCAAGGAAGGAGAAGAAGGAGACCTTCTTTTCAAGCCAAGGAGCAGCTAGGCTTGGAGCAAGAAGACTCCCTTCATCACCAGATTTTGCAAGAGGATTTGTGCTTTTATTGCTTTTAGTTTTCCATTTTACGTAGAAGTATTCCTATACATGTTTTTCGTAAAACACAAATTCTATTAAATCAATTTGCCTTCTTTTCATTTTCTGTTGCAATTGGTTTATCTTTGTTCTAGAACTTTTTTACTTCCACTTCCTAATTAGTCTAGGCCTCCATGTGCCTAGAGTGAGATTAGGGAGGGGTCATATTTGTCACTTTGGTTTTAGCTTAGTGATTGTAGGTGTTAGTTGCTTTTCGGTTAACAATTTGTATTTCGCCTTTGTTATTTCAAGACATAAAAATTATATATTGAAAAAGACCAAAAAGAAAGTTGATTTCCATTTCTAAGCGAGGGATTTGATTTGTAAACAATTTGGCCTCCTTGGACGACCATAGATACCCCACTATCTAGGTTATAAATTTAATAGTTGATCGATTTTATGCGTTACAACGGCGTATTTTTACAAATCACGTAAAATTCACGAGCACTTTTTGGTGCCATTTCTAGGGAGGCACGGCTTTGCATTTGTCACTTTTCTCCTGCTTGAAGTGGATCTCATCCCCTTCTAGCTTTTTCTTTCGTGTGTGCTGGCATTGCAGGAAGAAAGCAGGCTTCTGAGAACATTGCAATATCTTGTCTTCCCATAGATTTTCAGGTTGGTTCACTTGTCTGGTCATATAATTCATTAAAAACTACCAACAACACACTAAACTTGGCTTTCAGGACCTTAAACAACTTAATTAATGGAGTGGTGAAATTTAAAATCCATTATTTGCTTGTATGCTTCATTAAAGACCACTCCAATTCAAGTGTTGGTGATCTATTTTTCGGGTCCAGATTTCTGTCCGGAATTGAGAAATCAATTCCTAACACCACAAGCCTCGTAAAATCATAAAATTTCACCCAGTGATTTCAAATCAAGTACGGAACATATGTTTGAAATTTCAGACTAATTGGGTTTGTATTTAATGTTTAAAAATTCATGGACTGCATAGGGGTCACACCCTCTAATCTTCCTATTTTGCTACAGTCTGTGAATTTTTAAAATTTGTATGCTAATCCAAATTTTGTGAAATTTAAATTTTTCGAATCCTTGTGAAATTATACAAATTACCAAAAATCACCAAAATATTTTGAGGCTGGTGGTGGTACAAAAAGTCCGAAATACCCACAGGTATCATTTCTATACTTTGGCACTAGCATAAATAAAAATTCAAAACAAATATCAAACAAATTTCTAAATTCTTAAAAAAATATTTTATGGAATCCTTGTTTGATTTTTTTCAAAGTAGTGGTGTTGTTTGACTTGTGTGAACCACTACTTAATACAGAAAGCCTAAAAATAATTCATTAGTAGTAATTTGCTAACTAAGGGACAATTGGCGTAGGGTTTCTTTCTTTTTTGAGACTCACATTAAAGTAAATTAACCATTAGCAAAACAACTTATTTTTCCTTTGATTGTGGAGTTTCAAACTTATTTGAAAATTTAAAAAGAGAAACCCTAAAACACATTGAATTAAATCAAATCCTAAAAGACAAAAATACAAGAAATTGTGTGACAACTTGCTTTTTAATTGGAACCACTTTCCAATTCTTGCACACATATACAAAAAATTGAAATAGCAGGGTAATAACCCAATCAACGACCTCCATATTCCGTGTGCACTTCAGTATCCTAGACCTAATTAAAATCTATAGCAACTTGACTCCAAAGGTTTCATCAACTTAGGCTTGCTATCTAGGTCTTAAGTCCTCTTTAGTTGATATCAATTCTGTTATCCATATCTGGTGTTCAGGCTGAGGGGCCATGTCAAACGAGCAGGTGTGGGTTTGTACAGGCACTTGGGATTTTCCTGGGAAACACTTGGGCCCAAAACTCCCCTTAAACAACTTGGCTAGATTTGTTGACAGAAAGGGTATTCACTAGTGATTACTTATTTCCTAGGTAAACCAAGTCTTAGGTTATTTTTAGTGAGTCACAATTAAGTTAGGTATAGAATTTGTTGTTTGAATTGCACACTTTCTCTCATTTCTCTCTTCTCATCCCCTCTAATTCTTCCAAAAATGTGCATGCATGGGCGAAGGTCCCGAAAAACACATCTTGAGGGACCATCTAATTTTGCCCTCCGCACCAGAAAATCTTTGTTTTCTTCTCCTCCCTCTTCTAAAAATATGGAAAACCTGGGAAACCGACAAAAAAATTCTACTTCCGCTTCTAACCCGTCAGCAGACCGACAAGCTGACTTCCCCATTTCTAACCTCCCTCATCTGGAGCAACCATAAATTCCTACAGGGCTATGTGGCCCTCAAATACAAACTCAAAATACAAACCCCTTTGCCTTTATGGTCGACCATTTGGTTTGACTACAACAAAATCAAGAGAATTTGGCTAGGACTGTGGTGAACCTAGCCAACTAAGGGAAAAACCCACCACCCCGCTGGCAACCTGTCATTCCTCTTAAAGTTTTCTATGATCCTTCTAACTATGATGAAAGACCTGAGGTGGTCATACCATAAGGGGATTTTGAGATCAAACCAGCTATTCTGAACCTGATCAAGCATTTTCATGGACTTCCAAGAGAGGACCTTTTTTGTCATCTTGAGGAATTAACTGTCCTCACTCAAACCACTCATTCCTGCAATGTGCAGGAAGACATGTGGTTGATGAGACTTTTCCCTCTGTCTCTAAAAGATAAAGCTTCACATTGGCTTAGAATGGTTGGGTGGCCGATCACCACTTGGCCACAATTAAAGAGCACTTTTCTAAAGAAAATTTTTCTCATCGATCGAACTAACGATTTAAGAAGATCCATAATGACCTTTCAACAAAAAATTGGTGAACCCCTTGGTTGCGAGTGTTTCGCGTGCTAGAAATCAGGGTTACAAGTAATCCATCATCGTAGTTGCAAAACACGTCGATCAGATAAAATTTATACCAAAACTCCAAGGGAGTCCTGGGTCAAACACAAGGAGGCAACGTTTACTTTAGGTGAAAATCGCGCTTCATTTTGTTTCTTTTTGGTACTTTGGGATTTTATTTTTTTTTGTATTTTTGAAATAAAAGAAAACAAGCAAATGTATCACAAGATAGAGATGTGGAACAAATATGATATATATTACTTCCAATGTCAATTACAAGAAACTATGAAAGCATATAAAGAGAGGGAGGTGAGAGGAAATCTCCCGAATCGGCTATTCGGCAAGATGATGGCGCCTGGCGGAAGCTCGGACGAAGGAGGTGAGGAGCGAGACGATGGAGGTGAGATGCTGGAGGATGTCCGGTTGAGGAAAGCTTCGGTGTACCTCCGGAATGGAGGTGAGAAGATGGAGCTAATCTGCTACCAGAATGGAGGTGAGAGGACGACTCCAAGGTGACCTATGAATGGAGATGGGAAGTTGGAGGAGTATTTGGTGGGGTAGAAGTTCTCTACACTAATAGGCACCTTGGGAGCTTGAGAACTTGAGAACAAGCTCTAATGGAGCGTTGGTAGGCTTGGTAGAGCTTGGGAGTAGGTAGGAGTAGAGTAGGTAGAGATGAGTTGGAAGGGATGGGGTGTAGGTCCTTTTATAGTGGGGGAGAAGAGGCTAAAAATGGATAACGGGCCTTTACCGACCTCCAAACCGTCACTGGAAACGTTACTGTAGACAACTCACCTCCACTCACACCCTTAGCTGGCTCTATTGGCGTGCGATGAATTACCGACGACTGTAAGCATCGCTGTAGTCCACTTCACGCTACGCTGGCGCCGCTTATGCCTTGCCACTCACGCGCATGTGCCCACCCGCTGGCACTGCACGCATGTGCGCCTGTGTGCCTATGCACGCACCTACGTTGCTGCGCACATGCGGTGCTGCGTGTGTGTGCTGGTGGCCTGGGCTGCGCTACGTGGCGTAGTCTGGGCCGTCCATATCCTTCTTGTTATAGGGGCTGCTACATAGGTTGGATTGAGTCGATTTTCACGCTGTTAGGCTACGATCATCGACCCGAATTCATCCACATGGTTGGATTTATCATTTGAAGCTTCAAATTATGTCTCCTAGTCCCTTGGCCATTGATCTTCCTAGGACTGCATATGGTGCTACGGGACTCCGATCGAGGAGATTTCAGAGGTGTCGGACTCCGATCGTCGTCTCAATCAGATCCGTATGGCTGGATCATCAATCTGAGGCTTCGAATTAAATATGCTTCTCTGCTAACCACAAAAAATGTGCAATTAACCTTAATTATATACGACTACTCTAAATGTAGAATGATGCATGCTATGTAATATTTATAACATGAAATGCAAATCTACGCCTAGGAACATGCATGAATAGGCATTTTACCCACAACAAATGTGTTTACGTCATACCCCCATGCCTATCTTTTGCTAGTCCCTAGCAAAATTAATCTATATGCTTTGTATAAAAGTAGAATTAGGATTAAATCACTTAAGCTTGAGTCATTTATTAACAATAGAAAATTTCAACTAAGGTCCTAAACTACGAAAACTCAACAGTACCCAGGTATCTGCCTGAATGTAGACTGCCCATGTTCTCGCCTTATTTGAGAAGGGACGATATATATATTTTTTATTTTTCTTCTTTTCTAATTTTTTTGTACTTTGGGAGTTTTGAATTTCGGGATAACTTTTTACGTCTATCCGACCTGACCAAGACTTGAAAAGGACTCTGAGTACTAAGCATCTTTGTGAAAAAGTGATTGACTCACAAAACGGCCATTAAGATAGACTTCAGGTTTCTACGACCCTAGGTGACCTTGCCTGAAGGTTTATCTTTACGATAGATAGCTTGCTCCCTACTTCTTTTGTTTATAGAGTCAACACAAGGGCAAACCCAGTTTATATCTCCCCGAATTATTCTACTTCGCCGCTTCTTCCCTAAGTGTTTTGGGAATTATTGTGCATTTTTTTGTGAGATAGGTTCTAGACAACCGGCTTATGGGCTGTTACCACCGACAACTTTCTAGCCATACTCGTGTGGTGAAGTGTGGTTTTATTTTTTTTTATTTTCTCCCTTTTCTATTTTTTTGCAATTTTTTATTCTCTTTTTTTATCATTTATTTATTTATTTTTTTAAGTAGGTAGCTTTCCTGATCTAAGATTTACCTAAAGGCAGTATAACGAAAATGGTCCTGTGGCTGGGCTCTGGACAACCGGCCAATGGGCTGTTACCACCGACAACTTGTGAGCCACACCACCCAAGTCGGTCCATTAGCTACCCAATTTCCGTAAAAACTGCCGGAAAGTGAGTCAGTGCAAAAAAAATGTGTGTAGATGCTTATGCTTAAAGTCCTCCCAAATCAGAGGGTGGGTTGATAAGGTGCATACTTATCATCCCAAATTATTTACCAAATTAAAATGAATTTTAGTTCGTGAGGACTCAAGACAAAGTCCACATTCGAGTGGACACCCGGGATAATTAAGCCCGAAGACCTGAAGAGTCTAGGTGTTTACGTCCTCTCATATCATTTCCTAAAGTTAATAACTTCAAATGCCTAAGTTCTCTTTTCCTAATTTCTTTTTTTATCTTTTTTTAAATTTTCAATTTTTTTTTAATTTTATAAGAAACGAAAAGAAATTCTATGGAGTTAACATAATGATTTCAAGAATTGATTATCCACCCCCCATGCCTAAATGATGCAATGTCCTCATTTTAAAATAACGACATGAAAAGGGCATAGTAAATAGAACATCACCTGAGTGTCATGAAAATCCGGTCAGCTCCACAGAGAGAAGAGTGTATACACATGTGCTAAGTTTAATGCCTTCAGCTAGGCATAACATGCATGCAAATAAGAAATTGAGAATTCGCAAGTGTAGGTCAGAATCAAAATAAAAATATTGATCCTGAAGCCCACCAATAGAATATGTCCACAAACGTGGACCAGATTATGCTGCAAACCCATGCCCCAAGGTCGAGTGGTTCTTAGGTTCTAGATGAAAATAACCCAGAACTGAAGGTTGTTGTGTTTACGAGGTCGAGCCTATAGTTTAGTAGTGTGCAACCCAAGACCAAAGTGTCGGACAATGGGTAAAGATGGTTCAATAGGTGTGGTTGTCCACTTAACATCTAGCTCAGAAAAATAATCAGTTATTTCGAGCTTGGGTTGCACATGAAAGATATTGTAAGGGTCCTAGTAGAAAGTAGGTGGTTTTAGGTCAATAGGTACTTTTAGATCCAAAATCAAACATCCCTCAGAATTAGCCTCCCAAATCTTTATTTCAACAATTCTATCCTCCAACATCAAGGGCTCAGGCTTCGGGACCTCTAGCATATTATTCACCCCATATGATTCTCCCAAGTCCAGAAATTGTGGCTGAATCAAGATTGACTTGGGCACAAAGATCTCAGAAGTTAGCTCTTCGGGGTGCAGATGAGGACTGGGGTCACTAATTGAATCATCAAGATTCGGATCCTCCAAGTTAACCCCAACTGAATCCAAATCTTAAATGAATGGGCTATCAAATGGTTCATCAGATTCCTCATGCCTGTCTGTCTCACTAAAATCATTTTCCTTATGCTCAAGTGAGACTTCACCTAAAGATTCTTTACCCTCAGAGTCAAAGAATTGATGATCCTCATTTATGTATGTCTCAAAATCATAAATCATTTCTTGATCCAAGGAGATATAATTTTCTTCATTTCCTGACTTGGGGATCTCGGGTGAATCAATCGGTTCATCCTCAAATGGTTTCTCTAGCCCAACCTGGTCATCCCCAGTCTTAGAAAATGTATCCCACCCGATAGGCGCCTGAGCAGGTTCAGACATTGGCTCTCCTGAAGGGGGTTCATCTTGAGAATCATCCCAAGATTTGACTAGGGCAACCACAAATTTCATCCTTAACCTCGACAACTTCCAAAGTAGAAACTTACCCAGGTCCCTATCCCTAACACTTTGGAGCAAATCCAATAGAGAACTATTAAGTTCATCAATCATTTTGATCATAGGCTCTAGTGCTTCAGTGCATGGTGTTGGCTGGGCTTCTAAAGATTGTATGGTGTTCCTCAAATTAGCCAACACTCTATCTTAGATCTGGTTCACCTGAACCAACTGGTTCGATTCAGGTTTGGGTGGGTTTGGGTTGAATCTAGGGGAGTCAAGATCTTGAGGTTCTCAGGCCCCTCCCTGAAAGTAGGTCATTCTGGGTTGTTGAAAGGATGGTGGCAACCTATATCAGTGGAATACTGGTGAAGGTAAGTGTTATAATCATGATATCCTTCCTAATTGTAGATCGGGATGGTTTGGTCATCAAAGGATGGAGTTCCATAATCATTATAGCTCTGGGAAGGATAATAGTCATAGTCTTGTTCTCTAGGGTTAGGCCCTAGACACTGAGGTCCGGATTCATATCCCCAATCAAAGTCATCCTGACTAATGGATGGGTAATTACAAGTAACGTCGAGATAGTAATAATCTTGGGGATAAGTGGTGGTAGGAGGATAGGTTGTGAAATGTGTGTAGGATGTGGAAGGGTACATGGTGAAGTAAGGAGGGAAATCAGAAGAGAAAGGAGCTCTGCAATACAAAAATACAAGCCTGTCCTTATTTTGGGTAGCCTAAAGGTCTACAAACTCTCAGAATCCATCCTAAGATTATAAATGTTTTACTCTACTTATGTCCAGGCAATCCAACCAGTTAGAAGGAGGGACTGGGGAGAAGGTTCTTCCTTTGGCTTGCACCTCCGATTACTAGTGGACCCCCCAGCCGCGGTCGTTTGATGCTACTCCCCTAGCTAGACATCAGATTTACTAGTATAAGCAGGTTAATCATGAACAATCTCAATCTGGATCCCGACGAGCGAGCTAGTCTTTAGGGCCAACGTCTAATCAATTTTAGTTAGGCTTGGGACAATGGTGCATCAGGAATGTGATGGGCCCTTTAGATGGGTTGTGCCCTTAATGATCAGTTAAAATGTACGTGTGCACACAACTAGGGTTCTTAAACAAGGTTATTTGATAATGTGCCTTTTAAAGTTCAACCTTGTTTAACAGCTTTTAGGGTTTAATTCTTAGGTTGCTTCAATCAAGGTTTAGTAGAACACTCCAAGTTTTGAAAGCACGAGTGATGATATGTTCCTTTAAAAATAAAAAATAATGTGATGTGCCTGGTTCAGCCCTAAGAATCAACCCTAAGTGGCAAGCTACTTGATGGATTAGTTTTAGATTGAGTGGTGTGACCCAAACAGCTCAATCAATTGGCCTATTGCACCACGTAGTTAAGGCACACAAGAATGCTTAACCTACTTGGATTTCTACTCACTTATGTGTATTTAGTTGAAGTGTACCGGGTCCACAGGTCAAATCCCGGTTAAGTGGTAGAATCAAAGTGATTGTGCGCCTTAGGATAAGAAGTTGTGGGTGTTAAGTGTGTAGCTTTTAGAAAATCCCACAATCAGATAACACTTTTCTTAATTTTTTATTTTTATTTATGAGGATGGCGAGGTGAGTGGAGGTGGCAAACAGACAACCAAATCTATCCTAGGGTTCATAGAAAGCACCTAAGTTGATTTGGGTTTGAGTTATTCAGTTATGGAATGAAAACTAAGGTGGGGGTGGTGTGGGGGACACTTACAAAACACTCTACCCGAACATTACTCCGGTCTACCACACTTGGATCTCCATGCTAGGGTACCTGCAAGACAGTAGATCAAAGACAAGTAGTGTTAATGCTATGTAAATGCAAAGAAACTCAATAAATAATAAAGTAAATTCCGTTGCCTCCCCGGCAACGTCGCCAAAATGGTCGTGCATGTTTTGCATGTTAGAAATCGAGGTCACAAGTAACGCATCATCGTAGTTGCAAAACACATCGATCAGATAAAATTTATACCGAAATTCCAAGGGAGTCCCGGGTCGAACACAGGGAGGCGACGTTTACTTTACGTGAAAACCACTCATTTTGTTTCTTTTTGGTATTTTGGGATTTTGTTACTTTCTTGTATTTTCAAAATAAAAGAAAACAAGCAAATGTATCACAAGATAGAGATGTGGAACAAATATGATTTATATTACTTCCAATGTCAATTACAAGAAACTATGAAAGCATATAAAGAGAGGGAGGTGAGAGGAAATCTCCCGAATCGGCTGTTCGGTGAGACGACAGCTCCTGGCGGAAGCTCGGATGAAGGAGGTGAGGAGCGGGACGATGGAGGTGAGATGCTGGAGGACGTCGGGTTGCGAAAAGCTTCGGCGTAGCTCCGGAATGGAGGTGAGCAGACGGAGTTGACTTGCTACCCTAATGGAGGTGGGAGGACGGCTCCAAGGTGACCTATGAAGGGAGATGGGAAGTAGGAGGAGTATTTGGTGGGGTAGAGGTTCACTACACAAATAGGCACCTTGGGAGCTTGAGAGCAAGCTCAAATGGAGTGTTGGTAGGCTTGCTAGAGCATGGGAATAGGTGGGAGTAGAGTAGGTAGAGATGGCTTGGAAGGGAGGGGGTGTAGGCCTTTTATAGTGGGGGAGAAGAGGCTAAAAATGGATTAGAAGGCCTTTAGCGATCTCTAGACCATCGCTGGAAACGTTGCTGCAGATAGCTCACCTCCACCCATGCCCTTAGATGGCTTTGCTGGCATGCGATGAATTACCGACGGCTGTAAGCGTCGTTGTAGTCCACCACACACTGTGCTGGCGTAGCTCCTGCCTTGCTGCACGTGCATGCACGCCCACGCGCATGTGCGCCATGAACGCCCGTGCATACACCCATGCTGCTGCACTCGTCCGGTGCTGCACACGTGTGCTATTGGCCTAGGCTGTGCCACATGGCGCAATTTGGGCTGTCCATCTTCTTCTCATTGCAGGGGCTGCTACAGAGGTCGGATTGAGTCGATTTTCACGTTGTTAGGCTGCGATCATCGACTCAAATCCATCCGTGCAGTTGGATTTATCATTTGAAGCTTCGAATTATGTCTCCTAGTCCCTTAGCCGTTGATCTTCCTCTGACTGCATATGGTGCTATGGGACTCCGATCGAGGCGATTTTAGAGGCGTTGGACTCCGATCGCCATCTCAATCAGATCCGTATGATTGGATCATCAATCCGAGGCTTCGAAATAAATATGCTTCTCTCCTAACCACAAAAAAGATGCAAGTAACCTAAATTATATACAACTACTCTAAATGTGGAATGATGCATGCTATGCAATATTTATAACTTGAAATGCAAATCTAAGCCTAGGAACATGCATGAATAGGCATTTTACCCTCAACAATGTGTTTACATCACCCCTCCACGAAGCCTGGGAAAGATTCCAAGAACTCTTAAGAAGTTGTCCCAACGAAGAAATTCCGCAATGGCAATAAGTGCAAATCTTCTATCATGGATTAGATGATCAATTGAAGCGATTTGTAGATGCCTAATGTGGGGGCAATTTCCTTAATAAAGATGTCGAAAGTGCCTATCTCCTCTTTGAAGAAATGAGTGAAAACTCATTTAATATGACTTCAATGGACACTTTTGGTAGAGCACAAAACCCCAGACTTGGAGTCAATGAAATTCACTCCAAATCCACCTCTGCTGCAGTCACTCAGGATGATCTATATACGTACTCTCAACGATTGGACCAGATGCAAATTCACCATAAAAAAAGGGAAGAAAAACTCAAAAACAAACAAGCTCCACACCTTAATGCTCCACAATTTCACTCTCCTCACACTAACACTCCATAACATTTCCAAAGTGAAAATCTGCACAATATTGATATCACACCTGCTGGTCAGCAATTTCCAGTTGGTTTCCCACAAGAATTGACTGAGAATTTTTATTATTTGAATCAAAATACTTTTTGATCCCACCACGGAAAATATTTATGCTCTCTAGGAGCAACTTTGAAACCCCTCCAACACTTACAATCAAAACTGGAGGACCAACCTGAATCACTCCTGGAAAATCCTGAACCCTATTCCATTTCCCAAACAAAATCATTTTGGGAATTATGGGCAACCTGCATATCAACCTGGACCATCCCAGGAAGATATTAATACTTAGGTCATGAAAACTCTGTAAGGTATGCAGAATCAAATGACAGAAGTAACCTGCATGATTACCAACTTGCAACACCAAGTTAAGGTTACTCCTGATCATTGACCTTCTGGGAATTTACCTTCCCAACCCATGCCCAACCCAAATAATCAACAGAATTAGTTCCAAGGTGGATATCCCAGTCAGCCCATTCAGCCAGCACCTCAGCATCTCCCGGGTTTCAATAACAGTCAGGCTTCTTGTCTCATCCTAGAAACAACCAGTCTGCAAATGCAGTTACTTTGAGGAATAAGAAAACCACTCAGGACCCCCTTCCTGTTAAAGAAACTCATTTCAATGAAAAATAGATCAACTCTTCCCCATCTTCCTCTAACACTATTTAGGAACCTAATAATGCAAAACAGCAAAGCCCTGCATCATTTCCACAAGCCCTCCATTCTTCACAAAATAAGAAAAGGAAGAAATCCGAGCCCACTGATAAGGAATTAATGGATTTATTTGGGCAAGTTGAAATTAACATCCCTCTCCTAGATGCCATAAAATACACCCTTGCCTTTGCTAAATTTCAGAAAGAAAAGTTTGCTCCAACAAAGGAGGCTCAGAATCTAGGAAGGGTGGTCTTTCTAAGACAGCAAGCTCGGTTGTTCAGAGCAAGCTGCGTCTCACAAAAAAAGACCCAGGCGCATCACTCATCTCGGTTGTCATAAATGACACCACCTTTTTTCGCACCACACTCGACTTAGGTACCTCCATTAATATCATTCCCCTGGTCATATTAGAGGAATCTCGATTCAGTGATTTTAAATCTACTAAGGTTCAATTTCAATTGGGAGATAAATCTGTCCGCAGGGAATCATTAAGGATCATATTGTCAAGGTCTGGAATTGTCTAAATTCGGTACATTTTTTGGTCCTTGACATAGAGGTACCTGCAGCTCTCACTAACACCATTCATGGAAAACCCCTTCTGATTGCCGCTGAAAGTTCTACCCTTGGAGGGGTGACGTAATAAAATTGCGGAAATAAAATATAAAAAGCAATCTCACAAAAATAAGCAATCACAAAATGTACACAGGTAGTTTTAGGTGGAAACCCAAACCGGGTGAAAACCACCACCTAACCCTCTCGAGTTAGGATTTTCCGATCAACCTAGTTGATCAAATCCACTAACCGAATCACTTGGAACGAGGGTGATTCAACCTCAATACAACCACGCTACAAGTACGAGGGTAGCGTTCCTCAACCCCTTCTCTCCACGAGAAGGATTTTGTCCCACGAAGGAGACGGGAATTCGCAAAGCGAATACCCAACCAAAATACAAAGATAAAATAAAACAACAGTCCTATAGAGCCAACAAAGTAATTAACCTAAGCTTCTATAGGAAATAGGAAACTCCCCTTTGCAAGGAGTGCATCGACGATGACGCGGTGCGTGTGCCACGCGATGGCGCTACGTCGCTCTCGTTATCAACGCCGGGAGAGCGGGTGCGCAACGGGAATGATGCTCTCAAGATGATGGAGCTTGAGCTTAGAGAGCAAGTGCTTCTTGGACACAAGAGAGTGTATTGCAAGGTGTGTGTCTTAGTGTGTATATGTCTCTCTTATGTTTCTCTTCTTGTGTATTTGTGTTACAAAGGTTCCCCTCTATTTATAGAGGCCTTAGGAAGGCTTTGGAAGGCTTGGAAAAGCTTCTATAGCCGTTGGGTGCAAAGCCCAAGAGAATCAGGCCGAAATCAGGACAATGATTACACTTGACAGGGTTATCAGACGTCTAACTCTGGCATCAGACGTCTGATTCCAAGGTCAGACGTCTGATTCTATGCGGGTTTCTCCCTGACTTGAATCAGATCTAAACAGGGTTTTTGTGCAAGTCCATCAGACGACATACAGGACGTCTGGCACAAAGTCTGGACGTCTGGAAACCTACTTTTACTGTGGGAATTGATTTCCAAACATTGCAACGGCTAGAAAATCTCTGAGAAGAGATTTTGGGTCAGCCGAGGCAAAACGGTCATTTATCAGACGTCTGGTAAGTCCTAAGGACGTCTGATAAGGCTCTAACGGTCATATTCTTGAGTGTCTTCTAAGCCAGCCAACGGTCCACTAATTGGACGTCTGGCAAAGTCATCAGACATCTCCTAAGACGTCTGGTCTAAGGTATGGACGTCTGATTTCATCAGACAGAACTAACTATGTCCAGCCTAACAGTTATCAGACGTCTGAAACAACAGTCAGACGTCTTAAAATTCTTTATCAGACGTCTGATTCGTGAATTAGACGTCATGAGATTCTATTTTAACCCTATATTGGTTTTCTAAGTGTTCTACAGAAAACCTAAGTATCCTAGGGTTGTGCAGGTGTTCCTAGGACTACTGTTAGGGTTCTTTGAGGCTCTTTAACATAATGTCTAAGGAAAATAAAGAGCAAGAAAATAAATACAAGAGATACATGAAAGGATAAAAAAGAATCTATCCTATTCTTCTTGTCTTCCATCTCCAATTTTCGCTCCACGCGAACCTCTTGTGTTTTCCGTCAAGCTCCTCCAATCCGTCCTGGATGCGAGCTCGAGTTCCGTCTAAACACGTCCACATTTGCAATTGACCTGAAATCTAGGACTCAAATTGCAAATGTTAAATAACACGTGTTTTGTTATCATCAAAACAAATGATCGTGGTGCTCTAGCACCAACAATCTCCCCCTTTTTGATGATGACAAAACCGTAAATAATAATGCATAAAATTCTCCCCCTTTTTGACATTATCAAAAAGGTTTAATTGATTTTACATTTCTTATAACTCCCCCTTAAAACATGCTCTTCTATGAGTTTCTTTTAACAAAGGTAATATCCTCCCCCTTTTTGTAACAATGCGATAGCTATTATTTTTCTCCCCCTTTCTAAAGGAAATTTAGCTACCTTACATCTCCCCCTTAAAAATTGACAATTAGCTCATCATTTTTTAACTCCCCTATCTAAATGCTTATGATAATAAGATAGGGTTAAGAATTTTTACCTCACCTACCATGGCCAATAAAATGGCCCGAATGGTGGTGGTGGATGCCACATCGGATGGGGCTCCCATCCGTAGCTTGGAGGCCCGGGCATTGGCGCCGGTCTCCAATCTGGTGGTCGACGTGCGGCGGGTCCGTCATTTGTTCGCCGTCTCGTCGGTCTTCTTGTTCTCCTCCTTGGTCTACTCATTGGTTCTCCCAACTTAAGTTGACCAGCCTTGAGTTTGTAGGTCCAGTCCTTTATGTTGTAGTCATCCCTGAACCCTACAAAACAAGATTCTAATTTTTTCTTTGGTATCCAAGTGAGCTTGGATCCGGATTTGTTAGAAGGTCTCCTTGATGGAGATCCTTTCTCAACCTTAGGGCTATAAAACTTATCTACTTTGTTGATTAATTTGTTAGAATTTTCCCTAAGACATGCAATTTCTCTTTCTATAATTTGCATCTTAGTCTTTAAATTTGAAATTTCTAACTTTAGACTATCATTTTCCTCAATCAATTTAGTATTTTCATTGATTAAATTTTTATTTTCTAAAAGCAGGTTATTAGGACTAGAGCTACTTTCTAGGTCCCTAAGCTTTATTTCTAACCTATCATTTTCACTTCTAAGAAAACTAAGGTTCTTCTTCATGCTTTTGTTTTCTATTTTTAGAGATTTACTAAGTTCAAATAGTTCATTAAAAGCTTCTTGTAAATCGAAATTTACCTCGTCGTCGGAGTCGCTTCTGCTTTCGCTGTCGCTATTGGTTCCTCTAGCCATGAAACCAAAGCAAGCGGTTTCCTCCTTCTCGTGATCTTCTTCCGAGCTTGTCTCTTCATGAGTGCCTTCCAACCTTCTCCATATCTCGTGGGTGGTGGTGCACTCTTGGATTTTCTCGAACTCTTCCGGACTCAACGCGCAATATAGGGCATTCATTGCCTTTGCGTTGAGTGAGAGCTCTAGAATCTGCACCTGCGAGTAGCCTGCATCCGGTCGCTCCGGGATCTCGTATGAGGCTTCGCAACATTCCCATAGAGCGAAGTCCGTGGCTTGAAGCCACGTCTTCATCCTCAACTTCCAATATCCGAAGTCCCTCCCATCGAAATAGGGTGGTCGGACGGTGGATTGCCCTTCGGAGATTCTGACTGCGGCTATGCTTCCCTCCATGATCTAGATCCTCGCCGGTTTGTAACGCCGATTTCGCGAGACCTGCTCTGATACCAATTGAAAGTTCTACCCTTGGAGGGGTGACGTAATAAAATTGCGGAAATAAAATATAAAAAGCAATCTCACAAAAATAAGCAATCACAAAATGTACACAGGTATTTTTAGGTGGAAACCCAAACCGGGTGAAAACCACCACCTAACCCTCTCGAGTTAGGATTTTCCGATCAACCTAGTTGATCAAATCCACTAACCGAATCACTTTGAACGAGGGTGATTCAACCTCAATACAACCACGCTACAAGTACGAGGGTAGCATTCCTCAACCCCTTCTCTCCACGAGAAGGATTTTGTCCCACGAAGGAGACGGGAATTCGCAAAGCGAATACCCAACCAAAATACAAAGATAAAATAAAACAACAGTCCTATAGAGCCAACAAAGTAATTAACCTAAGCTTCTATAGGAAATAGGAAACTCCCCTTTGCAAGGAGTGCATCGACGATGACGCGGTGCGTGTGCCACGCGATGGCGCTACGTCGCTCTCGTTATCAACGCCGGGAGAGCGGGTGCGCAACGGGAATGATGCTCTCAAGATGATGGAGCTTGAGCTTAGAGAGCAAGTGCTTCTTGGACACAAGAGAGTGTATTGCAAGGTGTGTGTCTTAGTGTGTATATGTCTCTCTTATGTTTCTCTTCTTGTGTATTTGTGTTACAAAGGTTCCCCTCTATTTATAGAGGCCTTAGGAAGGCTTTGGAAGGCTTGGAAAAGCTTCTATAGCCGTTGGGTGCAAAGCCCAAGAGAATCAGGCCGAAATCAGGACAATGATTACACTTGACAGGGTTATCAGACGTCTAACTCTGGCATCAGACGTTTGATTCCAAGGTCAGACGTCTGATTCTATGCGGGTTTCTCCCTGACTTGAATCAGATCTAAACAGGGTTTTTGTGCAAGTCCATCAGACGACATACAGGACGTCTGGCACTAAGTCTGGACATCTGGAAACCTACTTTTACTGTGGGAATTGATTTCCAAACGTTGCAACGGCTAGAAAATCTCTGAGAAGAGATTTTGGGTCAGCCGAGGCAAAACGGTCATTTATCAGACGTCTGGTAAGTCCTAAGGACGTCTGATAAGGCTCTAACGGTCATATTCTTGAGTGTCTTCTAAGCCAGCCAACGGTCCACTAATTGGACGTCTGGCAAAGTCATCAGACGTCTCCTAAGACGTCTGGTCTAAGGTATGGACGTCTGATTTCATCAGACAGAACTAACTATGTCCAGCCTAACAGTTATCAGACGTCTGAAACAACAGTCAGACGTCTTAAAATTCTTTATCAGACGTCTGATTCGTGAATTAGACGTCTTGAGATTCTATTTTAACCCTATATTGGTTTTCTAAGTGTTCTACAGAAAACCTAAGTATCCTAGGGTTGTGCAGGTGTTCCTAGGACTACTGTTAGGGTTCTTTGAGGCTCTTTAACATAATGTCTAAGGAAAATAAAGAGCAAGAAAATAAATACAAGAGATACATGAAAGGATAAAAAAGAATCTATCCTATTCTTCTTGTCTTCCATCTCCAATCTTTCGCTCCACGCGAACCTCCTGTGTTTTCCGTCAAGCTCCTCCAATCCGTCCTGGATGCGAGCTCGAGTTCCGTCTAAACACGTCCACATTTGCAATTGACCTGAAATCTAGGACTCAAATTGCAAATGTTAAATAACACGTGTTTTGTTATCATCAAAACAAATGATCGTGGTGCTCTAGCACCAACAGCCGCAACAGCTAATATCAACTCTTATTCTGGGAAAATGAATATAAGTTGCAGTAACAAAATTTTCTCGTTAGATTTATTTCAAGCTTCCAAGTGGTCCATTGATCATAAAATTTTTGAGGACACTGATAATACAATGGAAGAAATTTGTGAGAAATCTTTGTTGATCAAATCCTACTCAGCTTTGACCACCATGGATCTTAATTTTATTGAATCCTATTCTAAGGATGATTTTGTGGTATGAGACTTTTCAGATCAACTAGGGTTTGACTTTTACTCTTTCAATCTTCCTGATTTTTCACCAAAAACATCCACACTAACTTCACCCACCCGACATCTCATTGACTCCTTTGCCCATCCCTTTCCGTTGGACCTACCACCAGACCAACCAGAGTCTGGCATTTTACATGCACTTAAACCATGTCCAGATCCAGGTCATTCTTCCATTTTTCCATTTCATTTTTATCCTGATTTCTTTACCACTCATCTTTTTAGGGATCTTGAGGAAAATACATTTCTTGTGGACATTCAAGTGCCCAATTATTTACGTGATTTTTCGTCTTCCTTGCATAACTTCACGCCCGACTGAATGACGTAAAAGATATCACTGAATGGGATGTAACCCATCATTTTTCCTGCTTTTCTTTTTCCTTTCTTTTTCTAGGTTTTGACCATCCTAATCCCAACTACCCTTCACTAAGGTGATCCCTTTTCCCTCCTAATGCATGAGGACATTGCATATCATAAGCAAGGGCGGTGTTCTTAAAATTGTGGTGATTGATTTGGGATTTTCAAAACCTAAAAACATGCATTTTCTTTTGACATTTTAATTTCTTGCATGCATACCAAAAAAAAAATAATGTTGAAAAATTTTTGAGGAATAATTTCAAATCGGGACTAAGGTTGAAAACTCACTATTGGTACAATGGGATTTTATCTTTAACAAACTAGGGATAAGGATACGAATATGATCATTAGAATTTCAGGGTCTTTCTTTAGACTAGATCAGATATCCTTCTCCAAAATTCCACCTAAACTCATGATAGTTCAGGTGACTTGATCCTCTTTTGTAATATGGAAAGTATCTGGCTTAGTTTTTGATTCAAAAACTTGCATTTCATGCAAACTTCTTGTGTCAAATTTCACACACAAGCCAACACCTAAAAGCTACTAAAAATAAGAAAAAACCCCTTGTTTGGCCTTAGTAAAAGTCTCAAGTAAATCATTAGTTTGAGTTCCCACTGTCGAGAAGGAGGAAAATGCCTCCTTTGGGAATGCGAGGTCAACATGTTACCGCCTCGGCGTTGCTCTATATCTATATTACATATCTTTAGACGAAGCATTAAAGCACATTTTTGCAACTCAAGTGTCATGGATGGTGCTCTACCTATAGTGTCGGAGCAAGAGCTTGAGTTTGTTTGGAGCACCCCTTTGCACCGCTTTCTGTTTTGGGGTTGTGAGCTCTTGGGTGGTGTCATGGATAGTGCTATCTCGAAGTATTGGTGGTAGAGCCCCCTCAAGGATTGGTAACGGGAATGATGATCCCTACACATCTGTTGTAAGACTAAACTAAAAATATGCATGGGGGAGAGGGAAAAAAAAGTTTTAAACCAAAAACATGCCCTTATAAATGTTGGCTTTTCACAAGCATGAACACAAGGTTTTAAAGGTTATTGCAAGTTGCGAATCAGATTCAAGAGGTAGAAAAATCCTAAAAGCAAAAATTTTAAGTCATCAGAATTAACAAGGGATTAATCTATGAATTTTTTTTAGGATATATTCATCCCATTTTTTTTCTAATTTTTGGATCTGAAAACAAATCCCGTACCTCCTTTGTTTAGACCAACCAATGTCCCGTAGTCTCTTTCTCCTCAAAAGTCAAAAAAATTAGATTTTCCCAAAATTTAATTTTGTGAAAATTAAAGTTTTGCTAAGAGACTAGTAAAAGATAAGCATTGGGGTGTGATAAAGGGTAGTTTATCATCATTCTTATGCATTAAAACAAACCTAGCTGTAAGGATTTTGCTCCGCAAATGGGCTTTTGGGTTGTATTTAGGCATTAATTCGGTTAGGGATGCATTGCATATTTTTGTGTTTTTGAAGTGTTTTTGTGAGTGTTAGGGAAAAATAGATTATCAAATCCCTAGAATCCTATCACTCAGGAAGGCAACTGGTGAAAGAAAAGCTTAAACCAACTGGAACTTAGCTTGATCCAACTCACCATAACTGGAATCCAACTCACTTAAACTAGGGTTACCTTATCCTAGCTCCACTCAACTCATCTCAACTGAATGGCAGCTCAGGAGAGCTCATCTTAGCTTACCTTAGCACAAGTCAGTGCAGATCCAACTCAACTTAGGTAGGTCTAGCTCATCTCAGCTCCCATCAGTTCACTGAGAGCTCTAGCTAGCTCAGCTGAGTTGACTGGAGTTCACCTCAACTTAGGACCAGCTACATCTAGCTCCACTCAACTCCAGCCAGATGATGATGGCTTCATCTTAGCTCAGGAAGCTCAAGTCCAGCTCCTGCAGACTTAGCTTACCTAAACTTAGTTGAGCTATGCTACCTTAGCTACCTCTACTAGCTAGGTCCTTCCTAGGAGCATCAGATCTAGCTCACCTCAGCTCCTTTCAGCAGAAGTCAACTTGCTTTAGCTTGGCTTAGCAGCCAGCAAAGAGCTATCAAGCTAAGCCAGCTAAGGTAGCTCCTTGCAGCTCTCTTCAGCAGCCACCAGCTCCAGTGCAGCTCAAGATGACTACCTCCAGCTCTTCTCCCTCAAAACCCTTGCTCCGAATGCCTCCAACACTACTCCTTACTCGCTAAGCTAGCTAAGCTAGATTAGCTTAGCTAGTCCACCTCCATGGCACCAAAACCTACTACCCTACTACCTAAGCTTCAGCAAAAAGACCACCTACTCCTACTTTATTTTGGTGCTAACTATCCCTTCCATCACCACCTTACATCCACCATCAAAACCCATCTCCACCCTCCATTTTTTCCCTCCAAAATCAATGCCTTCTAGAAGGTATTTTTGGAGGGAAAACCAAGGCACCTCTTCATTTTCCTCCCATTTTTCCCTCCAAAAATATCCAAGCACCCTTTCATTTACCTCCAAAAAACACCATAACCACCCCCCTTCTAATCCTATAAATACACTACCCTACCACCACATAATTACCATTTTCCCTTTAGTTAAATCTACCCTATGCCCACCTCATACCTACGGCCAAAAAGGAGTAGAGAAGAAGATTAAGGGGGCACATCACCTGCCCCTTTGGTGCCTTCTTCTCCCCATTCCTTCACCTTGTGCCACACCAAGAAGGTTGACCATTCCACATCAAGGAGGACGGCAAGGCATTGGAGGAGAAAGGGTGGTGCACGCCTACCCTTCGAGGAAAGAATTGGGGCAGAGAGCATCCACCTTGTAGGAGCATTCAAGGTAGGAGAAGGAGACCTTTTCAAGCCAAGGAGCAGCTAGGCTTGGAGCAAGAAGACTCCCTTCTTCACCAGATTTTGCAAGAGGGTTTGTGTTTTTATTGCTTTTATATTTTCCATTTTAAGTAGAAGCATTCTTCTACATGTTTTTCGTAAAACACAAATTCTATTAAATCAATTTTCCTTCTTTTCATTTTCTGTTGTAATTGCTTTATCTTTGTTTTAGCACTTTTTCACTTCCACTTCCTAATTACTCTAGGCCTCCACATGCCTAGAGTGAGATTAGGGAGGGGTCATATTTGTCACTGAGGTTTTAGCTTAGTGATTGTAGGTGTTAGTTCCTTTTCCATCAACAATTTGCATTTCGCCTTTGCTATATATTGAAAAAGACCAAAAAGAAAGTTGATTTCCATTTCCAAGCAAGGGATTTGATTTGCAAACAATTTGTCCTCCTTGGACGACCCTAGATACCCCACCATCTAGGTTATAAATTTAAGAGCTGATCGATTTTACGTGTTGCAACGATGTATTTTTACAAATCACATAAAATTCACGATCCCCTCCCTCCTCCAAAAGGCCACCCCTCCAGCTCTTCCATGCTCCTGTAAAGCCACATAACCAGCATACCCAGTCCTCTTTTGACCAATCCACATGGGACTATTCTCACTCTCAATGTGTGTTTCTTGAAAGAGTGCACACTCAATTTCCCATTCCCTTAAGTATCTCATAACTAAGGCCCTTCGAATTTTATCATGCAACCCATGCACATTCTAGGAGAGATCTCTCACCTCCCCTTTTGAGGTCCCCCCTTGCTTACTTGAGGCATGCGTTATGCTCTAATTACCATTGCAATGGAGTTCTCATCCACCTTCTTGGAAACCACATTCATTCTTCTTTGCCTTAACTTATAAGGAGATCTCCCCAAGGCTAACTTTGGTGAAACTCCAGCCCCAAATTTCAAGTTCTCAGTAGCAATGAAAGGGGAGAGTTGTACCATAGAATTCACTGGGATCTCTTGTAGGACCCACACAGGTAGGTATTCACCTCATGTAGCTTGGTCATCCCCCATCGCAGCCATCTCCTCCTCTTCCATCGCCTTGTAGTGATGGTCTTTCCTCTTCTTTGGCTTAGGAGCCTCCTCTAGTGTGTCTCACCCTGCTTGCTCCAGAATAGGTTCCTCTCTAACAACCTCAGCAAAGGTTTGTTATGCCTTCTACTCATGGAAATCATTCACCACCTTCCCCAATTTCAGTCGTAGGAGACATGAGCTACCTCCACAATGGACGATGATCTTGTCTTGTATCGACCCTCCTCTAAAAACCTCCACATTAACACAGAGCATCCAGCCATCACCTTCCAACAATCCTATCTCCGCATCCTCAGCCAATCACATGAACCCTGCCAATACAGATGCAACCATGCTTCTCAACCTAAGATGGCAGACCACTGATTTCCAGACTCCCTGATCGAGAACCAACCCTTTAAGGTGGCCTATCCAGTAAGGTCCCATCAAAGTGTGAAACAAGTCTCCAGATCATAGTTAAATTCTCAAATGTAGATGACTGAAACTGAAGTCACTCCACATCCATTATAACCAAACCAAAAATAATAAATCTTGTAGGAGACAGGGTGGTAATCTTCCGACCTTCAACAAATAAAGCAAGGGAATTTACCAATTTTTGGATTCGTTCTAGCGACGGGTTTCTAGTCATCACCTCCCCGACCAAAGCACCTCTAAGCATAAGTTCAGAGATATTTGTGCGCTCCGATGTTGGGACTATGACATCAATGTTAAAGCCTTTGTAGTAGTTAAGTGGCGAAGGTGGCCTTATATTGTTCATCGACCTAGGGTGCTAGAAGGTCCCCTCTCCAGATCCCCCTCTATTCCTTGTGCAGACATCTCTAACGTGCCCATGTCCTCCACACACCAAGTTGACGAGGGGGGATCGACAGACCACCACCAAGTCACCTCTCCTTCGGCAGAGATAACAAACGAACTCTCTATTGACCCTTCTCCACACCTCCCTCACTATTCGACCACCACCCATCTGACTTCTACCCCCTAGGGTTTCCCCTCTTCAATCTCTTCTCTGCCCTGCCCTAGACTGCCATGTTGACCAACCCTCATCACTGCCATGGCTGTCATCTTCTCTCCAACCCTCCCTAATCTCTTCCTCTTCATTTGACATGGAATTGATTTGCAGCAAATTTGATAAGGTGGACTTGGTTGCAAAAAGGATGGAAGAGTGGATGGCTAGAATTTTAGGAAACACTCCTACACCCACTCAATCCCAGAATTCGGATTTCCACCCATCACAAGCTTCCATAGGGCAGAAGTTTGTGAACCAACTAGAGTCTACTAAATTTATGAGCTTGAATTTCTTGGAAACTTATGGGTTCCAAACTAGGGCCTTTGATCATAGCTTTTCTAATCCTTCCTTCTCTCCATCCTGTCCCTATGGGGATGCATATGTGATACAGGAGAATGCTAGGTCCAACCCGTATTCCAACCGTATAACCCAGGTTGGAGGAACCACCCTAACTTCTCCTTGAAAAATCAGGGCCAATAGACCCAAACACGACCCAACAACTATGCACCTCAAAGACCTATTGTTCAAGGTCAAGTATACATGCAGTTGCCCCTAAGACTAGTCACCCAACCATCTAACAACTTGTAGGGCAAGCAGATTTAAACTGGAAAATGGTAGAAATGCAAGGATCTATGCTCTAGCTTTTGTAGCAAATGAAGATGTCACTAGATAACTTGCAATCTTTACTTATTGCCAACACTCGATAGCTCAGATCTCCACCATACCAACCCATACCCAACCCTTGCAATGTTCAAACTCAGGGCAATAGAGCCCAAGTGTACGAGAATCAGAGGGACCCACACGCACATGCCCAGATGGTTGAGTAGGGTCCTTCTTCTTCTAACCCTGGTTAACTGGTTAATCAATCCCTTCCTATCTTTCCTAGCCCTCCCTAAGGCTTGAACCGATATGCATCAGCAAATTTTGTCACCTTAGGGAGTGGGAAACAAACCCAGGACCCCGAACTACCTTTTAGCTACCAAAACCTTGGAGAGCTCTAGGGAGAAAAGGAGGAGGTTGAAGAAGAAAACAAGGCCTAGGGACCTGAAATTGAGGACATCACCCACATCCCATTCCCTGAGGCCTTATTAAAAACCAGGAAGGAGAAAACCCTAGATAGCAACGAGGAGCTCCTGAATTTATTCAATAGTGTAGAGATCAATATCTCGCTCCTCGATGCTATTAAGCACATCCTGGCTTTCGGTAAATTCCCAAAAGATCTACGTACCCAAAAGTGTAAGACAAAAGAACCCATCTCGAGGAAGGCAAGTCTATCTGAGCAGGCAAGTTTTGTTATCCTGCACCACCTTCCTTAGAAGAAGAAAGATCCAGGTTCCCCCTTGATTTCAAGTGTCATTTCGGATTACACTTTTAATAGGGCACTATTAGATCTAGGTGCATCCATCAACCTAATCCCGATCTCTCTTTATGAAAGGTTTGGGTTAGGTGAACTTAGGCCAACCTCAGTAACACTTCAGTTAGTGGACCATTCGGTCACCACACTAAAAGGCGTTATTGAGGATGTTATAGTCAAGGTCAAGGACTTCTATTTTCCCATAGATTTCCTAGTCCATGACATGGATGTACCAGGAGATTTGAGGAACACGGCCACCATTCTGGGGCACCCATTCCTAGCTACTGCCAAGGCCAACAACAATTGTGAGAGAGGCAGTATGGAGATTGCCTTTGGAGACAGGAAATTGACACTTGATATTTTCAAGGTGATAAAAGGATTTGAGGATTGTGGATTTATTGCGGAGCTCGAGGATCATGATGTCAATGTTTAGGCATGTATATCTATCGATGTACTCGAGGACTTGATGAGTTGTGTTTCGTGAATTAAAATCAGAGTTTCGAGAGTCCGTCATTGTAGTTCAAAAAATGTGTCCATCAAATACAATTTATAACTGAAACTCCAAGGGATTCTCGAGTCGAACACAGGGAGGCGACGTTTACTTTGTTTGAAATTCATGCTTCATTTTGTTTCTTTTTGGTGTTTTAGGTTTTTCTTTTTTTTTCTTTTATTTTTATAGAAAAAGCAAGCAAGATAGATCACAAGAGAGATGAAACAACAATGATATATCACACAAATGTTTGTTACAATAATCTATGAAAGCATAAAAGAGATAGGGGTGAGAGGAAATCTCCCAAATTGGCTATTCGGTAAGACAACGACACCTGGCAGAAGCTTTGATGAAGGAGGTGAGATGTAGGATGATGGAGGTGAGATGCAGGAGGACGCCGGGTAGAGGAATGCTTCACTGATGCTTTGGAATGGAGGTGAGGGGACAGAGGCCATCTTATACTAGAATGGAGGTGGGAGGATGGCTCCAAGGCAACCTATGAAGGTGGTGGGATGAAGGGTGAATATTTGGTGGAAAATAGGAATATTACACTAATAGAAGGCTTTTGGAGCTTAAGAGTATGCTCTAATGGAGCTTTGGTAGGATACTAGAGCTTAGGAGTAGGTTGGAGTAGAGTAGGTAGAGATGAAGAGGAATGGGGAGTGTAGGGGTCCTTTTCTAGTGCAGGGAAGAGGAAGAAATTCATGTAGGGGGCTGTAGTGACAGCTGCAACCATCACTAAGGACCCCTGTAGCTATCGCTGAAGATCGCGGCCCCACCACTCACGCCCGCAGCTACCCTCCTGCCTACAGGCAATTAGTGACGGCTGCACGTGTCACTAAAGGCCCTCAAGGCTATTGCTGAAGGTCCGCTCTAACTCACACCCACTGTTGCCATGTTTACGCACCCATCATTCGTTGTGTCACACACGTGCATGCTACTACGCTCGTGCTGCGATGCGAGTGCGTGCACGTTTGCACGCATGCACTGGCCGATGCACTGGCACCCTCTTGCTCCATGTGCACCTGATTTAAGATTGGAGAGGGTCTTGGCAGGTTTCGAATCGGCGCTACTTCTTTGCAAGCCAACCATGCTACCATTGAGGCAAGGGCGTGGTTGAGTCTCGAGGAGAGCATAGGTGTTGAGGGCGTGAATGAACCGCAGCCATTGGATCTTGATTAACCGGCTGTGGTGCGAGATCAACAATGATGAGGGGATGCCTATGGTTGCTGCTGGCTGGTGTTTGGCAGCCTAGATGGTGCAATGTGGTGCCATCTAGGCCGTCCATCTTCTTTCTGTTTAGAGGGTGCAACGGTGTTCAGATAGAGGTGATTTCTATGCTGTCAGACTACGATCGTTGCTTCGAATCCATTCTTGTGGTTGGATTTTTCATTCGGAGCTCGTAGGGATGTCGCATTACCCCCTGGCCATTGATCTTCCTCAAATCGTATATGGTGATACGGGATTCCGATTAGGATGATCTTGGAGGCGTTGGACTCTGATCATCATCCTGATTAGATCCGTACATTCGAATCGTCAATCTGAGGCCCTGAAATGAATCTCCTTCCCTCCTGGCCATAAAACGGATGTAATTAACCTGAAATATACATAACTACTCTAAATGCAGGATGATGCATGCTATGCAATATTTATAACATGGAATACAAATCTAAGCTTCGGCAGTTTTGCCATACCCTGAAGAGGTTGTTGATTTTGTTCACTCCCAACCTCTTCCACTAGACTACCCTGATGAATCTTCATTAGCATCCTCCTTACCCTCTATACTGAACCCACCTCAGCTAGAATTGAAATCATTGCATGAGAATCTAAAATATGAGTTCTTAGGACCTAAGAATACACTCCCTTTGATTATCAGTGCTGATTTGACTTAGGAGAAAGAATTGAGATTGGTTAAGGTCCTTAAAAAGAAGAAAGAGGCAATTGGTTGGACCATCCATGCCTTAGGGGCATTGAGCCATTTTACTATAATCATTGTATTTTCATGGAAGATGGATCCTACCCTTCTCGCGAAATGCAAAGGAGACTAAACCCTAATATGCGAGAAGTGGTCAAGAAGGAAATAATCAAGTTGCTCGATGCAAGCATTATTTACCTGATCTTAGATAGCCCGTGGGTTAGCCTTGTTTAGATTGTGACCAAAAAGGCATGGATAACCGTCATGACTAGTGAGAAAGGGGAATCTTTCACCACCCATTCAGCTTCTGCTTGGAGTGTTTGTATTGATTATAGGAAGCTGAACACAACCACCAAAAAGGACCATTTCTCTTTGCCATTCATTGATCAAATCCTTGAAAGGTTAGCTGGGAAAAAGTACTTTTGCTTCTTGGATGGTTATTCAGGATATAACCAAGTCCCTATCCATCTCGAAGACCAGGAAAAGACAACTTTCACATGTCCCTACAAAACCTTCGCATTCTGTAGGATGCTTTTTGGGCTTTGCAATGCATACACAACTTTTCAAAGGTGCTTGCTGGCCATCTTTTTTGACATGGTGGGAGATTGTCTTGAGGTGTTCATGGATGATTTCTCTATTTTCAAAGATTCCTTTAAGTCATGCTAACTTGGAATTGGTCCTCAAGAGATGCATCAAGACACGACTGGTCCTTAGTTGGGAAAAGAGCCACTTTATGACTCAAGAAGGCATTGCCTTGTGCCATGTGGTCTCCAATCAAGGAATTGAGGTTGATAAGGCTAAGGTGGATGCCACCTCTAAACTTCCTCCACCCACATCTGTGAAACAAATACGATCTTCCTTTGGTCTTGTGGGTTTTTATCTAAGATTCATCAAGGACTTCTTGAAGGTTGCTGGACCCTAAAGTAATCTTCTAGCCAAAGGCACGTCATTCGAATTTGATGAAGAGTTCCACAAGGCATTTGATTGATTGAAAATGGCAGTCACCTGTGCCCCAGTGTTGCAACCATCAGTCTGGACTACACCATTTGAGAATATGGTTGACGCATCTGATTGTGTGGTTGGGGCTGTCATGGGTTAGAAAATAGATAAGAAGCCCTCTGTTATCTACTATGGTAGCAAAACCCTGGATGAGGCCTAGAGGAACTACATCATTACTGAAAAAGAGTTGCTACCTGTATTTTTTGCTTTGGAAAAATTTAGGGCTTGTCTTTTAGGTTCTCATGTTATCATCTACACTGGCCACTCAACCTTGAAACATCTGTTGGCCAAAAATGATGCCAAGCGCCGGCTTATTAGCCGAATTCTTTTACTTCAAGAATTTGATCTTGAAATCAAGGATAATTCCGGGGCACAAAACATGGTGACGGACACCTTTCGGGAATCTAGATTGATTCTCCTCATTCAAATATCCCTATCTCTGACACTTTTTGGGATGAGCCTATCCTTATAGTCATTGGTATCTGAACACCCTGGTTTACAGATATTGTTAATTATTTGGCCATTGGTAAGATCCCCCAGGATTGGACCAAGCAACAGCAGGATTGACTTATGTCTGAGGCCAAATATTATTTTTGGGATGATCCCTTTCTATACTACATTGACGTCGACCATATTATTCACCGATGCATCCCAAAAAATGAGTTCCATAGTATACTTGAGTTATACCATGCATCTGCATGTGGTGGACACTTTTCCAGGAAAAAGACAGTGGTAAAAATTTTGCAATCTGAATTCTATTGGTCGTCGTTATTTAAGGACGCCTAGGAATTCTCAAGGTCGTGCGCCCGATGCCAGATACTCTGGAACATGGCCAAGAGAGACACGGTGCCCTTAAATCCGATACTTCCCATTGAAATTTTTGACATTTGGGGCATTGATTTCATGGGACCCTTTCTTCCTTCATTTGGACACTAGTATATTCTAGTTATTATGGATTATATGTCCAATTGGATTGAGGCAATTTCCACCCGGACTAATGACCACAAGGTGGTCATCATTTTTGTGAAGAAAAATATCTTCATTTGGTTCGTGATTCCTCGGGCCATTATTGGATATGGTGGCATGCATTTCACTCATCCCCAATTCAGGAATTTACTGGAAAAATATGGGGTGAATCATTGGATTTCCACACCCTTCCACCCCAAGATGAACTGATAGGCCAAGGTCTCGAGAGATCAAGAACATTTTGCAGAAAATGGTTAGGCCTGATAGGAAGGATCTGACCCAAAAGCTGGATGATGCACTTTGGGCTTACCGTACAATGTACAAAATGCCTATCGGTATGCCTCCGTTCCGTCTAGTGTTTGGTAAGGCATGTCACTTACCTAGAGAATTCGAACACCAGGCATTTTTGGCCATCAAGAAATGCAATCTTAACCTAGAGTTAGCTAGGAAGACCTGGAAACTCCAACTATTTGAGTTGGAGGAGCTTAGAAATAATGCCTACAAGAATGCTAGAATCTATAAGGCAAGGACTAATACAGAAAATACGTGGTTTGTTAAATAATGTAATTAGTGTTGGTACAATGCATAAATCTGCAATCAAACTTTTACATTTATAATTCCTAGATAGCAAAGTATCTAGGGTCATCCAAGGAGGCCAATTTGTTAGTCACAAAGAGTAGGTTCCCTCTCTCACCTCTCAAATCAACACATAATTGTTTGTATTATTGATTTTGCTGTTTCTAGGGTTTTCAAGAACAATCAGGTTTTGTGTGAAGATAGATTACACTACAACTAACCCTAAGTGACAATAATGAAGTCTTCTCCTCTAAGCTCACTCTAGGCAAGTGCACCTAGGGTAATTAGAAGATAAGAGTGTTATGTGCACTACAGTAATAAGAAAAGAAAAACACACTAATTTCAAACATGAACTTGGAAGGCAATGAAAATTTGTATTACTAGTAGAGTAAAATACAGGTAGAGGAATGCTTCTACAAGAGCATTAAACTACTAGCTAACACAAAAGGTAGATTAAAAGATAAAGAAGAAGGGGTGATTCTGGTAGAAGATCCAGGTGGCCCTTGCTCCAAGTGTGGTTGCCCCATACTTGAAAAGAGCTCTCCATCTCTTCCTTCTTTGATTGGTCTTCTTTCAAGCTTTTCCTCCAAGGTGGGTGTCGACCACCTTGATGAGGATCCAACTTGCCTGGCCGTCTACTCTAGGTTGAAGATGACCTCCCCCTTGGCATGGCTAAGGGAGAAGAGAGAGAGGAAGAAGGAATTAAGGGGGTGGGTAGGTTGCTGCCTTGGTCTTCTTCTCTCCTTCATCCTTGGCGTGGATGTAAGAACCTAACTAATGCTATGGGTGGAACCTATCTAATGGAGAGGAGATGGGAATTATGTGGTGGTAGGGTAGGGTATTTATAGGATGGGAAGGGGGGTGGTTATGGTATTTTTCTGGAGGGAAATGAAGGGTTGCTTTGATATTTTTTGGAGGGAAAAACGGGAGGGAAATGAAGAGGTGCCTTGGTTTTCCCTCCAAAAATACCTTCTAGAAGGTGTTGATTTTGGAGGGAAAATATGGAGGGTGGAGATGGGTTGAAGGGGTAGGTGTAGGGTTGGATTTCAAGGGTTTTGGAGGAAAAATATGGCACCATTTTTAGGTGGTTTTGGAGGGAATTTGGTGGTGTCCTTTGGTGGTAGAGAGGAATGAATGGATGTATAGGGTTGGTGCCAATATTGAG
The DNA here is from genome assembly GCA_037157565.1 of Thalassia testudinum. Classification (NCBI taxonomy): domain Eukaryota; kingdom Viridiplantae; phylum Streptophyta; class Magnoliopsida; order Alismatales; family Hydrocharitaceae; genus Thalassia; species Thalassia testudinum. Next base: position 36,740,073 of record JAZHRO010000025.1, read on the forward strand.
GTGGAGTGGTGGTAGCTTAGGTGGACTTAGGTAAGGTTAGTTGGTGGAGCTAGTTAGGTGGGTTTTATTATTAGGTTTTGGTGGCCAAAGAGGTCACTAGCTAAGCAATCCTCAAGTTTTTGAAAATTTTTTATTCTTTGCTTTAAGAGAAGATGTGTGTCTAAAAACCCTAGCTTTGCAATCCTCAAGTTGGCTCCAATTGGTCCACTTTGGTTGCCTCAAAAATGGTATCTAGGGCTCAATCAAGAAGGTTTTAACCTTAGTTACCTTAATTGGATGTGTAATTAAAATGTGTTCAAATGAAAATCAGGCAACTTTGGTGAATTACTAAATATGAAAGCAGGTAGCCCTAGATTGATTTTTCTTTGTTTTTGCCTTTTAAGACTTTTAGGGGATTAGGAGAGAGGGCTATGAAGGTTTACCGCTTCCTTGGTGTGGTTGTTGTGTGGTTGCTTTTCTTTCCATTTCTTCTCCTAAGACAAACACATCAAAAGAGAGAGATTAAGTCAGTACTGAATCAGAGGTTCGGATCAAAGTTTCTAAAATGCCTGTTGCTCCCTAGCAATGGCACTAAAATATTAACAAGGCGAAATCGATTTTAAAAAGATGTTCGTTATAGTATAAATGAAATCACCTCGAAAATAAATAAGAATTTATTACTCGAAAACCTAAGCATCTGAGGTCGAACACAGGGAACAAATTGGTATTTAAAAACTAGAATCACAACTTTCAATTTTATATAATGCAATGACCAATCCAATCAAAGTTATGAAGTAAAAATGAGGTCACTATATAGACAAACTCAAAAATATCAAGATGGATGTCTAATGTAAAAATCAGACGTCTTAAATCTTTGATGCTACAGTGCAGAGCTTTCTCTATTTTTGCATCTTCTGATTTCTGACTTTGGCTTCTTTTTTCTCTCTTCTTTCTCTTTCTCTGCAACCACTCTTCTTCTGCTGCCTTCTTCTTTCTTCTTTTTTTCTCTTATTTCCTTAGCTTTCCTCTGCCTTTGATTCTCCTTCCTTCCTCTTTCTTCAGCCTCTTCTTTCTCTACCCTTGGCTTCAGTTTCTTCATTGCCTTTGCTTTTCTTCTTCCTTGCCTTCTGCCTTTGCCTTTGATTTTCTTCTTCCTTAACTTCCACCTTTGCCTTCAAGTCTTCCTTAGCTTCTTCCCTAGCCACTCCTGACTTCAGCTTCTATGTCCTTCTTCTTCAGTGGCTGCCCATAGCTTGCCTTTGCTTCCTCAGCTCCTCCTTCTTCCTTTCCCTGCACAGCACAGAGCAAAACCTACCCCTACCCTCCCCCGCATTGCTCTCTCTATTTCGCACTTAGGTTCGCTCTCCCAAAGTCGGGTAATCGAGTCAGGTTTCTCATGCCCGAGTCCAGGTGCACCGGCGTGGGTGGTGCGCGAGGAGTGCAGGGTATACGGGTCAGGTACCAGGTCCGTGTAGGTGTGTGTAACGGATGAGGCAGGGGCATGGGAGAGGGACCTCACCCTGTGTTACTTGAGGAGATGAGAAAGAAACGCAAAAACAATTTAAACGACTTACCTCACGCCTGATTTTCCGAGGTGGGACTAAAGTGTCCCACCTGCTTCTTCGAGCCCACAAGGAAGACACCTGCCCAATTGAGGCAGCTGCGGTCTTGGACACTTCTGATTGCCAGGTGCGGAATGTTCGCAGGAGGGTTCCGCGCACCCTGGGCATCTCAACTTGGAAGGGAATGATCTAGAGCCCGCGAGCTTTCTGCTTCACACATTCGCTAATGGCGGCGCAAGTGCGAACCTGAAATGCACGCACATGGCCTTGCGGCCCTGTCAAACAACTTGGGAAGTTTCGCCATGTCACGGCGAAGGTGAGACGGTGGTTGGCTAGCCGCGGGATGGCCTAGGTGTGCGTGCCTAGGTCGCTCTGTGGCCGTGAAGGAGCGTGTGTGGGGTGACGGTGTAGGGTGTGTGTGCCAGTTGGTGAAGAGGGGAAGGATGATCAGTGAGTGATGGCGAAGGTGATGAGGTAGGTGGCGAGGCGTGTGGAGTGGGTGAGTGACAGATTCGCCTAGCCGGTGGTCGGCCGGAGATGAGGGAGATGAGGGTGGATAGTGGCTATCGAGGTGTATTTTACAAAATTAGATGAGGGAAAATGAAGAGTGGGAGGAGAGGAACTTATCTGCATGTGGCTGGATGATGGGGTGGCAGAGGGGACCAGCGGCATGTATGTGCCGTCGTCAGGGAAGAAGGCCCTAAGGTGAGGATGACGGCGACAAGGAAGGGGTCGGAGAGGCATGCACGGGTATGGCGCAACGTGGAAGAGCAAGCTAGAGATAACTCTGCACTGGTATTGTGGTAGAGTGATGAGAGGAGGGAGGAGGTATCTCCGGAGCTTGCGGGCGGTTGGTCGGAGACGAGGAAGGAAGAAATTTTTGGGAATTCTCAGGCCAATTCAAGCTTAGGAGATGCAGCAAGGACTGGGGGTCCTTCTAGAGTTGTTGGCCAAGCCCTTTGTGCTTGGAAGGCAAGCCTCCAAGTGCAAAGATCTCATCGGAGATGGAAGGTGTGCAAGACACCCAAATCTCTCGAGTGTTTGCACGAGAGATTTGGTGTAAATCCAATCTTGGGATCCTGTTTAGACAGTGGAGAAATCCTCAGAGAATCTCCCTTCCAAATCTGGGAGGAGATCTCTAAGGATTCGGGGAGAAACCTTCCTCAAATCCTCACCAGAGTGGGATTACTCCGTTGTAATGGCGGAGGGACCTGAATGCAAATAGTGGCGAGGAAGATAGGCGGTCTATACAAGGGTTTTCAAAAGTTTAGGGGCCAGAATGTAATTGAGTGGACTATTTTCCAAAGTAGGTCAAGATGACCTTCCCTTAGGCCCAAATTTTGGTACAAACCTAATTTTGACCTAAGGAATCCAATGGTGAAGTTGGATTTTAGGTTTGAATACGTTTGACTAAATATTTTGCATAAAAACCCAAATTAGGTCAAATACTAAGCTAGGACCCCAATCTAGGTCAAAATAGGTTTCAAAGGCCAAATTGAAGGTTCTAAACCCTAGGGGATATTTTTCCATGAATTTCAGAAGGTTTAGTTGACTTTTGTCCTAATCAGAACCTTGTGAAATTAAGTGGGTTTGTTTTAGGGTTATAGATGTCATTTAATTCTTAAATCTCACAATAACCGTTTTTTGACTGAACCATCCCACTTTTCCTCTTATTAAGTCCAATTGACCTTTGTTTATCCCCTGAGAAATCTCGTTGATGTACTGCAATGGTAAAATTGCAGTTTTATCCTTTAGTTCATGTTTTCTTCCCAGAACAGTAATCCCTTGAATTAAGCCTTCCTTTAGGTTATGTAGGAGCTTTAGTTTACTTTCTTAGGTCAAAATAATCTAGTTAGGGCTCAAGATGAGGTTCTCATCACTTAGCTAGTAAAGTATAACTGGGGGAGCTAGGGTTTCATGGACGAGAACTGAAGAAGAGTATTCTGGAGCTGGTATTAGGTACTTTGGAGCTGGGACTGATGAGGCAGCTTCAAGGGGAACTCAACTACTGAGCTTAGCTACTTACTTTTTATGCAAGTAGCCTAGCTTGTGTAGTTGAGCTTAGTTGAGCTGCCTCTGATGAGAACTCCAGAGCAAGCTAAGCTACTAGTTGACAAGTAGTAGCTCAGTTAGCTTGGAGTCTAGCTATTGTAAGCTAATTGGAGCTAAGGTGAGCTGAGCCTAAGCTAAGGTGTACTCAAGTCAACTCAGTTGAGCTAATTAGAGCTCCCAGTGATCTGGTAGGAGCTGAGATGAGCTAGACTCAACTAAGTTGAGCTGGATCTGAGCTAAGGTGAACTCTAGTCAACTTAGCTGAGCTATCTAGAACCCTCCTATGAAATAATGGGAGCTGAGATGAGTTAGACTCAGCTAAGTTGAGCTGGATATGAGCTGACCTAAGCTAGGGTAAGCTAAGATGAGCTCTCTTGAGCTACCATTGAGCTAAGGTGAGTTGAATGGAGTTGGATGGAGCTAGTCCTAGTACAAGGGAGCTGGCATCCAGCCGTGATGAGCTAGAACCAGCTATGTCTTAGCCTGATTGAGCTTCTGACTAATCGATTTTTCACTTTGAAGTCGTTTGTAGTTTTATGTGGTGGAAAAATCGACTAATCAATATTTAAAAAGAAATAACCACTTGTAGAATAGTGGGTCGTATCCACAGGGAGGCAATGACGTATTTAAATTCGCACCAGTTAAAAACGTTTGTTGTAGTTAGTTTGGACAGGAATCAAGCCAAAATTGCCTTCAGATTAAGGTTGAATAAAGAAACAAGGCCGAAATAGCAATTCTGAGTAACTAGAAGATATTTGTTGCAATGCAGAATCAATAAAGTATTACTAAAAATTGACAATGGTAGAAAATGTAATTATTAATCGCCATTTTACTGTAGCAAAATAGGGGATTTTTTCCCCTTTGCCGTGGGCGACGAGGAGTGGACGGCTGGACGCGGGAAGCTCAGAGGAAGTTCCTTGGATCGAGGGCTTCGAAGCGGTGGTGGCGGCATGTCGCGTGGCGGCTGGAGCCAGACGGAGCTTCGGCGGAGGTGGCCGCAGCCGGTGCTGCAGTTGCTGTTGGCGGTGAGGTGCACGTGGGACTGCTGGTGGGAGGCACTGCTGCGCACTGGCTGGAGGCGTGGGAGCACACTGTTGGCAGTGAGCGGGTGGCGTGAGGTGCTGCAGGTGTGGGAGGCGGGCTGCTCTGCCAGCTCTGCAGCTCCGTGCGGTTGAGCACTACAGCCGGTGCTGTTGCTAGCGTGGTTTCTCGCGCTGTTGGCGTGCGGTGCGCGCGTGGGCTTCAAAGGCTGCAGGCGGGTGCGCGCGGCCTGTTGGCGGAGGGCGCGGGTGTGGCTGCAGGCTGTTTATGCCTTGCATGCTGCTGGAGGCGCGGGAAGACTGCTGGCTGTGGGGTGGCGTGGGTGCGCAGGCTGGAGGGCATGGAGTGAGCGGGTGAGGTTGCAGGCAGAAGGTGAGTGGGCGAGTGTGGTTGTTGCAGGAGTGGGAGGTCGAAGTTTCAGATGTCCGGGAAACTTCCTGGACATCTTAAGTGGCTGAGGGGTGATTGCAGCGACGGTGGTCGTTGATGACGACGACGAAGGAGGTGCACAGTGAGGTGCTCACAGTAATGCGAACGACCTCCGAATGGCAGTGTGGCCTATCATACCACACGCCCACGGTGGTGGAGGGTCATCGCCGCGGTTGAGGCTAGCGGTGTGGAATGGAAGAGAGAAGATCTCTCTGCACAGTGGTTGGTCGGTGGTGGAGGCCTCCCGAGCTCGGCTGGATCTGTCCTCCTTTTGTAGTCGCTTGCATAGATTTGAATGGAGAGGTGGGAGCAGATCCACATTCTCCGCTCGTCCTTGAATGTAGGCTTCAATGTGGCAGCTAGTGGCGTTGTAGCGGCAGCCGAAGGAAATGCAGCCGTTCCTGCAAGAAGAAGAATAAAGAAAATAATGTTAAAATATTATGATTATTTATATACAGACCCTTAATTTTTATGTTAACTAAAGTAATGTACCTAATTGGTTAACTAATTAGATGAATGCCATTCTAAGCTAATTCTAAATGCTCCTAAAATATGAATGCAATGCATGGATTATGTAATTAAATTAAAAATATGAATTAATCTATTTACATCCTAATTTATGCTAAATAAATGTTAGAATTAACCTAATGTCTAGGCACTTAAATACTTAAATAGCCCACATCTTTGGGCTAATCAAATACCCCCATGCCTAGTTTTTGCTAGTCCCTAGCAAAATTAAGCGAAACCTAGCACTCCAAGTAGACTAGTCAACTCACTTAGTCTTCCTTCAGAAGCATATTAAGTTCAAACTCTAGACCCAAGGTTCCTAAGTAGTTGCTAAGTTACAGACTAGGTCAGCTAAAGACGAGTTGCAGCACAAGTTTCCCTGATTTCTGACTCTACCCTAAAGTTTACTGATCCCTGAGATTAAAGCATCTGTGCCTGTGCATTGGTCTGAGTTATTTGAGTTAAAGGAAGTTTTTTTTTTTCATATATATATATATATATTTTTGTTTGTTTGATCCTTTTAAGTCTAACCTCAGATCAGCTAGCAACACGGTCTGTGTCGGATTCATTGTCCCCATTACCATATCTCGAAGGGTGCCTGGCTTTCGATGCTTCGAGATAGCACCGCCCATAACGACCCCAAGAACTCCTGGCAATCGACACTTCGAGATAGTATCGCCCATGAATTTCTTAAGCGAATTCAGACCTATGACAATTGGCACTTCGAGATAGGGCCGCCCATGGTACCTGAACCGCGCAATGCGCTTACATGCCCCCAGTAGGATGGATATCCTAAGAGACAAGCACCGAGGAGGTAATATGTTATCATCGCATCCTCAAGGTGAGTATATACTCCACCTCTCCTGCGGCGGGAACTCTTCCAATCAAAATGTGTTTTCAAGCCTCTCCTAAGTCAAAACTATGAGAACCAAATCTCTTTTCAGAAAGACAGAAATTAAGTTAATTACCAGACCATGTGTGTGAAATTTGGATGCTTGGGTTACAAGGACCCGTAAACCAAAAGGTAGAATAAGACTCCAGGTACTACCCCACCTTTTAACTCAAACCCTAGCTTCCCTTCCTCAACCTCTTGAGGAATGGTGCGCAACTTAACTCCTACTTAAGTTTTTAAGTCCACAAAGGACCCTAAAGGTCTAAATCTAGTAGCTCATTTAGCTTTTAAAGTTTGACCCTAGAATTAACTTAGTCTACCCTACAGTTCTAATTTGCTTAAGACTGCAAGACTTAGCCAGTTAAGCTCAAAACTCTTTTTTTTTTTTTTCAATGCAAATGTATGTAATGAATGCACTATGTTATGTATATCCCCAAGTACACCCCCCCATGCCTAAATTATGCAATGTCCTCATTGCATAGACGGATATTACCTGGGTTAGAGTTGGGCTGAATAGCCAAAGAACCTGCAAATCAGGTTCAAGAATTACAGAAATAGGCCCTAAAAATAAGCAAAGCAATGTTGGCCTAGAAAATAGGTAACCTAGGATGTTGGCGAGCTGATGATGAATCCCAATAGCAAATGCTCGCCCAACAAAAATGGGAATGAAATCTTCCCAGGTCACTAAAGGAGGTTCTAAAGGATAAACAGGTATAACAACCTCCAAAGGGGTAGGGGGAGGATAAGATGGATCCTCCAAAAAGAATGGGGAAGGAATGGTGCAGAGATAAACCCCCAAGGTAATGGACTGACTAAAGAAATCATTAATCCATACCCGATACTCCATTACGGGAAATATTGGTCTGTTAAGCCCCCTGGTCAGAACAAAAGTGAGCAATTCTCTAATGCAAGGATTGTCTAGGGTGTCCAAGTTACGAGGTTGCGGGATGGCCATAAGATCTAGGTTGGGTTTAATCAGCTCGGTGTCCATCCGTAACACTCTTTCTAAATCCTCAATTTCATCCCTAGCATTCCTTGCACCATCACATGTATCTTCCAACTCTTCATCAGGACTCACAATTTCGTTTTCAGATATAAGCGAATCAGAGGGTGACTTCGAAATGAATGAAGGCAGGTTGGAAGCAACAGATCTAGGGATTATCCTATCAATGTCATTGATGAGTGGCTACTCATCATGGCTAAAAGGCTGAAATTAAGCTAGACACTCAGCAAAACAATATCAAATTAACATATAAAAAGGGTTAAGTGTGGGAATTAAAGAAAAGACCTAAAACTTTTTAATGTGTGTTAAAACTTCATAATTAGGTCACAAAAGTGAGATACTCTGAAAACAAAAGAATAAATGATGATCCATGCATCAATTGAACACATAAACAAGTTTGAAAAGCCAAATCAGAAGTAAAATCAATGTCTTAAATGTTCAATTAGGCACATGTAAAAATTTGAAAGCAATTGGACATCATTTAGGCTTAGAAATAAATAGATTACAATTAGGTCCTTCATGCATTACATTTCTACCCTTCAAAACTCCTTTTTGGACCTTTTGGAAAGCCGCAGGGACCCTTTTTAAAGACTGCAGGGCCCTTCCAGCTACTATTCTTCTCACTTATGGGCCTACATACAAATGTTCTACCCCTTCGTTCAAGGGTCCATCTGCAAATTTCCCCTTTATTTCAGAGAGAAGCCTACTGCTCTTCACGCGCACTGTAGCGCTCGAAGAACACGGCTAATCTCAGTCGTCCGTCGCTCTTTAGATCTTGATCAGCGGTTGGATTCTATTGGAACTTTCATGTAATTCGGTGCATGCGTTCACCTCTCTCCCCAGATCTCATCTGACGATCAGATCTTGTGCTCAGCTCACCGCGCGCTCCGCCCCTCACATCCTCGCCGCCGGTTGCATCTTGTCTATTCTCACCTGCGCGGTGATCTCAGCCACTGAGCTGCTACTTAAGCACCTCAGTGGTGTCGCACGCAAGGGATCGCTCCCTCCTACATCTCTTAGCGATCAGTTCGTCCACTCCAGTCTCTCCTCATCTAGCCCCTGATTTCACAGCCACCGGCTGTGGAATCATCGCCTGCTCTCAACCCTCCTCGTCGCTAAGGACCTCGTAGCACCTGAGGACGACCCTGGAGTCTCACTAGCAGACTCTTCCCTCCGCTGGAGTCACCCTCCTCCTTTCTTCCTCCTTAGCCGCCGACTAAGGACCCATAGGTCCGATTCTTCCTTTTAGTTTAGGTTTTTAATTCTGCACAATTAGTGTTAGTTGTAGTTTGCAGTAGTTTAGAATAGATTTAGCTTTAATTGTTAGTGTTTAATGTTAGCTGTAGTTTAGATTAGTCTTAGGAGTAGAATTAGCATTAGATCCCCTCCCTCACCTCCTCTGATCAGTCCAGATCAGAGGGGAAGAATCATCTGTTCATTATTCAATTTATATCCCTCTTCATGTTTTGTTTTTCCACCATCCAATTCTGATTTATGTTTCTTTTAACGATGAATTTTTCATCATTCACCCACACATCTGGACCCAATTTCAGATCTGATGGTGTACTGCCTCAGATCTGAAATTGGCATCACAAGCACCATTTGGGGCTTCTCACTCACCCCATTTGTGTTCACAAAAGCCCCTTTTATTTTAGATTGATTGCCTCAGTTTGCCAGATTCACTTTAACATGGATTTTAAAGAATTTTGCTCTCTGGATTGCCTTGATAAATCTGACAAATTGAAGGGATTTTGGTTTTCCTTGTGGGCAAGGACTCTGAGAAGTTCTCTGGTGACAGAGAACAACTTAGAAGAGCCTTTCATGAATCTGTTTCTACCTTGATCTGAATGCATTCGCAAGCTTTTATAAATTCCTTTAATGCATTCTTAGTTTGTTTTACCATTTCAGAACTACCATACACCACTTGCTTTGATGATTATTTTTGTATGGTGATTTCCTAACCTAAGGAGTTCTCCATACTCCTTAAGGTTGCAAGAAACTGGGATTGTATGTTTTTGGTTTTATTTGATTAAGTTAAGTTCTCCTTCATGCTATCTATATCATTAGGAAGAGCTAACTCAATGCCATTTGTTGTTTTGATCTTAAATGATGCTTTTGATGAGGGCTTCTTGTTGGGTATTTGAACTGAATTCTTATGTGATTTTCGTGAGATTTAAACCCTTATCAGATTTGGATTTCATCTCTTTAATTTTTAGTTTGTTTTGAATTTTCTCTTATTCCCAGTTATACAGTAAAATGCTGCAAATTGCAGCTACATTCCCCTCTTCTCTAAGCTCCCTTCTCCTCTAAATTCCTCTCATTTGTTGAATACATCCCTCTCTTCAAGTGGACTAACTGTAGCAGCAGTTAGCCATTTGACAGTGGCTTAAGCCACTGCTACAAGCACTGAACAGCAACACACTCTCATTCTCCTCTCCATCTTCTCTGACAGTAGCTGAGCTGCTGTTTAAATTGAAATAAAAACTTAATTAACCCTTCTTCCTAACTTCCTACTAAAGCCTACTTATATATACTTAAATTTAATACTATAAATATACATATCCATACTATTATAACTATAATATACAGCCTAATTATGTAAATAGAGATACATAGATATACTGTAAATACTATATAAACTCATATATATATCTATATACATATGTAATCTATGTAAATATATGTATAAATACTGAATTATTATGTATATATTTACTTAATTATGTTTATATATGTCCAGATTTATATTTACTTAGTTAGTAGCTATATTATAGATTAATTAGCTAAATTAATAACTTAGAGCTATAATTAAGTAAATAAATCTATAGACTTAAGTTAATATATATAGTAAGTAATTTAAGTTAGTTAAAGTATAATTATACCTATTATAGTTTACTGTTAGCTTAGTTTTAATTAAACAGCCCAGAATAGCTAGCTTAACTTAAATAAAATAGAAATAAATTTGTAAAAATACAATAAAAATATGTATAAAATACTCAAGTATGTAAATTAAATCTGTATAAGGTCAATTAGACCATTTACTAATTATTTTATAAGTAATTAACTATTTAATCACCTAAATCAACCTGTATAATCAGCCTAGTTTAGCGAATTTATTTGTGTAGTAAACATATTTAAAATTCAAAATTAATTAATCAATTATGTAGTATTATGTAATTATTTTATTTACCATATTTTATTTTATTTTTTTAATAATTTATGGCCCCCAAATCGAGGGCCAAAAAGGGCGTACAGACGCAGCTGCATCTGATTTCCAACGCACGATGTGGTGCTGGAATAGCGCCACATCGTGCGTTGCAAACAAAACGCAGCGCTTTATATAGAATTTATGTTTTATGTAAGGTAGTCGTTACGGGCGGCGCCCGAAACGTGGCCTTTGACCATATGACCCGATTACCCGGTACGCTATGAACTGTCTGAAATGCGATGATATATGTGATGTCTGCGGGGTCGGGGGCCCGAGCATGATGCGGCGCATGGCTGAGGCCTTGCGCTTAGTATGAAAACATAATTAAGCCACTTAATCAAAGATTAGGGCGTGCATAGTAGAGGTCAGGTCCCGCCATCTGGGTGCAGCGTGTATCCCTCGAAAAGCATCCCCGAAAATTGAACACATTTTAAACTGAACAATAAAAGCTAATGATGGTTGCTTAATCCCCTTCGCCGCAGCACTTGAAAACTCTGTTAAGGCCGAAACATAACGCAGAAACAAAAGAGAAGAAGAAACGTCGCTATAGCCCATTACATTTGTATAAATAAACCCATATAATTTCTAACAGAATAAAATGACACTATAAACGTCGCTAAAGACCTCAGTTTGCTTCTTTAGGTTGTATATAGTGTTTTCTGAGATTTAGCGACACTTATATCTGTCACTGAAACTGCTGTATATGTTACTATAAATAACAAACTGATAAGTTAAGTCTCTACCATTGCATCCTAATGTATTATATACTATTATGTTAGTACTAATAAGATAACTTGTAAATACATAGTTTAGAGTATAATAATAGATTGTTTGATGCTTTTTCAAAGTCAGTATTTTTGCAACCATTTCTTAGTAATTAGGTAAATAAAATACACATTCATTCATTCTTTAATAAAATGTAAAGTTTCTTTTTGGAATAAGAAGATAATTTGAGTGACCGAATTAAATTCAATAAATTACCTCCCAGTGAACGACCTGGAACAAAACCAGTAAAAATTAGGTAAATAAGCAAATGATAATAATGGTTGTAATGACTGGTACTCGCCCATACTCACCACTATACGACATTCTTAATGTTATATTACACACTCTATACTACAACGATATGATCATAATAATTCATTCATCATACAGTCATTGCAAATCATATTTCAGTCATCCCCAGGTTTTTGTTCTTTACTCAAATCTTCTATGGAGTCTATATGTGAATCCACATAAATCTTAGAAATTGCTTCCAAATTTTCCATCATTTCATCATGAGGAGAAATATCATCAATGGGTGTGCTACGGAAACCTAATTTGGTCAAATTTGTGACATCCTCAGGGGCTAACTCTTCAAATAAGACATAATCACCCTTAGTGTCACTCCAAATCTTGAATGTAGGTTCCTCATATAATTCGTCTTCCTCCTCTTCACACAATTCACCATATACTCGAGGTCTAGAATCATTTAATATCTCAGCAGATCCCCTAGGGTGCTCTATCTGAGGTAAATGGTTTACACTGGTAACATCAGACTCCTTAGATAGGTCAATTTCTTTAGGGTTAGGTTCCCTAAGGGTGGGTTTGAGTTCCATATCATGATCAGAAGGGAGGGTAGGATTAACAACATGACTTTGACCCACTTTATCAAATGTCACGAAAATACTATCATCTGGGTCGAGGTCTTCCAATGGTACCATCATTCCCTTCTTTTGACTCCAATATAATTCAGGTGGATACTCAACCTTATCATCATCTTCCTCGGGTTGCCACCTTTCTTCATCCAATGCATAGCTACTTTCATGTGTATCTTCCTCCCACCTAAGGTGTGGATCTCTCAAGGAAGTGTCATCTAATGGGGAGGTTTCAAAATCGATCCTCGAAAAGTAGCTATTCTCCCCAGAATTTCCCTCTAACTTAAAGTGTAGCTCTCCCATGGGAGTTGCATCTATTGTAGAGGGGTGTACGTCATCCTCAATGGGGTAGATTGGGTGGCTAATTTCATCTCTTTCTTGTTGGCCTGCTCTAGAAGATTCTCCTAACAATTTAATCATTTCGTTTTGCATTTTCTGTATTTCCATCTTCAAAAAGGAGAGGTCATTGCTATAATGAGATAGGTCAGGCTCAGGCTTATAGTACCCAGGAGTGTCTGTCCAACCATAATAATTTTTCAGGGAGGGTAGGTTGGGTATTTCTATGGTGTGTGGGATATTGGGCAAAGCAAATCCCGCTCCTAGGTTCTGCTCACTGATTTGGGGCTTAACCAGGCCAATACTCCTATAGTAGGAGTAAAATGGATCCCAATGATTGTCATTATGTCCATCAAGGGATGGACCATCTCGACGTCTGGGATTGAAGGATGCAGAGTGGGGGTGAGGGTGTGGGCAAGATGTGAAAGGATGAAAATCAATGTGGTCCATTCTAACTCACACCTCAATCAGAATTCCCCAAGCAAAACACAATTTAAAAAGGACCTTTTAGGTCTTTCCCAATTTAGGCTTTTGATTTTAAGTCAGATTGCAGGTGACAATACAATTTGTTCAATCAATTTACGTGCCTATTGTCGACATACGGCTCGCCTAAAAAGACCTAGTTGGAGCTTAGGTGTTCTTCCTTAAATCTCAAATGGTCAAGTAAATCCAAAAATGGAAGATCGAGGGATGCAAGTAGTCCTAAGCCTTCCTTTGAAGCTGTGCTTTCGCGGTGCTTCTCAACTACGCCCAAAAATCCGTGACAGGGTATCCCCCTCTTTGGATTTACAAAACCTTTGATCTCAAGTTCCGAACACTTCATAATCCAACGATAGTAGGGCTCTTGTCCTAGTATTTCCAAACCTATGGAGTGTCTAGAAGCATGCCGTGGTGCAAGAGAAATAAGTGTGCATGCACCGCAAAAGATTTTGAATTTTGAATCGCATGGCAAGTTTGAAAATCAAATCCTTGGTTTCTAAAATGTCCCTCCTTTAATTAGTCCTTTTTCTAGGAAATATGTGACCACTTGTTTAATTTATTCAATACAGATTAGGTGGTCTTCGCATTAAGTCCAAATGCAATGCGTGATCAAGAATAGGATGCAAAGTAAGAAAATGCATACCTTGCTTCCAGCAATCAACGATGCGAGAATGCACGTAATGCAGAGAAGTAAATCTAGAGGCTGCTCATACAGACCTAAATGGTTCGTCCTAGGGCAGGCAGCTTCTAGCAGGCAACTCATTTTTTTTTTTATTTTATTTTTTTAAACTACTTATGCACAACCAAATAAAAGTAATCAATAAACTAAAAACCTAAATCTAAAGAAAAAGGAACAGGCTCCCAAAAATTACCCAACATGGGCCCAAAACAAAATTGGGGAACAAACCCCTCAAAATGTACCCCAGAACAAGGGTTTCAAACAAAATGCAATGAAAAATTAAATCAAAAGTCTTAATTCTATTCTAACTAGCGACTAAATATACAATGTGTCCGTCGCATCCACAACCTTCTCCTTTTTATAATTGCTCGTCCAATTGTCCTCTGGCGACGTCAAGGGTCGCCTCTCACAGTGGCTGATTCTTGCACAAATTTCTCACACAAAAGAGAAAATAATAAATGGTCAAATCACTGTGCAATTGACAAATAATCAAAATAAAATTAGGTGAAATTATTACGTCTGTTGCCTCCCCGGCAATGGCGCCATTTGACGAATCGATTTTTCACTTTGAAGTCGTTTGTAGTTTTATGTGGTGGAAAAATTGACTAATCAATATTTAAAAAGAAATAACCACTCGCAGAAGAGTGGGTTGTATCCACAGGGAGGTAATGACGTATTTAAATTTGCACCAGTTAAAAACGTTTGTTTGTAGTTAGTTTGGACAAGAATCAAGCCAAAATTACCTTCAGATCAAGGTTGAATCAAGAAACAATGTTGAAATAGCAATTCTGAGTAACTAGAGGATATTTGTCGCAATGTAGAATCAATAAAATATTATTAAAAATTGACAATGGCATAAAATGTAATTATTAATAGCCATTTTACTGTAGCAAAACAGGGGATTTTTTCCCCTTTGCTGTGTGCGACGAGGAGTGGACAGCCAGATGCGGGAAGCTCGGAGGAAGTTCCTTGGACCGAGGGCTTCTAAGCGGTGGTGGAGGCATGTCGCGCGGCGGCCGGAGCTGGCCGGACGGAGCTCCAGCAGAGGTGGTTGCAGCTGGTGCTGCAGCTGCTGTTGGCGATGAGGTGCACGCGGGACTGCTGGCTAGAGGCGCTGCTGCACGCTGGCTGGAGGTGTGGGCATGCACTGTTGGCGGTGAGTGGGTGGCGTGAGGCACTGCAGGTGCGGGAGGTGGGCTGCTCTGCCGGCTCTGCTGCTGCGTGCGGTTGAGCGTTGTAGCCGGTGCTGTTGCTGGCGTGGTTGCGCGTGCTGTTGGCGGGCGGTGCATGCGTGGGCTTCAAAGGCTGCAGGCGGGTGCGCGCGGCCTGTTGGCAGAGGGCGCAGGTGTGGCTGCAGGTTGTGCATGCCTTGCGTGTGGCTGAAGGTGCGGGAAGACTGCTGGCCGTGGGGGTGGCGTGGGTGCGCAGGCTGGAGGGCATGGAGTGAGCAGGTGAGGTTGCAGGCAGAAGGTGAGCGGGCGAGTGTGGTTGTTGCAGGAGTGGGAGGTCAAAGCTTCAGACGTCCGGGAAACTTCCTGAACATCTTAAGTGTCTGAGGGTTGATTGCAGCGACGGTGGTTGTTGATGACGACAACGAAGGAGGTGCACGGTGAGGTGCTCACGGTAATGCGAACGACCTCCGGATGGCGGTGTGGCCTGTCACACCACACGCCCACGATGGTGGAGGGTCATTGCCGCGGTTGAGGCCGGCGGTGTGGAATGGAAGAGAGAAGATCTCTCTACACAGTGGTGGGTCAGTGGTGGAGGCCTCCCGAGCTCGGCTGCCTCTCTCCTCCTTTTGTAGACGCTTGCATAGATTTGAATGGAGAGGCGGGAGCAGATCCACATTCTCCGCTCGTCCTTAAATGCAGGCTTCAGTGCGACAGCTGGTGGCGTTGGAGCGGTAGTCGAAGGAAATGCAGCCGAAGGAAATGTAGCCGTTCCTACAAGAAGAAGAATAAAGAAAATAATGTTAAAATATTATGATTATTTATATATAGACCCTTAATTGTTATGTTAACTAAAACAATGTACCTATTGGTTAACTAATTAGATGAATGTCATTCTAAGCTAATTCTAAATGCACTTAAAATATGAATTCAATGCATGGATTAAGCAATTAAATTAAAAATATGAATTAATCTATTTACATCCTAATTTATGCTAAATAAATGTTAGAATTAACCTAATGTCTAGGCACTTAAATACTTAAATAGCTCACGACTATGGGCTAATCAGCTTCCACTTCATTAGTTTCCTTCCCGAGTGCTAGGGTTTTGGGGATCTGACTCTCTACTTATCCTTAACACTACAAGAAACATATCAAAAATAAAATAACAAATGCAGTGCATGCCTAACCTAATTTATGCCTAAGTGTAACCCAAAAACTCATTTGTGGATCAAAATCCTAAGAGCTAGGTTTTCTTTAATAAATAAGAATGATGATGAACTGGCGTTTATCAATGGTCAATAGAATCTAGATTGCAAGATATTTGCTGCTATCTTTTTCCCAAAAAAGTGTCCACCACATGTAGATGTATGGAAAAATTCAAGTATACCATGGAACTCAATTTCCGGGATGCATCGATGAATAATCTGGTCTACGCTAATATGATACAGGTTGGGATCATCCTAAAAATAATATTTAGCCTTAGACAACAGTCTGCCCATTATTGTTTGGTCCAATCCTAGGGGATTTGACCAACGGCCAAATAATTGATGATATCCGCAAACCAGGGAGTTTGGATACCCGAGACTGCAAGGATAGTCTCATCCGAAAATGTGTCTGAAATAGGGAAATCCAGATGAGGAGAATCAATTAGGATTCTCGAGAGGTAATCCACCACTACATTTTGTTCCCTAGCTTTATCCCTGATTTCAAGATCAAATTCTTGAAGTAATAGAATCTAGCAAATAAGCTGGGGCTTAGCATTCTTTTTGGCCAAGAGATGTTTCAAAGCCGAGTGGTCGGTATAGATGACGACATGAGAACCTAAAAGATAAGCCCTGAATCTTTCTAAATCGAAAACTATAGCTAGCAATTCTTTTTCAGTAATGGTGTAGTTCCTCTAGTGCTCATCCATAGTCTTGCTAGCATAGTAGATCGTAGAGGGATTTTTCTCAAACTTCTGACCCAAGACAACCCCAACGGCATAGTAAGATGCGTCAGCCATAATCTCAAATGGGGCAGTCCAGACCAGTGGTTGCAACACCGAGGCACAAGTGACTGCCATTTGTAACAAATCAAATGCCTTACAGCATGATTCATCAAACTCGAATGGTGTGTCTTTGGCCAGAAGGTTACTCAAGGGTCAAGCAACCTTCGAGAAGTCCTTGATGAATCTTCTATAAAAACCCACATGCGCAAGTAAAGAGCAGATGTATTTTACGGATGTGGGTGGAGGAAGTCTAGAGATAGCATCCACCATAGCTTTATCAACCTCAATACCCCGATTAGAGACCTTATGACCCAAGACAATGCCTTCCCGAGTCATAAAGTGGCTCTTTTCCCAGCTAAGGACCAGTCGTGTCTTGATGCATCTCTGAAGGATCAATTCCAAGTTAGCTAGGCAGGACTCAAAAGAATCGCTGAAAATGGAGAAATCATCCATGAACACCTCAAGACAATCTCCCACCTTGTCAGAAAAGATGGCTAGCATTCACCTTCGAAAAGTCGCGGGTGCATTGCAAATCCCAAATGGAATTCTACGAAATGTAAAGGTTCTGTAGGGACAGGTGAAAGTTGTCTTTTCCTGGTCTTTGTGGTGGGTAGGGACATGGTTATATTCTGAATAGCTATCTTGGAAGCAAAAATATTTTTGCCCAGCTAACCTTTCTATGATTTGATCGATGAATGGCAAGGGAAAGTGATCCTTTTTGATGGTTGTGCTTAGCTTTCTATAGTCAATACAAACTCTCCAAGCAGAAGCTGAATGAGTGGTGAAGGTTTCCCCTTTTTCATTAGTCATAACGGTTATTCCTGGCTTCTTGGGTACAATCTGAACGGGGCGAACCCTTGGACTATCCAAGATTGGGTATGTAATTCTAGCATCGAGACACTTGATTATCTCCTTCTTGACCACTTCTCGCATATTTGGGTTTAGTCACCTTTGCATTTCGTGAGAAGGGCATGATCCATCTTCCATAAAAATACGGTGATAACAGTAAGATGGCTCGATCCCCCTAAGGTCATGGATCGTTCAACCAATTGCCTTCTTATTGTTCTTAAGGGCCTTAATCAACCTAAATTCTTGCTCCTTAGTCAAATCAGCACTAATAATCATAGGAAACATATTCTCAGGTCTGAAGAATTTGTATTTCAAATTTTTAGGCAATGGTTTCAATTCAAGCTTAGGTGGATTTAGTATAGAAGGTAGGGAGGACACTGATGAAGATTTAGTAGGACAATCCAGTGGAAGAGGCTGGGAATGAACAAAATCAACAACCTCTTTAGGATGCAGTGGGTTGTGGGTTGGGTTCGCTAAAGCTGGTGGAGTCCTCGAGTGCGCTGATCATCATACAAATCTCATCTTGATCCTCAAGCTCCTCAATGAATCCACAATCCTCAAATCCTCTTATCGCCTTAAAAATATCAAGAGTTAGCTTCCTATCCCCAAAGGCAATCTCCATACTACCACTCTCACAGTTTATGTTGGCCTTGGCGGTGGCTAGGAATGGGTGCTCCAGAATGATGGGCATGTTCCTCAAATTGTTGGGCACATCCATGTCAAGGACCAGGAAATCTATGGAAAAATTGAAATCCTTGACCTTGACGATTACATCCACAGTAACGCCCTTCTATGTGCTGACTGAGCGATCTGCTAATTGTAGCGTTAGGTTGGCCGAAGTTCGCCTAGCCCAAACCTCTCATAAAGAGAAGTCAAGATTAGGTTGATGGATGCACCTAGATCCAACAGTGCCTTATCAAAAGTGTATTCCCCAATAACACATGAAATCAAGGGGGCACCTAGATATTTCTTTTTTTGAGGAAGGTGATGCAGGATGACAGAACTTGCCTGCTCAGAGAGAATCACCTTCCTCGAAGTGGGTTCTCTCATTTTATGCTTGTGGGTACGTAGTTCTTTCAGAAATTTAGCATAAGTCGGGATGTGCTTAATAGCATTGAGGAGAGGAATATTGATCTCTACACTTTTGAATAAATTCAGGAGCTCCTCATTGCTATCTAAGGCTTTCTTCTTCCTAGTTTCCAATAGGGCTTCGAGGAACGGGACGTGGGTGGTATCTTCAATTTCTGGTCCCTAGGCCTTACTGTCTTCTTCAATCTCCTCCTCTCTCTCAAGCTCCCTAGGGCTTTGGCTTCTAGAAGGTAATTCAGGGTCTTGGGTTTGCTTTCCACTTCTCAAGGTGACAGAGTTTGCAGAGGCATAGGGGTTTGGGTCTTGAGGTGGGTTAGTGAAGATTGGAGGGCATTGGTTGGTAATGTAACTAGAAGAAGAAGAAGAGGAACCCTGCTCAACCACCTGAGCATATGCATGTGGGTCCCTTTGATTTATGTACCCTTAGGCACTATTGCCCTGATTTTGCACATTACACGAGTTGGGTACATGTTGGGATGGTACAGATCTGGGATGTCGGGTATTAGCAATAAAGCAGGATTGCAAGTTGTCCAATGATGTCTTCATTTGCTGCATAAGTTGAAGCATGGAGCCTTGCATCTCTACCATCTACCAATTTAAATCAGCTTGCCCTACAGATTGTTGGGCATTCCAAGGTGGCTAAGTAATCAGTCTCAAGGGAAATTGGGTGTATACCTGACCCTAACCCATAGGTCTTTGAGATGCGTAGTTGCCGAGTCATGTTTAGGTCAGTTGCCCCTGAATTTTCTAGGAGAAGTTAGGGTGGTTAATCCAACCCGAGTTATAAGTGTTGGAATATGGGTTGGACCTAGCATTCTCCTGCACTGCATATGCATCCTCATAGGGTGAGGATGGAGAGAAGGAAGGATAAAAAAAATTGGGATCAAAGGCCCCTGTTTGGAACTCATAAGGTTCCGAGAAATCCTGGCTCATAGGATGAGCTGATTCAAGTAAGTTCACGAACTCCAACCCTATGGGAGCTCATGAGGAATGAAATCCCGAATTCTAGGATTGGGTTGGTGTAGATGTGTTTCTTGAATTCCCAGAAATCCATTCTTTCATTCTTTTAGCAACCAAGTCCATCTTATCAAGCTTATTACAAATCAATTCCCTATCAAATGAATGAGAATCCTGGATCTCATTAACATTTGATCTGGGTTGTTGGGACTGGTTGAATGCGTCCATGGAGGCGTGATTAATTGAGTTCCCGCTCATTTCCTTAAGTAGGTCATATGCGCTATCTGCATCTTTGTGACGAAACTACCACCACAGGAGGCATCCACGTGATTACAGAGTTGTTCAACCAACCTGTGAAAGGAAATCTGACGAGTTGCCATTTCAGCACCTTGTGATGTGGTCACTTCCTCAGAAGTTCCTGGAATCGCTCCTAGGCACCATGAAATGGTTCCCCCGGATGATAGGCGAAAGTGGTAATCGCCCATCGTAAGGCATTGATCCGTCCGATTGGGAAGAATTTCTTCAAGAAATCCAACTTAAGAGTAGCTCATGTTTCTATCGGCCTTCCGATGGTTTGGTACCAATGTGCAGCCTTATCCCTGAGAGAGTAGGAAAATAGCCTCATGATCATTTGCTCTTCATTTACATTCCTTGCTCTTGTGCTCTGAACTAAAGTGGTTAGATCCTCCAAGTGCTAGAATGGGTCCTCCGAGCCAAGCCCACGGAAATGGTTAATCAAACTTAAGACTTAAGGCCTGATTTCTATGTCTCCGGCAGAAATCTTGACGAAGGGACATTCACCATAGTTTGAAGGATCATAGAAATCCTTCAAGGGCTGAGTGCCTTGACCATGCATTCGTTGGAACCATTATTGCATCTATTGCAATTCTTCCAACTACCTCTGAATTATCTCCTACTGGTTCAGGGGCTAGGGAGATAGTTGTTGATTAGCCATGGGATCTGCTTGGCTATAGCTCAACCTCCACCTCTAGGAATGGTCTAAAGGTCCTTCCAATCTAGGGTTCAATGGCCTCCTTCCAAGCATACACTGGAAGGAAGTCGAAGGGACGAGGAAGGGAAGGAACCCTACAACACAAAAATTACAAGCCTATCCATAGGTTGGGTAGCCTAAAGGTCTACAGGCTCTCAGAATCTGTCCTAAGATTATGGACAATTTACTCTACTTGTATCCAGGCAATCCAACTAGTTAGGAGGAGGGACTGGGGAGAAGGTTCTTCCTTTAGCTTGCGCCTCCAGTTCCTAGTGTACCTCCCGGCCGCAGTCATTTGACGCTACTCCCCTAGCTAGACATCCGATTGACTAGTATAAGTAGGTTAATCATGAGCAATCTCAATCTGAATCCTGACAAGCAAACCAGTCCTTAGGGCGAATGTCTAATCAATTTTAGTATGATTGGGATATTGGTGCTTCTGGAATGTGATGGGCCCTTAATGGGTTGTGCCCTTAATGATTTGTTTGAGAGCGTGTGTATGTTCACAACCAAGAAGTTTTCAAGCAAGATTATTAAGGATGATGTGAGTTTCAAGATTCAGAACTTGCTTAGTAGCTTTTAGGATTCAAATATTAGGTGTATTCAACCAAGTTTTCAGGAGGTAAACCAAATTTGAAGTCACGAGTTCAAGTACTTTTTCTTTATAAATCAATAAGAAATATTGAGTGCCTGGCTTGACCAAATTATTGAATCCTATGGGGTAGCTACAAAATGAATTAGTTCTAAATTGGGTGGTGCAGTCCAAACAATTCAATCAAGTGACTAAGATGCACCACCAATTAGGCATGCAAAGATGACTAACCTAGACTAATTTCTACTCCTTTATGTGTTGATTTGTGTGTACCAGTTCCACAGGTCAAAATCGAAGTTGAGTAGATAAAAATCAAGTTAGGCTATGTGCCTCACATGTGGGTGTATAAAGTGTGTATGTTGATTCATTCCACAAAAAGTATCTTCTTTCTTTTTCATATGCAAAGGTGAGATGAATGGAGGTGGCAAACAAGGCAAACAAATTCTATCCTAGGGTTTATGCAAACACTTAAGTAGATTAGGTCTTGGTTATGATTGTGGCAAAATGAAACTAGTGGGGGCAATGTGGGTGGGGGAACTTACAAAATGCTCTTCCCACACTTTACTCCAGTCTACCACACTTGGATCTCCATGCTAGGGTACCTGCAAGACAGTAGATCAGAGACAAACAAGGTTAATAATATGTAGATGCAAAGAAGCGTAGAAAACAAGAAAGTAAATTCCATTGCCTCTCCGGAAATGGTGCCATAATGATCTCCGGCGAAAAGGTTTGGGTTTTGAAAACCCGTCGTCGAAGTTCAATTTGGGAGAAAATCCGTCAATCAGATAGTTATAACCAAAACTCGAAAAGTGAGTCCTAGGTAGAACACAGGGAGGCGAATGTCTGGTTTTAAAAAATACACGTTTCACTTTTTGGTATTTTTATCTTTTCTAATTTTTTTGGTATTTTTAGTAAGCAAGAGATTTGGCCAATAAATTCTTATCTAACTAATCTACTTGCAAAATAAGAGAGAGAGAGAGAAACAATCGCATATATCTCAACAAGTGTTTCTACAAGTACGAAAGCGGGAAAAACTACACTAGAAAGCAGTAAAGATAGATGGAGATGAGAAGAATCCCCCTTGATGGTTGCTTGGAGGATGACTTGCTCTGATGGCTCCTGGAAGAAGGTGGTGAGGAGCAGGACGAAGGAGAATGATGGTGGAGGAAGGAGGACGGGATGGGATGTCGTTGCAGCGAGGATCAACTTCCCGAATTAGGTGAGAAGATGGCCATGGGATACTGCACGATTGCGGATGAGAGGAGGAAAAAATATTTGGTTTTCTACTCTTGAGGAGCATCCCGGGCTTGGGACAAGCACTCTCTAGAGCCTTGGAAGTGGTGAGTGGAAGAAAGGAAGAGATGAAGAAGAATGGGAGGGGTAGGGGCTCTTTTATAGTGGAGGAAAGGATCAATTTTGTATATAGGACATTTAGTGAAGTTCATAAACATCGTTGAAGATCTGCCACAAACGTCACTAAAGATAGCCTTGCGCCCACACTGCCGCTGCGTTGGCCGTGCTTCGCACACCCGCTTGCGCTACCGCTGCCTCCGTGAGCACGCGAACGCCCGCACTGATGTGTGTGTGCAATGGCATGTGCATGTGCATAGGCAGCCTAGGTTGAGCCACGTGGCGTGATCTGGGTCGTCCATCTTTTTGTTTTAGGGGCTACTTCAGAGGTCAGCTTGAGTCGATTTTCCTAGTTTTAGGCTTGGTATTCACCAAGCCCGTTCACTTTATTTTTCCGACCTTTTGGGTTTGGTATTCACCATCAGTTGATCTGCATTTGTGGATTACTAATCCTTGCGCTGCATGAGCATATCTTCATTGTAATCCAAACTCAACCCATTTATTTGAACTACATACTTTTGGGTTAAGTTCGGCAAATGACGTTAAACTTAGCACTGGCTAGGAGGCAACCTAGTACTTTGTACAAGTAGCTCTACATCCTTTGTATTCATGTTGACCTGGATCAACAAGCATAGTCAGGTGATATCCCCTCCTCTTGCTTATTATATTTTGATTTTCATGCATAAATTTCAATGAGGACATTGTAATGAATAAGCATGAGGGGGTGGACACTGCATATCTTATCTTTATGTTAGAAAAAAAATGCATTTAGTCATAAAGAATTTTTATTAAGTCTTTGTTAGGGAATTATGCTTAAGTTGATTCCTGAGTTTAGAATCCAGCATAATTTCACACTTATACGTATTATTTGCAATGGATCCGCTGTGAAGACTGATAAACATCTTTGGTTTGTCGAGACGAAGCAGTGCTTCTTCTCCTAATCCCATGGATAGTAATTAGGAAGTTAGGGAAACTATCTTCTAGCAGATCCACCAAACAAATGTGAGGTGAGAGTAGAAATTCTACTGGTGCTCTAAGGCTAGTATGAGGAATCTTAACTTCTAGATAATTGGATAATAGTACTCAGAGTTAGGCATAGTTTTCACTCTCGATTTTTGCATACAAATTCTTAGTGTGAATATCTTAAGAACCACCAAATAAGGCAAATGCGCAGAGAGCGGGTTCTGATAAAACTAGGACTGAGGTTGGTGGTCATGACTGTCCTTTACGGAATCCTCGGCTGAAGGTGCATATTAATGTCAAGGTTAGAAATACACTATCCTATCCATTCCATTCTTGATGTCGAGAATAGGCACTTCTACTAAATAAGCCACCCGTATTCTCTTGAACACTGCAAATCCTGAATAATGCCTCGTAAATAAAAGTTTGTATGCTATACTGCGTTGTGTTAGTAGATTTTGAAAAAAAAAGTGAGAGAAAGAAGAAAAAAAAAAGAAATATATATATACATTTATAGGAAAAATAGAGTAAAAAGAAAATATATATATATACAAAAAAAAAATCAGAAAAAGAAAAGAGCAGAAAAAAAAGAGTTTAAGAGTTATAATTTATTTCAAGCGTAATGAGGCAACAACACCTACCACCCTCACAATTCACCAAATAAAACCTTTACCCACTTTTCTGTATTTGTGGCCGCCTGAATATGGGTTAAGGAATTCTGACGTAGCCGTAGATTTATTAGAACCTAATCAAAGTGTTAATAACAGGAGAGACCACAAAATATATTGATAAATCAGGTGAGATTGTGAGTTCAAAAAGAAAGGAAAGAAAAGAAAAAGATAAGAAGAAAAGGAAAATAGAAAAAAAGGTAATAAAAAGGAAGAGAGAGAATGACTACAAAGGAACTAAAGAGAGCATAGTTTCTCCACCTCTCTTTGAGTTAAATTATTTAATAGTCTGGAAATCTAGGTCCTAAAGTACTAGTCTATATGCAATACTAGATGAGTGTGAGCCACCAAATACAAATCCACTTGACTAAAATCATCTTCTACCTAAGCCAAAAATCAGGGTTGAATCTTTAGACTATCTTACAACCCTGAGGTGAGAAGTCTGTCTATCCCAATAGATTTTTACTAAGGGTTAGGTATGAGCTTTAGATGTGGATTGGATTTTCACTTGGATCCGTTGCATAGGCTACACTATACACTTTCACAATTGCTTGGATTTCTAAAATTTTGGATGAAAATAAAAAAAATAAATCTCTAGTCCAACTTTAAATAGAAATCTGTCATGTAGGATTGCTTTTCATTTAGTTTTGCATTTGCTACAGACTAGCAGATTTAGGCATGGGGGTGTGGTTGCACAACAATCATGCAACCTAAAACACCTAAATAAGCTAGATTCTAGCATAACTTCGAAATAATGTATTCATAGGCATCGTAATTTGCATAATGGTTAGTTTGATTAGCTGCATAGATAATATCATCATTTTATGTACCATTGAGAGATGATTTTAATCACAAATGATTTGAAGCCGCGGATGACAGATTAGACTAGACAGATCTAATCAAATCGACGACGAGAGTCCAATGCTTCTAAACTCGTCTCGATCAGACAACCATAGCATCGTGTGTAGTCCATAGAAGAATAGAGGCCACATAGGTAAAGGACAAAGATCCAAGCCCCAGATGAAAAATCCAATCGCATGGATGGATCTGGATCAACGATCGTAGTCCAACGTCGCAAAATCAACCTGATCGGAGGTCTACATCACCAAATACAAAGGAAAGAAGATGGACGGCCATGATGGCACCACGTGGTGCCATCACAGCCGCCCCCTCATCGCCAACCCATCTGAGAAGGCTACCCTTACGTGTTGTGGGCCATTGGATCTTCATTAAAGAGCCACGAGCGCACCACGTCGACCGTCCCATCACAGCCACCCCTCATCGCCACCCCATCTGAGAAGGCAACCCTCACACATTGTGGGCCATTGGATCTTCATCCAACAGCCACAAGCATGCCATATTGCCCATCCAATCGCGCCTCATCAAAGGAAAGAAGATCTCGACCATTGGATCTTCATCCAACGGCCATGAATAACTTACCTTAAAACCTAAACCCAACAAACAAGTCAGAGTAGTGTGTTGGTTAACGCCTTCACTACAAAGTGATGGGCACACATTCGAGTGTCGCCTCACGCAAGATCAACCATGGATTAAATAGCATCGTTCGATCACGAGTGAAGCACAGTGATGTAGCCGCGCGGCGAGTCAAGAGCTCGCCACAGCCGAATGCTAGATTCCATGCATGTGCAACGAACGAACACATGCATTTCCTTCATAGCAAAGGAAATGCGAAGCGCAAGTTAAGTCGTTCTGATCATAAGATTGGAAATTCAAAAGTGTGCGGGGGCATGAATTTAAGTCGTTCGATCATAAGATTGAATGGTCGAGGATGCGGTGCTAAAATGAGGCATGCGGCTACACGTGAAGACAACAGAAGTGGGCAAGCACACAAGAGGAGAGATCTGGAGCCTTCAATCCTGATCCAGGGCCCTAAAGGGTGCCAAGTGTCGCCACCAGGTTGAATACGAGCGTAGAGGGTGCAAATATGGTGATTTTGAGGACAGATTTGATCCATTGATCTCTCAACTAACAAAACTGATCATAAGGGAGTTGTTACACCAGTTTAAGGGCCAAAATGCCTACTTTGCCCCTCATTAAAACTGTAAAAGAAGGCCCAGGGCCCCCTAGTTGAAGGCATCTCTTCCATCAACTCCCGACATCTCTTCCACCTTCTTCTCTGCGATTCTCCACCCCTCTGCAACTCTTCTCCGACCTTCATCCCGACTTTATGGATCTGAGGTGCTGCCACATCTCGCACAAGCATCCTATAGGTGACGTCATCTCTCTACCTCCTTCTCTCTCTATATATTTCTCTCTCTCTATATCTATCTGTCTTCTTTCTATCCATCTTTTTCTATTAGCATTTTCTATTATTGAAAACTCTATCTAATTGCAATAAAATTTAGATTCTCCGGATATCTACTTTATACATATATACATATATATATATATCTAGCTAAAATTAGTTTTATGGAAAAGCTTCTGCAAAAATCGAAATTGCCTCCCTACGAATAACCTGGTATTCACCAACTTTTATAAATTTATTTGTTAACGTGTTTTCACGCTATATACAACTAAATAATCTTTTAAAATGCGATTTACGTGTCGAACACTAGCCACAAAGAGTTAGGTCATATTCACAGGGTGGAACAGATCAATAAATTCACAAATAATTTTGCCTTATATTCATCTAATTGAGTGTGAGATTTCTTCTCAAATTCAATGCAAAATGTGAGAAAAAGAAGACACACAATAATTTAAGAATGTAAGGTTATGTGTATAATTTTTCCCCAATAAAATATTCAATAAAGATGTGATTAGAATTTCACATAATTTCTACTTGTGTACGTGCTAGCAAGGAATTAATCAAATCTGAATCCAAATCCAATATGAATTGCTACACATAACATAAGTCAAGCCAATTCAAGAAAATGTAAGTGCATTGTTGCAATTTACCCTAATATATTTAATTCATCAATTAAATAAAAAGTGATTGGTAATGGCATTTTTGGTAAATAGAAATTGAACCCAAGGTAGGGGATTCCTTCTCCTTGTGCATGCACCAAGAGGGAGCAACGACGGAGGCTAAGGTGCTCAAGGAAGGTCGAGGCAGATGAGAGCGACGCTGGGGCAATGGCGATGCATCGAACGGTGGTCGGAGCTCTCACCAGTGACGAGGAGGGCCGACAGTGGTGGCGGTGGCTCGCCGGTGCATGAGGCTGTTGTGGGTAGTTTTGAGGGCATGGCTGTGCTCATGAGGGTGCGACGAGTCCGTTGGAGTCGACGGTGTGGCAAATGAAGGTCTGTGGCGGTGGCTGTGTTTCTGGGCTGTTTGGGTTCTTTTGGTTGCCAGAGAGGAGGAAGAAGGAAAGGAAGAAGACAAAGAGGAAGATGATGGGAGAGGTTTTGGCGGTGAGGGATGGTGAGGGTGTTGGCATTTGAGAGGAAGAGGGTGCGGTTGGTGTTTAAGAGAAGGATGGAGATGGTCGCAGTAGACGTGGGATAGGGGCAAGGGCAGGATATTGAAGGAGTAGAAGATGAAGAAAAAGAAGGGGAGAGGGTGGGTGGTGCTCGTGCTGTCACCATGAGCACGGAGTGCGACGATGGAATTTGCTAAAGCCATGGTGCATGTTGGAGCTCCACAGTGTATGCATGTTGCACAGTGGTGGAGATGGAGGAGGTCCCTGCTGAGGGAGATTGGTTACAATGAGAGCATCACGATGGTGGTGGTGGCACGAGGAATGGCGACTGGAGCTCTCGTCGACAATGAGGAGGACTAGCGGTGGTGGAGCTGCCCACGTGTGCACGTGGACTGTGGCCGGCCTGTCAGAGGGTGTGGCTGCCCTCGTGGGGTCTAGGCAAGGTCGTTGGCATAGATGGGAAGAAGCTTCGAGGTCGGAAGTGATGACTACAAAGAGGAGGACCGGTGGTGGCTTTGGGTTCTTCAATGTTGGACAAGAAGAAGATGACGAAGGCAAGCTTGCTGGGTTGCTGCATGCGGTGGGTGGCGTAGATGGCACGTGCAAGCAGGAAGCGAGGGCATGCTCAAGGGTTCTCAAGGGCTATGGTGGCGTACGCGCATAGGGGGTAGCGTGACTGTGCATCTGTGGTGCACATGCGATAAGGATGGCTGGTGGTACTTACGCACGACGAGGGCACGGCCTTGGTGGTCGATGGCTACGTGTGAGTAGGAGATCGTGTGAGCCTACAGGAGGAGATTGAATGCAGGGGAGGGTTGTGCATGTGAAGAGTTGTTGCTGAGGTCGTGATGGAGCATGCTGGTCGTCTTTAGATGTCTGAGAAGATTCCTGGATGGCTTAACTGAATGAGAGGCACACAGTTGAAGGTTCTAATGGTTGCTCACATTGGCGGTCAGGGGTGTGGTCGCGGTGGCTCGCGGTGGTAAAGTTGGGTTCTATTAAAGTCACGGTGCAAGCGATCTCCACAGTGCCTTCCTATTTCCATGGTGAACTTCCTTCCTCCAGGCAATCCCAAGAAGAAGATGGCTCTTCTCCTCATGCGTGGGCATCTTCTTTTATAAATGTTCTCCGACTCTCCCTCATTCGGTTTATTCTGTGCGAGATCTCCTCCAACAACTTTGGCGACGAGTCATTGCCAAAGGCAAGTTGATTTGGGTTGGCTGTTAGTTTAGGTGGGTGAGGATTAGCTTCTCATTGGTGGTGAAGAGGCAATCAAGTTGTTGCGATTTGCAGGGAGGGAAAAACAAGGAAAAATTGGATTGTTTATAACAATAATAAAAAATAATTCATGAAGTGCATGTCACTACAATGTAGTGTATGAAATATGCATGCAAGCTCTTTTTATAAACTAATCCATTTATATATTAAAGTATGCTTTGTACATGCATATATTAATCTAGTAACTAGGCATTTAAGTATTTAATTAACCCACAAATGTGGTCTCATCAAATGCCCTCATGCGTAGTTTTTGCTAGTCCTTGGCAAAAGTGATGGAAATGACCAAAAGATTTCTTCTTTCCTTATTCTGAAAATTTAGAGATCCATAAAAATGTGAAGTGATAGTAGTCTAGGTAACGAATTAAAGTGAAAAACCAACCTACATTTTATACTCGTGCTTTACCCTTGATAAAAATTCTATCAGGATAGGCAACTTTTTCCCTTAAGGATAAAGCAGAAAATGAACTATAATTTGACCCCAGCTTTTTGGTTTAGGGAGGAGATATTAAGTTGAATGAATTTATATTTGGTAGCTCACACTCACCTGGTGCTACATGTAGTCTATTATTGTAGACACTAAATCTCCAGACTATCAAATGAGTCAATCTAGAGAGAGGTGTTGTAGTAGAAAGATCGTCACAAAAAGAGTTTGAGTTTGGGTTTGGAATTCTGGGTCGAACACAGGGAGGCAGATGTTTTATTAAGAATTGCATTTGTTTTATTGTCACGAAGTAGATTAACTGGTCGAATTAAATCAAAACTAGCTATCTACTTAAAGAATAATGAATAGAAGAGAGAGAGAATATTACAAATAAAGATAAAATAGAGATAGAATAAACAGATATTTCATAACCATAGAATGACGTCTATTACAACTATCACTACAACTACTCATTACACTAGAAAGTAGGAAATCTATGCTAGAAAGCAATAAAAGAGAATGTGGAGAGATGTTATCCTCCTTAACAGCTGCTTGGAGGATGAGCCACGTTGACGGAGTGCTCGGAAGAATGTGGTGAGATGCGGGAGAAAGGAAAACAACAACAAACGACGGAGAATGGGGAAGGGCAACGTCGTAGCAGGATCTGCTTCTAGAATGGCGGTGAGAGGACCACCGCAGGATGCTCCACGGAGGAGGTGAGAAGGTGGAAAAATTGTATTTTTAACTCTAATGGAGCATCCCTAGTTTAGGACAAGCCCTTAGAGCTTTAGAGGGGGTGAGAGAAGAGAGGAAGGGTGAGAAATATGTGGGGGTTGTGGAGCTATTTATAGGTGACGTTTGAAGGTGCAATTAGGTCATTTCAAGTTAAAAACATTAATGCAAGGGCCTTTGTGACAAATTTAAGCATCACTAAAGCCCTGAACATAGGCTTAGTGCGCTCGCCCATGCCTGATGCTTCTTCTCCCTTGGCTTCAATGCACATGCACATTCTAGCGCTCTTAGCCGTTCGATCGTGAGATCGAATGGCTTAAACACACCGCACCTCATCGCGTGCTTGAGGTGACGCGGCGTCTTTTACTGCCACTGGATGTGAGGATAACGACCCTGATCCACACTCGTATGCCTTCACATATCATGCCTCCCACGCGTCTGATCGCACATTCGTGCTACTCGCATCTGGGCACCCCACGTGGCTGCTCCTAGACTGCCCGCTCGCCATCCAACAGCTCAATTGAGCCAACGCTACCGCTCGTGGTCGATTTGAGCACTTGAAAAGGCTCGAACTCGCATCTCCACTTTTGCGTAGTGCCTTCCCCCAATGTGTTACGTTCGCTTTTGAGGCGCGGGCATGTTTTAAGGCATGCATGACCATGGCCATTGGATGGCGATCCAACGACCCGAATTAATCGTGTGGTTGAGAGGAGAAAAGCAGCGGCGGGTCTTAGGCTGGTATGGGTGGTTGAGATGGTACCACGTGTCACCATCTTGGCCGTCCATCTTCTGTGACTTGTAGATTGTGCCACAGATGTCGGATTGGACCGACGCGGTGTTGGGCTGTGATCGTCGATCCAAACCCATCCGTATAGTCATATTTGTCATCTGAAGTACGGATTTACACCACCTTGCCCATTGACCTCTAATCTTTCTCGTACTACATCTGATACTACAGAAGTCCAATCGAGTTGATCTTGGAGTCGTTGAACTCCAATCATCTTCCTGATCAGATCCAT
This sequence comes from Thalassia testudinum, assembly GCA_037157565.1. NCBI lineage: Eukaryota > Viridiplantae > Streptophyta > Magnoliopsida > Alismatales > Hydrocharitaceae > Thalassia > Thalassia testudinum. The sequence continues at coordinate 36,771,322 of JAZHRO010000025.1, forward strand.
ACAGTTAGGTGTTCAATCAGAGGCCTCGATATGATATTGTTCTATTACCTGATCACAAAAAGAGAAAATTAACCTAAAATTTATACAACCTAATCTAAATGCATGATGATGCATGTTATGCAATATTTATAATGTATGATGCAACTTTATGTCTAAGAACACGCAAAAATAGATGATTTATGTGATATAAACATGTTTACATCAAGCAACTAAACAAAACTGTGCTTTCTTGATGTTCTTTGCACTCACTCTCTCTTTTCTTTTCCCCTTTTTTTTTTTGAGGTTACATATCTTACCAGATTTTGTGACTGTACTCCATGCTTGGTGGCCTTACATGACATTCACACTTCAATTAATGTCCTAATAACCCTACAACTAAGTTAGAAATCCTCAGCCAGTATTCAGGCAATCAGAAATTCTGAAAAGTAGGTATGAGTCATATTTGGTGGATCATAATGGGTGTTTTTGTTACCTGAAAACATCGACACATGATGAAAAATGACGCGAAGATAAAATTATAAACCTAAACTCTTTTTTTTGTATATATTTCTCTTTTTCTTTCTTTCTCTTCCCTTTTTTTTCTATATATATCTATATATTTCTTTTCTTCATTTTCTCTCTCTCTTCTTTTCTGTCTTGATTTTTTATATATATAACTCCCACACAACACGACACACACTTTTATTCATGAGGCATTATTAGGGATGATGATGGTCAAGAGGATATTGTGCGGCTTATTTGGTGAAAGTGCCTACTCTCGGCACCAGGAAGGAATGGATAGGACAAGCGTATTTCTGACCTTTAACACTACTACCCTTCTTCAGCCAAGGACTCTATAAAGGACGATCGTAGCCATCCACCATAGTCATATTTTTATTTGAACTCAATCTCTGTGTATCTACCTTATTTGGTAACTCTCAAGAATTTACACAATATTCGCACACAGGAATAGAGAGCGAAAAACTATGCCTAACTCTCAGGTATTATCATCTAATTATCCAGAACTTAAGAGTCCTTGCACTAGACATAGCGCACCAGTAGTCTCTCTACTTTCTCCTCACAAATATTAGGTGGATCTACTAGAAGATAGTATGCCTGACTCCCTTCAAACTATCTAAGGACTCAGCATACTAAAAACACTTATTGGTTTTCTACAAAGATTCATTACCTAGTTAATGTGCAAGTGAAGTAATTGTACTGGATTCTAAACTTAGAAATAATTTAAGAAGAAAATCTTCAATGAAACCTCCTTGATAAAGATGTTTTGCTAAGGCTAACAAATTAAGCTCAAGGAAACAAAAGATTTTTTTCTTTTTTTTTGACTAATGCCCCTAAATACATGCAAATATTTATAAATGCTATAAACATCCTAAGATTATACCCCATGCCTAAGAATGACAATGTCCTCATTGGAAAAGGAAAGACATAGAAGAATATCACTTGAGGATGAGAGTGGGAGGAGCTAAGGCTCCTCAAGCCGAAGTTCATCCAAAACCTAGCCATCTGAAAGAATAACATATGGTTTAAGTCGATGGCCATTTACCTTAAAGCTTGCACCAGAAGTACCATTCCAAATTTCTACTCCTCCATGTGGGAAGGCATTGATAACAACGTACGGCCCATCCCAGCGAGACTTGAGCTTTCCATGAAATACCTTAAGTCTAGAATTGAAAAACTAGACCCACTAGTTGGGCTCAAAGGTCTTTCTAACGATGTGCTTATCATAGAAGACCCTTTTACATTGCTTGTAAGCTTGAGAAGTTTCATAGGCTTCATTATGAAGCTCCTCAAGCTCACTTAACTACAGCTTGCGTGCCTTTCCCACTTTATCCTGATTTAAGTTAACATTTTTAATAGCCCAATAAGCTTTGTGTTGAATTTCAATGGAAAGGTGGCACACCTTTCCATAGACAAGATGGAAAGGAGATGATATAGACACATCTATCTAGGTTAAAATAACTATTCATGCATGTTCCTAAGCATAGATTTGCATTTCATGTTATATATATTGCATAGCATTCATCATTCTGCATTTGGAGTAGTTGTATATATTTTAGGTTAATTAGATCTTTTTTATGGTCAAGAGAGAAGACTTATTTCAGGGCCTCGGATTGATGATTGGATCGTATGGATCTGATTAGGACGACAATCGGAGTCTAATGCCTCTGAAATCATCTAGATCGGAGAATCATAGCATCATACGAAGTCCAAGGAAGATCAACGGCCATGGGTCAATGTGACATCCATATGGCTTTCAAATGGAAAATCCAACCGTTCGGATGGATCCGGAGCGATGATCGTAGTCCAACAGTGCGGGAATCATCTCGATCTGAGCACCGTGGCACCCTCTATAAAGGAAAGAAGAATGGACAGCCTAGATGGCACCACGTGGCACCATCTAGGCCACCCAACGCCGGCTAGCAGCAGCGCACCATGCATAGCCGCAACCACATGCAGCAGTAGCGCACCTAGCACAACCGCAGCTGCGCGTAGCAATAGCGCAGTACATGCCAGCGTGCGCACGTGAGACACGGCATAGGAAGCTCAGGAGAATGAAGCACGCAGTGTGGATCTTCAACGACACAAACCTTTACTGATGCTTGCAGCTGTCACTAATGGTCTACATGCACCAGCAAGAGGAATTGAAGTGTGGATCTTCAGTGACAACTGCAGGGATCTGTAGCAACGTTTACGAATGTCAGTAATGACATAGATGCGAATTTGTTCTTCCTCCACTATAAAAGGACCTACCCACAACCATTCCAAACCATCTCTTCCTTTCATCCTCTCACAACCTCCATGGCTTTAGAGAGAGCTTGTCCCAAGCCCGGGATGCTCAACTAGAGTAGAAAATCAAATAGTTTTCCCACCTCTTTTCCCCATTCGTGGAGCATCTCCTGGTCGTCCACTCATCGCCCTTCATGAAGAAGATCCTCGCCATGACGCCGTCTTGCCCCATCCTCCATCCTCCGATTTTGCAGATGTAAACATGTTTATACTACTTAAGATGTCTATTTATGCATGTTCTTAAGCATAGGATTGCATTGCATGCTATAAATATTGCATAACATGCATCATCTTGCATTTAGAGTAGTTTGAATAAAATGGAGGTTAATTGTCACCTTTTGTGTGCTCGGACAGGGCAAACATTTTATCGGGGTCTCGGATCGAAGATCCAACCGTACAGATGTGATCAGGGTGACGATTGGAGTTCAACAACACAAAGATCACCCTAATCAGGCATCTGTAGCATCAGATAGTGACCGGGGAACCCTAGAAGATCAAGGGCCAAGATTGTGTAAATCCGCACTTCGAACGACAAATCCAACCACACGGATGGATTCGGATCGATGATCGTAGCTTAACGATGCAAAAATTGAGTCAATCCGACACCCGTGGCACCATCTACATCATCTAGAAGATGGACGGCCAAGATGGCACCATGTGGTGCCATCTTGGCCACCCAATCGTCCGCACACACCCACTGAAGCCCCCACATCCGCCCCTCCCCACCGTTGCATCAAGATCCAACGGCTATGGATGCGCGCACTTGATTTCACTCGTGTGACTATTTGGATGGCGTAGCGCAGCAGTTCAGCGCCTTATCGCGAGGCGCTAGTGCGAGAGAGTGTCAGATCGCGATCAAACGGTCGCGAGTGCCCGATAGCGCCCACGCGCTATTGCACGAGTGGAGGTAATGCGGCATCACATGCGATCGAGCGCGCTGAGGAGGCAGGCGTAGCACGATCTGAGCTGTCCGATCTCGCGATCGAACGGCTGCGAATGGCTGAACGTGCACGAGCATTGTGCATGCGGGCAAGCGAGCGGGCGTGTGCGCACCGCCCACTACGCCCATGTTCAGACCTTTAGCAACGGTTTTATCCATCACTAAAGGTCCTGAATTAATGTTTTAAGAGTTGTAATGACAAAATTGCCCCCACTCCTTACAACAATAAAAGGAGACCCCCTCCACACAAATTTCTCACCCCTTCCTTCTCTTCTCTACCTCTGCAAAGCCCAAGAGAAGCTTGTCCCACACCCGGGATGCTCCTCGCGAGATAAAGTCATATTTTCGTCCCCTTTCGGAAGCGGATCCTACGACGACGATGATGTGCTACCTCGTTCTCCTTCGTCCTACTTCGTCCTCCTTCTTCTGCTCCATCCTCCTTCATCCAGGCATCGTCCCGTCCGGCTCGTCCTCCAAGTGATCGTCAAGGAGGATAACTTCTCTCTCCCATTCTTCTTTAGAGCTTTCTAGAGTAGAATTTTCCTGCTTTCTACTGTAGTTTATTTCCTGCTTTCTAGTGTAATTCTTATTTGATTTTATTGTATAAACATTTTGTATTATTGAATGCATGTTTTCTCTCTCTCTCTTTCTCTCTTTCTCCTTTTTAGTCTGATTGTTATAGCTTCATTGTAATTACATCGCCTCGCTTTTCAAGAAAAATTCTAAAAAAATATATAATTGCGTATATAGATCGATGTAGCCTCCCTGTGTTCAACTCGGAATTTCCATTTCAGTATAAATTTTATTTGTTGAACATGAGTTCTTCGCTTCCATACTACGACGACAGGTTTCCAAAATCGAACTCGTTAGCGTAGCAACTCTAACGTTCAACATTTTGGCACCGTTGCCGGGGAGGCAACGATTTCCGATATACTTTGTGCATTTCTTGCACTTTATTGTTTTCTAACTTACTTTCTCTTGTGTCTATTGTTTTGTAAAGACCTCCATCAAGGAATCATCAAGCGGTAGACTGGAGTAAAGTGCAGTTGAAGACAATTGTAAGTCCTCCCCATTCTTCCCCCCTCCATAGATTTTATTTGCCACATTAAATCCAAATTCCAATTAACCTAGGTGTTTGCATAAATCCTAGGAATAGTTTGGTTGTTTGGATTCTCACTCACCTTCATTCCACCCTCATTTAGGTAAAAAAAAAAATAACAAAAAGATAATCTTGTGGGGCAATTTTCAACAAACACACAACGTACACCCACATGCAAGGCACTTAACCGGATTGATTTGTTTCTACTCAACCAGGTTCTGATCTGTGGAACCGATACACACAAAGCAACAAATAAAAGAGTAGAAATCATTCTAGGTTAACCATCTTTGAGTGCCTAACTTAGTGGTGCATTTGTGGCCAGTTGTCTGAGTTGTTTGGGCCGCACCACTCTACTTAAAATCAACTCATCAAGTAGCTCCTCCTTAGGGTTTTCAATTTAGGTCTATTCTAGGCACTCCACTTTCTTTCTGGTTTTAAAGGAAAACAATCTTCACCCGTGTTTGACAACTTTGTTTGCCTATAAACTTGATTGCAATCCACCTAATTTGAAACCCTAAAAGCTACTTAAGAAAGATTTGAGCATTAAAATCCATGCATCACAAATAATCTTGCTTGAAAACCCTGGTTGTGCATGCACTTACACAAATCTCAATCAATCATTAAGGGCACAGGCCATTTTAAGGACCCATCACATTCCATAAGCACCACAATCCTAGGCCTTAATAAAATTGAGTAGATGTTGGCCTTAAGGTCTGATTCACTCTTCAGGGCCTAGTCTGAGATTGTCTTTGATTAACCTACTTGTACTGATTAATCTAATGTCTAGCTAGGGGAGTAGCATCAAACTACTGCGGCTAGGGGGTACACTAGGAAATGGAGGCGAAAGCCGAAGGAAGAACCTTCTCCCCAGTCCCTCCTTCTAACTGGTTGGATTAAACAGACTCAAGTAGAGTAAATCATTTATAGTCTTAAAGCAGGTTTTGGGAGTTACTAGATCCTTAGGCTACCCCACTTAAGGAAAACCTTGTTTTGTTGTGCTGCAGGGTCCCTATCCCCAGTCCTTCCGACCTTCTCCTAGTTTATGTTGGGAATACGGTCATTGAATCACCGATTGGAAGGACCATTAGAGTATTCTAGGGGGCACAAATTGGATTTTGGTCAAATTGATCCCATGGCCGACCAATAGCCTCCTCTGCTTGGAAATCCACAGGAACAATTTCGAAGGCAGCTAGAACAATTGTAGAGAATACAGGAATGGTTCCAAAGAATGCAGGGCGCTCAGCCCATGAAGGAATTTTATGATCCTTCAAATTACGGGGAACGTCCAAGTGTCCAGATTCCAGTCGGTGACGTAGAAATCAAGCCCCAGGTGTTAAGCCTGATTAAACATTATCATGGGCTTGGCTCTGAAGATCCGTTTTAGCACTTGGAGGACTTGACCACTTTGGTCCAGACCTCCAACGCATGAAACGTAAACGAGGAGCAAATGATCATGAGGCTCTTCCAGCACTCTCTTATGGATAAGGGCCCGCATTGGTATAGGACAATAGGAAGACCAATTACAACTTGGAATGAGTTGAAATCGGCCTTTCTGAAGAAATTCTTCCTAGTCGGAAGTACCAATGCTTTGAGATGGGCAATCACTACGTTTACTCAGCGGCCGGGGGAGCAATTTCATGTGGCCTTGGAGCGATTCCAGGACCTATTGCGGAGGTGTCCATACCACAAGGTGCCGAAATGGCAACTCATGTAGATCTTCTATCATGGGTTGACTGAGCAACTCAGAAATCATGTGGATGCTTCTTGCAGAGGCAATTTCCTCAATAAAGATGTAGATAGTGCACATGATTTATTTGAGGAAATGAGTGAGAATTCAATCAATCATGCCTCCATGGATACATTTAACCGGTCCCAGCAGCCCAGATCAAATGTCAATGAAGTCCATGACTTTCATTCATTTGATATGGAATTGATTTGTAACAAACTTGATAAGGTGGACTTGGTTGCTAAGAGAATGGAAGAGTGGATGGCTGGTAATTCTATGAACAACTCTTGATCCACTCAATCCCAAAATTCGGGATTCCATTCTTCATGAGCTCCTTCTAAATGGGAGTTCGTGAATCAACTCAATGCAGCTCAACCTGTAAGTGAGGATTTTTCAGAACCCCACAGGTTCCAAACTGGGGCCTTTGATCCCAATTTTTCTAATCCTTCCCTTTCTTTCTATCCATCCTCACCTTATGAGGATGTTTATGCTGTACAAGAGAATGTTAGATCCAACCCCTACTCTAATGCTTATAATCTGGGTTGGAGAAACCACCCTAACTTCTCTTGGAAAAACCTAGGGCAACAGACCCAATTCTGACCCGACAACTATGCTCCACAATGACGAATGGGTTAGGGTATACTCAGTTGCCTCCGAATCAGGTCAATCAGCCAGCTTGGAATGCCTGTCAACACGCAGGGCAGGCTGATTTGAACCGTCAAATGGCAGAGATGTAAGGATCCATGCTTCAGCTCATGCAACAAATGAAAACCTCGCTGGACAACTTGCAGTCCAGGCTCATTGCTAACTCTCGTCTACCCGGATCTCTACCATCCCAACCCGTACCCAACCCGCGAAATATTATGAATTCGAGCAACCAAGCCCATGGGTACAGAAATCAGAGGGACCCACACGCACATGCTCAGGTGGTTGAGCAGGGTTCCTCATCCTCTTCTTCTAGAAATTAACAATTCATGGCAAATCAAGCCCCTCCAATCTTTCCTAACCCTCCCCAAGACCCAAATTCTTATGCATCTACAAATTCTGTCACTTTGAGGAGCGGTAAGCAGGCTTAGGATCCACAACCACACTATTCTGATCTTTTGAATCCTGAAGAACCTGAGGAGAGAGAGGAGGATTCTGGAGGAGAAATCAAGGCTCAGGAACCTGATTCCAAAGATCTGACTCATGTTCCTTTTCCTGAAGCCTTAACCAAATCAAAGAAGAAGAAGTCTATTGATAGCAATGAGGAGCTTCTGAATCTATTTAAGATTGTTGAGATTAATATCCCGCTCTTTGATGCTATCAAGCACATTCTGCTTACGCAAGATTTTTAAAGGAATTATGTACACAAAAATGTAAGTCGAGAGAATCTGTTCTGAGGAAGGTGGTACTCTCTGAGCAGGCTAGTTCTGTTATCCTGCACTACCTCCCTCAGAAAAAGAGAGATCCTGGTGCTCCGTTGATTTCTTGCATCATCGGAGATTACACATTTGATAGAGCACTTTTGGATCTGGGTGCATCCATCAACCTAATTTCGACTTCTCTTTACGAGAAGTTTGGGTTAGGTGAACTTTGGCCAACTTCAGTAATGCTACAGTTAGCGAACCGCTTGGTCATAAATTCGTGAGGCGTTATTGAAGGGGTTATAGTTAAGGTCAAGGATTTCTATTTTCCTGTAGATTTCCTTGTCCTTGACATGTATGTACCTGATAATCTGAGGAACACGCCCATCATTCTGGGGCATCCGTTCCTGGCTACCGCTAAGGCCAACATTAATTGTGAAAACAATAGCATGGAAATCGCCTTTGGGGATCAATGAATGAAATTGGATATTTTTAAGGCGATCAAAAAATTTGAGGATTGTGGATTTATTGAGGAACTTGTTGAGGATAATGAAAACATTGAAACTTGTTTGATGGTTTCTTCAATTGAAAGTTCCTCTTTGGATGACAAATTTGACGTGCAACCCTCTATGGCTGACCTGCCATCTTCGGAAGAGGTTATTGATTTTGTTCACTCACAACCTCTTCCTCTTGTTGAATCTTCAACATCTACCCTACCATCAATCATCAACCCACCCCAGCTTGAATTAAAACCATTTCCTGAGAATTTGAAATATCAATTTTTAGGACCTCAGAAGATGCTCCCTGTGATTATCAGTGCTAAATTGACAAAGGAGCAAGAGATTAAATTGATCAAGGTCCTGAAGGAACATAAGGAGGCAATTGGTTGGACCATTCATGACCTCAGGGGGATCGAGCCATCTTACTATAATCACAGAATATTCTTGGAAGATGGATCCCGCCCTTCTCACCAAATGCAGAGGAGATTGAATCCAAATATGTGAGAAGTGGTCAAAAAGGAAATCATAAAGTGGCTCGATGCAGGAATTATTTATCCAATCTTTGATAGTCCCTGGGTAAGTCCCGTACAGATTGTTTCGAAGAAAGCCAGGATTACCGTTGTGACTAACGAGAGAGGAGAATCTGTCACAACTCTTTCAGCTTCCTCTTGAGGGTTTGTATTGATTATAGGAAGCTGAACACAGCCACTAAAAAAAAACATTTTCCCCTGCCCTTCATCGATCAAATCTTGGAAAGATTAGCCGGGCAGAAGTACTTCTGTTTTCTTGATGGCTACTCAGGATACAACCAAGTTCCTATCCATCCCGAGGATTAGGAAAAAACTACTTTCACCTATCCCTATGGAACCTTTGCTTTTCGTAGGATGCCTTTCGAGTTATGCAATGCACCTGTGACTTTTCAAAGGTGTATGCTAGCCATATTTTCTGACATGGTGGGAGACTTTATGGAAGTCTTTATGGATGATTTCTCTATTTTCAGAGAATCATTTGACTCTTGTTTGGCTAATCTGGAAATGATTCTTAAGCGATGTATCAAAACACGGTTGGTCCTTAGCTAGGAAAAGAGTCATTTCATGACCCAAGAAGGCATTGTTTTGGGTCATGTAATCTCTGAATGGGGAATTGAAGTGGATAAAGCTAAGGTTGATGCTATCACTAAACTTCCTCCTCCCACATCTGTTAAACAAATCCGATCATTTCTTGGCCATGTGGGATTCTATCGAAGATTCACCAAGGATTTCTCCAAGGTTGCTCATCCCTTGAGAAATCTTTTTGCCAAAGAAATGCCGTTTGTTTTTGACGAATCATGCCGAAAGGCATTTGATTTCCTGAAAACAGTAGTCACATGTGCTTCTGTTTTGCAACCACCAATTTGGACAGTCCCTTTTGAGATCATCACCGACGCTTCTGATTACGCTGTTGGGGCTGTCTTGGGTCAGAAAATTGATAGAAAACCCTTTATCATCTGCTATGCTAGTAAAACTCTGGATGAAGTCCAGAGGAATTACACTGTTACTGAAAAGGAATTACTAGCTATAGTGTTCACCTTGGAAAAATTTAGGGCTTATCTCTTACGGTCTCATGTTATCATCTATACCGACCACTCGGCCTTAAGACATCTCTTGGCCAAAAAGGATGCTAAACGCTGACTTATTCGTTGGATTCTTCTGCTTCAAGAATTTGATCTTGAAATCAAGGATAAAATCGGGGTACAAAATGTGGTAGCGGATCATTTGTTGAGACTCCTAGGTGATTCCTCTTGTGCAGACATTCCGATTGCTGACACTTTTCCAGATGAAACTGTTCTTACAGTTTTAGGTGTCCACACCCCATGGTTTGCTGACATTGTTAACTACTTGGCCGTTGGTAAAATCCCCCAGGATTGGACCAAGCAACAACAGGATAGACTCAAATCTGAGGCCAAATACTACTTCTGGGAGGACCCTGAGCTGTACCACATCATTCTGATCAGATTATCCACCGAGGTATACCGGAGAATGAATTCAATAGTATACTCGAGTTCTGCCATGCATCTGTGTGTGGTCGACATTTCTCCGGGAAAAAGACGGTTGCAAAAATCTTGCAATCTGGCTTCTATTGGTCGTCTTTATTCAAGGATGCCTAGGATTTCTCAAGGTCATGTTCTCGATGTCAGGCACTCAAGAGCATAACTAAGAGAGATATGATGCCCCTAAACCCAATTCTTCCTCTCGAAATTTTCTATGTTTGGGGCATCAATTACATGGGACCCTTTCTCCCTTCATTTGGACATCAGTACATTCTTGTTTCTGTTGATTATGTGTCCAAATTAATTGAGGCGATTCCCACTCGAACCAATGACCATAAGGTGGTCTTTGATTTTGTCAAGAAAAATATCTTCAGTAGGTTCAGGATTTCGAGGGCTATCATCAGTGATGGTGGCACTCATTTTACTAATGCCCAACTGCAGAATTTGTTGGCCAAATATGGGGTTAATCACTGAATTTCCACACCTTATTATCCCCAGACGAATGGACAAGCTGAGATCTCCAATCGAGAGATTAAGAACATTCTGTAGAAAATGGTTAGGCCTAATCGCAAGGATTGGACTCAAAAGCTTGAAGACGCTCTTTGGGCCTACCGTACGGCGTATAAAATGCCCATCGGCATGTCTCCATTCCGTTTGGTTTATGGAAAGGCATGCCATCTACCCGTAGAGATTGAACATAGGGCATTCTGGGCGATCAAACAATGCAATTTAGATCTGAATTTAGCTGGGAAGACCAGGAAACTCCAACATCTGAGTTGAAGGAGCTTTGAAATGATGCATATGAGAATGTCAAGATCTACAAGGCTTGGACCAAAGCTCTACATGATCAACTGATTTCTCGCAAGAGCTTTGAGCCAAACTAGAAGGTCTGGTTATTTGATTCTAAACTTAAGCTCTTTCCTAGGAAACTTAGATCTAAATGGAGTGGCCCACTCATAATTGACTAGATTTTTCCAAATGGAGCCGTTCAGATTTCTGACCCAAAGACAGGTAACACATTTAAAGTCAACGTTCAATGTCTGAAGCCTGTTATTGATCGTATTCTTCCAGAACCTGTCTCAGACATAGTTGCTCTAGCCGTTTTGTGACTTCTTTGGCTGGACTTCGCCTAGCTGATGGCATTAAACTCGGCAGTTGTACATATGACACAAGGCTGATACGAGCTTCATATTCAGGTGACATCTTTCATTTTCTACCCTTTCTTTCATGTCACTTTTTCAATGAGGACATTACATCAGCTAGGCATGGGGGGGTTGATTCATTTTTGAATCTTTTGGTCAGCTTTGTGAAATTCATGTAAATTGTTTTTCTCTTCTTATTTATACATAAAAAAAAATCAAAATTAGGAAGGATTAGTTGGACATTAGGACTTTTCAATCTTAGGAAATTTTACATTAGGATCTGAATGCAAAGACCTTTCAGGTCTTTGCTCTTAATTAACTCATGTCTCCACTAAAATGTGGATTTGTCTTTCGAGTCCTCACCATCTTAATTCTATCGTAATTGGAGTAAATAAGTTTGGGTGATAAGTACATGACTTATCAACCCACCCTCTGATTTGAGGGAATTTTTGAGTGTTAAGCATCTACACACTTTCTTTGCACTGACTCGTTGTTCGGCGATTCTAACAGAAATTGGATAGCTAATGAACCTTCTAGGGTGATATGGCTGGCAAGTTATCGTGGGTAACATCCCATAGGTAGGTTGTCCAGAGCACAGTCACTGGACCTTTCCTTTTTGTTGCCTTTAGGTAAATCTTAGACCAGGGAAGACACCTAGTTAAAAAGAAAAAAAAAGAAGGGAAAAAAAATCAAAAAGAAAAGGAGAAAAGAAAAAAAAGAAATAAACCACACTTCCCTGTACGAGTATGGCTGGCAAGTTGTCGTTGGTAACATCTCATCGACCGGCTGTCCAGAACCCAGCACAGTAAATGCACTAAAATTTCCAAAACACTTAGGAAGAAGTGGAGAAGTAGAATAAACCGGGGAGATATATACTGGATTCACCCTTGTGTTGACCCCGTTAAAAAATAAAAGGAGGGACAAAGCTACCGGTTGTAAAGAAATACCTTTAGGCAGATTTTTTTTTTAGGTCACCTAGAGGAGTACAAATCCGAAGTCCATTTTAACTGCTGACCAACGAGTCTATCGCATTCACAATAAGATGCTTAAAACTTAGGGTTCCCATTAAATCTTAGGTGAGTTGAATGGCTTTAGAAGCCACTCTTAAACACTAAAACTTGAAAATCCAATAAAATTAAAAAAGCGGAAAAAGTGAAAAGGAAAATTTTCTTTGAATAAGGCGAGGGCTTGAGGCGGTCTGCATTTTGGTAGATACTCGAGCACTGTTGTGTCTTTGAAATTTCAGATCCTAAGTAGACATTTTCTTAATGATTGAAAAGAACTCATGCCCAAATAATCCAACCTAATTCTTTTATAAATCGCATATAGTTTTTGCTAGGGACTACCAAAAGATAGGCATGGGGGTATGATGTAAACACATTTACACTACTTAAGATGTCTATTTATGCATGTTCTTAAGCATAGGATTGCATTGCATGCTATAAATATTGCATAACATGCATCATCTTGCATTTAGAGTAGTTTGAATAAAATGGAGGTTAATTGTCTCCTTTTATGTGCTTGGACAGGGAAAACTTTTTATCGGGGCCTCGGATCGAAGATCCAACCATATAGAAGTGATCAGGGCAACGATTGGAGTTCAACGACTCCAAGATCGCCCTAATCAGGCATCTGTAGCATCAGATAGTGACCGGGGAACCCTAGAAGATCAAGGGCCAAGATGATGTAAATCCACACTTCAAACGACAAATCCAACCACACGGATGGATTCGGATCAACGATCGCAGCCTAACGACGTAAAAATTGAGTCAATCCGACACCCATGGCACCATCTACATCATCTAGAAGATGGACGGCAAAGATGGCGCCACGTGGTGCCATCTCAATCGCCCAATCATCTGCACGCACCCGCTGAAGCCCTCGCATCTGCCCTTCCCCACCGTTGGATCAAGATCCAATAGCTGTGGATCCACGTGCTTGATTTCATCCGCGCGACAATTTGGACGGCGTAGCGCAGCAGTTTAGCGCCTTAACGCGAGGCACTGGCGCCGGATCGAGTCGCAGCTAGCAGGCAAGGGGCACGAGCAAGCGTCGGATCGCAATCAAATGGTCATGAGCGCCTGATAGCACCCACACACTATTGCACACGTCGTGGTAACGCGGCATCGCACGCGATCGGGCACGCGCTGAGGAGGCGAGCGTAGCGCGATCTGAGCAGTTAGATCTCGCGATCGGACGAGTGAGGATGGCTGAACGTGCATGAGCATTACGCGCATAGGCAAGCGAGTGGGCGTGCACACGCTGCCCACTACGCCCACGTTTAGACTATTAGCGACGATTTTATCCGTCACTAAAGGTCTTAAATTAATGCTTTAAGAGTTGTAATGACAAAATTGCCCCCACTCCTTGTAACTATAAAAGGAGACCCCCTCCACACGAATTTCTCATCCCTTCCTTCACTTTTCTGCCTCTCCAAAGCTCAAGAGAAGCTTGTCCCACACTCGGGATGCTCCTCGTGAGATAAAGTCAAATTTTCATCCCCTTTCGGAAGCGGATCCCACGACGACGACGGCGTGCTGCCTCGTTCTCCTTCATCCTGCTTCGTCCTCATTCTTCTGCTCCATCCTCCATCCAGGCGTCGTCCCATCCGGCTCGTCCTCCAAGCGATAGTCGAGGAGGATAACTTCTCTCTCCCATTCTTCTTTACAGCTTTCTAGTGTAGAATTTTCCTGCTTTCTACTGTAGTTGATTTCCCGCTTTCTAGTGTAATTCTTATTTCGTTTTATTATATAAACATTTTGAATTATTGAATGCATGTTTTCTCTCTCTCTCTCCCTTTTAGTCTGATTGTTGTTATAGCTTCATTGTAATTACATCGCCTCGCTTTTCAAGAAAAATTCTAAAAGAAAATGTAATTGCGAATATAAATCGACGTAGCTTCCCTATGTTCGACCCGGAATTTCCATTTCGGTATAAATTTTATTTGTTGAACATGAGTTCTTCGCTTTCATACTATGACAACAGGTTTTGAAAACCAAACACGTTTGCATAGCAACTCGAACGTTCAACATCTGCCCTCCTTCGTTTCGCTCCTCACCACCTTCCTCTAGGCAACATCAGAGCAAGTCACCCTCCGAGAGACCATCGAGGGGGATTTCTCTCACCTCATTCTATCTTTTTATGCTTTTGTAGTGTAGATTTTCCTACTTTCGTAGTTGTAACAAACAATTGTTCATGAATAGATGATTATTTCTCTCTCTCTTTCTCCCTCTCTCTTATCTTTTTGAAAGTAGATAAAGTTTTCATCGACCTAATCTCTTGCTTGATAAAAATACATAAAAATTAGAAAAGATAAAAATGACCATAACAAATAAAAGAGCAGATTTTCAAAACCAAATGTTCGCCTCCCCATGTTTGATTCGAGACTCCCTTAGAGCTTTGGTATAAATTTTATTTGATCACGAGTTTTGCAACTATGACGACGAGCTACTTGTTACTCTGATTTCAAACTCATGAAACATGTGTGATCATGTTGGCACCGTTGATGGGGAGGCAACGGAATTTACTTTATTGTTTTCTGCGCTGCTTTGCATTTACATAGCCCTAACCCCGCTTGTCTTTGATGTACTGTCTTGTAGGTACCCTAGCATGGAGATCCAAGTGTAGCAGACCAGAGTAAAGTGCAGGAGAGTGTTTTGTAAGTGTCCCCCACATTTCCCCCCCACTAGTCCATTTCTCCACAATCATAACCAAGACCTAATCTACTTAGGTGTTTGCATAAACCCAAGGATAGACTTTGTTTGTCTTGTTTGCCACCTTCACCTATCTCACCCACATCTTATAAAAAATAAAAAATAAAAAGATATTTTCTATGGGACAAATCAATTTACGTACTCTATACACCCATATCAAAGGCACATAACCTAACTTGATTTTCATCTACTTGACCGGGATTCCAACCTATGGACCCGGTGCATGAAGTCAACACATAAAGGAGTACAAATTTGAATAGGTAAAACATTTATGTGTGCCTTAACTAAGTGGTGCAATAGGCCAATTGATTGAACTATTTGGGCCATGACACTTAAGATAAAGCCAATCCATCAAGTAGCTTGCCACTTATGGTTGATTCTTAGGGCTGAACCAGGTACTCCACATTATTAATTTTTTTTAAAGGAACATATCTACACTCGTGCTTTCAAAACTTGGAGTGTTCTCCTAAACTTGATTGAATATACCAAAGAGGAAACCCTAAAAGCTACTAAACAAGGTTAAACCCTAAAAGACACATCATCAAAAAACCTTATTTGTAAACCTTGGTTGTGCACACACACACATTTTAACTAACCATTAAGGGCACAACCCATCTAAAGGGCCCATCACATTCCAAGAACACAGTCATTCCAAGCCTAACTAAAACTAAGTAGATGTTGGCCTTAAGGATTGATTCACTCTTCAGGGCTCAGATTGAGATTTTTTTTGATTAATCTGCTTCTATTGGTCCATCTTTTGTCTAGCGAGGGGAGTAGCATCAAACGACTGCGGCTGGGAGATACACTAGGAACCAGAGGCATAAGACAAGGGAAGAACCTTATCCCCAGTCCCTCTTTCTAACTGGTTGGATTGGACAAATAAAAGTAGACTAAATCATTTATAATCTCAAGATGGGTCCTTAGAGTCTATAGGTCTTTAGGCTACCCACATAAGGATTGGTTTGGTTGATTGTACTACAGGGCATCTTTCTCTATTCTATTTTCCCACCAACTCCACAATGTATCCTTCCATATCTCTCACACATTTCCAATCCTACTTTCCTACCAACACGTATCCTCAAGATGATTACTATCCCGACTCGACTTATGATTATCCATCCACTAGTAGGGATAACTTTGATTGGGGATATGAATCCGGACCTCAGTGTCCAGGGCCTAACCCTACACAACAAGATTATGATTACTATCCCTCCCAGAGCTACAATGATTATAGATCTCCATCCTTTGATGATTAACCTAACCAGATCTATAGCCATGAAGGATATGATGATTATAACACTTACCCTCCCCAGAATTATGCTGAATATAGGTCGCCACCATTCTTTAAACAACCTGAAATAACCTACTATCTGGAGGGACACAAGAACCTCGACATCTTGACTGCCCCAGATTTAACCCGAACCCACGCAATCCTGAACCGAACTAGCCAATTCAGGTGAACTAGACCCATGATAGGGTGTTGGCTAACAAGAGAAACACCATACAATCTTTAGAAGCCCAGCCAACACCATGCACTGAAGCATTGGAACCTATGATAAAAATGATTGATGAGCTGAATAGCTCTTTATTGGATTTTCTCCAAGGTGTTAGGGATAGGGGCCAGGGTGAGTTTCTTCTTGGGAAATTGTCCAGGTTAAGGATGAAATTTGTGGTTGCCCTACTCAAATCATGGGATGATTCTAAAGATGAACTACCTTCGAGAGAGCTAATGGTTAAACCTGCTCAGGCACCTGTCGGGGGGGATACATTTTTTCAGATTAGGGATGACCAGGTTGGGCTAGATCAACCCATTGAGGATGAACCCATTGGAACCCAAGCCAGGAAGTAAGGAAAAATATGTCTCGTTGAACAAGGAAATGATAATCGATTTTGAGACATTTAAATGAGGATTATGAATTCTTTGACTCTAAGGGTGAAGAATCTTTTGGTGAAGTCTCACTTGAACTTAAGGAAGTGGATTTTAGTGAGACAATCGAGCTCGAGGAGCATGACAAACTTTTCAATAACCTGATCATTGAAGATTATGATCATGTTGGGGCTAACTTGGACGATTCGAATCCTGATGATTCAATCAGTAGCCCCCTTCTTCAACCCCACCCCAAAGAGCTGAATGATCATACTTTTGTGATTATTGTGCCCAAGTCAATCCTGATTCAGCCACAATTGTTAGACTTGGGTACTTTAGATGGAGTGTATAATGATTTGGAGGTCCCAAAAACATTGATTTCGAAGGATAGGAAGTTGGAATTAAAAATTTGAGAAGCAAATTCTGAGGGAACTTTGATTTTGGATCTGAGGGTTCCTGTTGACTTGAAACCTCCTACCTCCTATCAGGACGCTTATGATATCCCACACATGCAACCCAAGCCTGGAATAATTGACTATCTTCCTGAGCTGAACTAAAAGTGGACACCCGATTTTAATGAATCAGATCAACCCATTGTTTGACACTTTGGTCTTGGGTTGCACACCCCAAAACCACAGGCTCAACCCCGCAAACACAACCTTCGATTCTGGGTGATTTTCATTTAGAAACTGAGAACCACTCGACCCTGGGGCATGGGTCTGCACCATAATCTGGTCCACGTCTGTGGACATCTTCTGCTGGCATGTTTCAGGATCAATATTTTTTTTTATTCTGACCCGCACTTGTGAATTCTCAATTTCTTCTTTGTATGTATATTATGCCTAGCTGAGGGCATTAAACTTAGCGCGTGTGTATACTCTCTTCTCTCTGCGAAGCTAATCGAGTTGTCACGAAATTTAGGTGATATTCTGTTTACTCTACTCTTTTCATGTCTTTGTTTTTATAATGAGGACGTTGCATCATTTAGGCATGGGGGCATGGATAATCAATTCCTAAAATCATTATGTTAACTCCGTAGAATTTCTTTGAGTTTCTTTTGAAATAAATTAAAAAATTTTAAAAATTTGAAAAAGATATAAAAAGAGAAATTAGGAAAAGAAAACTTAGGCATTTGGAACTTACTAACTTTAGGAAATGATATGAGAGGACCTAAACACTTAGACTCTTTAGGCCTTCGAGCTTAATTAGCTTGGGTGTCCACTCGAATGTGGACTTAGTCTCGAGTCCTCGCCAATTTAATATGCGACTTACCAACCTACCCTCTGATTTGGGGAGACTTTAAGCCTAAGAATCTACACATTTTTTTTACACTGACTCACTTTTCGGTAGTTTCTTCGGAAATTGGGTAGCTAATGAACTATCTAGGGTGATATGGCTAGCAAGTTGTCGGTGCTAATAGCTCATCGACCGATTGTCTAGAGCTCAGTCACAGGACCATTTTCATTTTACTACCTTTAGGTAAATCCTAGATCAAGGAACCCACCTAGTTAAAGAAAAAAAAAATAAACAAAAAGAAAAAGAAAAAAAGAAGAAAAAAGAGAAAAAAATAAAAGGTAAACAAAACCACACTTCACCGCACGAGAATGGCAGGCAAGTTACCATGGGTAACTGCCCATTGGCCAATCATCCATAACCCATCTCACAAAAAATGCACAATAATTCCCAAAACACTTAGGGAAGAAGCGGGGAAGTAGGATAAATCGAGGAGTGTTGACAACGCTTGGTTGGATTTTTAAGTGACTAAGTCAGTTGCGTTGTAGTATAGTTAATCAAGCATTGAAAACAAATAAGAATTTTATTACTCGAAAACCTAAGTTTTGAGGTCGAACACAAGGAGCAAATGGAATTTATTCACTAATCTCAAAAATGTAATTTGAACACTTAAATCTACTCAAAATCTAATTCAAAATATAATGCAAGAGTTTATGAATTAAATTGTAGCAAAATAGAAGAGAAATTGAGAAGATTTGGATAAAAATGTTTTGACTCTTCTTTCTTTGGTTTCATTCTTCAGCTTCTTCTCTTTTCTTCTTCTTATATGGTTCTTCTCTTTCATCTTTCTCTGATGGCTCTTCCTTCCTTTGATTTCTCCTTCCTTCTTCTTTTCTTCCTCTCTCTGACTTTGGCTTCTTCTTCCTTTCTTCCTTGGTCCTCTGCCTTAGCTTCCTTCTTCTTCCTTCTCTTCTTCTTTTCCTTTAGCTTTTGCCTTGAAATTTGCCTTTGCCTTTTTATTTAGCCACACCTTCTTTGGCTACAGTTCTTCCTCTTTCCTTGTCTTCTACGTTGATTCCTCCTGCCTTGTTCTTCCTTGGCTCTCTTCTTCAACTACACCTCTTCTTTTCCTTCTTGGCTTCAGCCTTCTCTTCCTTCTTCTTCCTGCCTTAGCTTCTCAGCTTGCCTTGCCTTAGCTACTCTTTCTTCTCCTTCTTTCTCTGCGGCTGCACCTTCTACTTCTTTTCTTCTTTTCCCAACACACAGCGGAGCAAAACCTACCCCTACCCTCCCCCGCGTACACTCTCTCTCTATTTCTCTCTTGTGTTCGCTCTCTCAGAGCCAGCCAGGTAATCTGGTCGGGTTGTGCACCCTGGTCCAGGTGCAGCAGCTCCGGTGGTGCACTAGGAGTGCGGGGTTAATCAGGTTTGCCAACCAGGTCCAAGGGGGAATAGGTCGCGGATGAGGCGGTTGTGCGTGGGTGAGGGGACCTCACCCCGTGTCTTGAGGTGATCAGCTTAAAACACAAATTCAATATAAGGAACTCACTGTGAGCCTAAGTTTCTGAGGTGGGACTAAAAGTCCCACTTGCTTTGCTAGCGCCCGCAGGTGAGGTTCTTCTCTCAATTGCTGC
The DNA here is from genome assembly GCA_037157565.1 of Thalassia testudinum. Taxonomy (NCBI): domain Eukaryota; kingdom Viridiplantae; phylum Streptophyta; class Magnoliopsida; order Alismatales; family Hydrocharitaceae; genus Thalassia; species Thalassia testudinum. The sequence goes on from JAZHRO010000025.1 coordinate 36,791,337, forward strand.
AGCTGGGCTACTCACTAAGCCAATTGCCTGGACGGATGTATGTGCAAGACCAACCTGTGCCTTCTGGACCTGGAACTTGGAATGCTGGGGCCTGGAGAGCTCTTGGAAGCTCTATGCTCGTGCTTCAATGGCGGAAAGGGGGCTGAACCTGCAATCACTAAACATGGCCTTTCGACGCCATTAAAGCACACAGGTAGCTTCGTCGTGGCATAGCAAAGGTAAAGCAGTGGGTGGCTGCCTGCAGTGTGGCCTAGGCAAGGGTGCCTAGGTCGCTCTATGGCCTTGAAAGTGGGCTAGGTCGGTGGGTTCTTGTGAAGGGTATGGCGGTCCGTGGAGGGGTGGATGATGATCAGTGGGTGATGGCGAATGTTCTAAGGTAGGTGGCGAGGCGTGTGGAAGTGTGGGGCGGCGGAAGCACCTTCGCTGGTGGTCTGCCGGAGATGAAGATGGTGGTGGTGGTCTGCGGTGTCATGGGGTTGAAAGTGAAAATAAAGAGAGGGGAAATGAAGAGTAGAGGGAGAGGGAGAGTTCTAACCTAACTAAGTGGACGAGGGAGAACGACGACGATGACAAGGCTGGAGACGCGCACGCAAGTATGGCATGACGTGGAGGAAGGAGATGAAGACGTCTCTGCCACTAGTATTGTGGCAGAGTGATGAGAAGGAGGAGGAGGAATCGCTGGAGCCTGGTAGACACTTGGCCAGAGGAGAAGGGACAAAATTGGGGGTGGTTCTCCTGCCAAATCAAGCTGAAGATGTGCGATTGGAGATGAGGGCCTCTTCATATGTGCTGGCAAGGGCTCTTATTCTTGGAAGACAAGCTTCCAAGCACAAAAGTCCTTGCCAAAGTAGGACTCAGGGAGATACCCAAATCTCTCGAGCTTTCACACGAGTGATTGGGTGCAAATCAGATCATGGAATTGCGCTTAGATGGAAGGGAATTCCTCAGAGAATCTCCCTTCCAAATCTGGGAGGAGATCTCTGAGGAATTAGGGAGCAATCCCCCTCAATTCCTCGCTGGAGTAGGACTCCTCCGCTTTAATGTTGGAGGGGCCTAATTGTAAGAGTGGCGAGAAAGATAGGGGCATCTACGCAATGATTTTCGAAAGCTAGGGGCCAAAATGTAATTGGGTGGACTATTTTGCAAGGTAGGTCAAGGTGACCTCCCCTTAGGTCCAAATTTTGGTACAAACCTAATTTGGAGCTAAGGAATCGAATGGTGAAGTTGGACTTTTGGTTTGACCATGTTTGATTGAACATTTTACACAAAAACCCAAATTAGGTCAGATAATTAGCTAAGACCCCTATTTGGGTCAAAATAGGTTCCAAAGGCCAATTTGAAGGTTCCAAAACCTAGGGGATATTTTTCCATTAATTTTAGAGGGTTTAGTTAATTTTTATCCTAACCAAAACCTTGTTGACTTATGTGAGTCTATTTTAGGATTATAGAATGTCATTTAATTCATAGCTCTCACAATAACCCATTTCTGATCGAACCAACTCAATTTTTATCTTCTTTAGACCATTTGACCTATGTTTATCCTATGAGAAATTCCATTGATGTACTACAATGGTAAAATTGTAATTTTACCCTTTATTTCATGTTTTCTTCTCAGAAGAGTTCTTCCTTGAATTTGGTCGTTCTTTAGGTTATGTAGGAGCTTTTATTCTCTCTCTTAGGTCAAAATGAGCTAGTTAGGGCTCATGATGAGGTTCTCATCATACCCCCATGCCTAGCTTTTACTTGTTTGAAAGCAAAATTTCATGGTTTTAACTTCTGTTCTAGATCATGAGTTTCTTTTGTCAGTTATGATAAGTGCTTTCTTTTTCTTTTGTGACAAGGTCAGAATGCCGATAGTAGGCCTAGCGGTACTCAAGTACCAACCAAGATCCAGACCTGACAAGCTTTAGCCTAGATCCTCCGCGAAGGTTTTTAAGGCCCACAAGAACTACCCTATGGTTCATTGACTCCGCAATTAAAGCACCCATGCTTGAGACATATTTTAGCCTAGGTTTAGTTTGCAGTACATTTTTGTAAGAGAGAGACAGAGGATTTATTTGTTTGGAGAGTTTTCTCTCTCTTTTCTTTTTATTTCAAACTTCAAAATTGCTTTTAAACACAGTCTGTATCAGATTCCTCGTCTCCATCATCAATCCTTAATGGTCCCTGGCAATCGATGCTTCATGATAGCACAACCCATGGCAACCCCCAGAACCCTGGCTTTCAAGATTTCGAGATAATCCTACCCATGGTGTTTCGTGGTCGAATCCAGACCCTAGCAATTGACATTTCGTGATAATGCCATCCATGGTATCTACACCAGCAGAGTGCTTACATGCCCTCGGTAGGATATTTAAATATCCTAGGAGACAAGCACAGAGGAGATGATGTGTTGTTACGCATCTTCGAGGGGAATTTCCCACCTCTCTGTGCTGGGAACTCATCGAAATCAACTTGTGTTGATCGACAGTTCCTAATCTAGGCAACTTTTTGCAGAATACTTAAAATGCTTTTGCGTAATTTTGATAGTTATGAGCACTGAACCAGACTGTGTGGATTGGGGTGCTTAGGTTACTGAGTCCCATAAATCGAAGGTCAGTTAACGAGGTCGAATACTCCCTAAGCCTTAGACCTAATACTCAAGCTTCACATTTTCCCCAACCTCTTAGGGATTATCTAAATCTTAGCGGGTACTTGAATTCTTAAGCCTAAGAGCCTAGCCCAAAAGGCCTAAGGTCAGCATTCCTACTAATCTCTTTTTGTGTCTCCTTAGCACTTTTTACTCATTTTTCTCTTTTTCCTTAATGTTGTCTAGAACTTCTATTAATCCCTTAATTTCTTACTAATGACTATCTCTTTTTCATTTTGTGCTCCTTTTTTGTCATTTTGCTTTTTTTTCATGTTCATGTGGGTTCAAAATTCTCCTCCCTCCTTTTTTTTATTCTCTTTTAATAATTTTCGATATTTTGGTATTTTTGACATATGTCAATTTTTTGTGAGAATCCTTCTAATTTTTCTTGGTTTCTGTATGTATGCACTTTACCACCCACCTATGCCTTCATCGGGTGGGTGAATGGGTCGAAAAGTAACTTATGTGGACGATTTCAAACTCTGGTACGTGTACCATAGGTGGGATCGACCGTCTAAGGCTGAACTCAAGGTGCAATAGACGTGGATTACGGATGGATAATCAGATGGATCTCGGATTTTTGGAATGATGGGTTGCCTCCCGTTAAGTGCTAAATTCATCGCCTTTAGCCAAGCAGGAAATGGGATGGAGTGGGAGTGGTTAAATCAGCAGAGCTTTGTAAGACAAGCACCTTGATTAAGAGCCTGGTTGGTCCAACTAAGTGCTTGTTGAGATCAACAGGCTGATGATGCAGCCCAAACCCAATCAGTTTGGTGGATCAATGGATGTAGATCAACAGATGTGGAACCCACCAAATGCAATAGAGCTCGGATGGATACAGAAGTGTAAATTTAGGGTTTAGCTACATTGCATCATCATGGTCAGACTAGGGATCCGAAAAATGATTAGTGAATGGTGCGGAAACCCTATGTGGCTGATCAGAGAATGATGGAGCATACTTTTCAGTCTGATCGATGTTTGATACCCAATATATGTATGGAGTTAAATCATCTATAGGGGGCTCAGAAAGAGGTGAATCAAAATAGAAATTGAGTCCGATTGCAGGTCGGGGTTGAAAATGGGTTTTGATCAATTATGTATGTGTGGAAGAGGTGGCTTCAATGAGAATTGTGTATAAGGGCTCTTCTGGAAAGAAGTGACAGGTGGTCTCATGTAGAGAGTCCTCATAGTAGCTTTTGAACTCAAAAGTGAATGCCTGAAGAGTGTCGATAGGATGATGAAGATCTGAGTTGCAAAAAGATTCGAATTTTGTGTTGCAATCACTCTTGGCATTCCCTAGTTTTGATTCCTGAGGATCAAAAAGAAACAATTCCATGTCACTGGAACTTGAATTTATATCAATGATCTCGGGAACAAGGACCTCAGGTCGGAGTCGGAGAACGAGTCATGTGAGCTGAGGCTGTAGATTGGCATGTTGTAATAAGTAAGAAGATTGTCTCCGAAGTCATGGTAAGATTCGAAATCGTCGAAGATATTACGAAAATCAAGCTCTGACTGCGATTTGAGTTCAAAGGTTCCACCATAGAGTAAATCACATGATGTGGATTCAGCAGCCTGATTGGGGTCTAGCCTATATGTCAATTCTAAGCTCAAAAGGGTGTCTGTATTTGGTCTAGGCTCGTGTTATAGGCTCATGGGAAAGACCCAATGTTGAGAATCGTAGAGCGCATTTCGATAGCAAAATGTCATAGTATAGTGCACAATACGATCAAACAAAAATTATTATCTAAAGATAATGAGACTTTGAGTCCCAGTTGTTCATCTCTAGGAGGCATTTGTTTTACTTTTAAATTTGACTGTTTACTATTCTACTCTGTTTAAAATCGCATGCCAGTTTCCAGTCTTTTGATTAAGATTTCATCGCTTTTATTATGAACCCTTATTACGTGCGCATGTGTTAAATAGATCACAAAGGTGAAAATGTGAGTTTCTGTGCTCACGATTCTAGTGAGGTGGTGACTGTTTATAGAAAATGCGTCTATAGTTAAATTTTCTATATTTTCTAGAAACGACATGCTTGTTGCGAAATAGATAAACAAGTGAAAACAGGCAACTTGAATCACACAAAAAGGATGGCAATCAATAAGCTCATGGGGATTTCAAAACATAGAGATATATATAAATATATAAATGTATCTTTCATTCATTCATTTGGAGAGGTGTTTGCAACAAGAACTGTAGAGGAAAGCTTGCACAGAAATGCTTAAAATGTAAATCTAGCTACCAGAAAATGATCGCATACAAGAATCTACGGGGGGATTTTGCATGCATCATTGGGGGAGAGTAAGGACTACACTACTAAACAGTAAATAAAAGTAGTAAATGTAAAGAGCTAGCTACTAATCTATCGAAAGTGAGGGCATTTGGAGATGGTCTCCAATGGCCTTGGAGTAGTAGAGACGAGAATGAGGGGTGGCCAATGGAGCTTAGGCCGGCCCTTGGAGAGAGGTTGGAGGAGTGGTCTAGTATCCTGGCATGGTGTCCTTCATGATAGTGCTCAGCACGTGGAGATGGTGTGGAGAGGGTGGCGGCTTGCCTAAGTGGAGGTGGATGGAGCCTAGCAAGTATGGCCAAAAAGTGGATGGGTGAAAATGGCCAGCCCTTATGTCTTTCTATAGACCTAAGGGAGTCTCTCTAGAGAGGAGTGGAACACTCTAGAGAGAGTCCAAGAGTGACCGGCCAAGAGAGGATAGAAGTGGTTCTTAGATCCACAATTTGTGGATCTAAGAATTGAATGCCTCTTGGTTGCTAAATTTGGCAACCAAAAGTTGGCACCACTTCAAGAGAGTTATAGAGAACTCTAGAAAGGTGTGGGTGCATGAATGGGTGTGTGTGTGTGTGTGTGTGGTCGTGCCCTAGGTGTCTAAGAGGTGTAGGTTAGGTCCTAAGGGGTTTGGGTAGGTGTATACCTTGAATTAGGGTTGCATACCCTAATTACTAAGGGAAAATTGTAATTAAATTTAACCTAAGTTTAATTGAATGAGTGTAAACCTAATTGAGAGTGAAATAACTCAATTAGGTTGGGTTTAGGTCAATTGGACTCTCATTAAGTCCAATTGAACTTGTGTGGGTTGAGATTTGAGCTCAATTGAACTCAATGAGTCCAATTCACTTATGTGATGGTGATTGACTTTGATCTAAGTAATTGGTTTTGGTGAGGACCTGCTTAGGTCCTTAGGTAGGTCTAGAGGTGATGTACTAGGGTTAGGAAACCTTAATTTAGGTTCCTATGGGGTTGGGATTAGGTCTATGGAGGTAGAGATCCAAGATCAAGGCTTGAATCTCAAAATAGGGACTGGAGACCAGTTCCATACATCCAAAAATATGATCAGACGACTTATGCTCAAAAATCAGAAGTCCAAACTTTAGTTCTGGACGTCCAATTTGAGTCAAGGGGAAATCTAGGTTCTGTTTTGGGTATTCTATAGAAATTGGATGTCTGACAAAGTGTCTAGACGTCCAATAACACTGCAGAAGTGGGTTTACGTGTGAGGGAGATGGCTAAGGGTCCTGGACATAGTATAACTTATCTGGACATGCAGATAAGGGTTGAAGCTAGGGTTTTGGGGTTTTCTAGGGTGTCGTGACCTAATCTATGGGTGGCTAAGGCTTCGAGGAAGTCTCTAGGCTATCCTAGGGCTAGGATGGACCTAAGCTCTTCACATTTTACTGCTTTATTTCTACTTAATAAAATATCAAACCTTGACTCCCTTACATCATTATTCCTTATGTCTAATCTAATCCTTCTACTCCAGTTCTGTTGCAACACTCATTTTTCTTGATCCAGCTTCAGATCCTGCTCCAGATCAGCTTATTGCCTGCAATTGACATAATGCACTTAATCAGCACATTATAACATTATTTTATGCATAGCTAATGTAAAGCAGAAAAGATGTAGAGAATGCTTATGCATGAATGAATTTCCCTAACTTATGCTGAGTCCTAGCCTAATCTTGGTCGATTAGGACCTATGATTACTGCGCAATCATACCTTCATGCCTAAATCTTGCTAGTCCATAGCAAATGCAAGACTAAATTATTTACCGTAAGGGTCCGTAAGGGAGTGATTATTTTATCAAGTGAATGCATAGAGATTTTTCTCCTTTTTGTTTTCATCCTATGCTCCAGAATTCTAGACAATCGTGAAAGTGCAGCTATGTAGCTTTTGCAACGGATTCGAGTTAAAACTGATACACCTCTAAAGCCTATACTCAACACCTAGTAAAATTCTAGCAGGATAGGTGGACTTCTTCCCTCAAGGTATTCAAGATATTCCATGAATTTCTCCCTGACTTTAGGCTTAGGTAGAGAATCTCTGAGGGAAAAGATTATATATTTGGTGGCTCACTCTCACTTGTTGCTACATAGAGACTAGTACTATAGAATCTAGATTCCTGGATTAGTAAGTAACTCAACCCAGAGAAAGACGAGAAAAACTATGCTCTCTTTTGGTTCCTTTGTATTCATTCTCTCTTACACTTTTTCTTTTTTTTTTTCTTTTCTTTCATTTTCTTAGAGCTCACAACCTCACCAAATTCACACACATGATCTGTATTTGGTGGTCTCAGTTGGCATTAACACTTTAATTAAGTTTCCATAACCCTAACACTAAGTCGGAATTCCTCAGGCAGTATTCGGGCGGTCAGAAACACAAGAAAGGTGGGTTAAGGCCATATTTGGTGGATCTCAAATTTATATGGTGGTATTGTCTCAATGCAACTGAACTAAACACTCACTCTTTTTCCTTGCTTTTTCTTCTTTATGTAATTTTTTTTTCAATTTTTCTTTCTTTTCATCATTTTTTTTTTCATTTCATTTTTTTATCTTTTTTTTTCTTTTTCTACATAACACAACTAGCACACATCCATGAATTTTATTTAGGAGCCATTATTAGGGATTGGTGGTATTCAAGAGACATTGGGTGGCTTATTTGGTGGAAGTGCCTACTCATGGCACCTGGAGAGATGGATAGGATGGTGTATTTCTGACCATGGCATCAGTACCCTCCTTCAGCCGAGGATTCCGTAAAGAATGATCGTAACCATCCACCTTAGCCCTAGTTTTATGAAGACTCACTCTTCGTGTATTTGCCTTATTTGGTGGTTCTCAATAGTTCGCACAAAATGTATACGCAGAAACAAAGAGCGAAAACTATGTCTAATCTCAAAGTATCATCACCTAATTATCTAGTACTACGGATTCCTTGTACTAATCTTAGAGCACCAATACACTCTACTCTCATCTCACACTATTTGGTGGATTTTTGGAGGAAAATCTCCCGACTCCCAAAACATTGTCCAGGGGTTTAGGAAAAGAAGCATTACTTCTTCTCGACAGACTAAAGATGTTTATTAGCCTTCACTGTGAATCCATTGCAAATTCTACGTGTGTGTGTGAAAAGTTGTACTGGATTCCATATTATAGTAATCAACTCGAGGGTAAAATCCCTGATGCATTCTCTTAATAAGATAATCTTATTCATGAATGCAATATGCATATATGCTATAAACAATTAACCTCCTATATTCGTACTTCATGAAATTTCCCTTTCAGGTTATAATCAGCTTGACCCTAAATTTAGAACAAGAGGTGAGCGGGTGAGTCGGAAATGGCTGTTGCGAACGATTTCTAGCTCCAGCACGAGCATTGGAGGTGGAGTCGGTTGTTCTTTTATTTACTCAAAGCCATGCAAGTTTAGAAAAGGGCCGATAAAATCGATGCCCCATACGTCGAACACTTCTACGACCATGATGGGCTGGAGTGGCATCATGTCTCTCCTAGCCATAGAACCGATCGACTGGCATCATTTGCAGTGTTGGGCGCGTTTGTGTGCATCTTTGAAGATGGTTGGCCAGAAAAATCTCGACTGCATAATTTTTGCAGCAGTTTTCCTTCCCAAGAAATGACCATCACAAGCATCGTTGTAGCAAAAAGATAACAAACTAGGGATCTCAGAGTCTGGGATACATCTTTGAATAATCTGGTCAGCTCCAATGCTGAAGAGTAGTGGGTCACCCCAGAGGTAGTATTTAGCTTCGGCGGTGAATTTGAGTTTCTGGTCCTTGGATAGGTTCATGGGAATCTTGCCTGCAGCAAGGTAGTTTGCGATATCCACGTACCAGGGGAACTCATTAGAGTGAACTAACAAAAGTGATTCATCTGAAAATTGCTCATGGATAGGGAAGGAATAAGGAATGTGGTCTGGGTCCAGTCTGGATAGGTGATCCACCACAACTTTCTGCTTTCCAGCTTTGTCCCGGATTTCAATATCAAATTCCTACAATAGAAGGATCGATCTAATGAGTCGTGGGTTGGCATCCTTCTTTGCCAACAAATGCCAGAGGGTGGAGTGATCAGTAAAAATGATGACCTTGGACCCTAATAAGTGCGATCTGAATTTCTCCAACCCAAATACTACTGCTAGTAGTTCATTTTCGGTGATAGTGTAATTGCGCTAAGCCTCATTCAACGCCTTGCTAGCATAGTATATGACCAAGGGTTGTTTATCCCGACGCTGGCCTAAAACAGCACGGACAGCAAAATCAGAAGCGTTGCACATCATCTCAAAATCGAGTGACTAGTCAGGTGGTTGGAGAATTAGGGGATCGGAGACAGCACTTCGTAAAGTATCGAAGGCACTGAGACACGAGGTGTTAAATTCAAATGAGACATCGGCAACCAGGAGATTCGTCAAAGGCTGTGCAATTTTCGAGAAATCACGTATAAATCTCCGATAGAAGCTGACATGACCCAAGAATGATCTGATCTGCTTGATCGAGCTAGGTGGCAGTAAGTGGGAAATAATCTCATATTTAGCTTGGTCGACCTCGAGTCCATTTTTGGAGATCCTGTGTCCTAGTACTATGCCATCCCTCACCATGAAATGGCTTTTCTCCCAAGATAATACTAGGTTTACCTCAATACATCGTTTCAGGATCTTGGTGAGGTTATCAAGACAAGATGAGAAATCATCTCCGAAAATGGAGAAGTCATCCATGAATACCTCCACATAGGCCCCTATCATGTTAGAGAAGATGGCCATCACTCAACGCTGGAATGTCGTTGGTGCATTGCAGAGGCGAAAGGGCATTTGCTTGAAAGCGAATGTTCCAAAGGGGCATGTGAATGTGGTCTTATCTTGATCTTCTGGGGTAATTGCTACTTGATTATACCCATAGTTTCCATCCAGATAATGGAAGAAACAGCATCCAGCTAACCGTTCCAAGATCTGATCAATGAATGGCAAAGGAAAGTGATCCTTTTGGGTAGTCATGTTCAGGTTCCTGTAGTCGATGCAGACCCGCCAAGATGTCATCGTGCGGGTCGGGATGGATTCGCCCTTATCATTTTTTACGACGGTGAGTCCTACTTTCTTGGTCATTATCTGGATCGGACTCACCCACTGGCTGTCTGAGATTGGGTATACAATACCTGCATCCACCCATTTGATGACCTCCTTCTTAACAACCTCTAGCATATTCGGGTTAAGCCGTCTTTGAGGTTGTCTTGAAGGTTTCACCCCCACATCCATGTAGATGTGATGAGTGCAATACGAGGGGCGAATACCACGGAGATCAGCAATACTCCACCCAATAGTAGCCCTATGGTCTACAGCGTAGAAATCAATTGATGCTTCTGTTCTTGGGTTAAGTGGGCATTGATAATGATTGGGTATGTCTCACTTTCGCCCAAGAACACATACTTGAGTGAGTCAGGTAAGGGCTTCAATTCAATCACGGGTGGGTCAGAGTTAGAAATAAGGGTGGGAGGAGCAGTATCAAGGGTGGGAATCTACTGATGCATGTGCATGTGAATTCCCGCTGAGTCACTTCCTATGAAATAATCGATTGTGATTGCATTAACAGGAAACTCGTTAGCTGTGGTCACATCTTTCTGCAACAATAAGGGCGATTCAATAATGTGTGGATCAGGATAGCTGGATTCAGGGGTGCTGTGGTCGGAAGCACACCCTAAACAGTCAGATCCACGGGGAGATATGTGTAGTGTAGTGATCTAGGTCCCGTGTGGATCGAGGTCCAATAACCCTAATAGTACAGACAAATGAGATATTGGGTCGTCACAAAGGAACCCAATGTTACCATAGTATGCCGCATCTTCATCTTCACCATCCTCCTCTATTCGATCATAGTCGAAGTTCTTTGCTGCCTTGAATATGTCAAGTCGAAGTCGCTCATTGCGTAGGGCTATCTCCATACACCTGGATGCACAATCAATGTTTGCTCAGGCTGTCGCCAAAAATGGGCAACCGAAAATAATTGGTGCATCTCGAAGATTAAGAGGAACTTCCATATCGAGAATGAAAAAGTTTGCATGAAAGCAGAACCCACGGACTTTCACGATCATGTTCTCAACCACACCCTCGGTGTTTTGACTGATCTGTTAGGCAGCTGAATCCTGATCGAGGTGGGCTTCAACTCCCCAAATCAAAACCGATCAAATACGGCAGTGGGAGTTAGGTTGATGGACAAACCCAGATCTAGAAGGGCCCGATCAAATGGAGAATCCTGCAAGAAGTAGGATATGAGTGGGGTGCCAGGGTCTTTCTTTTTCGGCAGCAAGTTAGCTAGAATCATGGCGTTGGCCTCTTTCGATAGTACCGCCTGTCGTCCAATTCTCGACTGTCGCTTCAGGCTACAATAGTCCTTGAAGAACCTAGTGACGGCGGGGATGTGATCGATTGCCTCGAGGAGGGGTACCTAAATATGTACTTCCTTGAACATCGATTTCAGATCTTCAAAATTCCACGTGTCCTTCTTTCATATTACATTTCATGTCAGAGCCTCAGGAGAAGGGATGGGAATCTCAGGGTTAAGTGGCCTCTAACCCTTGTCTACCGTAGGTGGCTCATTAGATGAAGAAGGAGTCGAACCCACCTGTGGCGAAGGGTGGGAAAATCAGGATGTGACTGCCTATATGGTTAGTCGAATGTCTTCCTTCCTCTCCTCAAAGAGATAGAATTTGCATCAGCTTGCTGTCCTTGAGGTGGTGGGGGAGCAGAAGGGGTAGAGTATGCGGTCTTCTACATCAAAAGCAGCTAGCCATGCGTGTAACTAGGTGGTGCAGGAGGCACCTGTAGTATAGCGTGTGCCTGTCCCTGCGGTGCCTGAAACCTAGGTGGGACGCCTTGGTTCTGCACATATCGAGGATTCGGGACGGGTTGGGAGGGTAGGCTCCTGGAGTTCTATGCTCCTGCAATAGCTAGTTCTGCATGTTTTGTATAGTATGTATCTGGTCAGCCTGTTGAACGTTCGAATTGCTACGCTAACGTGTTTGGTTTTAAAACCTTGTCGTTGCAGCTTGAAAGCGAAGAACTCATGTTCAACAAATAAAATTTATACCAAAATTAAAATTCTGGGTCGAACAGGGGGAGGCTATGTTGATCTATATTCGCAATTATATTTTTTTTAGAATTTTTCTTGAAAAGCGAGGCGATGTAATTACAATGAAGCTATTACAACAATCAGACTAAAAGGAAAAGAGAGAGAGAGAGAAAACATGCATTCAATATTTCAAATTGTTTATACAATAAAAACCAAATAAGAATTACACTAGAAAGCGGGAAATCAGCTACACTTGAAAGCAGGAAAATTCTACACTAGAAAGCTGTAAAGAAGAATGGGAGAGAGAAGTTATCCTCCTCGTTGATCGCTTGGAGGACGAGCCAGACGGGACAACACCTGGACGAAGGAGGATGGAGCAGGATGAAGGAGGACGAAGCAGAAGAATGGGAACGGGCAAGCACGTCATCGTCGTCATCGGATCCACTTCCGAACGGGGATGGAAATTTGGACTTTACCTCCGACGAGCATCCCAGGTGTGGGACAAGCTTCTCTTGAGCTTTGGAGAGGTAGAGAAGAGAAGGAAGGGATGAGAATTTCATGTGGAGGGGGTCTCCTTTTCTAGTTGTAAGGAGTGAGGGCAATTTGGTCATTTAAATCTCAAAACATTAAATAAGGGGTCTTTAGTGACGGATAAAACCATCGTTAAAGCCCCATCATGGGCGTAGTGGGCACTGCCCGCGCGGCTGCTCGCTTTCTCGCACGCTCAACGCATGCTCACATTTGCTGAATCTCAACTGTCCGATCGCGAGATCGGACGGCTTAAATTGCGCCTTCACCACTCCTCAACGCACGCCCGCCCGCGTACGATCCTGTGTGAGGCGCAGGCATGCGATAGCACATCGGCACTATCAGGCACGTGCGATCGTTTGATCACAATCTGACGGTCGATTGAAGGCGTGCCCCCGCTCCAAATTCCGCTCATTGCGAATCGATCCTACTCCAACGCCTCGCGATAAAGCGCTGAACCACTGCGCAGCGTCATCCAAATGGTCGCGTGGACGTTTTCAAGCGTGCGCATCCACAGCCGTTAGATCTTGATCCAATGGCCCAGAAGTGGCACTCTGATTGAAGAAGAGAAGGTGTGGCGGTGCTTGAGAGCCGGTTGGATGGCTGAGATGGCACCACATGGTGCCATCTTGGCCGTCCATCTTCTGGATGATGTAGATGGTGGCACGATTGTCGGATTAAGTCGATTTTCGTGCCATTAGGCCGCGATCGTCAATCTGAATCCATCTGTGTGGTCAAATTTGCCGTTTGAAGTACAGATTTACACTATCTTGGCCCTTGATGTTCTAAGGTTCCCCGGTCACTATCTGATGCTACAGATGCCTGATTAGGGCGATCTTGGAGTCTTGAACTCCAATCCACGCCCTGATCACATCTGTATGGTTGGATCTTTGATCCAAGGCCTCAATAAAAGGTTTACCCTGTCTAAGCACATAAAAGGAGACAATTAACCTCCATTTTATTCAAACTACTCTAAATGCAAGATGATGCATGTTATGCAATATTTATAGCATGCAATGCAATCCTATGCCTAAGAACATGCATAGATAGACATCTTAAGTAGTGTAATAGTGTTTACATCATACCCCCATGCCTATCTTTTGCTAGTCCCTAGCAAAAACTATATGCTATTTATAAAAGAATTAGGTTGATTATTTGGGCATGAGTTATTTTCAATCATTCAGAAAATATCTACTTAGGAACTGAACTTTGAAAGACACAACAGTGCCCAAGTATCTGCCAAAATGCAGACTGCCTCAAGCCTCAAGCCCTCGCCTTATTCAAAGAAAAATTTCTTTTTCTAGTTTTCCTCTTTTCTAATTTTTTGGATTTTCAAGTTTTAGGGTTTAAGAGTGGCTTTCTACGGCCATTCAACTCACCCAAGATTTGATGAGAACTCTGAGTTCTAAGCATCTTATTGTGAATGTGATAGACTCATTGACCGGCAATTAAAACAAACTTCGGATTTCTATGCCTCTAGGTGACCTCAAAAAGAATTCTGCCTAAAGGTGTATATTTACAACCGGTAGCTTTCTTCCTACTTTTATTTTCTTACAGGGTCAACAAAAGGGTGAATCCAGTGTATATCTCCCCAGTTTATTCTACTTCTCCGCTTCTTCCTAAGTGTTTTGGGAATTTTCAGTGCATTTACAGAGTTGGGTTCTGGACAACCGGTCGATGAGCTGTTACCACCGACAACTTGCCAGCCATACTCGTGCGGCGAAGTGTGGCTTATTTCTTTTTTTCTTTTGTCCTTTTCTTTTTGAATTTTTTTTTTCTTTTTTATGTAGGTGGCTTCCCTGGTCTAAGATTTACCTAAAGGCAGCAAAAAGAGAAAGGTCCAGTGACTAGGCTCTAGACAACCTACCTATGGGTTGTTACCCACGATAACTTGCCAGCCATATCACCTTAGAAGGTTCATTAGCTACCCAATTTCTGTTAGAATTTCCGTACAACGAGTCAGTGCAAAGAAAGTGTGTAGATGCTTAAAACTAAAAAATTTCCTCAAATCAGTGGGTGGGTTGATAAGTCAAGTATTTATCACCCAAACTTATTTATTCCAATTACGATAAAATTAAAATGGCAAGGACTCGAAAGACAAATACACATTTTAGTGGATACACGAGCTAATTAAGTCCAAAGACCTGAAGGGTCATTGTGTTTAGATCCTAATGTAAAATTTCCTAAGATTGAAAAGTCCTAATGTCCAACTAATCCTTCGTAATTTTGATTTTTTTTTATGTATAAATAAGAAGAGAAAAACAATTTACATGAATTTCACAAAGCTGACCAAATGATTAAAAAATGAATCCAGCCCCCCATGCCTAGCTGATGCAATGTCCTCCTTGAAAAAGAGACATGAAAGAAAGGGTAGAATATGAAAGATGTCACCTAAATATGAAGCTTGTATCAGCGTTGTGTCATATGTACAACTGCTGAGTTTAATGCCGTCAGCTAGGCGAAGTCCAGCTAAAGAAGTCACAGAATGGCTGGGGCAACTGAGTCTGAGATGGGTTCTGGAAGAATACGGTCAATAACAGGCTTCAGACGTTGACCGTTGACTTTAAATGTGTTACCCGTCTTTGGGTTAGAAATGTAAATGGCTCCATTTAGAAAAAATTGGTAAATTATGAATGGGCCATTCCATTTAGATCTAAGTTTGCCAGGAAAGAGCTTAAGTTTAGAATCGAATAACCAGACCTTCTGGTTTGGCTCAAAGCTCTTGCGGGAAATCAGTTGATCATGTAGAGCTTTGGTCCGAGCCTTGTAGATATTGGCATTCTCATAAGCATCACTTCTAAGCTCCTCCAACTCAGATAGTTGGAGTTTCCTAGTCTTCCCAGCTAAATTTAGATCTAAATTGCATTGTTTGATTGCCCAGAATGCCCTGTGTTCAATCTCTATGGGTAGATGGCATGCCTTTCCATACACCAAATGGAATGGAGACATGCCGATGGGCGTTTTATATGCTGTACGATAGGCCCAAAGAGCATCCTCAAGCTTTTGAGTCCAATCCTTGCGATCAGACCTAGCTGTTTTCTACAGAATGTTCTTGATCTCTCGATTGGAGATCTCGGCTTGTCCATTCGTCTGGGGATGGTAAGGTGTGGAAATTCGGTGATTAACCCCGTATTTGGCCAATAAATTCTAGAATTGGGCATTAGTAAAATGAGTGCCACCATTACATATGATAGCCCTCTGAATCCCGAACCTATTGAAGATATTTTTCTTGACAAAATCAATGACCTTGTGGTCATTGGCTCGGGAGGGAATCGCCTCAGTCCATTTGGACACATAATCAACAGCAACAAGAATGTATTGATGTCCAAAAGAAGGGATAAAGGGTCCCATGAAATTGATGCCCCAAGCATCGAAAATTTCACTGGGAAGAATAGGGTTTAGGGGCATCATATCTCTCTTAGTTATGCTCTCGAGTGCCTGACATCAAGAACATGACCTTGAGAAATCTTGGGCATCCTTGAATAAAGATGGCCAATAGAAGCCAGATTGCAAGATTTTTGCAGCCGTCTTTTTCCCAGAGAAATGTCCACCACACCCAGATGCATGGCAGAACTCGAGTATACTGTTGAATTCATTCTCCGGTATACATCGGCGAATAATTTGATCAGAGTCGATGCGATACAGTTCAGGGTCCTCCCAGAAGTAGTATTTGTTCTCAGATTTGAGTCTATCTCATTGTTGCTTGGTCCAATCCTGGGGGATTTGACCAACGCTAAATACTTAACAATGTCAGCAAACCATGGGGTGTGGACACCTAAAACTGTAATAATAGTTTCATCTGGAAAAGTGTCAGCAATCGGAATGTCCGAACAAGAAGAATCACGTCGGAGTCTTGACAAATGATCCGCTACCACATTTTGTACCCCGGTTTTATCTTTATTTTCAAGATCAAATTCTTGAAGAAGAAGAATCCAACAAATAAGTCGGGGTTTAGCATCCTTTTTGGCCAAGAGATGTCTCAAAGTCGAGTGGTCGGTATAGATGATAACATGAGACCCTAAGAGATAAGCCCTGAATTTTTCCAAAAAAACACTACAGCTAGTAATTCCTTTTCAGTAACAGTGTAATTCCTCTGGGCTTCATCCAGAGTTTTACTTGCGTAGTAGACGACAGAGAGCTTTCTATCAATTTTCTGACCCAAGACAGCCTCGACCGCGTAATCAGAAGCGTTGGTCATGATCTCAAAAGGGGTTGTCCAAATTGGTGGTTGCAAAACTGGAGCACATGTGATTGCCCTTTTCGAGAAATCAAATGCCTTTCGGCATGATTCCTCAAAAACAAATGGCATTTCTTTGGCAAGAAGATTGCTCGAAGGACGAGCAACCTTCGATAAATACTTGATGAATCTTTGATAAAATCCCACATGGCCAAGAAATGATCGAATTTGTTTAACAGATGTGGGAGGAGGAAGTTTAGCGATAGCATCAACCTTAGCTTTATCCACTTTAATTCCCCGTTCAGAGATTACATGACCCAAAATGATGCCTTCTTGGGTCATGAAATGACTCTTTTCCCAGCTAAGGACCAATCATGTTTTGATACATCGCTTAAGAATCATTTCCAGATTAGCCAAACAAGAGTCAAATGATTCTCCAAAAATAGAGAAATCATCCATGAAGACTTCCATAAACTCTCCCACCATGTCAGAAAATATGGCTAGCATACACCTTTGAAAAGTCGCCGGTGCATTGCATAACCCGAAAGGCATCCTGCGAAAGGAAAAGGTTCCATAGGGACAGGTGAAAGTAGTTTTTTCCTAATCCTCGGGATGGATAGGAACTTGGTTGTATCCCGAGTAGCCGTCAAGAAAATAGAAGTACTTCTACTCGGCTAATTTTTCCAAGATTTGATCGATGAAGGGCAGGGGAAAATGATCCTTTTTAGTGGCTGTGTTCAGCTTCCTATAATCAATACAAACCATCCAAGAGGAAGCAGAATGAGTTGTGACAGATTCTCCTCTCTCGTTAGTCACAACAGTAATCCTGACTTTCTTCGGAACAATCTGTACAGGACTTACCCAGGGACTATCAGAGATTGGATAAATAATTCCTTCATCAAGCCACTTGATGATTTCCTTTTTGACCACTTCTCGCATATTTGGATTCAATCTCCTCTACATCTGGCAAGAAGGTTGGGATCGATCTTCCAAAAATATTCTATGTTTACAGTAAGATGGCTCGATCCCCCTGAGGTCGTGAATGGTCCAACCAATTGCCTCCTTATGTTCCTTCAGGACCTTGATCAATTTAATCTCTTGCTCCCTTGTCAATTTAGTACTAATAATCATAGGGAGCGTCTTCTGAGGTCCTAAAAATTTATATTTCAAATTCTCAAGCAATGGTTTTAGTTCAAGCTGGGGCGGGTTGATGATTGATGGTAGGGTAGATGCTGAAGATTCAACAAGAGGGAGAGGTTGTGAGTGAAAAAAATCAATAACCTCTTCAGAAGATGGCAGGTCAGCCACAGAGGGTTGTAGGTCAAATTAGTCAACTAAAGAGGAACTTTCAATTGAAGAAGCCATCAAACAAGTTTCAATGTTTTCATTATCCTCATCAAGTTCCTCAATAAATCCACAATCCTCAAATTTGTTGATTGCCTTAAAAATATCCAATTTCATTCGTTGGTCCGCAAAGGCGATTTCCATGCTACCACTTTCACAATTAATGTTGGCCTTTACGGTAGCCAGGAACGGACGCCCTAGAATGATGGGCGTGTTCCTCAGATTATCAAGTACATCCATGTCAAGGACAAGGAAATATACAAGAAAATAGAAATCCTTGACCTTAACTATAACATCATCTTCAATAATGCCTCGCGGGTTTGTGACTGAGTGGTCCACTAACTGTAGCGTTACTAAAGTTGGCCGAAGTTTACCTAACCCAAACTTCTCGTAAAGAGAAGTCGGAATTAGGTTGATGGATGCACCCAGATCCAAAAGTTCTCTACCAAATGTGTAATCTCCAATGATGCAAGAAATCAATGGAGCACCAGGATCTCTCTTTTTCTGAGGTAGGTAGTGCAGGATAACAGAACTAGCATGCTCAGAGAGTACCACCTTCCTCGGAACAGATTCTCTCGACTTACGCTTTTGTGTACATAATTCCTTTAAAAATCTTGCATAAGCTGGTATGTGCTTGATAGCATCAAGGAGCGGGATATTAATCTCAACATTCTTAAATAGATTCAGAAGCTCCTCATTGCTATCAACAGACTTCTTCTTCTTTGATTTGGTTAAGGCTTCAGGAAAAGGAACATGAGTCAGATCTTTGGAATCAGGTTCTTGAGCCTTGATTTCTCCTCTAGAATTCTCCTCTCTCCCCTCAGGTTCTTCAGGATTCAAAAGATCAGAATAGTGTGGTTGTGGATCCTGAGTCTTCTTACCACTCCTCAAAGGGACAGAATTTGCAGAAGCATAAGAATTTGGGTCTTGGGGAGGATTAGGAAAGATTGGAGGGGCTTAATTAACCATGAATTGTTGATTTGCAGAAAAGGAAGAGGAGGACAAGGAACCCTGCTCAACCACCTGAGCATGTGCGTGTGGGTACCTCTGATTTCCGTACCCATGGGCTTGGTTGCCTGAATTCATAATATTTCGCAGGTTGGGTACGGGTTGGGATGGTAGAGATCTGGGTTGACAAGAGTTAGCAATGATCCCGGACTACAAGTTGTCCAGTGAGGTTTTCATTTGCTACATGAGCTGGAGCATGGATCCTTGCATCTCTACCATTTGACGGTTCAAATCAGCCTGCCCAGTAGGTTGACGGGCATTCCAAGTTAGCTGATTGACCTGATTTGGAGGCAACTGAGTATATACTTGACTTTGACCCATTGGCCATTGCGGAGCATAGTTGCTGGGTTAGAATTGTGTCTATTGCCGCAGGTTTTTCCAAGAGAAGTTAGGGTGGTTTCTCCAACCTGGTTTAAAGGCATTAGAATAGGGTTGGATCTAACATTCTCTTGTACAGCACAAAAATCCTCATAAGGTGAGGATCGAGAGAAAGAAAAGGAAGGATCAGAAAAACTGGGATCAAAGGCCCCAGTTTGGAATGCATGAGGTTCCAAAAAATGCTAACTCATAGGTTGAGCTGCATCGAGTTGATTCACGAACTCCCATCCAGAAGGAGCTTGTGAGGAATGGAATTCCGAATTTTGGGATTGAGTTGATAGAGAGTTGTTCATAGAATTGTCAGCCATCCATTCTTCCATTCTCTTAGCAACCAAGTCCACCTTATCAAGTTTGTTACAAATCAATTCCATATCAAATGAATGAGAGTCATGGACTTCATTAACATTTGATCTGGGCTACTGGGACCGGTTAAAAGTATCCATGGAGGCATGATTGATTGAATTCTCACTCATTTCCTCAAATAAATCATGTGCACTATCTGCATCTTTATTATGGAAATTGCCTCCGCAAGAAGCATCCACATGATTTCTGAGTTGCTCAGTTAACCCATGACAGAAGATCTACACGAGTTGCCATTTCGGCACCTTGTGGTGTGGACACCTCCGCAATAAGTCTTGGAATCGCTCCCAGGCCACTTGAAACTGCTCCCCCGACCGCTGGGTAAAGGTAGTGATTTCCCATCTCAAAGCATTAGTACGTCCGACTAGGAAGAATTTCTTCAGAAAGGCCGATTTCAACTCATTCCAAGTTGTAATTGGTCTTCCTATTGTCCTATACCAATGCGTGGCCTTATCCCTGAGATAGTGGGGGAAGAGCCTCATGATCATTTGCTCCTCGTTTACGTTTCGAGCCTTGGTGGTCTGGACCAAAGTGGTTAAGTCTTCCAAGTGCTGAAACGGATCTTCGGAGCTAAGCCCATGATAATGTTTAATCAGGCTTAACACCTGGGGCTTGATTTCTATGTCACCGACTGGAATCTGGATGCCGGGACGTTCCTCGTAATTTGAAGGATCATAAAAATCCTTCAAGGGCTGAGCACCCTACATTCTCTGGAACAATTCCTGCATTGTCTGCATTTGTTCCAGCTGCCTTCGAAATTCTTCTTGTGGATTTCCAAGTAGAGGAGGCTGTTAGTTGGCCATGGGATCAATTTGACCAAAATCCAACTTGCGCCTCCAAGAATGCTCTAATGGTACTTCCAATCGGTGATTCAATGACCGTCTTCCCAGCATAAACTAGGAGAAGGTTGGAAGGACTGGGGATAGGGACCCTGCAACACAACAAAACAAGGCTGTCCTTAAGTGGGGTAGCCTAAGGATCTACTGACTCCCAAAACCCGCCTTAAGACTGTAAATGATTTACTCTACTTGCGTCTATTTAATCCAACCAGTTAGAAGGAGGGACTGGGGAGAAGGTTCTCCCTTCAGCTTTCGCCTCCGCTTCCTAGTGTACCCCCCAGCCGCGGTCGTTTGACGCTACTCCCTAGCTAGACATCAGATTAATCAGTACAAGTAGGTTAATAAAAAACAATCTCAAACTAGGCCTTGAAGAGCGAATCTGACCTTAAGGCCAACGTCTACTCAATTTTATTAAGGCCTGGGATTGTGGTTCTTATGGAATGCCATGGGCCCTTAAAATGGGTTGTACCCTTAATGATTGATTGAGATTTGTGTAAGTACATGCACAACCAGGGTTTTCAAGCACAATTATTTGTGATGCATGGATTTTAATGTTCAAATCTTGCTTAAGTATCTTTTAGGGTTTCAAATTAGGTGGATTGCAATCAAGTTTCTAGGCAAACCAAGTTGTCAAACACGGGTGAAGATTGTTTTCCTTTAAAACCAGAAAGAAAGTGGAGTGCCTGGAATAGACCTAGATTTAAAACCCTAAGGAGAAGCTACTTGATGAGTTGATTTTAAGTAGAGTGGTGCGGCCCAAACAACTCAAACAATTGGCCACAAATGCACTACTAAGTTAGGCACTCAAATATAGTTAACCTAGAATGATTTCTACTCTTTTATGTGTTACTTTGTGTGTACCGGTTCCACGGTTCAGAACCCGGTTGAGTAGAAACAAATCAATTTGATTAAGTGCCTTGAATGTGGGTGTATGTTGTGTATTTGTTGAAAATTTGCCCCACAAGATTATCTTTTTGTTGTTTTTTTCTTATATAAATGAGGGTGGAATGGATGTGAGTGAGAATCCAAACAACCAAACTATTCGTAGGATTTATGCAAACATCGAGGTTAATTGGAATTTGGATTTAATGTGGCGAATGAAATCTATGGAGGAGGGAAGAATGGGAAGCACTTACAGTTGTATTCAACTATACTTTACTCCAGTCTACCAATTGATGATTCCTTGATGGAGGTCCTTGCAAAATAATAGACATAAGAGAAAGCAAGTTAGAAAATGATAAAGTGCAAGAAATGCAAAAAGAAGATAAAAAATCATTGCCTCCCCAGCAACGACGCCAAAATGTTGAACGTTCGAATTGCTACGCTAACGTGTTTGGTTTTAAAACCTTGTCGTTGTAGCTTGAAAGCAAAGAACTCGTGTTCAACAAATAAAATTTATACCAAAATTGAAATTCTGGGTCGAACACAGGGAGGCTACGTCGATCTATATTCGTAATTATATTTTTTTTAGAACTTTTCTTGAAAAGCGAGGCGATGTAATTACAATGAAGCTATTACAACAATTAGACTAAAAGGAAAAGAGAGAGAGAGAGAAAACATGCATTCAATATTTCAAAATGTTTATACAATAAAACCAAAAAAGAATTACACTAGAAAACGGAAAATCAGCTATACTAGAAAGATGGAAAATTCTACACTAGAAAGCTGTAAAGAAGAATGGGAGAGAGAAGTTATCCTCCTCGACGATCTCTTTGAGGACAAGCTGGACGGGACGACGCCTGGACGAAGGAAGACGGAGCAGGGCAAAGGAGGACGAAGAAGAAGAACGGGAATAGGGCATCACGTCATCGTCGTCGCGAGATCCACTTCCGAACGAGGATGAAAATTTGGACTTTATCTCACGAGGAGCATCCCAGATGTGGGACAAGCTTCTCTTGAGCTTTGGAGAGGTAGAGAAGAGAAGGTGATAAACGTCAGTTTATCATCATTTTTATGCATTAAAACAAACTTAGCTCTTAGGATTTTGCTCCGCAAATGGGTTTTTGGGCTGCATTTAGGCATCAATTAGGTTAGGCATGCATTGCACTTTTTATTATCTTTTTAATGTGTTTTTGTGAGTGTTAGGGATATGCAGATTATCAGAACTCCAAAACCCTAGCACTCAGGAAGGCAACTGGTGATGAAGAAGCTCAAACTAACTGGAACTCAGCTTGATCCAGCTCACCATAGCTGGATTCCAGCTCACTTGAACTAGGGTTAGCTCATCTTAGCTCCATTCAGCTCATCTCAGCTGAATGGCAGCTCAAGAGAGCTCATCCTAGCTCACCCTAGCTCAGGTCAGCTCAGATCCAGCTCAACTTAGCTGAGTCTAGCTCATCTCAGCTCCCATTAGTCCACAGGGAGCTCTAGCTAGCTCAGCTGAGTTGACTGGAGTTCACCCCAGCTCAGGTCCAGCTACATCCAGCTCTACTCAACTCCGGCCAGCTAAAGATGACTTCATTCCAGCTTAGGAAGCTCAAGTCCAGCTCCCGGGGACTCAGCTTAGCTCAACTCAGTTGAGCTAAGATACCTTAGCTGCCTCACCCAGCTTGATCCTCCCCGGGAGCATTAGACCTAGCTCACCTCAGCTCCTTTTAGCAGAAGCCAGCTTGCTTTAGCTTGGCTTAGTAGCTAGCAAAGAACTAGCAAGCTAAGCTAGCTAAGGTAGCTCCTTCCAGCTCTCTTCAGCAGCCACCAGCTCTAGTGCAGCTCAAGATAAATACCTCCAACTCTTCTCCCTGAAAACCTTAGCTCCAAATGCCTCCAGCTCTACTCCCTACTAGCTAAGCTAGCTAAGCTGTTTAACTTAGCTAGTCCACCTCCA
This sequence comes from Thalassia testudinum, assembly GCA_037157565.1. Classification (NCBI taxonomy): domain Eukaryota; kingdom Viridiplantae; phylum Streptophyta; class Magnoliopsida; order Alismatales; family Hydrocharitaceae; genus Thalassia; species Thalassia testudinum. Next base: position 36,814,786 of record JAZHRO010000025.1, read on the forward strand.
TGGCACCAAAACCTACTACCCTACTACCCTACTGCCTAAGCTCCAGCAAAAAGACCACCTACTCCTACTTTATTTTGGTGCCAACTATCCCTTCCATCACCACCCTACATCCACCATCAAAACCCATCTCCACCCTCCATTTTTTTCCCTCCAAAATTGCCTTCTAGAAGGTATTTTTGGAGGGAAAACCAAGGCACCTCTTCATTTCCCTCCCATTTTTCCCTCCAAAAATAACCAAGCACCCCTTCATTTCCCTCCAAAAAAACACCATAACCACCCCCCTTCCCATCCTATAAATACCCTACCCTACCACCACATAATTCCCATCCTCCCTTACTATATTTTTCTACCTAAACGACCTATACCTACTGCTAAGAAGAAGGAGTAGAGAAGGAGATTAAAGGGGCACATCACCAGCCCCTTTGGTGCCTTCTTCTCCCCACTCTCTTCAACTTGAGCCACGCCAAGGAGGAGGACTCTTCCACTTCAAGGATGATGGCCAGGCAAAGGAGAAGGACTTAGGGTGGACGTCCACCCTTGGAGAGAACTTAGGGCACGCCCCCCTAGGGCTTGCCTTGAAGGACATCACCTTGGCGGAGCACTGCAAGGAAGGAGTTGAAGGACTCTTTTCAAGATTAGGAGCCACCAACCTTGGAGCAAGAAGCCCTCTTCTTCACCATCTATCTAGAGGATTTGTGTTTTCCTTTCTTTATGTCAATTTTCTAGTAGTAGAAGCATTCCTCTACTAGGCATTTTTGTTAAACACTTTTTTTTTAATTATCTAGTTGCCTTCTTTGCAATTTCTTGTTTGCATTTCTATTTGCTTGTTTTTAGCATTCCTCACTCCCTCTCCCTAATTATTCTAGGCCTCCACTTGCCTAGAGTGAGCTTAGGGAGAGGCTCTACTTGCCACTTAGAAGTAGTATTTTAAATTGAAGTGTAAATCACCTTCCCGTCACCATTCCGCATGTTGTCTTAATTTAAAACAAAAAAATGATATATTGAAAAATACCAAAAAGAAAGTTGAGATTGTATTCCAAGCAAGAGAATCACTATTGCAAACATTTGGCCTCCTTGGACGACCCTAGATACTCCCCTATCTAGGAATATAAATTTAAGAGTTGATCGGTTTTACGTGTTACAACGACGTATTTTAACAAACCGCGTGAAATCGCTATCAGAAGGAAGGGATGAGAATTTTGTGTGGAGGGGGTCTCCTTTTATAGTTGCAAGGAGTGAGGGCAATTTGGTCCTTTAAATCTCAAAACATTAAATAAGGGGTCTTTAGTGACGGATAAAATCGTCGCTAAAGCCCCATCGTGGGCATAGTGGGCGCTGCCCGCGCGGCTGCTCGCTTTCTCGCGCACTCAACGCACGCTCATGTTCACTGAATCTCAACCCTCCGATCGTGAGATCGGATGGCTTAAGTTACGCCTTCCCTGCTCCTCAACGCACGCCTGCCCACGTACGATCCTACGTCAGGCGCGGGTGTGCGAAAGCGAGTCGGTGCTATCGAGCGCGCACGGCCGTTGGATCACAATCTGACGGTCAATTGAAGGCGAGCCCCCGCTCCAAATTCCACTCGCTGTGACTCGATCCCACGCCAGCGCCTCACGATAAAGAGTTGAACCGCTGCGCTGCATCGTCCAAATGGTTGCGCGGACATTTTCAAGCACGCGCATCCATAGCCGTTCGATCAAGATCCAATGGCCCAGAAGCGGTGCTCTGATTGAAGAAGAGAAGGTGCGGGGGTGCTTGAGGGCTGGTTGGATGGCTGAGATGGCACCACTTGGCGCCATCTTGGCCGTCGATCTTCTAGATGATGTAGATGGTGCCACGGTTGTCGGATTGAGTCGATTTTCACGCCGTTAGGCTACGATCATCGATCCGAATTCATCCGTGCGATCATATTTGTCATTTGAAGTGCAGATTTACGCCATCTTAGCCCTTGATCTTCTAGGGTTCCTCGGTCACTTTCTGATGCTATAGATGCCTAATTAGGTTGATGTTGGAGTCATTGAACTCCAATAGTTGCCCTGATCACATTTGTACGGTTGCATCTTCGATCCGAGGCCTTGATAAAAAGTTTGCCTTGTCTAAGCACAAGAAGGGAGACAGTTAACCTTCCATTTTATTCAAACTACTCTAAATGCAAGATGATGCATGTTATGCAATATTTATAGCATGCAATGCAATCCTATGCTTAAGAACATGCATAAATAGACATCGTAAGTAGTGTAAATGTGTTTACATCACAGCCATCACTTTCGTAATCTGCAAGCTATCTTGTGTAGATTTCCTCATGGATTCTTATAGCTTCTCTTTCAGTGCCTCCAAAGGGTTAGCCTGCTTTAGAGGGTGGCTGGCAACTTGGTGCAGCGGCTAACATAAAGAGCAGGGTTGCTGCTACTGAGACAAGAATGGCTGCTGCCAAGGGTACGTGTTTTGCGCATTCCTGTATTGCCTGGTCTGGTAGTGTGGATCTTGATGTGGTCTCTATGAATTACCAGATAAGGATAAGTTTGGATGCTGGCACCAACCAGGGTTGTACATCTTTGAATACGAGTTATTATGCCCGTATCCTTGGATAGCACTAATGTCCTCGTTGGCCGACGATGTCTGAGATGTATATCCATCAAGGGGATACGGATTATAATCTGTGGGGGCTGCATAACCCTGGTCAGAGGGTGCCAGATCTGGATTATTTACGGGATCCTGATATGCGGGATCTCGTAAATACAGAGAAAATGCATCCCGAGTGAGTAGATTAACTCAAGCAGGAGGGGCTTGGGGTGCATAGGAGGGTCTTGAGGCGGTGGAGTTGAAGTCAGACTGAACCTGACTAATCTAGTCAATCTTCTTCTCAATTAGATTTATTCCATCCAACTGCTTGACGATGATATCCATGTCAGCTCGAATAGACTCGATGTAAGCCTCGTGGACACCAACTCGCTGCTGACCAGGCTGCTGGAACTAGTTCATGGATGCGGCATTCATCGAGTTCTCTGCTAAGGATTCAAACAGCTCAAATGCGTTGTTCTTGTCTTTCACAAGGAAATTCCCGCCACTAGATGCATCGGCTAGATAATGATGTGTGTCATCCAGCCCATGGTAAAAGATCTGAGCTAGGTGCCATCTGGGTATACCATGGTGCGGGCACATCCGAAGAAGGTCGTGAAATTGGTCCCAGGCTTCATGCAACTTCTCCCCAACTCCCTGGGAGAAAGTCGTGATTGCGCATCGCGTCACGCTTGTTTGACCGATTGGAAAGAACTTTTGCAGGAATTCACGACATAATTCCGTCCAGGTTCCAATTGGCTTCCCAATGGTATTGAACCAGTGTGAAGCTTTGTCCCTTAGAGAAAATGGGAAAAGCTTCATTAGAACAATCCCAAGATCGATATTCCTGGGTCGAATCGTTTCAGCGAGTTGACTCAGGTCCTCTAGGTGCTGGAACGGATCTTCACTTGAGTTCCCAAAGAAGTTAGTGCTAATCAACCCAATCACATTGTGCTTGAGTTCAAACGCATCTCCGCCTGCTGGAATTCTGACTAGTGGTGTGATGATTTGTGTGGTAGGGCTGTAGAAATCTCATAGTTGTTCTCCTTGCGGCAAGTGCTGCATCCTATCAAGCGTCGTTAAGATGCGATCCATGCTCTGCCGATGTCGCTCCTAGGATTCAACTACCTAGGCTTCCAAATGAGCCATCGAGTCCAAATTCTCGATATCCTGCCTCGGTCTAGGTCCAGGTCCAGGATTAGCCATGGTGGCTCTGGGAGTAGAAGTAGGGGGAGAAGATGGTCCTGGCGAGGTGACTCGCCTCATTAGGAGTGGCTCCCAATGTCCAACCAAGTGAGGTCTAAGTGACCTCCTTCCTCGCATACACCACCCAAGCCCTGTGTTGGTGTAGCCAAGCAAGACTAGGCTAAGGCCCTGTCAATCAAGTGGTCCTTATGGATTAGATGACCGGAATTTTCATTTTAGGTTTTTATTCCTGAAGAAATTCATCGTACAACTGACTGAAAGCGGTCCCGCCTCTTTGCTAACCCGGCCAATAGGTTGAAAACACCCAGTAGTACGACAACAAATTCGGGTTTTATTTCATGTTTTAAAATTTGTTTTAGCCCATTTTCTTCAGTGGGGTTTCTCTTTGTGAGTGGCCCACAAGGTGACCAGGCTCACCGGCTAAGTGTTAGACTTGATTAAGTCTAGGTTAGCCCAAGTGTGGTCTCTAAATTATAACCCTAAAGATTTAACCCTAAGGTTCATGCACTTCAAGGGTTTGTTCTATTTCAGCAGACCATAAAAGTAAAATTCGTTCTCTGACAACAATTGGAATCTAATTAACTTGAAAGTTGCTGAGTAGATTCCTTTTTCAATTATCTTTTCAGAAAATATTTTTTCTGGAATTTTTACTGTTACAACCAAATTTTTAAAGATTTTTGAATGCCAGGGGGTCAGATTTGGAATTTTGACCTTTCGTCGATTTCTTGCTTTGAAACAGTATTAATTGACCTTTAAAAATTTGGAACAAATATGGAAAATATATCCAATGAGATCAGCTTTCAAACCCCACCAATTTTAGTTAAAACAGATTCATAAATTACTCGGAATTGCTTTTTGAAATTTGAAAAATCTCAAATCTGGGTCAGTTTGACCCCCGTGCACTTTGCAAATTTTTAAAAATTTTATACTTGGATGTTTTTGAAATGAACTGTGACTTTTGAAAGATGGTTTGAAATTGAAGGTTTGGCCCAATGTCTGAATTTTTTGCTTACTAATTCTTCAGCAATCGAATTTTTAAATCAGACTTGGAAATCTGGCTGAAAATTAGAAGATGGTGGAAAGACATTTTAAAGAGGGTTTGGGTTTGAAATCCAAGCTTTCCACCAAAAATGTTTTCTTTTTTTCGAAACTTTTGCAAATTTTTTTTTTAAAAAGGATTTTTTCTTCTTTCGGAGTGTTTTCAAAAATATATATATATATTGTTTTGCTTTCTTTCAAGATAACCTAGGATTCAAAAGAAACCTAGTATATATTTTTTTTGAAAAGTTTTTTTATTTGTTCCCTTTTCACGAAAATGAATAAATATTTTTTCTTTCAAAAGAAATTGCAGAAAGTAAATCTACTCCTGAGGTTCAAAGGAAAACCTAATCTAAAAAGGAGACGATGTGCACTTGGATTTGTTTTCCACGCTCGTTGTGTGTGCAGATCCTGTTCTTTTTCCATGTTTCCTACACATCCAGAAACAAAGTAGAGGAAAATTTGTTAGTGATGGTTCTAAAGATCGAAACCAAAGAAAATGGCGTTGTCTCTCCGGCAACGGTGCCATTTGTTGAGAATCGTATAGCACGTTTCGATAAGAAAACGTTGTAGTAGAGTGCGCAATACAATCAAACAAAAATTATTTTCTAAAGATAATGAGACCTTGAGTCCCGGTTGTTCATCTCTGGGAGGCGTTTGTTTTACTTTTGAATTCAATCTTTTACCATTCTACTATGCTTAAAATCGCATGCCAGTTTCCAGTCTTCTAATTAAGATTTGACAACTTCTATTATGAACCCTGATTACGTGCGCATGTGTTAAAAAGATCATAAAGGTGAAAGTGTGAGTTTCTATGCACATGATTCTAGTGAGGTGGTGACTGTTTACAGATAATGTGTCTATAGTTAAATTTTTATATTTTTCAGATATGACATGCTTGTTGCAAAATAGATAAACATGTGAGAACAGGCAACTTGAATCACGCAAAAAGGATGGCAGTCAATAATCTCATGGTGATTTCAAAACAAAGAGATATATATATAAATGTATCTTTCATTCATTCATTTGGAGAGGTGTTTGCAATAAGAACTGTAGAGGAAAGCTTGTACAGAAATGCTTAAAATGTAAATCTACCTATTAGAAAATGTTCGCATACAAGAATCTATGGGGAGATTTTGCATGCATCATTGTGGGAGAGTAAGGACTACACTACTAAGAAGCAAATAAAAGTCGTAAATGTAAAGAGCAAGCTACTAATCTATTAGAAGTGAGGGCATTCGAAGGTGGTCTCCAATGGCCTTGGAGTGGTAGAGAGGAGAATGAGGGGCTGCCAATGGAGCTTAGGCCAGCCCTTGGAGAGAGGTTGGAGGAGTGATCCAGCATCCTAGCATGGTGTGGAGATGGAGTGGAGAGGGTAGTGGGTAGCCTAAGTGGAGGTGGATGGAGCCAAGCAAGTATGGCCAAAAAGTGGATGGGTGAAAATGGCCACCCCTTAGGTCTTTTTATAGACCTAAGGGAGTCTCTCTAGAGAGGTGTGGAACCCTCTAGAGAGAGTCCAAGAGTGGCTGGCCAAGAGTGGATAGAAGTGGTTCTTAGATCCACAATTTGTAGATCTAGGAATTGAATGCCTCTTGGTTGCTAAATTTGGCAACCAAGAGTTGGCGCCACTTCAAGAGAGTTCTAGAGAACTCTAGAGAGGTGTGGGTACATGAATGGGTGTGTGTGTGTGTGTGTGTGGTCATGCCCTAGGTGTCTAAGAGGTGTAGGTTAGGTCCTAAGGGGTTTGGGTAGGTGTATACCTTGAATTAGGGTTGCATACCCTAATTGCTAAGGGGAAATTGTAATTAAACTTAACCTAAGTTTAATTGAATGAGTGTAAACCATATTGAGAGTGAAATAAGTCAATTATGTTGGGTTTAGGTCAATTGGAATCTCACTAAATCCAATTGAACTTCTGTGGGTTGATATTTGAGCTCAATTGGATTCAATGAGTCTAATTGACTTAGTTGATGGTGATTATCTTTGATCAAAGTCAATTGGGTTTGGTGAGGGCCTAGTTAGGTCCTTAGGTAGGTCTAGAGGTGATGTACTAGGGCTAGGGCACCTTAATTTAGGTTCCTTGGAGTTGGGATTAGGTCTAGGGAGCTAGAGATACAAGATCAAGGCTTGAATCTCAAAACAAGGTCAAAAAATATGATCAGACGAGTTATACTCAAAAATCAGAAGTCCAGACTTCAGTTCTGGATGTCCAATCTGAGTCTGGGGGAAATCTAGGTTCTATTTTGGGTATTTTACAAAAATTGGACGTCTGACAAAGTGTCTGGACATCCAATAACACTACAGAAGTGGGTTTGAGGTGTGCAGGAGATGGCTAAGGGTCCTGGACATCCTATAACTTATCTGGACGTCCAGATAAGGGTTGGAGCTAGGGTTTTGGGGTTTGCTTGGGTGTTGTGACCTGATCTAACGGTGGCTAAGGCTTGGAGGAAGTCTCTAGGCTATCCTTGGGCTAGGATGGACCTAAGCTCTTCACATTTTAATGCTTTATTTCTACTTAATAAAATAGAAAACCTTGACTCCCTTTCATCGTTATTCCCTATGTCTAATCTAAGCCCTCTGCTCCAGTCCTGCTGCAACGCTCATTATTCCCGATCCGACTTCAGATCCTGCTCCAGATCAGCTTATTGCCTACAATCGACATTATGCACTTATTCAACACATTATAACATTATTTTATGCATAGCTAAAGTAAAGAAGTAAAGATGTAGATAATGCTTATGCATGAATGAATTTCCCTAACTTGTGCTAAGTCTTAGCCTAATCTAAGTCAACTAAGACCTATGATTGTTGCGCAATCACCCAATCAAAACCCTACTCTAGCTCCTTAATTTCTGTATCGTAGATTGGTGTGACTTCCGAAAAATCAGTTTCTTTCTCTGAGGATGTTGTAGAGGGATATTCATCAAATAGAGGCCTAGAATCATATTCTTCATTGGAAATTTGATCTTCATCGTACAGGGCCTCGTAATCTTCCCAATAAATTTCAGATCAAGATTCTAGGCTTAGGATGTGGGTTGAATCATTAGCATCTAGGTCCGAGTAACCTTCGAGGGTCACCTTATCAGAATAAGGAGCGGGATTTACACCCTCGAGAGGTTCAGTGCTAATCTCATCATTGCAGGAGTTTTGGAATTCTATGCTTGGTGATCTAGGGTCTAGGGTTGGCTCAGCATTGTGTTCTCCTACAATTTCCCAACCTAATTGAATATCAGGCATGTTGTATTCTATCTAGGTTGGGAATCTACAACCACTCTATGCCTCAACCTCGAGATCTGGGAAATCAGATTGATCCTCGATATTGTTCCAAGATGGTTCACTATCTGTTTGTGGTATATATGGGTATTGTTGATCGATAATTTGTTTCAATAATCTCATCATCTCTTCTCATTTTTCAAGATCATCTGGGTGTTGTTTGCAAAGTACAAGATTTGTGATGCATTGGATGTACTCAAAATTGTGTAATTTTTCTATCTCAATGTGTCCTGTTATGAGAATATCTCAGGTTGATCCGTTGGTGTTTTCTATCAATAGAATTTGGGTATAGTTTATGATGAAGGTTGTGGTTGTTGGGACATTAACCTGAATGTCTTCTATTTTTGTTGAGGGTTTATATTCAATTTCATAAAAGTCAAGGGCATCCTCAACCATCCTGTCTCTCATGGATCTCTGAGATTCAGGTTTTTTGAAAGGTAGTCCTAAGTAATTTGGCTACATGTTTGGATCAGATGGTGGAATCAAGATGTGGAATCGGAATTTTGATGTAGAATCATGTGGTGAAGTGGTTAAATCTGAATAAAGAGTCCCACTGAAAATGTATGTGTGTGCTCTAAAGAGAAGAGATGAGGAACTAGAGGTGTTTTTGACCCAATCGAGGCACCCAAAGATGTTGGATGACTATGGAGGTTTAGGGCGAATGATACCCCTGGATCAGAAGGTCGTCCACCTGAGAATTGCCTAGGCTGCCAGAGAGGGAGAGTCCCGCAAAGACCCCTACATAGTAGAGTGTCCCCACGGGTTATAAGGTTTCCCCTACCCGACCTCTCTTGTCAATGAGATTCCAGGTAGACCAGAATAGGGACTTTGACCTCTTAAGTCAACCACTTTTAAGATCAAAGGTGCTTTAGGGCTTTCACTTGAACTTTAGATGTTTTGATGTTGTGACCTAACTTGGAGGTTGGTTGACCCAAGGGGTCAACTTCACCTGACCTGTCCTAAAGATGGCAGAATGATTCTAGGTCAAGACCCAGAAATCACCCTGATTTGACTCCGAGGTTATTAGGTCCAAGAGTTTAAGATTCAAGTGATTTTAGAGCTTAATTTTAGGGTTTGTCTTGCTTAGATCTCTTCAATCAAGGGCTTGGGTATCACACTGATGTAGGTTGTGTTTATTTTCTTTTTATGCAAGCATGTGTGACAAGCACTCCAAAAACCCTACTGTTAAAACCCTAATTTGGTTCTATTTCCAATCCACTTTTCTTTTCACAAATGTCTCTTTAGACATCAAAACAAGAAGTGTGTAGTCCGTGGAGATTCAGAAATTAAGCGTGATTTCTACTAGACATAAGAAATTGTGGGGTTGGCTCTTTAACAATCGCCTCAACTTCACATGGTTTTGAAAAATTTTTGCAAAATTAGAAAACTTTTGCCTTACGGATGGTAATTACTATAAAGAGAAGGCAATTGATTCCTAATTTACTTGCTTCCTTTTTGCCTTTCAAGGATTAGGAGATGGATTAGGGAGGAAAAGTGATTACCTGCCCTAGAGTGGTTGACTTGCATGGGAGATCTTCTCGTGAAATACCTTGCAAGATCACAGCAAAACAATAGTGCAAGTCAGTGCTCAAATAGAATAAAAAATAATGAAGGGATTAGTGATAAATTAAGTGTTGCTCCCCGGTAATGGCGCCAAAATGTTAATGGATGCTAGATCAGGGTTTTAAATGATAAAAGATGTTACGTCGCGTACTAGTATAGGGGATCAAGCGTTGAAAATAGATAAGAATTTTATTACCCGAAAACCTAAGTATCCGAGGTCGAACACAGGGTATAAATAGAATTTATTCACTAATCTCAATAATGTAATTTGAACACTTAAATATACTCAAAATCTAATTCAGAATATAATGCTAGAGTTTATGAATTAAAATGTAGCAAAATAGAAGAGAAATTGAGAAGATTTGGATAAAAATGTTTTGACTCTTCTTTCTTTGACTTTATTCTTCAACTTCTTCTCTTTTCTTCTTCTATAGTTCTCTTTCTTCTTTCTCACAGCACTTCCTTCCATTGATTTCTCCTTCCTTCTTATTTTCTTTCTCTCTCTGACTTTGGCTTCTTGGCTTCTTCTTCCTTTCTTCTTTGGTCCATCTCTGCCTTAGCTTCCTTCTCTTCTTTTCCTTTAGCTTCTACCTTCAACTTTTCCTTTTTCTTTAGCCGCACCTTCTTTGGCTACAGTGCTTCCTCTTTCCTTGTCTTCTTCTGCCTTGATTCCTCCTGCCTTCTTCTTCCTTGGCTTTCTTCTTCAGCTACACCTCTTCTTTTCCTTCTTGGCTTCGACCTTCTCTTAATTCTCCTTCCTGCCTTAGCTTCTCAGCTTGCCTTGCCTTAGCTCCTCTTTCTTCTTCTTTTTTCTTTGCAGCTATGCCTTCCTCTTCTTTTCTTCCTTTCCCTACACACAACAGAGCAAAACCTACCCCTACCCTCCCCTGTGTACACTCTCTCTCAATTTCTCTCTTGGGTTCACTCTCCCAGAGCCAACCAGGTAATCGGGTCGGTCAGCCAAGTCCACGGGGGCATAGGTCGCGGACGAGGTTGGTGTGCGTGGGCGAGCGGACCTCACCCCATGTCCTGAGGTGATCAGCTTAAAACACAAATTCAATATAAGGAACTCACCGTGTGCCTGAGTTTCCAAGGTGGGACTAAAAGTCCCACCTGCTTGGCTTGCACCCGCAGGTGAGGTTCTTCTCTCAGTTGCTGCAGCTAGGCTCCTCGCTAAGCCATTTTCCTGGACGGATGTATGCGCGAGACCAACCCTCACCTTTGATAACAAATTTTATGTGGTTTGTAAAATACATCATTGTAGTGTGCAAAGCCTATCAACTCTTAAATTTATAAACATAGATAGTGGGATATCTAGGGTCATCCAAGGAGGCAAGTTTGCAAATATTAAATCACTTGCTTGGAAAATAAATCTCAACTTTCTTTTTTTGTCATTTTCAGTATATCATTTTTATGTTTTTGAAATAACTGCAAATATGCGAGTTGTTGGCGAGAAAGTGACTAACACCTAACTAAATACACAACTCCTAAAGTGGCAAGTAGAGCCTCTCCCTAAGCTCACTTTAGGCAAGTGGAGGCCTAGAATAATTAGGGAGAGGGAGTGAAGAATGCTAGAAACAAAGCAATTAGGAAAAAAACTAAAGAAGGCAACTTGATTAATGAGAAAGTGTTGTACAAAAACCCTAGTAGAGGAAAGCTTCTACAACTAGAATTATAAGTACAAAGTAAAAAAACACTAATCCTTTAGAAATTGAAGAGGGGAGGCTCCTTGCTCCAAGCCTAGTAGCTCCTGGGCTTGAAAAGAAATGCTCCAACTCTTTGTCTCTGAAAGCTCCACCAAATTGATGTCCTCCAAAGCAAGCCCTAAGGGGGTGTGCCCTAAGCTTTTCTCCAAGGGTAGACATCCACCCTAGGTCCTTCTCCTTTGCCTGGCCATCCTCCTTGAGATGGAAAGGTCCTCCTCCTTGGCGTGGCCCAAGTTGAAGAGAGTGGGGAGAAGAAGGCACCAATGGGGCGGGTGATGTGCCCCCTTAATCTTCTTCTCTACTCCTTCTTCTTGCCCATAGGTCTAGGTGGGTATAGGTAGAATAATACACTAATGGAGAATGATTTTTATGTGGTGATATGGTGGGTTTATATAGAGGTGGAGAGGGGAGTAGTTGGCTTGAATAGGTGGAGGGCTAGGAAGGAGTTTAGTGGTGGCTATGGGCAGTTAAGTTAATCCTAAGGTGGAGATCACTTGTGCCACCTTAAAAAGTGCAAGGGGGGGCAGTTATAGGTTGAATCCACCCCTTGGTGGACGTCCATGGTGGAGGGGGTGCCTCCATTTTGGCGCCAAATTGGTGTTCTAGAAGGGGTCCATTTTGGAGGGAAAATGGAAGGTGGAGATAAGCTTTAGGCTTAGGTGTAGGGTGGAGATTAGGGTATTTTTGGAGGGTAAAGTTGGCGCCAAAAAGGGGGGTAGTTAGGGTGGTTTTGGTGCCAACTTCTTGGTGCCCATTGCTGGTGGTTGAGGGGTGAAAGGTGGTGATGGTGGTGGCACCAACTTGGAGTGGATGGAGCTAGCTTTGGTGAGCTTTAGGTAGGGCATAGTTGGGGGAACAAGTTAGGTAGAGTTTTAGGGTGGTAAATGCCAAGGGAGCCGGAACATAGGTAATCTAAGCTAAGATAAGCTAGCTTAACTATTAATGGAGTAGAGGAATAGGTAATGGGAGCTAGGGTTTTTGAAGAAGAGCTGGACAGGAGTCTGGAGTTGAAATGGAGCTGGCAACTGCTGAAGGGGATGGCATGGAGCTACTCTAGCTGGCCTAGCTTGCTAGTTCTTTGCTAGCTTCTAAGCCAAGCTATAGTAAGCTTGCTTCTACCATAATGAGCAGAGTTGAGATAGGTCTGGTGCTGTCGGGGAAGATCAAGCTAGTTGAGGCAGCTAAGGTAGCTTAGCTCAACTGAGTTGAGCTAAGCTGAGTCCTTGAGAGCTGGACTTGAGCTTCTTGAGCTGAAATGATGTCATCTTTAGCTGGTTCGAGTTGAGTGGGGCTGGATGTAGCTGGACCTGAGCTGGGGTGAACTCCAGTCAACTCAGCTAAGCTAGCTAGAGCTCCCTATGAACTAATAGGAGCTGAGATGAGCTAGACACAGCTAAGTTGAGCTGGATCTAAGCTGACTTGAGTTATGGTGAGCTAAGATGGGCTCTCTTGAGCAGCCATTCAGCTGAGATGAGCTGAATGGAGCTAGGATGAGCTATCCCTAGTTCAGGTGAGCTTAATTCTAGCTATGGTGAGCTAGCACAAGCTGAGTTCCAGCTGGTGGGAGCTTCTCCTTCACCAGTTGCCTTCCTGAGTGCTAGAGTTCTAGGGATCTAGCAATCTGTATATCACTAACACTTACAAAAACACATTAAAAAGACAATAAAAAGTGCAATGCATGCCTAACCTAGTTAATTCCTAAATGCAGCCCAAAAACTCGTTTGTGAAGCAAAATCTTAAGAGCTAGGTTTGTTTTAATGCATAAGAATGATGATAAACCAGCATTTATCACACCCCCATGCTTGTCTTTTGCTAGTCTATTTGCAAAACTTTAATTTTTTGGAAAATAGTGTTTTCGGGAAATCTAATTTTTTTTCGACTTTTGAGTGGAAAAAGATAAGGGGACCTTGGTTGATCTAAACACAAGAGGCACAGTATTTATTAAGGATAAACATCGGGATTTGTTTTTTGATCCAAAAATTAGGCAAAAATGGATCAATATATCCTCTAGAAAATTCACAAATTAACCCCTTGTTAATTCAAATGACTTCAAATTTCTGTGCTTAGGATTTTTCTGGCACTTGAATCTGATTCGCAACTTGCAATATCCTTTAAAACCTTTCGTCTATGCTTGTGAAAAGCCAACATTTATAAGGGCCTGTTTTTGGTTTAAAACTTTTTTTTTTCCCTATGCTTACTTTTATCTTAGTCCTACAACAGATGTGTCGGGATCATCATTTCCGTTACCAATCCTCGAGGGGGCTCTAGCGTCAGTTCTTCGGGATAGCACTGTCCATGAGAGCACCCAGGAGCTCACAACCCCAAAACACAATGCGGTGTAAAGGGGCGTTCCAAGAAAACTCAAGCTCTTGCTCCGACACTATAGGTAGAGCACTGTCCAAGACACTTGAGCTGGTAAAATGCGCTTTAATGCTCCGTCTAAAGATATGAAATATAGATATGGAGCAGCACCGAGGCAGTAACATGTTGACATCGCATCCTCAAAGGAGGTATTTTACTCCTCGACGGTGGGAACTCGAACCAATGATCTGCTTTAGACTTTTACTAAGTTCAAACAAGGGAGTTTTTCTGATTTTTAGTAGTTTTTATTTGTTGGCTTGTGTGTGAAATTTGACATAGGAAGTTCCACAAGAAATGCAAGTTTTTGAATCAGAAATTAAGCCAAATACTTTCCAAATTACAAAAGAGGATCAAGTCACCTGAACTATCACGAGTTCAGGTGGAATTTTAGAGAGGGATATCTAAACTAGTCTAGAAATAGACCCTAAGATTCTAATGATCAGATCCGCATCCTCATCCCTAGTTTGCTGAAGATTAAATCCCATCGTACTGAAAGTGAGTTTTTCAACTTAGTCTCGATTTCAAAATTTTTCCTTAAAAAGCATTCAACATTTTTATTTTTTTGGATATGCAAGCAAGAAAATAAAATAGCTAAAGAAAAATGCATGTTTTTAGGTTTTAAAAATCCTAAATTGATCGTCAAATTTCAAAAGTGATAATGACTTTTACATGATTTGTAAAATACGTCGTTGTCATGCATAAAATCGATCAGCTCTTAAATTTATAAACCTAGATAGTACAGTATCTAGGGTCGTCCAAGGAGGCAATATGTTTGCAAAATTCAGGTCTCTTGCTTGGAAATAAAAATCACCCTTCTTTTTGGTCTTTTCACTTATATCATTTTTTTAGGGCTTTGAAATAACGAGCATTCGCAAAGTTGTTGACAAAGAAAAAGGCGATCTAAACCTAATCCACTAAACTATTGCTAGAATGACAAGAAAGGCCTCTCCCTAAGATCACTTTAGGCACGTGGGGGCCTAGAGTAATTAGGGAGAGGAAGTGAAAAAGTGCTCAATCAAGATTAAAAAAAAAACAAATGCGACAAGAATTTAAAAGAAGGCAACTTGAATTGAATTGAACTTATTCTACACAAAACACATAGAGGAAAGCTTCTAATCTACTTGAAATGTAAGAAGATAAAAACACAAATCCTCTAAATGAAATGGTGAAGAAGTTGATGGCTTCTTGCTCCAAGCCTGGTAGCTCCTAAGCTTGAAAAAGGTCTTCCAACTCCTTCCTTGTTATGCTCCTCCAAGATGGTGTCCTCCAAGGTAGAAGCTTCCACCTTAACTTTCCTCCTCCAAGGGTGGGCGTGCACCACCCTTGCTCCTCCTTGCCTGGCCGTCCTCCTAGTGGGGGAGTGCTCCTCCTCCTTGGCGTGGCACAAGCGAGAAGAAAAAAGGGTAAGAAGGCACCAAGGGTGAGGGTAGGATGCCCCCTTAATCTTCTTTTCTTCTTCTTCTTCCTTATTGAGGTTAGGGGAGTCAATTTGCATTGATTGAGAATCAGTTTCATCATTTGAATGTGAAGGCCTTAAATCCATGGTGGTTTCCTTACTCCTCAAAGTCTGCATATGCAATTTGGTGATCACTAGGAGGAGGTGGGTGGTCCTGATGTTGATAGAAACTGGGTTGGTGCTACGATATTGGGTTAATAGGAGGCTGAACTGTGTGGTTCTGATGTTGGTATCCACCCAGGTGTTGGTTCCTGTGATTAATAATGTTTGGTGTGTGTTGGGATGTTGAGTGTCCTGCAGGTCTTTGAGTAGGAATATCCCCAATTTGATCATTGAGATTGTTAATAAGATGGGTTGTTTCCCTTGTTTTCCTTTGTAACTCCCACAGGGCTTTCATCATCTGGGCATTAATGTCTTCTTGAGATTGCCCAGATTGATAAGTCTAATTTGAACCATACCCTCCAAATAGGTTCTGTTGTTGGTGTGGAACTGGATTGGTCTAGGATTGAGCCAGATAATTCCCCCATTAGAGGAATTTTTCAGTTTCTATTGAAAAGTAGGGACATTTTTGGTGGGGCGATGATTGGGATAAACATAATTCGCTGTTGAACCATAGAAAGCCTCAGAATAATAATTATACTCAGCGTAGGATTTATGCAGATTTTCTCTTTTGCGGGTGCTAGCTGGGGTGAAACATGGGATTTGCAGAGCTTGGTTAAGTGTAGTAGGTTGCCTCTGGTTGGCTAGGTCAGTTAATTCCTTATGCAACTGCTGTTGCTGAATTTCTAGCTGAACCATGATAGAGTGCAAATTAGGTGGAGGGGCCTGATTAAGAAGCTCTTGGGTGGAAAGATTGGGGAAAGAATAATTAGCATGGAAGTTAGAGGACCAATTTTTATTTTGCATTTTTAAAGAAGAGGAAGAATCCAGGAAAAGTCTTTTTGGAGAGGCAAAATCAAGTGGTCCCTCCAAGTGTGGAGTTTTTGACCGCCTCCTGAGCAAAATGGAAGAAACGGGAGGGGAGGAGAAGAGATGGAGAAGAAAGAAGTGTGCACACAAGCAATCAAATTCTACACCTACCTTAATTGTGATCCCTAGAAATTAACCAAAGAGTTTGTCTACCTAGGAAATAAGTAATCAACAGTGAATACCCATTCTGTCAATAAATCTAGCCAAGTTGCTTAAGGGGAGGCTTGGGCCCAAGCATTTCCTAGGAAAATCCCCAGGTGCTTGTACAAACCCACTCCTAGTCGTTTGACATGGCCCCTCAGCCTGAACACCAGATATAGATGACAAAATTGGTATTAACTAGAGAAAACTTAAGTCCTATATAGCAAGCCTAAATTGATGAAACGTTAGGGATCAAATTGCTACAAATTTTAGTTAGGGCTAGGATACTAAAATGCACATGGAATGTGGATGGCATTGATTGGGTTGTTGCTCTGTTATTTCAATTTTTAGTGTGTGTGCAGGAATTTGAAAGTGGTTGCAATGAAAAGCAACTTGTCGCACAATTATTGTATTTCTATCTTTTAGGACTGGATTTAACTTAGTATATTTTTAGGGTTTTGTTTTTAAGTTTTCAAACAAGTTTGAGATTCCACAAATAAGAGGAAATCAAGTTGTATGGATGCAGGTATGTTTCCTTTTGGTTGTTTGTCTCTAAAAATGAGAAAAGAAACCTTAATCCAATTGATCCTAGTATAGAAATTTAACTACTAATGAGTTGTTTTTAGGCTTTCTGTATTAAGAAGTGGTCTAAACAGTTCAAAAAACACCACTACTTTGAAGAAAATCGAACAATGATTCCATAAAATTTTTTTTTAAGATTTTACGAATTTGTTTAATAATTGTTTTGAATTTTTATTTGTACTGGTGTCAAAGTACAGAAATGATACCTGTGAATATTTTGGACTTATCAGTATTACCACCAACCTCAGAAAATTATGGTGAGTTTATATGGTGTGTAAAATTTCACAAGGATTCCAGAAAGCTAAATTCCACAAAAATTGGATGAGCATAAAAATTCTAAACATTCGTGGACAGTAGCAAAATAGGAAGATTAAAGGGTGTGACCCCTCGACAGTCCATGAATTTTTAAAAATTAAATACAAATTCATTTAGTCTAAAGTTCAGAATAGATGTTCCTGATAAATGATAGTTTATCATCATTCTTATGCATTAAACCAATTGTGTCTCTTTTGGGAGAGAAAAGAGGAGAAGCTTCGGCAAAATTTGAATTTCCTTTGGGCGGGAAGCTCCAGCAAGGATGGCCGGCCGCCTGAGGCACCCCGACACCTGTGTTGATGACTCTGACGAATGGGCGATATGGCACTCGTGATCTTGGTGCAGGAAGGTGCGTTGTCTAATGGAGTTAGGACCCTGGGCAGGAGGGGTTTTCAGGGTGGCTGGGGTAGTAGTTGGAGGGAGGTGATTTGCTTTAGATGTCGGCTTCGGGGGCACCTGGCGATGACCTGCCGATGGCCACTGCTTTGTCTTGCATGTGGAGGATTTGGCCACAAATAGGAAGCCTGTCTGGCGACTTGCGGTGATTCTGGGGGCAGGGCTTGCAATACACCTTCGCGTCCTAGGGGTGAGCTACAGATGCCCCTCCCACCCCACCCCTCAACTCTCGGAGGACATGCTATGGTTGTGGAGATTCCCCTGACTGAGGATGTCAAGGTAGCGGAGTTGGTACTGTGTGGTGCTTTGATTGGGGAAGTTATGTTGGGTACCTTTTCGTTGGACAGAATTCGGCAGTTGGTGAGATCTCTTCCTTTGTCAATTGATGCTTGGAAAATTGCAGTTATTTCTTCGTCACAGTTTATGCTTTTTGATGTGGTGCGGTAGATGTAGAGAAGTACTATTTTCATACTAGCGAATTGGGTGGATTATTAGTGATTTGGCGGCTGGTATCCCCCTTTGATGGCACTCTGCCTGAGCGCCCCCCTCAGAGAACAGCTTCCAGGTCTGGGTTTCTTGAGATCAGAGGTATGCCTTTGCATCTGAGGTCTAGGAAGGTGGTGGAAAACATGGTTGCCGGGTTTGCATCTGTGGCCGAGGATGCTATTGTTGGTCTGATTGAAGGAGATGCCAGTGCTCTGAAAGTGAGGGTGAAGGTCTTCAGGGCTAGTACCATTCCTAATAAACTGATTCTCAGATGTGGGGCAGCTCTTGGATGCTCCTTTTGAATTTTATTGTGGCAAACGGGGAGGTCGTGCCTAGACATCACCCCCCATCTTATGCTGAGGTGCTGAAAACCAAAGTTCCTTCGTCGCAACCAAACTGTGCTAGTCAGGAGGTGGTGGCAGAATGCACTAAAGGTAGGGAATCTGTAGTTGGGGTAGGGAGCTTGGGAGTTGAGGAGGTGAGTACTGAAGCTCTGGAGGATGTGGTTGAAGTAGCTTTGATCCAAGACCTCCCCTCTTATGCTGAGGTGCTGAAGACCAAAGTTCCTTCCTTGCAACCAAACTGTGCTAGTCAGGAGGTAGTGGCAGAAAGCACTAGAGGTAGGGAATTGGTAGATGGGTTAGGGAACTTGGGTGTTGAGGAGATGAGGACTGAAGCTCTGGAGGATGTGGCCGAAGTACCTCTGATCAAAGAGGCAGCTGTAGTGGTGGCTGAGGAAGGGATGGAAGTGAATGTGATTAATGAAGCTATGGCTGAGGACCTGAAAGCACATTCTGGTGAGCCTGCTAATCCTGTTCTGGTTGACTCCTCTATGAATTCCTTGGACTTGTAGAATTGCTCTCCTGTGGCTGACGTCATGCACTTGAAGTCAAAGACTCCTTCTACTGCTAGGATTGGGAAACCTCCATACAAGCTAAGGCTAAGAAGGCACACTCCTACACAAAGAGTTGATGAATCTGTCATTGCAGCTGTGATGATGGCTGGCAGAGCTTCTGCAGCTAAGAAGGGGACTGACCTGACTCCCAAATGAGGGTCCTAAACTGGAATGTGCTTGGGTTGCGCGATAGAATTAGGAAGGGGTCTCTGCTTAGATATCTACGTGAATGGGAAACCGACTGTGCCATCCTTCAAGAGACACACATAGATTGTGAGTCTGATTGGGCATGGGAGGAGATGAGGGCTGGTCTTGCAAATGACCTTGTGGTGATCAATTCCAATGGCAGATCTGGGGGAGTTGCCATTTGGTGGAAGAAGCAACTACTGTGTTTGGAGGAGGTTTCTGTGGCTAGGCACCTTCTGACTTGCAGATTCAAAAGAGGCCAGGGGGACAATGTCTTCTTTGTGACAGGGGTGCATGGTCCAAACGATCCTAGTAGGAGGCAGGAGCTGTGGGAGGATTGGAACCTGGCTGCAGAGTTTGTAGATGGGGGGGCTTGGCTTGTTGGTGGGGTCATCAATTGTACTTTATTGGGGAGTGACAAACCTAATGGGGTGGTGGATAGCTCTACCACTGGATTCCAATTGATGGTCCAGGCCTTGGGAATGTGTGATTTTCCTTCGTCAGGGACAGAATTCACTTGGAGGAATGGTAATGGGCTCGTGTCCAAGATTGACAGGTTTTTTGGCAATGCTAAGCTGATGAATCTCTTCCAGATGTCCTTTGTTTGTGGTCTTGAACGCCCATTCTCTGACCATACACCCTTGGTGTGGGACAATGGTGAACAGGTGATGGCTGGTTCCTACTTCAAATTTAGAAAGTCTTGGCTGAGGGAACCAGGTTTTAGAGACATGTTTGCTAGCTGGTGGAGGTTATAGCAGGGTGAAGGCACGGCTACCTTCAAATTGGCTTCCAAGATTGTGGCTTTGAAAGGTATGCTAAAGGAATATGGAGATATTATCTCTGTCCTCAGACATCAGAAGCATCATGAGGCGTTGCTAAAAATACAAGAACTGGATACCAAAGAAGCTGTGACTCATCTATCTGAGCTGGACCTTGCAGCTAGAAAGAGATGGCACGGGGTGGTGATTGAAGAGGACCTGAAACTGGAGATGGATTGTAGGGAGCGTTCTAGGTAGCTATGGCTAAGTAAGAGGGATGCAAACACTAAATTCTTTCTCTTGGATGCCAGTTCTAGGAGAAGAACTAATCTGATCTCTTCAATTATTATAGAGGGGCAGAGAATCACCTCCTTATCTGATATCAGAGCTAAGGCTGTCAGGTATTTCAAGGAATCTTCAAGAGCTGCAGGTAGGGGTAGTTGGAGGTTGACAGCTAGTGATCTACCCAAAATTAATGAGTCTCAGGGGTCCAGCTTGATTGAACCCATATCTGAAGCTGAAGTCCTGAAGGCCATTAAGGATCTCAATGGTGAAGGGTCTCCTAGTCCTGATGGAATCCAAGTTCTCTTCTACAAAGAACTGTTGGACATTGTGGGCACTGAGGTTATGGAAGTGATTAGAGAGTTTGAATGTGGCAATTTTGGCTTTGAAAGAATAAATAGATCTTATTTGTTTCTTCTGCGAAAGACCCCGGGTGCTGAATCCTTTCAGGAGTTTAGACCTATTGCCCTCTCTAACTCCTTGTACTTGGCGATTGGTAAGGTCCTGGCCAATAGATTGAGGCCCGTCTTGCAAGATCTGATCCATCCTGCTCAATCAACATTCCTCCCTGGCAGATCTCTACAAGAATCATTTATCCTAGCCTAAGAGATGATTTGTGGCTGGCATAAGAGAAAATGCAAGGCCTTCCTTTGGAAGGTTGACTTTCGTAAAGCTTATGACTCCATCGGTTGGCCTTATTTGTGGGATGTGCTTAAAAGAAGGGGCTTTCCTTCTACTTGGATCTGTTGGGTTAAAAGATGTATTAACACTGTCTCATTCACCCCTCTAATAAATGGTAAACCCTATGGTGCGTGGATTCAGCCCCAATGTGGCAACAGGCAAGGATGTCCCTTGGCTCCCTTGATCTTCAATTTGGCAGTTGACAGTTTGGCTTCGTTTGCTTGTAAGCATGCTGAAGCTGGTTTTGTCAGACGATATTCACTATCTTGTAGGAATATTCTGGCTCCCATTCTTTAGTATGCAGAAGATACTATTTTTTTTGTTGAAGGGTGTATGGATGAAGCATTGGCTCTGCTTCATATGGTTAATATTTTTGGTGAGCTTTCTGGATTGAGGATGAATAGAGATAAGTCTGGCTTGGTCTGCTTTGGCTTACCTGAGGAGGAGCAAGACGCTTTAGCAGCTATTTTGATGTCTCCCCACATCAGTCTTCCTATTAGATATCTAGGGCTGCCTTGGAGATGTTCCAGGATGAAGAAAAGTGATTGGAACTGCCTTTCTGACAAGATTTCTGTGAAATTAGATGGCTGGCATAGCAGGTTCCTCTCCAAAGGTGGAAGACTTGTCTTTCTCAACTCGGTAGTCACCTCCGTCCCTGTTTTTTACTTTTCCATATTCAAAGCACCAAAATCCATTTGGAAAAGGTTGGAATTGATGAGGAAGAGGTTCTTTTGGAAGGGAGCTAGACATGAGGGCAGATTCTTGCAACCTCTTAATTGGGACCAGATCTGCTATCCTAAAGAGAGGGGTGGTCTTGGGATTAAATCCCTGAAGCATTTTAATGATGCTTTGCTACTTAAATGGGCTGTTAAACTACTGCAAGGCGACCAGAAGCCATGGTCTGTTCTGATCAAAGACAGATATGGAGCATCCAACAACATGCTGTCCAGACTTCAGCCCAGCTATCCTCCCTTCTGGAAATCTGTGACTAAGGCATTGACTGATCATTTCCATCTGCTACAACCATCACTTGGAGATGCCAGGTCCTTCAGTTTCAGGAAGAAGGGCTGGTCTGAGCTTGGTGTCATGAAGGAGCTCTACCCAAGAGCTTTTACTGCAGCAGCCGACAAGGATGCCACTGTCAGCAAGGTCTGGTCCTGTAGTAGCAGCAGCTAGAATCTAGATGTTGAGGTGTCCAGCAGAAGAGCTACCCGGCTGTGGGAAGAAAAGAGAAGGCTTATATCATACCATGAGAGCTTCAGACCTAGGCCTAGAATGGAGGACAAATACGTTTGGGAGGGGATTTATAGTGTCCAATCTGGCTATAACAGAATGTTGAGCATTGAAGATGGTTGGAGATATGATTCCATTGACAAGAAGATCTGGTTGCTGAAAATTCCTCTCAAGGTACAAATTTTTCTCTGGCTATGCAAGAGAGATGGTTTAATCACAAGTGATCTATGCCACAGAAGGTTGGGTACTGATCACCATGTTTGTTTTTTGTTCGAGATAAGTACTGACAATGTAAATCACCTCTTTTCTTCTTGCCTTGTCACTGATGCCATCTGGAGAAAAATTTGTCAGGAGCCCCTACCAGAGTGGGATTCTATCTGGCATGGGTTTGAGTTGAGAGGGAAGCCACATGTCCACATGGCTGCTACTATTTGGTGTGTATGGAAGGCAAGGAATGAGAGACTTTTTCAGGAGAGGCCGGTATGTTATTAGAGTATTGTAAGAGAGTGTTGGCCCGTCATACATTCTTGGGGATCCTTTTTGTAATTTCCCCTATGTTGCATATAATATACTACTCTGGACTACTATCGTAAGACGATAGCTCTCCTTTCTATTTCAAAAAACAAACCTAACTCTTAGAGTTTTGCTCCGCAAATGGGTTTTTGGGCTGCATTTAGGCATTAACTAGGTTACACATGCATTGTATTTTCTTTTGTTGTTTTAATGTGTTTTTATGAGTGTTAGGGATGAAAAGATATACAGATATCTAAAACCCTAGCACTCAAGAAGGCAAATGGTGAAGGAGGAGCTCAAACTAACTGGAACTCAGCTTGATCCAGCTAACCACAGCTGGAACCTAGATCACCTGGACTAGGGTTAGCTCATCCCAGCTCCATTCAGCTAATCTCAGTTGAATGACAGCTCAAGAAAGCTCATCTTAGCTCAACCTAGCTCAAGTCAACTCAGATCCAGCTCAACCTAGTTGAGTCTAGCTCATCTCAACTCCCACTAGTCCACAGGGAGTTCTAGCTAGCATAGCTGAGTTGACTGGAGTTCACCCCAACTCAGATCCAGCTACATCCAGCTCCACTCAACTCCAGCCAACTAAAGAAGAACTCATCCCATCTCAGGAAGCTTAAGTCCAGCTCCTGGGGACTCAGTGATGAGAACCTCATCATGAGCCATAACTAGCTCATTTTGACCTAATACAAAGGATAAAAGCTCCTACATAACTCAAGGAAAGGCTTAACTCAGAGAATTCTGAGTTTAAGGAGAAAACAAGTCATAAGGGGTAAAAATGCAATTTTACCAGTATAATCTGCATACAGGGTAATTCAGGGCCCAAACATAGGTCAAAGAAACTTAATAAGAATAAAAGTGGGATGAGATGATCTAGAAAGGGCTACAGCAATTCCAAGGAACTAAATGATAATCTGTAACCCTAAAATAACCCACTTCAATTCACGAGGTTCAAGGCAAAGTAAAAATAGAATAAACCCTCTAAAATTCATAGAAAAATAATCTCTAGGGTTTAGAACCTTCAATTTGGCCTTCAGAACCCATTTTGACCTACATTGAGAACCATGCCCAATTAATAACTTAATTTGGGTTTTCGCATAAATTGACCGGTCAAACAAGGTTTAATATAGAAATGAAATTCACCATCAGATTCCTTAGGTCCTAATTAGTCATGTATAAAAACTTGAGCCTAAGAAGAAACCTCCTTGACCAACTTTACACTTTGGTCCTCATATATTTACTTTTTGGCCCTCAACTTTTGAACCCTCGCATTTTGGCCCCTAACTCTCCTTCTTTCTTTGCGTTCAGGTCCCCCCTGCAAAACCTGCCAGCACCATGCTCCGGCGACCTTGCGCGGAGCATGGCGCCGCGCAGGGTGAGGGGGAGAGCCTGGCAAGCAAACCGGGGGTGCCCTGCATCGTCAGCCGTCGCAGGGACACCCCCCTGGTCGCTGTAACCCACCATACCGGCCGTGCGAACGCACGGACGGTATGGGTTTCCATCTCCGGCGTCCTCCGGCGAGGGAGACACGTCGTCTCCCTCCGCCTTCCTCCCTGATTCGGTCCCTATAAATACCCCCGTCGCTCCACCGTTCTTCCTAGCTCGGATCTGACGGAGAAAACCCCCAACTTTCCTCTCCTCTCACTCCGGCAGACGCCCACCAGCTCCGGCGGTTCCTCCTCCTCCTCCTCTTCGCTCTGCCGCAGTACCAGCAGCAGAGACTTCTTCCCTTGCTCTTCCCGCGCCACGCCGTACCCAGCTGGCGCATCTCCGGCCCTCTGCTCGCCGCCGCCCCTTCCCCTGGGCATCTTCTTCTCCGGCGACAGTCGATACGACTGTCGCCCTGCCCCGGCCCCTTTCGTCTCCATAGCTAGGTCAGAACTCCTCCCCATCTCCCCCTCTTTCTTTTCCTCACTGTCTTTTATTTGATTAAACCCTCGACCGCTCCTGTCCACCGTCACCCCCCTCGTCTCCGGCCAAACTCCGGCGAGACGCTCCCATCACCCCAGCAACCCACACAGCTCGCCGACCACCGCAGAACCTCCGCCTTCTCACCCTGATCAATCCCCGCCCTTCCACTTCCCCCACATCACCCTCTGCAACCCCACTGAACAAACCCATCCTCCGACCCACAGTCCGACCTAGGGCAGCCCTTGCACGCCGCCCCACGCCTCGCCACCACCCACACGAGCTTCGCCGCACTCTGGCGAAGCTCCCGACACCTTCTGATTAGGCCGAGAGGCCGTTTTGCTGTGAACAGGCCACCCGACCTCCGCCGCCATTGCCGTGCAGAAGGAGCTGCTTCCGCCTGCAGCTGCAGGCGCGCCACGCCCAGCGCCACGCCCAGATTCGACTCCCAGGCCTTGCGAGGCATTTCGACAAAGCATCAGGCTCGCAGCTGGGGAGAAGGCTTCGCGTGAAGCAGCGATCGCCCGCTGCTTTCTCCGCTGCGGGCGCTCAATTTAGGTGGGACATTTAGTCCCACCTCGGAAAAGTCTGAAGAGGCGCAGCGGTTTAAAGCGAAAAAGTGCTGGAGGCTTACTGCCTCAGCACACGGGGTGAGGTCCCCTTCACCCGCCCGGTTACCCGGTCTCGTCCGCGCTCACGCCCCGCGGATCTGACCCGACCCGACTTAGACTGACCTGCACTCCTCGCCCACCACGCACGCCGGTGGGCCTGGACCCGGGCGCGACTCGTACCCGGCTACCCGGCAACTCTGGGAGAGCTATCCTATGAGCGGATTCTGTGAGAGAGAGACGGAGGGGCGGGGGGTAGAGTAGGTTTTGCCCCCTGACGTAAACTCTGAAGTGTGCAGGCACAGGTGAAGAAGAAGGACCGCGGAAGAAGAAGGAAGCTGAGGGAGACACTGTAGCAACAAGCGGTTTAAGTCGTCTGATTGGAAAATAAGACGACGTCCTGAAGGGAAAAGAAGAAAGAAGGAGAGACGACGTCCTGACAGGAAAAAGAAAAGAAGAAAGAAGGAGATCTGAAGAACAACAGAAGATGGCGAGGCAGAGGAGAACACAGGGAAGAACTCAAAGAAGAAGAGCAGGAACAGCTGAAGGAAGAAGAAGAACATCACCACTGCAGAAGAAGAACATCACCACTGCAGATAAAGAAGAAGAGGATAACAGAAGATCTGAGACGAGGAGAAGCAAAGAGAAAAGAAGAAAAGACAACAAATTCTTTCTCTCTCTTTATTTTTTGTAAAAGAAACATGTATATCTCTAGAATACAACTTGCTCCCTGAGTTCGACCTCGGGAACTCTTTTATTTTCCGAGTAAAATATTTATATATTTGAAATGTTGGCAATAACTGGCTATACTACAACGCTATAACAATAAAACCTGGTTATCTCAACGTTTCATTTTGGCGCCGTTGCCGGGGAGCAACGGCTATTCTAGAGGTAAACATTCCTGTTTCTTTTTAATTTCTGATAATCTCCTCTCTTTTGTGCAGCTACAGGAAATCAAGAAGACAAGCAACCACACGACAACCACTCCGAGGACAGGTAAATTTTTCCTCTCGCTATTAACCCCTAAACTCTAAAGAGGAAGAAAAGAAAAGAACAAGCAATATAGGGCTAACCTGTCTTCCATACTTAGTAACCATAAAGAGTTGCATGTTTTCAACTCATCACTCCTGCACACTATTAAGGGTATTTAAGGGCTAACACATTCTTGCTTGAGCCCTAATTACCCAACAAAGAGTTAAATGGACCAAGTAGAGCCAACATAAGGTCAAACATTAGGATTTCAGTAGAGACACACCCCTTAATCAAGAATTGAGGAAATCCAAAAGAGGTGTGCCCAAGCCATTGATTGAAAAGAAAAATCCTAAACAATTGGCTCTCTCTAAACACTTGAACCCTAAAACAAGGCCTAACTTCTCAAGGAA
This sequence comes from Thalassia testudinum, assembly GCA_037157565.1. Lineage (NCBI taxonomy): Eukaryota > Viridiplantae > Streptophyta > Magnoliopsida > Alismatales > Hydrocharitaceae > Thalassia > Thalassia testudinum. The sequence continues at coordinate 36,841,289 of JAZHRO010000025.1, forward strand.
ACCACTAGGTGAAGTTGACCCCTGGGGTCAACCAACCTTCAAACTAGGCCACTTTGTTCACAAAAACACCTAAAGTTCAAGTGAAAACCTAAGCACCTTGATCTTAACACAAAAAAAAGGTAGACTTAAGAGGTCAAGATCCCCATTCTGGTCTACCTGGAACCGCAGTGACAAGAGAGGTCGGGTGGGGGAAACCCTGTAACCCGTGGGGACGCTCTACCGTGTAGGGGTCTTTTCGGGACTCTCCCTCTCTGGCTGCCCAGGTAATTCTCAGGTGGACGATCTTTCTGATCAAGGGGTCCATCTGCCCCGCACCTCTATAGTCACCCAACAAATTTTTGGGTGTCTTGATTGGGTCCAGCACCTGCTTATCTCATCCAGTCCTTCAGTATTTTTCAGGAGGTCCTTGAAACCTCCTATAGAAATTCACTCTCCCCGAGGCTAAGCCTCGGCTCCTTTGTTTTTGCAAAAATCATTCACACAGCCCTTCTTTCCTCTGATTTTGAACAAAATCCCCTTCTTCCATCTTGATTCAAACTTTGATTCCACCACCTGATCCAATTATGCAGCCTAATTACCTAGCAAGACTACCATTCAAAAAACCTGAATATATGAGATCCATGAAAGATAAGATGATTGAGGATGCCCTTGAAATCTATGAAATCAAACCCTCAACACCAGTAGAAAACATTCAGGTTGATGTCCCAACAACCACAGCTTTCATCATGAACTGTGCCCAAATCCTATTGACTGAAATTTCAAAAGGATCAACCCGAGATATGCTCATGACAGGATACATTGAGATAGACAAATTACACAAATCTGAATACCTTCAATGCTTGACAAATCCTGTACTTTGGGAACAAAACCAAGATGCTCTTGAAAAACGGGTAGAGATGATGAGACTTTTAGAAAAAACTATCAACCAAAAATACCCGTATACACCAGAAATAGAGGATGAGTCATCTTGGAACAGTACTAAAAATCAATCCAGTTTCCCAGACCTCGGGACTGAGGCACAAGGTGGTTGTCGACTCCCAACCCAAATAGAAGATAGCATTAAAATAGGTTGGGAAGTTGCAGGAGAACACAATGCTGAGCCAACCCTAGGCCATAAATCACCAAGCTTAGAACTCCAAGACTCCTGCAATAACAAGATTAGAATTGAACCTCTGGAGGGTATAAATTCCGCCCCTTGTTTTGATAAGGTAACCCTCGAAGGTTATTCGGACTTAGGTTCTAATAATTCTACCCACATCCTAAGCCTAGAACCTAGATCTGAAACTTATTGGGAAGATTATGAGGCCCCTTATGAGAAAGATCAAATTTTTACAGAATATGATTCCGGGCCTCTATTTGATGAATATCCCTCTCCAACATCCTCAGGAAATCTGATCGATTTTTCAGAAAACATGCCAATTTATGATACAGAAACTGAGGAGTTGGATGAGCAAGGTTTTAATGGGGTCTATCCTACCAGCTTAGAGCTTGAACAGAACATCTTTTTGAGCCCAGAAGTGACATATAGGCTAGAACCCAGTCAGGCTGCTGATTCCACATCTGATGATTTTTGCTGTGGTGGAATTCATGATCATTTTCGCCAACTCTCCGTCAATTTCAGATCTGACTATAATTGCGGAGAGATTCCCCTTCCTGAACACGCCAGGCCTATCTACGACCTCAGTTCACATGACTCTGACTCTGACTCTGAGGTCCTGATTCCCGAGATCACTAATAACATAGAATCATTCCTTTTCGATCCTCCGGAACCAAAAATAGAAAATGCCAAGAGTGATTACAACCAAGAATCCAAATTTTTTCTCGAATCCGATTCCTTTCATCCTACAGACACTCTTCCGACATTTGATAGTTACCCAGAGGACTCTCTACAGAAAACCACCTATCATCTGTTTCTAGAAGAGCCCTCGTACACAATGGCCACCTCGTCCGCACACACAGAACGGATCAAAACCTCTCCCAAACCCCGACCCGCAACCGGACTCAAGTTCTATTCAGATTCACCTCTCACCGAGCCGATTGCATTTCCACATCGGGTTTCGAACATTGATCAGACTGCATACCACGCTCTATCATTCTCTGATCACCCCTGTAGGGTTTCCGCGTCATTCATTGATTATTCTACGGGTCCCTACTCTGACCAGGCTGATTCGACTCAGCCAAACCCTGCGTTTACACTTCCACATCCATCTGAGCTTCATAGTTTATGGTGGGTTCCACACCTTTTTATCCACATCTATCAACCCACCAGATTGATTGGGTTTGGGCTGCATCATCAGCCTGTTGATCTGAACAAGCACCTGGTTGGACAAACCAGGCTCTTAATCAAGGTGCTTGTCTTACAAAACTCTGCTGATTTGACCATCCCCTCTCCATCGCATTTCCCGCTTGGCTGAAGGCATCAAATTTAGCGCTCAACGGGAGGCAGCCCGTCATTCTCTTTGAAAACCTGAAACTTGTTCTGACAGCTTTTTGCACTTGAAGTTCACACTTTAGGACAGCCGACTCCACCTCAGGTGCTTGCATCTGAGATTCATCAAAACAGCTATCCTAATGTATGAACTTAGTTGAATAAAAACCCCTAGGTTACAATGAGGACATTGCAAATCTTAGGCATGGGGGGGTAGGAAAGTACAAAAACTTGTAAGAAAAGGTTTCAAACAAAAAATTCACATATGCCAAAAATACCATAAAAATTAAAAAAATTTTTCGAAAAAGAATAAGAGGAAAAGAGGAGAAGGAAATTTTCTGAAGGAGAAGGAGAAGAGAAACAAAATGAAAAAGGAGCACAAAATTATAAGAAAAGGTGATAGTCATTAGTAAGGAACTAAGGAATTAACCTAAGTTCTAGACCTCATTCAAGAAAATAACTGAAAAGTGCATAATAAGATTAGTAAGAACGCAAACCTTAGGCATTCTTGAATAGACTCTTAGTACCCATTAAGATCTAGACACTCCTCAAGAGGTTGAGGAAAATGAAAAGCTGAAGTATTAGGTCTAAGGCTTAGGGAGTATTTGGCCTCGTTAACTAATTTTTGGTTTACGGGACTCAGTAACCTAAGCACCCTAACCTCACACACAGCCTGGTTCAGTAAGCGTAAAAATCAGAATCACGCAGAAGCGTCGCAAAATTCTGAAAAGAACACCTAGAATAGGAGCGGCCGATCAACACAAGTTGATTTGGACGAGTTCCCAGCGCGGAGAGGCGGGAAATCCCCTCAAAGATGCGTAACAAAATATCATCTCCTCGGTGCCTGTCTCTTAGGATATTTACATATCCTACTGGGGGCATGTAAGCACTCTGCTGGTTCAGATTCCATGGATGGCATTATCTCGAAGTGTCAATTGCCAGGGTCTGGATTCGGCCACGGAACACCATGGATGGGATTATCTCGAAATCTCAATAGCCAGGGTTCCGGGGGTTGCCATGGGCGGTGCTATCTTGAAGCATCGATCGCCAGGAACCCTTGAGGATTAATGATGGGAGCAAGGAATCTGATACAGACCGTGTTGAAAAGCCAATCCTAGGCTAGAACTAAAAAGAAAAAAAGAGAGAAAACTCTCCAAACAGAAAAACTTTCTATCTCTCTCTTACAAAACGCACTGCGAACTGAGCCAGGGCTAAAATCATTTCAAGCACGGGTGCTTTAACCACAAAGTCCAATAAACCTTAGGTTAGTTCTTGTGGACCTTAAAAACCTTTGCTAAAGACTGAGGCTAAGGCTAGACAGATTTGGATCTTGATTGGTACTAGAGTACCTTTTAGGCCTATGGTCAGCATTCTAACCTAATCTATGCTCAAATAAAAAAGGCACTTATCTAAAACTATTAAAAACTTCATGGTCTAGAACAAGGGTTGAAACCTTAAGTTTTTGCTAAGGGACTAGCAAAAGCTAGGCATGGGGGTATGATGAGAACCTCATCATGAGCCATAACAAGCTCATTTTGACCTAATACAAAGGATAAAAGCTCCTACATAACTCAAGGAAAGGCTTAACTCAGAGAATTCTGAGTTTAAGGAGAAAACAAGTCATAAGGGGTAAAAATGCAATTTTACCAGTATAATCTGCATACAGGGTAATTCAGGGCCCAAACATAGGTCAAAGCAACTTAATAAGAATAAAAGTGGGATGAGATGATCTAGAAAGGGCTACAGCAATTCCAAGGAACTAAATGATAATCTGTAACCCTAAAACAACCCACTTCAATTCACGAGGTTCAAGGCAAAGTAAAAATAGAATAAACCCTCTAAAATTCATAGAAAAATAATCTCTAGGGTTTAGAACCTTCAATTTGGCCTTCAGAACCCATTTTGACCTACATTGAGAACCATGCCCAATTAATAACTTAATTTGGGTTTTCGCATAAATTGACCGATCAAACAAGGTTTAATATAGAAATGAAATTCACCATCAGATTCCTTAGGTCCTAATTAGTCATGTATAAAAACTTGAGCCTAAGAAGAAACCTCCTTGACCAACTTTACACTTTGGTCCTCATATATTTACTTTTTGGCCCTCAACTTTTGAACCCTCGCATTTTGGCCCGTAACTCTCCTTCGTTCTTTGCGTTCAGGTCCCCCTGCAAAACCTGCCAGCACCATGCTCCGGCGACCTTGCGCGGAGCATGGCGCCGCGCAGGGTGAGGGGGAGAGCCTGGCAAGCAAACCGGGGGTGCCCTGCGTCGTCAGCCGTCGCAGGGACACCCCCCTGGTCGCTGTAACCCACCATACCGGCCGTGCGAACACACGTACGGTATGGGTTTCCATCTCCGGCGTCCTCCGGCGAGGGAGACATGTCGTCTCCCTCCGCCTTCCTCCCTGATTCGGTCCCTATAAATACCCCCGTCGCTCCACCGTTCTTCCCAGCTCGGATCTGACGGAGAAAACCCCCAACTTTCCTCTCCTCTCACTTCGGCAGACGCCCACCAGCTCCGGCGGTTCCTCCTCCTCCTCCTCTTTGCTCTGCCGCAATACCAGCAGCAGAGACTTCTTCCCCTGCTCTTCCCGCGCCACGCTGTACCCAGCTGGCGCATCTGCGGCCCTCTGCTCGCCGCCGCCCCTTCCCCTGGGTATCTTCTTCTCCGGCGACAGTCGATACGACTGTCGCCCTGCCCCGGCCCCTTTCGTCTCCATAGCTAGGTCAGAACTCCTCCCCATCTCCCCCTCTTTCTTTTCCTCACTGTCTTTTATTTGATTAAACCCTCGACCGCTCCTGTCCACCGTCACCCCCCTCGTCTCCGGCCAAACTCCGGCGAGACGCTCCCATCACCCCAGCAACCCACACGGCTCGCCGACCACCGCAGAACCTCCGCCTCCTCACCCTGATCAATCCCCGCCCTTCCACTTCCCCCACATCACCCTCTGCAACCCCACCGAACAAACCCATCCACCGACCCACAGTCCGACCTAGGGCAGCCCTTGCACGCCGCCCCACGCCTCGCCACCACCCACACGAGCTTCGCCGCACTCTGGCGAAGCTCCCGGCACCTTCTGATTAGGCTGAGAGGCCGTTTTGCTGTGAGCAGGCCACTCGACCTCCGCCGCCATTGCCGTGCAGAAGGAGCTACTTCCGCCTGCAGCTGCAGGCGCGCCACGCCCAGATTCGACTCCCAGGCCTTGCGAGGCATTTCGACAAAGCATCAGGCTCGCAGCTGGGGAGAAGGCTTCGCGTGAAGCCGCGATCGCCCGCTGCTTTCTCCGCTGCGGGCGCTCAATTGAGGTGGGACATTTAGTCCCACCTTGGAAAAGTCTGAAGAGGCGCAGCGGTTTAAAGCGAAAAAGTGCTGGAGGCTTACTGCCTCAGCACACGGGGTGAGGTCCCCTTCACCCGCCCGGTTACCCGGTCTCGTCCGCGCTCACGCCCCGCTGATCTGACCTGACCCGACTTAGACTGACCTGCATTCCTCGCCCACCACGCACGCCGGTGGGCCTGGACCCGGGCGCGACCCGTACCCGGCTACCCGGCAGCTCTGGGAGAGCTATCCTATGAGCGGATTCTGTGAGAGAGAGACGGAGGGGCGGGGGGTAGAGTAGGTTTTTCCCCCTGACGTAAACTCTGAAGTGTGCAGGCACAGGTGAAGAAGAAGGACCGCGGAAGAAGAAGGAAGCTGAGGGAGACACTGTAGCAACAAGCGGTTTAAGTCGTCTGATTGGAAAATCAGATGACGTCCTGAAGGGAAAAGAAGAAAGAAGGAGAGACGACGTCCTGACAGGAAAAAGAAAAGAAGAAAGAAGGAGATCTGAAGAACAACAGAAGAAGGCGAGGCAGAGGAGAACACAGGGAAGAACTCAAAGAAGAAGAGCAGGAACAGCTGAAGGAAGAAGAAGAACATCACCACTGCAGATAAAGAAGAAGAGGAAAGCAGAAGATCTGAGACGAGGAGAAGCAAAGAGAAAAGAAGAAAAGACAACAAATTCTTTCTCTCTCTTTCTTTATTTTTTGTAAAAGAAACATGTATATCTCTAGAATACAACTTGCTCCCTGAGTTCGACCTCGGGAACTCTTTTATTTTCCGAGTAAAAAATTTATATATTTGAAATGTTGGCAATAACTGGCTATACTACAACGCTATAACAATAAAACCTGGTTATCTCAACGTTTCACTCAGCTTAGCTAAACTTGGTTGAGCTAAGCTACCTTAGCTGTCTCAACCAGCTCAATCCTCCTCGGGAGCACCAGACCCAGCTCACCTCAACACCATTCAACAAAAGCCAGCTCACTTTAGCTTGGCTTAGTATCTAGCAAAGAACTAGCAAGCTAAGCCAGCTAGAGTAGCACCATGTTGACCTCTTCAGAAACTGCCAGCTCCTCTTCAGCTCCAGATTCTTCAGATCCAGCTCTAACACCTCCTTCTCTACTCCACCATTAGCTAATCTAGCTTAGCTTAGCTTAGATTAGCTATGCTCTAGTTTCCTTGGCTTTTACCACCTAAAAACCCTACATAACAACTCTACCAACTAGCTCCACCTAAGCTCCACATATGCTAACCCTACTTGGTGCCAACCTAGCCTACCCACTACATCCGAAAGACACGTTAAAGTGGTGCCAAAACCACCATAACTACCTCCTTGTTGGTGCCACTTTTTCCCTCCAAAAGCCCCCCTCATCTCCACCACACATCTTCCCTTAAACCCATCTCCACCATCCACATAATGGCCCCTTCTAGAATCCAAGAAGTTGGCGCCAACCCATGGCACCTCTCCATGGTTGGCGCCACTTTTAGGTGTCCCTTGGCCACCCATAACCACCCCCCTTACACCCCTTTGGTGGAGCCAACAATCCTTAACCCTAGGATCACCTAACCACCTCCATCCTCCCATCTTAGCCCTCCATTTCAAGAGTCACCTTAATCCCTCATCCTACCCTATAAAAAGACCACTACCCATCACCACTCAAACCATCCTTGGCTAGCAAATTTCCTCTCATATTCCACCTAGAGCCCATGCCCAAGAGAGAAGAAGAATAAGAAGATTAAGGGGATATTCTATCCCTTTGGTGCCTTCCCCTCTTCCCTTCTCTCTTGAGCCTACTCTAGCCAAAGGAGGAGCCCGGCAAGGAAGATCTTTGGAGGAGATCTTGAAGGTTGTCCATGCCACCTTGGAGGAAAGCTTGAGGGTGGTGCACACCCACCTTTGGAGGAGAGCATTGAAGGTGGTAGCATCCACCTTGGAGGAGCTTTCAAGGAAGGAGAAGGAGACCTTTTCAAGCTAAGGAGCAGCTAGGCTTGGAGCAAGAAGACTCCCTTCTTCACCATATTTTGCAAGAGGATTTGTATTTCTTTTATTGCTTTTGTATTTTTCAATTATAGTAGAAGCATTCCTCTACTTGTCTTTGTAGAGGGCACAAATTCTGATTAATTGAATTGCCTTCTTTTTAATTTCTTATTGCAATTGTTACCTTTGTTCTAGCACTTATTTCACTTCCACTCCCTAAGTACTCCAGGCCTCCACTTTCCTACAGTGAGCTTAGGTAGTGGAAATTTTCTATCTCTTAAATTTTAGCTGAGTAATTATAGGTGTTAGTACTTCCATAACAATTCGCATTTTGCCTTTATCATTTCAAAACAAAAAACTTACATATTTAAAATACGAAAAAGCTAAGCAAGAGAGTTCATTTCCAAGCATCCTGTCTCCTTGGACATCCCTAGATATCCCCTATCTTGGGATATAAATTTAAAAGCATATGCAAGTTTGAGTGTTACAACGACATTAAAAACCCACTTTTACAAATCATGCGATTTTTTGAATCACTTTTTGGCACCGTTGTCGGGGTGGCACGGCTTTACATTGGTCATTTTGCTCTTGCTTGAACTGGATCTCATCCCCTTCTCTTTCTTTTCTTTCGTGTGTGCAGGAACTACAACGGGAAAGCAAGAATTTGGAAGCTAAAGCTTAAAGTTCCTTTTCTTCCCACTAATTTTTAGGTTGGTTGACTTTTCTGGTCACATGGTCAATTACAACTAGCAAAAAGATATTAAACTTAGCTTTCAAGACTCTAAACACTTTAATTAAGTGGAGTGGTGCCCATAAAAATCCATTGTTTGCTTGTACGCTTCACTAAACACCACTGCAATCCTAGTGTTGGTGTTCTATTTTTTGGGTCCAGATTTTCGTCCGCAGTTGATAAATCAATCCCTAATACCACAGGCCTCCTAAAATCATAAAATTTCATACAGTGATTGCAAATTAAGTTAGGAACATCTATTTCAAATTTCATATCAATTGGCTTTGTATTTAATGCTTTAAAATTCATAGACAGTAGAGGGGTCACACCCTCTAATCTTCCTATTTTGCTATTATCCGTGATTTTTAGAATTTCTATACTCATCCAACTTTTGTAAAATTTAGCTTACTGGAATTCTTCTGAAATTTTACACATTATATAAAATCACTAAAATTTTCTGAGGTCGGTGGAAATACTGAAAAGTCCAAAATACCCACGAGTATCATTTCTGGACTTTGACACCAGTACAAGTAAAAATTCAAAACAATTACCAAATAAACTCCTAAAATCTTACAAAAATATTTTTTGGAACCCTTGTTTGATTCTCTTGAAAGTAGTGGTGTTGTTTGAATTGTTTGAACCACTACTTAATATAGAAAGCCTAAAAATAACTCATTGGTAGTTAAATTTCTATCCTATAACTAATTGGATTAGGGCTTCTTTTTTTTATTTTTAGAAACAAACAACAAAAGGAAATATATCTTCACCCATACAACTTGATTTACTCTTGTTTGTGGAATCTCAAACTTGTTCCAAAACTTAAAAAGAAAATCCTAAAAATACACTAAGTAAAATCCAATCCTGAAAGACAGAAATACAATAATTGTGTGACAACTTGCTCTTCATTGGAGCCACTTTCCAATTCCTGCACACACAATAAAAAAAAATTGAAAAAAAAGGGCAACAACCCAATTAACACCCTCCACATTCCATGTGCACTATAGTATTCTAGACCTAACTAAAATCTGTAGCAACTTGACCCCTCAGGCTTCATCAACTTAGGCTTGCTATATAGGTCTTAAGCCTTCTTTAGTTAATACCAATTCTACCATCTATATCTGGTGTTCAGGATGAGGGGCTGTGTGAAACGACCATGAGCAGGTTTGTACAAGCACCTGAGGTTTTCCCTAGGAAACGTTTGGGCCCAAACCTCCCCTTAAGCAACTTGGCTAGATTTGTTGACAGAACGGGTATTCACTATTGATTACTTATTTCCTACGTAGACCAAGTCTTAGGTTTATTTTTAGGGAGTCACACTTAAGTTAGGTTTATCTTTGGTTGTTTGATTTGCACACTTTTTCTCATCTCTTTCTCTTCTCCTCCCCTCCAATTCTTCCCAAACAGTGCATGCACGGGTGACGGTCCCAAAAACCACACCTTGAGGGACCATCTGATTTCGCCCCCTACAGTAGAAAATCGCTGTTTTCTTCTCCCTCCTCTTCTAAAAAAATGGAAAACCCAAGAAGTCGACAAAAACATTCTGCTTCCACTTCTAACCCATCAACAGACCCATAAGCTGACTTCACCCTCCCTCACCTCCCTAATTGGGAGCAACCAGAAATTCCAGCAGGGCCAGGTGGCCCTCTAATTATAACTCAAAATTCAAATCCCTTTGCCTTAATAGTCTACCATTTGGTTCGACTATAACAAAATTAAGAAGATTTAGCTAGGACTATCACAATCCTAGCTAACCAAGGGCAAATTCCACCACCCTGCAAACAGCCTGTCGTTCCTCTTAAGGATTTCTATGATCCTTCCAATTACGAGGAAAGACCAGGGGTGGTCATACCATAAGGGGATTTTGAGATCAAACCAGCCATTCTGAACCTTATCAAACATTTTCATGGTCTTCCAAGAGAGGACCCTTTTTGTCATCTCGAGGAATTAACTGTCCTCGCTCAAACCACTCGTTCCCGCAATGTGCTGGAAGATATATGACTAATGATACTTTTTCTTCTCTCTCTTAAAGACAAAGCGTCTCATTGGCTTAGAATGGTTGGGTGCCCTATTACCACCTGGCCCCAATTGAAAAGCACTTTTCTAAAAAAACCTTTTTCGGTCGGTCGAATGAATGCATTAAGAAGATCCATAATGACCTTTCAATAGAAAATTGGTGATCCCCTCCATGAAGCCTGAGAAAGATTTTAGGAACTTCTAAGAAGTTGTCCCCACCATGAAATTCCATAACGGCAGTTAGTGCAGATCTTCTATCATGGATTAGAAGATCAATTGAAACGATTTATGGATGCCTCATGTGGGGACAATTTTCTTAACAAAGACGCCGAAAGTGCCTATCTTCACTTTGAAGAAATGAGTGAAAACTCATTTAACATGACTTCAATGGACACTTTTGGTAAAACACAAAACCCCAGACATGGAGTCCATGAAATTGACTCCAAATCCACCTCTGTTCTAGTCACTCAAGATGATCTATATATGTTAGCTCAACAACTGGACCAGATGCAAATTCACCAAAAGAAAATGGAAGAAAAGCACACAAATAAACAAGCTCCACACATTCACTCTCCTCACATTAACCCTCCACACATTCTCCGAAGAGAAAATGTGCATAATATTGATGCCACACCTGCTAGTCAGCAATTGTCAACTGATTTCCTGTAGGAATTGACTGGGAATTTTGATCAAAATATTTTTGATCCCACCACGGAAAATATTTATGCTCAAAGCAATTTAGAAACCCCTCCAACACTTTCAATCAAAATTGGACTAACTCGAGTCACTCCTGCAAAAGCCCGAACTCGATTCCTTTTCCCAAGTGAAACTATTTTGGGAATTATGGGCAACCTGTGTATCAACCTGGACCATCCTAAGACAATATTAACAATCAGGTCATTAAAGTTTGCAAGGAATGCAGACTCAGATGATAGAAGTAACCCACATGATTACCAACTTGCAACAAGAAGTTAAGGTTACTCCTAATCATTGACCTATTGGGAATTTACCTTCCCAACCCATGCCCAACCCAAATAATCAAAGGAATCAGTTCCAAGGTGGATATCCCAGTCAACCCATTCAACCTGCACCTCAGCATCCACTGGGTTTCAATAACAGTCAGGCTTCCCATCCTCATCCTAGAAACAACCAGATTGGAAATGTAGTTACTTTGAGGGATGGGAAAACCACTCACAATCCCCTGGCTATTAAAGAAACCCGCTTTAATGAAACACAGATTAACTCTTCCCCATCTCCCTCTCATATTGTTTAGGAACCAATTAATGCAAAACAGGGAAACCCTGCTTCATTTCCACAAGCCCTCCACTCTTCAACAAATAAGAAAAAGAAGAAATCCGAGCCCACTGAGAAGGAATTAATGGATTTATTTGGGCAAGTACAAATTAATATCCCTCTAATAGATGCCATTAGATACATCCCTACTTATGCAAAATTCCTAAAAGATTTGTGTACCCTGAAAAGGTAGCCCCGAAATTTAGGAAAGGTGATCTTTCCGGAGATAGTCAGCTCAGTTGTGAAGAGTTGACTGCTTCTTAAGAGAAAAGATCCCGGTGCCCCCCTTATTCAAGTTATCATTAATGATACTTCATTTGATTGCGCTTTGTTGGATCTTGGTGTCTCAATTAATCTTATCCCTACAATTGTTTTTGAGGAATTTAAGATCGGTGAATTAAAGCCTGTTGAGGTTACTCTCCAATTAGCCGACTGATGAGTCTCTTACTCAACTCAGTTAATTAAGTTAATTTTATTTAATTAAGAGTAAAGAAAAGTCACTTAGGTTAACTAGAAGTTATGTCGGTTGTGTAGTATAGGGTCGAGTTAACCTAACATTTTAGAAATTTTTATTGGTTGAGTCCAGGTCGTTCGCTGGGAGATATAATTCATTCTAAATTCACTAATTATCTTTTATTTTTCTTTATAAGTATAGGAGGTAAATTTAAGTTAATTTAAAAGCATGGAATTTTCCAAATGATTTAAACTTTAAGGAATATACAAAATCCCAAACGAAAACACATTTACTCAAATGATCTACTTTCTTAACAAGTAAACAAGTTAATTTCTATTTTAATTCAAAAGAAGTAAGGCAACTAAGAGTTTTTCTAATTACAACAATTGATAGGAAAAAGAAATTTTACATATAGCAAGAAAAACAAATTATTCTTTTTATTCTTCAGCCTCTCTCTCTCTTTTCTTCTTCTTCTTTCTTTCTTTCATTCTCTCTTTTCCTTTTATTTATCCTTTATATTTTCTCTCTATCTTTTATTACTCTCTTATTCTCTCGACCTCTCTTCTTTCCTCTCTTCTTATATTCCTACCTTCTTCCCTTAGTCTTTTTCTTCTTAGTTCCCTTAATGCCTATTCTTCTCCTTTCTTTCCTTTAGCCTTTTCTCCTTGGTTCCCTTAGCTTCTTCAGCTTTCTTTCTTCAACACTTAGTGATTTCATCACTTCAACTCTTCTGCTTCTATGCTTCTTGGCTTCCCTTAAAATCTTCAGCTAAACTGGGTTTATTTGCTCTTTAACCAAAAATTATTTTTGTATTTACGACGAGGTCCTTTCGAGGATACATAGCACCCTGAGATCAGGGTGAGACCAGACCCTACTCGGTCCTCGCCTGATTTCATTAGGTTCAATTTTGATTTATTTCTTGATTCACAGATTCTTGCCAACCAGCTCAACGCCCCCCAGGGCCAACACATTCACACATGTCCACTTGGGTGCACACCCATAGGCACACACATGCTCAGATTGATCAGGGTTCAGATTCGCGTCGACTGCTTGACAACTGGCATTCCTATACAACAAATCAGTTTTATACTAAGGCACCCACTCATAAACTACCGATGTGGGACTATGTTTCCCCCTCCAGACCTGACTTCAATAGAGGAATTCTTCCTACTAAGAGTTCCAAATCAAACTATTCAAAGCTTGATGGAAAGCTCTAAGGTGGCTCTACAAGATTATGTAATCAATTTTAGGTTAAGGGAATGTTTTCCTCTTCAATTTGAAGAGTGAATCTAGGGGTTTCCCAGGGGGTTTTATTGCTTGGAAATGGAAATTAATGTTACAGAATTTACAGGATAGCTTTTCAAACATAGCTAAGTGTCAAAATATGTTCTACAAGGAATTTTGCATCTGCTTGTGTGGATTTAAAGCTCTTGAAGCTTCAGGTTTCAGCAAAGAAGCATGAAGCTTCTCTAAAAGCTTTAGAGAATGAAATTTCTAACTTAAAATAGGTGTACAGACACAGAAGAACATTCTTAATCGATTAAAATAGATTATAAGGGTTGTTACAAATTGATATAGGTAGGATTTTAGATTAAATCTCATCAAAAAGCTTCTATCGTCAATTGGGTTCAAAAATAACCCAAATTGGCAAGTTTAAATTCCAACCAAAATTACAAGTCTGAGCTCAGTAAAATAGTTCTAATACCATCCAACAGATTCTCAGAATCAATTCTACCTCCTCAATTCTTCAGTTCGAGCTCAGAATCAGAATATCCTCCTCAGGTTTGACTATGAGGCTCAAAAATTGACTTTCTGATTTAAGCCTCTTAACAAGAAATTAAAGCCTTGCATATGATCCTTTCAACTTCAGAAATTCACTCAACCTCTTAAACAGGTGTGTAAACCCTAGAAATTAGGGTCCAGGCTCATCGCCTGAGATCCTAAGTCACTTTGTTCGTCAAAAGAATCAAAGGTTCATTACACAGATTTGAAGGCATAATTAAATTCAGTGCATTGCACTGAAGCATTTAGATCCATCAAATGCCTCTTTTAAACTTCTGTCTGACTTCTCCAACTCTGCCAGGGTTGGAGAAGATGAACTCCTAATATACAGCTCCAGATGTTAAAATCTCAAATTAAAGACCTCAAACTACTCAATAAACAATATCATGTCAATTTGGAGCTTTTCAACAAGTTCTAAAGGCTGAAGACTAATTTCAACTTGTCAGAGCTCGCCGAAGCTCCGGTGAGTGCAGAAAAAGGCAAAATCGTGTACAAAAAGGTGAATTGTGCCATTTTTAATCTGCAAAGGTTACTAAGGTTGCAAAGAACCTCAGGATCTCATTAAATTCTTCTTTAATTCATTACATGAATGATTAATCAATAAAATTAGTTTGAATAGATTTTAAGTGGGTTGAAGCACAGGACTTAGTCTCTCACTCAAATGAGTGACTAAGACAAGTCAAAATAGTATTGCGAAGATAAATAAATGCATATTTATAATTTAAACTATTCATGAGCTACCATTGACAGCGAGCTCATAAACTTAGATAAAATTAGGCTTTTAAGTTATCTATAATAATTATTCAAATTAAGATGATATTTAGGATCCTTTAATGTTGAGTAAGTGATGGAGGATCCTATGAAGGTGGATCTAAGCTTAGTTATTGTTGCCTTGGACAGCGACAGTAGCTGTGAAGGTGAAGGTGGATTAGGTGATACAATGATCAATAAAGTGTTTAAATGGGTTAGAAGTGATCATGAGGGTTAAAAGAAGATGATCAATGAATTCAAAAGATGAAATTAAAGCTCTGGCGAACTCAAGGAGCTCGCCAGAGTTGAAGAAGATGATCTGAGAAATTAGACAGTACAACTAAACTATCTACCAAACTACCTACCAAAACTACTCCTACTACTCCTAATCTACCATTACTTGGACGGAGTCAATAGGGTTCCGCCGAAGGTTCATAGCGGACGATGAAATCATATGGTTAAAAGAAGATCTCTAACGGGCAAAAATGGATGGAGTAGAGGATCTCCTTGGTCGTTGCCTGTGTCCAGAGTCGTGGCTGACCTCGACGGATCTCCTCAGCTAATCAAAATGGACGGAGGAAGTCGGAAGTTGAGATGGGGATTCGCCAGAGTTGTGGAGATAATAGCCTATTGAAGTATGCTATAGTGAAGAAGAGGGAAGGGAGCCAACTTGAGAGAAATAGGAGGGGTGAGGGGGTATTTATAGTGGATGGCGAGGAAGAAAGTGGCGAGGTCTGGACGAAGAAGAAGTTTGGGGAGCTCAACCTCCAGCATTGTCTCCAACTATGGTGAGGTTAACTCCCACCAGAAATTAGGATTTTCGAGTAATCCAAACCAATGGATGAAGATGGAGTGGTGAGCCCACGCTCCAAGAGCTTGGAGAAAGAAGGTTGATGTTGGTAGGGCAGTGATCGTGCGGTGGAGGCACTCTCCGTCGTCAGTCGTTCACTCGGCTGGAGAAGAAGAAGAAGAAAGGGATAGGGACCAAAGTGCAATGAAACTTAAGGGCCTTTATGAAGATTAAGGACCTGATTGCAATGAATTTTAAGGACCAAAATGTAAACCTAGGTTTTAAAAGTTTATTTTAACTTAGATTTTTTTCAACTTTTTATATATATTAGTAAATAAGGTAATTATTACATTTTCACCTTGAATTTACATTTTTGACCTTTTTAGGTTAATTTATTAGATTAAGTAAAATTACTTAAGTTATTATATACTTAGATATATATTATGTTTAAGTTACTTAACTTATTAATTAAGGAAATGATTAATAAGATTTTGAGTCTAATTATTAATTAGATTGTTAATAATGTCAATTGAATGATAAAATATCATTTTTAGCTTATTTTAAGCTCCTTTACTATATATCCCTTAATTCATAATTAACCCTTATAAATTCATAACCTTAGCCAATTAACTAGGAAGACTAGTTAATTAGGGATAATTAGAGATCATGATGAACCTCTCATCACCTACCAATCTACAATTAAACCAAGGGAAATTGTTGAGGATGTTCTTGTTCGAGTCAAAAATTGTCTATTTGTAGTAGACTTTTTAGTCCTAGACATAGAGGTACCAAAAGCACTAAAGTTTGGCCCGATTATTCTTGGAAGACCATTCTTAGCCACCGCCCATGTGAATATTGATTATGATTCTGCAAAGATGAAGATCATGTGTGGTGGCGAATCTGTAATCGTAGACATTTTTCAAGCTTCTTGGAGGTTCCAAGAACCAGATTTCTTTGATGATTCGGATTCAGAAATAGAAAACATTGTGGAGGAAACTTTGCAGATTTCCCATTTAGGTTCCTATTTTGCCATCAATACAGTTCTTGAACAATCCACCTTTCTCACCCTTCCCCCATAGCCACACATTCAGTTGACCCTTTCACTCTCACCTCCCCACTAACCCATAAAGCAGAAATTCTTTCTGAGCCGGGACCACAATTGGAATTAAAACCTTTGCCCGACTCCCTTAAATATGTCTTCCTAGGTGCTAATCAGACCCTACCCCTGATTATAAATTCTGGACTTACCGGGGCACAAGAGCACAAACTTCTCTAAGTTTTGAGTAAATATCCGGCTGGACCCTTGCTGATCTTAAGGGTATTCATTCATCCTATTGTACACATCGTATATATTTAGAGGACGATTCTCACCCCACCTGCCAACCACAAAGGTGCTTGAACCCTATTATGTAGGAGGTGGTAAAAAAGGAGATTATTATGTGGCTAGATGCTGATATCATCAACCTCATTTCTGATAGCTCCTGGGTTAGTTCAACACAAGTTGTGCCCAAAAAGGTTGGATTAACAGTTGTCACTAATGATAATGGGGAGAATGTAACCACTCGAATTGCCTCTTCTAGGCGTGTGTGTATTGATTATAAAAAATTAAACACCGCCACCAAGAAGGACCATTTCCCGCTCCCCTTTATTGATCAAATCTTGGAGCGGTTAGCAAGATGGGATTTTTACTATTTTCTAGATGGTTATTCCGGTTATAATCAGGTAGCAATTCATCCTAAGGACCAGGACAAGACAACTTTCACCTGCCCCTTCAGAACCTTTGCTTTTCGAAGGATGCCCTTCGGTCTTTGCAATGCACCTACGACTTTTCAAAGGTGTATGCTTGCAATATTTTCAGACCTGGTAGGTGAATGCTTAGAAGTCTTTATGGATGACTTCTCTATTTTTGGAGATTCCTTTGACCATTATCTCAAAAATCTTTAAGGAACTCTCCAAAAATGCATAGAAGTCAATCTGGTCCTCAGTTGGGAAAAAAGTCATTTCATGGTCCAGGAAGGTATTGTCTTAAGCCATGTTATTTCAAAACAAGGAATCACGGTAGATAAAGCAAAAATAGATGCTATATCTAAGCTCCCACCAACCACTTCTGTCAAATGGATCAGATCCTTCTTGGGTCATGTGGGTTTCTACCGTCGATTCATACAAAATTTTTCCAAAATCTCCAAGCCCTTAAGTCAGCTACTCACTAAAGACCAGCCATTTGATTTTAATGATAAGTGCCTAGAGAGTTTTTTGAGGTTGAAGAAATAGGTTACTGAGGTGCCAATTTTACAGGGACCTAATTGGAATAGTCCCTTTGAATTAATGACAAATGCCTCAGATTTTGCTGTAGGGGCCATTTTAGGGCAAAGAATTGGCAAGAAGGCCATTGTAATCTATTATGCTAGCAAAACTCTTGATGAAGCACAACGGAATTACATGGTTACTGAAAAGGAACTTCTTGCCATTGTATTTGCCTTAGAAAAATTTAGATCTTATCTTTTGGGGTCACATGTCACTGTATATACTGGCCACTCAGAAATTAAATATTTGCTGACAAAGAAAGATGCGAAACCCCACCTTATCCATTGGCTTTTGCTGCTCCAGGAATTTGACCTGAAAATCAAGGATAAGGCAGGATAGCATAATGTAGTGGCTGACCATCTCTCTCGTCTTATGACGAATGACATAATGACCCCACCTGATCAGTTCACCGATGAAAGCATTTTGGTTGCTACGACCCTCCCTTGGTTTGCACCCATCGCAAACTATTTAGCAACAGAATGAATCCCTGCTGATTGGCCAAAACCAAAATGGGATACGCTCTTTGCTGATATTAAATACTATTTTTGGGAGGAGCCTGACCTTTTCCGCAATTGTGCTGATCAGGTCATTCGACGATGTGTACCTGATTCTGAAATCTATGATATTTTTACACATTGTCACTCAATGGCCTGTGGCAGACATTTTTTGGGCAAAAAAATTGCAGCTTAAATCCTTAATGCGGGATTTTATTGGCCCAGCTTGCACAAAGATGCACATGACTCTGTTCGATCCTGTGTGCATTGCCAAAGCATTGGCAACATGACTAGGAAGGATATGATGCCCCATAATCCTACTTTAAAGGTTGAAATTTTTGATGTTTGGGCATTGACTTCATGGGACTGTTCGTCAACTCTGGTGGGTATTTATATATACTAGTCGTAGTCGACTATGTTTCAAAATGGATAGAAGCAATACTCACCCGCACTAGTGATCATCATATGGTTATTGAATTTCTTAAGAAAAATATTTTCTCAAGATTCTGCATTCCAAAAGCCATTATTTGTGACGGAGGTTCACATTTCACTCACAATTCCGTCACCTTCTTTCTAAATATAGGGTGAATCATAAAATTTCCACACCTTCTCACCCCCAAACTAATGGCCAGGCTGAAGTTTCTAACTGGGAAATTAAAAATATTTTACAAAAGACGGTTAGGCCCGACCGTAAAGATTGGTCAACCAAATTGGACGACGCTTTATGGGCCTACCGTACTGCATTTAAAACTCTGCTTGACATGTCTCCCTTCCATCTGATTTTTGGGAAGGCATGCCATCTCCCGGTAGAACTAGAACATAGGGCTTTTTGGGCAATAAAACAACTCAACATGGATTTATCTGACGCCAGTATCCATAGAAAATTACAATTAACTGAATTCAAAGAATTACGTAATTTTTCCTATGAAAATGCGAGGATTTACAAAGGCGAAACAAAGAAATTTCACGGTAAACATATTGTTCGGAAACACTTTGATGTTAATCAATGCATTTTGCTTTTTGATGTGAGATTATGTCTTTTTCCTGGCAAATGAAAATCTAAATGGACCGGCCCCTTTATTATCCATAAAACATATCCATACAATGCAGTTGATCTTTTTGATCCAAAAACTAATTAGACATTTCAAGTCAACGGCCAATGTTTAAAGCAGTATTTTGATCATACGCCTAATCTTCCATCTGAATCTTTTAATTTTATTGAGCCAGCCACCTTTGATCACTAATGCATACTACGCCCGGTTGAATGGCGTAAAAGATAGCACTGGATGGGAGGTAACCCATCATCTCTTTTCCTTCTTTCCTTTTTCCTTGTTTCAGGTTTTGACCATCCTAAAATCGACTGCCCTTCACTAAGGTGATCCCTTTTCCCTCTTAATGCATGAGGACATTGCATATCTTAAGCATGGGAGGGTGTTTCTAAATTTGACGATCGATTTAGGATTTTCAAAACCTAAAAGCATGCACTTTTCATTAGTTATTTTATATTCCTGCTTGCATACCCAAAAAATAAATATAAATGTTGAAAACTTCTTGAGGAAAAATTTTGAAATTAGGACTAAGGTTGAAAAACTCACTTTTGGTACAATGGGATTTAATCTTTAACAAACTAGGGACAAGGATGCAGATCTGATCATTAGAATTTCTGGGTCTATTTTAGACTAGATCAGATGTCCTTCTTTAAAAATTCCACCTGAACTCATGATAGCTCAGGTGACTTGATCCTATTTTGTAATGTGGAAAGTATTTGGCATAGTTTCTGATTCAGAAACTTGCATGTTCTGAGACACTTCTTGTGTCAATTTTCACACACAAGCCAACACTTAAAAACAACTAAAAATTTGAAAAACTCCCTTATTTGGACTTAGTAAAAGTCTGAAGTAGATCATTGGTTTGAGTTCCCACCACCGAGAAGGAGGAAAATGCCTGCTTTAAGGATGTGATGTTAACATGTTATCGCCTCGGTGCTACTCCATATCTATATTTCATATCTTTAGACGGAACATTAAAGCGCATTTTAGTAGCTCAAGTGTCTTGAACGGTGCTCTAACTATAGTGTCGGAGCAAGAGCTTGAGTTTGCTTAGAGCGCCCCTTTACACCACATTGTGTTTTGGGGTTGTGAGCTCTTGGGTGGTGTCATGGACAGTACTATCCCGAAGTACTGGCGCCAGAGCCCCCTCGAGGAATGGTAACAGGAATGATGATCCCGACACATCTGTTGTAAGACTAAGCTAAAAATAAGCATGGGGGAGAAAAAAATAATAAATAAAAAAATAAATTAATTAATTAACATGCCCTTATAAATGTTGGCTTTTCACAACCACGGACACAAGGTTTTAAAGGATTTTGCAAGTTGCGAATCAGATTCATGAGCCAGAAAAATCCAAAAAACAAAAATTTCAAGCCATCTAAACTAACAAGGGGTTAATTTGAGAATTTTTTGGAGGATATATTGATCCCATTTTGTCTAATAGTTGGATCCAAAACAAATCTCGATGTTTATCCTTAACAAATCCCATGCCTCTTGTATTTAGATCAACCAAGGTCCCTTAATCTTTTTTTCCTCAAAAGTCAAAAAAATTAGATTTCCCAAAAATTCCATTTTCCTAAAAAATTAAAGTTTTGCTAAGAGACTAGCAAAAGATAAGCTTGCAGGTGTGATAAACGACAGTTTATCATCACTCTTATGCATTAAAACAAACCTAGCTCTTAGAGTTTTGCTCTGCAAATGGGTTTTTGGGCTGCATTTAGGCATTAAGTAGGTTAGACATGCATTGCATTTTCTTTTCCTGATTTAATGTGTTTTTGTTAGTGTTAGGGATGAACAGATATACAAATCTCTAAAACCCCATCACTCAAGAAGGCAAATGGTGAAGGAGGAGCTCTGATTAACTAGAACTCAACTTGATCCAGCTTACCACAGCGGGAACCTAGCTCACTTGGACTAGGGTTAGCTCATCCCAGCTCTATTCAGCTAATCTCAGTTGAATGACAGCTCATCTTAGCTCACCCTAGCTCAAGTCAACTTAGATCCAGCTCAATTTAGTTCAGTCTAGCTCATCTCAACTCCCACTAGTCCACAGGGAGCTCTAGCCAGCTCAGCTGAGTTGACTGGAGTTCACCCCAGCTCAGATCTAGCTACATCCAGCTCCACTCAACTCCAGCTAGCTGAAGAAGAACTCATCCCAACTCAAGAAGCTCAAGTCCAGCTCTCAGGGACTCAGCTTAGCTCAACTTGGTTGAGCTAAGCTACCTTAGTTGTCTTAACCAGCTCAGCCATCCCCAGGAGCACCAGACCCAGCTCACCTCAGCTCCATTCAATAGAAGCCAACTCACTTTAGCTTGGCTTAGTATCTAGCAAAGAACTAGCAAGCTAAGCCTGCTAGAGTAGCACCATGTTGACCTCTCCAGCAACTGCCAGCTCCACTTCAGCTCCAGATTCTTCAGATCCAGCTCCAACACCTCCTCCTCTACTTCACCATTAGGTAATCTAGCTTAGCTTAGCTTAGATTAGCTATGCTCTAGCTTCCTTGGCTTTTACCACCTAAAAACCCTACATAACAACTCCACCAACTAGCTCCACCTAAGCTCCACAAAAGCTAACCCTACTTGGTGCCAACCTAGCCTACCCACTACATCCAAAAGACACTTTAAAGTGGCACCAAAACCACCATAACTACCTCCTTGTTGTTGCCACTTTTTCCCTCCAAAAACCCCCCTCATCTCCACCACACATCTTCCCTTAAACCCATCTCCACCATCCACATAATCCCCCCTTCTAGAAGCCAAGAAGTTGGCACCAACCCATGGCACCTCTCCATGGTTGGCACCACTTTTAGGTGTCCCTTGGCCTCCCATAACCACCCCCCTTACACCCCTTTGGTGGCACCAACAATCCTTAACCCTAGGATCACCTAACCACCTCCATCCTCCCATCTTAGCCCTCCATTTCAAGAGTCACCTTAATCCCTCATCCTACCCTATAAAATGACCACTACCCATCACCACTCAAACTATCCTTGGCTAGCAAATTTCCTCTCATATTCCACCTAGAGCCCATGCCCAAGAGAGAAGAAGAAGAAGAAGATTAAGGGGATATTCTATCCCTTTGGTGCCTTCCCCTCTTCCCTTCTCTCTTGAGCCCACGCCAACTAAAGGAGGAGCCCGGCAACGAAGATCTTTGGAGGAGATCTTGAAGGTGGTCGATGCCACCTTGGAGGAAAGCTTGAGGGTGGTGCACTCCCACCTTTGTGAGAGAGCATTGAAGGTGGTAGCATCCACCTTGGAGGAGCTTTCAAGGAAGGAGAAGGAGACCTTTTCAAGCCAAGGAGCAGCTAGGCTTGAAGCAAGAAGACTCCCTTCTTCACCAGATTTTGCAAGAGGATTTTTGTTTATTTTATTGCTTTTATATTTTTCAATTCTAGTAGAAGCATTCCTCTACTTGTCTTTGTAGAGAACATAAATTCTGATTAATTGAATTGCCTTCTTTTTAATTTCTTATTGCAATTGTTTCCTTTGTTCCAGCACTTATTTCACTTCCACTCCCTAATTACTCTAGGCCTCCACTTGCCTAGAGTGAGCTTAGGTAGTGGACATTTTCTATCTCTTAAGTTTTAGCTGTGTAATTATAGGTGTTAGTACTTCCCATCACAATTCACATTTTGCCCTTATCATTTCAAAACAAAAGAATTACACATTTAAAATACCAAAAAGAAAGTTGAGATTTATTTTCTAAGCAAGAGAGTTCATTTCCAAGCAACCTACCTCCTTGGATGACCCTAGATACTCCCCTATCTAGGAATATAAATTTAGAAGCGTATGTGAATTCACGTATTACAATGACATGAAAAACCCGCTTTACAAATCACGCGATTTTTCGAATCAGTTCCCCATGTGATTTAGAATCCTTGAGTGAAATTTCAAGATTTTAAGAGTTCTGTGGCGATCGGACTTGATTTTTCAAGCCTGGATAGAAATCTAAACCCAAAAAATAGAACACAAACACTTGGATTTGAGTGGTGTTTAATGAAGCATACAAGCAAACAATGAATTTTAATGGGCACCACTCCACTTAATTAAGATGTTTGGGATCCTGAAAGCCAAGTTTAATATTTTTTTTGGTTGTTTTAATTGACTATGTGACCAAAAAATAGAACCAACCTGAATTTCATGAGAAGAAAAGGAACTTTGAGCTCTCGCTTCCAAATTCCCCCTTTCTTCTTGCAATACCTCCAAACACAAGAGAAAAGAAAGAGAAGGGGATGAGATCCACTTCAAGCAAGAGAAAAATGATTAATGCAAAGCCGTGCCTTCCTTGCAACAGCACCAAAAAGTGAACGAATTTTACGCAGTTTGTAAAATACATCGTTGTAACGTGCAAAACCTATCAAATCTTAAATTTATAAACCTAGATAGTGGGGTATCTAGGGTCGTCTAAGAAGGCAAGTTTGCAAATATTAAATCTTTTGCTTGGAAAATAAATCTCAACTTTCTTTTTTTTTTATTTTCAGTATATCATTTTTATGTTTATGAAATAACAGCGAATATGCGAGTTGTTGGCAAGAAAGTGACTAACACCTAACTGAATACACTACTCCTAAAGTGGCAAGTAGATCCTCTCCCTAAGATCACTCTAGGCAAGTAGAGGACTAGAATAATTAGGGAGGGAGTGAACAATGCTAGAAACAAAGCAACTAAGAATGCAACTAAAGAAGGCAACTTGATTAATGAGAAAGTGTTGTACAAAAACCCTAGCAGAGGAAAGCTTCTACAACTAGAATTATAAGTACAAAGTAAAGAAACACTAATCCTCTAAAAATTGATGAAGAGGGGAGGCTCCTTGCTCCAAGCCTAGTAGCTTCTGGGCTTGAAAAGAAGTTCTCCAACTCTTTATCTCTAAAAACTCCACCAAATTGATGTCCTCCAAAGCAAAGCCCTAAGGGGGTGTGCCCTAAGCTTCTCTCCAAGGGTGGACGTCCAACCTAGGTCCTCCTCCCTTGCCTGGCCAACCTCCTTGAGATGGAAAGGACCTACTCCTTGGCGTTGCCCAAGTTGAAGAGAGTGAAGAGAAGAAGGCACCAAAGGGGCGGGTGATGTGCCCCCTTAATCTTCTTCTCTACTCCTTCTCGACGGTAGGTGTAGGTGGGTATAGGTAGAACAATACACTCACGGAGGATGATTTTTATGTGGTGATATGGTAGGTTTATATAGAGTTGGAGAGGGGGGTAGTTGGCGTGAATAGGTGGAGGGATAGGATGGAGTTTGGTGGTGGTTATGGTGGTTAAGTTAATCCTAAGGTGGAGATCACTTGGCGCCACCATAAAGGGTGCAAGGGGGTAGTTATAGGCTGAATCCACCCCTTGGTGGATGTCCATGGTGGAGGGGCTGCCTGCATTTTGGCCAAAATAGTGCTCTAGAAGGGGGGCCATTTTGGAGGGAAAATGGAAGCTGGAGAATGGGTTTAAGCTTAGGTGTAGGGTGGAGGTTTGGGCATTTTTGGAGGGAAAAGTTGGTGCCAAAAAGGGGGGTAGTTAGGGTGGTTTTGGCCCCAACTTCTTGGTGCCCTTTGGTGGTGGTTGAGGGGTGAAAGGTGGTGATGGTGGTGGTGCCAACTTGGAGTGGATGGAGCTAGCTTAGGTGAGCTTTAGGTAGGGATTAGTTGGTGGATCTTGTTAGGTAGAGTTTTAGGGTGGTAAATGCCAAGGGAGATGGAACCTAGCTAAGCTAAGCTAAGCTAGCTTAACTATTAATGGAGTAGAGGAGTAGGAAATGGGAGCTAGGGTTTTTGAAGAGGAGCTGGACAGAAGGAGTCTGGAGGTGAAATGGAGCTGGCAACTGCTGAAGGGGGTGACATGGAGCTACTCTAGCTTGCTTTGCTTGCTAGTTCTTTTCTAGCTGCTAAGCCAAGCAAATGTAAGCTAGCTTCTACCATATTGAGCTAAGGTAAGCTAGGTCTGGTGCTCCTAGGGAAGATCAAGTTGGTTGAGGCAGCTAAGGTAGCTTAACTTAATTGAGTTGAGCGAAGCTGAGTACCCAAGAGCTGGACTTGAGCTTCCTAGGCTGAAATGAAGTCATCTTCAGCTAGTTGGAGTTGAGTGGTGCCGGATGTAGCTGGAGCAGAGCTGGGGTGAACTCTAGTCAACTCAGCTGAGTTAGCAAGAGCTCCCTGTGAACTAATGGGAGCTGAGATGAGCTAGACTCAGCTAAGTTGAACTGGATCTGAGAAGACCTTAAAATGGCAGCAGAAAGTGATGCGAAAAATTACGTGATTTGTAATTAGGGTTTTTAAAGTCCTTGCAACATGTGAAATCGCATACGCTTTTAAATTTTTATTCCTTGATAGGGGAGTATCTATGGTCGTCCATGGAGGCAAGATTGCAATTCAAATCTCTTGCTTTTAAATGAAACTCAATCTTTCTTTTTGGTATTTTAAATATATAATTTTTATGTTTTGAGATGATGAAGGCAAAATGCGAATTATTGACGGAAAAGCAACTAACTCCTACAATCACTAAGCTAAAACCTAAGTGACAAATATGACCCCTCCCTAAGCTCACTCTAGCCTTGTGGAGGCTTAGAGTAATTAGGAAAGGGAAGTGAAAAAGTTCTAGAACAAAGATAAAGCAATTGCAATAGAAAGTGAAAAGAAGGCAAATTGATTTAGTAGAATTTATGCTTTACAAAAACATGTAGAGGAATGCTTCTACTTAAAAAGGAAAATATAAAAGCAATAAAAAAACACAAATCCTCTTGCAGAATTTGGTAAAGAAGGGAGGCCTCTTGCTCCAAGTGTAGCTACTCCTTGGCTTGAAAGAAGGTCTCCTTCTTCTCCTTCCATGCTATGCTCCTCCAAGATGGTGTCCTCCAAGGTGGAAGCTTCTACCATAACTTTCCTCTTCCAAGGGTGGGCATGCACCACCCTTTCTCCTCCTTGCCTGGCCATCCTCCTAGTGCGGGAGTGCTCCTCCTCCTTGGCATGGCACATGGGAGAAGAAACAAGGGGAAGAAGGCACCAAGGGGGCGGGTAGGATGCCCCCTTAATCTTCTTTTCTTCTTCTTCTTCCTTGGCCTTGAATTATGGTGGGTATATGGTAGACTAAACTAATGGAGGATGAAGAAAATGGTGGTAGGTGATGGGTTTTTGTAGAGTGGGATTGCTGTAGGGTTGGCATGAATAGGTGGAGGGCTAGGATGGAGTTTCATGGTGCTTATGGGTGGTTAAGTTAATCCTAAGGTGGAGATCACTTGGTGCCACCTTAAAGGGTGCAAGGGGGGGTACTTATAGGTTGAATCAATCCCTTGGTAGGCGTCCATGGTGGTGGGGGTGCCTCCATTTTTGCGCAAAAATGGTGTTCTAGAAGGGGGGCAATTTTGGAGGGAAAATGGAAGGTGGAGATGGGCTTTAGGCTTAGGTGTAGGGTGGAGATTAGGGCATATTTGGAGGGAAAAGTTGGCACCAAAAAGGGGGGTAGCTAGCGTGGTTTTGGCACCAACTTCTTGGTGCCCTTTGGTGGTGGTTGAGGGGTGAAAGGTGGTGATGGTGGTGGCGCCAACTTGGAGTCGATGGAGCTAGTTTAGGTGAGCTTTAGGTAGGGCTTAGTTGGTTGAGCTAGTTTGGTAGAGTTTTAGGGTGGTAAATGCCAAGGGAGATGGAACCTAGCTAAGCTAAGCTACGCTAAGCTAGCTTAACTATTAATGGAGTAGAGGAGTAGGCAATGGGAGCTAAGGCTTTTGAAGTGGAGCTAAACAAAAGGAGTCTGGAGCTGAATTGGAGCTAGCAGCTGCTGAAGGGGGTGGCATGGAGCTACTCTAGCTGGCTTAGCTTGCTAGTTATTTTCTAGCTGGTAAGCCAAGAAAATGTAAGCTGGCTTCTACCATAATGAGCTGAGGTGAGCTAGGTATGGTGCTCCTGGGGAAGATCAAGCTGGTTGAGGCAGCTAAGGTAGCTTAGCTCAACCGAGTTGAGCTAAGCTGAGTCCTCGGGAGCTGGACTTGAGCTTCTTGAGTTGAAATGAAGTCATCCTCAGCTGGTTGGAGTTGAGTGGAGCTGGATGTTGCTGGACTTGAGCTGGGGTGAACTCTAGTCAACTTAGCTGAGCTAGCTAGAGCTCCCTGTGAACTAATGGGAGCTGAGATGAGCTAGACTCAGTTAAGTTGAGCTGGATCTAAGCTGACCCGAAAAATGACACCCAAAATTGATGCGAAAAATAACGTGATTTGTACTTAGTGTTTTTAAAGTTGTTGTAACATGCGAAATCGCATACGCTTTTAAATTTCTATTCCTAGATAGGGGAGTATTTAGGGTCATCCAAGGAGGCAAGTTTGTAATTCAAATCTCTTGCTTTTAATTGAAACTCAATCTTTCTTTTTGGCATTTTAAATATATAATTTTTATGTTTTGAAATAATCAAGGCGAAATGCAAATTGTTGATGGAAAAGCAATTAACACCTATAATCACTAAGCTAAAACCTAAGTGACAAATATGACCCCTCCCTAAGCTCAGTCTAGCCATGTGGAGGCCTAGAGTAATTAGGAAGGGGAAGTGAAAAAGTGCTAGAACTAAGATAAAGCAATTGCAATATAAAATGAAAAGAAGGCAAATTGATTTAATAGAATTTGTGTTTTACAAAAACATGTAGAGGAATGCTTCTACTTAAAATGGAAAATATAAGCGCAATAAAAAAACACAGATCCTCTTGCAGAATTTGGTGAAGAAGGGAGTCCTCTTGCTCCAACCCTAGCTGCTCCTTGGCTTGGAAAGAAGGTCTCCTTCTTCTCCTTCCTTGCTATGCTCCTCCAAGATGGTGTCCTCCAAGGTGGAAGTTTCCACCTTAACTTTCCCCCTCTAAGGGTGGGCGTGCACCACCCTTGCTCCTCCTTGCCTCCTCATCCTCCTAGTATGGGAGAGCTACTCCTCGGCGTGGCACAAGGGAGAAGAAAAAAGGGGAAGAAGGCACCAAGGGGGCAGGTAGGATGCCCCCTAAATCTTCTTTTCTTCTTCTTCTTCCTTGGCATTGAATTATGGCGGGTATATTGTAGACTAAACTAATGGAGGATGAAGAAAATAGTGATAGGTGATGAGTTTTTATAGAGTGGGATTGGGGTAGGGTTGGGGTGAATAGGTTGAGGGCAAGGATGGAGTTTGGTGGTGGTTGTGGGCGGTTAAGTTAATGCTAAGGTGGAGATCAGTTGGCACCACCTTAAATGGTGCAAGGGGGGTAGTTATAGGTTCAATCAACCCATTGGGTGGATGTCCATGGTGGAGGGGGTACCTCCATTTTGGCACCAAAATGGTGTTCTAGAATGAGGGGCAATTTTGGAGGGAAAATGCAAGGTGGAGATGGGCTTTAGGCTTAGGTGTAGGGTGGAGATTAGGGCATTTTTGGAGGGAAAAGTTTGCACCAAAAAAGGGGTAGCTAGGGTGGTTTTGGCGCCAACTACTTGGTGCCCTTTGGTGGTGGTTGAGGAATGAAAGGTGGTGATGGTGGTGGCGCCAAGTTGGAGCAGATGGAACTAGCTTAGGTGAGCTTTAGGTAGGGCTTAGTTGGTGGAGCTAGTTAGGTAGAGTTTTATGGTGGTAAATGCCAAGGGAGATGGAACCTAGCTAAGCTAAGCTAAGCTAAGCTAGCTTAAATATTAATTTAGTAGAGGAGTAGGAAATGGGAGCTAGGGTTTTTCAAGAGGAGCTGGACAGAAGGAGTCTAGAGGTGAAATGGAGCTGGTAACTGCTGAAGGGGGTGGCATGGAGCTACTCTAGCTGCCTTAACTTGCTAGCTCTTTCCCTGCTACTAAGCCAAGCTAAAGTAAGCTGGCTTCTACCATAATGAGTTGTGGTGAGCTAGGTCTGGTGCTCCTGGGAAAGATCAAGTTGGTTGAGGCAGGTAAGGTTGCTTAGCTCAACTGAGTTGAGCTAAGCTGAGTCCCTGGGAGCTGGACCTGAGCTTCTTAAGCTGAAATGAAATCATCTTCAGCTGGTCGGAGTTGAGTGGAGCTAGATGTAGTTGCACGCAAGTTGGGGTGAACTACTCAGCTAAGCTAGCTAAAGCTCCCTGTGAACTAATGGGAGCTGGGATGAGCTAGACTCAGCTAAGTTGAGCTGGATCTGAGCTGACCTGCGCTAAGGTGAGCTAAGATGGGCTCTCTTGAGTAGCCATTCAGCTGAGATGAGCTGAATGGAGCTAGGATGAGCTAACCCTTGTTCAGGTGAGTTGAATTCCAGCTATGGTGAGCTGGCACAAGCTGAGTTCCAGCTGGTGAGAGCTTCTCCTTCACTAGTTGCCTTCCTGACTGCTAGGGTTCTAGGGATCTGGCAATCTCTATATCCCTAACACTAAGAAAAACACATTAAAAAGACAATAAAAGGTGCAATGCATGCCTAACCTAGTTAATGCCTAAATGCAGCCCAAAAACCCATTTGTAGAGCAAAATCCTAAGAGCTATGCTTGTTTTAATGCATAAGAATGTTGATAAACTGGCGTTTATCAACCTTCTGGACCTAGGAACCTGGAGTGCTGGGGCTTGGAGGGACCTTGCAAGCTTTGTGCTCATGCTTTAGTGGTGGAAAGGGGGTTGAATCTGCAATCACTGAACATGGCCTTTCGGCCCCATTAGAGCACGCAGGCAGCTTCGTTGTGGCCCGACGAATGTCAAGCAGTGGATGGCTGCCTGCGGGGTGGCCTAGGCATCCGTGCCTAGGTCGCTCTATGGCCTTGAAGGTGGGTTAGGTCAATGGGTGCTTGTAAAGGGTGTGGCAGTCAGTGGAGGGGTGGATGATGATCAGTGGGTGATGGCAAATGTTTTGAGGTAGGTGGCGAGGCGTGTGGAAGTGTGGGGCGACGAAAGTGCCTTCACTGGTGGTTAGTCAGAGATGAAGAAGGTGGTGGTGGTCTACGGCGTCGAGGGGTTGAAAGTGAAAATAAAGGAGGGGAAATGAGGAGTAAAGGGAGAGGGAGAGTTCAAACATAACCATGTGGATGAAGGGGGATAGAAAGGCAGCTGGCCATACTTGCTACCGCCGGAGAAGAAGACTTCTAGAGGAGGGAGAATGGCGACAACGATGGGGCTAGAGACACACGCGTAGGTATGGCGCGATGCGGAGGTAGGAGATGAAGACGTCTCTGCCACTGGTATTATGGCAGAGCGACGAGAAGGAGAAGGAGGAATCGTCGGAGCCTGCTGGACACCTAGCCGGAGGAGAAGGGATGAAAGTGGGGGTGGTTCTCTGGCCAAGTCAAGATGAAGATGTGCTACCGGAGATGAGGACCTCTTTATTGGTGCTGGTAGGGGCTCTTGTGCTTGGAAGACAAGCTTCCAAGTGCCAGAGTCCTCGGTGGAGTAGGACTCAGGGAGATACACAAATCTCTTTAGCTTTCGCACGAGAGATTGGGTGCAAATCAGATCATCGAATTGCACTTAGATAGAAGGGAATTCCTCAGAGAATCTCCCTTCCAAATCTAAGAGGAAATCTTTGAGGAATCAGGGAGCAATCCCCCTCAATTCCTCGCCGGAGTAGGACTCCTCTGCTTTAATGGTGGAGGGACCTAATTGTAAGAGTGGCAAGGAAGATGGGGGGTCTACGCAATGATTTTCAAGAGCTATGGGCCAAAATGTAATTGGGTGAACTATTTTGCAAAGTAGGTCAAGGTGACCTGTCCTTAAGTCCAAATTTTGGTAAAAACCTAATTTGGACCTAAGGAATCCAATGGTGAAGTTGGATTTTTGTTTTGACCTCGTTTGACTGGACATTTTACACAAAAATCCAAATTAGGTTAGATAATTAGCTAGGACCCCTTTTAGGTCAAAATAGGCTCCAATGGCCAATTTGAAGGTTCTAAACCCTAGCGGATATTTTTCCATGAATTTTAGAGGGTTCAGTTGATTTTTATCCTAACTAGAACCTTGTTGAATTAAGTGAGTATTTTTGGGTTAAAGAATGTCATTTAATTCCTAGCTCTCACAATAACCCATTTCTGGTCGAACCAACTCACCTTTTATCTTCTTTAGACCATTTGACCTATGTTTATCCTTTGAGAAATCCTGTTGATATACTGTAATGGTAAAATTGCAGTCTTACCCTTTATTTCTTATTTTCTTCTCAGAACAGTTCTTCCTTGAATTAGGCCCTTCTTTAAGCTATGTAGGAGCTTTTATTCCCTTTCATAGGTCAAAATGAGCTAGTTAGGACTCATGAAGAGGTTCTCATCAGGGAGATATACACTAGGTTCGCCCTTGTGCTAACCCCATAAATAAAAGTAGGGAGAAAGCTACTAGTCGAAAAGATAAACCTTTAGGCAAGGTCACCTAGGGTCGTAGAAACCTGAAGTCCATTTTAATGGCCACCTAGTGAGTCTTTCACTATTTTCACAAGATGCCTAGCACTTAGAATCCTTTTCGAGTCTTAGGCCAGTCGGGTAGCCGTAAAAAGTTATCCTGGAACTCTTAAACTCCAAAAGTACAAAAGAATTAGAAAAGAAGAAAAATAAAAAAAAAATGTACATTTCCTTTTCAAATAAATCGAGGACATGGGCAATCTGCAATCTGGTAGGCACCCGAGTACTGTTGAGTTTTGCTATTTAGGACCTTAGTTGAAATTTTCTATTGTTAATAAATGACTTAGTCCTAAACGATCTAAGCCTAATTTTGATTTTATACATAGCATGTAGTTTAATTTTGCTAGGGACTAGCAAAAAATTGGCATGGGGGTATGATATAGACACATCTATTTAGGTTAAAATGGCTATACATGCATGTTCCTAAGCTTAGATTTGCATTTCATGTTATAAATATTGCATAGCATGCATCATTTTGCATTTAGAGTAGTTTTATATATTTTAGGTTAATTAGGTCCTCTTTATGGTCAGAAGAGAAGACCTATTTCAGGGCCTCGGATAGATGATCAGATAGTACAGATCTGATTAGGATGACGATCGGAGTCTAATGCCTCTGAAATCGTCTAGATCGGAGAACCTAGCATCATACAAAGTCCGAGGATGATCAATGGCAAGGGGACAATTCAACATCCACATGGGTTTCAGATGGAAAATTCGACCGTATGGATGGATCCGGAGCGACGATCGTAGTCCAGCAGCATAGGAATTATCTTGATCTGAGCACCGTGGCGCCCTCTACAAAACAAAGAAGAATGGACAGCCCAAATGGCACAACGTGGTGCCATCCAGGCAGCCCAATGCTGGACAGCAACAGTGCACCACACACAGCCACAGCCACGCGTAGCAGCAGTGCACCGTGCACAGTCGCAGCAGTGCACAGCAACAGCGCAACAGCAGCGCAGCGCATGCCGACGTAGGCGTGCGACACGGTGCGGGGAGCACTGGCACATGAAGCACACAATGTGTGATGCGCACGCCAGCGGAGGGTAGGCATGGATCTTTAGTGACGCGAGCCTTTAGAGATGCTTGCAGCTATCACTAATGGTCTACATGTGGCAGCAAGAGGAATTGAAGGGTGGGTCTTCAGTGATAGCTACAAGCTTCTGTAGCAATGTTTACGGATGTCAGTAATGACCCAGATGTGAATTTATTCTTCCTCCTCTACTATAAAAGGACCTACCCACCACCATTCCAAACCATCTCTTCCTTTCTTCCTCTCACCGCCTCTAAGGCTCTAGAGAGGGCTTGTCCCAAGCCCAAGATGATCCTCTAGAGTAGAAAATCAAATAGTTTTCCCACCTCTCCTCCTTATTCATGGAGCATCCCATGGCTATCCTCTCACCTCATTTCGAGAAGAAGATCCTCACCGCGACGCCATCTTGCCCCATCCTCCATCCTATGGCTCCGTCCTCCTTCGTCCCGCTCCTCACCACCTTCCTTCACGCGATGTCAGCGCAAGTCATCCTCTGAGCAACCATCGAGGGGGATTTCCCTCACCTCGTTCTATCTTTTTCACTTTCGTAGTGTACATTTTCCTACTTTCGTAGTTGTAACAAACAATTATTCATAAATAGATGATTTCTTCTCTCTCTTTCTCCCTCTCTCTTATCTTTTTGCAAGTAGATAAAGTTTTCATTGATCTAATCTCTTGCTTGATAAAAATACAAAAAATTAGGAAAGATAAAAATGACCAAAAATAAATAAAAGTGCAGATTTTCAAAACCAAACATTCACATCTCCGTGTTCGACCCGGGACTCCCTTGAAGTTTCGGTATAAATTTTATTTGATCACGAGTTTTGCAACTACGATGACGGGTTACTTGTAACCTTGATTTCAAACTTACGAAACACATGTGACTAGGAGACATGCCCAAGGGAGTCTTATAAGTTGTTCTGTAGGCTGAAAGTGCATCATTCAATTTTTTCGACCATTCCTTACGGTCGGGCATAATAGTTTTTTTCCAGAAACCGTTTAATCTCCCTATTAGACACTTCAACTTGTCTACTTGTTTAGGGATGGTAAGGTGTGGCTTCCATGTGGTTGACTCCTAAATTTTGGAGTAGTCTTGTGAAGTGTACATTCTTAAAGTAAGGTCCTCCATCACTTATGATCGTCATTGGGCACCCGCATCGAGAAATGATATTAGCCCTAACAAAATCCAAGACCACAGAATGGTCATTGGTCTACGTGGGTATAGCTTCTATCCATTTCGATACATAGTCCATGGCCACAAGGATGTACTCATATCCGAAGGACACAAGAAAGGGGCCCATGAAGTCGATGCCCTAAAAATCAAAGATCTCAATGGGGAGAATAGGTTGCTGGGGCATCTGATGAGTGGCTACTAATCATGGCTAAAAAGCTGAAGTTAAGCTAGACACTAAGTAATGCAATATCAAATTAGCAGATAAAAGGGTTAAGTGTGGGAATTAAAGAAAAAGACCTAAAACCTTTACTGTGTGTTAAAATTTCATAATTAGGTCACAAAATGAGATATTCTGAAAGCAAAGTACAAATGATGATCCATGCGTCAATTGAACACATAAATAAGTTTGAAAGGCCAAATCAGAAGTATAATCAATGTCTTAAATGTTCAATTAAGCACATATAAAAATTTGAAGGCAATTGGACATCATTTAGGTTATGAAATAGGTAGTTTACACTTAGGTCCTTCATGCATTGCACTCTTACCCTTAAAAACTCCTCTTTGGACCTACTTGTAAGCCGCAGGGACCCTTTTGAAAGGCTGCAGGGCCCTTCCGGTTGTAGTTCTTTTCACTTATGGGCCTGCACACTATTCTTCTACCCCTTCGTTCATGGGTCTGTCTGCAAATTTTCCTTTATTTCCGAGAGAGGCCTGCTGCTCTTCGCACGCACTGTAGCATGCGAAGAACATGGCCAATCTCAGCCGTCCGTCACTCTTCATGATCTTGATTTGTGATTCGATTCAAATGGAAGTTTTGCGCGATTCGGTGCGTGCCATCACCCCTCTCCCCAGATCTCATCTGACAGTCAGATTTTGTGCTTAGCTCACCACGCGCTCCGTCCCTCTCATCCTCACCGCCGGTTGCATCCTGATTATCCTCACCTACGCGGTGATCTCAGCCACTGAGCATGCTACTTAAGCACCTCAGTGGTGTTGCGTGCAAGGGATCTCTCCCTCCTACACCTCTTAGCGATCATTCATCCACTCCAGTCCCTCCTCCCCATCAAGCCTCTGATTTCATAGCCACCGACTGTGAAATCATCACCTTCTCTCGACCGCCTCGTCGCTAAGGACTTCGTAGCACATGAGGACGACCCTGGAGCCTCACTAGCAGACTCCTCCCTCCGCTGGAGTCATCTTCCTCCTTTCTTCCTCCTTAGCCACCGGCTAAGGACCCATAGGTCCCATTCTTCCTGTTAGATTAGGTTTATAATTCTGCATATTAGTTTTAGTTGTAGTTAAGTAGTTCAGAGTAGAATTAATATAATTGTTAATGTTTAATTTCGCTGTAGGATAAAGTCGCTGTAGCAGTAGAATTATCCTTAAATCCCCCCCCCCCTCAACTCCTCTGATCATTCCAGATCAGTGGGGAAGACTTCATAAGACCATGTTTTCAAATTATCTCCCTCTCCACATTTTCATGTCCAGTTCTGATTTTCCATGACATGTTTTCTCATCTTCCACCCATACACTCTGACCCAATTTTAGATCTGGTTAGTTTTCAACTTCAGATCTTAAATTGGCGTCAACAAGCACTTAAGGGGCTTCCCACTCACCTCACTCGTGGTCACAAAAGCCCCTGATTTTGGGTTGAAATTTTCAGTTTGTCAGATTTCTCCTCAATGTGGATTTTAAGGATTTTTCTTTTTGGTTTTACTGCCTGATCTGACGAATTGAATGAAGTTGATTTGAACTCCTTGTTGGCAAGGAATCTGAGAGGATTTCTGGTGATAGAAATCATCTCAGAAGAGCCATACGTAAATCTGATTTGATAATGTCTGGAATGCATTGAATGCAAGTCAGATCTAAGGATAATTACTATGGTAATTTGAAGTCTGATCTCGCATTCATAAGTTTTTTTTTATGGTTGTTTGGTGATTTCCTAACGTAAGGAGTTCTCAATACTCCTTATGGTTTCATGAAACTGGGATTTGAACTAAGGGCTTTAATTGATTAGATTGATTCTTCCTTCATGCTGTCTATAGCATTAGGAAGAGTTAATTCAGTGATACTCGTGGATTTAATCTGAAATGAAGTTTTTGATGAGGTTTTTTGGCATTTGAATTGGGGTATTTAGTGATTTAGTGAGAAATTAAACCCTTGCCAGATTTGGGATTGACAGAGATTTTCTTTTCAGTTTGGATTTTTTTGACTCTGATCCTAGTAAACAAAGCAAAGTGCTGCATCTTGCAGCTACATGTTTTCCTCTTCCAACTCACATTTCATTTCAAATGGACTTACTGCAATAGCAGTTAGACCATTTGGACAGTGACTTGAGCTGCTGCAGAGTCTGGAAGGTCTTGTTGCTGCTACTGTCTAGTTAGTTGTAACAGATAG
This sequence comes from Thalassia testudinum, assembly GCA_037157565.1. NCBI lineage: Eukaryota > Viridiplantae > Streptophyta > Magnoliopsida > Alismatales > Hydrocharitaceae > Thalassia > Thalassia testudinum. The sequence goes on from JAZHRO010000025.1 coordinate 36,877,583, forward strand.
ATTCTAGTGTTAAATCCTGTAGACTCTAATTTGATCATAGCTGACAGTAGATTGTGTTTCATCTTATATGTAAACAAACTTTCTTGTTTCAATACTTGAAATCTAACTTCTGTGCATGCTTGTTTATTCTTTCCCAATTCTATCAGCTGGTTTAGTAAAAAATAACCATCCAAACAAGAGTTAAAAGAGAAAACTTAACTGAGGACTCTCTCCTCAGTTAACTCTTCCCTTCTTCTCTCCTACTTCTGTCAAACCTGTAACAACAGTAGAAAAATTTAAAAAGAAACACCCAAAAGGACCAAAGTAAAAATATTTATATATCTATATATATACATATATATATTACTTTGTATGTTAAGTATACTTATATAGACATAAGCTATATATTAGGCTACATATGTAAATAGATAGTGTAAATATATATATATACTGTATACTTAACAATGTAAATATAATGAACACTGTAATTTAGGTTTTAGATCTAGTTTAGACAATAAATACATTAATTCTATAACTATATATAAATTGAACTAATTAATATGTATTAGTAAACTAACTAGAGCAGTAAATAGTATAATTAAGAGAGTTAAACTATAAGACTATATATACATCTTTGTTTATGTAGATTATAAGTAAATAAAATATTTTATCTTAATTTAATCCTTTATAAATAATAAATAATGAATTTATTTAGTTTACAGCTAAGTTGTTAAATTAAATTAGTTAAATTAGTAATTTAGAATTATAATTAAGTTAAATTGAATCTGTATACTAAGACTAATATACTTTAAGTAATTTAGGCTAATTTAAGTATATTTATATCTGATTATATTAAGTTTAACTTAATTTATAAGCAGAGCAATTAAAACTGTTATGTAAATGTAAATAACACATACATTAATTCGGGAAAATATGATAAAAATGTGTATAAAATACTTATGTATGTATTCTAACTCTGTATGAGGTCAATTAGACCATCTTGTAACTAATTTATAAATAATTAACCAAGAAAACACCAAAATCAGTGTGTAAAAATAGGCTACTTTAGTGAATTTATTTATATAGTAAATCCAATTAAAATTTCAAATTAATTGAACAATTATATAGTATTATGTAAATATTTTATTTTCCATAATTTATTTTTATTTTTAAATAAGTTATGGCCCTTGAATTGAGGGCCAAAATCTCTTCCAGCCCACAGCTGCACGCGATTTTCAGCGCAGATGTGGCTCTCGAATGGTGCCACATCATGCACTGCGAACCACGCACAGCGATTTATATTGAATTCATGTTATAGCTGATCAGTCGTCACGGGCGCCGGGCGCCCGAAACAACGTTCACATTCGATTCATATGAGCATATCTGTGCATGATTTGTGTGGGGCCGGGGGCCCAGAGAGGCGTGTGTGTGTGGGGCTGAGAAGGCCCTGTGCTGAGTTAAGAAAAACATAATTAAGCGGCCTAATGAGAATTAGGGCGCGCTTAGTAGAGCTTTGGTCTCACCCTCTCGGTGCTGTGTATCCCTTAAAATCATGCACTGCAAACCACGCACAGCGATTTATATTGAATTCATGTTATAGCTGATCAGTCGTCACGGGCGCCGGGCGCCCGAAACAACGTTCACATTCGATTCATATGAGCATATCTGTGCATGATTTGTGTGGGGCCGGGGGCCCAGAGAGGCATGTGTGTGTGGGGCTGAGAAGGCCCTGTGCTGAGTTAAGAAAAACGTAATTAAGCGGCCTAATGAGAATTAGGGCGCGCTTAGTAGAGCTTTGGTCTCACCCTCTCCGTGCTGTGTATCCCTTAAAAAGCACACCCGCAAATTAAAGACATTTTTAATTACTTAAAGAGAGTTAATGACGATTGTTAACCGCCTCTCAGCCACTATGTTAAACTCACTACGGTAGAATGAAAACACAAAAGAAGAACATCTAATGAAGATTGGTGTGAAGGAGATGAGAGAGAGATGTTGTACATACGTAAGCAAATACACATACAATAAAAATATAAACATATATATATGTATACGTAGTATAGCCAATTATTTTTATAAATAAACTCATATATTTACTAACAGAATAAAATGTCACCTTAAGTGTCGCTACAGACCCCAGTTTCCCTCCTTAGGTTTGTATATAGTGTTTTCTAGGATCTAGCGACGCTTACGACTGTCACTAAAACTGTTGTATGTGTTACTGTGGATAACAGACTAGTAAGTTAAGTTAATATACTATGTCATCTTAGTCTATTGTGTACTTTCATGTAAGTATTAATACTGTAACTTGTAAAGACATAGTTTAAAGTATAGTGATAAATTGTTTGGTGCTTGTTTATAGTTAGTTTTTGCAAGCATTACAATTAATTCTTAGTAAGAAGGCAAACCATGTCCACATTCATTCTTTAATAAGATGTAAGGCTTCTTTTTGGAATTAGAGGATAATTTTGAGATCAAAGAGCGATGTAATTCAATAATTGCCTCCCAGTGAATGACTTGGAATAAAACCAGTAAAAATTAGATAAGTAAATACTAATGGTTGTAATGAATGGTATTCTATACAACTCACCACAATGACACTTATGGTGTCTCAATTACTACAACACATACACATACATTATCACATCATTATTGCCACATTACTATCACCATTGCTTCTATTATTATTTTTGGCACCGTTGCCGGGGAAGCAACGTTCTTTACGCCAAAATTACCCTTTAATTCTTTTTTATATAGAAATTCTTCATTTCATTTAAATTCATTGATTGTAATTGCTTTCTTCCATTGATTTATTTGTGTATACGTTCTTTTATTCTTTTACTAATCATTTGTTATTTTCCACAGCACTTGAGGAGGAGAAGCAGTATCATCACCCAGGTAGAGGTCGTCTTCCTGGTGGAGTCGCTGCACTCTTGACCCGACATCCTGGTGGAGTTTGCCCTTGGAGTAGCTATAGGATTAGTAATAATAGTAGTATAGTCTAGATAGATTTAGGTATATTAACAAGGACAAATTGTTAGCCATAAGTTGTGAGAGCCTGTTCTCACACATTCATTGTAATAATTGTGGACTGTCTGGACTTTTATTTTCTACTTCTCCCTCATTGATACGGTTTTTCCATTGCGATTTTGCGAATCGATTTCTTTCATTGGTTTTGCTTGTTGCATACATATAAAAAAAAAAAAAACAAAAAGATCTCATCCTTATCTAGCAGTAGCATAATCTTAGGCATCCATCTTAGGTTGCATAGTTCTCTACTAGATTTTAATTCAAGTCAAATCTGCATATAGAAGATTGTTCGAGTCAGGTACGCATTCTTTACCTTACTCTAACTCCTGTCTTCGTTGCATTTGAGTTAAAATTAAAGAAGACCATCTCTTGTACTGAACTGAGTAAAAAGTGAGACAAGCAGCATAGAAATCATATCATAATCACTTGAAGTAAGTCAAAAAGAAGATATTAACTTTGGGTGAAACCTTGATTGAGATTTTCATCGCCTTGTGTTGATTGCTATCGTGCACACAGCACGATCACTTAAGGTCACAACACACGGGTTTCTATCTCATCTCTTTCTACAACCACAGGATCTGGATTCGCACGCTAAGTCTTATCCAGATTCCCAGTGGATTTTTGAGGTTTGCACATCGCTAGGTTTATCTTAAGACACGTACAATTGTTTGAAACAATTGCTTGCGTACAACATAATTTTGCGTAGCAGCCTCTAGGAAAAAAAAATTTTTTGATTTATCTCGCTTGATTGGTCTTCTGAGTGAATTGAGATTTAATTGGGATTTTTTTCGCTTTCTGTGAACTTGGTTAAAATTTTTCCCATTGAGTTGGAACAAGTTGTAGTAAACGTGTTTTCAAAAAACCAACTCAATAGAAGGTAGGAGATCCCAAAACCCAGAACTTGTACTCCCCTTGGGTACTAGTACCCAAGCTACTGCATCTTTCTCTTTGCCCTCCACTTCTAATCCTTTATCTCCCGAGTCTCAAAATCCTATTCACAATCCCATTCACCAAGAGGATGATCTTGAGTCGTCACAATTCGAGGATTTTGAAGAACTTCCTCCAGACTTAGTTGCACATCCTCCACCACAGCAACCACCAATCCCTAGGTTCCAACCTCCACCTTATCCTAATCTTCCTAACCCACCACCGGAGAGAGGACCTATGCCTCATCTTCAGCACCTATTCGACACACAACTGCAAATGAATACCTTAACCCAACAAGTGCAACAGCTAGCTCAAGCTGTTAATTTCTTAGCTAATCCCCCACCACAACCACCTTCGCCTAGAAATCCTCAGGCACCACCCCAACCCCGTAGACCTCAACTACGGGATTATTATAATCCCGCAGTTGCCCAACCAATGCCTGTGGTACGTTATCCCAATGGGGGTCGTGCGGCTGAACTAAAACCAAACATTATAGCACTCATTTCTTACTTCCATGGACTTGCTTCTGAGGACCCTTTTCAGCATTTAAAGGAGCTGAAAAATCTTGCCCAAACTTTGGGTCCGCAAGGACATGATCAACACACGCTTTTAATGAAAATGTTCTCCTTTTCATTGAAAGATAAGGCAGCCTTTTGGTTTCGAACACTTGCATGGACTACACCTATAGATTCCTAGGCTTCTTTAGAACATGAGTTCTTAAAGAAGTACTTTCCTGTAGGCCGCACTAACGCCTTAAGGCGTGCCATCACTACATTCACTCAGAATTCAAGAGAACCAATGCACGAGGCTTGGGAGAGATTCCACGAGCTTCTAAGAAAATGTCCCTACCATGGTGTCCCACGCTGGCAACAGGTCTAGATCTTCTACCATGGGCTCCATGATGACACACGGAATTTTGTAGATGCCACTTGTGGAGGCAATTTCCTATGTCGGGACGAGGTCTCAACCTTTGAGCTCTTTGAAGGCATGGCTGAAAACTCTATTAATAATGCTTCAATGAGCATGTTTAATAGAAAGTCCTCACATTCCCACCCACACACTGGGGTACATGAAGCCCAATCCAGTAGCAAAGTCTTGGAGAGAGTGGCTAGTCAACTGGATAAAGTGGGCTTAATCGAGAAGAAAGTAGATGAAGTATGGAAATTTCTCTCAAAGCCCTCATCTTCTTCTTCTTAGTCACACGCACAAAACACTTCTTCTCAGTTTCCCACAGGGAGGGAAACTGTGAATAACCTTTCTGTGACACAAACTGCATTACCGGATTTTCCATTTCCATATCCTTCACCGATTGGAGGAACCTTTATTCCTCCCTACACTGACTTCCCTGCACCCTCTGGAGTTTCGGAGGAGCTCCATGCCATTCATAATGACCCTTTCGCACAAACCTACAACCCTAGATGGCGCAATCATCCAAATTTCTCGTGGTCGGGAAATTCACAGAGACCTCCTTTTCAACAACCTTCTGCACCACCATTGCACAACCCGATCTGAGCACCACCTCCACAATCACACGGATATCCACCGCATGCCTACCAGCAACCCCAACCCAGGCTCACCCAATACTCTCAATCTGGGCCTACACGAGATGACCAGTTGGGGTCTATCATGAAAGCTCTTGCTGATATGCAACAACAGAATATTGCTATGCAGCAGAGATAGGACGCGGCCTTAGCTGAGATGAGAGCCCAGCTATCACACTTGATAGAGTCCCGTCAACCACATTCACTCCCATCTCAAGCACAACCCAACCCTAGGAACATACCTGCACAGAGGTATGTCCAACCTAGACCAAGCACATGTCATTTCACAACCTTTGCACAACACTAAATTCTTCACTGACTCAAGTTCTTCTCTTGCACAAACACAACCACCTCTGCTACCTAACACTGCTTTACCATCTACCTCTAGGGTTGAACTAAATGCCATAGTCACTAGGAGTGGTAAAAGCACACTAGATCCATCTCTTCCAACATCTACCACTTCTAGTTCTGCTCCTCCACTTCCTACTTCTCCTCTACCTATGACTGAGCCTCTTATCACCACTCCAGTACCTTTTCCTGAAGCTTTAAAGAAGAAGGAGAAAGGAAAGAAAAAGACCTGTGTGGCACCTGAGGAGGATTTGCTTATGCTCTTTGAGCAAGTCCACATAAACATCCCCTTGTTGGATGCAATCCGCCACATTCCTCTTTACGCTAAGTTTTTAAAAGACCTATGCACACCTAAGCGTAAAGCAAGAATTCAAAAAGGGAGTAGTCCAATCATCCTCTCGGAACAATCTAGTTCCTTCATCTCTAGTACCCTCCCAACTAAGATGAAAGACCCAGGCACCCCTCTCTTATCCTGCATGATAGGTAACACCACATTTAATAGAGCACTACTTGACCTAGGTGCTTCCATCAATCTTATCCCAACCTCTCTGTTGACACATTTTGAGGTTGGCAATCTAAAGCCAACCGAGGTGTCCCTGCAATTAGCTGACAGATCAGTTAAGACACCTCAGGAAGTGTTGGAAGATGTCATAGTGCGAGTCAATGATTTTTACTTTCCTATAGACTTTATAGTCCTTGACATGGAAGTACCTGAAGATATCCAGAACACACCTATCATTTTAGGAAGACCTTTCTTGACTACTGCCAAGGAAAACATCAATTGTGAGGAGGGCCTTATAGAATTGAAGTTCGGAGATCAGAAAATAAAAATTGATATTTTTCAGACCCAAAGAGGACCGACCTGTAGTTTAATTGAAGAAATCTTTTCTCTGGATTCTTCGGACCGGTTCGTTGAGGATACCTTAATCAATTCATTAAATTTAGAACCTCGACACTCTTTGGACTCTGACTTGACTTCCACTGAGATACCGAATTTAGAGACTAAGGACCTAACTCCTATTCCTTTAGTATCTCTAGGATCTCCTGAAACTTTCACACCTGCTCCTTCTGATCCTGTACCTGTTGAACTCAAACCTCTTCTTGACTCTCTCAAATATGTTTTCTTAGGACCTGATCAGACCTATCCGGTGATTGTTAACTCTTTCCTGGGAAACTAAGATCAAAATGGATTGGACCTTTCAAGATCTTAAGAATATTTGACAATGGAGCCGTTGAGATCACTGAAATTGACAAATCTGAACCTTTTACTGTAAATGGTCAAAGACTGAACCCTTTCATTGAGCCGCATGATCTTAGACTTGTCAATTCCACCATTTCGCTCCTACATTTTGAATTACCATACAAGTTTTCGCCTAGCTGAAGGCGTTAAACTTAGCAAAACCTATGCTTGTATATAGTTGTTTTTCACCTTTCTTACTCTTGTCTTTATTTGTATATAGTGTCTACCCTTGCATTTTGAGCATACTTTCATTGACACACATGTCATGCATTTCACTTCCTAGCCCGACTGTTCACTCTGATCCTAGATCAGACTTAAAATCGTCCGCACAGAGATTTTATCTCCTCATTCCGACTTCCTTCCATCACCCAGTCTAGGATAGTGAAAAGCCAAGCATGCATTTGCATCCACCCTATTCATTCAATGAGGACATTGCAACATTTAAGCATGGGGGGTGTAAATGGTGAACTATTTAAACTGAAATGCAATTGTAGACACACCTATAGTACATATTGTATTATCAAAAATATATATACTTAAAAAAATTGAAAAATTTTGAAAAAAATTACAAAGCTAAAAATACAAAAAATAACAAATTACAAAAAATTCCAAACATACAATAAGGGACATGTACTTTATTGTCAAGGGAGGACATTAATTTCAAGAAGGGAGGGAGAAAAAGACAAAAGATAAGTGTTTAACTATGATCTTCTAGCTGAAAACAAAAATTAGAATAAGTGTCTATAGACATTCAACCGTTACTGGTTTGACCTGCCGGGCCATAAGAGCTTGATACAAGCTTGGGCTTAACACACTTCGAGCCTTGACAAGATAGACCACAGTCTCTCCTAACTTTAGGACATATTCTTGCACTTGAGTCACCAGTACAGGATTCGTTGGTTTGCTTTGACTTAGGAGTCTAGGTAACCTTGGGTTACACTACACAATGTCAGGAAAGACCACTTAAATCTAAACTTCAACCCTTGTGTTCATTAGGGAAGGTGGAGTCGTTACCTGTGCGTGCAGGTAGACTCTTTGTCCTAATCTTTAGTCTTGTGTCTAGGAGAAACTCTTTCCACAAAAAAGTTCACCCACCAAATACAGTGCGCTCTACCAAATAAGTTCTGGAGACATACTGATCAAAAAAAGAAAAAAAAGAAAAAGTCAATTATGTTTTCCAAAATCTGGAAATACTCTTGTTCCACCAAAAATTATTTTCAGGGTGCAAAACAAATACCCTATTTGTCCACCAAAAAAGGTTCTCTAAGCCACAAACACAATAAGGGTTGGGTTTGAATATCCATAAATTCTTGAGAGTCATCTGAAAACATGAGCTGAAGTTAGGACCAACCTGGACTTAAAAAGAAGTGAAACCCCGGGAGTGAGCTTTAGAATTCACTTGGTTAGTCCTGACTTATCACAAAGCATAGCCATAAGCTCATAGCATTCTGAGTCTTTGTAAAACCCCCTGAGTCCTGGAATTCGACTTAAGGTTTAAATAACAAGAGTCCTTGTTGGTTGAGAGATGTTCTACGTCAGTTAAGCCTCGAGTTTTGGTAGGTTATCCTCAGTAATAAGGTTCTCACAATGCCCAAAACACAATTGCTTTATTGAAAAAATATTTCAGCCTGAAGATCATCATCAAACACTTAAAAATTTTTTGAAAGAAGAAAAATATATCTCTTCACACTTACCTTGCTAATACTCAAATTGCCTTACACTTCAACAGATTGTTTGCTAAGGGACTAGCAAAACGTAAGCAAGGGGGTATGATGACTGGCTACTCATCATGGCTAAAAAGCTGAAGTTAAGCTAGACACTAAGTAAAACAATATCAAATTAGCAGATAAAAAGGGTTAACTGTGGGAATTAAAGAAAAAGACCTAAAACCTTTACTCTATGCTAAAATTTCATAATTAGGTCACAAAATGAGATATTCTGAAAGCAAAGTACAAATGATGATCCATGCATCAATTGAACACATAAATAAGTATGAAAGGCCAAATCAAAAGTATATCAATGTCTTAAATGTTCAATTAAGCACATATAAAAATTTGAAGGCAATTGGACATCATGTAGGTTATGAAATAGGTAGTTTACACTTAGGTCCTTCATGCATTACACTCTTACCCTTAAAAACTACTCTTTGGACCTACTTGTAAGCTGTAGGGACCCTTTTGAAAGGCTGTAGGGCTGTTCCAGCTGTAGTTCTTTTCACTTATGGGCCTGCACGCTATTCTTCTACCCCTTCGTTCAAGGGTCTGTCTGCAAATTTTCCTTTATTTCAGAGAGAGGACTGCTGCTCTTCGCACGCACTGTAGCGCGCGAAGAACACGGCCAATCCCAGCCGTCCGTCGCTCTTCATGATCTTGATCTGCGGTTCGATTCGAATTGAAGTTTCGCGTGATTCGGCACGTGCGATCACCCCTCTCCCCAGATCTCATCTGACAGTCAGATTTTGTGCTTGGCACACCACGTGCTCCGCAACTCTCATCCTCGCCACCGATTGCATCTTGATTATCCTCACCTGCGCGATGATCTCAGCCACTGAGCATGCTAGTTAACCACCTCAGTGGTGTCGCATGCAAGGGATCGCTCCCTCCTACAACTCTTAGTGATCATTCATCCACTCCAGTCCCTCCTCCCCATCAAGCCTTTGATTTCACAGTCACCGACTGTGAAATCATCACCTTCTCTCGACCTCCTCGTCGCTAAGGACTTCGTAGCACATGAGGACGACCCTGGAGCCTCACTAGCAGACTCCTCCCTCCGCTGGAGTCATCTTCCTCCTTTCTTCCTCCTTAGCCACCGGCTAAGGACCCATAGGTCCCATTCTTCCTGTTAGATTAGGTTTATAATTCTGCATATTAGTTTTAGTTGTAGTTAAGTAGTTTAGAGTAGAATTAATATAATTGTTAATGTTTAATTTCGCTGTAGGATAAAGTAGCTGTAGCAGTAGAATTAGCCTTAAATCCCCCCCCCCTCAACTCCTCTGATCATTCCAGATCAGTGGGGAAGACTTCATAAGACCATGTTTTCAAATTATCTCCCTCTCCACATTTTCATGTCTAGTTCTGATTTTCCACGACATGTTTTCTCATCTTCCACCCATACACTCTGACCCAATTTCAGATCTGGTTAGTTTTCAACTTCAGATCTTAAATTGGCGTCAACAAGCACTTAAGGGGCTTCCCACTCACCTCACTCGTGGTCACAAAAGCCCCTGATTTTGGGTTGAAATTTTCAGTTTGTCAGATTTCTCCTCAATGTGGATTTTAAGGATTTTTCTTTTTGGTTTTACTGCCTGATCTGACGAATTGAATGAAGTTGATTTGAACTCCTTGTTGGCAAGGAATCTGAGAGGATTTCTGGTGACAGAAATCATCTCAGAAGAGCCATACATAAATCTGATTTGATAATGTCTGGAATGCATTGAATGCAAGTCAGATCTAAGGATAATTACTATGGTAATTTGAAGTCTGATCTCGCATTCATAAGTTTTTTTAATGGTTGTTTGGTGATTTCCTAACCTAAGGAGTTGTCAATACTCCTTAAGGTTTCATGAAACTGGGATTTAAACTAAGGGCTTTAATTGATTGAATTGATTCTTCCTTCATGCTGTCTATAGCATTAGGAAGAGTTAATTCAGTGATATTCGTGGATTTAATCCGAAATGAAGCTTTTGATGAGGGTTTTTGGCATTTGATTTGGGGTATTTAGTGATTTAGTGAGAAATTAAACCCTTGTCGAATTTGGGATTGACAGAGATTTTCTTTTCAGTTTGGATTTTTTTGACTCTGATCCCAGTAAACAAGGCAAAGTGCTGCATCTTGCAGCTACATGTTTTCCTCTTCCAACTCACATTTCATTTCAAATGGACTAACTGTAGCAGCAGTTAGACCATTTTGACAGTGACTTGAGCTGCTGCAGAGTCTGGAAGGTCTTGTTGCTGCTACTGTCTAGTTAGTTGTAATAGATAGATTCTAGTGTTAAATCCTGTAGACTCTAATTTGATCATAGCTGACAGTAGATTGTGTTTCATCTTATATGTAAACAAACTTTCTTGTTTCAATACTTGAAATCTAACTTCTGTGCATGCTTGTCTATTCTTTCCCAATTCTGTCAGCTGGTCTAGTAAAAAATAACCATCCAAACAAGAGTTAAAAGAGAAAACTTAACTGAGGACTCTCTCCTCAGTTAACTCTTCCCTTCTTCTCTCCTACTTCTGTCAAACCTGCAACAATAGTAGAAAAATTTAGAAAGAAACACCCAAAGGGACCAGAAGTAAAAATATTTTTATATATCTATATATATATTACTTTGTATATTAAGTATACTTATATAGGCGTAAGCTATATATTAGGCTACATATGTAAATAGATTGTGTAAATATATATATATACTGTATACTTAACAAAGTAAATATAATGAATACTGTAATTTAGGTTTTAGATATAGTTTAGATAATAAAAACAATAATTATATAACTATATATAAATTGAACTAATTTATATATATTAGCAAACTAACTAGAGCAGTAAATAGTATAATTAAGAGAGTTAAACTATAAAACTGTATATACATCTATGTTTATGTAGATTATAAGTAAATAAAATCTTTTATCTTAATTTAATCCTTTATAAATAATAAATAATAAATAATGAATTTATTAAGTTTATAGCTAAGTTGTTAAATTGAATTAGTTAAATTAGTAATTTAGAATTATAATTAAGTTAAATTGAATCTGTATGCTAAGACTAATATATCTTAGGTAATTTAGGCTAATTTAAGTATATTTATATCTGATTATATTAAGTTTAACTTAATTTATAAGCAGAGCAATTAAAACTGCTATTTAAATGTAAATAACACATACATTAATTTGGAAGAATATAATAAAAATGTGTATAAAATACTTATGTATGTATTCTAACTCTGTATGAGGTCAATTAGACCATCAAGTAACTAATTTATAATTAATTAACCAAGAAAACACCAAAATCAGTGTGTAAAAATAGGCTACTTTAGTGAATTTATTTATATAGTAAATCTAATTAAAATTTCAAATTAATTGAACAATTATATAGTATTATGTAAATACTTTATTTTCCATAATTTATTTTTATTTTTAAAAAAGTTATGGCCCTCGAATTGAGGGCCAAAATCTCTTCCAGCGCACAGCTGCACGCGATTTTCAGCGTAGATGTGGCGCTCGAATAGCGCCACATCGCGCGCTGCAAACCACATGCTGCGATTTATATTGAATTCATGTTATAGCCGATTAGTCGTCACGGGTGCCGGGCGCTCGAAACAACGTTCACATTCGATTCATATGAGCATATTTGAGCATGATTTGTGTGGGGCTGGGGGCCCGGAGTGGCGTGTGTGCATGGGACTGAGAAGGCCCTATGCTGAGTTAAGAAAAATGTAATTAAGTGGCCTAATGAGAATTAGGGTGCGCTTCGTAGAGCTTTGGTCCCACCCTCTAGGTGCTGTGTATCCCTCGAAAAGCACACCCGCAAATTAAACACCTTTTTAATTACTTAAAGAGAGTTAACGACGATTGTTAACCGCCTCTCAGCCACGATGTTAAACTCACTACGGTAGAATGAAAACACAAAAGAAGAAGAACATCTAATGAAGATTGGTGTGAAGGAGAAGAGAGAGAGATGTTGGACATACGTAAGTAAATACACATACAATAAAAATATAAACATATATATATATATATAGATGTATACGTAGTATAGCCAATTATTTTTATAAATAAACCCATATATTTACTAACAGAATAAAATGTCACCTTAAGCGTCGCTACAGACCCCAGTTTCCCTCCTTAGGTTTGTATATAGTGTTTTCTGGGATCTAGCGACGCTTACGTCTGTCACTAAAACTGTTGTATGTGTTACTGTAGATAACAGACTAGTAAGTTAAGTTAATATACTATGTCATCTTAGTTTATTGTGTACTTTCATGTAAGTATTAATACTATAACTTGTAAAGACATAGTTTAAAGTATAGTGATAAATTGTTTGGTGCTTGTTTATAGTTAGTTAGTTTTTGCAAGCATTACAATTAATTCTTAGTAAGTAGGCAAACCATGTCCACATTCATTCATTCTTTAATAAGATGTAAGGCTTCTTTTTGGAATTAACGGATAATTTTGAGATCAAAGAGTGATGTAATTCAATAATTGCCTCCTAGTGAACGACTTGGAATAAAACCAGTAAAAATTAGAAAGTAAATAATAATGGTTGTAATGACTGGTATTCCATACAACTCACCACAATGACACTCATGGTGTCTCAATTACTACAACACATACACATACATTATCACATCATTATTGCCACATTACTATCACCATTGCTTCTATTATTAGCATCTCATCCCTTTTCTTGATGGTTCCTATCTATTGATAATGTAGACATGCACCCACATATGTATATGCATCTCAAAATAATGTGGACCACCAAAAGCCAGACTGAAAAACCTTATGGGTAGTCTTTTTCCCACTAAAATGTCCTCCACAGTGGAGGTCATGGCAGAAACTTGGAACACTCCTTTGTTCTTCATCTGGGATGCAACGGTGGAATAAATGGTTAGGGCCTATTCTAAAAGGCTTGAGTTCCTCCCAGTGATAAATTTTAGTGTCAGCAAGAAACCTGTCCCGCTTCTACTTATCCCAAGTACTGGGGCTAATGCTCGTGACCAGATAGTTCACTATGTCAGCGAACCAAGGAGTTTTGGCCTCCACATCCATCAGAGACTCATCAGGAAAAGTCTCTTGGATACCACTAGTAGGGGTTGTGCTCATGCGCTAAATCGATGCTTTTAATATTGTCACGTTGCAATATAGCCAAAATAGCACTTCAAACAAATACTTTTATTACTCGAAAAAGTTCTGAGGTCGAAGATAGGGAGCAATATAGAATTCAAAGCTCAAGATCACAATTTAAATCAAGAGTAAAGATTGCAATAAATGACGGAATCAATATGCAAAAAAGAATGGAGTAAAATGGTGATTTAGATCACCAATTACTCCTCACAAATAACACTTAAATCAAGCCTCAATTATATGTAACTAAAGTATGAGATGTCTTAAAAAGCCCTGTGCTATAGTGCTAGACTCAAGGGTCTCTCTATCTTCCTATGCAGCTTTTCTTTTTCTTCTGGCTCTTTCTCTGTTTCTTCTTCTCCTCTTCTTGTGCAGCTCCTCTTCTTCTCCTTCTACTTTTCTCTTTCTATCTCTCTTCTTCAGCTACGACCCTTTTTCTTTCCTTCTTCCTTTGTTTGTTCTTCACACAGAGATGGGGAAGGCTTCTTGAATTTGGCTAAGTGTCAACTAGTTCTCTCCAAGAGCAAAACTCTCCCCCTACCTGCGTAATCTCTCTCTCTTTCTCTCTTCTTTGGCTCTACCCTCCTAGGGCCTTTCAGGGTATAGCCAGGTAATCGGGTAGGCATGTACTCAGGTCCAGGGCTGCGGGCATGGTCGCAGCCGAGGAGTAAAGGCTTAGGCAGGTTAGGTGCACTAGGTCCACAGGTGAGGTGTCGAGGATGAGGCGCAGGTGTGCGTTGGTGAGAGGGACCTCACCACGTGCTTGGAGGTGATAAGCCTCTATCAAAAATTCAAATTATGTGATAGAGCCGCTTTTGCTATTTCCGATATGGGACCATCTGCTCCCACTCCTTCACGCATCTGCAGCAGCAGTTAGGATGGCTCGAATTAGGTCACGGCTATGTTGCTTCCATCCAATTAAGAATCTTGGAACCTACAGCTGCTGAATCCGCACCATCTGAGCATGTCGCCTGGAGCCACTGGTGAAGAACAAGCTTTGAAGCTTGCTTCGGAGCTGTGCGTCAATGGCGGAGAGGGGTCGATACTTCAAATCAATAATACGGCCTCACGGCCCAATTAAGCTTGCTTAGGACCTTCGCCGAACCACAACGAATTCAACGATGGGGGTTGTGTGGTGTGACGTGGTCCATGCGTGCATCCTGGAGGCTGATTGTGTGTGTGAGAATAGGTGTGTTCGGTGGCACTGAGGGGAGGCTAATAGCCTCAATTACCAGATGGCTTTTGCTCTTTGGGATACGGTGGAGGTGTAGGGATGAACGGTGGCCAGGTTGGTGGAGCATAGTCGCCATGCGAGCTTGTCGGAGGTACTTCAGCGAGGTGGAAGATGGAGGGCAATAGGGCAAGTCAGCAGTCGAAACGGATTCGCGAATGCTTGAAAATGAAAAGTGAAAGATGAGGCATCGATCTGGGTAGCTAGCGGATGATGTAGGGCAGAGGCGACGCTGGTTATGGTGTTGCCGGCGTCGAAGAAGAGAATAGCTCTCGAGAGAGAGATGGCAAGGAAGAGGGGGGTTAGGGCGTCGGATGGTATGGCTCAATGCGGGAAGAAGCGAGGAGGATATCTCTGCTGCTGGCATTGCAAATGGAGGACGAAGATGGACGGAGGGGCTCACCGGATGACGAGGAGCTTTTGGCCGAGAGAGACAGAGGGAGGAATTAGGGAGGATTCTTGGCCGATTTCAAGTGTGAGGAAGACAGTGTGATCAAGAGGTTCTTTTATAGACCTCATGAGAAGGTTTTATGCTTGGAAGGAGATTAGACTCGAACAGGTTGTGTTAATATGGTGAAATTATCATTGAAGTGAGTATAGTGGTTAACCTAAATCTAGCCTAACCATCTTTTTGCAACATTTTTATCCTGGTCTACTTGATTTATCTTGGTCACTTTAAGGCCCAGGGTCGAACTCAGGGAGATGGGAATTAGAGGTGAATAGGTTTCTACTCCTTTCCTACAACAAATCTCTTCCGGGCATTTATTATGTTTTTGGTTCTTTTCTATTGAAGATTTTTTTTTGCTAATAATTTTGTCCTTGAGGTACACCCTCAAAATCAGGTCCTTGGCTTTGAGCTAATTAGTTCTTGGCTTTGAGCCAAATTAGGGTTCCAAAAACTGGTCTTGCTATTCGCAAGACCGAGTACCTGCAAGACAAGGATTATCTTTTCTCTTTTACTATTTTTTTATCTTTTTAACAGTAGGAAACAAAAGAGAAATAGAGGTTGCCTGTAAAGAAATAAATATAGTATATATATAGATATATATTATATATATAGAGGTGGGGGTGGAGGTGGAAATGGTGTGTAGCACGGTGTCGAGTTGATCAACGTCTAGGAAGATGCAACCAACAGGACGAAGTGCTACGTGGAGTGTAGGATGGATGTGTGAAAGTGTGTGCGAAGGCGATATAACGCGTGGTAGGGGATATGAATGTAAATATATATATATGTGTGTGTGTATATGTAAAACTATATATTTATATATTTGTATAGATAGAGTTGTAATTATATAGATGTATATGTAGTTATATATATATATATAAATATATATATGTAAATATATATATATATATATTTATAAGTAGATATATATGTATATATATTTAACTGTATAGATATAGATATATATATATATGTAGTAATATATGTATATAAATATATAGATATGTATATGTATATATATATGTATATATGTATATAGATATATTAGTATAAGTATCTATGTATATAGATATAGATAGATACATATATATCTACATACATGTATGTATTTATATTTATAGATATATATGTATATTTGTATGTATATATGTATATATATATGTATAAATATATATATATATATATTTGTGTATATACGTATATATACTTATATATAGTGTATAGGTACTAATATATATATATATATGTATATATATATAAGTATATATATATATGTATATATATATAAGTATATATAGGTGTGTACAAGTGAGTGTGTGTGTGTGTACACGTGAGTGTGTACAAGTGTGGTGTGTGTATGTGTGTGTCTGCCATAGAGTGAGGGAGTGGCTGTGAGAGAGAGTGTGATGAGTCCATTAAAATGGACTAATATTAAGCCTAAGTATATTTAATCGTATAGTTTAGGTGTATTAATAATGGAAATTAAGTTATAGAATATTTGTACGCCTTATAATTTGAGTTTATAACATTCTATAACTTAATTATTTTGTTATTTTTATGTGCAGGTAATAAAATCCAGAAAGAACAAGGGTGGGGGGATAATTTCCCCAAACAGCCGATTCCTTTCCCCCTCCCCTGCCGGACATTGGGGCAATCTTCTCCAACGCTCGCCGGCCAAATAATAGAAAGGGATTTGCAAATCCCTGGATTGGAGTACGGAGGGAGAGAGAGGACTTAAAAAGAGAAGAGGCGGCGTGCACAGAGAGAATCTTTCCCCCTCGCGGGGAACTGCTTCACCGTGGAAAAGGCGAACCCTGTGATCTAACAGCGTGCACTGTGTCCTCTTCCCCCTTGCGGGGAAAAACCTTCACCAGTGCGCATGCCTCCGCCCATGCGCCTCTTCCTGCCACAAGCACCGCTCACCAACTGCCCACTCCAGCCCCCCTGTAAATCAAATGCCGCACCCTCTCTGCCCACACGCACCAATGCGCCCCTCATCTCCAACCGGCCTTGCTTCCACCGCACCTGCCCTATAGCGCGCTCTCTCATCCAGCCACAGCAGGGACTCGGACACAAGCGCGCCTCTCCTCTAGCGTGCCCCAACCTCTCAAGAAGGCGCCCGCACGCCATATCCCGCACCTCACTGCAGGCATTCCTAACCATGCGCCATCACCAGTGCCTCCTGCTGTAGGAAGATCTCACCCGCGCGACCATCACCTCCCTGTAGCCCCACGCCACAGCAGGCGCTCACGCACCAGCGCCCCCTGCTGCATTGCACCATCAGCCGGCGCTTCCTCCTTCCAACGCCTACCGCTTCGCCTTCAAGCACCAGCAGGCGCTGCGTCTTCACCCTGCCAGGTCGTGCCTGCATGCCCGCAAGTCTTCTCCGCAGTGCACCGCCAACCACCTGCAGACCGCAACAGCAAGCGCTGGCCCTTGCACCAGCGCGCACCCGTGCCGCTCGAACAACCGCAGCAGCAGCTGCCCACTTGCTCCACAGGCTGGAGCTCCGGCCACCGCCGCCAGCCGCCTCCAACCACCTCTGCCGCCGCCACTGCCACCGTCGGAAAGCTCTCGACCTCGCCGTCCTCTTGAGCCCTGCATTGACCCTCACGATTCTCTCTCTCTCTCGCGAGGAGGAGAGAGGAAGAAAGCCCTATTTTTGTTGGAATTAGAAATTACATTCAATGCCATTGCCACCAATTTGATTGTTTTTATTATTATTATATTGTGGCAGAATTGCATTAAAGCACTCATAGTTCTTTTTAATTTCATGGATTGATATTAACTAGTTTAAAGGTTGATTTTGGGCTTAACTTAAGTACTAATTGTCCTTAATACACATCACGTGAAAGTTGCATGAATTCATCCTAAATTTATTAAGGATTTCTGTGAGGGAAAACTGCACTTACACCCTTAACTTTTTAGGTTATTGCAAATCTACTTTCCTTCACAATTTAATTCCGATTTGAAAAAGAATTTCGCACTATCCGAAATAACATTAAATAATTAAGTATTGATTGCATCATTGCCTCCCTGTGGACACGACCCGCTCTTCTGAGAGTGGTTATTTTCATTATTCTTGATTAGTCATTTTTTCCACCACTTAAATACTATAACGCTAAGCGAAAAGTCGACCATCAAAATTGGCCCCGTTGTCGGGGAGGCAACAGATGCAATAGATTTACTTTATTATTTTTGAATCTTTTGAGTTGCGAAATTATCTAATCATTTTGATTATTTTGCAAGGAATCTGACACAGCCACGAGGCACAGCAAAGTAACGACTTTGAACGTGAACAACGCGCACGACGGAGACGATCTTTTTGGTGGACCTTGACGCCACTTGGAGGATGACAATAGGAGCACGTGGGCCTTGATCTCAACTTGTTCTTTGTAAATTCGTGAATTCTCATATGCATCTTGGCATAGTTCATCGATCTCGCACATTTGAAGCTTTCTGTGGGTTCCTGCCTTAGAAAGATTGAGATTGTAGTTCCGTACTGCCCAATAGGCTTTGTGCTCCAATTCGACGGGGAGGTGACATGCCTTTCCTTACACTCATCTGAAGGGAGACATGCCTAATTGGGTTTTGTGGGTGGTCCTATAAGCCCACAAAGCTTCTGGAAGTCGGGATGACCAATCTTTCCTGTCAGGTTGAACAGTGACCTACAGGATTTTCTTGATCTCCCGAATCAGTAACTCAACTAGACCGTTAGTTTGTGGGCGATAAGGAGTCGAGATCCTATGTGACACCCCGTACTTGGTCATCAGTGATCTAAACTGAGTATTCGTGAAATGGGTCCCTCCATCGGAGATTATGCACGTGGAATCCCGAACTGAGAAAAGATGTTTTGATGAATGAATTTGATAACCACCTTATGATCGTTGGTTCAGGTTGGAATGGCTTCAATCCATTTGGATACGTAGTCAACAGCGAGAAGAATGTATTCGAAGCCGTTCGAAATAGGGAAGGGTCCCATAAAATCAATCTTTCAGATATTGAAGATTTTGCATATGAGAATCGGCTATAAGGGAATCATATTGTGGTGGCTCATGTTGCCTAAGACCTGGCAACGAGTGCATGCCTTACAGTGATTGTATGCTTCTTTGAAAATCGTGGGCCAATAGAAGCTGCACTGGAGGACTTTTGCTGTAGTTTTATGACCAGAGAAGTGTCCACCGCAGGCCTGATCATGGCAGAAGGATAAAATGTCTTGAATTTTCACTTCTAGAACACATCATCAGATGATCTGATCAGCACCAATGCAGAAGAGATACGGGTCTTCCCAAAAGTAGTACTTGCCATTGGCAAGTAATTTGTCCCTCGTAGCTTTTGGCCAATCGGATGGGATCTAATGTAATGCCAAGTAGTTTACAAAATCAGCAAACCATGGAAGTCCCGCACTGATAGTCAAGAGGTGCTCATCAGGAAAATGCTTAGTAATGGGTTTGGAAGGGTCGATAATGTCGGAAGGGAGGTGGGATAAGTGATCAGCTACAAAATTCTATTTTCCCACCTTATCATGAATCTTGAGGTCAAATTCTTGCAACAACAAGATCCAGTGGATTAGTCGAGGTTTCATGTCCTTCTTCGCAAGGAGATGCCCCATAGTAGTGTGATCTGAGTAAATGATAATACGGGAACCCAAAAGATATGATCTGAATTTTTCCCAGGCAAATGCTACGGCTAGCTGCTCTTTCTCAGTAATTGTATAGTTACGCTGAGCCTCGTCAAGTGTCTTGCTAGCATAATAAATGACCACGGGTTTCCTGTCTATTTTCTGCCCAAGTACTGCTCCTACAACATATTTAGATGCATCGCACATGATCTCAAAGGGTTAAGACCAATCAGGGGATGGCAGGATAGGTGCTTGGGTAACTCGATCACGTAAGATCTCAAATGCTTGAGTGCACTGGTGGGCTACCTTCCTCTATAGTTTTATTATTTCGTCGTAGTATAGTATAGAGAGGTGATTACCAGTTTAATACAATTTGTTACTCGGAAATAAAAGAGTTCCCGAGGTCGAACTCAGGGAGCAAGTTGTATTCTAGAGATACAAGTTTCTTGTACAAAAAAAATAAAGAGAGAGAGAGAGAATTTGTTGGCTTCTTTCTTCTTCTCTTCTTTTCTCTTTGCCTATCTTCTTCTGCTTGGCTCTTCTGCTTTATCTGCAGCAGTAGTGATGCTTTTCTTCTTCTTTCAGTTCTTGTTTCTGCTCGTCTCTTTCTTTTTCTTCTCCCTTGCGGTCCTGTTCTTCTTCTTCTTCTTTCTTTCTTCTTTTCCATTCTTCTTTTCCTTTCTTCAGACCTTCTTCTTCTCGTGCTCTTCTTCTTTCAGTTCTTGTCTTGGCCTCTCTGCGTTCTCCTTCTTCTTTCAGCTCTTTCTGCTTGTCTCTCTGTGTTCTCCTCTGCCTCGCCTTCCTTCTCCTTCTTTGCCTTCAGGACGTCGTCTGATTTTCCAATCAGACGACTTAAACCGCCGCTGCTACAGTGCCGCTCGGTGATCCTCCTTCCTTCAGCCATCGTCTTCTTCCACGGTTCTTCTTCACCTGTGCCTGCATACTTACACAGCTTGATCAGAGAGGGCCAAAACCTATCTGTACCCTCCCCCGCGTCTCTCTCTCACAGAATCCGCTCATAGGATAGCTCTCCCAGAGCTGCCGGGTAGCCGGGTACGGATCACGCCCGGGTCCAGGCCCACCGGCGTGCGTGGTGGGCGAGGAGTGCAGGTCAGTCTAAGTCGGGTCGGGCCAGGTCCGCGGGGCATGGTCGCGGACGAGACCGGGTCGAGAGAGCGAGTGAGTGAGAGGGACCTCACCCCGTGCTCAGGAGGCAACAAGCATAAGGCACTTTTTGCCTTTATGCGAGCGCTCTCCTTTGAAAGGTTACGAGGTGGGACTAAATGTCCCACCCCAATTTCGGTGCCTGCGCGGAGGAAGCAGCGGCCGTCGAGGCGAAGCGCGGGGGCTTCGCGCGAGAGCTTCGACTCGACTGCAGCCTGGTACTTCGCGAAGGTGCCTCGCGCTGTCTGGGAGCGTAACCTGGGCGTGGCGCACCTGGGGCAGCAGGTGAAGAAGCTGCTTCGCTTCAACAATGGCGGTGACGAGCGCAGGTACCTGCCCACAGAAAAACGGCCTCTCGGCCCAATCAGAGACGTGGAGGACCTTCGCCGTGGCACGGCGAAGGTGGTCGGGGGGTGTGCAGGCGGCGGGGCGGAGCCTAAGGGCTGCCCTATGTCGGACTGTGGGTCGGGAGATGGGTTTGTTCGGTGGAGTTGCAGAGGGTGATTTGGGGGAAGTGGAGGGGCGGAAATGGATCAGGGTGAGGAGGCGGAGATTATGTGCAGGTCGGCGAGCCGTGTGGGATGCTGGAGTGATGGGAGCGGTTCGCCGGAGGATGGCCGGAGGCGGAGAAGGTGAGGGTGATTGGTCGGAATCGAGGGCGACAGTAGATGTTTAAAGTGAGGAAAAGGAAGAGGGGAGGAAGAGGAGGAGTTCTACCTACTTAGTAGGACGAGGAGGGGCCGGAGCGGGCGACAGTCGTATCGACTGTCGCCGGAGAAGAAGATGCCCGGGGGAAGGGGCGGCGGCGAGCAGAGGGCCGGAGAGGCGCCAGCTGGGTGCGGCGTGGCGCGGGAAGAGCGAGGGAGAGCAACCCTGCAGCTGGTAGTGCGGTAGAGCGACGAGGAGGAAGAGGGGAGGCCGCCGGAGCTGGAGGGCTTCCTGTCGGAGTGGGAAGAGAGGAAGTGGGGGTCTTTCTCCGTCAGGACCGAGCTGGGAAGAACGATGGAGCGACGGGGGTATTTATAGGGACCGAATCAAAGAGGAAGGCGGAGGGAGACGACGTGTCTCCCTCGCCAGAGGACGCCGGAGATGGAAACCCATACCGTCCGTGCGTTCGCACGGCCGGTATGGTGGGTTACAGCGACCAGGGGGGTGTCCCTGCGACGGTTGGCGACGCAGGGCACCCCCGGTTTACTTGCCAGACCCTCCCCCTCACCCTGCGCGGTGCCATGCTCCGCGCAAGGTCGCCGGAGCATGGTGCTGGCAGGTTTTGCCGGGAGGACCTGAACGCAAAGAACGAAGGAGAGTTAGGGGCCAAAATGCGAGGGTTCAAAAGTTGAGGGCCAAAAAGTAAATATATGAGGACCAAAGTGTAAAGTTGGTCAAGAAGGTTTCTTCTTAGGCTCAAGTTTTTATACATGACTAATTAGGACCTAAGGAATCTGATGGTGAATTTTATTTCTAGATTAAACCTTTTTTGACTGGTCAATTTATGCAAAAACCCAAATTAAGTTATTAATTGGGTATGGTTCTCAATGTAGGTCAAGATGGGTTCCTAAGGTCAAATTGAAGGTTCTAAACCCTAGAGATTATTTTTCTATGAATTTTAGAGGGTTTATTCCATTTTTTCTTTGCCTTGAACTTCGTGAATTGAAGTGGGTTTGTTTTAGGGTTACAGATTATCATTTAGTTCCTTGGAATTGCTGTAGCCCTTGCCAGATCATCTTATCCCACTTTTATTCTTATTAGGTTGCTTTGACCTATGTTTGGATCCTGAATTACCCTGTATGCAGATTATACTGGTAAAATTGCATTTTTACCCCTTATGACTTGTTTTCTCCTTAGACTCAGAATTCTCTGAGTTAAGCCTTTCCTTGAGTTATATAGGAGCTTTTATCCTTTGTATTAGGTCAAAATGAGCTAGTTATGGCTCATGATGAGGTTCTCATCATACCCCCATGCCTAGCATTTGCTAGTCCCTCAGCAAAAACTTAAGGTTTCAACCCTTGTTCTAGACCATGAAGTTCTTAATAGCTTTAGATAAGTGCTTTTTCATTTGAGCTCAGATTAGGTTAGAATGCTGACCATAGGCCTAAAAGGTACTCTAGTACCAATCAAGATCCAAATCTGTCTAGCCTTAGCCTCAGTCCTTAGGAAAGGTTTTTAAGGCCCACAAGAACTAACCTAAGGTTTATTGGACTTTGTGGTTAAAGCACCCGTGCTTGAAATGATTTTAGCCCTGGCTCAGTTCGCAGTGCGTTTTGTAAGAGAGAGATAAAAAGTTATTTTGTTTGGAGAGTTTTCTCTCTCTTTTTTTTTTTTAGTTCTAGCCTAGGATTGGCTTTTCAACACGGTCTGTATCAGATTCCTTGCTCCCATCATCAATCCTCAAGGGTTCCTGGCGATCGATGCTTTTAGATAGCACCGCCCATGGCAACCCCCGGAACCCTGGCTATTGAGATTTCGAGATAATCCCATCCGTGGTGTTCCGTGGCTGAATTCAGACCCTGGCAATTGACACTTCGAGATAATGCCATCCATGGAATCTGAACCAGCAGAGTGCTTACATGCCCCCAGTAGGATATGTAAATATTCTAAGAGACAAGCACCGAGGAGATGATATTTTGTTACGCATCTTCGAGGGGATTTCCCGTCTCTCCGTGCTGGGAACTTGTCTAAATCAACTTGTGTTGATCGGCCGCTCCTATTCTAGGTGTTCTTTTCAGAATTTTGCGACGCTTCTGCGTGATTCTGATTTTTACGCTTACTGAACCAGGCTGTGTGTGAGGTTAGGGTGCTTAGGTTACTGAGTCCCATAAACCAGAAATTAGTTAACGAGGCCAAATACTCCCTAAGCCTTAGACCTAACACTTCAGCTTTTCATTTTCCTCAACCTCTTGAGGAATGTTCAGATCTTAATGGGTACTAAGAGTCTATTCAAGAATGCCTAAGGTTTGCGTTCCTACTAATCTCATTGTGCACTTTTCAGTTATTTTCTTGAATGAGGTCTAGAACTTAGGTTAATTCCTTAGTTCCTTACTAATGACTATCACTTTTTTCTTATATTTTATGCTCCTTTTTTTCCTTTTGTTTCTTTTTTTTTGTTTTTCTTCACAAAATTTCCTTCTCCTCTTTTCCTCTTATTCTTTTTCGAAATTTTTTTAATTTTTATGGTGTTTTTGGCATATGTGAATTTTTTGTTTGAAACCTTTTCTTAGAAGTTTTGCACTTACATACCCCCCCATGCCTAAGATTTGCAATGTCCTCATTGTAACCTAGGGGGTTTTTATTTAGCTTAGTTCATTCCTTAAGACAGAAATTTGGATGCGTGAATGGGTCGGGTTGAATTTTTGCGGACGATTTCTAATCCCAGATGCAAGCATCTGAGGTGGGGTCGGCTATCTACAAGGGTGAACCTTAAGTGCAAAAAGGTGTCAGAAAAAGTTTTGGATTTTTAGGAAAATGACGGGTTGCCTCCCGTTAAGCGCTGAGTTTTACGCCATCGGCTGGGCGCAATAAGCTCAAGGGGAATGGAGGATATAAGATGCTTCAGCCAAATTAGTAGAAGTTACATCAATGAACGGCTTGAGTCTCTGACCGTTCACGATGAAAGGTTCAGAATCGTGGCTGAGTGGACTGATTTCGATTGCTCCATTTCCAAAAACCTGTCGGACCAAATATGGTCCGACCCACTTGGATCTCAGTTTTCCTGGGAAGAGTTTTAGTCGGGCATCAAAGAGTAGGACCTTCTGACCAGGATGAAAGATCTTTCTCGAGATGTGTTTGTCGTGGAAGGCTTTAACCCGCTCCTTGTAGATTTGCGAGTTCTCGTACGCGTCTAGGCGTAATTCATCGATCTCGCTGATTTGGAGTTTTCTGTGGGTCCCAGCCTTGGAAAGATCGAGATTACAGTTCCGTACTGCCCAATAGGCTTTATGCTCCAGTTCTACGGGAAGGTGGCATGCCTTTCCGTACACCAGTCTAAAGGGAGACATGCCCAATTAGGTCTTGTGGGCGGTCCTATAGGCCCACAATGCTTCCGGAAGTCGGGACGACCAGTCCTTCCTGTCAGGTCGAACAGTGACTTGTAGGATTTTCTTGATCTCCCGATTAGACAGCTCAGCTAGACCATTAGTTTGGGGGTGGTAAGGAGTAGAGATTCGGTGAGACACCCCGTATTTGGTCATCAGTGACCTAAACTGAGCATTTGTGAAATGGGTCCCCCCATCAGAGATTATTGCATGAGGAATCTCGAACCTTGAGAAAATGTTTTGATGAATGAATTTGAGAACGATTTTGTGATCACAGGTTCGGGTCGGTATGGCTTCGATCCATTTGGACACGTAGTCCACAGCCAATAGAATGTATTCGAAACCATCTGAAACAGGAAAGGGGCCCATAAAATCAATCCCCCAAACATCAAAGATTTCGCATACTAGAATCGGTTGCATAGGCATCATGTCGCGATGGCTCATGTTGCCCAAAGTCTGGCAACGACTGCATGCCTTGCAGTGATTGTATGCGTCTTTGAACAGTGTGGGCCAGTAAAAGCCGCACTGGAGGACTTTTGATGCGATTTTATGCCCGGCGAAATGGCCACTTGTTGAATTCCTCTTCCGGGACACATCTCCGAATGATCTGATCGGCACCTATGCGTAAGAGGTACGGGTCTTCCCAAATGTAATACTTGGCATCAGAGCGTAATTTGTCCTTCTTGGCCTTCGGCCAATCGGACGGGATCTGATGAGATGCCAAGTAATTTACTACATTAGCAAACCATGGAAGGCTAGTACCAATAGTCAGCAGGTGCTCATCGGGAAAATGCTCAGTGATGGGTCCGGAAGGGTCAATTATTTCAGAAGGAAGACGGGACAAGTGATCAGCTACCACATTTTGCTTTCCTGCTTTGTTGCGAATCTCAAGGTCAAATTCTTGCAACAGCAAGATCCATCGGATTAATCGAGGTTTCGCGTCCTTCTTTGCAAGGAGATGCCTCACAGCTGTGTGATCCGAGTATATGATGACACGGGAACCCAGAAGGTACGATCTGAATTTTTCTAGGGCAAATACTACAGCTAGCAGCTCTTTCTCAGTAACCGTATAGTTACGCTGAGCCTCATCGAGTGTTTTGCTGGCGTAGTAAATGACCACAGGTTTCCCGTCAATTTTCTGCCCCAAAACCGCTCCTACAGCGAAGTCGGATGCATCGCACATGATCTCAAAGGGTTGAGACCAATCAGGGGACTGTAGGATCGGGGCTTGGGTGACTCGGTCACGCAGGATTTCAAATGCTTGAGTGCATTCCTTGGAAATTTCGAAAGGAACATCCTTGGAGAGAAGAATGGTCAGGGGGCGCGCGATTTTTGAAAAATCAGGGATAAATCGACGATAAAAACTGACATGCCCTAAAAAGGAATGGATGTCCCTGATCGAGCTAGGCATAGGAAGGTGAGAAATCAGATCAACCTTAGCTCAATCCACTTGGATGCCTTTTTCCGAAATTGAGTGTCCCAGGACAATTCCCTCAGGCACCATGAAATGGCTCTTTTCCCAGGAAAGAATTAAATTCACATCGATGCACCGCCTGAGTATTTGGACCAAGTGTTGGAGGCAATCGTCGAATGATGCTCCGAAAACTGAAAAGTCATCCATGAAGACTTCCAGATAATCACCTACCATATCTGAGAATATGGCAAGCATGCATTGCTGAAAAGTAGCGGGTGCATTGCAAAGACCGAAAGGCATCCTTCGGAAAGCGTATGTTCCGAAGGGGCAGGTGAACGTGGTCTTTTCTTGGTCCTCAGGATGGATTGCCACCTGGTTATAACCGGAGTACCCGTCAAGAAAGCAGAAGAACCTATTTCCCGCAAGTTTTTCGAGAATTTGATCAATGAAGGGTAGTGGGAAATGATCCTTCTTTGTGGAGGAATTGAGTCGGCGGTAATCTATACAGACTCTCCACGAGTTGGCTAATCGGGTAGGAATGATTTCTCCGGTCTCAGTCGTTATAGTGGTGAGTCCTGCCTTCTTGGGCACAACCTGAATTGGGCTCACCCAACGACTATCGGAGATCGGGTAGATGATTCCGGCATCTAACCACTTGATGATCTCCTTTTTCATGACCTCCTGCAGATTGGGGTTTAAGCGTCTCTGCATTTCACGAGAAGGTCGTGTGCCCTCTTCTGAATAGATATGATGAGTACAATAAGAGGGACTTATTCCAGTCAAATCATCGAGAGTCCACCCGATGGCTCTGCGATGTTGCTGGAGGACGACAATCAGACGGGATTCCTATTCAGGACTGAGGTTGGAATTGATAATCACAGGAAGGGTCTGATTAGAACCCAAAAAGATGTATTTCAAGTGAGCAGGAAGGGGTTTCAGTTCGAGGATGGGGTTATCAGCTGCAGCGGGTGGTTCAGTGACCGAGTCGATCTTTCGCTTTTAAGTCGTTTGTAGTTTAATGTGGTGGAAAAATCGACTAATCAATTTTTAACAAGAAATAACCACTCGCAGAGGAGCGGGTCGTTTCCACAGGGAGACAATAACGTATTAAAATTCGCGCCACTTAAAAATGTTTGTTCGGAGTCAATTTGGACAAGAACCAAGCCAAGATTGCCTTTAGATTAAGGTTTAAGCAAGAAATAATGCTGAAATGGCAATTATAAGAAACTACAGGATATTTTCCGCATTCTAGAGTGAATAGAATATGAATAAAATCTGGCAATGGCAGAAAATGTAAATTTTAATCAACGTTTTACTGTAGCAAAACAGGGGAATTGTTCCCCGTTGTCTTGCGCGATGAGGAGCCGATGGCTGGGCGCGGGAAGCTCGGCGGAGGTCCCTTGGATCAAGGGCTTCGAATCGGTGGTGACGGCGAGTCGCGCAGCGGCCGGAGGTGGCCGGACGAGCTCCGGCGGAGTTGCTGCAGGCAGTTGTGCGTGGGCGCGCGGAGGGTCTGCGGAGGGCGCTGGCGCGCGGAGGCGTGGCTGCGGTGGTCTGCAGGCGAGCGCTGGCGTGTGCGGTGGTCTGCAGAGGTCGGTTGCTGGCGGTTCTGCAGGCGGTTGTGCGTGGGCGCGCGGAGGGTCTGCGGAGGGCACTGGCGCGCGGAGGCGTGGCTGCGGTGGTCTGCAGGCGGGCGCTGGCGTGTGCGGTGGAAGCTGCAGAGGTCGGTTGCTGGCGGTTCTGCAGGCGGTTGTGCGTGGGCGCGCGGAGGGTCTGCGGAGGGCGCTGGCGCGCGGAGGCGTGGCTGCGGTGGTCTGCAGGCGGGCGCTGGCGTGTGCGGTGGAAGCTGCAGAGGTCGGTTGCTGGCAGTTCTGCAGGCGCAGTGGTGAACGGCGTGGACTGCAGGCGGTTGTGCGTGTTTGAGCTGAAGGTTGACGGACGTGGGTGCGCTGAAGGTTCTGCAGGTGCGGGAAGGGGTCTGTAGGCGACTTCAGGCGTGTGTGGTGAAGTGAGCGGTAACTTCAGACGTCTGGGAAATTTCCCAGATGTCTTAAGTTACTGAGAGGGTGGCTGATCAGTAGGTTGGTGACGGTGGTCGGCGATGACGGCGAGGGAGTTGCACGCTAAGGTGCTCACGGTAATGCGGGCGAGCTCCGGATGGCGGTGTGGCCTGTCACACCACACGCCCACGGTGGTGGAGACTCGCCGCCACGGTAGAGGCCGGCAGTGTGGAGTGGAAGAGAGAGGATCTCTCTGCACAGTGGTGGGTCGGTGGCGGAGGCCTCCTTTGCTCGGCTGCCTCCGTGCTCCTTTTGTAGTGGCATGAACAAATTTGAAATCAGCTGCCGACCAGATCCACCGTATCCGCTCCCCCTTGAATGGCTTTCACTGCATCACGCGGGCGTTGGAGCGGCAGCCAGCCGTTCTGAAAGAAGACGAATAAAGAAAATATTATTAAAATATTAGGGTTATTTATGTATAGACCCTCAACTTCTATGTTAATAAAAGCAATATACCTAATTGGTTATCTAATTAGATGAATGCTATTCTAAGCTAATTCTAAATGCACTTAAGATATGAATGCAATGTATGGATTATGTAATTAGATTAAAACTATGAATTAATCTATTTACATCCTAATTTATACTAAATAAATGTTAGAATTAACCTAATGTGTAGGCACTTAAATACTTAAATAGCCCACAACTATGGGCTAATCAAATACCCCCATGCCTAGTTTTTGCTAGTCCCTAGCAAAATTAAGCGAAACCTAGCACTCTAAGTAGACTAGTCAACTCACTTAGTCTTCCTTCAGAAGCATATTAAGTTCAGGTTCTAAACCCAAGGTCCCTAAGTAGTTGCTAAGTTACAGACTAGGTCGGCTAAAGACGAGTTGTAAGCACAAGTTTCCCTGATTTCTGACTCTACCCTAAAGTTTATTGATCCCTGAGATTAAAGCATCCGTGCTTTTGCATTGGTCCGAGTTATTTGAGTTAAAGGAATTTTTTTTTTTTTTTTAATAAATATACTTTTTTTTTTTTTGTTTGATTCTTCTAAGTCTAACCTCAGATCAGCTATCAACACGGTCTGTGTCGGATTCATTGTCCCCATTACCATACCTCGAAGGGTGCCTGGCTTTCGATGCTTCGAGATAGCACCGCCCATAACGACCCCAAGAACTCCTGGCAATCGACACTTCGAGATAGTATCGCCCATGGATTTCTTAAGCGAATTCAGGCCTATGGCAATCGGCACTTCGAGATAGGGCCGCCCATGGTACCTGAACCGCGCAATGCGCTTACATGCCCCCAGTAGGATGGATATCCTAAGAGACAAGCGCCAAGGAGGTAATATGTTACCATCGCATCCTCAAGGTGAGTATATACTCGACCTCTCCTGCGGCGGGAACTCTTCCAATCAAAATATGTTTTCAAGCCTTTCTTAAGTCAAAACTAAGAGAACCAAATCTCTTTTCAGAAATTAAGTTAATTACCAGACCAAGTGTGAACAATTTGGATGCTTGGGTTACAAGGACCCGTAAACCAAAAGGTAGAATAAGACTCCAGGTACTACCCCACCTTTTAACTCAAACCCTAGCTTCCCTTCCTCAACCTCTTGAAAAATGGTCCGCAACTTAACTCCTACTTAAGTTTTTAAGTCCACAAAGGACCCTAAAGGTCTAAAGCTAGTAGCTTATTTAGCTTCTAAAGTTTGACCCTAGAATTAACTTAGTCTACCCTAGAGTTCTGATTTGCTTAAGACGGCAAGATCTAGCCAGTTAAGCTCAAAACCTCTTTTTCTTTTTCTTTTTATATATATATATTTTTTTTCTTTTCTTCTTATTTTTTTTTTCTTTCTTTTTTTTTTTTTTATAAATGCATGCTATAAACAAAATGCCTCAGGTCCTCTCCCCCATGCCTGGTTCAAACAATGTCCTCATTGAAAATCAAAAATAGCTAAAGGAAGATATTACCTGAGGCGGAGAATAGTAGGAGCTAAGGCTCCTCAAGAGTGACTTCATCAACTAGATGGCCATCTAAAGTTATGTACGGTTTTAACCGTTGACCGTTGACGATAAAGGGAGTTGCTGAAGAGGAAGGATTTTTTATGTCCACAGCTCCATGGGGGAATACTTTGGTGATTATGTAAGGCCCATCCCAACGAGATTTTAATTTCCCAGGAAAAAGCTTAAGTCTGGAATTGAAAAGCCAGACTTGTTGGTTGGGTTCAAAGGTCTTTCGAAGAATAAACTTGTCATGCAAGACCTTAGTTCTTTCTTTATAAGCTTGAGAGGTGTCATAAGCATCATTCCTCAGCTCCTCAAGCTCACTTAATTCTAGAAATCGTGCCTTACCTGCCTTCTCTAAATCCATGTTAACACTTCGAATAGCCCAAAGTGCTTTATGTTCCAACTCAACAGGTAAATGGCACGCTTTTCCATACACAATCCGAAAGGGAGAAGTACCCAAAGGGGTCTTATAAGCCGTTCGATAAGCCCACAAAGCATCATCGAGCTTTTGGGACCAATCTTTCCTATCAGGTCTAACGGTCTTTTCCAAAATATTTTTTATCTCCCTATTTGATACTTCAACCTGACCACTTGTCTGAGGGTGGTAAGGGGTAGCAACCTTGTGAGTCACTCCCAAATTCTTAATTAACCGATTGAAGTGGTGGTTTCGGAAATGAGGTCCCCCATCACTTATAATAGTCTTGGGGCAGCCGAAACGGGATATGATATTGGCCTTCACAAATTTCAAAACCACAGAGTGGTCATTTGTGCGCGTCGGAATGGCCTCTATCCATTTAGAGACATAATCAACTGCCACCAAGATATATTCAAAACCATGGGATGACGGGAAGGGGCCCATAAAGTCAATTCCCCACACATCAAAAATTTCAACAGATTGAATAGGATGTTGAGGCATTTCATTCTTCTTGCCAATCGTTCCAGTCCGTTGACATCTAATACAGGCCTTAACAAAATTATGAGAATCCTTAAATAAGGAAGGCCACCAAAAACCAGACTGGAGAACCTTAAAAGCAGTTTTCTTAGCACCAAAGTGTCCTCCACAATGAAGTTCATGGCAAAATGTCAGCACACTTTGTTGTTCCTCTTCAGGCACACAACGTCTCAAAACTTGGTCTTGTCCAAGTCTAAATAATTCTGGCTCTTCCCAATGAAAATATCTCGCTTGAGAAATGAATCTCTTTCTTTTCTGCTTATCCCAAGAGCCAGGAGTTTGTCCGGTGACCAAGTAATTTACAATGTCTGCATACCAAGGTAAAGTTGGTGTTACCGCCATCAGAGTTTCATCGGGGAATGTCTCGCGAATGTCTTCAGAAATAGAGTCGTTAAGAGGAAGACGAGACAGGTGGTCAGCCACAACATTTTCTACTCCTTTCTTTTCACGTATTTCCAAGTCAAATTCTTGAAGGAGTAAGATCCACCTAATCAGACGTGGCTTAGAATCTTTCTTAGCAATGAGATGTTTCACTGCTGCATGATCAGTAAAAATAACCACCTTAGACCCAAGTAAATAAGACCTAAACTTCTCCAGAGCAAAAACTACAGCAAGTAATTCTTTTTCAGTGACGGTGTAGTTTTGCTGAGGTTCAGTTAAAGTCTTGCTTGCATAATGCAGCACATGAGGTCTTCCCTCAACCCTTTGTCCAAGGACTGCTCCCACTGCATAATCCGAAGCATCACACATAAGCTCAAAGGGGAGTGCCCAATCAGGAGCTTGGAGAACAGGCGCAGAGATCAAGGCCTCCTTTAGAGTTTGAAAGGCCTCGGCACACTTTGAATCAAAACTGAAGGAAGATTCCTTCGCCAATAAGTCACAAACTGGCCTAGAAATCTTACTAAAATTTTTAATAAAGCGCCTGTAAAAGCCAGCATGGCCCAGAAAGGATCTAATCTGTTTGACATTCGTAGGCAATGGAAGTTTGGAAATAGAATCAATCTTGGCTTTATCTACTTCCAAACCTTGCTCAGATACAACATGCCCAAGTACAATTCCTTTCTGTACCATGAAGTGACTTTTCTCCCAGCTGAGGACTAAACCAGTCTCCTTACATCGTTTCAACACATTCTCCAGGTGCATGAGACACTGGTCGAAAGACGAGCCATAAATAGAGAAGTCATCCATAAATACTTCGACACACTCGTCAATCATGTCCGAAAAGATAGACATCATACACCGCTGGAAAGTTGCAGGGGCATTACATAATCCAAACGGCATACGCCTGAATGCAAAAGTACCGTAAGGACTCGTGAATGTCGTCTTTTCCTGGTCATCAGGAAAGACTGCCACCTGATTGTACCCAGAATATCCATCGAGAAAGCAATAATACTTATTCCCTGCCAATTTTTTGAGAATTTGATCAATAAAAGGCAAAGGAAAGTGATCCTTCTGGGTAGCGGTGTTCAGCTTGCGGTAATCAATACAGACCCTCCATCCAGTTGAGGGTCTAGTGACAACTTGTTCACCTTGGTCGTTGAGTTCCACAGTAAAGCCTGCCTTCTTTGGCACCACATGAATGGGACTGACCCATTTACTATCAGCAATGGGATATATGATCCCTGCATCCAACCACTTCAGGATTTCCTTTTTTACAACCTCCCTCATATTAGGGTTCAGACGTCTCTGCATGTCCCTAAAAGGCTTGATGGAATCATCAGTATAAATGTGGTGCATGCAGAGTGTAGAGTCTATACCCTTAATGTCAGCAATGCTCCAAGCAATAGCTTCCTTATGCCTAGACAGGCATTCAATCAAGGCTCCCTCCTGTGCCTCAGACAGCACAACCGAAATGATAACTGGGAGCGTATCATTGGCACCTAGGAAAACATACTTGAGAGTGTCAGGGAGGGGTTTCAACTCAAGTTTGGGGGCTTGTATGGTTGAGGGTTTCATAATAGATGTCCCCATCTCAGGTAGCAAATCTGCCTTCGGCGGAAATGATGGGGGAAGAGACTCAGCAGAAACTCCTAGCAATTCCTCTAGTTCTAGTATATCCCCTTCACATTCCTCCAAGAGATGGGAATGCTCATTTAGCATGACATGCTGAAGGGGGTCATCACATAACATTGCAGGAGTTGCCTCTTCAATCAGGTCATCTATCACCTCAACTTGAGAACAATCCTCAAGTCCAGCTTGTTTGTAAGCATCAAACACATTAAGCCGAATTTTCCTATTCCCAAAGCCCATTTTCAATGCCCCAGTATTGCAATTAATTGAAGCATGGGAAGTTGCAAGGAAGGGGCGGCCCAAAATGATGGAGGGTTTGGTTGGCTTGTTGGTAGGGTCAGTGTCCAAAACTAAGAAGTCAACGGGAAAGAAGAAATCCTCCACTCTTACGAGGACATCTTCCAAAATTCCCCGTGGTGTCTTAAGTGATCGATCAGCAACTTGAAGGATTACAGGGCTAGGCTTCAGATTGCCTCCCCCAAGTTGTTCATATACATAGCTCGGAAGGATGTTCACCCCCGCACCCAGATCAAGCAGAGCCTCATCAATTTGTAAGTCACCAATAACTACAGAGATATATGGGGCCCCTGGGTCCTTAAGTTTCGGAGGTGTGCCATGTTGAACAATTGAGCTAACAGAATCAGGCAGGACAACTTTAGACTGGACCTGTTTTCTAGATTGCCGCTTTTTCGTGCACAAGTCCTTTAAGAAGCGGGCATAAGACGGAATCTGCCTGATAGCTTCAAGCAAAGGCAGGTTAATCTGCACTTGCTTGAAAGTTTCCATAATCTCATCCGTCTTATCTTTGGCTCCAGATGAGCCAGCAGAAGTCTGCCCAGAGGTGGATAAGCGCTCTGGAAATGGCACTCTCGATCTCTGGGTGGAAGGGTTGTCATGTCGAGTAAGGGGTGGAACGGGGGCAACTTCTTCCGGTGAGGTGATTTCAAGCGGAGGAGATTTGGGCAAATCTTCTTCGGTGGGGGTGAAAGTCGGGGTGGATGTTTTTTTAGGGGGTGAGACTATAGGAGCATCGGGTTTGGAAATTTCTTTCCCACTCCTCAGAATAGTCACCGCCTGAGCATGCTCCCTAAAGACAATCCCTTTTCCTTTAGGATTTTCCTCAGCAGCACTTGGAAACTTCCCAGTCTCCCTCTGTCTAACGGCCTCAACAAGGTGTCCAATTTGTGATTTCATCTCATGTATAGCCTTGTCATGAGATTGGATGATGGCACTTTGACTTTCTTGCATAGTTTTCAATATCGCCTTCAATTCATCCATCTCAGAGGTTTTAGGTTGGGCAAAGGTCTGAGGTTGGTTCATTTGATGGTTTTGAAAGGATTGCGGTTTGTAATTCCCTGAATTTGAGACATTTCCTTGTCTCCATGAAAAGTTTGGGTGGTTCCTCCATCCCTCATTATAAGTGTTGGAGAAAGGATCATTACGAGGTCTTGGACGGAACCCTTGAGCGGCATTCAAATCTGCTTGTACAAGCTCAGGGAATTGGGAGGCCAAGTGGCAATCCACAGTGGCGTGTGTATTGCCTTGACAAATTACGCATTCGGAAGCTTGGGATGTGGAGGTGTTAGGTGTGAATGAACTCGGGTTCGACATAAGCCTTTCCATGTTTTGATTCAGTAATTGAATTTGATAAGCTAAATTCTGGGTGTCCCTTGCTTCATTCGCCTCCAACTTTCTTTGCATGAGAGTGGGCTTTCTATCCATGTAGGCAGAATTCAAGTGAATAGAATTCTCACTCAGAGTATCAAATAAGTTCCAAGCTTCATCCTCAGTCTTAGATAGAAAGGTTCCTGCACAGGCACCATCCACAATTTGCCTATGCGAATCATTAAGTACGGTGTAGAACCTTTCAACCAGTTGCCATTTAGGCACCTGGTGATGTGGGCAAAGTCTCAGCAAATCGTTAAAGCGCTCCCACGCATCATGGAAAGCTTCCCCATCCTTTTGAGCAAAACTCATGATTTCCCTCCTAAAGTGATTTGTTTTGCTCATGGGGAAGTACTTCTTCAAAAACTCCTTTTTCAGGGCATCCCAAGTATTTAAATTATCAAGGGTGTGATACCAATACTTGGCTTTGTCCTTTAGGGAGAAGGGAAAAAGGGTCCGCATTTGAGCGTCATCAGTAACGCCCTGCAGCTTCACCGTGGAACAGACCTCGGTGAATTCCTCAATATGCCTGTAAGGGTCTTCCCTAGTAGTACCATAAAAGGAGGGTAGCAAGGATATGGTACTACTTTTGATCTCATATGGATTATCCCCTCCAGGTCTACGTAGTGCTGGGCCAGCTTGGTTGGTTGGGATGAAATATTCCTTAAGGCTCCTTTGACCGGCCATTTCTACCCTTGGGAGGTCTTTTCTTAGGATTCTTTCTGGTTCAGGATCAAATACAAGTTGTCTCCTAAGAGAACGCCTACCAAGCATGCACTACAAACACAATTCAAACGGACTTGTTTGGTCTTTACAGATTTAGGCTTTTGAATTTAATTCAAATTGTAGGTGACAAAACAAGTTACCCAATCAATTACGCGCCTATTGTCAACCTACGGCTCGCCTAAAAAGACCTAGTTGGAACTTAGGTAATCTTCCCTAAATCTCAAATGGTCAAGTAAATCCAAAGACGGAAGATCGAGGGATGCAAGTAGGCCTAAGCCTTCCTTTGAAGCTGTGCTTTCGCGGTGCTCCTCAACTACCCCCAAAAATCCGTGACAGGGTATCCCCCTCTTTGGATTTACAAAACCTTTGATCTCAAGTTCCGAACACTTCAGAATCCAACGAAAGGAGGGCTCTTGTCCTAGTATTTCCAAACCTAAGGAGTGTCTAGAAGCGTGTCGTGGTGCAAGTGAAATAAGTGTGCATACACCGTAAAAGATTTTAAACTTTGAATCGCACGCCAAGTTTGAAAATGAAATACTTGGTTTTTAAAATGTCCTTCCTTTAATTAGTCCTTTTTCTAAAGAAAATATGTGACCACTTGTTAGATTTATTCAGTACAGATTAGGTGGTCTTTGCATTAAATCCCAAATGCAATGCGTGATCAAAAATAGGATGCAAAGTAAGAGAATGCGTACCTTGCCTCCAGCGATCTTCGATGCAAAAATGCACGCAATGCAGAAAAGCAAATCTAGAGGCTGCTCATACAGACCTAAATGGTTCGTCCTAGGGCAGGCAACTTCTAGCAGGCAGCTCGTTTTTTTTTTCTTTTTTCTATTTTTTTTTAGAACTACTTATGCACAAGCAAATAAAAGAAATAATAAAAAAAATAAACCTAAATCTAAAGAAAAGGGAACAGGCTCCCAAAAATTACCTAACACGGGTCCAAAACAAAATCGGGGAACAAACCCCTCAAAATTTGCCCCAGAACAAGGGTTTCAAACTAACTGTAATGAAAAATTAAGTCTTCAGTCTTAATTCTATTCTAATTAAATTAGAGATTAAATACAATGGTGTCCGTCGCGTCCTCGTCCTTCTCCTCCTTTCAAAATTGCTTGTCCACTTCTCGTCTGGCGACGTCAAGGGTCGCCTCTCACAGTGGCTGATTCTTGCACAAAATTTCTCGCACAGAAAAGAAAATAATAGATGGTCAAATCTCTGTGCAATTGACAAATAATGAAGATAAAATTAGGCGAAATTATTGCGTCTGTTGCCTCCCCGGCAACGGCGCCATTTGACCGAGTCGATCTTTCGCTTTTAAGTCGTTTGTAGTTTAATGTGGTGGAAAAATCGACTAATCAATTTTTAACAAGAAATAACCACTCGCAGAGGAGCGGGTCGTTTCCACAGGGAGACAATAACGTATTAAAATTCGCGCCACTTAAAAATGTTTGTTCGGAGTCAATTTGGACAAGAACCAAGCCAAGATTGCCTTTAGATTAAGGTTTAAGCAAGAAATAATGCTGAAATGGCAATTATAAGAAACTACAGGATATTTTCCGCATTCTAGAGTGAATAGAATATGAATAAAATCTGGCAATGGCAGAAAATGTAAATTTTAATCAACGTTTTACTGTAGCAAAACAGGGGAATTGTTCCCCGTTGTCTTGCGCGACGAGGAGCCGATGGCTGGGCGCGGGAAGCTCGGCGGAGGTCCCTTGGATCAAGGGCTTCGAATCGGTGGTGACGGCGAGTCGCGCGGCGGCCGGAGGTGGCCGGACGAGCTCCGGCGGAGGTGCTGCAGGCAGTTGTGCGTGGGCGCGCGGAGGGTCTGCGGAGGGCGCTGGCGCGCGGAGGCGTGGCTGCGGTGGTCTGCAGGCGAGCGCTGGCGTGTGCGGTGGTCTGCAGAGGTCGGTTGCTGGCGGTTCTGCAGGCGGTTGTGCGTGGGCGCGCGGAGGGTCTGCGG
The DNA here is from genome assembly GCA_037157565.1 of Thalassia testudinum. NCBI lineage: Eukaryota > Viridiplantae > Streptophyta > Magnoliopsida > Alismatales > Hydrocharitaceae > Thalassia > Thalassia testudinum. The sequence goes on from JAZHRO010000025.1 coordinate 36,915,714, forward strand.
AGGGCACTGGCGTGCGGAGGCGTGGCTGCGGTGGTCTACAGGCGGGCGCTGGCGTGTGCGGTGGAAGCTGCAGAGGTCGGTTGCTGGCGGTTCTGCAGGCGGTTGTGCGTGGGCGCGCGGAGGGTCTGCAGAGGGCGCTGGCGCGCAGAGGCGTGGCTGCGGTGGTCTGCAGGCGGGCGCTGGCGTGTGCGGTGGAAGCTGCAGAGGTCGGTTGCTGGCGGTTCTGCAGGCGCAGTGGTGAACGGCGTGGACAGCAGGCGGTTGTGCGTGTTTGAGCTGAAGGTTGACGGACGTGGGTGCGCTGAAGGTTCTGCAGGTGCGGGAAGGGGTCTGCAGGCGACTTCAGGCGTGTGTGGTGAAGTGAGCGGTAACTTCAGACGTCTGGGAAATTTCCCAGACGTCTTAAGTTACTGAGAGGGTGGCTGATCAGTAGGTTGGTGACGGTGGTCGGCGATGACGGCGAGGGAGTTGCACGCTAAGGTGCTCACGGTAATGCGGGCGAGCTCCGGATGGCGGTGTGGCCTGTCACACCACACGCCCACGGTGGTGGAGACTCGCCGCCACGGTAGAGGCCGGCAGTGTGGAGTGGAAGAGAGTGGATCTCTCTGCACAGTGGTGGGTCGGTGGCGGAGGCCTCCTTTGCTCGGCTGCCTCCGTGCTCCTTTTGTAGTGGCATGAACAAATTTGAAATCAGCTGCCGACCAGATCCACCGTATCCGCTCCCCCTTGAATGGCTTTCACTGCATCACGCGGGCGTTGGAGCGGCAGCCAGCCGTTCTGAAAGAAGACGAATAAAGAAAATATTATTAAAATATTAGGGTTATTTATGTATAGACCCTCAACTTCTATGTTAATAAAAACAATATACCTAATTGGTTATCTAATTAGATGAATGCTATTCTAAGCTAATTCTAAATGCACTTAAGATATGAATGCAATGTATGGATTATGTAATTAGATTAAAACTATGAATTAATCTATTTACATCCTAATTTATACTAAATAAATGTTAGAATTAACCTAATGTGTAGGCACTTAAATACTTAAATAGCCCACAACTATGGGCTAATCAGTCCACCCGATGGCTCTGCGATGTTGCTGGAGGACGACAATCAGACGGGATTCCTGTTCAGGACTGAGGTTGGAATTGATAATCACAGGAAGGGTCTGATTAGAACCCAAAAAGATGTATTTCAAGTGAGCAGGAAGGGGTTTCAGTTCGAGGATGGGGTTATCAGCAGCAGCGGGTGGTTCAGTATAGATGTGAGGTTCAAGGGTGGGAGTTACTGGGTTATTCATATCTGGATTCGACTCCTCTGTTTGCGGGTCAAGATCCTTCTGTGGTTGATGAGGCATAATCGAGTCATTCTGGAAGTGTGATTCATCAACCAAAGTCCTGATGTCACAAATTTGTTCGATGACGCCGCAATTAATTCCTTGTTGGGCCTTAAATATATCAATTTTCAGTGTTTGATCTCCAAACTTAAGCTCTATTTGGCCCTCCTCACAGCTGATGTTGGCTCTAGCAGTAGCCAAGAAAGGTCTCCCTAGAATGATTGGTGTATCCCTAGGGTTCTTAGGTGCGTCCATATCTAGGACTATAAAGTCCACTGGGAAATAGAAATCCCGCACTCTTACGATAACATCCTCGGGAATCCCTTTTGGTGACTTTATAGATCGATCTACTAATTGTAATGTCACCTCGGTTGGTTTTAGCTCAGATTCTTCTAGATGGTCAAGTAAGGATGTGGGTATCAGGTTTATGGATGCACCCAAGTCTAACAATGCTCTATCAAATTGGGTACCACCTATCTTGCAGGAAATCAGGGGAGTACCAGGATCTTTTGCCTTGGGTGGGAGTCTACTGAGGATTACAGAGCTGGTTTGCTCTGACAGAACAATTGGGCTCCCTCCCTTGGTTCGCGGCTTACGCTGGGGTGTACATATATTCTTTAGAAATCGTGCGTAAGCTGGTACGTGGCGGATTGCATCCATCAAGGGGATGTTTATGTGGACCTGCTCAAAGAGCTTGACCAGGTCCTCCTCAGGGGCCACGGGTTTGGTGGTCTTCTTTCCCTTGGTCAAGGCCTCGGGAAACGGGATCTTGGTTGGTTCTTCTAGGATAGGTCCAGGTTGTGGATCCGGGACAGTGGTATCTTGGATAACTATCCTAGGGTCATGGTTATCAGGATTGGAGTGGTTTGGATAATGCGGGTCTTGAGTTGTTTTACCACTACGTGTTGTTACAGAATTTAATCCGGCCTGATTTTGGTTTGGGTTTGGTAAGAGGGGTGGCTGCTGCTGAAATCCCGCATAAGAAGTTGAAGCTTCCATCTCGTCTGGAGATGGAGCAGTAGGGGCCTGATAAATCCATTGTGCGTGGCCTAAATTTGGATTCATAACGCGCTTCTGGGTTGGCACGTTATTCGGGTTAGGAAGAGGTTGGGAAGGGAGTGTGCCTGGCTGGCGAGAATTTGCCAACTGGGCCAATTGAGTTTTAACCTCTGTAAGTTCGTCCTTGTGCTGTTTTTGAATAGCCGCATTCGTTCTTTGAATGTCAGCCAGAGTCTGAAGGATTAGGGACATTTGATCCTGATTTGGCCCTGATGGATAAGTAGGGTTGGGCCGAGGCTGAGGCGGCTGGTAATGACGAGAGGGCTGTGGGTGGGACTGAAAAGGTGGCCTTTGGGTTTGGGAATTTCCCGCCCACTGAAAATTGGGATGGTTTCGCCATCCAGGGTTGTAAGTGTTGGAGAATGGGTCGTTCTGGATGGCGTTGAGGTCCTCGCACGTCTGAGGAACCTCTTGAGAATCAGGGAAAGGGGGAATGGAGTTCCCCGGGCTGGTGTAGAAAGGATCGGATGATCCTCCGATCCGAGAATCAGATGGGGATGGATATGGATCCATCCTAGGGGAGGATCGGTGAAGGATGTTTTGCACAGTATCCTGTGTGGAAGGAGGTTGTGCAAAGGAGTTACGCGCGGAGGTGGCTCACTGCAAGTGCTGAGTCAGCTCATCCACCTTCTTCTCAATGATTGAGACCTTGTCCAATCGACTGGCCATTAATTCCAGGTCGACTGATGCGGACAGGCCCTGCGCCTCATGTGCTCCCTTAAGATTCATCACTGCGCGGGTATTCGTCCTGTCGAATAATCCCATGGAGTCATTGTTGATGGAGTTCTTGCACATGTTTTCGAGAATCTCCCATACGGTGTCTTCATGTTGACCCATGATGTTTCCTCCGCAAGTTGCATTGACGAAAAGGCGGATGTCCTCACGGAGTCCCTGGTAAAAAGATTGGACTTGTTCCCATTTAGGAACTCCGTGATGGGGGCACTTTCTCATGAGATCCTGAAAACGATCCCATGCCTCATGGAGAGGTTCTCCTGATTGTTGAGTGAAGTGTGTAATCTGATGGCGCAAGGCGTTGGTCCGACCAACGGGAAAAAACTTTTTCAAAAACTCGGATTGAAGTTCTTCCCAAGTGTTGATCGGCCGGGTCTGAGTTTGATACCAATGGGCGGCCTTGTCCATAAGAGAAAAGGAGAACATCTTCATGAGAAGAATATCCCGATTTTGCGCATCTGATCCAAAAGTGTGGGCCAGATGCTTTAGCTGTTTGATGTGCTGGAAGGGATCTTCAGAATTAAGCCCATGGAATTTAGGTATAGCATGAATCATGTTGGGCTTTAATTCGGAATCAGGTCCTCCAGTCGGGATTCTGACTCGGGGCTCAATGGCCACCGCAGCAGGATTGTAGTGGTCCCGCATCATAGGACGCTGTGGTGGGTGCACGAAGTTTTGGAAGAGGTCATTGAGTCGCTGGAGCTGGTGCTCCAGATTATTTTCTTCCTCAACTGGCTGAGCCATGATGGGGGAAGAAGAAGAACTTGGTTCTGAATCAGAAGAGAGAATAATGTGAGGGTGTTGCTGCACAAACACGGGCGTCGAGGCTTGGCCTTGACGAGAGCGAATTTCTAAAGGAGGTCTTAAGGGTGGTCTTAAGGACCTCCTTCCGTACATGCACTGTTGGAAGAGGTAAGTTTAGAAGGTGCTGGACCCAATCAAGACACCCACAAATGTGTTGGGTGACTATAGAGGTGCGGGGCAGATGGACCCCTTGATCAGAAAGATCGTCCACCTGAGAATTACCTGGGCAGCCAGAGAGGGAGAGTCCCGCGAAGACCCCTACACGGTAGAGCGTCCCCACGGGTTACAGGGTTTCCCCACCCGACCTCTCTTGTCACTGAGATTCCAGGTAGACCAGAATGGGGATCTTGACCTCTTAAGTCTACCAATTTTTATTTTAAGATCAGGGTGCTTAAGGTTTCACTTGAACTCTTAGGTATTTTGAGTGAGAAAGTGACCTAATTTTAAGGTTGGTTGACCCAAGGAGTCAACTTTACCTCTTGTTTCTTTGAGAGCTTTTGGGTCCTTTCTTTTTGGGTTCAAGTGTTTAGAGAGCCAATTGTTTAGGGTTTCTCTGAATAAGTATGTTCAATCAATGGTTTAGGCACACTTCTTTTGGATTTTCTCCATTCTTGATTTAAGTAGTGTGTCTCTAAAACCCTAATGTTGAATCTTAGGTTGGCTCTACTTGGTCCAGTTAGTTCTTTGTTGGGTAATTAGGGCTCAAGCAGGAATGTGTTAGCCCTTAAATACCCTTAATAGTGTGCAGGACTAATGAGTTGAAAACATGCAACTCTTTATGGTTACTAAGTATGGAAGACAGGTTAGCCCTATATTGCTTGTTCTTTTCTTTTCTTCCTCTTTAGAGTTTAGGGGTTAATAGCGAGAGGAAAAAAAAAAAAATTTTACCTGTCCTCGGAGTGGTTGTCGTGAGGTTGCTTGTCTTCTTGATTTCCTGTAGCTGCACAAAAGAGAGGAGATTATCAGAAACTAAAAAGAAACAGGAATGTTTACCTCTATAATAGCCGTTGCTCCCCGGCAACGGCGCCAAAAACTGGTGGGCTACCTTCCTCTATAGTTTTATTATTTCGTCGTAGTATAGTATAGAGAGGTGATTACCAGTTTAATACAATTTGTTACTCGGAAATAAAAGAGTTCCCGAGGTCGAACTCAGGGAGCAAGTTGTATTCTAGAGATACAAGTTTCTTGTGCAAAAAAATGAAGAGAGAGAGAGAGAGAGAGAATTTGTTGGCTTCTTTCTTCTTCTCTTCTTTTCTCTTTGCCTATCTTCTTCTGCTTGGCTCTTCTGCTTTATCTGCAGCAGTAGTGATGCTTTTCTTCTTCTTTCAGTTCTTGTTTCTGCTCGTCTCTTTCTTTTTCTTCTCCCTTGCGGTCCTGTTCTTCTTCTTCTTCTTTCTTTCTTCTTTTCCTTTCTTCTTTTCCTTTCTTCAGACCTTCTTCTTCTCGTGCTCTTCTTCTTTCAGTTCTTGTCTTGGCCTCTCTGCGTTCTCCTTCTTTCAGCTCTTTCTGCTTGTCTCTCTATGTTCTCCTATGCCTCGCCTTCCTTCTCCTTCTTTGCCTTCAGGACGTCGTCTGATTTTCCAATCAGACGACTTAAACCGCCGCTGCTACAGTGCCGCTCGGTGATCCTCCTTCCTTCAGCCTTCGTCTTCTTCCACGGTTCTTCTTCACCTGTGCCTGCACACTTACACAGCTTGATCAGAGAGGGGCAAAACCTATCTCTACCCTCCCCCGCGTCTCTCTCTCACAGAATCCGCTCATAGGATAGCTCTCCCAGAGCTGCCGGGTAGCTGGGTACGGGTCGTGCCCGGGTCCAGGCCCACCGTCATGCGTGGTGGGCGAGGAGTGCAGGTCAGTCTAAGTCGGGTCGGGCCAGGTCCGCGGGGCGTGGTCGCGGACGAGACCGGGTCGAGAGAGCGAGTGAGTGAGAGGGACCTCACCCCGTGCTCAGGAGGCAACGAGCATAAGGCACTTTTTGCCTTTCTGCGGGCGCTCTCCTTTGAAAGGTTACGAGGTGGGACTAAATGTCCCACCCCAATTTCGGTGCCTGCGCGGAGGAAGCAGCGGCCGTCGAGGCGAAGCGCGGGGGCTTCGCGCGAGAGCTTCGACTCGACTGCAGCCTGGTACTTCGTGAAGGTGCCTCGCGCTGTCTGGGAGCGTAACCTGGGCGTGGCGCACCTGGGGCAGCAGGTGAAGAAGCTGCTTCGCTTCAACAATGGCGGTGACGAGCGCAGGTACCTGCCCACAGAAAAACGGCCTCTCGGCCCAATCAGAGACGCGGAGGACCTTCGCCGTGGCACGGCGAAGGTGGTCGGGGGGTGTGCAGGTGGCGGGGCGGAGCCTAAGGGCTGCCCTAGGTCGGACTGTGGGTCGGGAGATGGGTTTGTTCGGTGGAGTTGCAGAGGGTGATTTGGGGGAAGTGGAGGGGCGGAAATGGATCAGGGTGAGGAGGCAGAGATTATGTGCAGGTCGGTGAGCCGTGTGGGATGCTGGAGTGATGGGAGCGGTTCGCCGGAGGATGGCCGGAGGCGGAGAAGGTGAGGGTGATTGGTCGGAATCGAGGGCGACAGTAGATGTTTAAAGTGAGGAAAAGGAAGAGGGGAGGAAGAGGAGGAGTTCTACCTACTTAGCAGGACGAGGAGGGGTCGGAGCGGGCGACAGTCATATCGACTGTCGCCGGAGAAGAAGATGCCCGGGGGAAGGGGCGGCGGCGAGCAGAGGGCCAGAGAGGCGCCAGCTGGGTGCGGCGTGGCGCGGGAAGAGCGAGGGAGAGCAACCTTGCAGCTGGTAGTGCGGAAGAGCGACGAGGAGGAAGAGGGGAGGCCGCCGGAGCTGGAGGGCTTCCTGTCGGAGTGGGAAGAGAGGAAGTGGGGGTCTTTCTCCGTCAGGACCGAGCTGGGAAGAACGGTGGAGCGACGGGGGTATTTATAGGGACCGAATCAGAGAGGAAGGCGGAGGGAGACGACGTGTCTCCCTCGCCGGAGGACGCCGGAGATGGAAACCCATACCGTCCGTGCGTTCGCACGGCCGGTATGGTGGGTTACAGCGACCAGGGGGGTGTCCCTGCGACGGTTGACGACGCAGGGCACCCCCGGTTTACTTGCCAGACCCTCCCCCTCACCCTGCGCGGCGCCATGCTCCGCGCAAGGTCGCCGGAGCATGGTGCTGGCAGGTTTTGCAGGGAGGACCTGAACGCAAAGAACGAAGGAGAGTTAGGGGCCAAAATGCGAGGGTTCAAAAGTTGAGGGCCAAAAAGTAAATATATGAGGACCAAAGTGTAAAGTTGGTCAAGAAGGTTTCTTCTTAGGCTCAAGTTTTTCTACATGACTAATTAGGACCTAAGGAATCTGATGGTGAATTTTATTTCTAGATTTAACCTTGTTTGACTGGTCAATTTACGCAAAAACCCAAATTAAGTTATTAATTGGGTATGGTTCTCAATGTAGGTCAAGATGGATTCCTAAGGTCAAATTGAAGGTTCTAAACCCTAGAGATTATTTTTCTATGAATTTTAGAGGGTTTATTCCATTTTTGCTTTGCCTTGAACCTCGTGAATTGAAGTGGGTTTGTTTTAGGGTTACAGATTATCATTTAGTTCCTTGGAATTGCTGTAGCCCTTGCCAGATCATCTTATCCCACTTTTATTCTTATTAGGTTTCTTTGACCTATGTTTGGACCCTAAATTACCCTGTATGCAGATTATACTGGTAAAATTGCATTTTTACCCCTTATGACTTGTTTTCTCCTTAGACTGAGAATTCTCTGAGTTAAGCCTTTCCTTGAGTTATATAGGAGCTTTTATCCTTTGTATTAGGTCAAAATGAGCTAGTTATGGCTCATGATGAGGTTCTCGTCATGCACTCCTTGGACATTTTAAAGGGGACATCCTTAGATAGAAGATTAGTTAGGAGGCACACAATTTTTGAGAAATTGGGAATGAATAGATGGTAAAAATCAACGTGCCCCAGGATGGATTGGATGTCTTTGATCGAGCTAGGCATAGGGAGTTTGGAAATCAGATTCACCTTGGCTTGATCAACCTGGATGCCCTTTTCCAAGATAAGATGTCCCAGGACAATTCCCTCAGGTACCATGAAGTGGCTCTTTTCCCAATAATGAACCAAGTTCACTTCGATGCAATGCTTGAGGATCTGGAGCAACTACAGGAGGTAATCATCAAATGATTCACCGAATACCGAGAAGTCATCCATGAAGACTTCAAGGTATTCACCTACCATATCTGAGAATAAGGTAAGCATGCACCATTGGAAGGTAGCGGGTGCATTGCAGAGATCAAACGGCATCCTCCAAAATGCGTAAGTTCTGAAGGGGTAGGTAAAGGTGGTCTTCTCTTGGTCCTCGGGATGGATTGCGACCTGATTGTAACTGGTGTACCCGTCCAAAAAGTAGAAGAATCGATTTCCTCCTAGTTTCTTGAGAATCTGATGAATGAATGGTAGTGGGAAATGATCCTTCTTTGTGGAGGAATTGACTCTTCTATAATCAATGTAGACTCTCCATGAGTTTGCTATATGGGTCGGTATGGTTTCTCCGATTTCAGTCGTGATGACGGTGAGTCCTACCTTTTTAAGAACAACTTGGATTGGGCTCACCCATCAGCTATTGGAGATCAGGTAGATGATCCCTGATCTAACCATTTGATAATCTCCTTTTTCACGACCACTTGCAGATTTGGATTCAGGCATCTCTACATTTGCCGAGATGGTCGTGAGCACTCTTCAGTGTAGATGTGATGTGTGCAGTACGAATGGCTGATACCAGTGAGATCGTCGAAAGTCCATCCAATGGCTCTTCAATGTTGCTGGAGAATAGAAATCAGGCATGTTTCCTGATCAGGTGTGAGTCGAGAGTTGATAATCATAGGAAACATCTTATTGGAACCGAAAAGGACGTACTTGAGATGATCGAGAAGAGGATTTTATTCCAAAATTGGGTTTTCAGCAGCAAAGGGTAGTCCAGGATGGGTGTTGGGAGCAAGGGAAGAAGCCATGGATGTGTCTAGGTTGAGTTCGGACTTCTTTAATTGTGGATTTTGATCCTCTTGTGGTTGCTCAGAAAAAGTTGGTTTTTCCTCGATAAAGTTGTCAACCACAACTTTAATATCACAAATTTGTTCTATAACTCTGCAATTAATTCCTTGTTGGGCCTTAAAAATGTCGATCTTTAGTGTCTTGCTCCCAAATTTTAATTCAATTTGGCCCTCCTCACAGTTGATGTTGGCCCTAGCAATGGCCAGAAAGGGTCTCCCTAGTATGATCAGTGCATTCTTCACATTCTCAGGACCATCCATGTCTAAGACAATAAAATCCACTGGAAAATAGAAATCATGCACACTAACTATGACATCCTTGAGAATTCCTTTTGGTGACTTAATTGATCAATCTGTTAGTTGTAAAGTCATTTCAGTTGGTTTAAGTTCAGATTCCTTGAAATGTCTAGTAGGGATGTGGGTATCAAATTTATGGAGGCTCCTAAGTCTAATAAGGCTTGGTCAAATCGTATACCACCAATTTCACAGGAGATCAAAGGGGTGCTTGGGTCTTTTGCCTTAGGTGGGGGTTTGCTCAAAATGACAGAGCTGGCTTCCTCTGGTAGTACAATCGGCTTCCCATCTTTGGTTCGCGGCTTATGCTTAGGTGTACATACGTCTTTCAGAAATCGTGTGTAAGCTGGTACGTGGCATATTGCATCCATCAAGGGGATGTTTATATGGACCTACTCAAAGAGCTTAACCAGGTCCTCCTCATGTGCCATGATTTTGGTTATCCTTTTTCCCTTGGTCAAGGCCTCAGGAAATGGAACCTCAGATGGTTCCTGAATAATGGGCCCAGGTTCTTGATCTGGGGTAGACGTGTCCTAGATGACAATCCTAGGTTTATGGTTTGTATTACCAGGCTGGGAGTGGCTTGGTTAAGGTGGGTCCTGTGCTATTTTGCTGGTGCAGGTAGAAACAAAATTCAATCATAGCTGGTTCTGGTTTGGAGTGGGTAGAAGAGGTACTTGCTGCTGGTAACCCGTATACGTCGTCCAAACCACCATCCCATCGGGTGATGGAGTAGAAGGGGCCTGATAAACAAAGTGAGCTTGGCCAGGATTTGGGTTCATAATGCACCTTTGGTTCGGCATGTTATTTGGATTAGGCAGAGGTTGTGTAGGAACTACACCAGGTTGACGAGGATTTGCCATCTAGGCAAGTTGATTGCGAACCTCTATGATCTCGTCTCTATTCTATTTTCACATAGCTGCATTCGTCTTCTGAATGTCAACCAGAATTTGAAGGATAAAAGTCATTTGATCTATCTAAGTTGGCCAAGATTGATAAGTTGGGCTAGGCCAAGACTGAGGCAGATAATATGGACCAGGAGCTTGTGGTCGAGCTGGATATTGAGGTCTCTGATTTTGATTATTGCCTGACCACGTGAAATTGGGATGATTACACCATCCAGGGTTGTAGATGTTTGAGAATGAATCATTCTGAATGGCGTTGAGGTCCTCGCAGCTATGAGGAACCTCAGGAAAATCAGAATATGAGATGTTCCCCAACTAGAGTAGGTGGATCCAGTGTTTCCTCCGAAACCAGAAGCAGACGGGGGTGGATATGGATCCATCCCTTGAGAAGGTCGGTGATAGATGTTGTGCATGGCTTCCCTGCAAGAGGGTGGTTGTGTGAACGGGTTTTGCGTAGAGGTGGCTCGCTGCAAATGTCGAGTTATCTCATCCACCTTCTCAAAAATAGAGGCCTTGTCCAGATGACTGGCGATCAGTTCCAAGTCGATGGAAGAGGATAGGCCCTGTGTCTCATGTGCTCCTTTGGATTCGTCAATGCACGGGCATTCGTCAGGTCAAACATGCCCATAGATTCATTATTGATGAAGTTCTGACACATATTCTTGAGAATCTCCAACATGGTGTCGTCATGTTGACCCATGATGTTTCCTCCGCAAGTCACATTGACAATAATCAAATATTCTCATGGAGGCCTTGGTAAAAAGACAAGACTTGTTCCCACTTAGGAACTCTGTGGTGGGGGCACTTTCGCATGAGATTCAAACAATGATCTGATGGGTCGGCCCGGATAAGTTGTTAATATGATGTTTTTATCGTTGAAATATGTATAGTGGTTAACCTAATTCGGACCTAACAATCTTTTTACAAAATTTTTAATCTGGCCTACTTGATTTTATCTTGTCACTTTTATGCCCAGGGTCGAACTCAGGGAAGTGGGGTTCAAGTTGAGTTTCTACGCTTTTCCTAAAACGTGTCTCTTCCGTTCGTTTATTATGTTTTCGATATTTTTCTTATTTAGATTTTTTTTCTAGTAATCCTTGTCCTTGAGGCACACCCTCAAAATTGTGTCCTTGGCTTTTAGCCAAAACAGAGTTCCAAAACAAGTCTTGCTACTCGCAAGATGAGGTACCTGCAAGTCAAAGATTATCTTTTCTCTTTTATGTATTTTTTTTTATCTTTTTACTAATAGAAAAGCAACCAGAAATAACGTAAGTATAGTATATATATATATAGGTATATATTATATATATAAAGGGGTGGGGGTGGAGGCGACGACGGAGTGTAGCACGATGTCGAGTCAGTCGTCATCTAGAGAGACGCAACCAACACGACTAGGTGCCGTGTGGAGTGTGGATGGGTGATGGATGATGTTTGTGTCCACCCTTTTTGTATGCGTATATCGGGGAATATCAGCAACTGGTGCAGATATTCCCACGATACAGCGTATGGTAAATACGTAAAAAGATATATATATGTATGTATATAGCTATATGTGTATATATGTATATAAGTATATATATAATACTATATAGATGTATATATATATATATGTATATATATGTATAATAGTAATATATATATATATGGGTATATGTATCTATATATGTAGATATATGTATATAGTTATATAGATATATATATGTATATATATATGTATATATGTGTATATATATATATATTTATATGTATATAAGTATATAGATATATATATGTATATAAGTATGAATACTAATACATAAGTATATAGATACTACTATGTACATAAATATATATATATATAGAGAGAGAGAGAGAGATATATGTATGCATATATAGATAGATATATATGTTACTATAAGTATACGTGTGTGTATATATATATATATATGGTGTATATGTGTGTGTGGGTGTGTGAAAGTGTGAGTGTAGATGTGCGTGTGCGTCGGTGTTAAAGGGCTATGAGTGAGTGAAAGAGAGAGAGAGAGAGAGAGGGAGAGAGCGGGGAGCGAGGAGGACGCAGAAGGGACGAGTTAAGTCGTCGGTGGATGGCGGCAGATGTCTGGAGCCGCGTCGTCTGGAGAAGGCGGCGGACGTCTGGACGTCGCGGGTGCAAGCGCACCTTCTCGTAGAGGACGTGGGGCTTCTGCAGGCCGGCGCGAGGGCAGAAAGTGGGCGATGGCACGGGGAAGCGAACGTGAAGGAGGTCTGGAGGTGGTCGCGGAGGGGTGCGGGGGTTGGTAGGGGACGGCAAGAGGGCCTGGCCGGCCGCTATAGTGTGCGCAGCGGCCAGTTGCAGGTGCACGGCGGAGGCGACAGAATGGAGAACGGAGCGGAGGAGGGCCTGCAGGCACGTGCGGAGGACTGAGTGCCTGCGGGGAAGGTCGCGGAGGAGGCGAGGGGGTCTGCTGCTGCTGCCGCCGCCGCGGTTTGGCTGCTGCTGCTACTTCAAGCTTCGGAGCTTGAAGTGGCAGCAATGGCGTGGAGACGAAAACGAAAAGAAAAGAAGACACCACGCCCACAGGCTCGTTGAAGAGCTGGGCGGTGGTGTTCCCACTGTGGTGGTGTGCACCACAGTGGGTTCTCCTGCTCGCTGGGTGTCTCCTCGAAGGAGGGCCGATGTATGGGAGGGGAGGATGGTGTTGGAGAAGGTGGTGGCTACGGTTTTTTTCTTCTGCAGCAGCGTGTGTCTCGTGAGGAAGAAGCTGCACCTTCTTATAGAGGAGAGAGGTGCGTGCCTAGCTGCAGCAGGTAGAGGGCGCGGGATTGGCAGCTGCAGGGAGCAGCGTTGGTAGGGAGACATGACGTGGAGTAAATGCATGCAGCTGCGGGAAGAGAAGTGCAACCGCGGGAAGAGAAAAAATAATTCAAGAGGAAATAAAAATAAAGAAGGGACTTTTTGCAAAGAGGCACTTGCGAAAAAATGTAAACATGCAAGCCATTTATTCCATTCTCTTCTCCTCTCAATTAAATGCATGAATGCAAGTGTTTTTACAAATGCAACTATAGAATCCTAATATGCAATGTTAATGCTAGGAAATAGCATAAGAAGGCTTTATTGCAGGCGTATTTTGAGGTGCAAACATATACCCCCATGCCTATCTTTTGCTAGTCCCTAGCAAAGCAGTATTTAAAATTGATCTTAAGCTGAAGATTTTCTTCTGAGGTGATATAAGTGTGTTTATTGTCGAATATTGTGAGAACCAATTGTAGCGAAGATTACCAGTACTTTAAGTCTCACATGACATAGATCATCTCTCAACTAACCAGGACTCTTGATATTTAAACCTTAAGTACGATTTCCAGGACCCAAGAGGTTTTTGCCGTACTCGAGAGCTCAAGAGGTTATGGTTTGTGCATAGTGAAGGATCAAGACTGACCAGATGAACATCAAGACTCAATCCCAGGGTTTCATGAATTTTTAAGTATAGGTTGGTCCCAGTTTCAGCTCGTGTTTTCGGATTGACCCTTAAGACGATTATGGAAAACTCAACTCCCATTTTCTGATTTTTTTTTTTTTTGACAACTCTTTTTTTTTTTTTTTTGAAACATGTGTCAGTATATCTCTTACAACACATTTTGAAAGAGTACACTTTTTTTCTTTTTGGTGGGAGAGTTTCTTTTTGGTGGAAAGAGTCGCTCCTAAACACAAGACTAAAGCCTGGGATAAAAAGTCTACCTGCATGCACAGGTAAGGACTCCACCTTCCGTAATGAACACTAGGGTTGGATCTTATGTTCACCTGTCTTTCCTGATATGTGTAGTGTGAACCAAGTTTACTTAAGCTCTCAAGAAAAAGTAAACCAACGAATCTTGTACTGGTGTCTCAGGTACAAGAATACGTCCTTAGTTAGGAGAGATTTTGATCTATTTTGTCAATGCTTTAAGTGAATTAAGCCGAGCCTGAGCGAATCAAGCTTCTGTGGCCTGGAAAGTCTTCAAAACAGAGGTTGAATATCCATAAACACTTATTGCATTTTTGTTTCAGCTTTCAGATCATTACTAAACACCATTTATTATTATATATATATATTTTTTTTTCTTTTTTCTTTTTCTTGCATATTTATAAATGGGAGGAAATTGTATGATACCATAAAATACCCGAATCCTATGGATGCCTATCCACCCCCCCATGCCAAACCATGCTATGTCCTCATATGCATGCAGGGAAAGGCAAAGAAAGGACGGAAGATCAGGTAATAAGAGCTGAGGTTCAGGGTATAGATCAGGGTGGAAGGGTGGGTGGATGGTGGGTGGTGAAGAGAAAAGTGAAGTGATTGTGATAGAGGTGTGAAAATTGATGGTGGATGGTGAGAGATTTGGCATTTTCTGGGACGAGAGTGTCTCAGGCGGATCAGAAAACAGATCAGGAAGAGGAAGTTGGCCCTTAGATTGGCCAAGAAGAGGGGCTCTTTGGATAGATGGATCCAAAAGGGAATAGCCCTGGTGAGTAAGATGTGGGCTCAAGGTCCCAGTGTGGAGTTGCAAATCCGCCTGATTTGGCGGGAAAGAAAGGGCAATCCAGTCTTCCATAGTGTGGACCAACGGTGAGCAACCCAACGATGACTCAGACCACGAGGTATGGGAAGCGGAGAAAACCTCGTCAGAAGTCTGGTCAGGAGAAGGTACGGGAATAGGGAGGGATTGGGGAACATCACAGTTTGTGTTGGTCAAGCAGTCGTCAGGTAAATCGTAGCAGTCTGAATCGGCTCCAATAAGTTCGATACACGTACTGACAGTCATGTCCTCGTCAGTCGTGTCATCTTTGATGTAATCGCTATCAGCATGAGAGTGTGGTGCTGTAGCGGGATTAACCTGAAATCCCGATGGAATACTCGGAGTTTGCAGAATTTGATGAATCTGTTCCTGAGAAGGTTGTACCTGTGGTTGCGGATCATAGGGTATGAGGTTTTGCGGGTTTGGAACAGGTTGGGCAGGAAGAGTGCCTTGAGATCGAGTCACCATGCTTAGTTGACTGATCTCAGCATTCTGTTGCGCCAAGTGCTGAAGAGAGGTCATGTTCTCCTTATGGCGCTTTGACATTTCCGTCATCATTCGCATCAATTTATCAAGAGGCTTTGATGCGTGTTTGGTTTGCGGTACACAAGGGCCTGATGGCGGATTTGCCATAGGATTAGATTGGGCCCTTGGGATGACGGGTGCGGACGATCGCATTGGTCCACCAACGGGGTTTTGGCGCTGCGGGTTGTTGGACCATGCGAAATTCGGATGATTGCGCCACCCTGGGTTATACGTGGCAGAAAACGGGTTGTTCCCCAGGGTGCAGGCATCTTCTATTCCAGAAGATGTGTCCGCATATGTGTCCGAGCACACGGAGGCTTGGTCCTCTGTGTTGAAATACTGGCTCGCAGAAGCCAATTCCACATGACTTACCGAGTCGCTTGGCGCGACATTCGATAAGGAAGGTCTTGCAGGGTTTCTCGGGATAAGCCTGGTGTTGAAAGACTTGGAATTGTGACGGAGTGGTGAGGTGGGGGTGTGTGCCTTGTTTGTGGAGGAGGAGGATGATTCGGCTCTTTTCTAAATTTAGCAGTCAATTCAAACAGTTCAGGGTTTTGTGACCTCCTCCCAAACGTACACTACCGCAGGAAGAGTTGGGGAGATGAGAAGGGAAAAGAGATGAGAGAAATGATGCCAAAAAGGTACACTTGATTACAAATCAATACAATCAAGTTCCCAACCTCTACAGTGTGCCCTTAGACCTAAAGATCTAAGTTACCTACTATCACGAACTACGGAACCGAATGCGAGCACCGCGGAACCATCGGGCCAGATTGAAAGGCCGTTTGCCCTAGTCTTAGAAACCCGATAGCACGCGGGAACTCTCACCAGCACGTAGCCGCTACACACAAGTAGTTAGACCTCCAATCCTTAGCAAGGGTCAAGTTACTACCAATTTTATTTAGAGGCTTAAGATCAAGTGCTTCTGGAATGTGAAGGGCGTTATTTACAGGTAATGCCCAAGTGATTGATTTTCAGAGTGTGTAAAATAAGCATGCAACGGGGAAATCTCCCCGAATTGAAGTTTTTATTGGTGAATGGTTTTTAAAGTTCAGCCTTAAGTAGTATGAATTTTAGGGTTTTGTTGAATTACCAATTCAACCAATCTCCGGGTTTTTGCAAAAATACAGGTTTTCTTTCTAAGCCCAAGAAACCCTTCTTCAATATCAGTTAGTTAATGCATGCTAAAATGCAATGGGCTACCCTAAATGGAGATTTCTATGTGTGGATGCACGAATCAGTTTTATATCAATGTGAAAGGGAGCCAAAGCACTTAAATTCAAGTGCTCCCAATCACCAGAAATGATTTCCACACACAAGGCTTCAACCAAAAGATAAAGAAAATCAAATTGCTGGGGTTGAAGTATTCAGGATCGAATCTCAAGCAAGTTGAAAAGTCATGGTGGGATTGGAATCAACTCAATTCCAAGTCTCCCCACCAAAAATGTGATCCTAAATTAAAGATAAGTGAGGCAAAAGAGGGATGTAAACAATCTTTCTATTTGCCTCAAAGAATACTTCCCACGGCGAAGAATCAAAGAATCAAAATTCTCAGATTTTTGCTATGCGAAGTAGGGCGGGAAATCCCGAGGCGGTGGGAGTGAAGACAACCAATCAAACAAGTGAATTTTAATCCACTTGCCTCAAGAGATCCCAAGAAGTTTTTTCTAATTTTTTAGTTTTTAGAATTTTTTTTATTGAGGTGGCAAGTTAATCCTAGTTTGCTAAGAAAAGGAAAACCTACTTGTTCGACAACGTATGCGAAGCTCCAATGCGGTGTCGGCATCTTCACGCTCTCATTCCCGCCTTGGATCTGCCCTCATTCTCGACTTCGTCTGCCTGTCTTCTCCTTGCAACTAGATTCACCTGCACATCAAAAACAAAAATACCCGTGAAGAGAGAAGAGAAAAATTGAAAGGAATTGAATAAAAACTTACTTGAAGACGCACTTCCCCGGCAAAGGCGCCAGAAAAGATGTATGGTTCGGCCCGGACAGGTTGTTAATATGATGTTTTTATCATTGAAATATGTATAGTGGTTAACCTAATTTGGACCTAACCATCTCTTTACAAAATTTTTAACCTGGCCTACTTGATTTTATCTTGTCACTTTTAGGCCCAGGGTCGAACTCAGGGAAGTGGGGTTCAAGTTGAGTTTCTACACTTTTCCTAAAACGCGTCTGTTCCGTTCGTTTATTATGTTTTCGATGTTTTTCTTATTTATATTTTTTTTTTGGTAATCCTTGTCCTTGAGGCACACCCTCAAAATTGTGTCCTTGGCTTTTAGCTAAAACAGAGTTCCAAAATAAGTCCTGCTACTCGCAAGACGAGGTATCGGCAACTCAAAGATTATCTTTTCTCTTTTATGTATTTTTTTTAATCTTTTTACTAACAGAAAAGCAACCAGAAATAATGTAAGTATAGTATATATATATACGTATATATTATATATATAAAGGGGTGGGGTGGAGGTGACGATGGAGTGTAGCACGATGTCGAGTCAGTCGTCGTCTAGAGAGATGCAACCAACACGACTAGGTGCCACGTGGAGTGTGGATGGATGATGGATGATGGATGATGTTTGTGTCCACGCTTTTTGTACGCGTATATCGAGGAATATCAGCAACTGGTGAGATATTCTCACGATACAGCGTATGGTAAATACGTAAAAAGATATATATATGTATGTATATAGGTATATATGTATATATGTATATAAGTATATATATAATACTATATAGATGTATATATATATATATGTATATATATGTATAATAGTAATATATATATATATGGGTATATGTATCTATATATGTAGATATATGTATATAGTTATATAGATATATATATATATGTATATATATATGTATATATGTATATCTATATATATATGTATATATATGTATAATAGTAATATATATATATGGATATATGTATCTATATATGTAGATATATGTATATCGTTATAAAGATATATATATATGTATATAAGTATGTATATAATACTACATTGATGTATATATATATATATATGTATATATATGTATAATAGTAATATATATATATGGGTATATGTATCTATATATGTAGATATATGTATATAGTTATATAGATATATATATGTATATATATATGTATATATGTGTATATATATATATATTTATATGTATATAAGTATGTAGATATATGTATGTATATAAGTATGTATACTAATACATAAGTATATAGATACTACTATGTATATAAATATATATATATAGAGAGAGAGAGATATATGTATGTCTATATAGATAGATATATATGTTACTATAAGTATACGTGTGTATATATATATATATGGTGTTTATGTGTGTGTGGGTGTATGAAAGTGTGAGTGTAGATGTGTGTGTGCATCGGTGTTAAAGGGCTGTGAGTGAGTGAAAGAGAGAGAGAGAGAGAGAGAGCAGGAGAGAGCGGGGAGCGAGGAGGATGCAGAAGGGACGAGTTAAGTCGTCGGTGGATGGCGGCAGACGTCTGGAGCTGTGTCATCTGGAGAAGGCGGTAGACGTCTGGATGTCGCTGGTGCAAGCGCGCCTTCTCGCAGAGGACGTGGCACTTCTGCAGGTCGGCGCGAGGGTGGAGAACAGGCGATGGCACGGGGAAGCGAACGTGGAGGAGGTCTGTAGGTGGTCGCGGAGGGGCGTGGGGGTTGGCAGGGGACGGCGAGAGGGCCTAGCCGGCCGCTGTAGTGTGCGGGTGCATGGTGGGGGCGAAAGAACGGAGAACGGAGCGGAGGAGGCCCTGCAGGCGCGTGCGGAGGGCTGAGCGCCTACGGGGAAGGTCGCAGAGGAGGCGAGGGGGTCTGCTGCTGCTGCCGTCGCCGCGGTTTGGCTGCTGCTACTGCTGCTTCAAGCTTCGGAGCTTAAAGTGGCAGCAATGGCGTGGAGATGAAAACGAAAAGAAAAGAAGACACCACGCCCACCGGCTCGTTCAAGAGCTGGGCAGTGGTGTTCCCACTGTGGTGGTGTGCACCACAGTGGGTTCTCCTGCTCGCCGGGTGTCTCCTCGAAGGAGGGTCGACGTATGGGAGGGGAGGACGGTGGAGGAGAAGGTGGTGGCTGCGATTCTTTTCTTCTGCAGCAGCGTGTGTCTCGCGAGGAAGAAGCTGCAGCTTCTTATAGAGGAGAGAGTGGCGTGCCTGGCTGCAGCAGGGAGAGGGTGCGGGATTGGTAGCTGCAGGGAGAGACGTTGGCAGGGAGACATGACCTGGAGTAAATGCATGCAGCTGCGGGAAGAGAAGTGCAACCGCGGGAAGAGAAAAAATAATTCAGGAGGAAATAAGAATACAGAAGGGACTTTTTACAAAGAGGCACTTGCAAAAAAATGTAAATATGCAAGCCATTTATTCCATTCTCTTCTCCTCTCAATTAAATGCATGAATGCAAGTGTTTTTACAAATGCAACTATAGAATCCTAATATGAAACATTAATGCTAGGAAATAGCATAAGAAGTCTTTATTGCAGGCGTATTTTGAGGTGCAAACATGATCCCATGCTTCGTAAAGTGGTTCTCCTACTTGTGTGAAATGTGTGATTGATGCGAAAAGTCACGTGATTTGTAAAAGCAGGTTTTTAACGTCGTTGTTGCTCGTGAATTCACATACGCTTTTAAATTTATATCCTACATAGTGGGAGTATCTAGGGTCGTCCAAGGAGGCAAAAATTGCAATTCAATTCTCTTGCTAAAAATACATCTCAACTTTCTTTTTGGTATTTTAAATATGTAATTTTTTTTGTTTCGAAAAGACAAGGGCAAAATGCGAATTGTAGCGGAAAGTACTAACACCTATAATTACTTAACTAAAACTTAAGAGATAGATATATCTTCTTCCTAAGCTCACTCTAGGCAAGTGTAGACCTAGAATAATTAGGAAGAAGAGGTGAAACAAGTGCTAGAACCAAAACAACAATTGCAATAGAAAGTAAAAGAAGGCAATTTGATTAACTAGAATTGTGTTCTTTTTCCAAGACAAGTAGAGGAATGCTTCTACTAGAAATAAAAAATTCTAAAAGAAATAAAAGAAACACAAATCCTCTTGCAAAATTTGGTGAAGAAGGGAGTCTTCTTGCTCCAATCCTAACTGTTCCTTGGCTTGAAAAGAGGGCCTCCGTCTTCTCCTTCCTTGAGAGCTCCTCCAAGGTGGATGCTACCACCTTCAATGCTCTCCTCCAAGGGGTGGGCATGCACCACCCTCAAAAGCTCCTCCAAGGTGGCGTGGACCACCTTCAAGATCTCCTCCAAAGATCTTCCTTGCCTGGCTTCTCCTTTGGCTAGCGTGGGCACAAGAGAAGGGAAGAGGGGAAAGCACCAAGGGGACAGAATATCCCCTTAATCTTCTTCTTCTTCTTCTCTCTTGGGTGTGGGTTTCTAGGTAGAATATGAGAGTGAATTTTCTATCCAAGGATGCCTTGAATGGTGGTGGGTAGTGGTCTTCTTATAGGGTAGGATGAGGGGTTAAGGTGCCTCTTGAAATGGATGGCTAAGATGGGAGGATGGAGGTGGTTAGATGATCCTAGGGTTAAGGATGGTTGGCACCACCTAAGGGGTGTAAGGGTGGTAGTTAGGGATGGTCAAGAGGCACCTAAAAGTGGCGCCAACCATGGAGAGGTGACATGGGTTGGCGCCAACTTTGAGGTTTCTAGAAGGTGGGGTTATGTGGAGGGTGCAGATGGGTTTAAGGGGAGATGTGTGGTGGAGATGAAGGGGATTTTTGGAGGGAAAAGTGGCACCAACAAGGGGGTAGTTAGGGTGGTTTTGGCACCACTTTTAGGTGTCTTTCAGAGGTGGTGGGTAGGCTAGGTTGGCGCCAAGTAGGTTAGCTTATGTGGAGCATAGGTGCAGTTAGTTGGGTGGAGTTGTTAGGTGGGTCTTTTGGGTGGTACAAGCCAAGGAAGTTGGAACATAGCTAAGCTAAGCTAAGCTAAGCTAAGCTAAGCTAAGCTAGCTTAGCTAATGGTTGAATAGAGGAGGAGGTGTTGGAGCTAGGGTTTGGAGGGAGGAGCTGCTTCTGAAGAGTGCGGAGCTGGAGTGGAGCTGATAGCTGCTGAAGAGGTCAACATGGGGCTCCTCCGGCTGGCTTAGCTTGCGAGTTCTTTGCTACCTACTAAGCCAAGCTAAAGTGAGCTGGCTTCTGTTGAATGGAGCTAAGGTGAGCTGGGTCTGGTGCTCTCGGGAGGATTGAGCTGGTTGAGACAGCTAAGGTAGCTTAGCTCAATTAGCTTGGGCTAAGCTAGGTCCCTGGGAGCTGGACTTGAGCTTCCTGAGCTAGGATGAGTTCTTCCTTAGCTGGATAGAGTTGAGTGGAGCTTGATGTAGCAAGATCTGAGCTGGGGTGAACTCCAATCAACTTAGCTGAGCTAGCTAGAACTCCCTGTGGACTAGTGGGAGCTAAAATGAGCTTGACTCAACTAGGTTGAGCTGGATCTAAGCTAACTTGAGCTAGGGTGAGCTAAGATGAACTCTCTTGAGCTGCCATTCAGCTGAGATTAGCTGAATGGAGCTGGGATGGGCTAACCCTAATTCAAGTGATCTAGGTCCCAACTGTGGTGAGCTGGATTAAGTTGAGTTCTAGCTAGTCTGAGCTCCTTCTTCACCATTTGCCTTCTTGAGTGCTAAGATTTTAGGGATCTGTAAATCTGTTCATCCTTAGCACTCACATAAACACATTAAAACAACAAATGAAAATGCAATGCATGCCTAACCTAGTTAATGCCTAAATGCAGCCTAAAAACCTATTTGTAGAGTAAAATCCTAAGAACTAGATTTGTTTTAATGCATAAGAATGATGATAAACTGACGTTTATCACACCCCCATGCTTATCTTTTGCTAGTCTCTTAGGAAAACTTCAAAATTTTTTGGAAAACGGAATTTTTGGAAAATCTAATTTTTTCGACTTTTGAGGTGAAAAAGATTAAGGGACCTTGGTTGATCTAAACACAGGAGGTACTGGATTTTTAAAGAAAACATTGGGATTTGTTTTTGGATCCAACCATTAGACAAAACGAGATCAATATATCCTCCAGAAAATTCACAAATTAACCCCTTGTTAATTCAGATGACTTGAAATTTTTTTTTAGGATTTTTCTAGCTCATGAATCTGATTCGCAACTTGAAAAATCCTTTAAAACCTTGTGTGTGTGCTTGTGAAAAGCTAACATTTATAAGGGCATGTTAATTTATTTATTACTACTTTCTTTTTTCCCCATGCTTATTTTTAGCTTAGTATTACAACAGATGTGTCGGGATCATCATTCCCGTTACCAATCCTCGAGGGGGTTCTGGCGCCAATACTTCGTGATAGCACTGTCCATGACACCACCCAGGAGCTCACAACCCCAAAACACAATGCGGTGTAAAGGGGCGCTCCAAGCAAACTCAAGCTCTTGCTCCAACACTATAGGTAGAGCACCGTCCAAGACACTTGAGCTGCTAAAATGCGCTTTAATGCTCCGTCTAAAGATATGAAATATAGATATGGAGCAACGTCGAGGCGGTAACATGTTGACATCACATCCTCAATGGAGGCATTTTCCTCCTCGACGGTGGGAACTCAAACCAATGATCTGCTTCAGACTTTTACTAAGTTCAAATAAGGGAGCTTTTCAAATTTTTAGTTATTTTTTTAAGTGTTGGCTTGTGTGTGAAAATTGACACAAGAAGTTCCTCAAGACATGCATGATTTTGAATCAGAAACTAAGCCAAATACTTTCCATATTACAAAATATGATCAAGTCACCTGAACTATCATGAGTTCAGGTGGAATTTTAGAGAAGGATATCTGATCTAGTCTAAAATAGACCCTGAAATTCTAATGATTAGATCCGCATCCTCATCCCTAGTTTATTAAAGATTAAATCCCATTGTACCAAAAGTGAATTTTTCGACCTCTGTCCCGATTTTAAAATTTTTCCTCAAAAAGTTTTCAACATTTTTATTTTTTTGGGTATGCAAGTAGGACACAAATTAAAGAAAAATGCATGTTTTTAGGTTGTGAAAATCCTAAATTGATTGTCAAATTTTAAAAACACCCCCCCATGCTTAAGATATGCCATGTCCTCATGCATTAGGAGGGAAAAGGGATCACCGTAGTAAAGAACAGTCGGGTTTTAGGATGATCAAAACTTGGAAAAAGAAGAAAAAAGGAAAGTAGGAAAAAATGGTGGGTTACTCCCTTCCAGTGCTATCTTTTACGCCGTTCAGCCGAGCGTTGTGTGCATTAGTGATCAAGGGTGGTTGGCTCAGTAAAATTAAAAGATTCAAACGGAAGGTTAGGCATATGATCAAAATAGGGCTTTAAACGTTGGCCATTGACTTGAAAGGTCGAATTAGTTTTCGGATCAAAAAGATCAACAGCGCCATATGGATATATTTTATAGACAATAAAGGGGTCAGTCCATTTAGATTTTAATTTGCCCGGAAAAAGATGTAATCTCGCATCGAAAAGCCAAACGCGTTGATTAACATCAAAGTGTTTCTGAACAATATATTTATCGTGAAATTTCTTTGTTCGATCTTTATAAATCCTTGCATTTTCATAGAAAAAATTACATAATTCTTCCAATTCAGCTAATTGTAATTTTCTATGGATACCGGCATCAGATAAATCCATGTTGAGTTGTTTTATTGCCTGAAAAGCTTTATGTTCTAATTCCACCGGGAGATGGCAAGCCTTGCCAAAAATCAGATGGAAGGGAGACATGCCAAGTGGGGTTTTAAAAGCGGTACAGTAGGCCCATAAAGCATCGTCCAATTTGGTGGACCAATCTTTACGGTCGGGCCTAACCGTCTTTTGTAAAATATTTTAATTTCCCGATTAGAAACTTCAGCTTGGCCATTTGTTTGGGGGTGATAAGGTGTGGAAATTTTATGATTAACCCCATATTTAGAGAGAAGGTGACGAAATTGTGAGTGGGTGAAATGTGAGCCTCTGTCACTGATAATGGCTTTTGGTATGCCGAATCTTGAGAAAATATTTTTCTTAAGAAATTCGACAACCACACGGTGATCACTAGTGTGGGTGGGTATTGCTTCTATCCATTTAGAAACATAGTCGTCTGCGACTAATATATATAAATACCCACCAGAGTTGATGAACGGTCCCATGAAGTCGATGCCCCAAACATCAAAAATTTCAACCTCTAAAATAGGATTAAGGGGCATCATATCCTTCCGAGTCATGTTGCCGATGCTCTGGCAACGCACACAGGACCGAACAAAGTTATGAGCATCTTTGTGCAAGCTGGGCCAATAAAATCCCGCATTAAGGTGTTTAGCTGCAGTTTTCCTGCCCGAAAAGTGTCCACCACAGGCCATTGAGTGAATGTGTCAAAATATCATGGATTTCATAATCGGGTACACATCATCGAATGACCTGATCGACACAAATGCAGAAAAGGTCAGGCTCCTCCCAAAAATAATATTTAATATCAGCAAAGAACTTATGCTGTTCTATTTTTGGCAAATCAACGGGGATTCATTCTATTGCTAAATAGTTTGAGATGGGCACAAACCAAGGGAGGGTTGTAGCAGCTAAAATGCTTTCATCAGGGAACTGATCTGGCGGGGTCATTATGTCATTCGTCATAAGACGAGAGAGATGGTCGGCCACTACATTGTGCAATCCCGCCTTATCCTTGATTTCCAGGTCAAATTCCTGGAGCAGCAGAATCCAACAGATAAGGCGGGGTTTTGCATCTTTATTTGTCAGCAAATATTTAATTGCTGAGTGGTCGGTATATACAGTGACATGTGACCCCAACAGATAAGATCTAAATTTTTCTAAGGCAAATACAATGGCAAGAAGTTCCTTTTCAGTAACCATGTAATTTCGTTGTGCATCATCAAGGGTTTTGCTAGCATAATAGATCACAATGGGCTTCTTGCTAATTCTTTACCCTAGAACAGCCCCTACAGCAAAATCTGAGGCATCTATCATTAATTTAAAGGGACTATTCCAATCAAGTCCCTACAATATTGGTGCCTCAGTAACCTCTTTCTTCAACCTCAAAAAACTCTCCAGGCACTTATCATTAAAATCAAATGGCTGGTCTTTAATGAGAAGCTGACTTAAGGGCTTGGAGATTTGAGAAAAATTTTGTCTCAATCGATGGTAGAAACCCACATGACAAAAAAAGGATCTCATTTGTTTGACAGTAGTGGGCGGTGGGAGCTTAGATATAGCGTCTATTTTTGCTTTATCTACCGCGATTCCTTATTTTGAAATAACATGGCCCAAGACAATACCTTCTTGGACCATGAAATGACTTTTTTCCCAACTGAGGACCAGATTAACTTCTATGCATTTTTGGAGAGTTCTTTCAATGTTTTTGAGACAATGGTCAAAAGAATCTCCAAAAATAGAGAAGTCATCCATAAAGACTTCTAAACATTCACCTACCAGGTCTAAAATAATTGAAAGCATGCACCTTTGAAAAGTTGCAGGTGCGTTGCAAAGACCGAAGGGCATCCTTCGAAAGCAAAGGTTCCAAAAGGTCAGGTGAAAGTTGTTTTGTCCTAGTCCTTAGGATGAACCGCTACCTGATTATAGCCGGAATAACCATCCAGAAAATAGTAAAAATCCCGTCCGGCTAACCGCTCCAAGATTTGATCAATAAAGGGGAGCGGGAAATGGTCCTTCTTGGTGGCGGTGTTTAATTTTCGATAATCAATACACGTGCCAAGAAGAAGCGGTTCGAGTGGCTACATTCTCCCCATTATCATTAGTGACAACTGTTAGTCCAGCCTTTTGGGGCACAACTTGTGTTGGACTAAACCAGGAGCTGTCAGAAATGGGGTAGATGATATCAGCATCCAGCCACTTAATAATCTCCTTTTTTACCACCTCCTGCAAAATAGGGTTCAAGTGCCTTTGTGGTTAGCGAGAGGGGCGAGAATCGTCCTCTAAATATATACGATGCGTACAATAGGACGGATGAATACCCTTAAGATCAGAAAGGGTCCAGCCAATAGCTTTTCGATATTTACTAAAAACCTAGAGGAGTTTGTGCTCTTGCACCCTGGTAAGTCCGAAATTTATAATCAGGGGCAGGGTCTGATTAGGACCCAGGAAGACATATTTAAGGGAGTCGGGCAAAGGTTTTAATTCCAATTGTGGGTCCGGCTCCGAAAGAGTTTCTGCTTTGTGGGTTAGTGGTGAGGTAAGAGTGAAAGGGTCAGCTGGAAGGTTAGATGGTCATGTGGTTGGGGTGGAAGGGTGAGAAAAAGTGGATTGTTCAGGAACTGTATTGATAGAAAAACAGGAACCTAAATGGGAAATCTGCAATGTTTCCTCCATAATGTTTTCTATTTCTGAATCCGAATCATCAAAGAAATCTGGTTCTTGGAACCGCCTAGAACCTTGGAAAATGTCTAGGGTTACAGATTCACCGCCACACATGATCTTCATCTTTCCAAAATCACAATCAATATTTGCGCGGACAGTGGCTAAGAATGGTCTTCCAAGAATAATGGGGGCAAACTTTAGTGCTTCTGGTACCTCTATGTCTACGACTAAAAAGTCTACTATGTATAGACAATTTTTGACCCAGACAAGAACATCCTCAATAATTCCCCTTGGTTTAATTGTAGATCGGTCGGCTAATTGGAGAGTAACCTCAATAGGCTTTAATTCACCGATCTTAAATTCCTCGAAAGCAACTGTGGGGATAAGATTAATTGAGGAACCAAGATCCAACAAAGCGTAATCAAATGTGGTATCATTAATGATAACTTAAATTAGGGGGGTGCCAGGATCTTTTCTTTTAAGAGGCAGTCGGCTCTACACAACTAAGCTGACTGTCTCCGGAAGGATCACTTTCCTAAATTTCTGGGCTGCTTTTTTGGAGTACATAAATCTTTTAGGAATTTATCATAGGTAGGGATGTATTTAATGGAATTTAGGATAGGGATATTAGTTTCTACTTGCCCAAATAAATTCATTAATTCCTTCTTAGTGAGCTCGGATTTCTTCTTTTTCTTATTTGAAGAGTGGAGGGCTTGTGAAAATGGGGCAGGGTTTCCTTGTTTTGCATTAATTGGTTCCTGAACAATAGGAGGGGAAGAGTTAATCTGTGTTTCATTAAAGCGGGTTTCTTTAACAGGCAGGGGATTGTGAGTGGTTTTCCCATTCCTCAATGTAACTGCATTTGCAGTCTAGTTGTTTCTATGATGAGGACGGGAAGCCTGGCTGTTATTGAAACCCGGTGGATGCTGAGGTGCTGGTTGAATGGGTTGACTGGGATATCCACCTTGGAACTGATTCCTTTGATTATTTGGGTTAGGCATGGGTTGGGAAGGTAAATTCCCAATTAGTCGATGATCAGGAGTAACCTTAACTTGGTGTTGCAAGTTGGTAATCATGTGGGTTACTTCTGTCGTTTGAGTCTGCATTCCTTGTAGAGTTTTCATGACCTGATTATTAATATCATCCTGGGATGGTCCAGGTTGATACATAGGTTGCCCATAATTCCCAAAATAGTTTTGTTTGCAAAAAGGAATCGAGTTCGGGTTTATCCAGGAGTGATTCGGGTTAGTCCTCCAGTTTTGATTGGAAGTGTTGGAGGGGTTTCTAAAGCCCCTAGAGAGCATAAATATTTTCCGAGGTGGGATCAAAAATATTTTGATCAAAATTCCCAGTCAAATCTTGCAAGAAATCAGCTGGAAAGTGCTGGCCAGCAGATGTGGCATCGATGTTGTGTAGGTTTTCTCTTCGGAGAATGTGTGGGGGGTTAGTGTGTGGAGAGTGAACGTGTGGAGCTGGTTTATTTATGAGCTTTTCTTCCATTTTCTTTTGGTGAATTTGCATCTAGTCCAGTCGTTGAGCTAACATATATAGATCATCTTGAGTGATGGGAACAGAGGTGGATTTAGAGTCAATTTCATGGACTCCGTGTCTGGGGTGAACTCCAGTCAACTTAGCTAGGCTATCTAGAACTCCTTGTGGACTAGTGGGAGCTAAAATGAGCTAGACTAAACTAGGTTGAGCTGGATCTGAGCTGGCTTGAGCTAGGGTGAGCTAAGATGAACTCTCTTGAGCTACCATTCAATTGAGATTAGTTGAATGGAGTTGGGATGAGCTACCCCTAATTCAAGTGATCTACATTCCAACTGTTGTGAGCTGGATTAAGCTGAGTTCCAGCTAGTCTGAGCTCCTTCTTCACCATTTGCCTTCTTGAGTGCTAGGGTTTTAGGGATTTGTAAATCTATTCATCCCTAACACTCACAAAAACACATTAAAACAACAAATGAAAATGCAATGCTTGCCTAACCTAGTTAATGCCTAAATGCAGCCCAAAAACCTGTTTGCGGAGTAAAATCCTAAGAGCAAGGTTTGTTTTAATGCATAAGAATGATGATAAACTGGCATTTATCAGTGATCTGGTGCCGTAAAGCATTTGTCTGACCGACAATGAAGAACTTTCCCAAAAACTCGGATTATAATTTCTCCCATGTGTTGATTAGACGCGTTTGGGTTTGGTACCAATGAGCGGCTTTATCCATGAGAAAGGAGAACATTTTCATGAGTAGAGTATCCTAATTTTAAGTTTCTGACCCAAAGGTCTGGGCCAGATGCTTAAGTTGTTTGATATGTTGGAAAGGATCTTCAAAATTATGCCCACGGAATTTTGGAATGGCATGAATCATGTTGGGCTTGAGTTCATTGTCAGGACCCCTAGCGGGGATTTGTACTCGAGGTTCGATTGCCACCACAGCGGGATTGTAGTGATCTCGCATCATTGGATGCTATGGTGGGTTCACAAAGGCTTGGAATAGATCATTGAAGCACTCAAGTTGATTTTCAAGATTATTTTCTTCTGCAGGTTGTGCCATTAAGGTGGATGAAGGAGAATCAGGTTCAGATGAATCAAAAGAGATATCAAAAGGATTGGGTTATTGTAGAAATAAAGAGGTTGAGGCTTGGTGATGGGGACACCATCATGAGCCATAACTAGCTCATTTTGACCCAATTGATAGAATAAATGCTCCTACATAACCAATTGAAGGTCCTAATTCACTGCATAACCTTTCTTAGAGTGAAACAATAAACTAGCAGCAAAACTACAATTTTACGAATGCAGTACAACAATGGATTTTCTCAAGGGCTAAATAAAGGTCAAAGGATCTTAATAAGATAATAAGTGCATTGGATCAGATAGTAAAGGGTTTGTGTGTATCATGTGAATTAAATCCCTTCTTGTTGAGTAAAACCCATAATCTCTCTTCTCTAATGGTTGGTCTTACTCATTGGAAAATATTTTTTCAAAAATTCTCCATTAAGGGTGGCCCAATCATTTACCCTTACATCGAGGGTATGATGCCAGTGCTTAGCCTTTTCCTTTAGGGAGAATGGAAATAGAGTCCTCATCAAGGCTTCATCAGTAAAGCCCTCGAGCTTCGCTGTGGAACAGACCTCGGTGAATTCCTCAAAAAGTTGGTAGGGGTCCTCCCTGGTAGTCCCATAAAAGGAAGGCAACAAAGATATGGCATTGCTCTTGATCTCATATGGACTATCTCCTGCCGGTCATCTCAGTGCTTGTGCTAGTTGGTTAGTTGGAATAAAATAGTCCCTTACGATCTTTTGTTGATTTGCTCCTTGATCAGCTATGCCTTCTCTTTTCTCTCATAGGTGAGCTCTCCCAAGAATTCTCTCGGGCTCAGGATCAACCACTAGACTACCCTCAATAAAGCGTCTACCAATCATACAATATCAATCACAATTTAGGTTCTTATTGATTGAGTAAGTGAAACCTCCACTCCAAAGATAAGTCAAAAGGTCAAGGCTTATCCCTCCGTTCCCACATAAGTGGTATAAAAGGGGTGATGACTTGAAATCTTAACCTTCTTTGTTGCGGAGGTAGAATTGGTTGATATTGTAGGATCTAAAGAGAGGATATATGGCTATCTATGCACACAAATACTTAAGCACAATGTTAGTAATAACAAGAAGATTTGCACAATCAATCAAACCCCAAAAAATTCGCACAATATGAATAGTGGTTCCCCTCCCTTAGGTACTCCACTACCTAAGCCTCCCAACTTAAGGATTTTAACCCAATTCTCTCAACCCCGTTAGAATCAATTTACTAAACCGAGGTAATTAACGGGTTACCTCAACCCAAGTACAAAACCAGGTTTGTTACAACCCAACGAGCAAATGCTCAAGAACAAATGAAGTACAGGTGTAAGAAAGAAAGATCTTACAACTAAGTTCCTAAGCCTCTCAACAAATGTAAATATAATGTTACCGATTTGAGAACTTAGAATGAGCACGAATGCCTTGATGTGGATGCGTGAAGAAATCATGTCAAAGTGTTTGCAAAAGCGTAGAGAAATTGATAGCAGCAAACTATTCCTTCCTCAAAATATTGCAAGAATATGAAATATAGCTCTAGAATTTTTCTTCTCTATTTCTCATATGCAAACTAAGGGTCCAAGGGTTTATTTATAGAGTTTAGGACCTCAAGGGTTCATCTACTAGACAATGGGGTTTAAATCCCAACATTCATATAGCCAAAATTAATTTTCTAGTCATTCTATTTTGAGCCAATGGCTACCTAGTATCGGTACTAAAGTGTGGGTACCGGAACTCATTGCTTCCAGATTTGGGTTTCAAACTCTTAACACAAATTTGTAACCCACTTGTAATGGTACTCATGGTTAGTACTGATACTCATTACCTCCAGTACCAGTACTGATCATGAGTACCGGTACTCGCGGGATACGGGTTTGTTTCCAAACAAAACCCAAACCTGTAACTCACATGTACTGGTACTAAACTTTAGTACCGGTATTTGTGGGTTAACAAGTACTTTTTTAAGTGATTTAATCAATTACATTCTTTGAAAATGATCGTAATATTAATCCTAATTTATCTATAATTATTTTTATGATCTAAGATATATTCATTTGTTAAGAGGCATATACAATCTATAAATAAAAAATCTAAACTAGAAACACTAAAGGTCGAAGATGATCTTCTCCTCCTTCATTCTTCCTTGTCATCTTGCCTTGTTCTTATCATGATCTTCTCCTTTTCATCAAGCCTCCATCATTTCATGTTTGCCTTGATATTCACCTAAATCTAAAAGAACTCAATTGCAAACATTAATCCATAATAATTTTGTTAACACCAAAACAAGATGTCGAACAAGGTTCCAACAATCTCCCCCTTTTTGATGTTGACAAAACTATCTTGCAAATAGATAATTATAAGAATAAAAATAATTTTTATTAATGTTATATGAAGGAAAAACCTTTAAATTAAATCCTCCCGCTCAATATATACTCCCCCTAAAAATATTACTTTTTGGCCTTTATCTTTCTCCCCATTTTTGTCAATCACACAAAAAATGAAGAAATATCATACCATAAAATTTACCAATAGTAAAATGGTGCTTGTGGATACCAAGCATCTCTCGTCGAACATCTTGGTCTTCATTCAACCTATAGAAAGGTTGAAGTGTTCTGTTATGTGCCTTGAACACCTATTGATTACTTTGATCTACTCCTGCAAAACAAATATCTTTTCAAAGTACCTATTTTCTTGTGGGTCCTTTAGAGTTAGTACCTTTTAAATCTTGAGATTTATAGAACTTTTAAGTGTTAGATCTATAATTCTTTGGATTTTTAGCCTTTTGATACATCTATGCAAGCCTAGGTGCATGTGATTTAGTATGTGCATTCCTTTTATTCTAAAATTTTGATTTTATAGCTTCACAAAATTCAGTATTTAACCTAGCTGTTTTGAGATTATTTAAAGTACCTTCAAAGTACTCATAAATATCTTCTAATTCTACTATCTTTGCATACAACTGATTGTTAGTCTCTTTTGGCATTTCTAATTCCATTTCTAAACATGATTTATCTATTTCTAATGTTTGATAATTATTTTTTAAAACCTTATTTTCCTTTTTAAATAACCTAGCTTTATGATGTAGCTCTTTATAAGCTTCTAATAATTCTTCAAAAGAAAAATCAGGGTTTACCTCTTCTTCTGTGTCTTCTGAAGTTGCAACAAGACAAAGGTGCATGACCTCATCTTCTTCCGATTCACTAAAGTCAGTGTCCATGTTGGAGTTGCTATCATCCCATGTCGCTTTAAATGCTTTCTTCTTCTTCTTCTTAACTTCTTTTGTGTCTTTCCTTTTGTGTTCCTTCTTATTCATAGGGCAATCCTTCCGCACGTGGCCCTTCTTCTTGCACTCATAGCAAATAACATTAGTTGAAATTTTATTGACTTGCTTACCTTGTTTCTTAAAGAATTTATAGAATTTCCTAGTAAGCATTTCCATCTCCTCATCTTCGGATTCTGATGTTATTGAGTCTGAGTCCTCTATGATTGCTCCAAAAGCAATACTTTTCTTCTTGCTTGTCACCTTCTCCTCATTCTTCTTTATGTTCTCCAATTGAACTTCATATGCCATGAGGCTTCCAATCAGATCATCCAAGGGGAGTGTGGATAGATCCTTTGCCTCTTTTATCACTGTGGTATTTGGAGACCAATCGCTTGTAAGTGATCTCAAGACCCTTCTTACAAGCTGCTCCTCTTTCAGCTTGACTCCTAGATTTTTCATTGGATTCATGACTCTCTAAACCTTGTGTACATGTCGTTGCTTGTTTCTCCTTTTTCCATCCTGAAACACTCATAATTTTCTATTAAAATAGAAATACATGTTTCTTTTACCTTGCTTGTACCTTCGTAGGTGACCTCGAGAGTGTTCCATATCTCATACGCGGACTCGCATGCCGAAATTCGATTGAACTCCTCCCTTGATAATGCATAATAAAGTAAGTTCATGGCCTTTGCATTTCCCGCAATCTTTTTCTTTTGCTCAGCTATCCATTCAACTCCTTCCAGCGGTTCTAGATCCATGTACCTCTCTTGAATGAGAGTCCACGAATCTTCATCCATGGCTTTAAGAAAGACTTGCATCCTCCTCTTCCAATACCCATAGTCCATCCCATCAAAATAGGGAGGACAAGTAGAAAACTATCCTTCGGTGCACCTTGATGTAGATGCCATTGCGAGTTGATTTGTTACGTCTTCTCATAACCTTGCTCTGATACCACTTGTTGGATCTAAAGATACGATATATGGCTATATATGCACACAAATACTTAAGCACAATGTTAGTAATAACAGAAAGATTTGCCTAATTAATCAAACCACAGAAAATTGGCACAATATGTATAGTGGTTCCCCTCCCTTGGGTACTCCACTATACATATTGTGCCAATTATCTGTGGTTTGATTGATTGTGGAAATCTTTTTGTTATTACTAACATTATGGTTAAGTATTTGTGTGCGTAGATAGCCATATATCCTATCTTTAGATCCTACAAGTGGTATTAGAGTGAGGTTGTGAGAAGACGTAACAAATCAACTCGCAATGGCATCTACATTAAGGCGCACTGAAGGACAGATTTCTATCCGTCCTCCCTATTTTGATGGGATGGACTATAGGTATTGGAAGAGGAGGATGCAAGTCTTTCTCAAAGCCATGGATGAAGATTCCTGGACTCTCATTCAAGAGATGTACATGGATCCGGAACCGCTGGAAGGAGTCGAATGGATAGCTGAGCAAAAGAAAAAGATTGCAGGAAACACGAAGGCCACGAATGCACTTTATTGTGCATTATCAAGGGAGGAGTTCAACCGAATTTTGGCATGCGAGTCCGTGTATGAGATATGGAACACTCTCGAGGTCACCTACGAAGGTACAAGCAAGGTAAAAGAAACATGTATTTCTACTTTAACGGTAAATTATGAGTGTTTTAGGATGGAAAAAGGAGAAACAATCAAAGAGATGTACACAAGGTTTAGAGAGATTGTGAATCCAATGAAAAATCTAGGAGTCAAGCTGGAAGAGGAGCAGCTTGTAAGAAAGGTCTTGAGTTCACTTACAAGCGATTGGTCTCCAAAGACCACAATGATCCAAGAGGCAAAGGATCTATCCACTCTCCTCTTGGATGATCTGATTGGAAGCCTCATGGCATATGAAGTTCAATTGGAGAACATAAAGAAGAATGATGAGAGGGCGACAAGCAAGAAGAAAACTATTGCTTTTAGAGAAATCGCAGAGGACTCAGACTCAACAACATCAGAATCCGAAGATGAGGAGATGAAAATGCTTACTAGGAAATTCTACACTACCTAAGCCTCCCAGCTTAGGGTTTTTAACCCGATTCTCTTAACCCCGAGAGAATCAATTTACTAAACCAAGGTAATTAATAGGTTACCTCAACCCAAGTACAAAAATAGCTTTGCTGCAACCCAACGAGCAAATGCTCAAGAACAAATGAAATACAGCTGTAAGAAAGAAAGATCCTACAACTAAGTTCGTAAGCCTCTCAACAAATGTAAATATAATGTTACCGATTTGAGAGCCTAGAATGAGTGTGAATGCCTTGATATGGATGCTTGAAGAAATCAATCGAAGTGTTTGCAACAGCGTAGATAAATTGATAGTAGCAAACTATTCCTTCTTCCTCAAAATATTGTGAGAATATGAAATATAGCTCTAGAATTTTTCTTCTCTATTTCTCAAATGGAAACTAAGGGTCCAAGGATTTATTTATAGAGTTTAGGACCTCAAGGAATCATCTACTAGATGTTGGGGTTTAAATCCCAACGTTCATATAGCCAAAATTAATTTTCTAGCCATTCAATTTTTAGCCAACGGCTACCTGGTACTGGTACTAAAGTGTGGGTACCGATACTCGTTGCTTCCAGATTTGGGTTTCATACTCCTAACACAAATCTGTAACCCACTTGTACCGATAGTTATGGTTAGTACCGGTACTCATTACCTCCAGTACTGGTACTGATCATGAGTACCGGTACTTATGGCGTACAGGTTTGTTTCTTGACAAAACCCAAACCTGTAACTCACATGTACCATTACTAAACTTTAGTACCGGTACTTGTTGGTTAACAAGTACCTTTTTAAGTGATTTAATCAATTACATTCTTTGAAATGATCGCAATATTAATCCTAATTTATCTCTAATTATTTTTACGATCTAAGTTATATTCTTTTGTTAAGAGGCATATAAAATCTATAAATAAAAAATCTAAACTAGAAACACTAATGGTCGAAGATGATCTTCTCCTTCATTCTTCCTTGTCATCTTGCCTCCTTCTTATCATGATCTTCTCCTTTTCATCAATCCTCTATCATTTCCTGTTTGCCTTGTTCTTCACCTAAATCTGAAAGAACTCAATTACAAACATTAATCCATAATAATTTTGTTAACACCAAAACAGGATGTGGAACAAGGTTCCAACAGATATAGATGGCCAAACAAGTTATTCACTGCAATTACGTGCCTTAATTCAACCATCGAGTGCCCTAGGACCTATACTTTGCTTGGATGATACTCCCAGGTGATCAAGTGAGATGTTACTCCAAGGACAAACAAAGGGATGCAAGTAGGGCGAACCCTTCTTTTGAGGTGATGCGTATGTGGTGGCCCTTAACTACCCTTTTGTTCCTTTAAGGGGTGTCCCCCTCTGTGAAGTATTAAAACACTTGGTTAAAAGATAGTACCACCACCACTACAAAGCACAATAGGAGGGTTTACACCAATAAAGAGATCGATGCCTATAGCCTTAAGGGATTTTGCCTTAGTGCAGTGCCTAATGTGCATGCTCAGTGTCACAAGTGTGCATCACACAGCAAATCTTTTTATTTTTTTGAAAACACAGACAAGTCCCTTAGAATCAGTTGAAATGTGAATTGATTTTAAGGTTGAATCTGATTATCAGTCCCACTTTCAGTTAGGCGACCACTGAATTAGTAAATGCAAACAACTTGGTGGTCTTGAATTTTAATTTGAATGCAAATGCGTGAACAGGAGCTGGATGCAAAAGTTAGAAAGGTGTACTTGTCTCTAGCAATCTTCATGCTAATATGCCTGCAATGCAATAATAAGATCTAATGTGCTACTCAATCACCCCTAAATGCACGCACTTAAGGGCATGCAACTCCTAAATAGGCAGCTCGATATCTTCTTTTGCTGGTTTTAAAGGCAAGCAAGCAAAATATGGAATCACGCACGCAGAAAAATATAAACCCTAGTAGCTAAAGAATGTGGGGATAGACCCCTAAAAAATTCAGCCCCGATTACTACAAGGGCGAGAAGACAGAAATAAATTTTGTGACTATGGAGAATCCCCTGTGAAAGTGAGATCCAGGTCTCCTACGTCTTTTCCCCATGTGGCTTAGCTCGAGGTTGATGTCGCCGCTCTATTGCGCCTATCGCCCTGTCAGATTACTCGCACAATAAGATAAAGAATGATCAAATAATTGTGCAGCTCAGAATATTCAAAAATAATAAAGTGAATGTATTGCGTCTGTTGCCTCCCTGGCAATGGCACCATTTGATGGACATATTTTCGCTTATTTATGAAGATGATAGCAATAAATTGATATGCCATTGTGTTTTATGTGGTGGAAAATCTCTTAATCAAAAATGAAAATAAATATCAAATTTAACCACAATAAAAATGTCGCATCCACAGGGAGGAATAGAACCAATAAATTCATGAGTAGAGGATTATAATGTTTGCAGACAACTTCGCAACTTCAATTCGAGGAATATGCTACTCTAAATGGAGCTTGCAATTTCCTTAAAAGTTCAAGGCTATTTAGGCAATTTTCATGTCAAGAATTAAGCACCCTAAAGTATGTACATGATGCAGCTATAGTGGCATTTCATGTAAATTTGACTTGCATGCAAATCTGATTTGAATTTCAATGTTGAATGATGACATACATAAGTTAAGTAAATTCATGAAACTATAAGTGTATCCATGCAATATGGCCTAAATAAAATAATAATATTAAAATGGCAATGGAATGCAATGTAAATTTTAATTGAAGAAAAAACAAAGGATTTCTCCTTTCTCTTCCTTACTTGAACGGCTACGCGTGGTTGGCGGCGAGAGTCAACGGGATGGTGCACCTCGACGAGTGCTTCGCGATGGTGGTGACGCAACGACTGGAGGTGGCCGGTAGTGGCCGGAGGACGCCGGACTGACGATGGCAGGTGGTTGCACAGGCTGCTGTGGCTGTGCGCACGGGTGGGAGTGGCTGCACGATGGCTCACGCACAAGGACGCATGAGGGCGTTGCACTGCCTGCAGGTGCGTGGTTGCCTGCGAGCGCACTGCTGCAGGCATGCTTCCTGCTGGTGTGTTGGGTTCCCTGCTAGGCTGGAGAGGAAGAAGATGACGAAGAGGAGGAGGCACATGCGGTTTGCAGTGCGTGAGGGCGCGTGCGGTGAGGGTGCTGCGTACACGCTTGCAAGGTGGTGGCGTAGTCTAATGATGCGTGAGGGCACTGTGCATGCTTGTAGGGGCTTGGCTGCAAGCACGCGTGGCAGTTGGGAAGGAGTGGTAGCAGGGCTGCGGTGACTGCTGGAGTGCACTTGGAGTTAGGAGAAGATGAAGTGCACACGTGGCAAGGCTACGGTGAGGTACGCTGGAGAGCGCTTGCAAGGGTGCGTGGTGGAAGTTTGGAGGCGATGGGAGAGGATGGAACGTGTAGCTGCTGTGTGGAGGTTGGGGAGGAGGCACGCACAGTGCACGCCTTCTTCACAGTGCACGCAGGATCTTTTCCCCGATGCCTTCTCTGCCAAGCCCCTCAGATCCTCTCCTTTATCTCTTCCCCGGTGTAAGTCAAGGGATTTTCAAATCCCTTACTAAAATTGGCCGACGGCTATTTTGGGTCTGGTGAGGCTGGCCGGAGGTTGAGGGAGGCTTTGCTGAGGCCGGCCATCTATTGGGGGAAATTTATTTCACCCCCTGGTCCTTTGCAAAATTGATGCTCCTCTTTCCCAGTTATTTGTTAACTCTTAAATTAGCCTGATGGAGTGGATTAGTGGAGGAGATGCATTGGGTGCACTGTGTGCAAGACCTACATGAAATATAAGATAACTACATCATAAGTTGTAGAATGCAATATAATAGATGCAATCATTTCATGACTAATGTAAACATGTTTACACTACTTAAGATGTCTATTTATGCATGTTCTTAAGCATAGGATTGCATTGCATGCTATAAATATTGAATAACATGCATCATCTTACATTTAGAGTAGTTTGAATAAAATGGAGGTTAATTGTCTCCTTTTATGTTAATGGACAGGGCAAACATTTTATCGGGGCCTCGGATTGAAGATCCAACCATAGAAATGTGATCAAGGCGACGATTGGAGTTCAACGACTCTAAGATCGCCCTAATCAGGCATCTGTAGCATCAGATAGAGATCGGGGAACCCTAGAAGATCAAGGGCCAAGATGATGTGAATCCACACTTCAAACGACAAATCCAACCCATTGATGGATTCGAATTGACAATCGTAGTCTAACGGCGTGAAAATCGACTCAGTCCGACACCCGTGGCACCATCTACATCATCCAGAAGATGGACGGCCAAGATGGCGCCACGTAGCACCATCTCAGCTGTCCAACCATCCCTCAAGACCACCGCTGCCTCTCCAAAGAAAATCCAATGTGCGATCTGGGCCGTTGGATCTTGATCCAACAACCATGAGCACGCCCCGCTTAAAACGTCTCCGCGACCATCCCTCCTCCATAACGCAGCGGGCAAATGCTTTATCATAAGCGGGTGACGTGTGTTCGAAACACGAGTGGGCAAGCGGTCGTGCGCGCGCAATTGCACTCATGTCGTATCGCACGCCGCACCTCACGGAGAATCGCATGCGAGCGGGCACACAGAGGAGGCGGGTGGAGGCACGATCTAAGCCGTCTAATCTCGCGATCGAACAGCTGAGATTGGCTGGACGTGCGGGTGCATTATGCGCGAGGTGGTGAGCAGGTGCGTGCGTGCCGCCACTACACCCACGTTCGGACCTTTAGCTATGGTTTTATCCGTCACTAAAGGTCCTGAATTAATGTTTTTAGAGGTGTAATGACCAAATTGCTCCCACTCCTTGCAACTATAAAAGGAGACTCCCCCCACAAAATTCTCATCCCTTCCTTCTCTTCTCTCCCTCTCCAAAGCTCAAGAGAAGCTTGTCCCACACTTGGGATGCTTCTCACGAGATAAAGTCAATTTTTCATCCCCCTTTCGGAAGTGGATCTCGCGACGATGACGACGTGCTACCCCCTTCCCATTTTTCCTGCTTCGCCCTCCTTCATCCTATTTCATCCTCCTTCGTCTATGCGTTGTCCCATCTGGCTTGTCCTACAAGCGACAGTCGAGGAGGATATCCTCTCCACATTCTTTTTACTACTTTCTAACGTAATCATTTTCCCGCTTTCTAGTCGTAATATTTAGTGTAATGAACAATCCTTTCGATAATGAATTCCATGTGCATTCTATATCTCTTTTGATTTTTGTTTGTATTATTCTCTCTCTCTTATTCTCTCTATCTCTCTCTCTCTTCTATTTATTATAAATAGTTAGCTAGTTCTAATCAATTAATTTACTTCGTGACAAGTAAATCAAACGTGTGTTTTTAAATCAAACGTCCGCCTCCCTGTGTTAGACCCGGGATTTCCATTCCGATATAAATTTTATTTGTTGAACAAGAGTTCTTCACTTTCATACTACGACAGCAGGTTTTTCAAAACCAAACATGTTAGCGTAGCAACCCGACGTTCAACATTTTGGCGCCGTTGCCGGGGAGGCAATGTTGTTTGATTTTTTTTCTTCATGTTTTTACAACTTACGAATCATTTACCTCACTTCTCTCCTTTCTTGTTGTGATTGCAGGTACTCTTTTGAGACGATCAAAGGCGGTAGATTGGAGTAAAGTGCAGTGGAAGGTTTTGTAAGTTACCCCCACCTCCCACCCATTAGATTTCATTTCACTGCATAATAACACAAACATCAATCAACCTAGGTGTTCCTATAAACTCTAAGGTTAGATTGTTTGTTGTTTGATACCTACACCTGCCCCAACCCCCACATTAAAAAAAGAAAAATTAAAAAAGAATCTCACAGAGGTACACAAGCTCATCTGATTTTCAAACTCAACCGGTAAACCAACCTTTAGAGCAGGTACACACATTCAAACACATAATTGAGTAAAAATCAGATTAGGTAATTACTTGTGTGCCTAATTAAGTGGTCCAATAGGCCAATTGTTTGAGTTGATTGGGCCGCACCACTTCAATTAAAATCAACTCATCAAGTAGCTGCCACATAGGTTCAACTCTTAGGGATTTACCAGGCACTCCACATTCTTTTAAGTTTTAAAGGAAAACATCTCCACCTGTGCTTTCAAAACCTGGTCTGCCAACAAAACTTGTTTGAAAAAACCTAAAGTTGAATCCTAAAAGCTACTAAGCAAGATTTAAACCTTAAAATTCACCACATCAAAAATAATCTTGCTTTAAAACCACTGGTTGTGCATGCACACACAAATCAATCAATCATTAAGGGCACAACCCACATAAAGGGCCCATCACATTCTAAAGCACATTCAAACCAAGCCGTAAATAAAACAGAGTAGACGTTGGCCTTAAGGATTCGACTCACTCTTCAGAGCCCAGAACGAGATTATTTTCGATTAGTATATTTCTACTGTTCAATCTGATGTCTAGCTAGGGGAGCAGAATCAAACAATCACAGCTGGGGGGTACACTAGGAACAGGAGGTGCAAGCCGAAGGAAGAACCTTCTCCCCAGTCCCTCCTTCTAACTGGTTGGATTGAACAGACATAAGTAGATCAAATCATTTCTTTATCTCAAGATGGGTTTTGGGAGTCTGTAGGTCTTTAGGCTAGCTCACTTAAGGACAGGTTTGATTGCTTGTATTGCAGGGTGCCTTTCTTCCTCCCGTCTCTCATGAATCCTTCCACATATTACACGCATTCCCGCTCTTTCCTCCTATTTTGAATTATCCTCAACATGACGATTATCCCAACTCATACTGTAATCAATCATCAGTTAGTTGGGATAACTCGGATTGGGGATACAATTCCGGACCTCCGTGTTTAGGGTCTAAGCCTAAACACTTCGATTGTGATTTCTATCCTTCTCAGAGCCACATCAATTATAGATCATCAACTTTTCATGAACAACCTAATACATCTACAATCAAGAAGGATACACTGATTCCTACCCATCCTCTGATTACACTGCCTCTAGGTCATCACTACCTTTTGAATAATCTGAAATGACCCATTCTCAGGAAGGGTATAACGAATCTCAATTCGTTAATTCCCCTGAATTGATCCTAACATGCCCAACCCTGAACCAACTCATTTGGTTCAGGGTAACCAGGTTCAAAATAAGGTTCTGGCTAACTTGAGGAATATCATACAATCTTTAGAAGTTCAGCCAATACCTTGCATTGAGAGATTGGAGCCTCTGATTCAGATGATTAATGATTTGAATAAGTATTTGCTGGAATGGCTCCAGGATGTTAAGGATAAGAACCCGGGTGAGTTTCTACTTGGGAAGTTAGTGAAATTGAGGATGAGATTTATGATCGCTTTGATTCAATCATGGGATGATTCCCAGGATGAACCCTCTTCAGGAGAGCCAATTTCAGAACCCGTTCAGGAACCTGTTAGGGGGGACACGTGTTACAAGGCTGACCAGATTGAATTATAGCAACCAATTAAGGAAGATCTGATTTCTTCACCTGAGATCCCTGAGCTGGGGTACGAGGAAACGTATGTCTCCTTGGAATAGAAAGTGACAGATGATTTTGGGACATATAATAATACGGATCTTGATTTCTTTGATTCTGATGGTGAAGATTCAATTTGCGAAGTCTCGCGCGAGTTTACAAAACATGATTTCTGTGAAATGGTTGGGCCTGAGGAATCTGATAGATCATTTGATAGCCTAATAATTGAGGAAACTGATCTTATTAAGGCTCACATTACGGATCCAGAATCTCATTTTCTGGAGGATTCAATTCAATTCCCTGATTGTCAGTTACACCCCGTTGAGCTTATCGATGATTCTATTTCTAAGATAATTAGACCTAAGTCAATTTTGATTCAGCCACATCATTTAGACTTGGAGATTTCAGATGGGGTAATTAATATGCAAGAGGTCCTAGAATTTGACATGCTGAATGAGGAGGATAGGAGCCGGAAAATTTTGATTTGGGAATCAAGTTCTGGAGGAAGTAGAAGACTGAGTCGAAGGGTTCCTATTAAGCTGAAACCATCAAACCAGGACCCTTACGACATTTGTTCTGAGGATGTCAAACCCAAGCACACATTCAATGATTATCCTTTTGAGTTTGAATTCTCTATAACCCTACTTTTTGGTCTTGGGTTGCATCCTCATACATCGCTGGCCCGACCCTGCTTGCATACTGATTTTAGGTTTTGGGTAATTTTTATCTAGAACCTAAGATATTCTCGATTATGGGGTATGGGTTTGCACCATAATCTAGTCCACATTTGTGGACATCTATTGACAGGTCAGAGATTTCTTCTGTTTATTCTGATTCTG
The DNA here is from genome assembly GCA_037157565.1 of Thalassia testudinum. NCBI lineage: Eukaryota > Viridiplantae > Streptophyta > Magnoliopsida > Alismatales > Hydrocharitaceae > Thalassia > Thalassia testudinum. The sequence goes on from JAZHRO010000025.1 coordinate 36,958,437, forward strand.
ACCTACAACTGTGAATTCATTACTTCTCTTATTTGTATAGTGTGCCTAGCTGAAGGCACTAAATTCAGCACATATACAGTTCTTTTTAGTTTTCATCTTGGAGTGGACCTGACATTCACTCAATTCAGGTGCTTTCTACGTTATTCCACTCTGTTTTATGTCTTTTTAATACAATGAGGACATTGCATTGGTTAGGCAAGGGGGGGTGGATATTCATCTCTGAATTTATTCGTCAGCTCTGTAGATTTATTTTATTTTCTTTTATTAAAAAAAAATGAAATTAGGAAAGAGAACTTGGGTTTAAGAAAATTTTCAATCTTAGGAAATAATACATTATGATTTGAACATAAAGACCCTTCAGGTCTTTTGACTTAATCAGCCTGTGTATCCACTAAAATGTGGATTTATTTTTCAAGTCCTCGCCAACCTAAATTTTATTTTAATTGGAGTAAATAAGTTTGGGTGAAAAGTACATGACTTATCAACCCACCCTATGATTTTTGGGAATTTTGAGTTTTAAGCATCTACACACTATCTTATCACTGACTCGTTGTTGGGCGATTCTAACGGAAATTGGGTATCTAATGAACCTTCTAGGGTGATATGGCTAGCAAGTTATCGTGGGTAATAGCCCATAGGTAGGTTGTCCAGAGAACAGTCACTGGATCTTTCTCTTTTTGCTGCCTTTAGGTAAATCTTAGACCAGGGAAGCCACCTACTTAAAAAAAAAAAATCAAAAGGAGAAAAGAAAGAAAAAAAGAAAGAAATAAACCACACTTCGCCGCACGAGTATGGTTGCAAGTTGTCAGTGGTAACAGCTCATCAACTGGTTGTCCAGAACCCAGCTCAATAAATGCACTAAAAATTCCCAAAACACTTAGGAAGAAGCGGAGAAGTAGAATAAACCGGGGAGATATACACTGGATTCACCCTTGTGTTGACCCCGTAAAAAAAATAAAAGTAGGGAGAAAGCTACCAGTTGTAAAGATACACCTTTAGGAGGAATTTTTTTTTTTTTGGTCACCTAGAGGCGTAGAAATCTAAAGTCTGTTTTAACTGCCGGTCAATGAGTCTATCACATTCACAATAAGATGCTTAGAACTTAGTGTTCTCATCAAATCTTGGGTGAGTTGAATGGCCATAGAAAGCCACTCTTAAACCCTAAAACTTGAAAATCCAAAAAAATTAGAAAAGTGGAAAAAGTGAAAAAGAAAATTTTCTTTGAATAAGGCAAGGGCTTGAGGCGGTCTGTATTTTGGCAGATACTTGGGCACTGTTATGTCTTTGAAAGTTCAGATCCTAGGTAGACATTTTCTTAATGATTAAAAATAACTCATGCCCAAATAATCCAACCTGATTCTTTTATAAATAGCATAAAGCTTTTGCTAGGGACTAGCAAAAGATAGGCATGGGGACATGATGTAAACATGTTTACACTACTTAGGATTTCTATTTATGCATGTTCTTAAGCATAGGATTGCATTGCATGCTATAAATATTGCATAACATGCATCATCCTGCATTTAGAGTAGTTTGAAAAAAATGGAGGTTAATTGTCTCCTTTTATGTTCATGGACAGGGAAAACTATTTATCGGGGCCTCGGATCGAAGGTCCAACCATACAGGTGTGATCAGGGTGACGATTGGAGCTTAACGACTCCAAGATCGCCCTAATCAGGCATCTATAGCATCAGATAGAGGCCAGGGAATCCAAGAAGATCAAGGGCCAAGATGGTGTGAATCCACACTTCAAACGACAAATTTGATCGCATGGATGGATTCGGATCGACGATCGTAGCCTAACGATGCGAAAATCGACTAAATCTAACACCCGTGGCACCATCAACATCATCCAAAAGATGGACAGCCAAGATGGCACCACGTGGCACCATCTCAGCCATCCAATCGGCCCTCAAGACTGCCACTGCCTCTGCAAAGAAAATCCAATGCGCGATCTGGGCCGTTGGATCTTGACATAACGGCCATGAGTACGCGCCGCTTAAAACGTCTCGGCGACCATCTCTCCTCTGTAGTGCAGTGGGCGAACACTTTATTGCGAGTAGGCGGTGTGCGTTCGAAATGCAAGGAGTGGGAGAGCGGGCGTGATTGGCTGCTCGATCGCAATCGAACGGTTTCGTGCACGCAATTGCGATCATGCTGTATCGCACGCTTCACCTCACGTAGAATCGCACGCGGGCGTGCACGTAGAGGAGGCAGGCGGAGGCGTTATTTAAACCGTCCGATCTCGCGATCGAACTGCTGAGATCAGATGGATGTGCGCGTGTGTTACGCACGAGGAGGTGAGCAGGTGCATCTACGCCACCCACTACGCCCACGTTCGGACCTTTAGTGATGGTTTTACTTGTCACTAAAGGTTCTGAATTAATGTTTTTAGAGTTGTAATGACCAAATTGGCCCCACTCCTTGCCACTATAAAAGGAGACCCCCTCCACACGAAATTCTCATCCCTTCCTTCTCTCCTCTCCCTCTCCCAAGCTCAAGAGAAGCTTGTCCCACACCCAAGATGCTTCTCACCAGATAAAGTCAATTTTTCATCCCCCTTTCTGAAGCGGATCCTACGACGACGACGATGTGCTCCCCCGTTCCTGTTCTTCCTGCTTCGCCCTCATTCATCTTGCTTCGTCCTCCTTCGTCCAAGCGTCATCCCGTCCAGCTCATCCTCCAAGCAACCGTTGAGGAGGATATCTCTCTGCATTCTTTTTACTGCTTTCTAGTGTAATCATTTTCCCGATTTCTAGTCATAATATTTAGTGTAATGAACGATCCTTTCGATAATGAATTCCATGTGCATTCTATATCCCTTTTGGTTTTTGTTTGTATTATTCTCTCTCTTATTCTCTCTCTCACTCTCTCTTCTATTTATTGTGAATAGCTAGATAGTTCTAATCAATTAATTTACTTCGTGACAAATAAATCAAACACGTGTTTTTAAATCAAACATCCGCCTCCCTATGTTCGACCTAGGATTTCCATTCCGATATAAATTTTATTTGTTGAACACGAGTTCTTCGCTTTCATTTTACGACGACAGGCTTTTGAAAACCAAACATGTTAGAGTAGCAACTCGATGTTCAATAATGACTTAATGTAGGTATTAACAAACATAAAATGTAAGAGTAAAGCTAACTTAGGCATAATAATAGTTCATTAAAATGGACTCATCACCTACTCTAGTTAGGGGAACTCTAAACCCTCGTATTATGACTTTTCTGAGGTTCCTCAGACCTGCGAGGACCTCAATGCCATCCAGAATGACCCATTCTCTAACACCTATAACCCTGGATGGTAGAATCATCCCAATTTCCTGTGGGTGGGAAATAATCAGAATTAGAGACCACCATATCAACCCTGTTCGCAAGCTCCTCGTCCATATCAGCCACCTCAGCCTTGGCCCAACCTCACCTATCAATCTGGGCCAATTCAGACAGATCAAATGACTCTTATCCTTCAGAGTCTGGCTAACATTCAGAAGACGAATGCAGCTATGCAGAAACAACACAAGAACGAGATCACAAAGGTTAGCAATCAACTTGTCCAGATGGCAAATTCCTGCCAACCTGGCACACTCCCTTCCCAACCTCTACCGAATCCGAATAACGTGCCGAACCTAAGGTGCGTTATGAACCCAAATATGGGCCAAGCCCATATGATTTATTAGGCCCCTTCTGCTCCATCGCCCGAAGGGATGGAAGCTTCGACATCATACTCAGGATTCCAATAGCAGCCACCTATTTTACCCACACCAAACCAAAACCAGGCAGGACTAAATTCGGTTACAAATCGTAGTGGAAAAGCAACACAAGACCCACCATACCGAAACCACTTTCAACCTGGTAGTACTAACCTAAGCCCTAGGATAGTTATCCAGGACACCCCTATCCCAGATCAAGAACCTGGACCTATTCTAGAGGAACCATCAAGGGCTCCAATTCGCGAGGCCTTGGCCAAGGGAAAGAAGAAAAACAAACCTGTGGCACCTGAGGAGGACCTAGTCAAGCTCTTTGAACCGGTCCAGATAAACATCCCCTTGATGGATGCAATTCGCCACGTACCGTCTTATGCACGATTTTTGAAAGATGTGTGTACACCTAAGTATAAGCCGCAAACCAAAAGTGGGAGCTCAATCGTATTGTCAGAGCAAGCCAGTTTCATAATTTTAAAAAAATTCCCACCTAAAGCAAAAGACCCAGGTACTCCCCTGATTTTCTGTACAATTGGTGATATCCAATTTGATAGAGCTTTATTGGATCTAGGAGCCTCCATAAACCTCATACCTACATCCCTACTTGACCATCTTGTGGAATCTGAGCTCAAACCGACAGAGGTGAATTAAAATTGGCCGATCGATCTATTAAGTCACCTAAAGGAGTTCTTGAGGATGTCATTGTTAGGGTTCAGGATTTCTATTTTTCGATGGACTTCGTAGTCTTGGATATGGATGCTCCAGAAAATCCAAGGAATACACCAATTATACTAGGGAGACCCTTTCTCTGGCCACTGCTAGGGCCAACATAAATTGTGAGGAGGGCCAAATTGAATTAAAATTTGGGAACCAAACATTAAAGATTGACATCTTTAAGGCCAACAAGGGATTAATTGTGGTGTTATAGAATAGATATGTGATATCAAGGCTGTGGTTGACGATCCATATATTGAGGAAAACCTGACTACTTCTGATCAACCACAAGCGGATCAAAACCCACAATCAGAGAAGTCCGAACTTGACCTAGACACACCCATAACTCCCTCCATTGCTTTTGACACACACCCTGAACTGCCCGCTGCTGCTGATAACATTGTCGTGGAACTGAAGCCTCTTCCCGAGCATCTAAAGTACGTCTTTTTGGGTTCCAATCAGACATTTCGTGTGATTATGAATTCCAGACTCACACCTGATCTGGAATCCCATCTAATTACTGTTCTCCAGCAACATCGAAGAGCCATTGGGCGAACTCTCAATGATTTGACTGGCATCGGCCCATCTTACTGCACACATCGCATCTATATTGAAGAGGGCACATGACCTTCCTGTGAATTGCAGAGATGTCTGAATCCTAATTAGCAGGAGGTTGTGAAAAGGAGATCATCAAGTGGTTAAATGTAGAGATCATCTACCCAATCTTCGACAGTAGGTGGGTGAGTCCAATCTAGGTTGTGCATAAAAATGCAGGACTCACCGTGATCAAGACTGAAATCAGAGAAATCATACTGACCTGTGTGGCGAATTCATGGAGAGTCTGCATTGATTATAGAGGACTCAATAACTCCACAAAGAAGGATCATTTACCACTATCGTTTATTGATCAGATCTTTGAGAAACTAGCAGGAAATAGGTTCTTCTGCTTTTTGGATGGGTACTCCGGTTATAACCAGGTGGCAATCCATCCTGAGGACCAAGAAAAGATCACTTTCACCTACCCCTTCGAGACGTACGTGCTCCAAAGGATGCCATTCGGTCTTTGCAATTCACCCGCTACTTTTCAGCAGTGCATGCTTACCATATTCTCAGATATGTAGGTGGTTATTTGGAAGTCTTCGTGGATGACATTTCAGTATCGAACGAATCATTTGGCGATTGCCTCCTACACTTGGTCCAGATCCTCTGGTGGTGCATTGACGTGAATCTGGTTCTTTCCTTGGAAAAGAGCCATTTCATGGTGCTTGAAGGAATTGCCCTAGGACATCTCATATCAGAAAAAGGCATCCAGGTCGATCGAGCCAAGGTGAATCTGTTTTCCAAACTTCGTATGCCTAGCTCGATCAAGGACATCTAATCTTTTTTGGGGCACGTTGGCTTTTACCGTTGATTCATTCCAGATTTCTCAAAGATAGTGCACCCCTTGACTACTCTACTATCTAAGGATGTTCCTTTTGAAATCTCCAAGGAATGCACTCAAGCATTTGAGATCCTCCATGATTAAGTTACCCAAACTCCATCCTACAGTCCCTTGATTGGTCTCAACCCTTTGAGATCATGTGCAATGCATCTAATTTCGCTATAGGAGTGGTATTTGGGCAAAAAATTGACAGGAAACCTATGGTCATCTACTAAGCTGGCAAGACACTTTACGAGGCTCAGCGTAACTACACAGTTATTGAGAAAGAGCTGCTAGCCGTAGTATTTGCCTTGGAAAGGTTCAGATCATATCTTCTGGGTTCCCGTGTTATCATTTACTCTTATCACACAGCTGTGTGGCATCTCCTTGCAAAGAAGGACATGAAACCTCGACTAATCCGCTGGATCTTACTCTTGCAAGAATTTAACCTCTAGATTCGAACAACGTGAGAAAATAGAACGTGGTAGCTGATCACTTGCCCTGCCTTCCTTTTGACATTATCGACCCTTTCGGACCCATTACGGAACATTCTCCTGATGAGTACCTCCTAACTATTACTACAGGGATTCCATGGTTTGCTGATCTAGTAAACTACCTAGCATCACATCAGATCCCGTCCGATTGGCCGAAGGCCAAGAAGGACAAATTGCTTTCCGATGCAAACTATTAGTTCTGGGAAGACACGTATTCTTCTGCATCAGTGCTGATCAAATCATTCAACAATGTGTCTTGAAAGCATAAATTCAGGACATCTTGTCCTTTTGCCATGACCAGGCATGCAGTGGACACTTCCCTGGTCATAAAACCATAGCGAAAGTCCTCCAGTGTAGCTTCTATTGGCCCACGATTTTCAAAGACACATACAATCACTGTAGGGCATGCACACATTGCCAGACGTTAGGTAACATGAGCCACCATGATATGATGCCCTTGTAGCTGATTCTTGTATGCAAAATCTTCAACGTCTGGGGGGATTGTTTTTATGGGATCCTTTCCTGTTTTGGATGACTTTGAGTACATTCTACTCACTGTAGACTACGTGTACAAGTGGATCAAAGCCATTTTGACCCAAACCAATGATCATAAGGTGGTTATCAAATTCAGTCACCAGAACATCTTTTCACAATTCGGGATTCCATGTGCTATAATCTCTTCTAGAGGGACCCATTTCACTAACGCTCAATTCAGGTCACTGATGACCAAATACAGGGTGCCACACCAAATCTCTACTCCTTATCACCCGCAAACTAATGGTCTAGCTGAGCTATCAAATCGGGAGATCAAGAAAATCCTCCAGGTCATTGTTTGACCGGATAGGAAAGACTGGTCATCCTGACTTCCGGAAGCTTTGTGGGCTTACAGGACCGCCCACAAAACCCAATTAGGCTTGTCTCCCTTCAGATTGGTGTATGGGAAGGCATGTCATCTCCCCGTTGAATTGGAGCACAAAGCCTATTGAGCAGTACGGAGCTGCAATCTAGATCTTTCCAAGGCAGGAACCAACAGAAAGCTTCAAATGAGTGAGATCAATGCCACGACGCGTATGAGAACTCGCAGATTTACAAAGAGTGGGTTAAGGCCTTTCACGACATATCCAGAAAGATATTTCACCCTGGTCAAAAAGTCCTACTCTTTGATGCCAAGCTCAAACTGTTCCCAGGAAAGCTAAGATCAAAATGGATCAGACCTTACCTCATCTGACAAATCTTTGGAAATGGAGCCATCGAGATCAGTCCACTCAGCCACGATGCAGAACCTTTCGTCGTAAACGGTCAGAGACTCAAACCGTTCATTGACCTTACTGACACAAATTTGGCTGAGACATCTTGTACCCTCCATTCTCCTTGAGCTCATTGCACCCAGCCAATGGTGTAAAACTCAACGCTTAATGGGAGGCAACCCATCATTTTTGAAAAACCCGAAACCTTTCTTAACATTCCTATGTTGAATTCATATTGCACTTTAGGGTTCATCCATTAGAATTGCTGACCCCACCTCAGGTACCCGTACCCGAGCTTGAAATCGTTCGCAACAGTCATCTCGACCCGTTTGCCCACCCAGAACTTGTTGTAATGAATGATCTAAGCTGAACTCAAACCCACCTAATTTACAATGGAGACATTGCAAATAATAGGCATGGAGGGGTATGAAAATGCAAAATGCCGTGAAAATCATCTCATAAGAGAAGGTTTCATAAAAAATATCACATATTCCAAAAATACCAAAACATTGTTAAAATTCTTGAAAAAGAACAAGAAAATGGGAGGAGAGAAAATTTTGAGGGTATCAATTTTGAGGAAGAAAAGGGGAAAAGTGGAAACTATCAAAAAGAAGCACAAGTTGAAAAGAAAAAGAAAAGAGATAGTCATTAGTAGGAAATTAAGGAATTAACTAAGTTCTAGACCATATCAAGAAAAAAAAAATGAAAGGCAAAAAGTGCTAACGAAACACAGAAGAGATTAGTACGAACGCTGATTTTAGGCCTCTTGGTCTATACTCCTAGGCTTAAAAATTCAAGTATCCGTTAAGATCTGGATAGTCCTCAACAGGTTGAGGAAAATGCAAAGCTTAAGTATTAGGCTAAGTCTTAGAGAGTATTTGACCTCATTAACTGACCTCTGGTTTGCGAAACTCGGTAGCCTAAGCACCCCAATCCACATACAGTCTAGTTCAGCGCACTTAAGTACCAAAATCACGCAAATGTGTTTTGCCTGGATTAGGAGCGGCTGATCAAGACAAGTTGATTTGGATGAGTTCCCGACGTGGAGAGGTGGGAAATTCCCCTCGAAGATGCACACTAACATATTGTCTCCTCAGTGCCTATCTCCTAGGATATTTACATATCCTACCAAGGGCATGTAAGCAGCCTATGCTGGTTCAGATGCCATGGGTGGCATTCTCATGAAATGTCGATTGCCAGGGTTTGGATTTAGCAACAGAATGCCATGGGTAGCAACAGAAAGCCAGGGTTCTGGGGTTTGCCATGGGTGGTGCTATCTCGAAGCATCGATTACTAGGGACGCTTCGAGGATTGATGATGGGGACTACGAATCCAATACAGACCGTGTTGAGAAGCTAATCTGAAGATAGAAATAACAAGAAAAGAGAGAGAAAACTCTCCAAAAAGAAAATTTTGCTGTCACTCTCTTACAAAAAAATGCACTGCAAACTGAACCAAGGCTAAAATATGTTACAAGCATGGGTGCTTTAACCGCGGAGTCCAACGAACCTTAAGATAGTTCCTGTGGGCCTTAAAAACCTTTGCGGCAGACTGAGGCTAGAGCTGGTCAGGTTCAGATCTTGGTTGATACTTGAATACCACTAGGCCTACTATCAGCATTCTAACCTAATCTACAGAAGAAAGCAAACATCACAATTTTGAGCATCAAAAAGATTACATGGTTTAGAATCAAAGTTAAAATCTTAAAATTTTGCTAAGGGACTAGCAAAAGCTAGGCATGGGGGTATGATGGGAACACCATCATGAGCCATAAGTAGCTCATTTTGACCTAATTGAGAGAATAAGTTCTACATAACCAACTGAAGGTCCTAATTCACTACATAACCTTTCTGAGAGTGAAACAAGAAACTATGGGTTAAACTATAATTTTACCAATACAGTACAACAATGGGTTTTCTCAGGGGCTAAACAAAGGTCAAAGGGTCTTAATAAGATAATAAGTGGGTTTGATCAAACAGAAAAGGGTTTGTGTGTATCCTGTGAATTAAATGACTTCTTAAAATCATAAAATAGACTCACCTGAATAACCAAGGCTTTGGTCAGGATAAAATTCACCTAAACCCTGTAAAAATCATGGAAAAATGTTATCTAGGGTTTAGAACCTTTAATCTGGCCATTAGAACCCATCTTGACCTAGAATGGGGTCTCAAACAGATATTTACCCTAAATTGGGTTTCTGCATAAATTTCCTAGACAAACATGATCAAACCCAAAATCCAACTTCACCATTGGATTCCTTAGGCCCAAATTAGTTTTGTACCAAAATTTGGACCTAAGGGAAACTCATCTTGACCTAATTTACAAACAGGTCCAACCTGGTTACATCTTTACACGTAACTTTCAAAAACCCTCACAAATGGCCCCCTAGCTTCTTCATCATTTTTGCAATTAGGTCCCTCTACCATTATAGCGGAGGGATCCTACTCCGACGAGCATTGGAATGAGAGTTCTCCCTGATTGCTTAGAGAATCTCTTCCAAAATTGGAAGGGAAATTCTCTGAGAAATTCTCTCTCGTCGGAACTCATCTTTGATCCCAGATTCTTTCCCAATCTCTCATGCGATTGCATGAGAGACATGGGTATCCTAACAACTTCCAACTCTAGTGACCCTACCATGCTTGAAAGCTTGGTTTCCAAGCACAAATCCCTCTCCAAATACCTACAAAAGGAGCCCCAGATCCAACCGCATTCTCCATGCTCGAATTCGGTCGCGAACACCTCTGATTCCTCTCTTCTGCTCACGGCAGTAGGTTCCTTGACTTCCGGTGACCTCCCTTGCTTCTCCTCGTCATCCGACCACCATACCTGTGGCGGATTCTTCCTCCTTGACTTCGTCCATGCCTCGCCGTACCTGCAGGAATCTCCCTCTCTTCGTCCTCACCATTCTCCACTCACCGGAGCCACTCTTCATCTTTGGCATTAGCTACACCAGACCCGATGCCTCCGCTCGCCCCCGTCATCTCTTCACCTCCCAGATAAGCTCCCTCTTCCCTCTGCATTCTTCTCCACCCTTTATTCCTCAAAACCTACCACTGTCGATCTCTGTCACCTCCATCCCTGCCATCTCCAACCACCATCTCCGGCGAGGCCACTCCATCTCCACAAGCCATCCCAGCCCTCGCTGACAAGTTCATAAGCTTCCCCTCACTCCACTGAACACTTCCCTCACTCCTCGCATTATGCCACTCACTCACACACCCCACCGAACACACCCACGCATTCGCACACAATGTGTCCTAGGCACGCTCGCACAAGCATCGCCGAGCCATGCCAACAACCCCAGCATCTTAATCGTGCTCCGACGACCCCCTTTGAATGTTTTGATGTGGCTGCGAGGCCAATCCTGTGTTTTCAGGTTTGTCGCCCCTCTGACATTGCTGAGGAAGCTTGAAGCAAGATTGCTGCAGCTCCAAGCCTTGCTATTCTAGACATACAGCCCTAGGTTGCACAGAATACCTTTGCGCACGCACTCAGGCCCTCAATTAGAGTCGAAGACCTCCGCTGCTGCTTCAATCGCGAAGGCCATCTCTACAGGCGCACGCGAGGAAAGGGTGGGACATTTAGTCCTACCATGGAAGTGAAGGCACGCCCGCACTTACATAAGAGGAAAAAGTGAAGTAGGTTGTTTGCCTCAGATCCACGAGGTGAGGTCCCACTCACCCGACCTGGTCTCATCCGTGCTCATGCCCTGCTGACCTGGCCTGATCCAACTAAACTGCACACCTCACCCACTACCACATGTCGGTGGGCTCGGTCCCAGGTACACACTTGACCCGATTACCCGATTGACTGTGTGGCTCTGGGAGAATATATCCTAGGAGAGAAAAGAGAGGAGAGTTACGCGTGGGTAGGGTTTGGTTTTCTATAGGTTCTTCAGGCCAACACTTAGCCACAAAAGGCTAAGGCTGGAGCTGAAGACAAGACCAGAAGAAGAAGAAGAGATGGCAGACGACAGAGAAAGAGAAGAAGGAAGATGCTGAAGAAGAAGGAGAAGCTAAGGCAGAAGAAAGGAAAAAGCAGAAGCTGAAGAAGAGGAGGCCAGAAGAAGAAGGAAGAAGAAGGAGAAGCTAAGGAAAAAAAAGGCAGAATGAAGAATAGAAAGAGAAAGATCGTGAAGGCAAAGGAAGACAGAAGCCAAAGAAGAAGAAGAAGGAAAGAGAAGACAGAGGCACAGAAAGAGAAAAGCAATCAAACATTTAAATCGTCTGATTAAAGAATCAGACGATAGATTTTAGCCTCATTGCATATTTTTACATTGAATCATTTGGAGATATTGTAGGAGTATTTGGTGTTCTACATCACCATTTTACTCCCATACTTTTGCACTCTGATACTACTATTATTGCAATTTCTTTCAGTAAAAATTATGATCTTGATTTCTAAATACCAATTTTCTCCCTGTGTTCGACCTCATAAATCTTTTTGAGTAATAATATTATATATGTTTTGAACGCTTTTTCGACTATACTACAACGCAATACTTTTAAAACTCGATTCAGCACGATGAATAATTGGCCTCGACGTGAATGAGTAGCTAAAGGAGGCCTTAAGGATGGTCTTAAAGACCTCCTCTCGAACATGCACCGATGGAATAGGTGAGAGGTATAATGTGATGGACCCAATCATGACACCCAAAAATGTTGGATGATTATAGAGATTCGGGGCAGATGATACCCCTTAGTCAAAAAGCCGTCCACCTAAAAACTACCTGGGAAGCCCGAGAGGGAGAGTCCCGCAAAGACCCCTACATGGTAGAGTGCCCCCACGGGTTATAGGATTTCCCCCACTTGACCTCTCTTGTCACTGATGTTCCAAGTAAACCAGAATGGAGACTTGACCTCTTAAGTCTACCAGTTTTAATTAAGAGCTAGGGTGCTTTAGAATTTCAGTTGAACTTTAAGATGTGTTGAGTGCAAAAGTGACCTAATTTGAAGATTGGTTGGCCCAACAAGGTGGGTCAACTTCACCTGTCTTGTCCTCTGGAGAATCTTAGGTCCCTTTTTTTGTGTTCAAATGATTTTAAGAGCTTGATTTTTAGGGTTTTACTTGAATAAATCAGTTCAATCAAGTCTTAGGCACACATTTGTTTGAAAGATCAATTCTTGATTAAGTAGGTGTGTCTCTAAAAACCCTAAACTAAAACCCTTAATTGGCTCTAATTTGGTCCAATTTAATTTGTCATACTGTGGTACGTAAGACTCAAGCAACAATGTGATGGCCCTAGATACCTTAAGCTTTAAGTAGGTGCTTAAATCAGGATTTATTGTTTAAATTAAATAAATTAGGCAACTTCATGAATTATCTAAGGATAGAATGCAAATAGCCCTAATTGATTTTTTCCTTTTTACCTTTTCAGAATCAGGGGCCTAAGAGAGAGTAATTAGAACTTACCTACCCCTGGCGTGTTTAATGCACGACTGATTTTCCTGCAATGTATCCCTCCGAAATCAAACCGTAGCAAAAGAGATATAACCGGTTAGAATCTAAATAACGAATTGTAATCAAGAGTTCTAAATTGCCCATTGCTCCCCAGCAACGACGCTAAAATGCTCGCACACTAAATTGGTGTTTTTAAGATAGTCATGTTGCAGTATTGCCAAGATAGCACTTCAAACAAATAATTTTATTACTCGAAAAAGTTCTGAGGTTGAAGATAGGGAGCAATATGGAATTCAAAGCTCAAGATTACAATTTAAATCAGGAATAAAGATTGCAATAAATGACAAGATCAATAAGTAAAAATAATGGAGTTAAATGGTGATTTAGATCACCAATTACTCCTCACAAATAACACTTAAATCAGGCCTCAAGTATATGCAATTAAAGTATCAGATGTCTTAAACAGTTCTGTGCTACAGTGCTAGAGACTCAAGGGTCTCTCTCACTTCCTGTGTAGCTTTTCTTTTCCTTCTAGCTCTGTCTCTATTTCTTCTTCTTCTCCTCTTCTTCTTTTGCGACTCCTTCCCTTCTTCTTCTTCTTCTTCTTCTTCTTCTGCTTTTCTCTTTCTGTATCTCTTCTTCTTCAGCTACGGCCCTTCTTTCCTTCTTCCTTTCTCTGTACTCCTTCACATAGAGAAGGGGAAGGCTTCTTGAATTTGGCTAAGTGTCAACCAATTCTTACTAAGACCAAAACCCTCCCCCTACCTGCGCAATCTCTCTCTCTTTCTCTCTTCTTTGGCTCCACCCTCCCAGGGCCTTTTAGGGTATAGTCGAGTAATCGGGTAGGCATGTACCCGGGTCCAGGGCTGCTGACACTGTCACAGCCGAGAAGTGAAGCATAGGTGAGTTAGGCGCACCAGGTACATCGGTGAGGTGTCGTGGATGAGGTGCAGGTGTGCGTGGGTGAGAGGGACCTAACACCGTGTTTGGAGGTGATAAGCCTCTATCAGAGATTCAATTTATGTGATAGTGCCACTTCTGCTATTTCCAATATGGGACTATCTGCTCCCACTCCTTCGCGCGTCTGCAGTAATAGTGAAGATGGCTCGAATTGGGTCATAGCTGTGCTGCTTCCTTCTAATTGAGAACCTGGGAACTTACAGCTGTTGAATCTGCACCGTCTGAGTCTGTCGCCTGGAGCTACAGGTGAAGAACAAGCTTTGAAGCTTGCTTCGGAGTTGTGCGTCAATGGCAGAGAGGGATAGATACGTGAAATCAATAATATGACCTTATGGACCAATTAAGCTTGCTCAGGACTTTCGTCGGACTGATGGAGAGAGTTTCGCTTATTTATGATAGCAATAGCGGATATGTCATAGTAATTAATGTGGTGGAAATCTCTCAATCAAATGATTAATATAGATATGGATTTAAACAACAATAAAGGATGTCATATCCACAAGGAGGAACAGATTAACAAGTTCACAAACTATTTTTTTTTCTTTTGTACTTATTCAATCACATGCACAATCCGTGTTCAAATCTAATGCGAAACAAGGCGAAAAGAAGGAGCATGTAATTATTTAGAAATGCAGGGATATGGCTATAATTTTCCTTTCATGAAATAACTTGTAATGGTGTGTAAAATAGTTGTATTTTAAAACATTGGGCTTTCTCTTTTAGGTCATGTGAGTGTATGGATTAGGTCGTATGCATTTATCATATCACCATCTAAAAGTTAAGCGCATGAAATAAATACTATAACATGTAAGGGCTTGCATGCAATTTCACTCAAATATATTAATCCACTAATTAATGCAATAGTGCTTGGCAATGGTACAAATCATAATTTTTAATTTCACCTAAAACAGAGGAAAATTCCTCTCTCCTTACGTGCGTGAAGAGGCTCGGCATGCTGCGAGGTCCTTGGGGAAGGTTCGTCAGAGTGGTGGCTTCATGTCAGTGTTCTCGACGTAGGTCGAGGTGGCCGATGGCGGACCTTGCTGCAACTCGCTATCGCCGCTACTGGACAGGCGCTGGAGAGCACTGTGGGTCTACAGGATGAGGTACGGGTGGTTGCTCTAATGAGGGTTGGCGCGCAAGGGTGCTTGGCGATGGCGCACTACTGGAGAGAGCACAGGTGCAGGAAGGTCTGCGCCTACAGAGGGTGCAGTGAGGCACTATCGTGGGCGCGCGAGGACGATAGATGCAGGGCGCGGCGCCTACTGCGCTGCTGGAGAGAGCGCAGGTGTAGGGCAGTGGGTGTGAGAAGGTTCTGGAGGGGCGCGGTGCCTGTAGCAGTGAGCAAGGGTAGGTAGAGGGTGATGGCGTGGTGCAACGTGCAAGTGGGGCAGGTGGCCGGGTGCCCGCTTGCAGACAGTGCAAGGGCAGGCGGTGGTGCTGGTGCGCGATGATGGAGGTGCAGGAGTGGAGATGGCACTGGAGGGGGCGCTGGAGAAGTGCCTGCAGGCAGTGCGGGCATAGCCCTACGGGCACTGCTAGGAACGCTGTGGCTGGGCGCTTGCGGTGGAGGGCGCACGGTGAGGGCGGGTGGAGTGCAGGCTAGAAGGGCGTTTGTGGTGGAGGGCGCGCGGTGCATAGTGCAAGCACGGTTGCACAGTTGATGGCTCCCTTCCAATCCCCTCCGCCTCTCCTTTATATCTCTTCTCTTCTGCCTCCCAAGGGATTTTCAAAATCCTTTTCTAAAAATGGCCAACCCATTTGCATTTTGTTGAGGGAAGTTTTTAAGGCTAGCCGGAATGTGTTGCAGCTGGCGTTTGTTGGGGGAATTTTACCCCCATCCCCTCCTTATTCTTTCCAATATCATTCCAACAACAAAATATAAAATAATTACATACATACTATAAAATGCAATAAAATAGATAAAAACTCAAGTAATGATACATGCTCTTATTTAATGACTTAATTTGGTTATTAACAAACATCCTATGTTAGAATTGAAGTACTTAGGCGTAATAATACTCGAATAAAATGGACTCATCACGGACCATGGCAAATTCAACGGTGGGGGTTGTGTGGCATGATGTGGTCCGTGCATGCGTGGTGGTGGCGGACTGTGTGCGTGAGAGTGGGTGTGTTCGGTGGCACTGAGGAGAGGCTAAGAGCCTCGATTACCAGAGGGCTTTTGCTCTCCAGGCTACGACGAAGGTATAGGGATGAACGGCGGCTAGGTTGGTGGAGTGTAGTGGCTGTACGAGCTTGCCGGAGGTATGTCCGTGAGGAGGAAGACGAACTGTGGTAGGGCGAGTTGGGGGTCGAAATGGATTTGCGAATGTCTAGAAATGAAAAGTGGAAGATGAGGCATCGATCTGGGTAGCTAGCGGATGAAGTAGGGTAGAGGCAACACCAGTTATGGTGTTGCTGACTCCGGAGAAGAGAATAGCTCCAGAGAGAGAGACGACGAGGAAGAGAGGGGTTAGGGCGCCGGTTGGTATGGCTCAATGCAGGAAGAAGTGAGGAGAATATCTCCACTGCTAGTATTGCAAACGGAGGATGAAGATGGATGGAGGGGCTCGCCAAATGTCGAGGAGCTTTCGACCGAGAGGGAGAGAGGAATTAATAGGGATTCTTGGCCGATTTCAAGTGTGAGGAAGACGATGTGGTCAGGAGGTTCTTTTATAGGCCTCAGGAGGAGGTTTTCGGCTTGGGAAGCAAGCTTCCCAAGCTTGGAAAGCTCACCGGATTTTGGGAATTCCTTGATACCCAAATCTCTCATGTGTTCACATGAGAGATTGGGTAAGTTTTAAGGCTTGGGATCGGGTTCAAAAGGAAGAGAATTTCTTGACGAACTTCCCTTTCAAATTTGAAAGGGATTCATCAAGAAATTGGGAAGTTCTTTCCAAATTAAGGTCACTGGAGAAAGTAGGAATAGGTTAAATGGCAGCAGGGACCTTTTTGTTAGAATGAGGACAAAGTTAGGGGTCTATTTGAAAAGTTTTGAAAGTTAAGGGTAGAAATGTAATCAGACAGGACCAAGTTGAAATCTAGGTTAAGACAAACTCATCTTGGGTCCAAATTTTGGTACAAACCTAATTCGAACCTAAGGAATCTAATGGTTAAGTTGGATTTTGGTTTTGAGAATGTTTGATTGGGTAATTTATGCAAAAACCTAAAGTAGGGCAAATGTCTATTTGTGACTCTATTATAGGTCAAAACGGGTTTTGATGGTCAAATTGAAGGTTCCAAACCCTAGAGAATATTTTTCTATGAATTTTAGAAGGTTTAGGTGAATTTTATCCTGATCAGAACCTCAGTTAATTAAGCGGGTCTATTTTTAGGGTTTCAAAAAGTCATTTAATTCTCAGAACACGTGCAAACCCTTTTCTGATTGTTTTAACCCACTTGTTAGCCTTTTAGGGCTAGTTGACCCTTAATTAACCCCTAGAAAAACCTGCGGTTACATTGCATTCAAGATATGATGGTAAAATTATAGTTTTAACCCTAACTTCTTATTTTTCCCTCAAAATGATTATGTAGTGACTTATGACTCTCTGGTAGTTATGTCGGAGCATTTACTGACTTAATTAAGTCAAAATGAGCTAGTTATGGTTCATGTTGGTATTCCCATCAGGTTGATGCCTAAATAGGGATGCTGCCACTTTCTCAACTCCTTTCTTTTCTTTAATTTCCTGGTCAAACTCTTAGAGTAGTAGAATCCGACAAATCAAATGATATTTGGTGTCTTTTCTAGCAAGAAGATGCTTTAAAGTAGAATGATCAATGATCACCACAACCTTGGACCCCAATAAATGAGACCAAAACTTTTCCAAAGCAAACACGACAGCAAGAAGTCCCTTTTCAGTGATCGTGTAGTTTTACTAAGGATCCGTAAGGGTCTTGCTGGCATAATGCAAAACATGATGTTTGCCATCAACCCTTTGACCTAAGACCGCTCCCACTACAAAATCAGAAGCACTGAACATCAGCTCAAACTGGAGGGCCCAATCTGGAGGTTGGAGAATCGACGTAGTAATAAGGGCTTTCTTTAAGATTTGGAAAGCCTCTTCACATTTTTCATTAAAATTGAAGGAAAAATCCTACGCTAACAGGTTGTAGAGTGGCTTATAGATTTTGCTGAAATCTTTAATGAAGTGCCTATAGAATCTAGCATGGCCAAGAAAAGATCTAACTTTACGAACATTAGTGGGAGATGGAAGCTTAAAGATGGAATCAATTTTAGTGATATCTACCTCTAATCCTCTCTCAGATACTACATGTCCCAAAACAATGCCCTACTGGACCATAAAGTGGCTCTTCTAGTAGCTGAGCACCAGCTTTGCTTCTTCTGAATAGTTTAAGACTTTATCATGGTGTGAAAGGCATAGGTCAAAAGATGAGTCGTAAATGGAGAAATCATCCATGAAAATGTCCACAAACTCGTCGATCATATTAGCAAAGATTGCCATCATACATCATTGGAATCTGGCAGGAGCATTACATAACCCTTATGGCATTTGGCGAAACACAAATGTGCCATATGGACTCATTAAGGTGGTATGCTCCTGATCGTCAGGGAAGATGGCTATCTGCTTCTACCCAGAGTACCCGTTAAGGAAACAGAAGTACTTGTTCCCCTCCAGTTTTTCCAAAATCTAATCAATAAATGGTAAGGAGAAATGGTCTATCTGGGAAGCCATGTTCAAACGGTGATAATCAATGCAGACCCTCCAGCCAGTTGAGGGTCAAGTGGTCACCAACTCTCCTTGGTCATTTTCTTCCATAGTGATTCCTGCCTTTTTGGGCACCACATGTATAGGATTGACCCATTTACTGTTTGAAATGGGATAGATAATTCCAACATCCAGCTATTTCAGAATCTCCATTTTGACAACCTCTCGGATATTAGGGTTGAGCCTTCTCTGCATGTCTCGAAAGGGCTTCACAGACTCGTCCATGTATATATGATGCATGCAGAGGGAGGGGTCAACACCCTTAATGTCAGCTATCGACCAAGCAATAGCTTCCTTGTGCCTTTGTAAACACTCAAGCAAAGCTCCCTCCTGTGATTTAGTTAATGCAGAGGAGTTAATGACGAGGAGCGTGTCATTAGGGCCAAGGAAAGCATACTTCAATGTGCTCGAGAGGGGTTTAAGCTCCAACTCAGGAGCCTTTTGGATTGAGGGTATAAGTGGAGATGTCCCTGCCTCAGGTAGCGGATCTACATTCAAGGTCCATGGTGGGGACAAAGACTCTGTGTGTACTCCCATCAGCTCTTCTAATTCGGGCATATCCCCTTCATTCTCTTCAATAGTGGGAGGATGGTCCTTAGATATGACCTTTTGAAGGGGATCCCTACATAAGAGTGCTGGAGTAGTCACTTTAATGATTTTATCAACTACCTCAAACTGGGAACAATCTTCAAATCTAGATTGCATGTAGGTATCGTAAACATTCAACTGGATCCTTGACTGCGCAGCAATCATAGGTCTTAATTGACCTAAATTAGGCTAGGACATAGCATAAGTTAGGGTAATTCATGCATGCATAAGCATTATCTGCATCTTTACTGTCTTACTTTAGCTATGCATAAAATAAAGTTATAATGTGCTGATTAAGTACATTATGTCGATTGCAGGCAATAAGTAGAGCTGGAGCTAGATCTAGAGCAGGAATAACGGGAGTTACAGCAAAGCTGGATCAAAAGGTTTAGATTAGATGTAGGAATAATAATGTAAGGGGATTAAAGGTTGCTATTCTATTAAGTAGAAATAAAGCAGTAAAATGTGAAGAGCTTAGGTCCATCCTAGCCCTAGGATAGCCTAGAGACCTCCCTAAGCATTAGCCACCCGTAGATTAGGTCACAACACCCTAGGAAGGCCCAAAACCCTAGTTCCAACCCTTATTTGGATGTCCAAATGAATTATAGGGTGTCCAAAACCCTTAGCCAACTCCCGTGCACCTTAAACCCACTTCTGCAGTGTTATTGGACGTCCAAACACTTGGTCAGACGTTCAATTTCTGCAGAATACCCAAGACAGAACCTTGAATCCTTCCTGACTTTGATTGGACATCCAGACAACAAGTCTAGACTTTTGATTTTTGAGTATAGGACGTCTGACACTATTATTAGACGTCTGATACTGCTCTCCAATTCCTGTTTTGAGATTTAAGCCTTGATCTTGGATCTCTAGGTCCCTAAACCCAATTCCAACCCTATAGGAACCTAAATTAAGGTACCCTAACCCTAGTACATCACCACTAGACCTCCATAAGGACCTAGTTAGGTCCTCACTAAACCTAATTGACTTGGATCTTAGTCAATTCCATCAGCCTATTCAATTGGACTCATTGAGTCCATTTGAGCCCTGATCTCAGCACACATTGTCAAATTGGACTCAGTGAGAGTCCAATTGACCTAGACCTAAATTAATTGAGTTGTTTCAATCTCAATTAAGTTTCCACACACCCAATTAAACCTGTATTAAGTTTAATTGTACTTTACCTTAGTGAATTAGGGCTTATAACCCTAATTTGAGACATACCTTGACATAAACCCACTAGAACCTAACCTAATCAACCTAGCTACCTAAGTTTCGACCCACACACACCCTGACACACCATCCACACAAAAATACCTAGCCTAGAGTTCTCTAGAACTCACTACCATGTGTGGTTGCCTTGGTTGCCAAAATTAGCAACCAAAAGCCATTCAATTTTTAGATCCACATTTGGTGGATCTAAAAACCACCATCCATCCTCTCTCTCTCACTCTCCCACGAGCTCCCGCCATATGCCTCTCTAGAGAATTCCATAATTCTCTACAGAGCTTCCCTTAGGTCTATAAAAAGACCTAAGGGGTGGCCATTTGCACCCATTCACATCCCTTGGCTTCCATTGACACCACTCACTTCATTAGCTCCATACATGCCCACCTTCATTTAGGTTAGCTACTCCACCTGCACGAGCTCTCCACCATCAAGGAGGATAGCATGCCAGGATGCTGGATCAACCCCACCTCTCTCCAAGCATCGACCTAAGCGACATTGTCCGCCCCTCATTCTCCTCCCGACCACTCCAAGGCCATCGGGGACCACCCCTGAATGCTCTTTATTCTTTATTTAATTCATGCTCTTTATAATTTTATTGCTTTCATTTACTTCTTAGTAGTGTAGTCTTACTTCTCCCCCAATGATGCATGCGAAATCCCCCCATCGATTCTTGTATGCGATCATTTTCTGGTAGCTAGGTTTAATTTTCAAGCATTTGTGTACAAGCTTTCCTCTAGATTCCTTGTGCAAACAACTCCCCAATGAATGAATAAAAACACACACACACACATATATATATATATATATCTCTTTATGTGTTTGAAATCACCACGAGCTGAATGATTATCATATTTGTGTAATTTAAGTGCCTGCTCTTTAACTGTCAATCTATTACGCACCAGCATGTCGTTTCCTGAGGATATTGAAAATCTGACAAAAGATGCTTTCTCCATAACTAGTCACCACCTCACTAGAATCGTGCGCACAGAAACTCACACGCTCACTTTCATAATTTACTTGACACATGCGCAAGTGATCTGAGTTAATAACAAAAGTGGTGAAGTTGTTGTTAGGAGATTGGAAACCGGCGTGCGTCTTTAAACGAAGTAGAGAAGTAAAAAGATCAATTTCAAAAGTGAAAGCAACACCTCCCAGACATGAACGATCGAGACTCAAGTCTCGTAATTTTTACAAAATTAATTTTTGACGAACGTTTTTGCATGACTATACTACGATTTCCAATGACTTTCAAACACGTAAAAATGGGTATCCGTCAAATGGCATCGTTGCCAGGGAGGCAACGCCATTTTCTATGATTTTGATCTTTTTGAAACTATCACTAACAAATCTCTCTTTTCTTTGTTTTTGATGTGTAGGAAAAATGGAAGAAAAATGGGATCTGCGCACACATTGGGCGCAGCAAAGAAAAAGTCAGGTGCACATCATCTCTCCTTAGGTTAGGTTCTTTCCTGAACCCTACGAGTAGATTTACTTTCTACACTTTCCTTTGAAAAATTCTTCGTGAAAAAAAAAAAGATTTTTTTTCTCATTTTCGTGAAAAATAAAATTTCAAAAAAAAAATTTGAAAAAAAATCTAGATTAGGTTTCCTTTCGAATCTAGTTTAGTTGGAAAAAGAAAAAAAAAGATATTTTTGTTGAATCTTTTGAAAAAATCTTTTTCAAAAATAAATGTGCAAGAATTTTGAAAAAAAAAGAAAAAATTATTTTTGGTGGAAGGCTTAAATTTCAAATTCAAACCTCTTTAAAAAGCTTTTCCACCATCTCCTGATTTTCGGCCAGATTTCAAGCTCGAATTAAAAATTCGATTGCTGAAAAACTAGAAAGTGAAAAATTCTGAAGTTCAGGCTAAACCTTCATTTTCAAACCATCTTTCAAACTCCACCATTATTTTGAAAAAATTTTAAGGATACAATTTTTAAAAATTTGTGAAGTGCACGGGGGTCAGACTGACCCAAATTCAAAATTTTTCAAATTTCACAAAGCAATTTCAAGCAATCCGCAAATCTGTTTTGACTAAAAATGATGGGGTTTGAAAGCTGATCTCATTGACTTTAATTCCCATATTTTTCCTGAATTTTTGACGGTCATTTGATACTATTTCAAAATGAAAAATTGACTAGGGGTCAAATTTCCAAATCTGACCCCCTGATATTTAAAATTCCTTAAAAATTCGGTTGAAATAGTAAAAATTTTGAAGAAATATTCCCTAAAAATCTAATTGAAAAAGGAATCTACTCGTAAAATTTCAAAATAATTGGATTCCAAATATTATCAGAGAACCATCATTACTTTTGTGGTCTGCTGAAATAGAAAAAAAAAAAAGAAAACCCTAGAAGTGCATGCAACTTAGGTTGAATCTTTAGGGTTACAACTAGAGACCACACTTTAGGTTAACCTAGAATTAATCAAGTCTAGTTAGCCGGTGAGCTTGGTCACCTTGTGGGCCACTCACCACAAACCCCACTGAAGAAAATGGGTTAAAATTATTTTTAAAACACGAAATAAACCTGAGTTCGTTGTCGTACAACTGGGTGTTTTTAGCCTCTCTTGCCAAACCTGGTGACTAAGTCTACGGGGCAGTGTCAAACGACCGCGGCTCGAGGGTCAATGAAACTGGAGGCATAAGCCAAAGGAAGAACCTTCCCCTTAGTCCCCTTGTAACCAGACAGGCTGGGTTAGCTTGAGAGGTGGGATTGACTTTCAGTTGGTTGTACCACGAACTTATCTTTAGGAATTCAAATCCTTAACGAAAAATCTCGTCACCTGGTCTATAACGACCATTTGATTGACAGGGACTTAGCCTTGTCCTACGTGGCTACACCAACCTAGGGGTTGGGTGGTGTATGCACGAAAGGAGGTCACTTCAACCTCACTTGGTTGGACCTTGGGAGCCACTCCTAAGGAGGTGAGTCACCTCGCCTTGACCATCTTCTCCCCACATTTCATCTACTTTAGGAGCCACCATGGCAAATCCTAAACTTGGACCTAGACCAGGTCAGGACATCAAGAATTTGGACTCGATGGCTCGTATGGAAGCCCAGGTCACCAAATCTAAGTAGCGGCATCAGTAGAGCATGGATCGCATTTTGACGGCACTTGACAGGATGCAGCACCTGCTGTAAGGAGAACATCTACGGGATTTCTACGACCCAGCCACACAAATCATTGCACCTTTTGTCAGGATTCCTGCAGGCGGAGAAGCATTTGAGCTCAAGCCCAACGTAATTGGGTTGATCAGCACTCATTTCTACAAGAACTCAAGCGAAGATCCGTTCGAGCCCCTCGAGGACCTGAGTCGACTCGCTGAAATGATCCTACCCAGGAATATTGATCTCGGGATTGTTATGATGAAGCTTTTCCCATTCTCTCTGAGGGACAAAGCTTCATATTGGTTCAAGACTATTGGGAAGCCAATTGGAACCTGGCCAGAATTACAATGTGAATTCCTACAAAAGTTCTTCCCAATCGGTCAGACAAATGCAATGCAGCGTGCAATCACGACTTTCTCCCAGGGAGCTGGGGAGAAATTACACGAAGCATGGGACAGATTCCACGACCTTCTCCGAAAATGCCCACATCATGGTATACCCAGATGGCACTTAGCTCAGATTTTTACCATGGGCTAGATGACACACATCGATATTTGGCCGATGCATCTAGCGGCGAAAAATTTCTCGCAAAAGACGAGAATAAAACATTTGAGCTGTTCGAATCATTGGCGGAGAACTCAATGAAAGCTGCATCTATGAACCAGTTCCAGCGGCCTGGTCAGCAGTGGGTTGGTGTCCACGAGGCTCACACCGAATCTATTCGAGTCGATGTGGATATCATCGTCAAGCAGCTGGATAGAATAAACCTAATTGAGAAGAAGATTGACCAGATTAGTCAAGGTCAATCCGACTCGAGCTCTGCCGCCACAAGATCCTCCAATGCACCTCGAGCCCCACCTGCTCAAGTTAATCTACTCACTCGGGATGCATCTTCTCCGTATTTATGAGATCCCGCTTATCAGGATCCCATGAATAATCCAGATCTGGCACCTTTCGACCAGGGTTACGCACCACCCACAGATTATAATGCATATCCCCTTGATGGATATACGTCTCAGACATCTTCGGCCTACGAGGACGTCAGCGCTATCCAAGGATACGGACGTAATAACCCGTACTCAGAGATGTAGAACCCTGATTGGCACCAGCATCCAAACTTCCCCTGGTCTGGTAATTCATAAAGACCACATTAAGATCAACACTACCAGACCAGGCAATACGGGAATGCGCAAAACACGTACCCTAGGCAGTAGCCATTCCCGCCTCAGCAGCAGCAACCCCACTCATTATACCAGCCGTTACACCAAGCTGCCAACCACCCTCTAAGGAGGGCTGACCCTTTGGAGGCGTTGAATGAGGAGCTGCAAGAATTAATGAGGAAGTCTACACAAGATAGCTTGCAGATTATGAAGGCGATGGTTGATCAGATTCAGACCATACAGAACACGCAGAACCAGCTATTGCAGGTGCATAGGACTTAGGGAGCCTTGCCCTTCCAACCTGTCCCAAATCCTTGATATGTGTAGAACCAGGGTACCCCGCCCAGGTTTCAGGCATCGCTGGGACAGGCACACGCCATACTACAGGCACCTCCTGCACCACCTGGTTACACGTAAGGCTAGTCGCCTTTATAGAATTCCACGTACTCTGCCCCTTCCGCTCCCCTACCACCTCACGGAAAGCAAGCCGATGCACACTCTGTTTCTTTGCGAAGCGAAAGGAATACATTTGACCCACCACCTAGGCAGGCGGGTCCTGATTTTTCCCACCCTTCACCGCAGGCGAGTTCGACTTCGTCTTCATCATCTTAGGAGCCACCGGTGGTAGATAAGGGTAAGAGGCCATTTAACTCTGAGATTCCCATCCTTTTTCCTAAGGCTCTGACACGAAATGTAGTACGGAAAAAGGACATGCAGAACTTCAAGGACTTGAAATCGATGTTTAAGGAAGTACATATTCAGGTCCCCCTCCTCGAGGCAATCGATCACATTCCTACTGTTGCTAGGTTCTTCAAGGACAATTGCACCCTGAAGCGACAGTCGAGAATTGGACGACAGGTGGTACTGTCGAAAGAGGCTAGCGCCGTGATTCTAGCTGACCTACCACTAAAGAAGAAAGACCCTAGTACCCCACTTATATCTTTCTTCTTGCAGGATTCTCCATTTGATCAGGCCCTTCTAGATTTGGGTTCGTCCATCAACCTAACTCCCACTACCGTATTTGATTGATTTCAATTTGGGGAGTTGAAGCCCACCTCAGTCACGATTTAGCTGGCTGACAGATCAGTCAAAACATCGAGGGGAGTGGTTGCGAACGTGATCGTGAAAGTTCGCAGGTTTTGCTTTCTCGTAGTTTTTTCATTCTCGATATGGAAGTTTCTCCTAATCTCTGAGATGCACTAATTATTTTGGGTCGCCCTTTTCTGATGATAGCCCGAGCGAACATTGATTGTGCATCTGGGTGTATGGAGATGGCCCTAGGCAATGAGAGACTTTGACTTGACATGTTCAAGGCAACAAAGAACTTCGACTATGATCGAATAGAGGAGGATGGTGAAGACGAAGATTCGGCATACTGTGGTAACATTGGGCTCCTTTGTGACGACCCAATGTCTTATTCGTCTACACTATCAGGGTTCTTGGACCTCAATCCACACGGGACTGAAACCACTGCACTACACATATCCCCCCGAGGACTGACTATTTAGGGTGTGTTTCTAACCACAGCACCTTTGAATCCAGCTATATTGATCCATACATTACTGAATCGCCCCTGTTGTTGACAGACGTGACTACAGCCAATGGGTTTCCGGTTAACATAGTCACAACCGATTATTTCACAGGGAGCGAATTAGCAGGAATTCATGTGCACACGGATCAGCAGATTCCCACCTTTGAGTTTGCTCCTCCCACTCCCATTTTTGACTCAAACCCACCCATGATCAAATTGAAACCCGTACCCACTCCACACTTTCTTATAGCTAGACTCTTTGGAGTAGGGGTGCACAATCAGCTGGTCCGCATCTCCAGACCACTGATTCTTGGAGCATACGAGCACATCTTTCTCTTAATTTTGACCAGCTCCTATGCAAGAACTGATACATCTAATTGAGTTTTCGTGCAGCTGGAGGCGTTAAACTAAGCATCTACCCCACATTTATCCATCACCTTATACATACTCACTTTATACATAGCATATTTTTCTTGTAGCATATTTCCTTTTTGTATATTGCATGCTAACAGGTTGGTCAATGCTGAATGTATAGTTTCAGGAGCAATTCCATGTGACTTCTACCCACTCATCCTTCGTCAGATTTATTTTCTTTTATATTCATGCATCAGAACATGCAAGAACTTAGGCACGAGGGGGTAGATACAGAAAAGCTAAAAAATTTTTTGCCAACACTTAGGAAAACCTTGGAGCTGCATGTAAAACGTACTTTAGGACATTAAATAAAAGAACAACCGACTCCACCTCCAATGCTCTCACTGGAGCTAGAAATCGTTCACAACTGCCACTTCCAACTCACCCGCTCACCTTTTGTTCTAAATTTAAGGTCAAGCTGATTGTAACCCAATATGGGAAATTCATGAAGTACAAATTATATGAGGTTACTTGTTCATAGCACATATACATATTGCATTCATGAATAAGATTATTTTATTAAGAGAATGCAATAGGGATTTTATCCTTTAGTTGATTCCTATAATCTGGAATCTAGTACAACTTTTCACACACACACGGAATTTGCAATGGATTCATGGTGAAGGTTGATAAACATCTTCAGTCTGTCGAGAAGAAGCAATGCTTCTTTTCTTGAACACCGGGACAGTGTTTTGGGAGTCAGGTAGATTTTCTTCCATTCCACCAAATAGTGTGAGATGAGAGTAGAGTGTACTGGTGCTCTAAGATTAGTGCAAGGAATCTAGAATACTAGATAATTAGGTGAAGATACTCTGAGATTAGACATAGTTTTCGCTCTCGGTTCCCGCATATACATTTCTGTGCAAAATTTTGAGAGCAACCGAATAAGGCAAATATGAGGAGAGCGAGTTTTCATAAAACTAGGGCTAAGGTGGATGGTTACGACCATTCTCTAAGGAATCCTCGGTTGAAGGAGGGTATTGATGTCAAGGTCAGAAATACACCGTCCTATCCATCTTTCCTGGTGCCGTGAGTAGGTACTTCCACCAAATAAGCCACCCAATGTCTCTTGAGTACCACCAATCCCTAATAATGCCTCCTCAATAAAGTTCATGGATGTATGCTAGTTGTGTTATGTTGAAAAAAAAAAGAAAAAAAAGAGAAAGAAAAACTGAAAAAAAATTAGAAAAAGAATAAAAAGCAAAGAAAAGAATGAATATTTAGTGTTTATTTCATCGAGGCAATACCACCAAATAAAATTGAGATTCACCAAATATGGCCCTAACCTATTTTTCTTGTGTTTCTGACCACCTAAATACTGGCTGAGGAATTCCGACTCAGTGTTAGGGTTATGAGAACTGAATTAAAGTGTTGATGCCTAGTGAGACCACTAAATATAGGACATATGCGTGAATCTGGTGAGTTGTGAGCTCTAAGAAAGAAAAGGAAAGGAAAAAGAGTAAGAGAGAATAGATACAAAGTAATCAAAAGGGAGCATAGTTTTTCTCGTCTTTCTCTGAGTTGAGCTACTTAGTAATCTAGGAATCTAGATTCTGTAGTACTAGTCTCTATACAGCACCAAGTGAGAATGAGCCACCAAATATATAATCCTTTCTCTCAGAGATTCTCTACCTAAGCCCAAAGCCAGGGTGAAATTCATAGAATATCTTGAATACCCCGAGGGAAGAAGTCCACCTATCCCGCTAGAATCTTTACTAGGGGTGAAGTACAGGCTTTAAAGGTGTATTAGTTTTCACTCGAATCCGTTGCAAAAGCTACATAGCTGCACTTTCACGATTGTTTGGATTTCTAGAGCATAGGATGAAAACAAAAAGGAGAAAAATCTCTACGCATACACTTGATAAAATAATTAGTCCCTTAAGGACCCTTGTTGTAAATAATTTCATCTTGCATTTGCTAGGGACTAGCAAGATTTAGGCATGGGGGTATGATTACACAGCAATCATAGGTCATAATTGACCTAAATTAGGCTAGGACCTAGCATAAGTTAGGGTAATTCATGCATGCATAAGCATTATCTGCATCTTTATTGCCTTACTTTAGCTATGCATAAAATAATGTTATAATGTGCTGATTAAGTACATTATGTTGATTGCAGGCAAAACGTAGATCTGGAGCTGGATCTGGAGCAGGATCTGAAGCTGTATCAGGAATAACGAGAGTTGCAGCAGAGCTGGAGCAGAAGGCTTAGATTAGATGTAGGAATAATAATGTAAGGGGATTAAAGGTTGCTATTCTATTAAGCAGAAATGAAGCAGTAAAATGTGAAGAACTTAGGTCCATTCTAGCCCTAGGATAGCCTAGAGACCTCCCCAAGCCTTAGCCACACTTAGATTAGGTCACAACACCCTAGAAAGGCCCAAAACCCTAGTTCCAACCCTTATCTGGATGTCCAGATGAATTATACGATGTCCAGAACCCTTATCCAACTCCCACACACCTTAAACCCACTTCTGCAGTGCTATTGGATGTCCAAGCACTTGGTCAGATGTCCAATTTCTGCAGAATACCCAAGGCAGAACCTTGAATCCATCCTAACTCTGATTGGACGTCTAGACAACAAGTCTACACTTCTGATTTTTGAGTATAAGACGTCTAGCACTATTATTAGACATCTGATATTGCTCTCCAATTCCTGTTTTGAGATTTAAGCCTTGATCTTGGATCTCTAGCTCCCTGAACCCAATTCCTACTACATAGGAACCTAAATTAAGGTGCCCTAACCCTAGTACATCACCACTAGACCTCCATAAGGACCTAGTTAGGTCCTCACTAAACCTAATTGACTTGGATCTTAGTCAATTCCATCAGCCTATTCAATTGGACTCATTGAGTCCATTTGAGCCCTGATCTGAGCATACATTGTCAAATTGGACTCAGTGAGAGTCCAATTGACCTAGACCTAAATTAATTGAGTTGTTTCAATCTCAATTAAGTTTCCACACACCCAATTAAACCTGTATTAAGTTTAATTGTACTTTACCTTAGTGAATTAGGGCTTATAACCCTAATTTGAGACATACCTTGACATAAAACCACTAGAACCTAACCTAATCAACCTAGCTACCTAAGTTTCGACCCACACACACCCTGACACACCATCCACACAAAAATACCTAGCCTAGAGTTCTATAGAACTCACTACCATGTGTGGTTGCCTTGGTTGCCAAAATTAGCAACCAAGAGCCATTCAATTTTTAGATCCACATTTGGTGGATCTAAAAACCACCATCCATCCTCTCTCTCTCACTCTCCCACGAGCTCCCGCCATAGGCCTCTCTAGAGAATTCCATAATTCTCTAGGCCATTTGCACCCATTCACATCCCTTGGCTTCCATTGACACCACTCACTTCATTAGCTCCATACATGCCCACCTTCATTTAGGTTAGCTACTCCACCTGCACGAGCTCTCCACCATCAAGGAGGACAGCATGCCAGGATGCTGGATCAACCCTGCCTCTCTCTAAGCGTCGGCCTAAGCGACATTGTCCTCCCCTCATTCTCCTCCCGACCACTGCAAGGCCATCGGGGACCACCCCTGAATGCTCTTTATTCTTCTTGATTTAATTCATGCTCTTTATAATTTTATTGCTTTCATTTACTTCTTAGTAGTGTAGTCTTACTTCTCCCGCAATGATGCATGCGAAATGCCCCCATCGATTCTTGTATGCGATCATTTTCTGGTAGCTAGGTTTAATTTTCAAGCATTTGTGTACAAGATTTCCTCTAGATTTCTTATGCAAACAACTCCCCAATGAATGAATGAAAACACATTCTTATATATATATATATCTCTTTATGTGTTTGAAATCACCACGAGCTGAATGATTATTGTATTTGTGTGATTTAAGTGCCTGCTCTTTAACTATCTATCTATTACGCACTAGCATGCCGTTTCCTGAGGATATTGAAAATCTAACAATAGATGCTTTCTCCATAACTAGTCACTACCTCACTAGAATCGTGTGCACAGAAACTCACATGTTCACTTTCATAATTTACTTAACACATGCGCATGTGATCCGAGTTAATAATAGAAGTGGTGAAGTTTTTGTTAGGAGATTGGAAACCGGCGTGCGTCTTTAAACGAAGTAGAGTAGTAAAAAGATCAATTTCAAAAGTGAAAGCAGCGCCTCCCAGAGATGAACGATGGGGACTCAAGTCTCGTAATTTTTACAAACTTAATTTTTGACGAAAGTTTTTGCGTGACTATACTATGATTTCCGACGACTTTCAAATGCGCGAAAATGGGTATCTGTCAATCCTTTTATTCCCAAAGCCCATTTTAAGTGCCCCTGATCTACAATTGATAGAGGCATTAGCTGTGGCCAAGAAGGGGCATCCCTAGATAATGGATGACTTGGTGGGCTTATTAGATGGATTAGTATCTAAAACGAGGAAGTCAATAGGGAAGAAGAAGTCCTCCACACTCACCAGGACATCTTCCATCAATCCTTATGGTGACTTATGTGATTTTTCAATGACTTGGAGGATAACTGGACTAGGCTTTAAATAACCTCCTCCCAAAAGGTCGTAGATAGAGCTCGGTGAAATGTTCACCCCTGCATCCAGATCGAGCAGAGACTCATCACTTTGCTGGTTACCTATAACCACTGAAATATACTGGGCCCTTGGTTCTTTCAATTTGGGGGGTGTTCCATGATAAAGAACCAAGCTAACATGGTCAGGCAGGATGACCTTACCTTGGACCTGTCTCCTAGATCAACACTTCTGGGTGCACTGGTCCTTCAGAAACTTGGCACAGGTTAGGAACTGTTTAATAGCATCCAATAAATGCAAGTTGATGTGGACTTGCCTAAAAGTGTCCATAATCTCATCTATCCTATCCTTGGTTCCCGATGAGCCAACAGAAGATTCCCCAGGAGCGGATAGTTGCTTAGGATAGGGCACCCTCAATTTCTGGGTAGAGGGGTTGTCATATTAGAAAGGGGTGGTGGAATGACAACATCCTCTTAGTGGGTGATTTCAAGCGAGGGAGAGCAATGTGACTCTTCCTCGGTGAGGGTCGAAGTTGGGTTCGGTGTTGGAGGGGAATTCTGAGAGGTGACCGTAGGAGTGCTATTAGGTTTGTCGATTTCCTTTCCACTCCTCAGTAAGGTCACAGCTTGAGCGTGCTCCCTGAATATGACCCCTTTACCCTTTGGTTCTCCTCAGATGGGCTAGGCAACTTCCCTGGATCCTGCTGGCTAACTAC
Source organism: Thalassia testudinum (assembly GCA_037157565.1). Taxonomy (NCBI): domain Eukaryota; kingdom Viridiplantae; phylum Streptophyta; class Magnoliopsida; order Alismatales; family Hydrocharitaceae; genus Thalassia; species Thalassia testudinum. The sequence continues at coordinate 36,990,375 of JAZHRO010000025.1, forward strand.
CTCAATAAGATGAGCAACTTCAGATTGCATATCAATGATCATCTTACCCTGAGTTTGGGTGACCATATTTTGATGCTCTTGCATCGCTTTCATCATGCTTTTAGTTCATCCATCTCAGAAGGCTTATTCTGATAAGATTGTGTATAAAAAGGTTGATAAATGGGTTGGGGAGGTTGGGGTCGTGCATTTTTTGAGTTGGAAGCATCACCTTGCTTCCATGAGAAGTTCAGATGGTTTCACCACCCCAGATTATAGGTATTGGAATAGGGGTTATTATGTGGGGGTGGTCGAAAACCTTGGGTCATGTTCAGGTTAGCTTGAATCAACTCAGGGAATTGATTTGCCTGGTGGCACTCCGTAGTGGCATGCATTGTGCTTTCGCAAATGGAGCATTCACTTGAAGCCTGAAAGATACATGTGCTGTGCTTTCGCAAATGGAGCATTCACTTGAAGCCTGAAAGATACAGGCTACTTGCGGATTCATGCCGGGGTTTGCTGAAAGCCTATCAAAATTATTATTCAATAATTGAATCTGATAAGGCAAATCCTGAGTAACCTCGGCTACATGGGCCTCTGATGATAACATCATCATCAGCCATATCTAGCTTTAATTAGTCATAATCAAGGAATAAATGCTCCTACATAACTGCTAGAGAGACGTAATTCACTGCAAATCCATTCTAAGGGAAAGAGAGTAAAATAGGGGTAAAACTGTAGTATTAACATTATATTTCAATTGCAATACTATCACAGGTTTTCTTAGGGATTAAATAAAGGTTAAATGGTCTTAAAAGTCTAACAAGAGGGTCCGTGCAGATAGAAATAGGTTTTCGCACGTTTTGAGAATTAAATGACATTTGAAACCCTAAAAAATTGACCCACTTGATTCACTGAGGCTCTGTTCAGGATAAAATTCACCTAAACCCTCTAAAAATCATAGAAAAATATTCTCTAGGGTTTGTTATGCTTGATTTGACCAATGGAACCCAATGTGACCCAAAATAGAGTCTCAAATAGACCTATGCCATAGTATGGGTTTTTGCATAAATTACCTAGTGAAACAAAATCAAAATCAAAATCCAACTTAACCATTAAATTCCTTAGGTCTAAATTAGATTTGTACCAAAATTTGGACCCAATCTGAGATCATCTTGATCTAGTTTGCAATTTGGTCCAGTCTGTGTCTTTCCTCTCACACACAAGCCTCTAACTTTCAATTTCCATACAAAAAGGTCCCTAAATTTATCATCATTCTTTACAAATCAGTCTTCTACAATTATCGCTCAAAAATCCTACTCCAACGAGCTTCATTTGGAGAGTTCTCCTTGATTGATCAATGAAACTTTCCCAAAATTGAATTGGAGACTCTTTAGGAAATTCCCTTTCCAAAGAATCTAATCTTGAGCCCCACAACCTTCTCAATCTCTCATGAGAATGCATGAGAGATTCGGGTATCTCAAAGGTTTCTTACTCCGGCGGCCTTCCAAGCATAGGAAGCTTGCTTCCCAAGCTCTAATCACCCTCTAGAGACCTATAAAAGGAACCCCAGTGCATGCCATCCATCCGACGCTTGATTTCTGCCTGGAACACCACTATTTCATCTGTCCTCTCTGGCCGAGAGGCTCCTCGATGTTCGGAGACTCCTCATGATCTTCTTCATCATCCATTCATAATACCAGCAGCGGATTGCTTCCCCTCGACCCCTTCTACTCTTGGCCGTACTAGCAGGACCTTCCTAACCTCTATCGTCATCACCGTTACCACCTACAAGAGTACGTTCTTCTTCGGCGCCGATGTACCCCCAGCGTCGTTCTCCCTCCTTTCATCCACTTAGATTAGGGTTAGTTTAGCTTCCTTATTTCTTTTAGGTTAGTTTTACACCCCAAAAATCCAAAAACAACCCCTTGACTCACGCGACCACCCTCGTCTTCTCCACGTCTGGCGACCACTCCCGCAAGGTGTTTCCACTGCTACACAACTTATTCGCCTCGCCGACACACCAACAAGCACTGTCGTCCCTCCACGCACAAAACCCCTATCTTTATTCGCCCTTTCATCCAACCGAACACTCCACTGAACAACCCACCTTCCCATCTCCGTTCCGAACTCCATTCGACCTCCACGACGCTCCTTGCCTCACTCTGCACCCACCACCATGTTTGTCATCCCACGGTGATCCTACGAAGCCATCTAACGAAGCCGCAAGGCTGTGGTCTTCGTTTTAGGTTCACTGCCACCACCACCATTACCAGAGCTCCTTGAAGGAGCTTGAAGACGATCTCTTGCCATTGCCAGCTCTAGGCGTAGGCACCAGGTGACATGGAACACTGCCAGGCACATGCCCAGGCAGTCAATTGGAGACCACACCACCCGCTACTACTCCAATCGAAGACATCTTCATCCACAGTTGACATGCAAAAGGGTTATGGGATTTAGTCCCACCTCATGGAGCATAGCATGACCTGTACTAGATAAGTTGAATTTCTCGCATCATCTTACCATCTCAAGACATAGCAGGGTGAGGTCCCACCCACACGCCCCTCACATGCCTCTCCTGTGACATTGTGCACGTAGGCCTGGCTCCGACCCGTTAACCTGCCTAAGCTCACACCATGGTTGCTACCCTACGCCGGTAGCCCTGGTCCTAAGTGCACTTTGATGCGAAACTCGACTACTCGGTACTATGCATGGCCCTTGGATGACATGAAAGAGGAGAACCCTGAGAGAGGAAGAGGAGAAGGAAGAGAGAAAGAGAGCACGAGGTTAAGGGGGGTTTTTCTCTTCAGTGTTCTGGACACCTAACCGCATCTGAAGGAGAGTTTCCCCCTATGCATTTGAAGGGCCGAAGAGGAGGCACGCAGAGAAAGAAGAAAAAGAAAGAAAACAGAGCTGAGAAAGAAAAAGAAGTACAGTGCCCTCCTAGCATTGTGGTAAGGCTGACTTAAGCCCTCTGATGGAGTGCATTGTGAACTTGGGTTGAATAGTTGATATTATTTAAGTATTTGCTACATGTGTTAGACTAATAATTAGTGATCCAAATCACCATTATTTTGTTTAGATTACTTTTTGACTCATCATATATGCTCATGTTATACACTACCTAATAGATTTTGAGTAATTAATTATGCTCATTTACATTAATTGTTGAGATTAGCACATGAATTCCATATTTGCTCCCAGTGAATGACCTTGGACTTCATTTCTGACATTCGAGTTATAAATTTTATCTATTTTTTTATTTATGGTGGATTTGAAACTACGATGACAATACATTAATTTAAATCCCTGATAGATCACTTAAATGGCCTCTATCTTCCTTTGCAAGATTGATGGTTTTCTTTCTTGATTAGCAGAGGACAAGTGTATCGAATTATCACTTAGTGTTTCAAGTAATGCCCAGGATTCATCCTCAATTTTGGTAATGAAGGTTTCTGCACAGGCTGCATTGATGGTTTGCCTGTTCCTTTCAGATAACTTGTTGTAGAACCTTTCGACCAATTGCCATCTTGGGACTTGATGGTGGAGGCATAATGTTGATAGCGGAAAACTATGCGATCGAAGATGGAATTGAAAAACCCATCGTTGTAGTTCGATTTGTGAAGCAATTTATCAACAGATAAAATTTTAACAAAATTTGTAAAGAAATTCTAGGTGGAACAAAGGGAGGCTATGTCGATCTTAAATCTACGATTATTTTTTTTTTTTTGTACTTTTGTTTGAAAGCCAGATAATTACAATGGAATTAATATAAACAATAAGAGAGAGAGAGATAGAGCGAGACAGAACAATCACTTGATAAAATAATACTACTTTTGCAATTAGAAAGGAGGAAATGATTGCAACTAGAAAGTGGGAAATTCTACTCTAGAAAGTGGTAAAAAGAAGGGAAAGACATATTATCCTCCTCGACGAATACTTGGGGGACGAGCCAGATGGAGTGACGCCTAGAAGACGAAGGATGGAGCGGGAAGGAGGAGGACGAAGCAGGAAGAAGAGTGAACAAGGCAGCATGTCATCGTCGACGTAGGATCCACTTCCAGAACAGGGGCGAGAAAACTTAGATTTGGCTCTAGAGTAGCATCCCAGGTGTGGGACAAGCTTCTCTTAAGCTTTAGAGAGGGTGAGAGGTGAAGGAAAGGATGAGAATTTCATAGGGTAGGGGTCTCATTTTATAGCTGCAATGATTGGGGGTAAATTGGTCATTACATAGTTAAAACATTAAATGAGGGGGTCTTTAGTGACAGATTTAAGCGCGTGCCTGCCTCCTCGCCTGTTGTGCACTCAATGCTTTCCCATGTCCAAGAAATCTCAGCCGTCCGATCACGAGATCGGACGGCTCAGATCTCTCCTCGCCTGCTTCAGCTTCACCTAATCGTGTGCTCATGCATGCGATGGGGCATGCAAAAGCGCATCATCATGAGTGTACACGATCCAAAGCTCCTCCATGCACCACATCTTCGCTCCTCGCCCACGCGATTACCATCTGACAACTGAATTAGGCCCACTCTCACGCCTGCGTCTAATTTGATGAGCGCTGCATTTCGAACGTGCACCTCTCGCTCACAAAAGAGTGCTCGACCGCTGCGTTGCAGCCGGCTCTTTGTCGCGTTTATGTTTTAAGTAGGTGCGATTGTGGTCATTGGATCAAGATCCAACGGCTGAGATTGATCAATTCGTTGAGGAGAGAATGGCAGTGGTGGTCCCTTGGGTTGATTGGGCGGCTAGGATGGTGCCACGTGGTGCCATTTTGGCCATCCATCTTCTATGACTTGTAGAAGGTGCCACAGATGTCGGATTGGATCGATTTTCACTCCCTTAGGCTACGATCGTAGATTCGAACCCATCCATGCAGTCGAATTTGTCATCTGAAGTACAGATTCACACCATTTTGGCCCTTGATCTATAGGCTTCCTCGAACTATATCTGGTGCTACGGATGTTTGATCAGGGCAATCTTGCAATCATTGAACTCCCATTGTTGCCCTGATCAAATCCGTACGGTTGGATCTTCCGTCCGATGCCCTGATTAAAAGTAACCCTGTCTCTGGCCATAAAAGGAGATAATTACTACAATTTATACAATTTGACCTAAATGCATGATTATGCATGTTACACAATATTTACAATGGATGATGCTAATATGACACTAAGAACATGCATTAATAGATATTTTTGGCCATTTAGATGTATGCACATCACACTCCCATGCCTATCTTTTGCTAGTCCCTAGCAAAACTACATGCTATTTGTAAAAGAATTAGGATTGGATTACTCGGGCAAAAGCCATTTTCAACATTAAGAAAATTTTTTTTACTTAGGACCTGAACTTTCAAAGACACAACAGTGCCCGACCATCTGCCAAAATGTAGACCGCCTCAAGCCCTCACCTTATTCAAAGAAGGATCTCTTTTTCACCTTTTTCTTCTTTTCTAATTTTGTTTTGGATTTTTGAGTTTAGGGTTATAGAGCTGCTTTCTACGACCACGCAACCCACCCAAGACTTGATGAGAACCATAAGTTCTATGCATCTTTTTGTGAATGTGATAGACTCATTGATCGGCAATTAGAACGGACTTCTGGTTTCAACGCCCCTAGCTGACCTTAAAAAGAATACTACCTAAAAATGTATCTATATGACCAATAGCTTTTTCCCTACTTTTTTTTTATGGGGTCTGTACAAGGGTGAATACAGTGTATATCTCCCTAGCTTATTCCATTTCTCCACTTCTTCCTAAGTGTTTTGGAATTATACGTGCATTTCTTGAGTAGGGATCTGGACAACCTACCAATGGGTTGTTACCCACGATAACTTTCCAGGCATACTCGTGCGGTGGAGTGTGGCTTATTGTTTTTTTCTTTTTCTTTTCTTTTCTTTCTTTTTTCTTCTTGGACTTTCTCTTTTTTTTTTTTAAGTAGGTGGCTTCCCTGGTCTAAGATTTACCTAAAGGCAGCAAAAAAAGGATGGTCTAGTGGCTAGGCTCTGGAAAACATACCTATAGGCTATTACCCATGACAACTGGACAGCCATATCACCCTAGAAGGTTCATTAGCTACCCAATTTCTGTTAAAATCGCTGAACAACGAGTCAGTGTGAATAGTGTGTAGATGCTTAGACTTAAAGTTCCCTCAAATAAGAGGGCAGGTTGATAAGTCGTGTACTTATCACCTAAACTTATTTAATAAAATTGAAATGGAATTCAGGATGGCGAGGACTCAATAAACAAATCCACATTTTATTGGATACCTGGGCTGATTAAGCCTAAAGACCTAAAGGGTCTTAGTGTTCAGATCCTACTGTAATATTTCTTAAGATTGAAAAGTCCTAATGCCCACTTATTCTTTCCTAATTCAAATTTATATCTATATATAAGAAAACAAGTAGAATTTACAAGAATTCCATAGAGCTGACAAAATGCTTCAGAAATGAATCCACCCTTCCCATTCTTAGCTGATGTAATATCAGCACTGAGAATAAAAGACATGAAAGGAACGGTAGAATGTAGAAGATATCACCTGAATATGATGCTCGGGTCAGCTCTGAGTCGAACTGTACAACTGCTGAGTTTAATGCCAACAGCTAGGCAAGGTCCAGCCAAAGTAATCACAATGTGATTAGAGCAACCGTGTCTGAGATGGGTTATGGAATAATACGGTTAATAAAAGGCTTCAAACGTTGACAGTTGACTTTAAATGAATTACCCATCTTAGGGTTAGAGATTTGAACAGCCCCATTTGGAAATATCTGATCGATGATGAATGAGTCATTCCATTTTGACCTAAGTTTTCTAGGAAAGAGCATAAGTCGAGAATCAAAGAGCTAAACCTTCTAGTTCGACTCAAAGCTCTTGCGGGAAATTAATTGGCTGTGAAGAGCTTTGGTCCGAGCCTTGTACATCCTGGCATTCTCATACGCATCATTTCTTGGCTCCTCCAAGTTAGATAGTTGGAGTTTCTTGGTCTATCCGACTAAACTCAAATCCAGGTTACACTACTTGATTACCCAGAATTCCCAATGTTCAAGATTAGCCAGGCAAGAATCAAACGATTCTCCGAAAATGGAGAAATCATCCATGAAGACTTCCATAAACTCTCCCACCATGTCTGAGAATATGGCTAGCATACACCATTGAAAAGTTGCGAGTGCATTGCATAAGCCGAATGGCATCCTACGAAAAGCAAAGGTTCCATAGGGACAGGTGAAAGTCATTTTTTCCTAATTCTCAGTATGGATAGGGACTTGATTGTATCCTGAGTAACCATATAGGAAACAGAAGTACTTCTGCCAAGCTAGCCTTTCCAGGATTTGATCGATAAAGGGCAAAGGGAAATGATCCTTTTTCATGGTTGTGTTCAGCTTCCTGTAATCAATACAAACCCTCTAGGAGGAAGCTGAACGAGTTGTGACAGATTCTCCTTTCTCATCAGTCACAATAGTAAGCCCGACTTTCTTGGGAACAATTTACATGGGACTTACCCAAGGACTATCAGAGATCGGATAAATGATTCCTGTGTCGAGCAACTTGATAATTTCCTTCTTGACCACTTCTCGTACATTAGGGTTTAATCTCCTCTACATTTGGCAAGAAGGGTAACATCCATCTTCCAAGAATATTCTATGATTGTAGTAAGATGGCTCGATCCCCCTAAGGTCATGAATGGTCCAACCAATTGCCTCCTTGTGTTACTTTAGGACCTTGATCAGTTTAATCTCCTACTCCATAGTTAATCTAGCACTAATAATCACAGGGGGCATCTTTACCGGTCCTAAAAATTGATATTTCAAATTCTCATGCAATGGTTTCAGTTCGAGCTAGGGCGGATTTAGGATTGAAGGTAAAGATGATGCTAATGAAGATTCAACAAGCGAAAGAGGTTGAAAGTGAATAAAATCAATAACCTCTTCAGAATGTGGCGGGTTTACCACAGAGGGTTGTGGTTAGATCCTTCACAACAGGAGGAACTTTCGATTGCAGAAACCGCCATACATGTTTCATTGTTCAAGTTGTCTTCCTCAAGTTCCTCTATAAATCCACAATCCTCAAATTTGTTAATCACCTTAAAAATATCGAATTTCAATTTCTGATCCCCAAAGGTGATTTCCATGCTATCACTCTCACAATTGATATTGGCCTTAGCGGTAGCCAGGAACAGACGCCCCAGAATGATGGGAGTGTTACTTAAATTTTCAAGTACATCCATGTCAAGGACAAGGAAATCTACAGGAAAATAGAAATCCTCAACCTTGACAATAACATCTTCAATAATGCCTCGTAGATTTGTGATCGAACGATCCACTATCTACAGCGTTATTGAAGTCTACCGAACTTCACCTAATCTGAACTTCTCTTAAGGAGAAGTCGGAATTAGGTTAATAGATGCACCTAGATCCAAAAGTGCTCTATCAAAGGTGTAATCTCCGATGACGCAAGAAATCAAAGGAGCACCTGGATCTCTCTTTTTCTTAGGAAGGTGTTGCAGGATAACAAAACTAGCCTGCTCAGAGAGTACCACCTTCCTCAAAATAGATTCCCTCAACTGACACTTCTATGTGCATAAATCCTTTAAAAATTTAGCGTAAGCCGATATGTGTTTGATAGCGTTGAGGAGTGGGATATTGATCTTGACATTCTTGAATATATCCAGGAGCTCCTCATTACTATCAACAGGCTTCTTTCTAGGTTTAATCAAGGCCACAGGAAAGGGAACATGAGTTAGATCTTTGAAATCAGGTTCCTGAGCCTTGATTTCTTCTTTAGAGTTCTCCTTTCTCTCCTCAGGCTCTCCAGGATTTGGTAGATCATAACAGTGTGGTTGTGGATCCTGAGTTTGTTTTCCAATCCTCAAGGTAACTAAATTAGTAGATGCATATGGGTTTGTTTCTTGGGGAGGGTTAGGAAAGATTGGAGGGGCTTCATTAGCCAGAAACCTTTGATTTGAAGAAGAAGCAGAAGAGGAAGGACCCTACTCAACCACCTGAGCATGTGCATGTGGGTCCCTCTGATTCCCGTACCCTTAGGCTTGATTGCCTGAATTCGAGATATTACACTAGTTGGGTATGGGTTGAAATGGCAGAGATCTGGGTTGACGAGAATTAGCAATGAATTCGGTTTGCAAGTTGTCCAACAAAGTTTTCATTTGCTGCATAAGCTGGAGCATAGATCCTTACATTTCTACCATCTGTCGGTTCAAATCAGCCTGCCCTACGGGTTGACGGGCATTCCAAACTAGCTGATTGTCTTGATTCGGGGGCAGTTGAGTGTAAACATGACCCTGACCGATTGGTCCTTGGGGAGCATAGTTGCTGGGTCGGAATTGGGTCTGTTGCCCTTGGTTTTTCCAAGAGAAGTTAGGGTGGTTCCTCCAACTCAGATTGTAAGCATTGGAGTAAGGGTTGGACCTAACATTCTCCTGTATAGCATAAACATCCTCATAGGGTGAGGATGAAGAGAAACAAAGGGAGGGATCAGAAAAAGTAGGATCAAAGGCCCCAGTTTGGAACCCATGGGGTTTCAAATAATGCTGACTCACAAGTTGAGCCACATCAAGTTGATTCACGAACTCCTGTCCACAAGGAGCTCGCACCAAATGGAATCCCAAATTTTGGGATTGAGTGGATCGAGAATTGTTCATTGAGTTTTTCGCCATCCACTCCATTCTTTTAGTAACCAAGTCCACCTTATTCAGTTTATTGCAAATCAGTTCCATATCGAATGAATGAGAGTCGTGGACTTCATTAACATTTGATCTGGGTTGTTGGGGTAGGTTAAAAGTATCCATGGAGCCATGATTGATTAAATTTTCACTCATCTCAAACAAATCATGCATGCTATCTGTGTTTTTATTAAGGAAATTGCCTCCGCAAGAAGCATCCACGTGATTTCTGAGTTGCTCAGTCAACCTGTGGTAGAAAATTTGTACGAGCTGCCATTTTGGCACCTCGTGGTATGGACACCTCCAAAATATGTCCTGGAATCACTCCCAGGAAACATGAAACTACTCCCCTGGCCGCTGGGTGAAGGTAGCAATTGGTCGTCTCAGAGGATTGGTACATCCGGCAAGGAAGAATTCCTTCAGGAAAGCCGATTTCAGATCATTCCATGTTACAATCGGCCTTCCCATGGTCCTGTAGCAATGAACGGCTTTATCTCTAAGAGAGTGGGGAAAGAGCCTCATGATCATTTGCTCTTCATTCACGTTTCGTGCCTTGGTTGTCTGGACCAAAGTAGTCAATTCCTCTAAGTGCTAAAACAAGTCTTCAGAGCTAAGCCATGAAAGTGTTTTATTAGACTTAATACCTGAGGATTGATTTCTACTTCCTCGGTAGGAATCTGGACACTAGGACGTTCCCCGTAATTTGAAGGATTATAAAAATCTTTCAAGGGCTTAGTGCCCTGCATTCTTGGGAACCATTCTTGTATTCTCTGCATTTATTCTAGCTGCCTTTGAAATACCTCCTATGGATTCTGAGGTAGAGGAGGTTCTTGATCGGCCATGGGATCAATTTGGCCAAAATCCAATCTAGGCCTCCTAGAATACTCTAGTGGTCATTCCAATCGGGGATTCAATGACCTCCTTCCCAGCATAAGCTAGAAACAGGTCGGAAGGACTAGGGATAACAACCCTGCAGCACAACAAAACAAGCCTATCCTTAAGTGGGGTAGCCTAAGGATCTACAGACTCTCAAAATCAGTCTTAAGATTATAGACGATTTACTCTACTTGCATCCAATCAATCCAACCAGTTAGAAGGAGGGATTGGAGAGAAAGTTCTTCCTTCGACTTGCACCTCCGGTTCCTAGTGTACACTCCAACCGCAATCATTTAACGCTACTCGCCTAGCTAGACATCAGATTGATTGGTACAAATAGGTTAATCATAAACAATCTCAAACTAGACCCCAAAGAGCGAATCAGTCCTTATGACCAACGTCTACTTGATTTTATTTAGACCTGGTATTGTAGTGCTTATGGAATGTGGTGGGCCCTTAAGATGGATTGTGCCCTTAATGATTGATTGAATATGTGTGAGTGCATGCACAACCAGGGTTTTTAAGCAAGATTATTTTTTATGAGTGGATTTTAAGGTTCAAATATTGTTTAAGTAGCTTTCAGGGTTTGGAATTAGGTTAATTCAATCAAGTTTCGAGGCAAACTAGATTTTCAAGAATGGGTGAAGATCGTTTTCCTTTTGAAATCAAAAAGTGGAGTGCCTGGTATTGACCTAAATTGAAAACCGTAAGGGGAAGCAACTTGGTGAGTTGATTTTAGATTAAGTGGTGCAACCTAAACAACTCAAATAATTGGCCAAAATTGCACCACTAAGCTAGGCACACAAAATGATTTACCTAGACTGATTTCTACTCTTTTATATGCTGATTTGCATGTACCAATTCCATAGATCAGAATCTGGTTGAGTAGATAAAAATTAATTAGGTTATATGCCCTGAATGTGGAAGTATGTAGTGTGTATGTTGTTTTACCCCACAAGAAATATCTTTTTGTTAATTTTTTTATATGAGGGTGAGATGAATGTGAGTGGAAATCCAAGCAACCAAACTAACCCTAGGATTTATGAAAACACCTAGGTTAATTGGGGTTTGAATTAATGTTGTGAAATGGAATCTATGGAGGGGGAAGAATGGGGAGTACTTACAGTTGTCTTCAACTGCACTTTACGCCAATCTACCGCTTAAAGATTCCATGTTAGGGTACCTGCAAAACAATAGACGAGAAATAAAGCAAGTTAGAAAATAATAAAGTGCGTGAAATGCAGAAAGAGAATTGAAAATCATTGCCTCCCCGGCAATGGTGCCAAAATGTTGATAGCGGAAAACACGCGATCGAAGTTGGATTTGAAAAACCCGTCATTGTAGTTCTATTTGTGAAGCAATCCATCAACAGATAAAATTTTACCAAAATTCGTAAAGAAATTCCAGGTCGAACATGAGACTACGTCGATCTTAAATCCGCGGTTATATTTTTTTTTGTATTTTTGTTTAAAGCAAGATAATTACAATGGAATTGATATAAACAATAAGAGAGAGATAGAGAGAGAGAACAATTACTTGATAAAATAATATTATTTTTACAACTAGAAAGTAGAAAATAATTACAACTAGAAAGCGAAAAATTCTATTCTAGAAAGCGATAAAAAGAAGGGAGAGAGATGTTATCCTCCTCGACGAATGCTTGGAGGACGGGCCGGACGGAGCAACACCTGGAAGATGGAGGATGGAGCAGGAAGGAGGACAAAGAAGGAAGAAGTAGGAATGAGGCAGCACATTATCGTTGTCGCAGGATCCACTTTCGGAACAGGGGCAAGAAAACTTGGATTTGGCTCTAAAGTAGCATCCTAGGTGTGGGATAAGCTTCTCTAGAACTTTCGAGAGGGAGAGAGGTGAACGAAGGGATGAGAACTTCATAGGGTAAGGGTCTCAAATTATAGTTGCAAGGATTGAGGTCAATTTGGTCATTACATAGTTAAAACATTAAATGAGGGGGTCTTTAGTGACAGATTTAAGCGTAACTAAAGACCCCACATCGCCGCAGCTTCGAGCGCACGCCTGCCTCCTCGCCTGCTAAGCACTCAATGCTTGCCCACATCCAAGAAATCTTAGCCGTCCAATCGCAAGATCAGACGACTCAGATTGCTCGTTGCCCGCTTCAGCTTCGCCTAACCACGTGCCCGTGCATGCCATGCGGCGTGTAGAAGCGAGTCATCATACACGTACCTGATCCAAACCTCCTCCATGCACCATGTCTCCGCTCCTCACCCGCACGATCGCCATCTAACAACTGAATTGCGCCAGCTCTCACACCCGTGCCTAATTTGAGGCATGCTGCGTTTCTAACGTGCTCCTCACGCTCATGAAAGAGCACTCATCACTGCACTGCGGCCGGCTCTTTGTCACGCTTACGTTTTAAGCGTGAGTGCCCGTGGCCATTGGATCATGATCCAACGGCCCTAATCCGATCATGCGTACGATGGAGCGAAAGAGAGGGCTTACGATGGTTGAGCAGTGGGTGTTGATCTCAGCGGTTGGATCAAGATCAAATGACTGAGATTGATCGATTCATTGAGGAGAGAAAAGCAGTGGAGGTTCCTTGGGCTGATTGGGCACCTGGGATGGTGCCACGTGGTGCCATCTTGGCCATCCATCTTCTGTGACTTCCAGAATCTGCCACAAATGTCGGATTGGATAGATTTTCATGTTGTTAGGCTACGATCATCGATTTGAACCCATCCATGCAATCGTATTTGTTATCTAAAGTGTGGATTGACTTCCTCGAACTATGTCTAGTGCTATGGATGTCCGATCAGGGCGATCTTGGAGTCATTGAACCCCCATCGTCGGACCGATAAGAATTGTATGGTTGGATCTTCCGTCCGAAGCCCCGATTAAAAGTCACCCAGTCCCTAGCGATAAAAGGAGACAATTAGTATACAATATATACAATTAGACCTAAATGTATGATTATGCATGTTATGTAATATTTACAATGCATGATGCTAATATGACACAAAGAACATGCATTAATAGACATTTTTATCTATTTAGATGTATGCACATCACATAACCTAAGAAGGTGATTAAAATGCTCCTAAGTTTCGTGAAATTTCTCCCCTTTCTGTCGAGTAAAACCCATAATCTCTCTTCTGTAATGGTTGGTCCTAATCATAGGAAAGTACTTTTTCAAGAATTCTCCCTTAAGGGTGGTCCAATCATTTCCCCTTACATCCAGGGTATGATACCAGTGCTTGGCCTTATCCTTTAGGGAGAAAGGAAATAAGGTTCTCATTAGGGCTTCATCAGTAAAGCCCTGGAGCTTCACCATGGAATAGTCCTTGGTGAATTCCTCAAGATGCCTGTAGGGATCCTCCCTAGCAATACCATAGAAAGCAGGGAGTAAAGATATCGTACTGCTCTTGATTTCATAAGTATTATCCACTCCAGGTCTCTGGATAGGTAGGGCTTGGTGAGTGGGAGAAAGGAAATAGTCTCTCAAGGTTCTTTGGTTTTCACCAACCCTAATCTCTTCTTCACGTCTTTCTTTTGACATTTTTCTTCTTTCTTAGTTGGCTTTTGTAATAATTCTCTCCGATTCTAAGTTTAAAATAAGGCTATTTCTAAGAGAACGCTGATAAATGCCAGTTTATCATCATTCTTATGCATTAAAACAAACCTAGCTCTTAGGATTTTACTCCGCAAATGGGATTTTGGGCTGCATTTAGGCATAAAATAGGTTAGGCATGCATTGCATTTTTTATTGTCTTTTTAATATGTTTTTGTGAGTGTTAGGGATGTACAGATATATAGATCCCTAAAACCCTAGCACTCAAGAAGGCAAATGGTGAAGGAGAAGCTCAGACTAGCTGGAACTCAGCCTAATCCAGCTCACCTCAGCTTGATCCAGCTCACCTCAGCTTGATCCAGCTCACCGCAGCTGGAACCTAGCTTACTTGAACTAGGGTTAGCTCATCCCAGCTCCATTCAGCTAATCTCAGCTGGATGGCAGCTCAAGAGAGTTCACCTTAGCTCACCCTAGCTCAAGTCAGCTCAGATCCAGCTCAACTTAGCTGAGTCAAGCTCATCTCAGCTCCCACTAGTCAACAGGGAGCTCTATCTAGCTCAGCTAAGTTGATAGGAGTTCACCCCAGCTCAGATCCAGCTACATCCAGCTCCACTCAGCTTCAGCCAGCTGAAGAAGAATTCATCCCAGCTCAGGAAGCTCAAGTCCAGCTCCCAGGGACTTAGCTTAGCTCAACTCAGTTAAGCTAAGCTACCTTAGCTGCCTCAACCAGCTTGATTCTCCCCGGGAGCACCAGACCTAGCTCACCTCAGCTTATTTTGGTAGAAGCTAGCTCACTTTAGCTTGGCTTAGCAACTAGCAAAGAACTAGCAAGCTAAGCCAGCTAGAGTAGCCCCATGCCAACCTCTTCAGCAGCAGCCAGCTCCAGTTCCAGCTCCAGCTCCAGACTTCTCCTCCTCAGCTCCTCCCTCCAAACCCTAGCTCCAACACCTTCTCCTCTACTCCTCCATTAGCTAAGCTAGCTTAGCTTATCTTAGCTTAGCTTAGCTTAGCCAACAACCAGCTCCTTGGCCATCCATTACCTTAAAAATCAACCCTAGCTAGCTCCACCAACTCAAGCCTACCTAAGCTAGCTACCCTACTTAAGTTGGCGCCACCTCCTAGCCATCCCTTCACCCCATTATCTCCACCAAAAGACACTTCAAGTTGGTGCCAAAGACCAGCCCTAACCACCTCTATATTGGCGCCACCTTCAGCCCCTTAATCCACCCTACACCTACCCACATAAGCCATCCTAGCCATCCACATACCCCCCTTCTAGAACCTTAAGGTGGCGCCACCTAATGACCTTCTAGAATGCCCATTTTGGCGCCAACACCAAAGGGTGTCAACACCCATAACTACCCCTTGGTGCCCTTTAAGGTGGCGCCAACTCTCCTTGGCCATGGGATCTCCAACCACCTCCATCAACTCATCTTGGCCATCCATTTCAAAGGTCACCATAGCCCCCCTCCTATTCTATAAAAAGCCACCACCTACCACCATTTTTGGGCATCCTCCCTTAGTATATTTTCTACCTAAACCACCTATACCTATGGCCAAGAAGAAGGAGTAGAGAAGGAGATTAAAGGGGCACATCACCAGCCCTTTTGGTGCCTTCTTCTCCCCACTCTCTTCAACTTGAGCCACGCCAAGGAGGAGGACTCTCCCACTTCAAGGAGGACGGCCAGGCAAAGGAGAAAAGCTTAGGGTGGACGTCCACCCTTGGAGAGAAACTTAGGGCACGCCCCCTTAGGGCTTGCCTTGGAGGTCATCACCTTGGCGGAGTTCTGCAAGGAAGGAGTTGAAGGATTCTTTTCAAGCTTGGGAGCCACCAACCTTGGAGCAAGAAGCCCTCTTCTTCACCATATATTTAGAGGATTTGTGTTTTCTTTTACTTCAATTATCTAGTAGTAGAAGCATTCCTCTACTAGGCATTTTTGTTAAACACTTTATCAATTATCTAGTTGCCTTCTTCGCATATCTTGTTTGCATTTCTATTTGCTTATTTTCAGCATTCTTCACTTCCTCTCCCTAATTATTCTAGGTCTCCACTTGCCTAGAGTGAGCTTAGGGAGAGGCTCTACTTGCTACTTTAGAGTTGTTTACTTAATTGGAAGTGTAAACACTTTTCCCGCCATCAGTTCGTATGTTGCCTTAGTTCAAAAATAAAAAAAAAATGGTATATTGAAAATTACCAAAAAGAAAGTTGAGATATATTCCAAGCAAGAGAATCAATTTTGCAACCATATTGCCTCCTTGGACGACCCTAGATACTTTCCTATCTAGGATTATAAGTTTAAGAGCGAAAGCGGATTTACGCATTACAACGACCTAATTAACAAACCACGTATTTTCGCTATCAAATGCCTGCCAGGCATACACCAAGCAAACACAAGGCAACAAGTCTTTTGTTGATTTAAAGTACTTTATGTCCTCTTCCAACTCTTCAGCTTGTCCAAATAGAGTCAAGGTAGTCTTTCTCCATTCCCATGTAAGTGATATAAGAGAAATGAGGCACTTGAGATTCCTGGTCAATGTCTGTTAAGGAGGTTGAGGCTACTTTTAGTCCTTTTTGGGTGAGTAATCAAGTTGTCAAGGAATTATGCACCCTAAATTGACCTTCTAGTGCCTTAGAGGTGTACACTTTGTTGCAATGATATTCTCAAATGCTCAAGTAAAAGGGTGCTCCAAGGATGGAACCAAGGGATGCAAGTAGGGTGAACCCTTCCTTTGAGGCGATGCATTAGTGGTGCCTCTTAACTACCCTTGAATTTCCTTAAGGGTTGTCCCCCTCCTTAGAGTATCAAATCACTCCAGTAAAAGTTAATACCACTGTCACAAAGAGAGATAGGAGGGTTTGCACCGATAAAGGGATCGATGGCTATAGCTTAAGGGTCCAAGTCCTAGTCCAGTGCCTAAGGTGTGTTCTCAATGTAGGAAGTGTGCAACACACCACAAAAAGTGACTTTTCTTTTGAAAATTGCAATCAAGTTATTCAAACACTTCCTGTATATTTTACTTTCTTTTCAAGAAGTAATATGACCACTTGATTAATCTTTTCAAGTCTATTAAGTGGTCTTCTTTAATTCTGCTCAAATGCAATTCATGTGCTGATAATTGATGTCGAAAGATAGGAAATATGTACCTTGCTCCAGCACTCTTCAATGCAAAAATGTACGCAATGCAGTAAGAAAATCTAGATGCCGCTCAAGCAATCCTAGATGGTCGCCCTAAAGATATGCAGCTTCTAGCAGGTAGTTCAGATTTTTTTTTTTTAAAATAAATGCACAAACAAAAGAACTAACTAAGAATAAACCTAGAATCTCAAGAATCAGGGACATTCCCCCAAAAACTAGCCCCAAATTACAAGGGCGAGAAAACAAATAACTAGACTAAATCCTAAATAGTCTACTCTAAAATTTCAAATTAGAAATCTAAGAGGCAAGATCCTCCTAGATGGTCCTCCGTGCATCTCCCTCCTTCTAGAACCCTCCTTGGTGGAGCCAAAATGGGGGCTTCTCTTCATTTTTGCAGCCACCTTTAGGTGCCCTTTCACCACCTAACCACCACCTATGAACCCTTCCAC
This sequence comes from Thalassia testudinum, assembly GCA_037157565.1. NCBI lineage: Eukaryota > Viridiplantae > Streptophyta > Magnoliopsida > Alismatales > Hydrocharitaceae > Thalassia > Thalassia testudinum. The sequence continues at coordinate 37,008,031 of JAZHRO010000025.1, forward strand.
TTGGTGCCAAAAACCCTCCACCAATGGATCACCTAACCACCTCCTAAAGCCCATCCTAATCCTACACCTAATCTCCATGCCAACCACCACTCTCCACTTCTACAAATACCCTCCTAACTACCACCAAAAAAATCCTCTTCCATTAGTTAGGTTCCACCCATACCACCTTCATCCATGCCAAGGAAGGAGAGAAGATGATCAACGAGGCAACCTTCCTGCCCCCTTAGTGCCTTCTTCCTCTCTCTCTTCTCCCTTAGTGATCACAGAGTGAAATTGAGGTTATAAAAGCTGCGTCGTAGTATAGGTCAAAATCGCTTTGAGAACAAATAAATTTTATTACACGAAAAGGTTCCGAGGTCAAATATAGGGAGCAATTTTGAATTTAAAGCTCAAGATCACAATTTAAATCAAGAATAAATATTGCAATAACATTAATGTCAGAATCAATATGCAAAAGGAATGGACTACAATGGTGATTTAAATCACCAATTACTCCTCACAAATAACACTTAAATCAATGTCTCAAATATATGCAAACAAAGTATCAGACATCTTAAGTAGCCTTGTGCTACAGTGCTAAGATTTTTCTTCTTTCTCTTCTCTTCTCATTTATTTTTCTTCTCTTTTGTGGCTTCTCCTTCTTTTCTTCTTTGTTTCTTCTGCTACGGCTCCCTCTCTTCCTCTTCTTCCTCTTTCTTTCTTCCTTTGCTGCTTGGGCCTTCTCCTTCTTCCTTCTCTGTTCAACCTCTTCAAAAAGGGGGGGCTTCTTGAATTGGCTAAGTGTCAGCCAACTTCCTAGGGAGCAAAACCTTCCCCCTACCTCGCGCAATCTCACCTTCTCTTTCTCTCATAGGCTCCACCCTCCCAGGGCCTCCCAATGGGTAATCAGGTTATCTGGTACACATGCACCCGGGACCAAGGTTCCCTACAGTGGTTAGCTGCCGAGGAGTGCTTAGGTTAGGTGGGTTATCGAGTGCACCAGGTCTGCAGGGTCAGAGTTGCGGATGAGGCATGTGAAGGGTGCGTATGGGGACCTCACCCCCTATGCGTGCTGAGGCAATAAGCCTAAGAGACTTTTTCAATTTAAGCACCTTCATCTCCTTTGTTGCTTCTGATGTGGGACTAAATTGCGCCCCTTTCCTTCACGCAGCAGCAGCAAGGAGGATCCTTCCAATTGAGGTTTGGGATGCAATCAAAGAGCCTAATTGACCACCTGGTCCTCTGCCTGGGTGGATTCCGCTTCACCTGTGGCATGTCCCTGGTGCTGCAGCTTCATGAATACTGCTAGAGGTTGCTTGAAGGTGCTTCATTAATGGCGGCTAGAGGTTGGAACCTGAAATTCACAATATGGGCTTGTAGCCCCAATTAAACTAGTTCACGAGATTCGCCAGATCGTGGTGAATGTGTAGGGGTTGGTCACGTGGTTAGTGGATGTGTGTGGTGGTCTGTAGAGGTCAGAGGAGGAATGCAACGATGGGTGTGTTCGGCGAAGTGGTGGAGAAACTAATAGCCTCAGAGACCAGAGGGCTTTTGCTCTCTAAGACACAGTGGAGGTGTAGGGATGAACAACAATCAGGTTGGTGGAGCATAGTAGCCGTGCGAGCTCACCAAAGATGCACCGGCGAGGTGGAAGACAAAGTCACGCAAGGTGTGTCAAGGGTTGAAACAAAGTTGCAGATGTTTGGAAACGAAGAGTGGAAGATAAGGAGTCATTTAGGAGAGGAGGCAAACAAAGGGGAGCGGTGTTGGCACCGGTTGACGTGTGGCCGGTGCCAGAGATAAAACTACTCTGATAAGAGGTGGACGGCGAGGATGGAGGTAAGGGTGTCGGCGGAGGCTGCTCGATGCGGAAGAAGGCAAGGAAGAGGAATATGCTGCTGGTATTGCGGTCAGACGACGAGGGGAGGCAAGGAGGGTTGCCAGAACTTGAAGAGCAATTCGGTTAGAGGATGAGAAAGGAATTTGAGGGTTTCTTTGGTCGAATTCAAGCTTAAGTGGTTCGGTATGAGCAGGAGGTGCTTTTATAGACCTCAGGAGGATGGTTAGAGCTTGGGAAGCAAGCTTCCCAAGCTTGGAAAGCTCGCTGGAGTTTGGGAATTTTTTGATACCAAAATCTCTCATGCATTCACATGAGAGATTGGGTAGGTTTTAGGGTTAGGATCGGGTCCAAAAAGAAGGGAATTTCTTAACAAACTTCCCTTTCAAATTTGAAAGGGATTCATGAAGAAATCAGGGAGTTCTTTCATTTTTGAGGTTGTTGAAGCAAGTAGGAATAGGTTTAGTGGCGGAGGGGACCTTTTTGTGAGAACGATGGCAAAGTTAGGGACCTATTTGAAAGGATTTTGAAAGTTATTTGTAGAATGTAATTAGACAGGACCAATTTGCAAACTTGGTCAAGACAAACTCATCTTGCGTCCAAATTTTGGTACAAGCCAAATTTGGACCTAAAGAATCCAATGGTGAAGTTGGATTTTGGTTTTTATCACGTTTGGCTGGGTAATTTATTCAAAAACATAAATTAGTGCAAATGTTTGTCTATGTCTCTGTTCTGGGTCAAAATGGGTTCTGATGGTCAAATTGAAAATTCTAAACACTAGAGAATATTTTCCTATGAATTTTAGAGGGTTTTGGTGAATTTTATCCTAATCAAAACCTCAATTAATTAAGCAGGTCTCATTTTATGGTTTTAAAAGTCATTTACTTCTCAGAACACGCGCAAACCCTTTTCTGTCTGTCTTAACCCACTTGTTATCTTTTAAGACCATTTGACCTTCCTTTAGCCCCTAAGAAAACCCATGGTTGTACTGCATTTATGATAAGCTGGTAAAATTACTGTTTTAACCCTAGTTTCTTATCTTTCCCTTAGGATGAGTATGTAGTGACTTGTGACTCTCTGACAGTTATGTAAGAACATTTACTGACTTCATTAGTCCAAAATGAGCTAGTTATTGCTCATGATGGTGTTCCCATCATACCCCCATGCCTATCTTTTGCTAGTCCCTTAGCAAAATTTCAAGGTATTAACTTTTTTTGTATACCATAAAACTTTTGATGCTTAAAATGTGATGCATGCATGCTTTTGTAGATTAAGTTAGAATGCTGATAGTATGCCTAGAGGTACTCAAGTATCAACCAAGATTCTAACCTGTCCAGCTATAGCCTCAGTCTGTATCAAATTCCTAGTCCCCACCATCAATCCTCATAGGGTCCCTTGCAATTGATGCTTCGAGATAGCATCGCCCATGGCAACCCCCAAAACCCTGGCTTTTGAGATTTCAAGATAATCATGCCCATGGCATTCTGTAGCTAGATTCAGACCCTGGCAATCGACATTTTGAGATAATGCCACCCATGGCATCTGAACCAACACAAGGTGCTTACATAACCGTGGTAGGATAGGTAGATATCCTAGGAGACAAGCACTGAGGAGATGATATGTTATTACGCATCTTCGAGGGGAATTTCTTGCCTCTTCACGCTGGGAACTCGTACAAATCAACTTGTGTTGATCAACCACTCCTATTCTAGGTAAGTTTTTTTAGAACAGGTTTAACGCATTTGCGTGATTTTGATACTTAGGTGCACTGAACTAGACTGTGTGTGGGTTGGGGTGCTTAGGTTACCGAGTCCTACAAACTAGAGGTCAATTAACAAGGTCGAATAATCCTTAAGCCTTTGACCTAATACTTAAGCTTCGCATTTTCCTTAGACTCTTGAGGACTATCTAGATCTTAGCAAGTACTTGAATTTTTTAGCCTAGGATTACAGCCCAAGAGGCCTAAAATCAGCATTCCTACTAACCACTTCTTTGTTTTATTACACTTTTTGACTTTCATTTTCTTTCTTTCGATTTGGTCTAGAACTAATTCAATTCCTTACTCTTTTACTAATCACTCTCTTTTTCTTTTCAAATTGTGCTCCTTTTCGACATTTTTATCTCCTCCCCTTTTTCTCCTTAAAATCTGATATGCCATCAAAATTTCCTCTCCTCTCATATTTTTGTTCTTTTTCAAAAAAAAATTATTTTTTTGGTATTTTTGGAGTATGTGATTTTTTTGATGAAACCCCTTCTTGTGAATTGATTTTTCATGGCATTTTTCACTTTAATACCCCTCCATGCCTACGATTTGCAATGTCCTCATTGTAAATTAGATGGGTTCGAGTTTAGCTTGGATCATTCATTAGAACAGGTGTTAGGTGGGTAAATGGGTCAGGGTGACTGTTGCGGAAGATTTAAGCTCAGGTACATGTACCAGAGGTGGAGTCGGCTGTTCTAATGGATGAACCCTAAAGTGCAATATGAATTCAGCATAAGATGTGTTAGGAAGGGTTTCGAGTTTTTCAAAATGACGGATTGCCTCCCATTAAGCACTGACTTTAGCGCCATTAGCTGGGCGTAATGTGCTCAGGGAGAGTAGAGGGTAAAAGATACCTCAGCTAAATTTGTATTGGTGAGTTCAATAAACAGTTTGAGTCTCTGACTGTTCACGATGAAAGGTTCTAAATCGTGGCTGAGTTGACTGATATCGACAGCTTCATTTCCAAAGATTTGTCAGACAAGTTAGGTTCCAATCCATTTTGATTTGAGTTTTCCTGAGAATAATTTTAGTTTAGCATCAAAGAGTAGGACTTTCTGACAAAGGAAAAAAGATCTTTCTGGATATGTGCTTGTCGTGAAAGTCCTTAACCTGCTCTTTGTAAATTCGTGAGTTCTCATACGCATCATGGCACAATTCATCGATCTCGCTCATTTGAAGCTCTATGTGGGTTCCTACCTTAGAAAGATCGAGATTGTAGTTCCATACTGCCCAATAGGCTATGTTCCACTTCGACGGGGAGGTGACATGCCTTCCCATACACCAATCTGAAGGGAGACATGCCTAATTAGGTTTTGTGGGCAGTCCTATAAGCCCACAAAGCTTCTGAAAGTTGGGATGACCAATCTTTCCTGTTAGGTCAAATAGTGACCTAGATGATTTTCTTCACCGCCTGATTTGATAACTCAGGTAGACCGTTAGTTTGGGGGTGATAGGGAGTCGAGATCATATGTGACACCCCGTACTTGGTCATCAGTGATCTGAACTGAGTATTCATGAAATGGGTCCTCCATCAGAGATTATGGCACGTGGAATCTCGAACTGAGAAAAGATGTTTTGATGAATGAATCTGATAACCACCTGATGATCGTTTGCTCGGGTCAAAATGGCTTCGATCCATTTGGACATGTAATCGACAGTAAGAAGAATGTATTTGAAGCTGTCTGAACTAATGAAGGGTCCCATAAAATCAATCCCCCAGATATCGAAGATTTTGGATATGAGAATCGGCTTTAAGGGCATCATATCACGGTGGCTCATGTTGCCTAAGGTTTGGCAACGAGTGCATGCCTTACAGTGATTGTATGCGTCTTTAAAAATTGTGGGCCAATAGAAGCTGCACTTGAGGACTTTTGCTGCTGTTTTATGACCAGAGAAGTGTCCACCACAGGCCTGGTCATGGCAGAAGGATAAAATGTCTTGAATTTCCGCTTCTAGAACTCATTGTCGGATGATCTGAACAGCACCAATGCATAAGAGATACAAGTCTTTCCAAAAGTAGTAATTGGCATCGGAAAGTAATTTGTCCTTCTTGGCTTTTGGCTAATCGGACGGGATCTGATGTGATGCCAAGTAGCTTACTAGATCAGCAAACCAAGGAAGTGCCACACTGATAGTTAGGAGGTGCTCACCAGGAAAATGTTCAGTAATGGGTCCGGAAGGGTCGATACTATTCGAAGGAAGGCGAGATAAGTGATCATCTACCATATTCTATTTTCTCGCCTTATCACAAATCTCGAGATCAAATTCTTGTAACAACAAGATCCAGTAGATTAGTCAAGGTTTCGCATCCTTGTTTGCAAGGAGATGCCTTACAGTAGTGTGATCTAAGTAAATGATAACATGGGAACCCAAAAGATATGATTTGAATTTTTCCAGGGCAAATACTACGGCTAGCAGCTCTTTCTCAGTAGCTGTATAGTTACGCTGAGCCTCGTCAAGTGTCTTTCTAGCATAGTAAATGACCACAGGTTTCCCGTCTCTTTTCTGCCCAAGTACTGCCCCTATAGTGTAATCAGATGCATTACTCACGATCTCAAAGGGTTGAGACCAATCAGGGGACCACAGGATAGGTGCTTGGATAACTCGATCACGCAGGATCTCAAATGCCTGAGTACACTCCTTGGTGATTTCAAAAGGGAAATCCTTAGATAGAAGATTAGTTAGGGGGCACATGATTTTCAAGTAATCGGGAATGAATCGACAGTAAAAATTGACATGCCCCAGAAAGGATCGGATGTCTTTGACCGAGTTAGGCATAGGGAGTTTGGAAATCAAATTCACCTTGGCCCGATCATCCTGGATGCCCTTTTCAGAGATAAGATGTCCCAGAACAATTCTCTCAAGTACCTCGAAGTGGCTCTTTTCCAAAGAAAGAACCAAGTTCACGTCGATGCACCACCTAAGGATCTGGACCAAGCGCAAGAGGAAATCATCAAATGATTCACCAAATACCAAGAAGTCATCCATGAAGACTTCAAGGTATTCCCCTACCATATATGAGAATATGGCAAGCATGCACCACTGAAAAATAGCGGGTGCATTGCAGAGACCGAACGACATCCTTTGGAATGCGTAAGTTCTGAAGGGGCAGGTGAAGGTGGTCTTTTCTTGGTCCTTGGGATGGATTGCTACCTAGTTGTAATCGGAGTACTCGTCTGAAAAGCAAAAGAATCGATTTCTCACTAGTTTCTCGAGAATCTGATCAATGAACGGTAGTGGGAAATGATCCTTCTTCGTGGAAGAATTTAGTCTTTTGTAATCAATGTAGACTCTCCATGAGTTTGCTATATCAGTTGGTATGGCTTCTCCAGTTTCAGTCGTGATGATGGTGAGCCCTGCCTTTTTATGCACAACTTGGATTGCACTCACCCACCAACTGTTGGAGATCGGGTAGATGATCCCTGCATCTAGCTACTTGATAATCTCCTTTTTCATGACATCCTACAGATTAGGATTCAGTCGTCTCTGCATTTCACAGGATGGTTGTGAGCCTCTTCAGTGGAGATGTGTTGTGTGTAGTATGAGGGGCTGATACCAATGAGATCGTCGAGAGTCCATCCAATGGCTCTTCGATGTTGCTGGAGAATAGAAATCAAGCATGTTTCCTGATCAGGTGTGAGTTGGGAGTTGACAATCACAGGAAACGTCTGATTGGAACCCAAAAGGACATACTTGAGATGATTGGGAAGAGCTTTAATTCCAAAATCAGGTTTTCAGCAGCAACATGCAGTTCAGGATGGTTGTTGGGACCAAAGGAAGGAGCTATGGGTGTGTCTAAGTTGAGTTCAAGCTCCTCTAATTGTCGGTTTTGATCCTCATGTGGTTGATCAGAAATAGTCGGGTTCTCGATGAAGTCATCAACCACTTCTTCAAAATGAATATTTGTTCTATGACTCCGCAATTAATCCCTATTTGGGCCTTAAAGATGTCAATCTTTAGTGTCTTTCTCCCAAATGTTAATTCAATTTGGCCCTCCTGACAATTGATGGAGGCTCTTAATAGGGATGTGGGTATCAAATTTATGGAGGCTCTTAAGTCTAATAAAGCTCGGTCAAATCGTATATCACTGATTTCATAGGAGAGTAAAGGGGTGCCTGGGTCTTTTGCCTTAGGCGGGAGTTTGCTTAAGATGACAGAGCTGGCTTGTGCTGACAGTATGATCAGACTCCCATCTTTGGTTCGTGGCTTACGATTAGGCGTACATACATCTTTCAGAAATTGTGCATTGGCTGGTACATGGCATATCACATCCATCAAGGGGATGTTTATATGGACCTGCTCAAAGAGCTTAACCAGGTCCTCCTCAGGTGCCACGGTTTTGGTTATCCTTTTCCCCTTGATCAAGGCCTCAGGAAATGAAACCTTAGATGGTTCCTCTAAAATGTCTCCAGGTCCTTGATCTGGGGTAGAGGTGTCTTGGATGACTATCCTTAGGTTAGGGTTTGTATTACAAGGCTGGGTTTGGCTTGGATAAGGTGGGTCCTGTGTTGTGTTGCCAGTGTAGGTAGTAACAAAATTTAATCCTACTTGATTTTGGTTTGGAGTGGGTAGAAGAGGTGCTTGTTGTTGGTAACCTGTATATGATGTTGAAGCCTCCATCCCATCGGGTGATGGAGTTGAAGGAGCCTAATAAACAAAGTGAGCTTGGCCTGGATTTGGGTTCATAGCGCTCCTATGGTTCGGCACGTTATTTGGATTAGGCAGAGGTTGTGAAGGAAATGCAACAGGTTGGCGAGGATTTGCCATTTGGGCTAGTTGATTGCGAACCTCTGTGATCTCGTCTCTGTTCTATTTTTGCATATCCGCATTCGTCTTCTGAATGTCCGCCAGAGTCTAAAGGATAAAAGTCATTTGATCTGTCTGAGTCGGCCCAGATTGATAAGTTGGGTTTGGCTGAGGCTGAGTCGGTTGATATGGACGAGGAGCTTGTGGTCGGGGAAGATATTAAGGTCTCCGATTTTGATTATTGCCTAACCACGTGAAGTTAGGATAATTACGCCATCCAGGGTTGTAGGTATTTGAGAATGGATCATTCTGAATGGCATTGAGATCCTTGCAGGTCTGAGGAACCTCAGGAAAATCAGAATATGAGGGTTCAGAGTTCCCCCAACTAGAGTAGGTGGATCTAGAGTTTCATCCGTAACCAGAATCAGATAGGGGTGGATATGGGTCCATCCCCTGAGAAGGTCGGTGATAGATGTTGTGCATGGCCTCCCTTCCAGAGGGTGGTTGTGTGAATGGGTTTTCTTCAGAGGTGGCTTGCTGCAAATGTTGAGTTAGCTCATCACCTTCTTCTGAATAATAGAGACCTTGTCCAGATGACTGGCCATCAGTTCCAATTTGACGGAAGAGGACAGACCCTGAGTCTCATGTGCTCCCTTTGGATTTGTCAATGCACGAGCATTCATCCGGTCGAACATGCCCATGGATTCATTATTGATGGAGTTCTCACACATATTCTCGAGAATCTCCTACACGGTGTCATCGTGTTGACCCATGATGTTTCCTCCATAATTCTCATTGACGAATAATCTAATATCCTCACGGAGTCCCTGGTAAAAAGACTAGATTTGTTCCCATTTAGGAACTCCGTGATGGGGGCACTTTCGCATGAGATCAAGAAAACAATCCCATGCTTCATGAAGTGGTTCTCTTGCTTGTTGTGTGAAATGTGTGATATGGTGCCGTAAAGCATTTATCCGACCAATAGGGAAGAACTTTCTCGGAAACTCAGATTAAAGTTCCACCCAGGTGTTGATTGGACGAGTTTGGGTTTGGTACCAGTGAGTAGCTTTATCCATGAGAGAGGAGAACATTTTCATGAGTAGAACATCCCAATTTTGAGTTTTTATCTTGAAGGTCTAGGCCAGATCCTTGAGTTGTTTGATATGTTGGAAAGGATCTTCAAAATTACGCCCATGGAATTTGGGAATGGCATGAATCATGTTGGGCTTAAGTTCAGTGTCAGGACCTCTAGCGGGGATTTGTACTCAAGGTTCGATTGCCACTGCAGCAGGATTGTAGTGATCTCCAATCATTGGATGCTGTAGTAGGTTCACAAAGGCTTGGAATAGATCATTGAGGCGCTGAAGTTGATTTTCAAGATTATTTTCTTCTGCGGGTTGTGCCATGGTAATGGATGAAGGAGAATCAGGTCCAGATGAATCGGAAGAGATGTCAATAGGATTGGGTTATTGCACAAACAAGGAGGTTGAGGCTTGCCCTCGACGTGAATGAGTGGCTAAATGAGGCCTCAAGGATTGTCTTAGAGACTTCCTCCCGAACATGCACCGATGGAGTAGATGAGAGGTAGAATGTGATGGACCCAATCAAGACACCCAAAAGTTTTGGATGACTATAGAGGTTCGGGGTGGATGATACCCTTTAGTCAGAAAGTCGTCCACCTGAGAATTACTTGGGCAGCCAAAGAGGGAGAGTCTCGCAAGGACCCCTACACAGTAGAGTGCCCCTACGGGTTACAGGGTTTCCCCCACCCATCCTCTCTTGTCACTAATGTTCCAGGTAGATCGGAATGGGGACTTGACCTCTTAAGTCTACCTGTTTGAGTTAAGAGCAAGGGTGCTTATGATTTCACTTGAACTTTAGGATGTGTTGAGTGCAAAAGTGACCTAATTTGAAGATTGGTTAACCCAAACAAGGTAGGTCAACTTCACCTATATTATCCTCTTGGGAATCTTAGGTCCCTCTTTTAGTGTTCAAATGACTTTAAGAGCCTGATTTTAGGGTTTTTCTTGAATATATCAGTTCATTCAAGGTCTAGGCACACATTGTCTGGGAAGATAATTTCTTGATTAAGCAAGTGTGTCTCTAAAAACCCTAAACTAGAATCCTTAATTAGCTCTAAATTGATCCAATTTAATTTGTCCAAATGTTGTACCTAGGGCTCAAGCAAGAATGTGATAGCCCTATATACCTAAAGTTTTAAGTGGGTGCACAAATCAGGATTTGTTGTCCAAATAAAATGTATCACATCAGGCAACTTGATGAATTATCTATGGATAAATGCAAGTAGCCCTAATTGATTTTTTCCTTTTAACCTTTTCATAATGTGGAGCATAAGAGAGAGAGTAGTTAGAACTTACCTACCCCTGGTGTGTTTACTGTGTGGCTGATCTTCCTTGAATGTATCCCTCCTGAAACAACCATAGCAAAAGAGATATAGCAAGTTAGAATTTAAATTAGGAATTACAATCAAGAGTTCTAAATTGCCTGTTGCTCCTTAGTAATGGTGCCAAAATGTTGACAGAGCGAAATTGAGGTTATAAAAGCTGTGTCATAGTATAGGTCGAAATCACTTTGACAACAAATAAATTTTATTACCCGAAAAGGTTTCCAGGTCGAACATAGGGAGCAATATGGAATTTAATGCTTAAGATCACAATTTAAATTAAGAATAAATATTACAATAAGAGTAATGTCAGAATCAATATGCAAAAAGAATGAAGTAAAATGGTGATTTAAATCACCAATTACACCTCACAAATAACACTTAAATCAATGTCTCAAATATATGAAATCAAAGTAACAGACATCTTAAGTAGCCCTATGCTACAGTGCAAAGAATTTTCTTCTTCTTTCTCTTCTCTTCTCTTTTCTTCTGCTTCTTGATGAGAACCTCATCATGAGCCATAACTAGCTCATTTTGACCTAATACAGAGAATAAAAGCTCCTACATAACCTTAGAAAGGCTTGGCTCAGAGAGATTCTGAGTTTGCAAAGAAAACATAAACTGAGGGGTAAAAATGTAATTTCATCAATCCGATCTGAAAATAGGGTAACTCAGGGTCCAAACATAGGTCAAAACAACCTAATAAGAAGAAAAGTGGGATGAGATGACTCAATAAGGGCTACAGCAACTCCAAGGAATTAAATGACAGCCTGTAACCCTAAAAATAAACCCACCTCAATTCACGTGGTTCGAGGCAAGGTAAAAATCAACTAAACCCTCTAAAATTCATAGAAAAATAATCTCTAGGGTTTAGGTCTTTCAATTTGGCCTTAGGAACCCATTTTCACCTACATTGAGAACCATGCCCAATTAACAACTTAATTTGGGTTTTTGCGTAAATTGACTGGTCAAACAAGGTTTAATCTAGAAATAAAATTCACCATCAGAATCCTTAGGTCCTAATTAGTCATGTAAAAAAATTTGGGCCTAAGAAGAAACCGTCTTGACCAACTTTACACTTTGGTCCTCATATATTTACTTTTTGGCCGTTAACTTTTGAACCCTCACATTTTGGCCCCTAACTCTCCTTCGTTCTTTGCATTTAGGTCCCTCCTGCAAAACCTGCGCAGCGCCATGCTCCGGCGACCTTGCGCGGAGCATGGCGCCGCGGAAGGTGAGGGAGGGGCCCTGGCAAGTCAATGGGGGGTACCCTGCGTCGTCAGCCACCGCAGGGACACCCCCTGAGTGCTGCGACCGCCCATACCGCCCGTGCGAACGCACGGACGGTATGGGTCTCCTTCCTCCGGCGTCCTCCGGCGAGGGAGACACGTCGTCTCCCTCCGCCCTCCTCTTTGATTCTGCCCCTATAAATACTCCTGTCGCTCCGCCGTTCTTCCCAGTCGGATCTGACGGAGACACCCCCTCAATTCCTCCCTTCCCACTCCGACAGACGCCCCCTTTCTCCGGCGGCCTCTCCTCCTCCTCGTCGCCCTGCCGCACTACCAGCAGCAGGGTTACCTTCCCTCGATCTTCCCGCGCCGCGCCGCACCCAGCGGGCGCCTCTCCGACCCTCTCCTCGCCGCCGCCCCTTCCTCTGGGCAGTTTCTTCTCCGGCGATAGTCGATACGACTGTCGCCTGCTCCAACCCATCCTCGTCCAGCTTAGTAGGTATAACTTCTCTTCTTCCTCCCCTCTTTCTTTTCCATACTGAAAACCCTTACTGTCGTCCCCGATTTCCCACCGATCACCCTCACCTTCTCCACCTCCGGCCAAACTCCGGCGAACCGCTCCCAACGCTCCAGCACCCCACATGGCTCGCCGACCAGTGCATAACCTCCGCCTCCTCACCCTGATCCTCTTCCACCCCTCCACTTCCCACCAAATGCCCTTTGCAGATCCACCGAACACACCAACTTCTCCGCCCGCAGTTTGACCTAGGGCAACCCTTTTGCTCCACCACACCCACTGCAGACTCTCCGACCACCTTCGTCGTGCCCCGGCGAAGGTTCTCCGCATATCTGATTAGGCCGAGAGGCCGTGCTTTTGTGAACAGGTGTTGCGCCCGCCATCGCCATTGCTGAGCAGCAAAGCTCCTTCGACCTGCTGCTCCAGGCAACACCACGCCCAGGTCAGACTCCCAGGCTTTGCGGGGTAGCTTCGCGAAGTGTCAGGCTGCAGTTCGGGCGAAGCCCTCGCCCGAAGCCCTCGCCCGAAGTTCAGCTACCGCTGCTACCTCTGCGCAGGCGCTCACATTGGGGTGGGACATTTAGTCCCACCTCGGAAGGCTTCGAAGAGGCGCGCGGATATAAGTTGAAAAAGTGCTGTAGGCTTATCGCCTCAGCACACGGGGTGAGGTCCCTCTCATACCGCTTCACCCGACCCGTCCGCGAGCTCATCACGCGGATCCGGCCGACCCGACCTGACTTGACTGGCACTCCTCGCCCACCACCGCACGCCGGTGGGCCTGCACCCGGGCGCGACTCGTACCCGATTACCTGGTTGCTCTGGGAGAGCTGTCCTAAGAGCGAATTCTGAGAGAGAAAGAGACGCGCGGGGGAAGGGGGGGATAGAGTAGGTTTTGCCCTCTGACTCTGAACTCTTGAGCGTGCAGGCATAGGTGAAGAAGAAGGAAGCTAAGGGAGACACTGTAGCAACAAGCGGTTTAAGTCGTCTGATTTTCCAATCAGACGATGTCCTGAAGGCAAAGAAGAAGAAGGAAGGCGAGGCAGAGGAAAGAGAGGAACACAGAGAGGCCAAGTGAAGACTCTGCAGAGATCAGAAGACAAAGAAGAAGAAGAAAAGAAGAGAGGAGCAGCCAAGTGAAGAAACAGAAAGCAGAAGAAGAAGAAGAGAAGCAAGAAGCAAGAAGAAAAGAAGAAGAGCACGGGAGGAAGATCTGAAGCAAGAAAAGAAGAAACAAAGAAAATAAAAAGAAGAAAAAGACAGGATCGTCCAACCAAGAAATAGAGGAAGAACACGAAGAAGAAAAGCCAAAGAGGAGAGAAGACAAAGAGGAAGAAAGAAGAGAAGAAGAAGCCAAACTTTCATCTCTCTCTCTCTCTCTTTATTTTTGTAATAAAACATGTATATCTCTAGAATACGACTTGCTCCCTGAGTTCGACCTCGGGAGAACTGTATTTTCCGAGTAACAAATATTAGCAAATGATGGCAATAACTATCTGTACTACAACGACTTAAGAAAAGCTAGTTGCTGCCACCGTTTGCCAGTTGGCGCCGTTGCCGGGGAGCAACAGCTATTCTAGAGGTAAACATTCCTGTTTCTTTTTTTTTAGTTCTAATAATCTCCTCTCTTTTACACAGCTACAGGAAATCAAGAAGACAAGCAACCGCACGACAACCACTCCGAGGACAAGTAATTTTTTCCTCTCGCTATTAACCCCTAAACTCTAAAGAGGAAGAAAAGAAAAGAACAAGCAATATAGGGCTAACCTGTCTTCTATACTTAGTAAACCATAAGAAGTTGCATGTTTTCAACCCATTATTCCTGTACACTATTAAGGGTATTTAGGGGCTAACACATTCTTGCTTGAGCCCTAATTACCCACCAAAGAACTAACTGGACCAAGTAGAGCCAACATAAGATTCAACATTAGGGATTTAGAGACACTTCTTAAACAAGAATTGAGAAACCTTAAAAGAAGTGTGCCCAAGCCATTATCTGAAAATACCTATCCAAAGAAACCCTAAAATAAGATTGGCTCTTTAAACACTTGAACCCTAAAAGACAAGACCTAATAAGCAAAACTAGCAGGTAAAGTTGACCATTTGGGTCAACTAACCTTCAAATTAGGTCACTCTTTGCACTTAAAAGACTAAATTTCAAGTGGAACCCTAAGCACCTTGCTCTTGAACTAAAATTGGTAGACTTAAGAGGTCAAGATCCCCATTCTGGTCTACCTGGAACCACAGTGACAAGAGAGGTTGGGTGGGGGAAACCCTGTAACCCGTGGGGACGCTCTACCGTGTAGGGGTCTTCGCGGGACTCACCCTCTCTGGCTGCCCAGGTAATTCTCAGGTGGTCGATCTTTCTGATCAAGGGGTCCATCTGCCCCGCACCTCTATAGTCACCCAACACATTCTTGGGTGTCTTGATTGGGTCCAGCACCTTCTAAACTCATCTCTTCCAACAGTGCATGTACAGTAGGAGGTCCTTAAGACCTCCTTTAGAAATTCACTCTCGTCAAGGCCAAGCCTCGACGCCCGTGTTTGTGCAGCAACCCCCTCACATTATTCTCTCTTCTGATTCAGAACCAAGTTCTTCTTCTTCCCCCATCATCGCTCAGCCAGTTGAGGAAGAAAACAATCTGGAGCACCAGCTCTAGCGACTCAACGACCTCTTCCAAAACTTTGTCCACCCACCGCAGCGTCCCATGATGCGGGACCATTATAATCCTGCTGCGGTGGCCATCGAGCCTCGAGTCAGAATCCCGACTGGAGGACCTGATTCTAAATTAAAGCCCAATATGATTCATGCTATACCTAAATTCCATGGGCTTAATTCTGAAGATCCCTTCCAGCACATCAAACAGCTAAAGCATCTGGCCCAAACTTTCGGGTCAGATGCACAAAATCGGGATATTCTTCTCATGAAGATGTTCTCCTTTTCTCTTATGGACAAGGCCGCCCATTGGTATCAAACTCGGACTCGGCCGATCAACAATTGGGAAGAACTTCAGTCCGAGTTCCTGAAAAAGTTCTTCCCTGTTGGACGGACCAACGCCTTGCGCCATCAGATTACACATTTCACCCAACAAACAGGGGAACCTCTCCATGAGGCATGGGATCGTTTTCAGGATCTCATGAGAAAGTGCCCCCATCACGAAGTTCCTAAATGGGAACAGGTCCAATCTTTTTACCAGGGACTCCGTGAGGACATCCGTCTTTTCGTCAATGCAACCTGCGGAGGAAATATCATGGGTCAACATGAAGACACCATGTGGGAGATTCTCAAAAACATGTGCGAGAACTCCATCAACAATGACTCCATGGGATTATTCGATAGGATGAATACCCACGCAGCAACGAATCTCAGGGGAGCACACGAGACGCAGGGCCTGTCTGCATCAGTCGACTTGGAGTTAATGGCCAGTCGATTGGACAAGGTCTCGATTAACGAAAAGAAGGTGGATGAGCTGACTCAGCATCTGCAGCGAGCCACCTCTGCGCATAACTCGTTCACACAGCCTCCCTCCACAAGGGATACTGTGCAAAACATTCTCCATCGATCTTCTCCTAGGATGGACCCATCATCCGAATCTTTGCCCGGAAGTCCTTCCGATTCCTTCTACACCTGCCAGGGAAATTCCATTCCCTCTTTCTCTAACTCTCTGGAGGTTCCTCAGACTTGCGAGGACCTCAACGCCATCCAGAACGACCCTTTCTCCAACACCTATAATCCTGGATGGCGAAACCATCCTAACTTCTAGTGGGCGGGAAATTCCCAAACCCAAAGACCATCCTTCCAACCCCGCCCACAACCTCCTCATCCTTACCAGCCGCCTCAACCTCGGCCCAACCCTACTTATCCATCTGGGCCAAATCAAGATCAAATGTCCCTTATCCTTCAGACCCTGGCTGACATTCAAAGAACGAATGCGGCTATCCAGAAACAACACAAGGGCGAACTTACAGAGGTCCGAAACCAATTGACCCAGTTGGCAAACTCTCGCCAGCCAGGTACCCTTCCTTCCCAACCTCTGCCTAATCCCAATAACGTGCCCACCCAGCGGCGCGTTATGAACCCAAACCCGGGCCATGCCCATATGATTTATCAGGCCCCCTCTGTTCCTTCACCTGACGGGATAGAGGCCTCCACTTCTTTTGCAGGTTACCAGCAGCAAGCTATCTTACCCAATCCCAACCAAAACCAGGCAGGACTTAATTCCGTAACGACCCGTAGTGGTAAGGAAACCCAAGACCCACCTCATCCGAACCACTCCAAGCCTGGTAGTGATCCCAAGCCTAGGACAGTAATCCAGGACGTCCCCACCCCTATCCCAGATCCACAACCTGGACCTATCCTAGAAGAACCACCTAAGATCCCATTTCCCGAGGCCTTAACCAAGGGAAAGAAGACCACCAAGCCCGTGGCACCTGAGGAGGACCTGGTCAAGCTCTTTGAGCAGGTCCACATAAACATCCCCTTGATGGATGCAATCCACCACGTACCAGCTTACGCACGATTTTTAAAGAATGTGTGTACACCCCAGCGTAAGCCGCGAACCAAGGGTGGGAGCCCAATTGTTCTGTCAGAGCAAGCCAGCTCTGTAATCCTCAGTAAACTCCCACCCAAGGCAAAAGATCCTAGTACTCCCCTGATCTCCTGCAAGATAGGTGATACCCAATTTGATAGAGCTCTACTAGACTTGGGTGCATCCATAAACCTGATACCCACATCCTTACTTGACCATCTAGAAGAATCTGAGCTAAAACCAACTGAGGTGACATTACAATTAGCAGATCGGTCTATAAAGTCACCAAAAGGGATTCTCGAGGATGTTATCGTAAGAGTGCGGGATTTCTATTTCCCAGTGGACTTTATAGTCTTAGATATGGACGCGCCTAAAAACCCTAGGGATACACCAATCATTCTAGGGAGACCTTTCTTGGCTACTGCTAGAGCCAACATCAGCTGTGAGGAGGGCCAAATAGAGCTTAATTTGGAGATCAAACCTTAAAAATTGATATATTTAAGGCCCAACAAGGAATTAATTGCGGTGTCATCGAACAGATTTGTGACGTTAGGATTTTGGTTGACGAGTCACACCTCCAGAATGACTCGATTATGCCTCATCAACCACAGAAGGATCTTGACCCGCAAACAGAGGAGTCGAATCCAGACATACACAACCCAGTAACTCCTACCCTTGAACCTCACATCTACACTGAACCACCCGCTGCTGCTGATAACCCTATCCTCGAGTTAAAGCCTCTTCCTGCTCACTTGAAATACATCTTTTTGGGTTCCAATCAGACCCTTCCTGTGATTATAAATTCCACCCTCAATTCCGAACAGGAATCCCGTCTGATTACTGCTCTCCAGCAACATCGCAGAGCCATCGGGTGGACTCTCGATGATTTGACTGGAATAAGTCCCTCTTATTGTACTCATCATATCTATTCAGAAGAGGGCGCACGACCTTCTCGTGAAATGCAGAGACGTTTAAACCCTAATCTGCAGGAGGTCGTGAAAAAGGAGATCATTAAGTGGTTAGATGTCGGGATCATCTACCCGATCTCCGATAGTCGTTGGGTGAGCCCAATTCAGGTTGTGCCTAAGAAGGCAGGACTCACCACCATAACGACTGAAATCGGAGAAATCATTCCTACCCGATTAGCCAATCGTGGAGAGTCTGTATAGATTACCGCCGACTCAATTCCTCCACAAAGAAGGACCATTTCCCACTACCCTTCATTGATCAAATTCTTGAGAAACTAGCGGGAAATAGGTTCTTCTGCTTTCTTGACGGGTACTCCAGTTACAACCAGGTGGCAATCCATCCTGAGGACCAAGAAAAGACCACATTCACCTGCCCCTTCGGAACGTATGCTTTCCGAAGGATGCCTTTCGGTCTTTGCAATGCACCCGCTACTTTTCAGCGGTGCATGCTTGCCATATTCTCAGATATGGTAGGTGATTTCCTGGAAGTCTTCATGGATGACTTTTCAGTCTTTGGAGAATCTTTTGATGATTGCCTCCAACACTTGGTCCAGATACTCAGGCGATGCATTGAGGTGAACTTGGTTCTTTCCTAGGAAAAGAGCCATTTCATGGTGCCTGAGGAAATTGTCCTGGGATACTCAATTTCGGAAAAAGGCATCCAGGTGGATCGAGCTAAGGTTGATCTGATTTCTCACCTTCCCGTACCTAGCTCGATCAGGGACATCCGTTCCTTTTTGGGGCACGTCGATTTTTACCGCCATTTCATTCCAGATTTCTCGAAAATCGCACACCCCTTGACTTCTCTTCTCTCTAAGGATGTACCTTTTGAAATCTCCAAGGAATGCACGCTGGCCTTTGAAAACCTGCGTGACCGAGTCACCCAGGCACCTATCCTACAATCCCTTGACTGGTCTCAACCCTTTGAGATCATGTGCGATGCGTCTGACTTCGCTGTAGGAGCGGTCCTGGGACAGAAAGCTGACGGGAAACCCGTGGTCATCTACTACGCTAGCAAGACACTTGACGAGGCTCAACGTAACTATACGGTTACGGAGAAAGAGCTGCTAGCCGTAGTATTTGCCCTTGAAAAATTCCAATCGTATCTTCTGGGTTCCATGTCATCATTACTCGGATCACACGGCTGTAAGGCATCTCCTTGCCAAGAAGGACGCGAAGCCCCGACTAATCCGTTGGATTTTGCTGTTGCAAGAATTCGATCTTGAGATTCGCGACAAGGCGGGAAGGCAGAATGTGGTAGCCGACCATCTGTCCCGTCTTCCTTCTGAGATCATCAACCCTTCCGGACCCATCACGGAACATTTTCCTGATGAGTACCTGCTTTCTGTTGGTACTAGACTTCCATGGTTCGCTGATATAGTAAACTACTTGGCATCTCATTAGACACCGTCTGATTGGCCGAAGGCCAAGAAAGACAAATTGCGTTCTGATTCCAAGTATTACATTTGGGAAGACCCGTACCTTTTCCGCATAGGTGCTAATTAAATTATTCGGATATGCATCTCGGAAGAGGAAATCAGCAATATCCTATCTTTCTGCCATGACCAGGCATGCGGTGGCCATTTCTCAGGGCATAAAACCGCATCCAAAGTCCTCCAGTGTGGCTTCTACTGGCCTACACTTTTCAAAGACGCATACAGTCACTGCAAGGCATGCAGTCGTTGCCAGACTTTGGGCAACATGAACCATCGTGACATGATTCCTTTGCAGCCGATTCTCGTATGCGAAATATTCGATGTATGGGGGATTGATTTTATGGGCCCCTTTCCTGTTTCGGATGGTTTCGAGTACATTTTGCTTGCGGTGGACTACGTGTCCAAATGGATCGAAGCCATACCGACCCGAACCTGCAATCACAAGATTGTTCTTAAGTTCATACGTCAAAACATTTTCTCAAGGTTCGGGATTCCCCACGCTATTATCTTTGATGGGGGGACCCATTTTACAAATGCTCAGTTTAGGTGACTGATGGCCAAATATGGGGTGTCTCACTGAATCTCTACTCCTTACGACCCCCAAACAAAAGGTCTAGCTGAGCTATCAAATCGGGAGATCAAGAAAATCCTGCAAGTCACTATTCGGCCAGACAGGAAGGACTGGTCGTCCCGACTTCCGGAAGCATTGTGGGCCTATAGGACCACCCACAAGACCCAATTGGGCATGTCTCCCTTTAGACTGGTGTACGGAAAGGCATGTCACCTTCCCGTAGAACTGGAGCATAAAGCCTATTGGGCAGTACGGAACTGTAATCTAGATCTTTCCAAGGCTGGAACCCACAGAAAACTCCAAATCAGCGAGATCGATGAATTACGCCTAGACGCGTACGAGAACTCGCGAATCTACAAGGAGCGGGTTAAAGCCTTCCACGACAAGCACATCTCGAGAAAGATCTTTCATCCTGGTCAAAAGGTCCTACTCTTTGATGCCCGACTCAAACTTTTCCCGAGGAAACTGAGGTCCAAGTGGGTCGGACCGTATTTAGTCCGACAGGTTTTTGGAAATGGAGCCATTGAAATCAGTCCACTCAGCCATGATTCCAAACCTTTCATCGTGAACGGTCAGAGACTCAAACCGTTCATTGATGTGACTTCTACTAATTCGGCTGAATCATCCCTCATCCTCCATTCCCCTTGAACTTACTGCGCCCGGCCGATGGCGTAAAACTCAGCGCTTCACGGGAGGCAGCCCGTCATTTCTTGAAAATCTAGAACTTTTTTTCTAACACCATTGTGCACTTAAGGTTCACCCTTTAAGACAGCCGACTCCACCTCAGATGCTTGCATCTGAGATTAGAAATCGTCCGCAGAATTCATCCCGACCCATTCACTCACAAAAATATCTGTCTTCAGGAATAAATTAAGTAAATAAAAACCCCTAAATCACAATGAGGACATTGCAAGTTTTAGGCATGGGGGGGTATAAGTGCAAAACTTGTAGAAAAAAAAAAGGGTTTTAAACAAAAAATTCACATATGCCAAAAACACCATAAAAATAAAAAATTTTTCAAAATAAAAAGAATAAGAGGAGAAAGGAAATTTTGAGGAGAAGGAAAAGAAACAAAATGAAAAGGAGCATAAAAAGATGAAAGAAAAGAGTAATAGTCATTAGTAAGAAGTTAAGGAATTAACCTTAGTCTAGACCATTTTTTTCAAGAAAAGAAATGAAAAGTCCTTGGTAAGATTAGTAAGAACGCAAACCTTAGGCATTCTTGATAGACTCTTAGTACCCATTAAGATCTAGACAATCCTCAAGAGGTTGAGGAAAATGGAAAGCTTAAGTACTAGGTCCAAGGCTTAGGGAGTATTTGACCTCGCTAACTAACTTCTGGTTTATGGGACTCAGTAACCTAAGCACCCTAACCTCACACACAGCCTGGTTCAGCAAGCGTAAAAATCAAAATCACGCAGAAGCGTCGAAAAAATTCTGAAAAGTACACCTAGAATAGGAGCAGCCGATTAACACAAGTTGATTTGGATGAGTTCCCAGTGCAGAGAGGCGGGAAATCCCCTCAAAGATGCGTAACAAAATATCATCTCCTCAGTGCTTGTCTCTTAGGATATTCACATATCCTACTGGGGTCATGTAAGCACCCTGTTGGTTCAGATTCCATGGATGGCATTATCACGAAGTGTCAACTGCCAGGGTCTGAACGTGGCCACGGAACACCATGGATGGGATTATCTCGAAATCTCAATAGCCAGGGTTCTGGGGGTTGCCATGGGCAGTGCTATCTCGAAGCATCGATCGCCAGGAACCCTTGAGGATTGATGATGGGAGCAATGAATCTGATACAGACCGTGTTGAAAAGCCAATCCTAGGCTAGAACTAAAAAGAAAAAGAGAGAGAAAACTCTCCAAACAAAAAAACTTTCTATCTCTCTCTTATAAAACGCACTGCGAACTGAACCAGGGCTAAAATCATTTCAAGCACGGGTGCTTTAACTACAATGTCCAATAAACCTTTGGTTAGTTCTTGTGGGTCTTAAAAACCTTTGCTAAGGACTGAGGCTGAGCTAGACAGATTTAGATCTTGATTGGTACTAGAGTACCTTTTAAGCCTATGGTCAGCATTCTAACCTAATCTAAGTTTAAATGAAAAAGCACTTATCTGAAGCTATTAAAGAACTTCATGGTCTAGAACAAGGGTTGAAACCTTAAGTTTTTGCTAAGGGACTAGCAAAAGCTAGGCATGGGGGTATGATGAGAACCTCATCATGAGCCATAACTAGCTCATTTTGACCTAATACAGAGAATAAAAGCTCCTACATAACCTTAGAAAGGCTTGTCTTAGAGAGATTCTGAGTTTGCAAAGAAAACATAAACTGAGGGGTAAAAATGCAATTTCACCACTCCGATCTGAAAATCAGGTAACTCAGGGTCCAAACATAGGTCAAAACAACCTAATAAGAAGAAAAGTGGGATGAGGTGACTCAATAAGGGCTACAGCAACTCCAAGGAATTAAATGACAACCTGTAACCCTAAAAACAAACCCACTTCAATTCACATGGTTCGAGGTAAGGTAAAAATCAACTAAACCCTCTAAAATTCATAGAAAAATAATCTCTAGGGTTTAGGACTTTCAATTTGGCCTTAGGAACCCATTTTGACCTACATTGAGAACCATGCCCAATTAACAACTTAATTTGGGTTTTTGCGTAAATTTACCTGTCAAACAAGGTTTAATCTAGAAATAAAATTCACCATCAGAATCCTTAGGTCCTAATTAGTCATGTATAAAAACTTGGGCCTAAGAAGAAACCTTCCTGACCAACTTTACACTTTGGTCCTCATATATTTACTTTTTGGCCCTTAACTTTTGAACCCTCACATTTTGGCCCCTAACTCTCCTTCGTTCTTTGCATTTAGGTCCCTCCAGCAAAACCTGCGCAGCGCCATGCTTCGGCGACCTTGCGCGGAGCATGGCGTCGCGCAGGGTGAGGGAGGGGCCCTGGCAAGTCAATGGGGGGTACCCTGCATCGTTAGCCACCGCAGGGACACCCCCCTGAGTGCTGCGATCGCCCATACCGCCCGTGCGAACGCACGGACGGTATGGGTCTCCTTCCTCCGACGTCCTCCGGCGAGGGAGACACGTCGTCTCCCTCCGCCCTCCTCTCTGATTCTGCCCCTATAAATACTCCCGTCGCTCCGCCGTTCTTCCCAGCTCGGATCTGACGGAGACACCCTCTCAATTCCTCCCTTCCCACTCCGACAGACGCCCCATTGCTCCGGCGGCCTCTCCTCCTCCTCGTCGCCCTGCCGCACTACCAGCAGCAGGGTTACCTTCCCTCGATCTTCCCGCGCCGCGCCGCACCCAACGGGTGCCTCTCAGGCCCTCTCCTCGCCGCCGCCCCTTCCTCTGGGCAGTTTCTTCTCCGGCGACAGTCGATACGACTGTCGCCTGCTCCAACCCCTCCTCGTCCAGCTTAGTAGGTATAACTTCTCTTCTTCCTCCCCTCTTTCTTTTCCATACTGAAAACCCTTACTGTCGGCCCCGATTTCCCACCGATCACCCTCACCTTCTCCACCTCCGGCCAAACTCCGGTGAACCGCTCCCATCACTCCAGCACCCCACACGGCTCGCCGACCTGTGCATAACCTCTGCCTCCTCACCCTGATCCTCTTCCACCCCTCCACTTCCCACCAAACGCCCTCTGCAGATCCACCGAACACACCCACTTCTCTGCCAGCAGTTTGACCTAGGGCGACCCTTTTGCTCCACCACGCCCACTGCAGACCCTCCGACCACCTTCGCCGTTCCACGGCGAAGGTTCTCCGCATATCTGATTAGGCCGAGAGGCCGTGCTTCTGTGAACAGGTGTTGCGCCCGCCATCGCCATTGCTGAGCAGCAAAGCTCCTTCGACCTGCTGCTCCAGGCAACACCACACCCAGGTCAGACTCCCAGGCTTCGCGAGGTAGCTTCGCGAAGTGTCAGGCTGCAGTTCGGGCGAAGCCCTCTCCCGAAGCCCTCTCCCGAAGCCCTCACGCGAAGTTCAGCTGTCGCTGGTTCCTCTGCGCAGGCGCTCACATTGGGGTGGGACATTTAGTCCCACCTCGGAAGGCTTCGAAGAGGCGCGCCGATATAAGTTGAAAAAGTGCTGTAGGCTTATCGCCTCAGCACACGGGGTGAGGTCCCTCTCACACCGCTTCACCTGGCCCGTCCGCGAGCTCATCACGCGGATCCGGCCGACCCGACCTGACTTGACTGGCACTCCTCGCCCACCACCGCACGCCGGTGGGCCTGCACCCGGGCGCGACTCGTACCCGATTACCCGGTTGCTCTGGGAGAGCTGTCCTAAGAGCGAATTCTGAGAGAGAAAGAGACGCGCGGGGGAGGGGGGGTAGAGTAGGTTTTGCCCTCTGACTCTGAACTCTTGAGTGTGCAGGCATAGGTGAAGAAGAAGGAAGCTAAGGGAGACACTGTAGCAACAAGCGGTTTAAGTCATATGATTTTCCAATCAGACGACGTCCTGAAGGCAAAGAAGAAGGAAGGCGAGGTAGAGGAAAGAGAGGAACACAGAGAGGCCAAGTGAAGACTCTGCAGAGATCAGAAGACAAAGAAGAAGAAGAAAAGAAGAGAGAAGGAGCAGCCAAGTGAAGAAACAGAAAGCAGAAGAAGAAGAGAAGCAAGAAGCAAGAAGGAAAGAAGAAGAGCATGAGAGGAAGATCTGAAGCAAGAAAAGAAGAAACAAAGAAAATAAAAAGAAGAAAAAGACAGGATCGTCCAACCAAAAAATAGAGGAAGAACACGAAGAACAAAAGCCAAAGAGGAGAGAAGACAAAGAGGAAGAAAGAAGAGAAGAAGAAGAAGCCAAACTTTCATCTCTCTCTCTCTCTCTTTATTTTTGTAATAGAACATGTATATCTCTAGAATACGACTTGCTCCCTGAGTTCGACCTCGGGAGAACTGTATTTTCCGAGTAACAAATATTAGCAAATGATGGCAATAACTATCTATACTACAACGACTTAAGAAAAACTAGTTGCTGCCACCGTTTGCCACTTCTCTTCTGTGGCTTCTTTTCTTCTCTGTTTCTTCTGCTGTGGCTCCCTCTCTTCTTCCTTTTTCTTTCTTCCTCTGCTGCTTAAGCCTTCTCCTTCTTCTTCCTTCTCTGTTCAACCTCTTCACATAGGTGAGCTTCTTGAATTGGCTAAGTGTCAGCCAACTTCCCAGAGAGCAAAACCCTTCCCCAACCCCACGTAATCTCACCTTCTCCTTCTCTCTTAGGCTCCGCCCTCCTAGGGCCTCTCAAAGGGTAATCAGGTTATCAGGTACACGTGCACCCTGGACCAGGGTTGCCTGTAGTGGGTAGCAGCCGAGGACTGCTTAGGTTAGGCAGGTTATCAGGTGCACTAGGTCCGCGGGCTTAGAGTCCTGGACGAGGCACGTGAGGGGTGCATGTGGGAACCTCACCCCCTATGCATGCTGAGGTGATAAGCCTAAGAGACTTTTTAAATTTATGCGCCTTCAACTCCTTTGCCACTTCCGATGTGGGACTAAATCGCGCCTCATTTTTTTGTGCAGCAGCAGCAAGGAGGTTCCTTCCAATTGAGGTCTTGGATGCAGTCAAAGCACCCAATTAACCACTTGCTCCTCTACCTGGGTGGATTCTGCTTCACTTGGGGTGTGTCCCCGGTGCTACAGCTTCACGAACACTACTGGAGCTTGCTCGAAGGTGCTTCGTTAATTGTTGCTAGAGGTTGGAACCTGAATTCACAATACGGGCTTGTAGCCCCAATTAAACTAGTTCACGAGCTTCGCCAGACCATGGCGAATACGTAGGGGTTGGTCTCGTGGTTAGTGGAGGTGTGTGGTGGTCACTAGAGGTCGGAGGAGGAATGCAATGGTGGGTGTGTTCAGCAGAGTGGTGCAGAAACTAATATCCTCGAAGACCAGAGGGCTTTTGCTCTCTGAGACACAGCGGAGGTGTAGGAATGAATGGTGGCTGGGTTGATGGAGCATAGTGGCCGTGTGAGCTCGCCGGAGATATGCCGGCGAGGTGGAAGACGAAGTTGGAAACGAAGTTGGTGCCGATTGAGGTCACGTGTCAGTGGTAGAAACGAAGTTGCAAATGTCTGGAAATGAAGAGTGGAAGATGAGGAGTCATTTAAGAGAGGAGGAAGACGAAGGGGAGAGAAGTTGGTGCCGGTTGAGGTGTGGTCGATGCCGGAGATGAAACTGCTCTGATAAGAGGTGGACAGCGAGGATAAGGAGGTAGGGGCACCGGTGGGTGTTGCTCGGTGCGGAAGAAGGGAAGGAAGAGAAATCTGCCACTGGTATTGTGGTCAGACAACGAGGGGAGGCACGGAGGGTCGTCGAAGGTTGAAGAGCAATTCGGCCAAAGGAGGAGAGGGGAATTTGAGGGTTTCTATGGTCGAATTCAAGCTTGAGAGGTTCGGTATGAGAAGGAGGTGCTTTTATAGACCTCAGGAGGATGATTAGAGCTTGGGAAGCAAGCTTCCCAAGCTTGGAAAGCTTGTCGAAGTTTGGGAATTCCTTGATACCCAAATCTCTCATGCATTCACATGAGAGATTGGATAGGTTTTAGGGCTTAGGATCGGGTCCAAAAGGAAGGGAATTTCTTGGCGAACTTCCTTTTCAAATTTAAAAGGGATTCATGAAGAAATCAGGGAGTTCTTTCCTTTTTAAGGTCGCCGGGGCAAGTAGGAATAGGTCTAATGGAGGCAGGGACCTTTTTCTGAGAATGATGACAAAGTTAGGGACCTATTTAAATGGATTGTGAAAGTTAAGGGTAGAAATGTAATTTGACAGGACTAATTTGCAAACTAGGTCAAGACAAACTCATCTTGGTTCCAAATTTTGGTACAAACCTAATTTGGACCTAAGGAATCCAATGGTAAAGTTGGATTTTGGTTTTGACAACGTTTGTCTAGGTAATTTATGCAAAACCTAAATTAGGGCAAATGTTTGTCTCTCTGTTGTAGGTCAAAATAGGTTCTGATGGTCAAATTGAAGGTTCCAAACCTTAGAGAATATTGTTCTAATAATTTTAGAGGGTTTAGGTGAATTTTATCCTGATCAAAACCTTAGTTAATTAAGCAGGTCTGTTTTTATGGTTTCAAAAGTCATTTAACTCTCAGAACACGCGCAACCCTTTTCTGTCTGCCTTAACCCACTTGTTATCTTTTAATACCATTTGACCTTCATTCAACCCTTGAGAAAACCCATGGTTGTACTGCATTCATGATAAGCTGGTAAAATTACAGCTTTAACCCTAGTTTCTTATTTTTCCTTCAGGATGACTTAGTAACTTGTGACTCTCTAGCGGTTATGTAGGAGCATTTAAAGACTTAATTGGGTCAAAATGAGCTAGTTGTGGATCATGACGGTGTTCCCATCAATTAGCCATGCCAAGGAGGAGATCTTCACCAATGGGAGACAAAACCAGGCATTGAGGAGGAGCAAGGTGGTTGATGCCCACCTTAGAGGAGAAAGCTTGGAGGACTACTTAAAGAAGCTAAGGAGAAGCCTTTTTAAGTGCAAGCGAAACCACACTTGGAGCAAGGCTATCCAAAGCTCGGCCAGAGGATCCCTTCTCTTCTTTAGCTTTATATGTTTCTTCTATTAGCTAGTGTGTTTTTATTTTCATGTAACAAGCATTCCGCTACATTCCGTTTAGTTGCTAGTAATACAAGTTACAAAGTGCCTTTCAAGTTCATGTCTTTATCTTAGTGTGTTTCTCATGTTATTCTAGTGTAGTGCACACCACACTCTCCTCTTCTAATTACCCTAGGTGCACTTGCCTAAAGTGAGCTTAGAAGAGAGGGTTTCATTATTGTCACTGAGGCATAGTTTTAGCATAGAGAATCTTCACATCAAAAACCTGATTGTTTCTAAAAGCCCTAAAAACAACAAAATCAAAAATACAAAAAGACAAGTGCGGATTTAAGAGGCAAGAGAGAGAACCAGTTCATGTGATTAACGAATTGGCCTCCTTAGATGACCCTAGATACTCCACTATCTAGGTTTTATAAGTTTAAAAGTTGATTGCATATTTATGCATACAACACTATTTCACATAATTAACACACCGTGTATTTTTTGCATCACTTTTTGGCACAGTTGTCAGGGACGCACGGCTTAATCACACATTTAATCTCTCTCTTTCCTGCTTGATCTTCACAAAATTTTGTTTGTTTGGATTTCAGGTGCAAATCAGGAGCGGGAGCGAGAGCAGGATTTGGAGCACTTGGAGCGGAAGCTTCAACTTTCTTTTCTTCTCATGTACTTTAAGTTAGTACCCTAGGCCTTTTCTTATCAAAAACAATGACGAAATCTCCTAAAAAAATATTTAAATTATAAAAAAATCAAAAACAAGAAAAGTAATGGTGGTGGAACCCTAAAATTCATTTTGTTGCTTGTTTGCTTCATTTTTCAATCACTGTTACCATATTGGTGTCTGATTTTTAAAATCTAGACTTCTATCTTAACGTTTACAATTCAGGTTTGGGTACTTAAGAGCTTTCTAAAATCATCAAGTTTTATCCAGGGAAACCCCTTTGAGTCAATAACCTTAAGTCCAATTCTCAATTAGTTTTACTAAATAGAAAAATTAAAAAATTCACAAACTAAACAAGGGTCAGACCTTGTTTTCTTACTATTTTCTTACTATATGAGAATTTTAGAAATTTTTCTACTCATCAGATTTTGGGAAAAATTTATATTTCTGGAAACCTTGGAAAATTATCTACATCATATAAAATTCTCAAAAAGTTTTGAGATCATTTGAGGTTTCTGCAGAATCAATTCCCTGAATCTATCATTTCTGACTCTTGACATCTCTAAGAAGAAAAAGTCCGAAAAAATATGAAACAAATTTCTAAAATAAAAAGAAATAATGTTTGGATCCTTTGTTTGATTTTACATCGGATGGTGGTGTTGTTTGTCTTGTTTGGACCACCACCTAAAAAGAATTTAAAAAGAGATTCATTTTTTAGATGTTGCATAACTAGGAATTCCAACTTTAGGGTTCTTAATTTTCTCTCTTAGTCACATCAAATTCCAAAAGAAATTGATCTCCACCAACAACAACTTGTTTGCCATTATTTTGTGGAACATCAAAACCTTGTTTGAACATTTAATAAGAGAGATCCTAGAAGACATTAAATCTTTATTAAAAGCCTGAAATCCTCCAACTAAAAATCCTTGTTTGCAGGGAACCACTTCCTGCCCAATTCATAGACAAAAAAAAAGAAGAAATAATAGGGCATTACCCCAACTAATCCCCATCTCATTCCTTGTGCACTTTAAACCCCTGGACTTAATTATAATTTTGTAGCAATTTGGCCACTAAGGTTTCATCAAACTTAGCCTTGCTACCTAGGTTTTAAGTTTTCTTTAGTTGGTATCAATTCTCTCATATATATCTAGTGCCAGGTTGAGGGGCCGTGTCAAGCGACTAAACACAGGTTTACACAAGCCCTTAGTGATTTTCCTGGGACATGCTTGGGCCCAACCCTCCCCTTATTCAACCAAACCAGATTTATTGAGAGAAAGGATATCTACTATTGATTTCTTATTTTGTAGATAGACCAAGTCTTAGGTTAATTTTTAGCGAGTCACATTTATGTTAGGTCTAGAATTTTGTTCCTTAATTGCACACTTTCTCTCATCTCTCCCTCTCCTCCTTGTTTCTTCCATTTTTGCACGGGCGACAGTCCCAAACTCCTCACTTGGAGGGACCACTTGAGTTTGCCCCCCCTCACACCAAAGACTTTGCTTGCATTCTTCTTCTTGTTTGCATTCTAGAAAAATGGAAAAACAAAATAGTTCCTCTAACCCACATGCTGATTTTTCTATCCCCCATGTATCCGCCCTAAAGCTACCTAATCAAGCCCCCCCGCCTCATCTCTACTCCATGATAGTTGAGCAGATAGCTCAGCTACAAGTTAATCAACAATAGTTGACTAAGGATATAACAAACCTAGCCGACCAAGGGAGACTTGCCAATCTTACCCAAGCTCCACATGCTCCACATCTAAACCCATCTAACACCCCAAAGAGGAAAATTTGCATAATCTAATTACTGCCCATGCTGAGTATAATCAATATTTCGAGGCTTTTTTATGGTTCAACGGGAAATTACACATCCAAATCATCACCCCACTCAAAATATCTCCACCCTCCAGGAGCAATTTAAAAATTCCTCTAAATGGAGGAATTATCCAACTCACTCCTGGACCAATCCAGTTCCTCACCAACAACAAAACCCGTTTGGAGGGTATGGTTTAAATCAGACTTATCATCAATCTGGGACATCTCAAGAAGACATCAATGCCCAAATGATGAAAACCCTGTAGGAAATGCAAAGTAAAATGATGGAAATAACCCGTCTTATTAACAATCTCCATGATCAAGTTGTGGTTACTCCGACCAAAAGACCTACAAGACATTCACCTTCCCAGCCCACACCAAACCCTATCAATCAAAGGAACCAACACCCAGGTGGATATCAAAATCAGAACCACACTAATTAGCCTCCCATTAACCCAATACCTTAGCACCAACCAAGTTTCTATCAACAAGAGGCCCCCCCACCTCCTCCCAATGATAACCAAACTACATATGCAGATACATTAAATAGTGGGAAAACCACCACTGATTTAGGGCCTCCGAATCAAATTGATGAAACCCACTCTCAACCTATGCAAATTGACTCTCCTTACCACAATCAGGAAGAAGAAAAAGAAACACCAAAAATGCAAGATTCAAATCCTATTTCCCACCCTCAAGCACTACAATCCAATCCTTCTAAAAAGAAATCAAAGCCTTCTCACCAAGATCTTTTGGACTTATTTGGGGAACTCAAAA
The DNA here is from genome assembly GCA_037157565.1 of Thalassia testudinum. Classification (NCBI taxonomy): domain Eukaryota; kingdom Viridiplantae; phylum Streptophyta; class Magnoliopsida; order Alismatales; family Hydrocharitaceae; genus Thalassia; species Thalassia testudinum. The sequence goes on from JAZHRO010000025.1 coordinate 37,038,850, forward strand.
CTAACATCCCCCTACTAGATGCCTTCCCTACCTATGCTTAATTTTTTAAAGCCATGTGTACCTGTTGAACGTATCGAATTGCTACGCTAACGTGTTTGGTTTTGGAAAACCTATCGTTGTAGTTTGAAAGCGAAGAACTCGTGTTCAACAAATAAAATTTATACCGAAATTGAAATTCCAGGTCGAACACAGGGAGGCGGACGTTTGATTTAAAAACTACGCGTTTCTTTTTATTTGTCACGAAGTAATTTAATTTAAAACTATCTAATTATTTACAATAAATAGAAGAGAGAGAGGGTAAGAGAGGGAGAGAGAGAATATTACACATAGAAATAAAAAATGAGATGTAGAATAAACAGAGAATTTATCATTAAGGAACTTGCTCATTACAACTAGAAAGCATAAAACAATTGCACTAGAAAGCGATAAATTTACTCTAGAAAATATTAAAAGAATGGAGGGAGAAATGTCCTCCTCGACGATTGCTTGGAGGATGAGCAAAACTACACTATAAAGCAGTAAATCTATACTAGAAAGCAATAAAAAGAATAGGGAGAGAGAAATTCTTCTCGACGGTCGCTTGGAGGATGAGCCAGACGGGACAACGCCTGGACGAAGGAGGACGACACAGGACGAAGGAGGATGAAGCAGAAGAACGGGAATGGAGCAGCACGCCATCGTCGTCGCGGGATCCACTTCCGAAAGGGGACGAAAATTTGGACTTTATCTCGCGAGAAGCATCCCGGGTGTGGGACAAGCTTCTCTTGAGCTTTGGAGGGGTACAGAAGAGAAGGAAGGGATGAGAATTTCGTATGGAGGGGGTCTCCTTTTATAGTTGCAAGGAGTGGGGGCAAAATGGACATTACAACTTTAAAATAATAAATGAGGGGTCTTTAGTGATGGAGAAATCCGTCACTAAAGCCCCCAACGTGGGTGAAGCTCCCGAGCCCATGCACGCCTGCTCATCTGCTCGTGCGCGCAACGCATGCGCACGTTCAGCGATCCTCACGATCGGACGGCTTAAGTCGCACCTTCACCCGCTGCACTACGCGCCTGCCGCGTGCGATCGCGCGTCCATGCCGCGCGTTCAATCGCGTGTGAACGCTATCGGGCGTGCACGGCCGTCCGATCAAGATCCAACGCTTGCCCGCGCCCGATCGCCCGTGCCTTCCAGCCCTTCGCTGCAGCTCGAACCCACGCCCGCCGCTCGCGTAAGCGTGCTCGGCCGATGCGCTACGAGGCACGGATGGTCGAGTGGACTCTTTTAAGCGCGGCTGACCACAGCCATTGGATCAAGATCCAACGGCGGAGAGCGAGTGGGTGCGGGATCTTCAGAGGTTGCATGCAGCCGTTTGGGCGGCCGAGATGGCACCACGTGGCGCCATCTTGGCCGTCCATCTTTTGGAAGTTGTAGATGGTGCCACAGATGTTGGATTGACTCGATTTTTGCGTCGTTGGGGTGCGATCATCGATCCGAATTCATCCATGTGGTCGGATTTGTCATTTGAAGTACAGATTTACACCATCCTAGCCCTTGATCTTCTAGGGTTCCCCAATCACTATCTGATGCTACGGATGCTCGCTTAGGGCGATCTTGGAGTCGTTGAACTCCAATCGTTGCCCTGATCACATCCATACGGTTGTATCTTTGATCCGAGGCCTCGATAAAATGTTTGCCCTGTCCAAGCACATAAAAGGAGACAATTAACCTCCATTTTATTCAAACTACTCTAAATGCAGGATGATGCATGTTATGCAATATTTATATCATGAAATGCAATCCTATGCTTAAGAACATGCATAAATAGACATTTTAAGTAGTGTAAATGTGTTTACATCAGTACTCCAAAGTGGTAGGCCCAGAATCTAGGAAGGGTGGTCCCTTTTGAGACAGTGAGCTCAATTGTACAGAGCAAGCTGCCTCTCATAAAAAAGGACCCAGGTGCACCACTCATTTCGATTATCATAAATGACACCACCTTTCATCGTGCCCCTCTCAACTTAAGTGCCTCTATTAATCTCACTCCCCCAATTTTATTCAAGAAATTTCTATTCAATGATTTAAAACCTATTAAGGTTCAGTTTCAACTAACAGACTGATCTACAATTCAACCGTGGGGAGTTGTCGAGGATAGTATTGTCAACGTCTGGAATTGTTTATTTTCGGTTGATTTTCTAGTCCATGACAAAGAAGTATCTGGGGCTCTCAAAACTACCCCCATCATCCTTCGAAGAATTTTTTTGGCTAGTACAAAAACTAATATCAATTGTCATTTTGAGAAAATTGGTATAAATTGCGGTAACCAGACTATCTCATTAGATCTTTTCCAAGCTTCCAAAAAGTCCATTAATGATGAATTTTTGAGGACCCTGATAATAAAATGGAAGTAGTAATTGAGAAATCAATCAATTCCTACTCTACTTTGACCACCATTGATATTGATTCATATTCCAAATATGATTTTGTGGTCCAAGACATTTCAGATCAACTAGGGTTTGACTTTTACTCTTTTAAACTTCCTGATTTATCACCAAAAACATCCACACTAACGTCACCCACCCTGCATCACATTGACTTCTCTCCCCCTCCCGTTCCATTAGATCTACCACCTAACCCATCCAAGTTTGCCTTTCATCATAAATTCAAACCATGGCTAGACTTTGGTCATTCTTCTAATTTTTCATTTCATTTTGATCCCTATATCTTTACCAATCATCTTTTAAGGGATCCTGAGGAAGACGCTTTTCTTGAGGACATTAAAGTGTCCAATTATTTACATGTTCGTCTTCCGAGCATTGCAATTCACGCCTGGATGAATGACATAAAAGATAGCACTGGATGGGAGGTAACCCATCATTTTTCCCACTTTTCATTTTTCTAGTTCTTTTTTAGCGATTTTTTCCAATCCTGCTTCTGACCGCCTTCACCAAGGTAATCCCTTTTCCCTTCCAATTGCATGAAAGCATGCCACATCTTAAGCATGGGAGGGTGTTTTTAAATTTTGACGAACAAATCAGAATTTTCAAATCCTAAAAATATGCATTTTTTTCTTTTGAATGCATCTCATTATATAAAAATTGTAAAACTCTTCGAGGAAAATTATGAAAATCGGGACTAAGTTTGAGAGATTCATTTCAAGATACAATGGGATTTAATCTTTAACAAACTAGGGACTATAATGCAAACCCAATTCTAGAATTTTTGGGTCTATTATTAGACTAGATCAAGTATCTTTCTCTAAATTCCACCTGAGCTCATGATGATTCAGGTGACTTGATCTCTTTTTGCAACCGGGAAACTATTTGGCTTAGTTTTCAACCCAAAACTTGCATTCCTTGTGAAATTCTTATGTCAAATTTCGCACACAGCTAACACTTAAAAACAAATTAGAAAAATTAGAAAGGCCCCTTCTTTAGTCTCAATGAAATCTAAAGCAGATCATTGGTTTGTGTTCCCACTGCTGAGGAGGAAATGCCTCCTTTAAGGACACAATGTCAACATGTTACCGCCTCGACGCTGCTCTATATCTATATTTCATATCTTTAGATGGAGCATTAAGGCATATTTTTGCAACTGAAATGTCTTGGACGGTGCTCTACCCATAGCATCGGAGCAAGAGCTTGAGTTTGCTTGGAGCGCCCCTTTACACCGCATTGTGTTTTGTGATTATGAGCTCAGGGTGGTGTCATGGATAGTACTATCTCGAAGAACTGGTGCCAGATCTCCCTTGAGGATAGGTAATAGGAATGATGATCCTGTCACATCTATTTTAAGAGTAAGCTAAGAAGAAGCATGGGGGAGACAAAAAAAAAAGTTTTTATAAATGTTGGCTTTTCACAAGTGTAGACACAAGGTTTTAAAGGACATTGTAAGTTGCAAATCGGATTCAAGAGCCGGAGAAATCCTAACTACAAAAATTTCGAATCATCTGAATTAACTAGGGGCTAATTTGTGAATTTTTGGAGGATATATTGATCCCGATTGTCTAAATTTTGGATCCAAAAACAAATCTCGATATTGATCTTTAAAAAATCTTGTACCCCCTGTGTTTTAACCAACCATGGTCCCATGATCTCTTTCACCTTAAAAAAGTTGAAAAAAATTTGTTTTCCCAAAAATTCTATTTTGTAAAAATTTATTTTTCTAAGAGACTACAAAAGATAAGCATGGGGGTGTAATAAAGGCCAGTTTATCCTCATTCTTATGCCCTAAAACAAACCTACCTCTTATGATTTTAACTCCACAAATAGGTTTTTGGGCCGCATTTAGGCATCAATTAGGTTAGGCATGCATTGCATATTTTGTTGTGTTTTTGACACATCTATTTAAGTGTTAGGGATAAATAGAAAGTCAGATCCCTAAAACCCTAGCACTCAAGAAGGGAGAAGATGAAGAAGAAGCTCCTTTTAGCTAGATCCCATCTAGATCCAGTTCATCCCAACTGGCACCCAACTCATTCTAGCTAGATCAACTCATCCCTAGCTCCATTCAGCTCATCTCAGCTGAATGGTAGCTCTAGCTAGTTCACCTTAGCTCCATTCATCTCACCTTCGTTGGATGGTAGCTCAAACTAGCTAAAGTTAGTTGATCCTAGCTCCATTCTAGCTCCTCCAACTTAGAAGAGTTCACTAGAAGTTCAACCTGACTAGGTCTAGCTACCAACTAGACCTGGTCAGTTGGAGATGACCTTAGCTAGCTTAGACCAACTAAAGTTCAGCTCCTAGAGGCTCAACTCAGCCCAACGTAGTTGAGCTAAGCTACTTGACCTAAGCTAGCTATTCTAGCTAGCTCAGAAATCTCCAGGAAGACTAGACCTAGCTCACCTTAACTCACAACAGTAGAAGCCAGCACATCTTAGCTTGGCTTAGTAGCTACCAAAGAACTAACTAGCTAGGCCAGCTAAGTTAGCTCCTTGCAGCTCTCTTCAACAGCCACCAGCTCCAATGCAACTCAAGATAGCTTCCTCCAACTCATCACTAATAAGCTCATATTTGTGAGCTAATTAAATGTTTAAAGGCCTAAACGTTAAGGTAACACATCCATTTATTTAGCATGCATTAGGATGTAAATAGACTAATTTATATTTTTGACTTAATTACATAATTCATGCATTGCATTCATAATTAAAGGCATTTGGAATTGACTTAGAATGGCATGTAATTAGGCATTACATGCATTGATTTGTGCATAAATAATCCTAATCTTTTATTTTATTAATCTTCTCCTTCCGCAAGTAACCGCTCCACTTCCTCCTCCTGCGCCCATTCAATCTTCATAGCTACCAGCATTCACTTGACAGAAAGAGTGGATCTCCTTCCACCTGTTTGGATTTCAAATCCTTGTAGCCACAGCTACAAAGGAGTAGGAACGACTACCATTCACCACAGGCCACCACCCCATACCATCACCGTGCAGAGTGTCAAGCTCCAACCCACTTCACTACTATGGGCCTCCATCGCAGCGAGAACTTCGCTACTGTAGGCATGCAGGGTGACAGCCCGCACCACTGTTTGCTGAGTCTCGCAATCCATCACCGTGCTTCTTCTTCACCTACTCCATCACAGTGTCTCACACACTCAACCAACACATCACCACCACCAATAGCATACCACGCCCACACTTTGCAACCATCCAGATCGTCACTACTCATGCACGACGTGCAACCATTCGCATGCACAAGCTCCTGCAATGAGCGTCACCTTCTCCTCGCCATGCCTCCGCCTGCGTGTAGTAGAGGCCACGTGTATTCCAGTGCACATGCCTCCAGTGCGGGTGTCCTTGTGCTCCCCCTTGCATTCAATGCCTCTGCCAACGTGTAGCAACGTGCTTACTCGCACAGAAGCCACCTCCAGCGGTGCATGCCACCTTGCTGCTCACCCTCGCCTCTAGCCCTAGCATAGTCAGTAGCCACTTCGTGGCACCTCTCCAATAGCAACGCGCATTCAACAGCTCCAACACCTCCAGGAACATGCCGGGCCCCCACTCCGACCTCTTCTCTGACCGGCCACCTCTAGCCATGCTGTGCCTTGCCGCCACCACCGAAAGAAGCGGCCCAATGATGAGACACTCATCATGATCTCTAATTACCCCTAATTAACTAGTCTTCCTAGTTAATTAGCTAAGGTTATGAATATATAAGGGTTAATTATAGAATAAGGGATATTTAGTTAAGGACCTTAAAATAAGTTAAAAATGACATTTTATCAATTTAGATAATAATTGGACTCGAAATCCTACTAATCATTTCCTTAATTAATATGATAAGTAACTTAAATATAATGTATACCTTAGTATGTAATAACTTAAGTGATTTTACTTAATATAATAAATTAACCTAAAAAGGTCAAAAATGTAAATTCAAGGTGTAAACTTAATATTTACCTTATTTACTAACATATATAAAAAGTTGAAAAAGATTTAAGTTAAAATAGACCTTCAAAACCTGGGTTTACATTTTAATCCTTAATATTCATTACAGTCGGGTCCTTATTTCTCACATAGGTCATTAAGTTTTATTACTTCTAAGTCCCTCTTCGTCTTCTTCTTCTTCTTCTCCAGCCGAATGAACAGCTGGCGGCAGAGAGTCATCCCACCGCGCAATCACTGCCTTGCCGACATCATTCCTCTTTCCCCAAGCTCTTGCAGCTTGCGCTCACCACCTCCACTTCATCCATCGGTCTAGATTAATCGAGAATCCTATTTTTTAGTGGGAGATAACCTCACCGTCATCGGAGACGATGACGGAGGTTAAGCTCCTTGAGCTCCTTCTTCGGCCAAACCCCGCCTCTCTCTTCACCGCAAACTGCTATAAATACCCCCTCACACCTCTGATTTTAGGCAAGTTGGATCCCTTCCCTCTTCTAACACTACGGCTGACCTAATAGGCTATTCTTGCAAACCTTCGGTGATTCCCCATTCCATCTTCCGACTTCCTCCATCCATCTTAAGTAGCTGAGGAGATCCACCGTGGTCTTCCGCACCTCTGACAAAGGCGCCGACCCTAGGATTCCTCTGCTCCACCTCAAATCTGCCCACTGGAGATCTTTCTCCCACCCTCTGATTTCGTCGTCTGCCAAGAGATTTCGGCGGAACCCTATTGACCCCTTCATCCAGGTAACAGTAGACTAAGAGTAGGAGTAGGAGTAGGCTAGCTTAGTTAGTTAGTTTAATTAGTTAGGTTAGAGTAATTTCAGAATTTAGCTTCATCTCCTCCGACTCCGGCAAGTTCCTTGAGCTCGCCAGAGCTTTAATTTTGTCTTTTAATTCACTGTACACGTTCCTGTATCTTCCATGTTCACTTCTAATTCACTTAATCATTAATTAAATCACCTAAATGACTAATTCAAATCTCACCTTCATCGACTACTGACACTGTCTATGGTGACAGTAGTTGATCTAATTCCACCTTCACTGGGTTCTTTCATCACCTATCACCACTAATGAACCCTAATCGACATTATATTACCTATTATTATCATCTATAATTAAACACCTAAATCTTAATTAAGTTCCTGAGCTTGCTGTCCATGATGTCTCAGGAACAGTTCAAACTATAAATTAAATATATATTTATGAATAATAACATCTGTTCACTTGATTTATCTTCTCAATCAAGTAGTTAAATCAAGTCATGAGCTTAAACCACTCAAATCTTTAAGAAAATAAAACTACTGTCAAATCTTACATTTTAATGAACAAATGAAGAATTTAAAGTGATAATGAGGTTCCTTGTAACCTCAGGATCATTTCTGGATCAAAAATGGTTAATTTTGTTAATCTGTACATACAATTTACATTTTCTGGACTCACCAGAGCTCCGACGAGCTCTGGCGAGCCAAAGTTGTGTTGCAGCCTCTAGAACTTGCTAAGTAGCTCCAGAATAGTGTAATAAGGATTACTGATTATTTTAAAGAAATTTATTTGAGGATTTAACTACTGGAGCTATAGATTTGAACTTCTTCTTCCCCAACTTCGGCGAGTTGGAGAAGTCTGTTATCAAGGATTTGAGAAACATTTAAAGAGCTCTGAAGCTTCAGTGCGATGCACTGAAGCTATTTTAGCCCTCAAAAGATTGTAACAAACTCTGATTAATTCTGTCAAACACACACCTATTTTAGTTCAAGCGGCAAGCCTGAAACCCTAGAAATTAAGGTTAAAACATAAATCTAAAGATCTGAATGAGTTTCTGAGGTTGAGGAGACTCTGATTGAGGCATTAATTTCTTAGGAGGAAGCTTTAAATAGAAAGTTAATTTTCAAGCTTCCATAGTCAAACCTGAGTCTGATAATGGAGTTTTGAGCTTGAATTGAGGAATTGAGATGCGAAAACTGTTTCTGGGATCTTATTTGATGATTTGAAATTAATTAAAGTAAGCTCAGATGATGTAATTAGTGAAGATTTAGTTTCTGCCAATTTGGGTTACTCTTGAACCCAAACCAATAGAAGTATTATTTTGATGAAATTCAAACTTAAAACCTGCCCAGATTGATTTGTTATAACCCTTAGAATTAATCTAAATAGATTAGGAACACTTTTAAGTGTCTGTTGCACTTATTGAAATCTGAAAATCAATCTCTGAAGCTTTCAGAGAAGAGAAAAGCTTCTTTGCAGGTTCTGTAGGTCTTAAGAGTTTGAAACCTACTCTAACAGAAGCGAAATTTCTTATATAATATGTACAGACCATTTAATAGATGTGAGAAGTCCATCTGAGGGCTCTCTTGATTTAAAACACTTTCCAAGCTTTTGAAAACCTATAGAAACCCCTGATTTCATCTCTTAAATTGAAGAGTAAAACATCATTAAAACATTAAATTGACCCTAAAATTGTGTAGATTACCCTTAGAGCTTTCCAACAAACTTTAAATCATTCAATTTGGAGCTCTGGGTAGAAAGTTATGATTGTTTGAATTCGGGTCTGGATGAGTTAGGTTTGTCCTACCTCGGATATTCACGAGCGCACGCCTGGGGATAAAACCAATTTGTTCCCTTGGCTATGCAGTCGCCAGTGCTTGGCACACCAGTTTCGATTCCTTCTGATTTGATCTGAGCATTGTGTGTTCTGTGTGTGCGAGCTTATGCTTGTAGGTGTGCGCCCTTGGGGGCGTGCAGAAGTGATTGTGCCCTGGGAGGGCGAGTGTGGCCTAGGAGGTTGGGTTGAGCCGATGCAGCTCGAGAGTGTGAACCGATTAACAGATGAACCAAAACAAACCTAACTGAGATTAGGCGAGGACCGGGTAGGGTCTGGTCCCACCCTGATCTCAGGGTGCTGTGTATCCTCGAAATGACCTCGTTGCAAATAAAAAAACTTTTGGTTTAAAAAGTATAAAAACCCAGTTCAGCTGAAAGCTTAAGGAAAAGAGAAGCCGCTGAAGGATGCTAAGTGCTAAAGGAGAAGGCATAGGCACTAAGAAGTGTTAAGGAAAAAAGACTAAGGAACAAAGGAGAAAAACTAAGGGAAGAAGAGAAGGAGGATAAGAAGGCAGGAACAACACAAGAAAAGGTAAGAAGAAAGTGAGCTCGAGAGAAGAAAATAAAAGAGAGAAAGAAGAAGATTAGAGGCTGAAGAGATATGAAAATAAATGATTTTTCTCTTGCATAAATACTTTTTGTTCTTAAATGTAAAAAGGCATGCTTTAATTGGATAACTTTTTAATTGCCTTAATTTCTTAGAATGAAATAAAATTGAAAAAATTGGCATGTTTAGTTGTTAATAAAGTACACAGTTTGAGTAAATATGTTTTCATATGGAATTTTGCATATTCTTATAGTTTAAATATTTTGACAAAATTCATATTTTGAAAATTAAACTAGTTTTACCTCCTAAACTTAAAGAGATAAAAGAGAATTGGTGAATTTGGAGAAAATTATTATGCCTCCCAGTGAACAACCTGGACTCAACAGTAAAAATTTCTAAAATATTAGGTTAATTCAACCCTATACTACACAACCAACACAACTTTGAGTTAACCTAAGTGATTTCTTCTACTCTTAATTAAGTGAAATTAACTTAATTATTGAGTTGAGTGGAACCCACGTACCACCCGACAGCAGCTACCTCCAACGAGAAGCTCCACTCCAACCTCCACCTCCTCCGTGCATGGAGCTCAAAGTAAACTCCCCATTTTTTGCACAGTAACTCCTCTATTAGTTTTTACGACTCATGCCATTGCAAACTTTCATTTTTTGGATTTCATTATCATGGTGAATTTATGGGAACCTCCTTCATTATTTAGCTTATTAAACAAATCAATTTCTTAACCCTAATCTAAGTGGATTTCCATTCAAATCTTGGAAGATTCTTGCTGTAGGGTAAGCTTAATTTGTATTTACATTTAAGTGCCATTGTGAGGATTTTATTCTTATTATATTGTGGTACACATTACATTGAACGCCCTCCTACTTGGCTTAAATGCAATTTCAACTTGCACTTTTATTTAAACTCATATCTATGTGATTTTTTGACACAATTTCTTTAGGAAATCATTTGTGAATAATAATATTTAATTATCGCTAGTTTGTAATAGCCATTGCCTCCGTGTGGACATGACCTTCTCTTCTCGAGTGGTTTATTTTAATTGTTTTGTTAAGCGGTTTTCCACCACTTTGATACTAAAACGATGTGTTATTTTATGTGCGAAGCTTAACTGAAAGCAAAAATTGACTTATCAATCACCTCCAAAACCCTAGCTCCCCCTACCTCTACCCTACTCTCCACTAGCTAAGCTAGCTTAGCCAGCTTAGCTCGCCCACCTCCATTGGCAACCCAACCTAACACTAAAACCTATCGAGCCAAGCTCCACCAAATAGCCCTAAATGTAGTCCACCTAAGCTCCTAGTCCTAAACCCATTTTGGTGCCAACCCCTTCATGACCCTTCAACCCACTACCCCCACCAAACGACACCACAAAAGTGGTGCCGAGACCACCTACAACCACCCTTAAAGTTGGCGCCACTTTTTCCCTCCAAAACCCCCACATCCTAGCCGTACACCTACCCTACAAAGCCATCCCTACCCTACACATAACCCCCCTTCTAGAACCCTCCCTGGTGGTGCCAAAATGGAGGCTTCTCTTCAATTTTGGCACAACCTTTAGGTGCCCTTCCACCACATAACCACCACCTATGCACCCGTCAAATTGGGGCCAAAAACCCTCCACCATAGGATCACCTAACCACCTCTTGAAGCCCATTCTAGCTGATCGCATGTGTTTCGCATGTTAGAAATTGGGGTTACAAGCAACCCGTCGTCGTAATTGCAAAATTCGTGGTCAAATAAAATTTATATCGAAACTCTAAGGGAGTCCCGAGTCGAACACAGGGAGGCGATGTTTACTTTAACTGAAAATCGTGCTTCATTTTGTTTGTTTTTGGTATTTTAGGGTTTTGTTATTTTTTGTTTTTGAAATGAAAGACAAGCAATCACAAGATAGAGATGGAATCAAATGTGATGTATTGCATTAATGTCTATTACAATAATCTACGAAAGCATAAAAAGAGAGGGAGGTGAGAGAAAATCTCCCGAATCAGCTGCTCAATGAGATAATGGCACCTGGCGGAAGCTCGAACGAAGGAGGTGAGGAGCGGGACGATGGAGGTGAGATGCAGGAGGACGTCAGGTAGAGGAAAGCTTCAGTGTGGCTCTAGAATGGAGGTGAGAAGATGGAGATGATCTGCTACCGGAATAGAGGTGGGAGGATGGCTCCAAGGTGACTTATGAATGGGGATGGGAAGATGGATGAATATTTGGTGAGGCAGAGGTTCGCTACGCTAATAGGAGCCTTGGGAGCTTGAGAACAAGCTCTAACGAAGCATTGGTAGGCTTCCTAGAGCTTGGGAGTAGGTAGGAGTAGAGTAGGTAGAGATGGCTTGGAAGGGAGGGGGTGTAGGTCCTTTTATAATGGAGAAGAGGCAAAAAAAGGTATAGGATCATTAGTGACCTAGGCCATCACTAGAGGCGTCGCTGTAGATGGCTCATGCCCGCTCACGCCCACAGTTAGCTTTGCTGGCGTGCGAAGAATTAGCAACGACTGTAAGTGTTGCTGTAAGTCCAGCTCATGCGTCATTGGCGCTGTACTGCCCCCGTCTTTACCATGCACATGCATGGTCACTCGCTGATGCTACACTGTGTGCATCTCCGCACGTGCATGCGCATGGGTGACCTGGGCTGCACCACATGGTGCAATCTAGGTCGTCCATCTTCTTTTCATTGTAGGGGCTGCTACAGAGGTCGGATTGAGTCGATTTTCACGACGTTAGGCTGTGATCGTCGACCCAAATCCATCCATATGGTTGGATTTGTCATTTGAAGCTCCAAATTTTGTCACCTAGTCCCTTAGCTGTTGATCTTCCTCGGACTGCATATGGTGCTACGAGACTCCGATCGAGGCAATTTCAGAGGCATTGGACTTCGATCGCCGTCTTGATTAGATCCATATGGTTGGATCGTCAATTCGAGGCTCTGAAATAAATACCCTTCTCTCCTGACCACAAAAAGGATGCAATTAGCGTAAATTATGTACAATTACTCTAAATGCATAACAATGCGTCTATGCAATATTTATAACATGAAATGCAAATCTAAGCCTAGGAACATTCATGAATAGGCATTTTACCCCCAATAAATGTGTTTACATCATACCCCCATGTCAATCTTTTGCTAGTCCCTAGCAAAATTAAACTATATGCTATGTATAAAGGTAGAATTAGGATTAGATCGCTTAGGCCTAAGTCATTTATTAGCAATAAAAAATTTCAACTAAGGCCCTAAACTACGAAGACTCAACAGTACCTGGGTGTCTGCCAGAATGCAGACCGCCCAAGTCCTTGCCTTCTTTGAAAAGGGAAGATACATTTTATTTATTTTTCTTCTTTTCAAATTTTTTTACACTTTTGGAGTTTGAGAGTTATGGGATAACTTTTTATGGCTACTCGACCTGCCCAAGACTCGAAAAGGATTCTAAGTGCTAATCATCTTGTGAAAATGGTGAAAGACTCACTAGGCAGTCGTTAAAATAAACTTCGGATTTCTACGACCCTAGGTGACCTTGCCTAGAGGTTTATCCTTTTGAACGATAGCCTTCTCCCTACTTCCTTTATTTATGGGGTCAGCACAAGGGCGAACCCAATGTATATCTCCTCGATTTATTCTACTCCCCTACTTCTTCCCTAAGTGTTTTGGGAATTATTGTGCATTTTTTTGTGAGTTGGGTTCTGGACAACCGGCCGATGAGCTGTTACCTCCGACAACTTGCCAGCCATACTCATGCGATTAAGTGTGGTTTTATTTATTTTTTATTTTCTATATTTTCTTTTCTTTCTTTTATTTTTTTTTGTAAAGTAGGTGGCTTTCCTGATCTAAGATTTACCTAAAGGTAGTACAATGAAAATGGTCATGTGACTAGGCTCTGGATAACCGACCGATGAGCTGTTACCACTGACAACTTGCTAGCCATACCACCCTAGATAGTTCATTAGCTACCCAATTTCCAAAGAAACCACCGAAAAGTGAGTCAGTGCAAAAAAAATGTGTGTAGATGCTTTGGCCTAAAGTCCCCCCAAATCAGAGTGCGGGTTGATAAGTCGCATACTTATCATCCCAATTTATTAGCCAAATTAAAAATGAATTTTAATTGGCGAGGACTCGAGACTAAGTCCACATTCGAGTGGACACCCGGGCTAATTAAGCTCGAAGACCTAAAGATTCTAAGTGTTTAGGTCCTCTCGTATCATTTCCTAAAGTTAATAACTTCCAAATGCCTAAGTTCCTTTTTCCTAATTTCTTTCTTTTTATATCTTTTTTAAATTTTCAATTTTTTTTTTAATTTTATAAGAAACTGAAAGAAATTCTACAGAGTTAACATAATGTTTTCAGGAATTGATTATCCACCCCCATGCCTAAATGCTGCAATGCCCTCATTGTAAAAATAAAGACATGAAAAGGGCAGAGTAAACAGAATATTACCTGACTGTCATGAAAATCTAGTTAGCTCTGCAAAGAGAAGAGTGTATACACACGTGCTAAGTTAATGCCTTCAGCTAGGCATAACATACATACAAAGAAGAAATTGGGAATTCACGAGTGTGGGTTAAAATAAAAATAAAAAATTGATCCTCAAACCTGCCAACAGAATATGTCTATAGATGTGGACCAAGTTATGATGTAGACCCATGCCCCAAGGTCGAGTGGTTCTAACATTCTAGATGAAAATCACCTAGAACCAAAGGTTGTTGTGTTTGCAGGGCCGGGCCTGCAGTTTAATAGTGTGCAACCCAAGACCAAAGTGTTCAACAACAGGTAAAGATGGTTCAATAGATGCGGTTGTCCACTTAACATCTAACTCAGAAAAATAATCAGTTATTTCGAGTTTGAGTTGCACGTGAAAGATATTGTAAGGGTCCTGGTAGAAAGTAGGTGGTTTCACATCAACAGGAACTCTTAGATCCAAAATCAAAGTTCCCTCATAATTAGCTTCCCAAATTTTTAATTCCAACTTCCTATCCTCCGAAATCAATGTTTGTGGGACCTCCAAATCATTGTAAACCCCATCTAAAGTAGCCAAGTCCAAAAATTGTGGCTGAATTAGGATTGACATGGGTTTGGTGATCTCAAAAATATCATCATTCAATTCTTTAGGCTGTGTTTGAGGAATGGGGCTACTAATTGAATCATCAGGATTCAAATCGTCCAAGTTATCCCCAACTTGATCATAATCTTCAATGATCGGGCTATCAAATAGTTCGTCATACTCCTTGAGCCTGATTATCTCACTAGAATCCACTTCTTTGAGCTCAAGTGAGACTTCACTAAGAGATTCCTCACCCTCTGAATCGAAGAATCCATGATCCTCATTTATATATGTCTCGAAATCATATGTCATTTCATGGTCCATGAACACATTTTTCGTCATTCCCTGGCTTTAGGATCTCAGGTGATAAACTCGATTCATCCTCAAAGGGTTGCTCTAGACCAACCTGGTCATCTCCAATCTCATAATATGTATCCCCCTTGACAGGTGCCTGAGCAGGTTCAGACATTGGTTCTCCTGAAGGGGTTCATCTTGAGAATCATCCCAAGATTTGACTAGGGCAACCACAAATTTCATCCTCAACCACGATAATTTCCCAACAAGAAACTCACCCAGGTCCCCATCCCTAACACTTTGGAGCAAACCAAATAAAGAACTATTAAGTTCACTAATCATTTTGATCATAGCGTCTAGAGCTTTAGTGCATGGTGTTGGCTGAGCTTCTAAAGATTGTATAGTGTTCCATAAATTAGCCAACACCCTATCTTGGATCTAGTTCACCTGAACTAACTGGTTTGATTCAGGTTTGGGTGGGTTTCGGTTAAATCTAGGGGAGTCAAGATGTTGAGGTTCTCGGGTCCCTCCCTGAAAGTAGGTCGTTCTAGGTTTCCAAAGGATGGTGGCAACATATATTCAGTGGAATACTAGGGAAGTGTTATAATCATTATATCCTTCCTGATTGTAGATCGAGTTGGTTTGATCATCAAAGGATGGAGATCCATAATCATTGTAGCTCTGGGAAGGATAGTAATCATAGTCTTGTTGTCCAGGGTTAGGCCTTAGACACTGAGGTCCTTATTCATATCCCCAATCAAAGTCATCTCAGCTAGTGGATGGGTAATTACAAGTCAAGTCGGGATAGTAATCATCTTGGGGATAAGTGGTGGTAGGAGGATAAGATGTGAAATGTGTGTAGGATGTGGAAGGGTACATGGTAGAAAAGGAGGGAAAATGGAGAAGAAAAAAGGTGCCCTGCAATACAATCAACCAAACCGATCCTTATGTGGGTAGCCTAAAGACCTACAGACTCCCAAGACCCATCCTGAGATTAGAAATGATTTGGTCTACTTTTATCCAATCAATCCAACCAGTTAAAAGGAGGGATTGAGAAGGTTCTTCCTTTGGCTTATGCCTCTAGTTCCTAGTGTACCCCCCAGCTGCGATCATTTGATGGTACTCCCCTAGCTAGACATCAGATGGACCAGCAAAAGCCGATTAATTGAAAAAATCTCAATCTGAGCCCTGAAGAGCGAATCAATCCTTAAGGCCAACATCTACTCAATCTTAGTTTGGCTTGGGATGTTCGTGCTCTTGGAATGTGATGGGCTGTTAAGATGGGTTGTGCCCTTAATGATCAGTTGAAATGTGTGTGCGTGTACAACCAGGGTTTGCAAACAAGGTTATTTGATGATGTGTCTTTTAGGATTTTACCTTACTTTGTAGCTTTAGGGTTTAATTCTTAGGTTGGTTCAATCAAGGTTTAGTAGAGCACTCCAAGTTTTGAAAACACAGGTGATGATATGTTCCTTCAAAAATCAAAAATAATGTGGAGTGCTTGGTTCAGCCCTAAGAATCAACCCTAAGTGGCAAGCTACTGATGAATCACTTTTAATTTGAGTGGTGCGGCCAAAACAAATCAATCAATTGGCCTATTCGCACCATAGATTAAGGCAAACAATGTCTTAGCCTAGTCAGATTTCTACTTTTGAGTTGAAGTGTACCAGGTCCACAGGTTAGGTCCCAGTCAAGTAGTAGAATAAAAGTGGAGTGGTGCACCTTAAGTCGAGAGTTGTGAGTGTTAAAGTGTGTCTCTTTTAGAAAAATCCCACAATCAGATAACACTATTTTTATTATTATTTTTTTATTTATGTGCATGGTGAGGTTAGTGGAGGTGACAAACAAACAACCAAATCTATCCTAAGGTTTATAAAAAGCACCTAAGTTGATTTGGGTTTGAGTTTTTAGGTTATGGAACAAAAACTAAGGTAGGGGTGGTGTGGGGGACACTTACAAAGCAGTCTACCTGCACTTTACTCCAATCTACCGCACTTGGATCTCCATGCCAGGGTACCTGCAAGACAATAGATTAGAGATAATTGAGGTTAGTGGTATGTAAATGCAAAGAAGCATAAAAAATAATAAAGTAAATTCCATTGCCTCCCCAGCAATGGCGCCAAAATGATCGCACGTGTTTCGCGTGTTAGAAATCAAGGTTACAAGTAACTCGTCGTCATAGTTGCAAAACGCATGGTCAAATAAAAATTATATTGAAAATCTAAGGGAGTCCTGAGTCGAACATAGGGAGGCGACGTTTAGTTTAACTGAAAATCGTGCTTCGTTTTATTTGTTTTTGGTATTTTAGGGTTTTGTTATTTTTTTTGTTCTTGAAATAAAAGACAAGCAATCACAAGATAGAGATGGAATAAAATGTGATGTATTGAATTAATGTCTATTACAATAATCTACGAAAGCATAAAAAGAGAGGGAGGTGAGAGGAAATCACCCGAGTCGGCTGTTCGGTAAGACGACGGTGCCTGGCAAAAGCTCGTATGAAGGAGGTGAGGAGCGGGACGATGGAGGTGAGATAAAGGAGGAAGTCGAGTAGAGGAAAGCTTTGATGTGGATCCAGAATGGAGGTGAGAAGATGGAGATGACCTGCTACCAAAATGGAGGTGGGAGGACATCTCCAAGGCGACCTATGAATGGGGATGGGAAGATGGAAGAATATTTGGTGAGGCCGAGATTTGCTACACTAATAGGAGCCTTGAGAGCTTAAGAACAAGCTCTAATGGATCGTTGGAAGACTTGCTAGAGCTTGAGAGTATGTGGGAGTAGAGTAGGTAGAGATGGCTTGGAAGGGAGGGGGTGTATGTCCTTTTATAGTGGAGGAGAAGAGGCAAAAATAGGTATGGGACCATTAATGACCTCTAGGCCGTCGTTGGAAGCGTCGCTGTAGACAACTCATGCCCGCTCAGTCCCACAGTTGGCTTTGTTGGCATGCGAAGAATTAGCAATGGCTGTAAGCGTTGCTGTAAGTCCATCTCATGCGTTGTTGGCGCTGCGCTACCCCCATCTTTGCTGCATGCGCGCATGCTCACGCGCTAGCGTTGCGCTATGCGCATGCTCGTCTCCGCGCGCACGTGCAGTGGCACATGCGTGCGCATGGGCGGCCTGTGCTGCACCACATGGCATAACCTGGGCCGTCCATCTTCTTTTCATTGTAGGGGCTGCTACAGAGGTTGGATGGAGTCGATTTTCACACTGTTAGGCTGCGATGGTCAACTGGAATCCATCTGCATAGTTGGACTTGTCATTTAAAGATCCAAATTATGTCACCTAGTCCCTTGGCTATTGATCTTCCTCAGACTGTATATGGTGCTAAGGGACTCCGATCAAGGCTATTTCAGAGGCGTTGGACTCCGATCGTCGTCTTGATCAGATCTGTACGATCGGATCGTCAATCAAAGGCTCCAAAATAAATACCCTTCTCTCCTGAACACAAAAAGGATGCAATTAACCTAAATTATATGCAACTACTCTAAATGCATAATGATGCATGTGATTGCACCGCAAAAATACTCCTGTAATTGTGCCATCTTGTGTTATTTCCTAGCAGTACCAATGCATATTAGGTCTCCAAGTTGCATTGCAAAAATACATGCATGCATGCATTTAATTAAGAGGGGAGGAGAGTGAAATAAAATGTCCTCGCAATTACATTTTTCCTCAAGTGCTTCCTCACAAATTTCCATCTCCATTTTTATTTCTTTTTGATTTTTAAATCTTTCTCCCCGCGGCTGCATGCAACACCTTTCTTCCTCGCGCGCCATTCCCTGCTCTAAATCTTCCCTACGGCTGCTCTCCCTGCCAGGCCATACCAGCCTCTCCCTGCAGCCACATGTGAGCCATGCACAGCCAGGGCATGGCTGTGCATGCTCTTCCTCTCCATTATATAAGACCACGGCTCCATCCTTTGCAAGCCAGCCTGGTCCCAACCAAGAAAAATCCACCTGCAGCTTCTTCTCCAAGCCACCGTCCTCTCCTCCATTTCCCTCCATACGCCACCCTCCTCCTCCGAGGAGACACCCGGCGGGCAGGAGCTCTCACTGTGGTGCACACCACCACAGTGAGACCACCACCACCCAGCTCTTCAAAGAGCCGGTGTGTGTGGTGGCTCTTTTCTAGTTTTTTTTCCATTCCAACACCTGCAGCCATGGCCGCAAGCTTCAAGGTCTGAAGCTCAAAGTGTGGCGGCAGCAGTAGCAGCAACTACCCCACTCCTTTCCGTGCATGCCTGTAGGCCGCCTTCACCTTTCCTCGCGCGCCTGCAGGCGCCTCCGCCTTCGCTTCTTCGCTCTGTCTTACACTCGCTTCCGCCCGCAACCGGCCTCTGCATGCCTCTACAGCGGCCGGCCAAGCACCCTAGAACATCCTAGCAGTGCCCGCGTCGCCCTCGCCTTCCCCCGCACACGCCATCTCCCTCTCCGCGCACTCTGTTCCGAGCTTCTCCACGCCTGCAACCGGCCGGCATAGACCTTCTTCCGCATGTGACAGCCACACTCACACCACCTGCAGCTCCTGGCTATGCGGTGCGGACGACCACTGTAGCCACTGTTCATGCGAGTCTGCGCAACACTGTGGCAACAGCGGGGTGACCGGAAAGCTTCTCACTTTACCAGTCACCCGGCACGCCGCAACCGGTCCTCGCTCGTGCATGCGCCCGCCTGTGCATCTACCCCAGCGTCGCCCGCAGCAGCCCACGTGTCTGCTTCGCCAGCTCCCTTCACAGGCGCCTGCGAGCGCTCGCTCCAGCGTTTGCGCAGCACGATGCGCTGCGTCTCCTCTCCGTGCCCTTCGCCCCCCCAGCACGTGCTTGTCTGCATGCATGCGCGCCTGTGCGCGAGCTTGAAGTCCTCAGACATCGACCCTAGTCTGCAGACGCCTTAACCTCCAGCCATCTCTCCCGCTCTCTCTCTCTCTCTCACTCTCTCTCACAACACTCACAGCACTCTCTTCACCGACGCTTACACACACATACACACACTTCCACACACACACACACACCTATACTCTATTATATACATATATATATACATATACTTATATATATTAATATATTTACATATATTTATATTCATATATATATATATACATATATATATATACTTATATTTATACATATAGTAGTACCTATATACTTATGTATTAGTATACATACATACATATATATATATATATCTATATACTTATATATATACATATACATATATATATATATATAATTATATCTTTATATATAGTAGTACTTATATAACTAAGTATTAGTATACATATACATATACATATACTTACATATATCTATATACTTATATATATATACATATATATTTACATATATACATATACTTATATATATATATTTATACATATATCTATACATATATTTGCACTTATATAAATATGCATTAGTCTATATGCATATACACATATATATATATATACATCTACATATATATATTTATACATATATATCCATATAACTATATATACATATATACATATCTAGCTACATGTACCTATATATACATATATTATTATATATATATTTATACATATAAATATATAGACATCTATATAGTATTATATACATACATACATACATAGATATATATATATACATATATCTATCTATATATATATACATATATACATATATATATACACACATATATATATACATATATATACCTATATATAACCATATATACATATAGATATATTTACATATATACATATATAGATATATTTTCACATTATTTACCATACGGAATATCTGCACCAGTTGCTAATACTCCCCGATACACGCGTACAAAAAGCGTGGTTACATACATCTTCCACCATCCATCCCACAATCCACGCGGCACCTAGTCCTGTTGGTTCGTCTCTCTAAACAACGACCGACTTGACACTGTGCTACACTCCATCTCCGCCTCCACCCCCACCCCCACCCCTTTATATACATAATATATACCTTTATATATATACTATATTTCCTTTATTTCTATTTCACTTTCCTGTTAGTAAAAAGATAAAAAATATATAAAAGGGAAAAGATAATCTTTGACTTGCAGGGACTCCGTCTTTCGAATTGCAAGACCCATTTTGGAACCCTGTTTTGGGTCGAAGCCAAGAACCCAATTTTGAGGGTGTGCCTCAAGGACAAAGATTACCAGAAAAAAATCTAAATGAGAAAAACACCAAAAACACAATAAACGAACGGAAGAGACTCGTTATAGGAAAGGTGTAGAAACTTAACTTGTAACCCCACTTCCCTGGGTTCAACCCTAGGCCTAAAAGTGACCAAGATAAAATCAAATAGGCCAGGTTAAAAATTTTGTAAAGAGATGGTTAGGTCTGATTTAGGTTAGCCACTATACACACTTCAACGATAAAATCATCATATTAACAACCTATCCGGGCTCGACACCATACTCTTTTCTGGCGCCGTTGCCGGGGAAGTGTGCCTTTAAGTAAGTTTCTATTCAATTCCTTTCAATTTTTCTCTTCTCTCTTCACGGGTATTTTTGTTTTTTGCTGTGCAGGTGAACCTGTTGCAAGGAGAAGACAAGCAGACAAAGTCCGGAATGTGGGTAGATCCAAGGCGGGAACGAGAGCATGAAGACGCCGACACTGCATTGGAGCTCCACACACGTTGCTGAACAAGTAGGTTTTCTTTTCTTAGCAACTAGGGTTAACTTGTCACCTTAATAAAAAAAAAAACTAAAAAAAAAAAACTAGAAAAACTTCTTGGGATCTTGTGGGGAAAGTGGACTAAAATTTACTTGTTTGATTGATTGTCTTCACTCCCACCGCCCTGCGATTTCTTGCCTTCGCATAGCGAAAATCTAAGAATCTTGATTCTTGAATTTTTCACCGTGTGAAGTATTCTTTGAGGCAAACACAAAAAGATTGATTGCACCCCTCTTTGCCTCATTTACCTGCAAATTTGTGATCACATTTTTGTTGGGGAGACTTGGAATTGAGTTGATTCCAACCCCACCATGACTTTTCAACTTGCCTCAGATTCGATCCTGAGTGTTTCAACTCCCAACAAATTGATTTTCTTTATCTTTTGGTTGGGCCTTGTGTGGAAATCTTTTTGGTGATTGGGAGCACTTGAATTGAAGTGCTTTGGCTCCCTTTCACACTAATTTAAAATTGATTCGTGCATCCACACATAGAAATCTCCATTTAGGGTAGCCCATTGCATTTTAGCATGCATTAACTAATTGACATTAAAGAAGGGTTTGTTGGGCTTAGCAGAAAACTTGTATTCTCTCAAAAACCCAGAGATTGGTTGAATTGGTAATTTAGAGAAATCCTAAAATCCATACAACTTAAGGCTGAACTCTAAAAATCATTCACCAATTAAGAACTTCAATTCAGGGAGATTTCCCCGTTGCATGCTTGTTTTACTCACTCTCTTAAAATCAATCACTTGGGCCTTACCCGTAAAAAATGCGCTTCACATTCCAAAAGCACTTGACCCTAAGCCTCTAACTAAAACTGGTAGTAACTTGACCCTTCCTAAGGATTGGAGGTCTAACTACCTGCATGTAGCGGCTATGTGCTGGTGAGAGTTCCCGTGTGCTATCGAGTGTCTAAGACTGGGGCAAACGGCCATTCAATCTGGCTCGGTGGTTCCGCGGTACTCACATTCGGTTCCGTAGTCCGTGATAGTAGGTAGCTTAGATCTTTAGGTCTAAGGGCACACTATAGAGGTTAGGAATTTGATTGTATTGATTTGTCATCAAGTGTACCTTTGCAGCGTTGTTTCTCTCATCTATTTTCCCTTCTCATCTCCACAACTCTTCCTGCGGTAGTGCATGTTTGGGAGGAGGTCACAAAACCCTAAACTGTTTGAATTGCCTGATAAATTTAGAAAAGGAGCTGAATCGTCCTCCTCCTCCACAAACATGGCAAACACCCCCACCTCACCACTTCGTCACAATTCCAATTCTTCCAACACCAGGCTTATCCCGAGAAACCCTGTAAGACCTTCCTTACCAAGTGTCGTGCCGAGCGACTCGGTAAGTCATGTGGATCTGGCTTCTGCAAGCCAGTATTTCGACATGGAGGACCAAGCCTCTGTGTGCTCGAACGCATATTTACATGCGGACACGTCTTCTGGCATAGAAGATGCTTGCGCCCTGGGGAACAACCCGTTCTCTGCCACGTATAACCCAGGGTGGAGAAATCATCCAAATTTCGCATGGCCCAACAACCCACAACGCCAAAACCCCGCGAGTGGACCAATGCGACTGTCCGCACCCGTCATCCCAAGGGCCCAGTCTAATCCTATGGTCACTCTTGATATCCCCATTGCGAACCCGCCATCAGGCCCTTGCGTATCGCAAACAAAACACGCATCAAGTCCTCTTGATAAATTGATGCGAATGACGACGGAAATGTCAAAGCGCCATAAAGAGAACATGACCTCTCTTCAACACCAATTGGCACAGTAGAATGCTAAGATCAGTCAACTACGCATGGTGACTCGATCTCAGGGCACTCTTCCCACCCAACCTGTCCCAAACCCACGAAATTTCGTACCCTGTGGTCCTCAACCACAGGTACGACCTTCTCAGGGGCAGGTTAATTAGATTCTGCAAGCTCCGAGCATTCCACCGGGATTTTAGGCTAATCCCGCTGCAGCACAGCACTCTTATGTCCCCATTGCGAACCCTCCTCCGCTGTATGATCCCACTAGACCTGCATAGTCCAATGCTATCACTACGAGGAGTGGTAAGCAGACCGTAGATCCGCCTCGACCTGATCCTAGCCCATCTTCTTCTTCATCGCCCTCTCATTCGGGATGCACACCACATTCGCGAGAGGACAATACACACAAATTGTTGCCAGAATCAGTCCCATTCCCTGAGGCTCTACTGAGGGAGCCAAAAGGCAAAATGAAAGATACATAGGCCTTTGATAACCTGCGTAATTTGTTCAGGGATGTAGAAATCAAGGTACCCCTGCTCGAGGCTATCGACCACATACCTACTGTCGCCCGATTTTTCAAAGACTACACAACACCCAGGCGACAGTCAAAGAAAACCAAAAATCCGGTGGTTCTCTCACCTCATGTGAGTTGTGCTATACTGTTAAATCTACCACTGAAGTAGAAAGATCCAAGCACACCGCTTACTTCCTGCAGCATCCAAGGCTGCAATTTTAACCGTGCCCTACTTGATCTAGGGTCTTCCATAAATCTTATACCGACCATCATGCTCGAAAAATTTTCCTTGGGAAATCTAAAACCCACACCTGTCACATTACAGTTGGCAGATCGTTCTATCAAAATCCAGACTAGTGTGGTGGAAGACGTGGTGGTAAGGGTCAATAGTCTCTGTTTTCCTATTGACTTTCTCTTTTTAGATATGGAAGTTCCTAGCTCACTTTTTGATTGTCCGTTCATCCTTGGTCAACCTTTCTTGGCCACAGCCTGCGCCCTTATCGACTGCGAGTCGGGCTGTATTGAGATTGCCGTTGGATTTGAAAAGCTCAAGCTTAACATCTTCAAGGCAGCCAATAACTTTGATTGCGATTGTATCGAGGATGACACATCTGACGAGGACATGGCCATCAGCACATGTATCAAACCAATTGGGACCTATTCTGATTGCTGCGAATTGCCTATAAGCTCTGTCGACTGCCTGACCAAACATATTATGACGTTCCCCCATCCCTCCCTTGTCCTGTACCTTCTCTTGGCCAGACTTCTGATGAGGTTTTCTCCACTTCCCATACCTCGTGGTCTGAGTCATATCCGGGCTGCTCACCGTCGGTCCACACTCTGGAAGACCGGATTGCCCTTTCTTTCCAGCTAAGTCAGGCAAATTTCCAACTCCACACTGGGACCTTGAGCCCACATCTTACTCACTGGGGTTATTCCCTTTTGGATCCATCTATCAAAGAAGCCCCTCTTCTTGGCCAATCTGAGGGCCAATTGCTTCCTCCTGACCTATTTTCTATTCCGCCTGGGACACTCTCATCCCAACAAATGCCAGATCTTTCACCACCCACCCTACCACCCTTCTGTATACCCTACACTTCAGCTCTCGTTACCCGATCTTTCATCCTTTCTCTACCCTTCCCTGCATGCATATGAGGACATAGCATTATTTGGCATGGGGGGTTGGATAGGCATCCACAGGATCTGGGTATTTTATGGTATCATGCAGTTTCCACCCATTTATAAATATGCAAGAAAAAGAAAAAAAAATAATATATATATAAATAAATGGTGTTTAATAATGATCTGAAAGCTGAAACAAAAAATACAATAAGTGTTTATATGGATATTCAACCTCTGTTTTGAAGACTTTCCAGGCCATAGAAGCTTGATTCGCTCAGGCTCAACTTAATTCACTTGAGCATTGACAAGATAGATTGGAATCTCTCCTAACTAAGGATGTATTCTTGTACCTGAGATACCAGTACAGGATCTGTTGGTTTGCTTTTACTTGAGAGCTTAAGTAAACTTGGTTCACACTACACATAACAGGAAAGACCAGGTGAACATAAGATCCAACCCTAGTGTTCATTAGGGAAGGTGGAGTCCTTACCTGTGCATGTAGGTAGAATTTTTATCCCAGGTTTTAGTCTTGTGTTTAGGAGAAACTCTTTCTACCAAAAAGAAACTCTCCCACCAAAAAGAAAAGTGTGCTCCTCCAAATAAAGTTGTAAGAGATATACTGACACATATTTTAAAAAAAAAAAAAAGTTGCAAATAAGTCAATATATCTCACAAATGTCTGTAAAATCTTCGCCCTACAAGAAGTTCTTTAGGGCAGGTCACAAATACCTTATTTTCCTTTAAGCCACAGAAATCAGAAAATAGGAGTTGAGTTTTTCGTCATCTTCTTAAGGGTCAATCCGAAAACATGAGTTGAAACTGGGACCAACTCGTACTTAAAGATTCGTGAAACCCTGGGCTTGAGTCTTAATGTTCATCTGGTCAATCTTGATCCTTCACTAGGCACAAGCCATAATCTCTTGAGCTCTCAAGTACGGCAAAAACCTACTGGATCCTAGAAATCATACTTAAGGTTTAAATATCAAGAGTCCTGGTTAGTCGGGAGATAATCTATGTCATATGAGACTTATAGTACTGGCAGTCTTCTCTAGAATTGGTTCTCACAATATCCAATAATAAACACACCTATATCACCTCAGAAGAAAATCTTCAGCTTAAGATCATTTCTAAATACTATTTTGCTAGGGATTAGCAAAAGATAGGCATTAGGGTATGATTGCACCGCAAAAATACGCCTACAATTGTGCTATCTTGTGCTATTTCCTAGCATTACCAATGCATATTAGGTCTCCATAGTTGCATTATAAAAATACATGCATGCATGCATCTAATTAAGAGGGGAGGAGAGTGAAATAAAATGGCCTCGCAATTACATTTTTCCTCAAGTGCTTCCTCACAAATTTCCATCTCCATTTTTATTTCTTTTTTATTTTTAAATATTTCTCCCCGCGGCTGCATGGAACACCTTTCTTCCTCGTGCGTCATTCCCTGCCCTAAATCTTCCCTGCAGCTGCTCTCCCTGCAAGGCCATACCAGCCTCTCCCTACAGCCGCATGTGAGCCATGCACAGCCAGGGCATGGCAGTGCATGCTCTTCCTCTCCTGTATATAAGACCATGGCTCCATCCTTTGCAAGCCAGCTGGGTCCCATCCAAGAAAAACCCACCTGCAGCTTCTTCTCCAGACCACCATCCTCTCCTCCATTTCCCTCCATACGCCGGCCCTCCTCCTCAGAGGAGACACCCGGCGAGCAGGAGCTCTCATTGTGGTGCACACCACCACAGTGAGACCACCACCGCCTAACTCTTCAAAGAGCAGGTGGGCGTGGTGGCTCTTTTCTAGTTTTTTTCCGTTCCAACACCTTCAACCATGGCTGCAAGCTTCAAGGTCTGAAGCTCGAAGCACGGCGGCAGCAGTAGCCACCCCACTCCTTTCCGCGCAAGCCTGCAGGCCACCTTCACCTTTCCTCGCGCGCCTGCAGGCACCTCTGCCTTCGCTTCTTTGCTCTGTCGTATGCTCACTTCCGCCCACAACCGGCCTCTGCACGCCTCTGCAGCAGCCGGCCAAGCACCCCAGAACATCCCAGCAGCACCTGCGTCGCCCTCGCCTTCCCCCGCTCACGCCATCTCCCTCTCCGCGCCTGCAACCGGCCGGCGTAGACCTTCTTCCTCGCACGCCAGCCCGCGCGTGCCAGTCGCGAGCTAGCCACACTCACACCACCTGCAGCTCCCGGTTGTACGATGTGGATGACCACTGTAGCCACTGCTCACACGAGTCTACGCGACACTGTCGCTACAGTGGGGTGACTAGAAAGCTTCACACTTTACTGGTCACCCGGCGTGCTGCAACCGGCCCTCGCCCGTGCGCACGCCCGCCTGCGCGTCTACCCCAGCATCACCCGCACCAGCCCGCGTGTCTGCTTCGCCAGCTCCCTTCGCGTGCGCCTGCAAGCGCCCGCTCCAGCCTTCGCATAGCACGGTGCACTGCGTCTCCTCTCCGCGCTCTTCGCCCCCCTAGCGCATGCTTGTCTACGTGCATGCATGCTTGCGTGCGAGCTTGAAGTCCTCAGACGTCGGCCCTAGTCTGCAGACGCCTTAACCTCCAGCCATCTCTCCCGCTCACTCTCTCTCTCTCACTCTCTCTCACAACACTCACAGCACTCTCTTCACCGACGCTTACACACACATACACTCACACTTCCACACACACACACACACCTATACTCTATTATATACATATATATATACGTATACTTATATATATTGATATATATATACATATACTTATATACATATATACATATATATACTGATATATATATATATACTTATATTTATACATTTAGTAGTATCGATATACTTATGTATTAGTATACATACATATATACATACATATATATATATATATACTTATATATATACATATATACATACACTTATATACATATACATATATATATATAATTATATCTATATATATAGTAGTATTTATATAACTAAGTATTAGTATACATATATATATATATTTACATATATCTATATATTTATATATATATATACATATATATTTACATATATAAATATACTTATATACATATATATATATATGTTTATACATATATCTATACATATATTTGTACTTATATAAATATGCATTAGTCGATATACATATACACATATATATATATGCATCTATGTACTTATGTATATATATACATATATATCCATATAACTATGTATACATATATACATATCTAGCTACATATACCTATATATACATATATTATTATATATATATATATATACATATAAATATATAGACATCTATATAGTATTATATACATACATACATACATATATATATATATACATCTATACATATATCTATCTATATATATATACATATATACATATATATATACATATATATACCTATATATAACCGTATATACATATAGATATATTTACATATATACATATATAGATATATTTTCACATTATTTACCATACGGGGTATCGCGAGAATATCTGCACCAGCTGCTGATACTCCCTGATTCACGCGTACAAAAAGCGTGGTTACATACATCTTCCACCATCCATCCCACACTCCACTCGGCACCTAGTCCTGTTGGTTGCGTCTCTCTAGACGACGACCGACTCGACACCGTGCTACACTCCATCTCCGCCTCCACCCCCACCCCTTTATATACATAATATATACCTTTATATATATACTGTATTTACTTTATTTCTATTTCGCTTTCCTGTTAGTAAAAGGATAAAAAAAAATATATAAAAGAGAAAAGATAATCTTTGACTTGTAGGTACTCCGTCTTGCAAATAGCAAGACCTGTTTTGGAACCCTATTTTGGCTCAAAGCCAAGAACCCAATTTTGAGGGTATGCCTCAAGGACAAAGATTACCAGAAAAAAATATAAATGAGAAAAACACCAAAAACACAATAAAGGAATGGAAGAGACTCGTTATAGGAAAGGTGTAGAAACTTAACTTGTAACCCCACTTCCCTGAGTTCGACCCTGGGCCTAAAAGTGACCAAGATAAATCAAATGGGCCAGGTTAAAAATTTTGTAAAGAGATGGTTAGGTTCGATTTAGGTTAACCACTATACACACTTCAACGATAAAATCATCATATGAACAACCTATCCGGGCTCGACACCAGCGTGCTATGCAATATTTATAACATGAAATGCAAATCTAAGCCTAGGAACATACATGAATAGGCTTTTTACCCTCAATAAATGGGTTTACATCACTAGCCCTATACCTAATCTCCATTCCAACCACCACTCTCCACATCTATAAATACCCACCTAACTACCACCAAAAAAATCATCTCTTCCATTAGTTAGGTTCCACCCATACCACCTTCATCCATGGTAAGGAAGAAGAAGATCAAGGGAGCAACCTACCAGCCACCTTGGTGCCTTCTTCCTCTCTCTCTTCTCCCTTAGCCATGCCAAGGCGGAGATCTTCTCAAAGGAGAGATGGCCAAGCTTTGAGGAGGAGCAAGGTGGTTGATGCCAACCTTGGAGGAGAAAGCTTAGAGAACTACTTGAACAAGCCAAGGGGAAGCCTTTTTAAGTGCAGGAGCAACCGCACTTGGAGCAAGGCTATCCAAAGCTCTGTTAGATGATCCCATCTCTTCTTTGTCTTTATATGTTTCTTGTATTAGCTAGTGTGCTTTTATTTTCATGTTACAAGCATTCCGCTACATTCCGACTAGTTACTAATAATACAAGTTACAAATTGCCTTCCAAGTTCATGTCTTTATCTTAGTGTGTTTCTCATGTTATTCTAGTGTGGTGCGATGAGAAGCTCATCATGGTCTCTAATTACCCTTAATTAACTAGTCTTCCGAGTTAATTAGCTAAGAATATGTGAATATGTGGGTTAATTAATAAATAAGGGATAAATAGTAAAGGACCTTAAATTAAGTTAAAAATGTTGTATTATCATCCAATTAATATTTTTAATAATATAATTAATAATTGGACTTGAGATATTACCAATTATTCAACTAATTAATATGTTAACTAACTTAAGCATATTATACACCTGAGTATGTAATAAGTTAAGTAACATTACTTAATTAAATAAATTAATCTAAAAAGGTCAAAAATGTAAATTCAAGGTATAAATATAATAATTGTCTTAATTATAATCATATATAAAAAGTTGAAAAAGATCTAAATTAAAATAAACCTTGACAACCTGAGTTTACAATTTGGTCCTTACATTTTATTCCAATCGGGTCCTTATTTTCCACTTAGGTCCTTAGGTTTCACTACAAACAGGCCCCTGGACTTCTTCTTCTTCTTCACCCGACTGAACCGCTGACAACTGAAGGTGCAACCACCGCTTGATTACTACCGATCCGATGTCATCTCTTCTTCTAAAAGCTCCTGGAGCTTGCGCTCACCATCCCATTTTCATCCACCAATCTGGATGGCACCTGTACACTAATTTAGGGTTGGAGATAACCTCACTGGAGTCGGAGAAGACACTGGTGGTTATCCTCCTCCTAGCCACAATTGCATCCAGATTTCACCTCCTTCTTAGTCACCATCGACTATAAATACCCCTTGACCCCCCTGATTTCTAGTAAGTTAGCTCCCTTCCCTCTTCTATCACTGAGTCGACCCAATAGGCTATTCACTCCGCAACTCCGGCAAACTTCCACCACTTCATCCGACTTCCTCCATCCATTTTTATTAAGTTCTAGAACTCCACCATAGTCAGCCGCATCTTCTGACGAATGCTGACTAGGAGATATCCTCTACTTCATCTCACAATCGCTATCGGAGATCTTCTGACAACCCTCTGATTTCCTCCTCCGTCATGAGCCATCGACAAAGATCCTCTAACCCCTTCATCCAGGTAACAGTAGACTAGGAGTAGGAGTAGGAGTAGGTTAGTTTAGTTAGTTAGTTTGGTGGCCTAATTAGCTGTAATGCTAGATTTAGATTTCGTCTTCCTCAACTCCGGTGAGCTCCTTGAGCTTGTTAAGAGCATTAATTTCATATTTTTGAATCACTGTTCATCTTCCTCTATCTTCCATGATCATTTCTATCATTAGTAATTACTAATCAAATCATTAATTCGCCTAAACCACTTCCACCTCCACTGGCTACTTCTGCTATCCATGGCAGCAGTAGTTGCCCTTATTTCCACCTCCATTGGATCCTCCATCACCTATTCATCTTCTAAGGATTCTAATCATATCTGCAATTTAATTAAATACCACATATAACTTAAACGCCTAAATCTAATTAAGCTCCTGAGCTCGCTGTCAATGGCAGCTCAGGAGTAGTTAAAATCCTTAATTATATATATATTTATGATCGCAATCATTTGTTGACCTATTTTGACCAGTCAATTGAGTGGGAAAATAGGTCCTGACCATTAACCAACTCAAAATTTTCAAGAATGGAATTCACTAATGAATCTTAATTCTAAAGATCAATTGAAGGAATTAACTTGATTCGGAGGTTCCTTGTGACCTCAGTAACCTTTCCAAATCATTAATGGCTTAATTTCTCTTTTTGTATTGCAAATTAAATTTTTACTGGACTCACCAGATCTCCGGTGAGCTCCGGCGAGTCAAAATTAGTCTTCAGCCTGTAGAACATGGTGTAAAGCTCTAGATTGACGAATTGAGGTTCACTGATCATGTTGAGTTTGTTTATTTGCAATTTTGATGACTGGAGCTTGGGATAGGTATTCATCTTCTCCAACTCCGACGAAGTTGGAGAAGTCTGACAGATAGTTGTAAGATGTAATTAATGGGTCTATAAGCTTTAGTGCAGTGCACTGAACTCATTTCTGTGTTTAAATTAGTGTAACAACCATTGGGTTGTTCTGACGAAAAAACCACTTTTGAAGTTAAGGTGACGAGCTCGAAACGCTAGAATCTCTAGTTCAAACATCTAATGAAGGGTCTGATCATGTTTCTACGATTGAGAAGATGTCATTTAAGGTTTTAATTCTCTGAGAAAAGGTTTAACTTAGAAAGTCAAAATTCGAGGCTTTCCAATCAACTCTAAGTTTGATTCTTCGATTCTAGATTCAATCAGACTAATTGATAAGTTTAAATTGATTCTAAGATGTTTGCGAATGGTTTTAAAGTGATTTGGTTGAGCTCTGATGTATAATTTGATTGGATTTCAATTACTGCCAGTTTGGGTTGCTTTCATGAAATTTGATTGCAAATTATGCATAGATGAGTTAGTAACAACCTTTAGAAGTTGTTTTGATCTGTTAATCATGTCTTTAGTTGTCTGTTAGGTCATTTCTATGTTTGATTTCAACTTCCTGAAGCTTCTAGAGAAGCTTTGAGCTTCTGTACACTACCTGAAGCTCCTGAGAGCTTGATATCCACACAAGCAGATGCGGAATTAACTTTATAACCCATTTATAACATCAACTAGAAGAGAAAGTCTAGTCTATCAACTTTATACAGATAAATCCATTTCCAGGACATTTTAACCGTATATAAACCTGTAACTTTGCCCTTCAAATCAAAGAGCAAAACTTCCCATTCACATTGAATTGACAATACAATCTTGTAGAGCAACTCAATAGCTTTCCAACAAGCTTTTATTCTCTTGGAACAGAGCTCTGAGCTACTGGGAATCATCGCTTGAAGTTTGCTCTAGGAGGGGAAATGTTAGTCCCACATCGAGAATCTCTGAACGGCCGCATTAGTATAAAACGATTTTGTTAAGTGGGCACTTCAGTCATCAGTGCTCGGCACATGGTTACCAATCGAGCATGTGTGTGTGTTTGTGGGTGCATATGTGCCTGCAAGTGTGCACCTGTGGTGTGCGGATGTGTGGCCCTGGGAGGGCGTGTGCGAGCCCTGGGAGACATGAGCCGGTTTGGCTTGAATCTGTGAACTGGAAAATAAATCAAAACTAATGAATTAGGCTTGGACCTCTTAGGGTCTGGTCCCACCTGGAAAAGGGTGCTGTGTATCCCCAAATGATCCAAGCTGCTAACTAAATAACCTAATTTTTGGTTAAAGAAGAAGAAAACTCAGTTCTATTCAGAAGGAAGAAGGTAAGGAAGAAAGGCTAGGGAGCAAAGCAAAGGAAAGAAAAGAGAAAGGAAAGGGAAGATAGGAGAATTCACAGAAGGCAAAGAAAAGGTTGAATAGGCACTAAGAAGGAAGGCAAAAAAGAAAAGAAGAAAGAGAGCCCGAGAAATATAAGAGGAAAATAAAAGAAAGATAAAGAGAAAAAGATAAGTAAAAAGAGAAAGAGAGAAAGATAAAAGAAGAAAAAGAGAGAGAGGCTGAAGAAACAAAGAAAAGAAATGGCTTTTCTTGCACTATTTTAAATTTCTTTTTGATTTTATTGTTGTAATAAGGCATGTTTCAATTAGTAAAACTCTCTATTGCCTTAATTTCTTTGAAATAAATAAAAATTGACATGTTTACTTGTTGTTAATGAAGATCATTTCTATAAATATGTTTTCTTATGGAATTTTGCATATGTTTTAAATTTAAATCACTAGGCAAAATTCATGTTGTTAAAATTAACTTAATTATACCTCTAATGAGTTGTTTAAATTTCTTGGTGAATTTTGAATGAGCTATACCACCTAGCGAACGACCTGGACTCAACCAGTTAAAAGTAATAAAATCTAAAATGTTAGGTTAACTTGACCCTATACTACTCAACCGACATAAATTCGAGTTAACCTAAGTTACTTTCTTCTACACTTAATTAGGCAAAATTAACTTAATTAATTGTGTTGAGAGAGAACGCGATCACACACCATACTCTCTTCTAATTACCCCAGGCGCACTTACTTAGGGTGAGCTTAGAAGAGAGGGTTTCATTATTGTCACCTAGGGATAGTCTTAGCATGGCTAATCTTCACATCAGAAACCCAATTGTTTCTGAAAACCCTGAAAACAACAAAATGAAAAATACAAAAAGACAAGTGCAAATTTGATAGGCAAGAGAGATAACCACTTCATGTGATTATTGAATTGGCCTCGTTGGATGACCCTAGATACTCCACTGTCTAGGTTTTATAAATTTAAAAATTGATTGCGGATTTACGCTTACAACGACATTATTTCGCATAATTAACAAACCGCGTATTTTTTGCATCAGGGCGCTCTAAGCAAACTCAAGCTCTTGCTCCGATGCTATAGGTAGAGCACTATCCAAGACACTTGAGCTGCAAAATGTGCCTTAATGCTCCATCTAAGAATATAAAATATAGATGTAGAACAACACTGAGGCGATAACATGTTGACATCACATCCTTAAAGGAGGCATTTTCCTCCTTCTTGGCGGTAGGAACTCAAACCAATGATCTGCTTCGAATTTCACTGAGGCTAAAGAAGGAACCTTTCTAATTTTCCTAATTTATTTCTAAGTGTTGGCTATGTGTGAAATTTGACATAAGAATTTCGTAAAGGATGCAAGTTTTTGAGTTGAAACCTGTCACATTAAAATAGATATTAAATGAATCGCATTCAGAATTAATGAGCACAATTAAAATAGATATTCAATCAATAATAACCTATCACATTAGCTATTCAATGAAATCCAATGCACCTAGAGACAAAGAATAAAGAGAAGCTAAAAAGTGGTGATTTGAATCACCAATTAAATTCTCTAATTAAGCATGTATTGAATATTTCAATTCAACCTTAACTATAGTACTTAAATAATGCAACAGTATCTCAAATAATGCTCAATCAGACGACAGACTTTCCCTTCAACGACTTAAGTGTACAAGGCTCTTCAAAGCCTTATTCTTTATTGCTCTTCTTCTCTAGCTTCTCTTCTTTTCTTTTCTTCTTCTTCTTTCCTTCTTCAGCTTCCCTTCTCTCCTCTTGTTCTTCTTCAGACCTTCTCTTTCACAAGCATAAGAGAGCAAAACCCTCCCCCACACTCTCACAATTTCTCCTCTTCTTTCTCTCTCACAAACCCAGCATAGTCAAATTCATATACTCTGGTAAACAGGTCTCGAATACTGTCCAGGGTCACCGGCATGTGTGGTGATAGATGAGTGAGTAGGTCGGGTATTCAGGTGAAGGGGGTAGTAAGGGACCTGACCCCTCAGTGTCTTGGGTGAACAACTCACTTCACAAAAATAATATATGCGCGGTTGCTACTTTGGAATCCCACGACGTGGAACTATCTTTCCCATGTCTTCTTTGCGCATAACTGCAGTGGATGCTTCGCTCAATTGGGTGACCTGCAGTTGCTGGGTCCTTTGATTGACGGCCTAGATGATTTCCTGGAGCTCTTCCGTAGTGCCTAACAATGTTGGAAGGACATGTAGTGGATGGAGGACTGTGAATGAAGGCAAAGATGGAGGCGACGGTGGTAGAAAATGTGAAGACCTGAAATAAGGAATATGGCCTTACGGCAACATTAGAATACCTCAGGGGCTTCACCT
Source organism: Thalassia testudinum (assembly GCA_037157565.1). Taxonomy (NCBI): domain Eukaryota; kingdom Viridiplantae; phylum Streptophyta; class Magnoliopsida; order Alismatales; family Hydrocharitaceae; genus Thalassia; species Thalassia testudinum. Next base: position 37,074,197 of record JAZHRO010000025.1, read on the forward strand.
GGGCTTGGAAAAGGTGACGGTGGTGGGAGAATGGAGTGAGGAGGTGTATGGAGGTTGGGTGAACATGAAGAAGGTGGTTGGCGATGGGTGCATTTTGGGGGTCGCGTAAGTGAGTGAAAGGTCTAATAAGGATGGGGGTTTGGTTCGGGTGGATGAGACGAAGGTTATGGAGTCGTTGGCAAGGCATTTAGAGCGATGGAGCATTAGGGAAGCCTTGTTGGAGGTGCGGCCGAACGTATGGAAGACAGAGGCGTGGAGTGTGTATCGGTGGTCGAAACATGTTTTTAAAGAGGGGGAAGGATTGTAGAGGGGAAGAGAAAGCAAATAAACCTAATTTCAGTGGATGAAGAGGGCAGGGCAACATCGGCTTTGATTGGTCGGCATCGTGGAATGTGAAATCTTCGGGAAGGCAGAATGGTGAGGAAGACGGAGGAAGGAGATGCCTGTTGGCATTGTGAGATGTGGAAGAGCTTGTGTCAGAGGAATTAGCCAACTATGGTCTGTGGCAACTGACGAAGAAGGTGGATGGAGAAGCTCATCAGAACTTGCAGAGAGTTCAACCAGAGAGAAGAGAAGGTAGAATCCAGTCCAAAACCAAGCTAGAGAGGATACGGCGCATCGGGGGTGTTTTTATAAGGCTCAGGGGGCATTCCAAGCTTGGAAACCAAGCTTGGAAGCTCGGAGAATTCATGCTTGTGGGATACCCACATCTTCCATGCATTCACATGGGAGATTGGAAAGGAAATAGGATTCATGGAAAGTCCCATTTGGAAGAGAATTCCCCAAGGAATCTTCGATTCAATTTTGGGATTGTTTGATTGAGAATAGAGAGAGAAATCCTCTCTTATATCTCAACGATGGAGCTTCAGTTCACACCATTGGCGGTAGGGACCTATTTGCATAGACGACGAGAAACTTAGTGACCTGTTCAAAAGAATTTCAAAAGCTAGGGGTTGGTATGAGATAGAAAGAGTCTGACTGGACTGAAATGCGAACTAGGTCAACATGTTCTCTGATTGAGCCCAAATTTTGGTACAAACCTAATTTGGACTAAAGGAATCCGATGGTGAAGTTGGATTTTGGTTTTTACCAAGTTTGACTTGGAAATTTACCCAGAAACCCTAATTAGGGTAATTTTCTATCTATGACTCTGTTTTAGGTTAAAATGGTTTCCAATAGTCAAATCAATAATACCAAACCTTATGGAATATTTTTCAATGATTTTTAGAAGGTTTATCCTGGCCAGAACCTCTATTAGTTAAGCAGGTCTAAAACTAGGGTTTCGAGTGCTATTTTGACTCTCGAAGTGCGTGAAAACTAGTTTTAGTCAGTACGGACACTCTTATTAGTCATTAATGAACATTTGACTTTTGACTAGCCCTTGGGAAACCCCATGATTTTTTTGCATTGATGATCTCTGTTAAAACTACAGACTTAACATTGTTTTAATGAACTCTTCTCAAAATGGATGTTGAATGAATTATGACTCTCCAGCAATTATGTAGGAGCATTTGTTAATTGATTCTGACTAATTAAAGTTAGTTATGGCTGATGATGATGTTATCATCATACCCCCATGCCTAAATTTTCCTAGTTCGTTAGCAAAATCTTATGAAAAGAACTACAATTCTGGACCATGCATTGAAGTTCAAATGCTTGATTCTTATTACTTTTAACAAATTAGGTTAGAATGCTAATAGCAGGCTTAGAGGTACTCAAGTCTCAATCAAGATCAAGACCTGACTAGCTTCAGCATGAGTCTACTGCGAAGGTTTCTAATGCCCACAAAAACTACCTAGAGGTTTGATGAACCCAGCGGTTAAAGCACCCGTGCATAAAATGTAGCATGTCTAGGTTCAATTTGCCAGTGTTATTTTTTTTTGTAATAAAGTGATAGAAGGATTTTCATTTAGAGAGTTTTCTCTCTTTTCTTTTTTTTACTTTTCCCTAAATCTAGTGTTGAATTGGCCCTAAACACGATCTGTATTAGATTCCTTACCCCCACTATTAATCCTCGAAAGGTCCTTAGTAATCAACGCTTGGAGATAGCACCGCCAATGGCAACTCCCAAAACCCTCTCTTTTGATACTTCAGGATTGTGCCTCCCACAGCATTCTGTAGCTATATTTAGGCCCTGGCAATCGACATTTCAAGATAATCCTACCCATGGCACCTGAACCAGCACAAGGTGCTTACATGGCTCCCATAGGATATTTAGATATCCTAGGAGACAAGCACCAAGGAGACGATATGTTATTATGCATCTTCGAGGGGAATTTCCCACCTCTCCATGCAAGGAACTCATCCAATCAACTTGTCATGTCAAGCTGCTCTAAGCTAGATCTTCGAGATGACTTTATAAAACATAACACTTTTGGCAGATTTTTTATTTGTTAAGCAAACTTAATAAGACTAAGTGTGCCATTTTAGGTGCCAAGATTACCAAGTCCTGCAAATCAAAGGGAAGGAAATGGGGTCGAATAATCCCTAAGCCTTAGGTGTAATACATCAGCCTTGCATTTTCCTCAAACTCTTGGGGATTAATGTGGATCTTATTGGATACGTTAATGCTTAAGCCCTAAAATAAGCCCAAGAGGCCTAAGATCAGCACTCATACTAATCTCCTTGTCTTCTCTATCCTCAGGACTTAATTTTTCTTTTCATTAGGTTTAGAAGTTAGTAACATTCATAATCAAATGCTAATGACTATCAATTTTGTTCTTAAATGTTGCTTCTTTTATTGACATTTGAAATTTCTCCTCTTTTACTCCTTATGAATGATATGCAATCAATTCTCAAAATTTTCCTCCCCTTTCTCCATTTTTCTATTCTTTTTCAATTTTTTTATTTTTTTTTATTTTTGAATATGTATGTTTTTTTATGAGAATCGCTCAGAGAATTGAATTTCCATATGTCTACACTTTAACACCCCCCTATGCCTATGTTTTGCAATGTCCTCATTATAAACTGGAGGGTATGAAATCAGCTTGGTTCAAAGATTACAACAAGATCAAAGGGTGGGTGAATGGGTCGAGATGACTATTGCAGACAATTTCAAGCTTTGATAAAAGTACCAAAGGTAGAGTCGGTTATTCTAAAGTTGAACTCAAAAGTGCAATAGAAGTGTACCTCAACAGATGATCAGAAGGGTCTTGGGTTTTTTGGAATGACTGGTTGCCTCCCGTTAAGTGCTAAATTTAATGCCTTTAGCCTAGTAGAAGGTGATCAAGGAGAAGGGGTGGTTAAATCAGAGGAGTGTAGAACAAGCACCTTGATCAATAGTCTGGTTGGTCAAACCAGGTGCTTGTTTAGATCTACAAGCTGATAATGCAGCCCAAACCCAATCAATTTGGTGGGTTGATGGATGTGAATCAATAGATGTCGAGCCTACCAGGTACTTTGAAGCTTAAACAGATATGGAAATGAGAATCTGGGGTTTGGTTGAGCAGATTCAACCTGATCAGAGTAGGGATCCTCAAAAGAAAATGGATCTAAAAAGGATATAGGAACCCTACTGAAAGGATTAGAAAAGGATAAGGAGTGGTTATCAGTCTAATCAATGTTCGAAACCTAATCATGGCATGCTTTGCGAAATAAAATTAGGGGTTTGGAGGACCCATCGTCGTAGCTCGCAAAATGCATCTATCAAATAAAATTTATAACTGAAACTCAAAAAGTGAGTCCTGGGTCAAACTCGGGGAGGTGAGCATTTGGTTTTATAAAAATCCACATTTCACTTTATTTCTTTTTGTTGTTTTTATCTTTTATAATATTTTTAGTTTTTAGCAAGTAAGAGATCTGGTCGATGACTTCTAGCTAATCTACTTGCAACAATATAAGAGAGAGAGAGAGCAACAATCATCTATTTATAAATGAATGTTTGTTACACTACGAAAGCAGGAAATCCACACTACGAAAGAGTAAAAAGATAGAATTAGGTAAGAGAAATCCCCCTCGACAGTCACTCGGAGGACAACTCGCTCTAACGTCGCCTGGAGGAAGGTGGTGAGGAACGGGACGAAGGAGGACAGAGCTGGAGGATGGAGGGCATGGCAGGACGGTGTCGCAACGAGGATCTCCCCGAAGGGCGGTGAGAGGACGGCCACGGGATGCTCCACAAATAGGGATGAAGGGAGGGAAAACTATTTATTTTTCTTCTCTAGAGGACCATCCTGGGCTTGAGACAAGCTCTCTCTAGAGCCTTGGAGGTGGTGAGAGGAAGAAAGGAAGAGATGGTTTGGAATGGTGGTGGGTAGGTCCTTTTATAGTGGAGGAGGAAGAGCAAATTTGCATCTGGGTCATTACTGATGTCCATAAATGTCGCTACAGATCCACCCTTTCTGTCGCTGAAGATCCACGCCTTCAATACCTTTGCTAGCACACACGGGCATTAGTGACAGCTGCAAGCATCACTAAAGGCCCACGTCTCTGAAGTTTCGCGCTCCCCCGCTGGCATGCCCCGCTAACGCTATGCTGGCGTGCCTATCACACGCCGTGTCGCGTGGGTGCGCTCACTGGTGCTTGTGCTACGTTGTTGCTCCACGTGGGTGCGCAGGCTGGTGCCTGTGCATGCACTGGCCGATGTGTTGGTCCCCTTCATTGAGGAATTGGGGGGGCTATGGGGTTTTGAACCTAGACCCTCCCCGCTATGATAAGCACTTTTGCCACCACGCTATGCTCTTCACTTTGTCAAGAAAAGTGAATCTCTTGCACCGGTTGGGAAGGTGGCGTGGATGGATTCTCAGCCGTTGAATCGAGATCAAATGGCTGAGAATTGATGATGCGGATGAAGAGGAGCCGGTGCTGGGACTGCTAGCTGGTGTTGGGTGGCCTGGATGGCAACACATGGCACCGTCTAAGCCATCCATTCTTCTTTCTGTTGCAGAGGGTGCCATGGTGCTTGGATCGAGTTGATTTCTGTGTCACCAGACTGCAATCGTTGCTCTAGATCCATCCGTATGGTCGAATTTTTTATCCGAAGTCTATAAGGATGTCATATTGCCACCTAGCCATTGATCTTCCTCGGACTTCATATGATGCTATTAGACTCCAATCTAGACAATTTCAGAGGCATTAGCATCCGATCGTCGTCCTGATCAGATCTGTATGGTCCAATCGTCCATCCAAGGCCCTGAAATAAATCCTCATCTCTCCTGACCACAAAAAGGATGCAATTAACCAAAATTATATGCAACTACTCTAAATGTAGAATGATGGATGCTATGCAATATTTATAACATGAAATGCAAATTTAAGCCTAGGAACTTGCATGAATAGGCATTCTAACTTAAATAGATGTGTCTACATCATACCCCCATGCCTATCTTTAGCTAGTCCCGAGCAAAATTAAACTACATGCTGGGTATAAAATCAAAATTAGGATTAGATCGCTTAGGCCAAGTCATTTATTAATAATAGAAAATTTCAACTGAGGCCCTAAACAACGAAAACTCAAATGTACCCAGGTGTCTGCCAGAATGCAGACTATCCAAGTCCTAACCTTAATTGAAAAGGGAAGATACATTCTTTGTTTTTCTTCTTTTCTTTTTTTTCTAGACTTTTGGAGTTTGAGAGTTTCAGGATAACATTTTACGGCTACCCAACCTGCCCAAGACTTGAAAAGGACTCTAAGTGCTAAGCATTTAGTGAAAAGAGTGAAAGACTCATGAGGCAGCCATTAAAAAGGACTTCGAGATTCTATTACCCTGGGTGACCTTCCCTAGAAGTTTATATTTTCAAATAGTAGCTTTCTCCCTACTTTTATTTATGGGGTCAACACAAGGGTGAACCCAGTGTATTTCTCCCCAGTTTATTCTACTTCCCCTCTTCTTCCCTAAGTGTTTTGGGAATTATTGTGCATTTTTGTGAGCTAGGCTCTAAATAATAGGCCAATGGGTTATTACCCACAACAACTTGCCAGCCATACTCATGCGATGAAGTGTGATTTTGTTTATTTTTTTATTTTCTCCTTTTTCTTTTCATTTTCTATTTTGTTTTTGCTTTCCTTTTTTTTTCTAAGTAGGTGGCTTCCCTAATGTACGATTTACCTAAAGGCGGTACATTGAAAATGGTCTTGTGGCTGGGCTCTGGACAACCAGCCAATGAGTTGTTACCACCAACAACTTGCCAGCCATACCACCCTAGATAGGTCATTAGCTACCAAATTTTTGAAGAAACTATCGAAAAGTGAGTCAGTGCATAAAGTGTGTACATGCTTAGGCTTAAAGTCCCCTCAAATCAGAGGGCAGGTTGATAAGGCGTATACATATGACCATAATTTATTAACCAATTTAAAGTAGAGTTACTTGGCGAAGACTCGAGACTAGGTCCACATTCGAGTGGACACCCAGGCTAACTAAGTCCGAAGACCTGAAGAGTCTAAGTTTCTAGGTCCTCTCGTATCATTTCTTAAAGTTAATAACTTCAAAATGCCTAAGATCTCTTCTCCTAATTCTTCCTTTTTTTATCTTTTTGAATTTTCATTTTATTTTTTAAAGAAACTAAAAGAAATTCTAAGAAGTTAGCAAAATGACTTCAGAATAAAGTTTCCACCCCCCATGCCTAAATGATGTAATTTCCTCATTGTAAAAACAAAGACATGAAAAGGGTGGAGTAAATAGAATATCACCTGAATTTCGTGACAACCCGGTCAACTCCGTAGAGAGAAGAGAGTATACACATGCGCTAAGTTTAATGCCTTCAACTAGGCATAATATACCTACAAAAAAGAAGTTGGGAATTCACAAGTGTAGGTTAGAATCAAAATCAAAAGGTTGATTCTGAAACCCGTTAGCAGAAGATGTCCACAGATGTGGACTGGATTATGATGCAGACCTATGCCCCAGGGTCAAGTGGTTCTAAGGTTCTTGATGAAAATCACTCAGAACCTAAGATTATTGTGTTTACGGGGTTGGGCCTACAGTTTTGTTGTGTGCAACCCAAAACCAAAGTGTTAGACAACTGGTTGATCTGATTCATTAAAATCAGGTGTCCACTTATAGTTCAACTCAGGAAGATTGTCAATTATTCCAGGCTTGGGTCACATGTGAAAGATATCATAAGGGTCCTGATAGAAGGTAGGTGATTTCATGTCAACAGGAACCCTCAGAACCAAAATCAAAGTTCCCTCAGAATTAGCTTCCTAGATTTTTAATTCCAACTTCCTATCCTCTGAAATCAATGTTTCTGAGACTTCCAAATCATTGTACACCCCATCTAAAGTACCCAAGTCCAATAATTGCGGCTGAATCACAATTGACTTAGGTCTAGTGATCTCAAAAATATCATCATTCAATTATTTAGGGTGTGGTTGAGGAATAGGACTACTGATTGAGTCATCAAGATTCGAATCGTCCAAGTTGGCCTGAACATGATCATACTCTTCAATGATCAGGCTATCAAATAGTTCGTCATGCTCCTCGAGCCTGATTGTCTCACTAAAATCCTCTTCCTTAAGTTCAAGTGAGACCACCAAAAGATTCTTCACCCTTAGAGTCAAAGAATTCATGATCCTCATTTATATATGTGTCAAAATCAATTATCATTTCCTGGTTCAAAGAGACATTTTTCCTCGCTCCCTGGCATGGGGATCTTGGGTGAATCAATCATTTCATCCTCAATTGGTTGCCCTAGCCCAACCTGGTCATCCCCAGATTTAGAAAATGTATCATACCCGAAAGGCACCTAAGTGGGTTCAGACATTGGCTATCTTGAGGGGGATCATCTTGAGAATCATCCCAAGATTTGAATAGGGCAACCACAAATTTCATCCTCAACCTCAACAATTTCCTAAGAAGAAACTCAACCAGGTCCCTATCCCTAACAATTTGGAGTAAATCCAATAGAGAACTATTAAGTTCATCAATCATTTTAATCATAGGCTCCAGTCCTTCAGTGCATGGTGTTAGCTGAGCTTCTAAAGATTGTATAGTGTTCCCCAAATTTGCCAACACCCTATCCTCAATCTAGTTCACTTGAACCGATTGGTTTGATTTAAGTTTGGGTGGGTTTGGGTTAAATCTAGGGGAGTCAAGATATGGAGGTTTTCGGGTCCCTCCCTAATAGTAGGTCATTTCAGGTTGTTTGAAATGTGGTGACTGATAGCGAAACGCGCGTGATTTGTAAAAGCAGCTTTTTAACGTCGTTGTAACACGCGAATCCGCTTTCGCTTTTAAAATTTATATCCTAGATAGGGGAGTATCTAGGGTCGTCCAAGGAGGCAAAAATTGCAATAATGATTCTCTTGCTTGGAATACAATCTCAACTTTCTTTTTAATATTTTTCAATATGTAATTTTTTTTTGTATTTTGAAAAGACGAGGGCAAACGGCAGATTGTAGCGAAAAGAACTAACACCTACAAATGATTAAAATTCTAAAAGATAGAAATATCTTCTTCCTAAGCTCACTCTAGGCAAGTGTAGGCCTAGGGTAATTAGGAAGAAGAGGTGAAATAAGTGCTAGAACCAAAACAAACAACTGCAATAAAAAGCTTAAAAGAAGGCAATTTTTGATTGAGTAGAATGAGTGTTCTTTTCAAGGACAAGTAGAGGAAAGCTTCTACTAGAATTGAACAATTTAAAAGCAAGAAAAGAAACACAAATCCTCTTGTAACAATGGTGAAGAAGGTTGTCTTCTTGCTCCAAGCCTAGCTGCTCCTTGGCTTGAAAAGAGGGCCTCCTTCTTCTCCTTCCTTGAGAGCTCCTCCAAGGTGGAAGCTACCACCTTTAATGCTCTCTCCAAAGGGGTGGGCGTGCACCACCCTTAAAAACTCCTCCAAGGTGGCGTGACCACCTTCAAGATCTCCTCCAAGATCTTCCTTGCCTGGCTTCTCCTTTGGCTGGCGTGACCCAAGAGAGAAGGGAAGAGGGGAAGGCACCAAGGGGACAGAATATCCCCTTAATCTTCTTCTTCTTCTTCTCTCTTGGACGTGGGATTCTTGGTGGAATATGAGAGTGAAATGGCTAGCCAAGGATGGCTTGAATGGTGGTGGGTAGTGGTCTTTTTATAGGGTAGGATGGGGGGTTAAGGTGCCCCTTGAAATGGAGGGCTAGGATGGAAGAATGGAGGTGGTTAGTGATCCTATGGCTAAGGAGAGTTGGCGCCAACCCAAGAGGTGTTAAAGGGGGTAGTTATGGTGGTGTTGGTGTCTTTTGGTGGTGGAGAGACACCACCATGTTGGCGCCAACATGGGGTCTTCTAGAAGGGGGGTTAGGTGGATGGTGGAGATGGGTTCAAGGGAGATTGTGTGGTGGAGATGAGGGGAGATTTTGGAGGGAAAAGTGGCGCCATTAAGGGGTGGTTATGGGTAGTTTTTGGCGCCACTTTTAGGTGTCTTTTGGAGGTGGTGGGTAGGTTAGGTTGGTGCCAAGTAGGTTAGCTTATGTGGAGCTTAGGTGGAGCTAGTTGGGTAGAGTTGGTAGGTGGGTTTTTGGGGTAGTACAAGCCAAGGAAGTTGGAGCATAGCTAAGTTAAGCTAAGCTAAGCTAAGCTAAGCTAGCTTAGCTAATGGAGGAGTAGAGGAGAAGGTGTTGGAGCTAGGGTTTGGAGGAGGGAGCTGAGGAGAAGAAGTCTGGAGCTGGAGCTGGAGCTGGCTGCTGCTGAAGAGGCTGGCATGGGGCTACTCTAGCTGGCTTAGCTTGCTAGTTCTTTGCTAGTTGCTAAGCCAAGCTAAAGTGAGCTAGCTTCTACCAAAATGAGCTAAGGTGAGCTAGGTCTGGTGCTATCGGGGAGAATCAAGCTGGTTGAGGCAGCTAAGGTAGCTTAGCTCAACTGAGATGAGCTAAGCTGAATCCCCGGGAGCTGGACTTGAGCTTCCTGAGCTGAGATGAATTCTTCTTCAGCTGGCTGGAGTTGAGTGGAGCTGAATGTAGCTGGATCTGAGCTGGGGTAAACTCCTGTCAACTCAGCTGAGCTAGCTAGAGCTCCCTGTGAACTAGTGGGAGCTGAGGTGAGCTAGACTCAGCTAAGTTGAGCTGGATCTGAGCTGACTTGAGCTAGGGTGAGCTAAGGTGAACTCTCTTGAGCTGCCATCCAGCTGAGATTAGCTGAATGGAGCTGGGATGAGCTAACCCTAGTTCAAGTAAGCTAGGTTCCAGCTATGGTGAGCTGGATCAAGCTGGGTTCCAACTAGTCTGGGCTTCTCCTTCACCAATTGCCTTCTTGAGTGCTAGGGCTTTAGGGATCTGTGAATCTGTACATCCCTAACACTCACAAAAACACATTAAAACAATAATAAAAAATGCAATGCATGCCTATCCTAATTTATGCCTAAATGCAGCCCAAAAACCCGTTTGCAGAGTAAAATCCTAAGAGCTAGGTTAGTTTTAAAGCATAAAAATGATGATAAACTGGTGTTTATCACACCCCCATGCTTATCTTTTGCTAGTCTCTTAGCAAAACATTAATTTTTTTTTGGAAAACGGAATTTTTGGGAAATCTAATTTTTTTTTACTTTTGAGGAGAAAAAGAGATTAAGGGACCTTGGTAGATTAAAACACAGGAGATACGGGATTTGTTGAAGATAAACATCAGGATTTGGATCCAACCATTAGATAGAACGGGATCAATATATCCTCAGAAAATTCACAAATTAACCCCTTGTTAATTCAGATGACTTGAAATGTTTGTTTTTAGGATTTTTCTGGCTCGTGAATCTGATTCGCAACTTGCAAATTCCTTTAAAACCTTGTGTCTGTGCTTGTGAAAAGCCAACCTTTATAAGGACGTGTTATTATTATTATTATTTATTTATTTATTTATTTATTTTTTTTTTTTTCTCCCCCATGCTTATTTTTAGCTTAGTCTTACAACAGATGTGTCGGTATCATCATTCCCGTTACCATTCCTTGAGGGGGCTCTGGCGCCAGTACTTCGGGATAGCACTGTCCATGACACCACCCAGGAGCTCACAACCCCAAAACACGATGCGGTGAAAAGGGGCGCTCCAAGCAAACTCAAGCTCTTGCTCCGACGCTATAGGTAGAGCACCGTCCAAGACACTTGAGCTGCTGAAATGCGCTTTAATGCTCCGTCTAAAGATATGAAATATAGATATAGAGCAGCGCCGAGGCGGTAACATGTTGACATCGCATCCTCAAAGAAGGTATTTTCCTTCTTCTCGGCGGTGGGAACTCAAACCAATGATCTACTTCAGACTTTTACTAAATCCAAACAAGGAAGCTTTTCAAAAATTTTTTTTAGTTGTTTTTAAGTGTTGGCTTGTGTGTGAAAATTGACACAAGAAGTTTCTTGAGACCCGCAAGTTTTTGAATCAGAAACTAAGTCAAATACTTTCCATATTACAAAATAGGATCAAGTCACCTGAACTATCATGAGTTCAGGTGGAATTTTAGAGAAGGATATCTGATCTAGTCTAAAATAGACCCTGAAATTCTAATGATCAGATCCATATCCTCATCCTTAGTTTGTTAAAGATTAAATCCCATTGTACCAGAAGTGAATTTTACGACCTTAGTCCTGATTTCAAAATTTTTCCTCAAAAAGTTTTCAACATTTTTATTTTTATTTTTATTTTTTTTGGGTATGCAAGCAGGAAATAAATTAAAGAAAATTGCATGTTTTTAGGTTTTGAACATCCTGAATCGATCATAAAAATTTAAAAACACCCCCCCATGCTTAAGATATGCCATGTCCTCATGCATTAGGAGGGAAAAGGGATCACCTTAGTGATGACGGTCGGGTTTAGGATGATCAAAACCTGGAAAAAGAAGAAAAAAGGAAAGCAAGAAAATGATGGGTTACCTCCCATCCAGTGCTATCTTTTACGCCATTCAGCCGGGCGTGATGTGTACTAGTGATCAAGGGTGGTTGGCTCAGTAAAATTAAAAGATTCAGATGGAATTTTAGGCGTATGGTCAAAATAGGGCTTTAAACGCTGGCCATTGACTTGAAATATCGAATTAGTTTGTGGATCAAAAAGGTCAACAGCGCCGTATGGATATGTTTTATGAACAATAAAGGGGCCGGTCCATTTAGATTTTAATTTGCCAGGAAAAAGACGTAATCTCGCATCGAAAAGCCAAACACGTTGATTAACGTCAAAGTGTTTCCGAACAATATATTTATCATGAAATTTCTTTGTTCGGTCTTTATAAATCCTCGCATTTTCATAGGAAAAATTACGTAATTCTTCCAATTCAGTTAATTGTAATTTTCTATGGTTACCGGCATCAGATAAATCCATATTAAGTTGTTTTATTGCCCAAAAAGCCCTATGTTCTAATTCTACCGGGAGATGGCATGCCTTCCCGAAAATCAGACGGAAGGGAGACATGCCAAGCGGAGTTTTAAAAGCGGTACGGTAGGCCCATAAAGCGTCGTCCAATTTGGTGGACCAGTCTTTACGGTCGGACCTAACCGTTTTTTGTAGAATATTTTTAATTTCCCGGTTAGAAACTTCAGCCTGGCCATTAGTTTGGGGGTGATATGGTGTGGAAATTTTATGATTAACCCCATATTTAGAAAGGAGGTGACGGAATTGTGAGTGGGTGAAATGTGAGCCTCCGTCACTGATAATGGCTTTTGGTATGCCGAATCTTGAGAAAATATTTTTCTTAAGAAATTCGACAACCACACGGTGATCACTAGTGCGGGTGGGTATTGCTTCTATCCATTTAGAAACATAGTCTACTGCGACTAATATATACAAATACCCACCAGAGTTGATGAACGGTCCCATGAAGTCGATGCCCCAAACATCAAAAATTTCAACCTCTAAAATAGGATTAAGGGGCATCATATCCTTTCGAGTCATGTTGCCGATGCTCTGGCAACGCACACAGGACCGAACAAAGTCATGAGCATCTTTGTGCAAGCTGGGCCAATAAAATCCTGCATTAAGGATTTTAGCTGCAGTTTTCTTGCCCGAAAAATGTCCGCCACAGGCCATTGAGTGACAATGTGTTAAGATATCATGGATTTCAGAATCAGGGACACATCGTCGAATAACCTGATCGGCACAAATGCGGAAAAGGTCGGGCTCCTCCCAAAAATAATATTTAATATCAGCAAAGAACTTATCCCGTTTTGTTTTTGGCCAATCAGCAGGGATTTGTTCTGTTGCTAAGTAGTTTGCAATGGGTGCAAACCAAGGGAGGGTTGTAGCAGCTAAAATACTTTCATCAGGGAACTGATCTGGTGGGGTCATTATGTCATTTGTCATAAGACGAGAGAGATGATCGGCCACTACATTGTGCAATCCCGCCTTATCCTTGATTTCCAGGTCAAATTCCTGGAGCAGCAGAATCCAACGGATAAGGCGGGGTTTCGCATCTTTCTTAGTCAGCAAATATTTAATTGCTGAGTGGTCGGTATAAACAGTGACACGTGACCCCAACAGATAAGATCTAAATTTTTCCAAGGCAAATACAATGGCAAGAAGTTCCTTTTCAGTAACCGTGTAATTCCGTTGTGCGTCATCAAGGGTTTTGCTGGCATAATAGATCACAACGGGTTTCTTGCCAATTCTTTGCCCTAGAACGGCCCCTACAGCAAAATCTGAGGCATCTGTCATTAATTCAAAGGGACTATTCCAGTCAGGTCCCTGCAATATTGGTGCCTCAGTAACCTCTTTCTTCAACCTCAAAAAACTCTCCAGGCACTTATTATTAAAATCAAATGGCTGGTCTTTAGTAAGAAGCTGACTTAAAGGCTTGGAGATTTGGGAAAAGTTTTGTATGAATCGACGATAGAAACCCACATGACCCAAAAAGGATCTGATTTGTTTGACAGTAGTGGGCGGTGGGAGCTTAGATATAGCATCTATTTTTGCTTTATCTACCGCAATTCCTTGTTTAGAAATAACATGGCCCAAGACAATACCTTCTTGGACCATGAAATGGCTTTTTTCCCAGCTGAGGACCAGGTTAACTTCTATGCACTTTTGGAGGGTTCTTTCAAGATTTTTGAGGCAATGATCAAAAGAATCTCCAAAAATAGAGAAGTCATCCATAAAAACTTCTAAACATTCACCTACCAGGTCTGAAAAAATTGCAAGCATGCACCTTTGAAAAGTCGCAGGTGCGTTGCAAAGACCGAAGGGCATTCTTCGGAAAGCAAAGGTTCCGAAGGGGCAGGTGAAAGTTGTTTTATCCTGGTCCTCAGGGTGAACCGCTACTTGATTATAGCCAGAATAACCGTCCAAAAAACAGTAAAATTCCCGTCCGGCTAATCGCTCCAAGATTTGATCAATAAAAGGGAGCGGGAAATGATCCTTCTTAGTGGCGGTGTTTAATTTTCGATAATCTATACACACGCGCCAAGAAGAAGCGGTTCGAGTGGCTATATTTTCCCCCTTTTCATTGGTGACAACTGTTAGTCCAGCCTTTTTGGGGACTACTTGAGTTGGACTAACCCAGGAGCTGTCAGAAATGGGGTAGATGATATCAGCATCCAGCCACTTAATAATCTCCTTTTTTACCACCTCCTGCATACTAGGATTCAAGCGCCTTTGTGGTTGGCGGGAGGGGCGAGAATCGTCCTCTAAAAATATACGGTGCGTACAATAGGACGGATGAATGCCTTTAAGATCAGAAAGGGTCCAGCCAATAGCTTTTCGATATTTACTCAAAACCTGGAGAAGTTTGTGCTCTTGTGCCCCGGTGAGTCCAGAATTTATAATCAGGGGCAGGGTCTGATTTGGACCCAGGAAAACATATTTAAGTGAATCGGGCAAAGGTTTTAATTCCAATTGTAGGCCCGGTTCCGAAAGAGTTTCTGCTTTGTGGGTTAGAGGTGAGGTGAGAGTGAAAGGGTCAGCTGGAATGTTAGCTGGTTGTGTAGTTGAGGTGGAAGGGTGAGAAAAAGTAGATTGTTCAGGAACCGTATTTACAGCAAAACAGGAACCTAATTGGGAAATCTGCAATGTTTCCTCCACAATGTTTTCTATTTCTGAATCCGAATCATCAAAGAAATCTGGTTCCTGGAATCGCCTAGAGGCTTGAAAAATGTCTAGGGTTACAGATTCACCGCCACACATGATCTTCATCTTTCCAGAATCACAATCAATATTGGCGCGGGCGGTGGCTAAGAATGGTCTTCCAAGAATAATGGGGGCAAACTTAAGTGCTTCAGGTACCTCTATGTCCAGGACTAAAAAGTCTACTGCGAATAGACAATCTTTGACCCGGACAAGAACATCTTCAACAATTCCCCTTGGTTTAATCGTAGATCGGTCGGCTAATTGGAGAGTAACCTCAACAGGTTTCAATTCACCGATCTTAAATTCCTCAAAAATAATTGTGGGGATAAGATTAATTGAGGCACCAAGATCCAACAGAGCGCGATCAAATGAGGTATCATTAATGATAACTTGGATTAGGGGGGCGCCGGGATCTTTTCTCTTAAGAGGCAGTCGGCTCTGCACAACTGAGCTGACTGTCTCTGGAAGAATCACCTTTCCTAAATTCTTGGGCTGCCTTTTTGGAGTACATAAATCTTTTAAGAATTTTGCATAGGCAGGGATATACTTAATGGCATCTAGGATAGGGATATTAATTTCTACTTGCCCAAATAAATCCATTAATTCCTTCTCAGTGGGCTCAGATTTTGTTTTTTTCTTTTTTGAAGAGTGGAGGGCTTGTGGAAATGGGGCAGGGTTGCCCTGTTTTGCGTGAATTGGTTCCTGAACAATAGGAGGGGAAGAGTTAATCTGTGTGTCATTAGAGCGGGTTTCTTTAACAGGCAGGGTATTTTGAGTGGTTTTCCCATTCCTCAAGGTAACTGCATTTGCAGTCTGGTTGTTTCTAGGGTGAGGACGGGGAGCCTGGCTGTTATTGAAACCCGGCGGATGCTGAGGTGCTGGATGAATAGGTTGACTGTGATATCCACCTTGGAATTGACTCCTTTGATTGTTTGGGTTGGGCATGGGTTGGGATGGTAAATTCCCAATAGGTCGATGATCAGGAGTAACCTTAACTTGTTGTTGTAAATTGGTAACCATGCGGGTTACTTCTGTCATTTGAGTCTGCATTCCTTGCAGAGTTTTCATGACCTGATTATTAATATCATCCTGGGATGGTCCAGGTTGATACAAAGGTTGCCCATAATTCCCAAAATAGTTTTGTTTGGGAAGAGAAATCGGATTCGGGTTTTTCCAGGAGTGATTCGGGTTAGTCCTCCAATTTTGATTGGAAATGTTGGAGGGGTTTCTAAATTGCTCCTGGAGAGCATAAATATTTTCCGAGGTGGAATCAACAATATTTTGGTCAAAATTCCCGGTTAAATCTTGCGGGAAATCAGCCGGGAATTGCTGGTCAACAGATGTGGCATCGATATTGTGCAGATTCTCTCTTCGGAGAATGTGTGGGGGGTTAGTGTGTGGAGAGTGGACGTGTGGAGCTTGTTTGTTTGTGAGCTTTTCTTCTATTTTCTTTTGGTGAATTTGCATCTGGTCCAGTCGTTGAGCTAACATATATAAATCATCTTGTGTGACTGGAACAGAGGTGGTTTTGGAGTCAATTTCATGGACTCCATGTCTGGGGTTTTGTGATCTGCCAAAAGTGTCCATTGAAGTCATGTTAAATGAGTTTTCACTCATTTCTTCAAAGAGAAGATAGGCACTTTCGGCGTCTTTGTTAAGAAAATTGCCCCCACATGAGGCATCCACAAATCGTTTTAATTGATCTTCTAATCCATGATAGAAGATCTGCACTAGCTGCCATTGTGGAATTTCATGGTGGGGACAACTTCTTAGAAGTTCCTGAAATCTTTCCCAGGCTTCATGGAGGGGTTCACCAATTTTTTGTTGAAAGGTCGTTATAGATCTTCTTAATGCATTAGTTCGACCGATCGGAAAAAATTTTTTAAGAAAAGCACTTTTTAATTGGGGCCAGGTGGTAATAGGACGCCCAACTGTTCTAAACCAATGTGATGCTTTGTCTTTGAGAGAGAGAGGAAAGAGTCTCCTTAACCACATGTCTTCCTGCACATGGCGGGAACGAGTGGTTTGAGCGAGGACAGTTAATTCCTCGAGATGACAAAAAGGGTCCTCTCTTGGAAGACCATGAAAATGCTTGATAAGGTTTAGAATAGCGGGTTTGATTTCAAAATCCCCTTGTGGTATGACCACCCCTGGTCTTTCCTCATAATTGGAAGGATCATAGAAATCCTTAAGAGGAATGACAGGCTGTTGGCGAGGTGGTGGATTTTGTCCTTGATTAGCTAGGTTCGTGACAGTCCTAGCTAGATCTTCTTGATTTTGTTGTAGCCGAGCCAAATGGTCGACCATTAATGCAAAGGGATTTGTATTATGGGTTATAATTGGAGGGCCACCTGGCCCTGCTGATATTTCTGGTTGCTCCAAGTTAGGAAGGTGAGGGAGGGTGGAGTCAGCTTGTGGGTCGGCTGACGGGTTAGAAGTGGAAGCAGAATTTTTTTGACGGCTTCCTGGGTTTTCCATTTTTCTAGAAGACGAGGGGGAAGAAAACAATGATTTCTTGCTACGGGGGGCGAAATCAGATGGTCCCTCAAGGTGTGGCTTTTGGGATCGTCGCCCGTGCATGCACTACTTGGAAGAAATGGAGGGGAGGAGAAGAGATAGAGATGAGAGAAATGTGCACACAAGCAATCAAATTCTAGACCTAACTTAGTTGTGACTCCCTAAAAAATAAACCTAAGACTTGGTCTATGTAGGAATTAAGTAGTCAATAGTGAATACCCGTTCTATCAACAAATCTGGCCAGGTTGCTTAAGGGGAGGTTTGGGCCCAAACGTTTCCCAGGGAAAACCCCAGGTGCTTGTACAAACCCGCGCCTGGTCGTTTGACACAGCCCCTCAGCCTGAACACCAGATATAGATGACAAAATTGGTACTAACTAAAGAAAACTTAAGACCTAAATAGCAAGCCTAAGTTGATAAAGCCTTAGGGGTCAAGTTGCTACAATTTTTAATTAGGTCTAGGATGCTATAGTGCACATGGAATGTAGAGGGCGATTATTGGGTTGTTGCCCTGTTATTTGATTTTTTTGTGTGTGTGCAGGAATTGGAGAGTGGCTCCAATGAAAATCAAGTTGTCACACAATTTTTTTTTTTTTTTTTTTTATATTTTTGTCTTTTAGGATGTGATTTAATTAAATGAATTTTAGGGTTTTTCTCTTTAAGTTTTCAAACAAGTTTGAAAATTCACAATCAAAGGAAAGACAAGTTGTATGTGTGATTGTATATTTCCTTTTAATTGAGTCTCTAAAGAGAAAGAAGAAACCCTAAGCCAATTATCCCTAAGACAGAAATTTAACTACCAATGAATTATTTTTAGCTTTCAGAATTAAGTAGTGGTCCAAACAAGTCAAACAACACCACTACTTTGAATAAAATCAAACAAGGATTCTAAAAAAGATTTTTGTAAGATTTTAGGAATTTGTTTGATAATAGTTTTGAATTTTTAATTGTACTGGTGTCAAAGTCCAAAAATAATACCCGTGGGTATTATAGACTTTTTAGTATTACCACCGACCTCAGAAAATTTTTATGATTTTATATGATATGTAAAATTTCACAGGGATTCCAACAAGACAAATTTCACAAAAATTGGATGAGTATAAAAATTCTGAAAATTCGCGGACAGTAGCAAAACAGGAAGATTAGAGGGTGTGACCCCTCTGTAATCCACGAATTTTTAAAAATTAAATACAAATCCAATTGATCTGAAATTTGGAACAGATGTTCCAAACTTAATTGGGAATCACTCTATGAAATTTTATGATTTTAGGAGGCCTGTGGTGTTAGGAATCGATTTTTCAAGTCTGGACAGAAATCTAGACCCGAAAAACAGAACACCAATACTTGCAATGGAATGGTGCTAAAGAAGCATACAAGCAAACAATGGATTTAAAAATGCACCACTCCACTTAATTTAAGTGTTTAGGGTCCTGAAAGCCAAGTTTAATATATTTTTGGTAGTTTTAATTAATTATGTGACTAGAAAGAGGAACCAACCTGAATTTTCGCGGGAAGAAAAGGATCTTTAAGCTCTCGCTTCCAGATTCCCGCTTTCCCGCTGTCGTTCCTGCACACACAAAAGAAAGAAAGAGAAGGGGATGAGATCCACTTCAAGCAAGAGAAAATGAGTTAATGCAAAGCCGTGCCTCCCCGGCAACGGCGCCAAAAAGTGATAGCGAAACGCGCGTGATTTGTAAAAGCAGCTTTTTAACGTCGTTGTAACACGCGAATCCGCTTTCGCTTTTAAAATTTATATCCTAGATAGGGGAGTATCTAGGGTCGTCCAAGGAGGCAAAAATTGCAATAATGATTCTCTTGCTTGGAATACAATCTCAACTTTCTTTTTAATATTTTTCAATATGTAATTTTTTTTTGTATTTTGAAAAGACGAGGGCAAACGGCAGATTGTAGCGAAAAGAACTAACACCTACAAATGATTAAAATTCTAAAAGATAGAAATATCTTCTTCCTAAGCTCACTCTAGGCAAGTGTAGGCCTAGGGTAATTAGGAAGAAGAGGTGAAATAAGTGCTAGAACCAAAACAAACAACTGCAATAAAAAGCTTAAAAGAAGGCAATTTTTGATTGAGTAGAATGAGTGTTCTTTTCAAGGACAAGTAGAGGAAAGCTTCTACTAGAATTGAACAATTTAAAAGCAAGAAAAGAAACACAAATCCTCTTGTAACAATGGTGAAGAAGGTTGTCTTCTTGCTCCAAGCCTAGCTGCTCCTTGGCTTGAAAAGAGGGCCTCCTTCTTCTCCTTCCTTGAGAGCTCCTCCAAGGTGGAAGCTACCACCTTTAATGCTCTCTCCAAAGGGGTGGGCGTGCACCACCCTTAAAAACTCCTCCAAGGTGGCGTGACCACCTTCAAGATCTCCTCCAAGATCTTCCTTGCCTGGCTTCTCCTTTGGCTGGCGTGACCCAAGAGAGAAGGGAAGAGGGGAAGGCACCAAGGGGACAGAATATCCCCTTAATCTTCTTCTTCTTCTTCTCTCTTGGACGTGGGATTCTTGGTGGAATATGAGAGTGAAATGGCTAGCCAAGGATGGCTTGAATGGTGGTGGGTAGTGGTCTTTTTATAGGGTAGGATGGGGGGTTAAGGTGCCCCTTGAAATGGAGGGCTAGGATGGAAGAATGGAGGTGGTTAGTGATCCTATGGCTAAGGAGAGTTGGCGCCAACCCAAGAGGTGTTAAAGGGGGTAGTTATGGTGGTGTTGGTGTCTTTTGGTGGTGGAGAGACACCACCATGTTGGCGCCAACATGGGGTCTTCTAGAAGGGGGGTTAGGTGGATGGTGGAGATGGGTTCAAGGGAGATTGTGTGGTGGAGATGAGGGGAGATTTTGGAGGGAAAAGTGGCGCCATTAAGGGGTGGTTATGGGTAGTTTTTGGCGCCACTTTTAGGTGTCTTTTGGAGGTGGTGGGTAGGTTAGGTTGGTGCCAAGTAGGTTAGCTTATGTGGAGCTTAGGTGGAGCTAGTTGGGTAGAGTTGGTAGGTGGGTTTTTGGGGTAGTACAAGCCAAGGAAGTTGGAGCATAGCTAAGTTAAGCTAAGCTAAGCTAAGCTAAGCTAGCTTAGCTAATGGAGGAGTAGAGGAGAAGGTGTTGGAGCTAGGGTTTGGAGGAGGGAGCTGAGGAGAAGAAGTCTGGAGCTGGAGCTGGAGCTGGCTGCTGCTGAAGAGGCTGGCATGGGGCTACTCTAGCTGGCTTAGCTTGCTAGTTCTTTGCTAGTTGCTAAGCCAAGCTAAAGTGAGCTAGCTTCTACCAAAATGAGCTAAGGTGAGCTAGGTCTGGTGCTATCGGGGAGAATCAAGCTGGTTGAGGCAGCTAAGGTAGCTTAGCTCAACTGAGATGAGCTAAGCTGAATCCCCGGGAGCTGGACTTGAGCTTCCTGAGCTGAGATGAATTCTTCTTCAGCTGGCTGGAGTTGAGTGGAGCTGAATGTAGCTGGATCTGAGCTGGGGTAAACTCCTGTCAACTCAGCTGAGCTAGCTAGAGCTCCCTGTGAACTAGTGGGAGCTGAGGTGAGCTAGACTCAGCTAAGTTGAGCTGGATCTGAGCTGACTTGAGCTAGGGTGAGCTAAGATGAACTCTCTTGAGCTGCCATCCAGCTGAGATTAGCTGAATGGAGCTGGGATGAGCTAACCCTAGTTCAAGTAAGCTAGGTTCCAGCTATGGTGAGCTGGATCAAGCTGGGTTCCAACTAGTCTGGGCTTCTCCTTCACCAATTGCCTTCTTGAGTGCTAGGGTTTTAGGGATCTGTGAATCTGTACATCCCTAACACTCACAAAAACACATTAAAACAATAATAAAAAATGCAATGCATGCCTATCCTAATTTATGCCTAAATGCAGCCCAAAAACCCGTTTGCAGAGTAAAATCCTAAGAGCTAAGTTAGTTTTAAAGCATAAAAATGATGATAAACTGGTGTTTATCAGTGACCTATATTCAGTGGAATACTGGGGAGGGTAGGTGTTATAGTCAACATATCCTTCATGATTGTAGATCGAGTTAGGTTCATCATCAAAGGATAGAGATCTATAATCATTGTAGCCCTGGGAAGGATAGTAATCATAGTCTTGTTGTCTAGGGTTAGGCCCTGGATACTAAGGTCTAGATTCGTATCCCCAATCAAAGTTATCCCGACTAGTGGATGGGTAATTACAAGTCAAGTCTAGATAGTAATCATCTTGGGAATAAGTGGTGGTAGGAGGATAGGATGTGAAATGTGTGTAGGATGTGGAAGGGTACATGGTAGAAAAGGAGGGAAAATAGAGAAGAGAAAAGGTGCTCTGCAATATAATCAGCCAAGCCTATCCTTATGTGGGTAGCCTAAAGACCTACAGACTCCCAGGACCCATCTTAAGATTATAAACGATTTGGTCTACTTTTATCCGGTCAATCCAACCAGTTAGGAGGGATTAAGGAGAAGGTTCTTCCTTTGGCTTACGCCTCCTGTTCCTAGTGTACCACCCAGCAGCAGTCGTTTGATGCTACTCCCCTAGCTAGACATCAGATGGACCAACAAAAGTAGATTAATCAAAAATAATTTCAGTCTGAGCCTCGAAGGGCGAATCAATCGTTAAGTCCAACGTCTACTCAATTTTAATTTGGCTTGGGATGATTGTGCTCTTGGAATGTGATGATCCCTTTGAATGGGTTGTACCCTTAATGATTGATTCAAATGCGTGTGCGTGCACATCCAGGGTTTACAAACAAGGTTATTTGATGATGTGTCTTTTAGGGTTTAACCTTGTTTAGTAGCTTTTATGGTTTATTTCTTAGGTTGGTTCAATCAAGGTTTAGTAGAACACTCCAAGTTTTGAAAACACGAGTGATGATATGTTCCTTTAAAAATCGAAAGTAATGTGGAGTGCCTGGTTTAGCCCTAAAAATCAACCTTAAGTGGCAAGCTAATAATGAATCACTTTTAATTTGAGTGGTGCGGCACAAACAAATCAATCAATTGGCCTATTCGCACCACAGATTAAGGCACACTATGTCTTAGCCTAATCAGATTTCTACTCACTTATGTATTTTGAGTTGAAGTGTATCGGGTCCATGGGTTAGATCCCAGTTAAGTGGTAGAATCAAAGAGTGGTGCACCTTAAGTCAAGAGTTGTGGGTGTTAAGGTGTGTCTCTTTGAGAAAATCCCACAATCAGATAACCTTTTTTTTTTTATTATTTATGTAGATGGCATGGCGAGTGGAGGTGGCAAACAAACAACCAAATCTATCCTAAGGTTTATAGAAAGCACCTAAGTTGATTTCGATTTAAGTTATTTGGTTATGCAATGAAAACTAAGGTGGGGTTGGTGGGGATAAACTTACAAAACTCTTTAACCGCACTTTACTTTGAACTATCCACTTTGGCTCACCTTGGAAGGGTACTAATAAACACAGAAAGAAAGGAGCAAAGTGAGCTTAAAAATTAAGTCAGGCGGAAAAATGTGAGAAAAACCAAAGAGCGTTGCCTCCTCGGCAACTGTGCCAAAATGATCGTATGCACTTCGCGAATTAAAATTAGTGGTTTGGAGGACCTGTTGTCGTAGCTCACCAAATGTGTCTATCAAATAAAATTTATAATCGAAACTTGGAAAGTGAGTCCCGAGTCGAACACAGGGAGGTGAACGTTTGGTTTTATAAAAATCCGCATTTTGCTTTATTTCTTTTTGTTGTTTTTATCTTTTCTAATTTTTTAAATTTTTAGCAAGTAAGAGATCAGGTCAATGACTTCTAGCTAATCTACTTTCAACAATATAAGAGAGTGAGAGGGAAAGAGAGAGAAATAATCATCTATTTATGAACAAATGTTTGTTACACTACGAAAGTGGGAAATCTACACTACGAAAGCATAAAAAGATAGAATGATGTGAGAGAAATCCCCTTCAACGGTCGCTCAGAGGACTACTCACTCTAACTTTGCCTGGAGGAAGGTAGTGAGGAGTGGGACAAAGGAGGACGGAGGGTGAGGTAGGATCGTGTCGCGGCAAGGATCCTCTTCCTGAAGGGCGATGAGAGGATGGCCACGGGATGCTCCATGAATGGGGATGAAGGGAGGGAAAACTATTTGATTTTCTGCTCTAGAGGAGCATCCCGGGCTTGGGACAAGCTCTCTTTAGAGCCTTGAACATGGTGAGAGGAAGAAAGGAAGAGATGGTTTGGAATGGTGGAGGGTAGGTCCTTTAATAGTGGAGGAAGAACAAATTCGCATCTGCGTCATTACTGACGTCTGTGAACGTCACTACAGATCCACCCTTTCTATCACTGAAGATCCACCCCTTCAATTCCATTGCTGCTGTGCATGGGCCATTAGTGACAGCTGCAAGCATCACTAAAGGCTCGCATCGCTGAAGATCCAAGATCCCCCATTGGCAAGCCCCACTGACGCTGTGCTCGTGCACCTATCATGCGTCGTGTCTCAAGGCTGCATGCTCTGGCTCTTGCGCTACATGGGCTGGTGCACATGCATGCACTGGCCGGTGTGCTGACGCCCTCCATTGAGAAATTGGGGGCCTGCGGGGATTTGAACCCGCACCCTCCCCTCTATGATAAGCGCTTTTCCCACCATACTATGCTCTTCACTTTTTCAAGAGAAGTGAATCTCTTACATAGGTTGGGATGGTGGTGTGGATGGCTTCTCAGATGTTGGATCTTGATCCAACGGCTGAGAATTGATGATGCGGATGAAGAGGAGTCAGTGCTGGGACTGCTGGCTGGTGTTGGGTGGCTTGGATGGCACCACGTAGTGCCATCTAGGCCTTCCATTTTTCTTTTTGTTGTAGAGGGTGCAACGGTGCTTGGATCTAGTTGATTTTTGTGTTACCAAACTGCGATCGTCACTCCAGATCCATTTGTATGGTCAGATTTTTCATCCAAAGCCCGTAGGATGTCTCATTGCCCTCTTGGCCATTGATCTTCCTCGAACTTCATATGATGCTACAGGACTTCGATCTAGATGATTTTGGAGGCATTAGCCTCCAATCGTCATCTTGATCAGATCTGTACGGCTTGATCGTTCATCTGAGGCTCTAAAATAAATCCTCTTCTCTCATGACCACAAAAAAGATGTAATTAACCTAAATTATATACAACTACTCTAAAAGCAAAATGTGCATGCTATGCAATATTTGCAACATGAAATGCAAATCTAAGCCTAGGAACATGCATGAATAAGCATTTTATCCTAAATAAATGTGTCTACATCAAAACCCAATCAAAAGATGGAGAAGAATCATATGCAATCGGATCAAAGAGAGGTGAATTAGAGTAGAAGTTGATTCCAGTGGCAGGTCGAGGTTGCGAATGGGTTTTGGAAGGCTCAGTATGCTGATCAGAAGGTGTGGCTTCTTTAAGGTCTAAATCGTTGACCTCAGCATCAGAATTAAAGAATGGATCATGGATACTGAGGTTGTAAATTGGTTCATAATTGTCATAAAACAAAGGCTCTCTAAAATCAGAGTATGATTCGAAATCATCAGAGAATTTGCGAGAATCGTGTCCTGAACGTGATTCCAGATCAGAAGTTCCACCACATAGTGAGTCATGATTTGAAGAATCAACAACTTGACTTGGATCTAACCTAATCTTACAATCCGAAATAAAAAAGGTGTCCTTATTCGGCATAGGCTCAGGTTTTTGTCTCCTATGGTAGGTACACTCAATTCTTAACTCATCCAACTCCTCAATTTCTGTGTCGTAGATTGGCGTGACTTCTGAAAAATCAATTTGTATCTCAGAGGAGTCTGGAGCGGTGTAGTCATCAAACATAGGCCCAGAATCGTAGTCTAGATTCAAAATCTGATTCTCATCACATTGGGCCTCATGATTATCTCAAGTAGGCTCGAATCCAGATTATAGGTTAAGGGTAAGGATTGGATCACAAGAATCTAGGCTTGGCTCTAGTGGGATGTCAGAGTCACTCTCGAGAGTTACCTTCACAGGATAAGGCTCGGGATTTACACTCTCGAGAGGTTCTATTTTACGCTCATCATTACAAGTGTCTAGGAATTCAAGGCCTGGTGAACTAGGTTCATGATTTTCTAGGGCTGCTTCGCAATTGGGAACACTTGTAATTTGATCCTCCCAAACCATGTCATGGTCAGGCGTATTATTCTGCACATACTTTGTATCTAATTCCATTTGGGTTGGGGGTCCACAACAACTCTGATTTTCTAACTCAGGCTCTGGGAAATCGAATTGATTCTCAATCTTACTCCAAGATGTCTCATCATCTTCTGAAGGAATGTATGGGTATCTTTGATCAATGGTTTTTTGCAATGTGTTTAGCATGTACCCACATTTCTCCATGAGACCTTCATACATACCCCAAAGTTATGGGTCTGACACACATTGTATGTACACATTACTGCGGCATCTCCATAATTTAGTGTATTCTGATAAAAGATCATCCTAGGTTGAACCATGTAAGATTTGCATAAATAGCATTTCAGCACAATTCATAATGTGGGTTGTTGTTTCTGGTACATTAACCAGAACCCCGATATTTGAGGTTTTCTTATCATCTTCATATTATTTATCGGTATCCTCAATCATTCTATCTTTCATGGACCTTCGGGATTCAGGTTTCGAAGTGGTCTCCCTAAATTGCCAGGTTGTATTTTCAATTTAGCTGGTGGATCAGGATGTAGAATCAAATTTAGTTTCAAATTGAAGTAATCAGATTAGATCGAAAATCCCTATAGAAGATCTAATGAGGCCTCTTAGGTTAAAAACCTAAGGAACTTCCTGTGTATATGCTCTAGAGAAAGGATGAGGGACTGGATGTGATTTGGACCCAATCAAGGCACCTAATGATTTTTGGATGACTGAGGTTGTTTCGAGGCAGATGATACCTCTGAATCAGAAATTCACACACCCAAGAATTACCAAGGCAACCAGGAAGGGAGAGCATCGCAAAGACCCCTACACGGTAGAGCATCCCCACGGGATACAGGGTTTCCCCCACTCAACCTTCCTTCTCACTGCAGTTCCAAGTAGACCGATATGTGCGAATTGAGACTTTAAGTTTACCAATTTTATTCCTAATTTCTGCCTTGGATTTCACTTGATTAGAGGTTAATTTATTTTGTGACTAATTTAGAGGTTGATTGGCCTACAAAGCAGAACAACATCACCTGACTTGCCCTAAAATATGCAGAATGAAATCTGAGTGAAGACCCAAAGATCGCTCAGAATTGACTCTCAGGTTATTAGGACCACAGTTTTAGGGTTCAAGTGAATTTAGATCTTGATTTTAGGGTTCATCTAGTTAGATCTTTCCAAGCAAGGGTTTGGGTAGCACACAAATGCGAGAGGGTTAATTTCATTTGATTCAGGAAAGTGTGAACTAACACTTCAAAACCATAGAGAGAAACCCTAATTGGCTCTATTTAACTCCAATTTGATCTTTAGGTGTACACCTTGGACTTCAAACAAGAAGGTGAGTTGTCCAAGGTGATCAAAAATTAGGCTTAAATCCCTAGTAGGTACAGGAAATAAGGGTAGGGATCTCTAAGCAGAATCGTCTCAACTTCAATCAGATGTGAATTTTTTCATAAATCAAGAAACTTGCCTTTTGAATGAAAATTACTTTTGAAAATATGGTAGGTGATTCCTAATTGATTTGTTTCCTTTTTATCTTCCCAAGATTTAGAGGTTGATTAGGGAAGAAGAGAGATTTTACCTACCCTAGGAGTGGTTGATTTGCATGGAAGATCCCTTTGTGATGTACCTTGCAAAATCATAATCAAAGCAAACAAGGAAAGTTAGTGCTCAGATAAATATGAAGATAAAACTAATATGTGAATTGCACATTGCTCCCTGGCAATGACGCAAAAGTGTTTAGCAGACGAAGGAGAGATTTAAAAGATTTAATCATTGTAGCAAAGCCTCGATTGCTCAAAAACAGAAAAAATTTATAAACTTTGAATCTTTAATGGAGTCCGAGATCGAACACAAGGAGCAAATATGGAAATTACAGCATTAATCGCATTCAGAATCAATGATCACAACTGAAATAGATATTTAACGAATAATAACTTGTCACATTAGCTATTCAATGAAATCCAGTATATCTAGAGAGAAAAAGAATAGAGAGAAGCTAAAAGGTGGTGATTTGAATCACCAATTAAATTCTCTAATTAAGCATGCATTTAATATTTCAATTTAACCCTAACTATAGTACTTAAATAAAGCAACAGCATCTCAAATAATGCTCAATCAGATGACAAACTTTCCCTTGAGATGACTTAAGTGCACAATGCTCTTCAAAGCCTTCTTCTTTACTCCTCTTCTTCTTCAGCTTCTCTTCTTTTATTCTCTTCTTCTTCCTTCCTTCTTCAGCTTCCATTCTCTCCTCTTCTTCAAGAGACCTTCTCTTTCACAAGCACAAGGGAGCCAACTCCTTCAGTGACTAAGTGTCACACAGAGCACAAGACCAAGAGAGAAAAACCCTTCCCTACTTTCTCACAATTTCTCCTCTCTCTTCTCTCTCACAGACCAACATAGTCGGATCCATATCCTCAGGTAAACGGTTCTTGAACAGTGTCCAGGGTCATCGATGTGTGTGGTGACCGAGGAGTGAGTAGGTTGGGTATTCCGGTGAAGGGGGTAGTAATGGACCCAACCCCTTAGTGTCTTGGGCAAACAGCTCAAATCACAAAAACAATATATGCGTGGTTGCTGCTTTGGAATCCCAGGATGTGGAGCTATCTTTCCCACATCTTCTTCGCACATAGCTGCAGTGGATGCTTCGCTCAATTGGGTGAGCTACAGCTGCTGGGTCCTTGGATTGCGGACCTGGATGACTTTCTAGAGCTCTTCCACATTGCTTGGGTGCATTGGTAGGGCATGTAGTGGCTGGAGGATTGCAAATGAAGGAGAAGATGGAGGTGGCGGCAGTGGAGAATGGTGAAGACCTGAAATAAGGAATAAGGCCTTACAGCCACATTTGAATACATCAGGAGCTTTGCCTGGGCTTAGCAAAGGTGACGGTGGTGGTAGCGTAGCGTGAGGAGGTCTGTGGAGGTTGGGCGAATGAGAAGAAGGTGGTCGGAGATGGATGTGTTCAGGGGGTTGTGTGAGTGAGTGAAAGGTGTAATAAGGATGGGGGTTTGGTTCGGGTGGATGAGGCAAAGGTTGTGGAGTCATTGGCGAGGCATTTGGTGCGGTGGAGCATTGGGGAAGCCTCACCAGAGGTGCGGTTGGGCATGGAGGGTGTATCAATGGTCGAAACAAGGTTTTAAAGAGGGGGAAAGATAGTAGAAGGGAAGAGAAAGCGAATAAACCTAATTTTAGTGGATGAAGAGGGTAGGGCGATGTCGGCTTTGATTGGCCGATGTCGTGGAAGGTGAAATCCTTGGGAAGGAAGAACAATGAGGTAGATGGAGGAAGGAGACGCCTACTGGTATTTGTTTAGCACGTAATTCACATTTTAAAAGTTAATTTAGTTGTAGTATAGTGCGAAAACACGTCAACAAATAAGCTTATAAAATAGGTGAGTACCAGGTCATTCGTAGGGAGGCAATCATAATTTATGCAAAAGCATTTCAATAGAACTTGTTCTAAACAGATAGTTATATATGTATATATGTATAGGAATCTTATATAAGCATTCAATAGATAGAAATATTATTGTAATTAAATAGAGTTTTCACAATAAAGAATGCTACTAGAATTAAATAGAGAGATAGAGCGATAGAGATAGAAAGTGGTAGAGAGATGATGCCGCTTGTAGGATGCTTATGCGAGATACGTGGAATCTGCATTAGACCTCCTATCGGGTGCACGTGATGCATTAGACCTCCTACAAGCGGACTGTGATCCTCAGTAAGCGGAATCCGCATTTTTGCACAGTTGGACGTGATCCTTGATCTATATCCATCCGTGCGGTTGGATTCTTCATTTGAGGCCTGGATCTTTACCCTTTGGCTCCATGATCTCCATTCTTTTATGGGCTACAATGTTGTCTAATCGAGACAATTTCGGAACTGTTGGACTCCCATCGTCGTTTTGATCAGATTTGTCCTGTTTGATCTATCATCCATGGCTTTGAATCATCTATGGTTAAAATCATCTCTCATTAGTACATAAAATGATGATATTAGCTATATGACTAATAAATTAACTATTGTGCAAATTACGATGTCTATGAATGCATTATTCTTAAGTTATGCTAGAATCTATCTTAATTCAGGTGATTTAGGTTGCATGATTCCTGTGTAATCATTATTGCGAGATGCGAAAGAGCTTGAGGAAGAGCAATTGGCAACTATGGTCTGTGGCGGCAGACGATGAAGGTGGAAAGAGAAGATTGTCGAAGCTTGTGGTGAGTTCGACCGGAGAGAGGACAAGAAGGTGGAATCCGGTCCAAAACCAAGCTAAAGAGGATGGCCGTGCATCGTGAGTGTTTCTATAAGTCTCAGGGGGGCATTCCAAGCTTGGAAACCAAGCTTGCAGGCTCGAAGATTTCATGGCTATGGGATACCCACATCCTCCATTTGTTCTTGTAGGAGATTGGGAAGGAAATAGGATTCATGGCCGGTCTCATTTGGAAGAGAATTCCTCAAGGAATCTCCAATTCAATTTTGGGATTGCCTGATTGAGAATCGAGCTAGAAATCCTCACTCGAATCACAACAGTGGAGCTTTTGTTCACACTGATGGTGGTAGGGACCTATTTGCAAAGATAATAAGAAACTTAGGGACCTACTTAGAAGAATTTCAAATGCTAGGGTCTACTGTGAGATAGAAAGAGTCTAACTGGACTGAAATGCATACTAGGTCAAGATGATCTCTGATTGACCCAAATTTCACTGCAAACATAATGTGGACCCAAGGATTCTGATCGTGAAGTTGGATTTTAGTTTTGAACAAGTTTGACTAGGAAATTTATGTAGAAACTAGCAACTTTCTATCTAAGGCTCTATTTTAGGTCAAAATGGCTTACAATGATTAAATCAAGGATACCAAACCTTATGGAATATTTTTCAATGATTTTTAGAAGGTTTAGATGAAATTTATCCTGACTAGAACCTTTGTTAGTTAAGCAGGTATGAAATTAGGGTTTCGAGTGCTATTTTGACTCTCAAAGTGTGCAAAACCTGTTTCTATCCGTACGAACCCTCTTATTAGTCATTAATGAACATTTGACCTTTGACTAACTCCTAGAAACCTAATGATTATTCTGGATTTATGATCTTCTGTTAAAACTGCATATTTAACCCTATTTTAATGCACTCTTCTCAGAATGGATGCTTGTTGATAACGTCATCATCAGACATATCTGGCTTTAATTAGTCATAATCAATGGATAAATGCTCCTACATAACAGCCAAAGAGCCATAATTCATTGCATGTCCATTCTGAGAGGTAAACACTAAAATAAGGGTAAAACTGTAGTTTTAATAGAATATCCTAATTGCAGTGCAATCATGGGGTTTCACAAGGGTTAATTAAAGGTTAAATGGTCATAAATATCTAATAAGTGGGTTCATGCAGAACGAAATAGGTTTTCATGTGTTTTAAGAATTAATGGATATCTAGGCCCCTAAAAACAGACCCACTTAATTAAATGAGGTTCTGGTCAAAATAAAATTCACTTAAACCTTCTAAAAATCATAAAAACATATTCGCTAAGGTTTGGTACCTCTAATTTGACCATTGGAACCCAATTTAACCTAAAAGAGAGTCTTAGACAAATAATTACCCTAATTTGGGTTTCTACACAAATTACCCAATCAAACTTGATAAAAACATAAAACTGACTTCACCATCAAATTCCTTGGGTCAAAATTAGGTTTGTACCAAAATTTTAGCCTAATAAGACATCATCTTGACCAAGTTTGCATTTTTGTTTAGTCTGACTCTTTTCTCTCACACACATGCACCTAACTTTCGAATTCTTTGCAATGACACCCCCAACTTCATCTTCGTGAAAAGGTCCCTACTGCGATGGCCGTGTGAACCCACCAAGAGCTAATTTTCAATCAAGGTTTTCTCTCTGATTTCACAGAGAAACTCTTCCAAAATTGGAAGGGAAGCTTCTTTTTGAAAAGAAAAGGAAAGCTATCGAATTGTCGTTAGCAATCTAGGAGAGCTATTATCGATTATATGAAATAAAAGAATTAAAAATTTGAACCCCACATATGTATGAGATTCCAGCAATTGTTTACAATATTATCCACACTCACTGGACTCTCCTGAAATAATTTCTCATTTCTAGCTCTCCATACCGACCATAAAACAGCCACCATGGGCACATATGGCTTATTAGAGATTAAAAAAGAGCTCCATAGATCCTCCCATGTAGGAATTGAATCCCTGCAGATCTTCTACCAAACACTATCTGTTATCATGCATGTAGAAACTCTTGAGGAGATCCCCTTCCATGCAAGCTCTTCCATGACTTGCCTAAATCGTCTAAGAGTTCATGTAAACTCTTGGAAATTCCTAAACCTAAGCCCCTGATTTTCAAGCTTTCAAGCTTGTTTCCAAGCTTGAAGCTTGGCCCTAATGCCTATAAAAGCACACCTACTACAAACCTTTCTTCCTTTGCTTCCAAGAGGCCAAACACCCTCTCTTCCCTTCTCCCCAACCTCCTTCTCCGCCAACTCTAGTGAGTTCTCCAACCACCTTCCTTGTCCACCCTCACAGACAATAGCAGGTGGATTCTTCTTCCCCAACTTCGTCCACGTCTTGCAATACCCACAAACGTCTTCTTTCACATCTTCCTCGCCACTCCTTCATCACTAGAGGCTTCATCTTCTCCATTACTAGTGTGCCTAAGCCGACGTGGATCCTACCCCGTTCATCCAATTAGATTAGGTAGTTACATTAGTTAGATCTTTAGGTCAAATCCCTATACTCAAAACCCAAAAAAGACCCCTCGACCTCCATGCACACTGTCTTCTCCCTCCACTCCGGCCACATCTCCGGTGAGGCCTTCACGTCATTCCACCGCTCCAAACTCGCTGACAACTCCACAACATCCACTAAATCACCACGACCAAAACCCCTCTCCTATCTCATCATTCCATCCACCCAAAATCCCCATCGAACAACCCCACATTCTCCAACCTTCTTCGCATCCACTACACCCATAAACACTCTCTCGCCGCACACCACCGCCATCAACACATTCTTTGCACCATTGCAATCTTCCTGACCATTTTAACCGGGGCTTTTAGCCCGTATTCTTCATTTCAGGTCGCCACCAAAACTCTGCTACCACGCCTAATCTCCGACGTCATTCTTCATGTTCTAAGCATCGCAAGTTCCAGGTGACACCTCCAGGTGATGCATAATAGGCCCAGGAGTCTTCCTAGGCAGTGAGCAAAGGACACAGTTATTGCTTTGCCTCAATTGGATGAGATCATCACCTACAGGAGCACGTGCAAAGAAGTCATGGGAATTAGTCCCACATCATTAATGAAGGGGCGCATGATAGTGCATAAATTGATTGTCTATGTGGTTGTTTGCCTCAAGACACATGAGGTGAGGTCCCTCATACCCGCACACTGGACCTGACCTAACCCTCACTCCTTGGCTGCGACCTACAGCTGTAGCCCTAGACTCGGGTACACAATCTGATTACCTGATTAAATTGAATATCAGAGGAAGAGGAGAGGAGGAAGGAAAGAAAGAGAGAGGGGTGGGGGTAGGTTTTGCTTTAGAGTGAAAGCTTGACACTTAGCCATTGTGAGAAAGAAGAAGAGGCCAAAGAAGAAAGGAAGTGCTGAAGGCTTTTGTGAAGGAAAGAAGAGAAGAAGGAGAATGTTGTCATGCCTGAGAAGAAGAGAAGGGCTAAGAAAGAAAGAAGAGGAAGCTAAGAGAAGAGAAGAGGACAACAGATGAAGAAGAAGAAAGCTTTGAAGAGTACTGTAGCAAGGCTTGGTTAAGAGGTCAAATTCTCAAATCAGATGTCTGAGTATTGTTCATTTATTTGAGATGATTGAGTATTTGATATATATGTGCTTGGGCAAATAATTGGTGATCTAAATCGCTATTATTTTATCTTAGTTATCTTTTTGGTCTCTTTTACTCTTGAAATACTTATATTATTCATTGAATATCTAATGTGACCTATTAGTATTTCATTGAATATCATTATTGGCTTATTTTTATGCTCATTTATATTTTAAATGAAGATTAGCATGTGAATGCAATACTTGCTCCTTGTGTTCAACCTTGGACTTCATTTCTAGATTTTTGATTTATAAATTGTATTTGTTGAAGAGCTATTTAGGAGACTTTACTACAATAAGATGCACACTTTAACTCCTGAAAAGCTCCTTCAACATTTTGGCACCGTTGTTGGGGAGCAACGCGTAATTCACTACTTTTCTTTGCTTTATCTGACTATATTTGAGTACTAACTTGCCCTATTTGATTTCTTGTGATTTTGTGTAGTACATCACAAGGCGATCTTCCATGCAAAACAGCCACTCCCAGGGTAGGTAATCTCTCTTCTTTCCTAATCACCTAATCCTTAGAAGAGAGAAAAGGAAACAAAATAAATTAGGAACTACCTGCTGATGAGTCCATTTTAATGGACTAATATTATGCCTAAGTAACTTTAATTATGTCTTTTATGTTTGTTAATAACTATATTAAGTTATAGAAGGTTTGCATGCATCATGATTTAGGTTTACATTTATTCTATAACTTAATATGCTCATTTTATGTGCAGGAAAAATAATTGGCAAAAGAATGAGGGGAAAAGCATAAATTATCCCTTTTCAAATCACTGGCAGCTATTCTTCTCCCCATTCTCCGGGGAACCCTCAGCAGCCGCCGGCCAGAGATAGTTAAGGGATTTGAAAATCCCTTAACTCTCGGAGGTGCAACGGAGAAGTTAAAAGGAAGATGGGAGGAAAGGAAAGGGCGGCTTGATCGACGGGTCCTTCTTCCTCCCCCTGGGGGGATATCCTTCCTCTCCACTATGGAGAGAATATGCACTGTGGAGAAGGCACACCACCCCCTCCTGCCCTAGCCATGCCACCGCGCCATCACCCTCCCAAGAGTCCGCAGGTGTAGCACCGCCCCCCGCAAGCTCTCTGCCCTTGCACGACCGCATGGCTGCTCCCACACCACTACAGGCAGTTCTCTAGCCCACGTGTGCATATGCACCCCTGCAGCCACACGCACCGCGCAACCACGCACCTCCCTGCCTTTCTAGCACACCAAGTCCTCCAGTGCCCCTTGTTGCAGGCGCTCACTCCACCTCTGCCCGCAGATCCGCCTCCCTTCAGAGCCTCCATTGTCCCAGCAGGCACTGCACGCCAAGTTCTTCAGAGCCACCTCAAGCCAACGCCTGGCGCTCCCCTCGCCTCCAGCGCACTGTAGTGTGCGCTCCGCTCATCTGCCTACCCGCGCACATCCACCCAATCACGCACCTCTCCCCTGCTGCAGGCGCTCACGCACTGCACAGCAGGTGCCCTCACCGCCTACAGGCCGCCCCCTGCACACCAGCGTGTGCACGCCCGCGTGCCTCTCCCTCCAGCTACTGCAGGAGCAAACCAGTGCACGCATGCCCGCACGCCACCAGCCGCAGTCACAGCAGCAGCACCTCTGCCTGCTTGTTCAACAGGCCAGAGCTCCGGCCATCGCCGCCGACCACCTGCGTCGCTGCCATTGCCACCACCGGAGAGCTCTCGACCTCACCATCCTCTTGAGCCGCGCAACAACCCCCACGGTGCTCTCCCTCTCTCGCAAGGAGCTAGGAAAAAAGCCCTGTTTTCCTCTCAATTAAAATTTACATTCAATGCCATTTCCACCTAATTTGATTTTTTTATTATTATTATATTGTGGTAGAATTACGTTCGAACACTCATAGTTCTTTATAATTGCATGGTATTGATATTAACTAGTTTAAAGATTGATTTTGGGCCTAACTTAAGTACTAATTGTCTTTAGTACACATCACGTGAAAACTGCATGAATTTATCGTAAATTTATTGAGGTTTTCTGTGAGGGAAAACTGCACTTATACCCTTATCTTTTTAAGTTATTGCAAATCTACTTTCCTTCACATTTTAAGTCAGATTTGAATAGGGATTTCTCACTATCTGAAATAACATTAAATAATTAAGTATTGATTGCATCATTGCCTCCCTGTGGACACGACCTGCTCTTCTGTGAGTGGTTATTTTCATTGTTTTTGATTAGTCGATTTTTCCACCACTTAAATACTATAACGCTAAGCGAAAAGTCGTCTATCAAAATTGGTACCGTTGCCGGGGAGGCAACAAACGCAATAGATTTAGTTTATTATTTTTAAATGTTTTGAGTTGCGAATTATCTAATCATTTTTATTATTGTTGAGGAATCTGACATGGCGACAAGGCGCAGCAAAGCGACGACTTTGAACATGAACAACATCCACGGCGGAGACGATCTTTTTGGTGGACCTTGACGCCACCTGGAGGACGACAACAGGAACATGCGAGCCTTAATCCCACGCATATAGGCTTACGGAGAAGCCTATTTCTGATTTAGGTAGTAGGTCTTAGTTAGATTTAGTTAGATAGACATTAGAATTTAAATTACTGTCTTTTGGGCCCTTGTTGGGTATTTTTGGGGATGTGTTCCCATTTATTTAGATTATAGGATTATTTGAACTATTTTGAACTGCATTTCAGTTAATTAGTTAGATTAGGTCTGTTTGTTATTATTATTATAAAAAAAAAAATTGAACTGCCTGCTAGAAGCTGCATATCTATAAGATGATCATCTAGGACTGAATGAGCAGCATCTAGTTTATTTTTTATGGCCTTGCATTCATACATTGCATGAAGAAAGCTGGAGTAAGGTATGTCTTCTCTTGAGCATTAATTACTTCTCATGCATATGCATTGAACCTAAGTCTAAGACCACTAAAGTGCTTGAATCCAATTAATTCAGTGGTCACTTTAAACTAATTGGGATTGCTAAGAGGTTGGACTTTAAAATCTGTGAGTAAAAATTATGTGCAAAAGGATCCTGTTTGTGGAATTTCAAAAAATCAAAACAAGATCGTATGCTTGCACACTTGAGACACTGTGCACCTCACATAAAAGGTCACTAGATAAATTTCTACCTCTCCTTTTGTGCACCACAAGGGAAGTTAGTCGGAAATCAACAAGCCTATCCACCAAGTTACTTCGGTTCCTCGTGTGTGGGCTTGATTCGAGACTTCCATCCCTTGCGAGTAGGTTATAGGCACCAGCGAAGGTTGGCCTAGGAAGCGTAATTTTTGCAAAACTTATTTGGCCACCAACTAAACATATAACTCTAAGACCTGCAATCTACTAAAAATAGATCTCGTTGAATTTGCGTTTGCTGTGACAATAGGACTCTTTAGGATGTTTTCTGCTGAATCCTAAGAAAGTTAAAATTGTTTTGCTTAAAGAAATGGATTACTCTTACTCCTATCATTTAGATTATCAGAATCAATACTTCCCATCTTTTAATCAGGATCCCATGCTCCGAGCATATCCATCCTTTGATGA
Source organism: Thalassia testudinum (assembly GCA_037157565.1). NCBI lineage: Eukaryota > Viridiplantae > Streptophyta > Magnoliopsida > Alismatales > Hydrocharitaceae > Thalassia > Thalassia testudinum. The sequence goes on from JAZHRO010000025.1 coordinate 37,111,137, forward strand.
GTACATTGATAATTCATGGGATCATTCTCATTCTTACCCTGGGAGTACTGGCTTGATAACTCCTACTTTTGAGCAGAGCCTAGGAGCGAGATTTTCCAATCCTGAAATCCCTACTTCCATCCAAACACCCAACCCTCCCACCCTTCATGATTTTCCGTATCGAGGTTGGACCGATACCCCTAGGCAACTAAAGCCTGAAATTGACTATCCTCCCCAACCTGGTAATAGTACCCTCTCCTCTTTTATGATAGAAATGCAAAAACAGCAAAAGGAAATAATGGAATCAATGGGAGAGATATTGAGGAATAGTCAACACTTAAATGAAGAAATAAGATAACTTAGCTACACACTTCCCAATAATCTTGATCCCTACCTAATAAACCATGATCATGAAAATAATTCTGAGGAACCTAATGAAAATAGGGATCCAATTTTAGGTAGCCATCACTTAGACTCTTCCAATGAGACACGGGCACTAGAGGATAATGATCATAGTGATTATCCACCTAAATTATATTGCAGTCAAAAGCAAGGGAAGATGGTATCACCTTGACCCCAATGACAGTATTCTCCTTACCCCTACCAACCTGGGTCAAGGTTATATTGTTCCTATTACTTCCCCTCTTGATTATTTGGTGGAATCCCATTCTACTCTTAGTGAGCCTACTCCTGACCCTCCACTTAGGGAATCAACACCTACCATTTAATATTCTGAGGATTCAAATGCACCTAATGAAGGTGACCCTGAGGGAATAGAGGATGATCAATTCTGGTCTCAGGGATATGACGAGTCTAATTCTGAAGATGAGGATACCCTAATAGAGGAACCTGGACTAAAAATCTGAAGTGATTCACAGGAGAATTATCTATCACTTGAGGATTTACCTCCAGATGGTAGAAATAATATGATTAAATCCGGATTCCTCCTTTCATTTGAGAGCCATCCTCCAACAAAATAGGAGTTGATATTAGAGGAGGACAAACAAAATAATGAGAAGTCTATGGGAGACTCTCGGGAACAAAACACGTCAATTTAGGATTTATACCCCAAGAAAAATGACGAATTCAATGATATAAGCTTCCTCCAAAATATTATGATTGATCCTCTTTTAGAAATAATTGAGGATACTAATCCAACTCCTAATGAATCACATATACACCCCGATAAATATTTCAGTGAACCAAATGAATCTGGGGATGAGCTGAATGATAATGATTCTTACATTTTGACCCTACCATCATAAAGTTGTAATTTGGAGTCTACCCTTGATTCAAATATGACTCCGATCATTAATGCTAGGCAGGATAACTTGAAGTTGTCTGCTACTGTTAGCGAGTGTACACAATCTGAATCATTGTTGGAATTGGACCTAACACCAACTAAGCCCTCATTGGACTTAACCATTACCTTCCAACACTACGAACAACCCTTATACTCCCTAACTGATCCTTGGCTCAAATCTCTGCTCATGTACATTCTTTCTAGAGAATATATCAAGCCAATACATCCTAGGGTAGAATGGCGAGTATGGATTGATGCTTGTACTTTTACTCTCGCCATTCAAGGGTTTTAACTAATTATGTGTATATCTTTTAAAACCCGTCCTGCTTTGGAGGATCCTTGTTATCCTCCACTTATTCCATTTCGGGAGGCCTCTTTTCATATTCCATTTATTATTCCTAGACCTCCCAAGGTAGCCAATGAGATTTTCTATTTTCATTTCTTCTGGCGAGCATTTGGAATTACATTGCATCATCAGCTCCCCAACATCCGTGGTTACCAGTTTTCTAGGCCTGCACTATTACAAATATTTTTAGGGCCAAACTTTGTTTGGTTGGAACCAGACTTACAGGTTCCTTCTTAGTCTGGCTACTGACAGAAAATGCAGTGCTTGTTGGGAGGCAACCCAGCAAACTGTGTCAGGTAATATTTTTCCTTTCTCCTCCTATTTTAATTTTACAATGGGGACATTGTAGGATTTACGCATGGGGGAGTGCATTTGCATTTTAGGAAGTATTCATGCATTTAGGTTAGCATATAAAAAAAAAAAAAATTTCTCATTTCCTGAGCTGAATGGGTTAGTCCCTAGCAGAATACTTTTGTCATTGGAGGTTTTTCTTCTTGAATTATTTCTTAAGTTTAGAATCCAGTGCATTTATTTCATGTGCACGTAGATTTGGTAATGGATCCTTGAGGAAAACCAATGAGCATTTGTAAGTCTACTGAACCCTTGGACAGTTCATAGGGAGTCAGGCATACTATCTTCTAGTAGATCCACCTCATATTTGTGAGAAGAAGTAGAGAGATTACTCATGCGGTAAGTCTAGTGCAAGGACTCTTAAGTTCTGGATAATTAGATAATAATACTTCAGAGTTAGGCGTAGTTTTCACTCTCTGTTCCTGTGTATGTACTTTGAGTGAATTCTTGAGAGTCACCAAATAAGGCAGATACACAGAGATTGAGTCTTAATAAAGCTATAACTATAGTAGATGGTTACGACCGTCCTTCATAGAGTCCTCAGCTGAAGGAGGGTAATAGTGTCAAAGGTCAGAAACACACCTGTCCTATCCATTCCTCCCCGGTGTCGGGAATAGGCACTTCCACCAAATAAGCCACATAACTTCGTCTTGACCATCATCATCCCTAATAATGCCTCATAAATAAAAGTCCATATCGTGTTGTGTTGATTAAAAAAGAAACAAAAACAAGAAGAAATAAATAAAAAAAAAGAGAGAAAAAAAAAGAGAAAAAGAAGAAATATAAAGAAGAAAAAGAAGAAAAAGTTATATTACAAAAAAAAAAGTCCAAGTGTATGATGTAACACTATTTCTAAGGCAGCAAAACACCTATCGCATTCCACCAAATATGACCCATACCTACCTTCTAGTATTTCTGATCACCTAAATACTGGTTGAGAACTCTAACTTAGTTGTAGAGTTATTAGGACTTTAATTGAAGTGTGGATGCCATGTGAGGCCACCAAATAGTGAGTACAATTTCAAAATCTGGCGAGATTCGTGATCTCAGAAAGAAAGAAATGAGAGAGTGCCCAGGAACATCAAGAGAGCACAATTGTGTAGCCTCTCTCAGAGTTGAATTGTCTAATAGTCTAGAAAGCTAGAGTCTACAGTACTAGACTATATGTAGCACCAAATGAGCGTGTGCCACCAAATACAAATCCATTCAACTCAATATCTCCTACCTAAGCTAAACACCGGGGTCAAATTACAGATTATCATTTGCTTTATCCCTGAGGGAAGTAGTTGCCAATCTCAACAGAAATTTTTGCCAAGGGTGATGTATGAACTCCTAATGTGAATCGGCTCTTTCACTTGGATCTGTTACCTAAGCTATCAGCACTTCACATTTGTTTGGATTTCTAAAGTTTTGAAGTAAGAAAAGAAGAAATCTTCTGATTACTTCTATTATTTTTCATTTTTGCTAGGGACTAGCAAATCTTAGGCATGGGGGTATTTGATGAGTCCATTTTAATGGACTAATATTACGCCTAAGTAACTTTAATTATGTCTTTTAGGTTTGTTAATAACTATATTAAGTTATAGAATGTTTGCATGCATCATGATTTAGGTTTACATTTATTCTATAACTTAATATGCTCATTTTATGTGCAGGAAAAATAACTGGCAAAAGAATGAGGGGAAAAGCATAAATTACCCTTTTTCAAATCACCAGCGGCTGTTCTTTTCCCCATTCTCTGGGGAACCCTCAACAGTCGCCTGCCAGAGATAGTTAAGGGATTTGAAAATCCCTTAACTCTCGGAGGTGCAACGGAGAAGTTAAAAGGAAGAGGAGGGAAGGAAAGGAAAGGGCGGCTTGATCGACGGGTCCTTCTTCCTCCCCTTGGGGCGATATCCTTCCTCTCCATTGTGGAGAGAGTATGCACTGTGGAGAAGGCACACCACCCCCTCCGACCTTAGCCACGCCACCGTGCCATCGCCCTCCCAAGAGTCCGCAGGCGCAGCACCGCCCCCCCCCCGCAGGCTCTCTACCCTTGCACGACCGCAGGGCTACTCCCACACCACTGCAGGTAGTTCTCCAGCCCACGCTCGCATACGTGCCCCTGCAACCACACACAGTGCTCAACCGCGTGCCTCCCTGCCTTTCCAGCACACCAAGTCGTCCAGCGCCCCCTACTGCAAGCACTCACTCCACCTCTGCCCGCAGATCCGCCTCCCTTCAGCACCTCCATCCTCCCAGCAGGCACCGCACTCCAAGTTCTTCAGAGCCACCTCAAGCCAGTGCCTGGCGCTCGCCTAGCCTCCAGTGCATCGCAGCGTGAGCACCGCTCATCTGCAAGCGCCATCTGCCTACCCGCGCGCATCCACCCAACTGTGCACCTCTCCCCTGCTGGTGGCTCTCACTCACCGTACAGCAGGCGCCCACACAGCCTACAGGCCGACCCTTACAAACCAGCATGCGCATGCCCGCGTGCCTCTCCCTCCAACCACTGCAGGCGCAAACAGTGCATGTACGCCCACACGCCACCTGCTGCAGTCACAGCAGCAGCACCTCCCCCTGCTTGTTCAACAGGCCGGAGCTCCGGCCACTGCCGCCAACCACCACCGGCCACCTGCGTCGCCGTCGTTGCCACCACCAGAGAGCTCTCAACCTCGCCATCCTCTTGAGCCACGTAACAACCCCCGCGGTGCTCTCCTTCTCTCGCAAGGAGGAGAGAGGAAAAAAGCCCTGTTTTCCTCTCAATTAAAATTTACATTCAATGCCATTGCCACCTAATTTGATTTTTTTATTATTATATTATGGCAGAATTGCGTTCGAACACTCATAGTTCTTGATAATTGCATGGTATTGATATTAACTAGTTTAAAGATTGATTTTGGGCCAAACATAAGTACTAATTGCCTTTAGTACACATCACGTGAAAACTGCATGAATTCATCCTAAATTTATTGAGGATTTCTGTGAGGGAAAACTGTACTTATACCCTTATGTTTTTAAGTTATTGCAAATCTACTTTCCTTCACATTTTAAGTCAGATTTGAACAGGGATTTCGCACTATCCGAAATAACATTAAATAATTAAGTATTGATTGCATCATTGCCTCCCTGTGGACATGACCCGCTCTTCTGTGAGTGGTTTTCATTATTTTTTATTAGTCGATTTTTCCACCACTTAAATACTATAACGCTAAGCGAAAAGTCGTCTATCACCTGCCATATTTTCTTTGTAATTCATCATTTAAAAGGAAAGGTTTTCTAATTTGCAAAAATTACATATCTAATTGAAACTTGATGCGATTCTCTTTAGAAATCCCTACCTTGATTTCCTACACCTACTAGGGATTGCGCATAATTTCTAATCTTCCTTGGACTATGTTCTTATTTGAAGTCTAGGGTGAATAATTTGTGATTTAATTGGACGTACAATAGAGCTAATTAGGGTTTCAACATTAGGGTTTTGAAGTGCTAGTTCACATTTGCTTGCATAAAAGGAAACATACCTTCCCACATTTGTGTGCTACCCATGCCCATGTTTGACAAGATCGAATCAAGTAGAACCCTAAAATCAGGCTCTAATTTCTCTTAAACCCTAAAATCTTGGACCTAATAACCTGAGAATCAATTTAGGGTGATTTCTAGGTCTTGACCTAGATTTCATTCTGCCATCTTTAGGGTAGGTCAGGTGAAGTTGGTCTACTTTATGGGCCAACCAACCTCCAAATTAGAGCACAAGTGAAATCAACTTCTAAATCAAGTGAAATTCAAGGCACTAATTAGGCTAAAATTGGTAGGCTTATGGTCTCAAGCCTGTACATTCTGTTCTACTTAGAACCACAGTGACAAGGAAAGTCGGGTGGGGGAAACCTGTAACTTGTGGGGATGCTCTACTGTGTAGGGGTCTTTGTGGGGCTCTCCCTTCCTAGCTACCCAGGTATTTCTCGGGTGTGCGGATTTCTAATTCTGAGGTATCATCCACCTAGAAATTACCTTAGTCATCCAAAATTCTTTGGCTGCCTTGATTGGGTCCAAATAACATCCACTACCTCATCTTTTCTATAGAGCACTTACACAGGAAGGTCATTAGGTTTTTAACCTAAGAGACCTCATTAGATATTCTTGGGAATTTCTTTTAGAACTAATCAAGTTCCAATTTGATCCTGAGTTTGATTCTACAACTTGATTCCACCACTTGATTCAAAACTGCAACCTAACATATTAAGAAAATTGACTAAGAAACTTGCATCCCAAATGACTATCAGGGATAAGATGATTGAGGTTGCTTATAGACACCACGAAGAATATTGTAAATGGGACATTCAAGATTAATTCAAGAAAACAATGGATCACATTTTGAACCATATAGATATGATATGGATACGACTAAACCACGGTTCAACACAAGATGATCTCCTAGTAGAACACATTGAATTGATGAAATTACACAATAATGATTATCTGCAATATTGGTCAAATCCTTTAGTTTCGAAAGAACTCCATAAATTTTTGGAAAAATGGGGAGAATTGCTGAATAGGTTATATAGATCCATCGATCAAAAACTCCCATCAGAGGTTAATATGACATCTTGGAGTAATTCCAATGATCCACGTAATTTCCCAAATCCTGGGTTTGATGGTCATAGTTGTTATGGACCCCCAACCCAAATGAATTCAGATTCAAATTTCATAGCAATTGACATTCTTGATCTTGATGAGGGTAGGGAGGATCCAATTGTTGGTCTTCTCAATTCTGAACAGGCCATAGAAAATCAAAAACCTGGTCCATTGAGCTTAGATCTCCCCAACACCTGTGATGATGAGCTTAAAACATAACTTCTCAAGAATGTAAATCCCGAGCTGTATCCTCTTAAGGTGATTCTTGAGAATGATCGATGAGTCCATTTTAATGGACTATTGTTACGGCTAAGTTAACTTTATTTTTACATTTTATGTTTGCTAATAACTACATTAGGTTATAGAATGACTTCATGCATCATTACTTGAGTTTTTATCTATTCTATCGCATTCTATAACTTAGTATGTAATTATTTTATGTTTCATTGTTGAAGGAATAATTTGCAAGACACGAGCGGGTGAATTAAATTTTCCCCTCCCCCAATAGTCGCCAGCCTCAATAATACTTCCCCAATCGCCGCCGGCCAAATTTAGTAAGGGATTTAAAAATCCCTTGACTTGCAGATGGGGGAGGAGATAAAAGGAGCTTTTGGCGAGGAAGAGAAGGGTAGTCTTCTTCTTCTCCCCCTAGGGAGACCATCGTGAAGTTACTATGTGCACTGTGGGCAGAGTGTGCATTGTGCGCACCACTTCCACTGCTTGCCTACCGCAAGCGCTTCACCCAGCCCTCGCAAGCCTGCCACTGCATGCCTCCAAGCACGTGCTTCATCTTCCCACTGCAGTAGCACCCTTGCATTGCCACCGCGTGCAAAGGACCTCTCCACCGCATGCACGCGCCTTTGCAAGCCCTACATCCTCCCACGCCAACCTGCCTTCACCGTACCAAGCTTCCACCGCCTGCTTGCATCCGCATGCCCTACAAGTGCTGCACCAGCCCCCACCACCCATAGCCAGCAAGCGACTGCACCAGCCCCCACTGCGCCTGCAAGCACCAGCCCCCACCGTGCACACTGCTCCAGCGCTCCCACCGTAGCCACGCCTACAAGCGCCAGCCACCCATCGCACGCCCTCGCTAGTGCCCGCAGGTAACCCAGCCGCCTACAGGTAGCAGCAACCCATAGGTGCCCACGCAAGCAGCCACGGCCGTAGGCGAGCCTTAGCACACCCTTGTGCGCTCGCCCAGCACACATCCACGCGGCTTGCAATAGTCGCTCTTCTCCTCTCCACGCATGGCTCTCCTCCTCCAACAGAACCCAACAGGCAATCAGTTGTTCTCCATCGTTTGACTGCCGCGTCACCACCATCGCGAAGCATGCATCGAGGCGCACCACCCCATTGACTCTCACCGCCAATCGTGCACGGCCGTCCAAGCGAGGAAGAGAGAGGAGAAATCCTCTATTTTCTCCTCAATTAAAATTTACATTACATGCATTTCCATTTAAAAATTATTATTTTATTCAGGCCACATTGCATGGATGCACTTATAGTTTCTTGAATTTACTTCACTTGTGTTATGTGCATCATTCTACATTGAAATTCAAATCAGGTTTGCATGCAACTCAAATTTACATGATATGCCATTACACATGCATCATATACACATTTTTGGGAGCTAATTCCTGACGTGAAAATTGCATAAATAACCTTGAACTTTTAAGGAAATTGCAAGGTCCGTTTAGACTAGTATATTCCTCGCATTGAAGTTGCAAAGTTGTCTGCAAATAGCATCATCCACTACTCGTAAATTTATTGGTTCTATTCCTCCCTGTGGATGTGATATTTTTATTATGGTTAAATTTGATATTTATTTCTGATTGAGTGGTTTTCCACCACGTAAAACACAACGACATATCACTTTAGTGCTATCATCTTCATAAATAAGCGAAAATCTCTACATCAAATGGTGCCGTTGACAGGGAGGCAACAGATGTAATAAATTCACTTTATTATGTTTGAATAGTCTAAGTTGTGCAATTATTCTTTATCTTATTATGCCAGGAATATGACGGGGCGACAGGCGTAGCAGAGTGACGACATCGACCTTGAACGATGAACACGGCGGGCATGCATGGCGGAGATGATCTTTTTGGTGGACCTTGATGCCACCTGGGGGCTAGCAAAAAGAGCACGTGGGCTTGATCCCACGCATGTAGGCTTACGGAGAAGCCTGTTTCTGATTTGGTAATTAGAGCTTAGTTTAGATTTAGTTTAGATAGACATTAGAATTTAATTTCTATCTTTTGGACCCTTGCCAGGTATTTTTGGGAACATGTTCTCAGTGTTTATTTATTTCTTATTGCACTTGTATGTGGGAGCGTATTTTCGGGAGCATGTTCCCATTTATTTAGATTATAGGATTATTCAAATTATTTGAAATGCATGTTGGTTAGTTAGTTAGATTAGGTCGTTTGCTTATTATTATTAAATAAAAAAAAATATTCGAACTGCCTGCTAGAAGCTGCATATCTATAGGACGACCATCTAGGACTGAATGAGCAGCATCTAGTTTATTTTTACTGTATTGCATACATTCTTGCACGAAGAAAGATGGAGTAAGGTACGTCTTGTCTTGAGCATAATTACCTGTCATTCATCTACATTGAACCTAAATCTAAGACCACTAAAGTGCTTGAATCGAATTAATTCAGTGGTCACTTTAAAAATTGGGACTACTAATAGGTTGGACCTTAAAATCTGTGACTTAAAATTGTGTTCAAAAGGATCTTGTTTGCAAAATTTCAAAACTCAAAACACGATCGTATGTTTGCACACCTGAGACACTGTGCACATCACACATAAGGTCACTAGATAAATTTCTACCTCTCCTCTTTTGCACCACAAGGGAAGTTAGTCAGAAATCAACAAGCTTATCCACCAAGTTACTTCGATTCCTCGTGTGTGGGCTCGATTCGAGACATCCATCTCTTGTGAGTAGGTTATAGGCACCAGCGAAGGTTGGCCTAGGAAGCGTAATTTTTGCAACACTTGTTTAGCCACCAACTGAACATTTAATTTTATGACCTACAATCTACTAAAAATAGATCCCACTAAATTTGCATTTGTTTTGACAATAGTAGAACTCTCTAGGAAGTTTCTGTTTGTATTCTGAATTTTTCTAAATCCTAATAGAGTTAAAACTGTTTGGCTTAAAGAAATGGATCACCCTTACTCCCATCATTTAGATTATCAGAGTCAATACTTCCCATATTTTAACTAGGATCCCATGCCCTGGGTATATTCATCCTTTGATGGATACATTGACAATTCATGTGATCATTCTTATTCTTATCTTAGGAGTAATGGCCCGATAACTCCTACTTTTTAGCAAAGCCTAGGAGCGGGATTTTCCAACCCTGGAATCCCTACTTCTATGCAAACACCCAACCCTCTCACCCTTCTTGATTTTCCGTATCAAGGTTGGACCGATTCCCCTAGGCAACTAGAGCCTAAAATTGACTATCCTTCCCAACCTGATAGTAGTAGCCTCTCCTCTTTTATGATAAAACTGCAAAAACAACAAAAGGAAATGATGGAATCCATGGGAGAGATGTTGAGGAATAGTCAACAATTAAATGAAGAAATAAGACAGCTTAGCTATGCTCTTCCTAGTATTTTGGATCCCTACCCAGACGACCATGATCATGAAAATAATTCTGAGGAAACCAATGACAATGGGGATCCAATTTTATGTAGCTATCACTTAGACTCTCCTAATGAGACATGGCCACTAGAGGAGAATGATCGATCCTAGTGATTATCCACCCGAACTATATTATTGTCAAAAGTAAGGGAAGATGGTAAGGACCTTGACCTTAATGACAGTATTCTCCTTACCCCTACTAACACATGTCAAGGTTGCATTGTTCCTATACTTCCCCTATTGATTATTTGGTGGAATCCCATTCTACCCTTAGTGAGTCTACTCCTGGCTCTCCACTTAGGGAATCTGTAGGATCTGTAAATGACAAGCACACTAGAAGGGGGTGTCAATAGTGTGGGAAATAAAAAGTTGCAAGACAAAACAAACCACAAAAGGCACAAGATGTGTAGTGGTTCCCCTCACCTGGGTACTCCACTACCTAAGTCTCCCGACTTAGGATTTTTAACCCGATTCCCTCAACTCAGAGCGAATCAATTTACTAATATCAGAGGTAATTAACGGGTTACCTCAACCCAATTACAAGATATGAAGGAAAGATAAAGATAAAGGTGTAAGAAAAATGTAAATAGAAGCTTACAGCTATTTCCTAAGTCTCCAACAAGAATATATCTTATAACAAGTATAATCAAATCTAATGAGAAAAACTAAGGTGTAAAACAAACGATTGATTAAAAAAATACGATAGCCTTTGAAGATTTGTTGCAAATGAAGAGATGCCTTGAAATGTATGCAACAAAACAAACTCTCTTTCTGCTTGAAAATGGAGAATTGAAGGTGTAGGCAAGAGTATATTTCTTTCTTTGAGATGTGTGTAAAACAACACTCAAACAGTGCTTATATAGACCACTAATAACCTCTCCCACGAATTCTAACCATTAGGGGTATTTTAGGAACATTAGAATTATGATTAATTGCAAATTAGCCGTTCGGACTGGTCACAATGGTTAGTTGGTACTGGTACTGACTACATACAGTCAGTACAACCAAATCACTGGGTACCGGTACTCATTGTGAGTACCGGTACTTGTGACGCACAGTCTTGGGTCCTGTGACCTACATGTACTCGTACTCATGATGAGTACCGGTACTTGTAAGGTTAAGGCAAAAACCCAGTTCACAAACTTTGACCACTTGATATCAGTACTAATGATTAGTATCGGTACTTGATGTTCATAGTTTGGAACTTAGGTCCAAACCTGTGCCAAGCAAGTACCAAAGATCATTAGTGTAAATCAGTTAGGGAAATGCAATTTACTCTAGGCGACTTTGTTTTGAAAGAGTCATTTTTGAGTTAAGAACCGAGTAAATGAATGATATTCTGAATCCTAGTTATCTCTACTTTGATTTTAATACCTAAATTATATTTTACTTGTTTGGAGACATATAAAAATTCTAAGATACAATAAAAACTAAAGTCTTCAAAAACTTCTTCCATCATGTGCAATCTTTTTACTTGCATCCACAAATTCTTTTGACCTGAAATTACTTCATAAACATATTAGAATTTAAAATAGTTTTGTTAACAGCAAAACATAGAAGAGAGATGGAACTAAGGTCCAACAATCTCCCCCTTTTTGATGTTGACGAAACAAATAAGTTACTCATATTAAAAATAAATAGAGACTTAATAAGAGAAGAATAAAGAACTCCACAGGAGAGTAAAGAACCTCCCCCTCAAACTAAGCTCTCCCTATTTTAGATATGAAGTATCCATTTATTCATTTCTCCCCCTTTTTGTCAAGCAAACAAAAAATTCAGCAAATACCATAAAAGTTCAAATTTCATAACAAAGCATCAAATTTCATAACATGATAAAGTTCATGACGCAAAATAAGTTTCATAACAATGTTAAGAGTCATACAATCAACAACAAGCTTACATACTTAAAAAAGAACTAATTTCTAGGACGTTTTCTAATAAGTGGTTATTCATCCTCATCATCGTCATTGTCATCAACATCATTGGTGCCGTCGTCATCATAATCGTCGTCGTTGCCGTCATCATCATCATCATCTTCTTCTTCATATGAAACATTTTCTTCATCTTCTGTGTCTTCTTCCTCATCTTCAATGATAATTGGTTCTTTTTCTGCTACAAGAGATGGATCTTGGAAGTGTTTCTGTCTTCTTTCACTGTATTCTAGAGGTGCTTTTGGTTGAGTCTGCTTCCTTTATTTGGTATGTTGAGTGGAAGATGCAACATAGGAAGACTCAAGAGACAAAGAAAGATCATGAAATTTGCGTTCCATGTGACGGAAGGCAAAATTCAGATTGGTTAAATTTTGGCCAATGTAATTGAAAGTGTTGATCATGTTGGGATCGGTGCCAGACTCATAAGATAGGTTCCTCCAAAGAGTTTCGGCTTCCGAAAAAGGATAGGTAATGGAGACAAAAGCCAAAGACGATTCAGGAGGTGGATGAGAAGAAGATTGAGCATTTGGATCAACTTCATCTTCATCATCACTAGTAGATTCCTCTCTAGCGGGTTTCACTCCCATTTTTTGGAGAGTAGTCCATTTGAAATAGACCACTTTTCTACGAGGAGTGAAATTAGAAAGGTCAATTTTATTTTTATGAAAGATGTGAGACACCAAGATATCCAAGGGTAAAGTCGATGCACGATAATGAGGTATAAGAAAGTGAATGAAAACCATGTTCCTATTGACCAGAAATCCAGTAATGATAGCATAAATTAAGGGTAAAATGTCAACGGAAATTTTGTGAAAACCCAAATTTTTAGCCCTTAAATTCCATGCTAAAATGCGGAAAAGAACACGAGCAAAAAGAGTCATATTGGGGGCAACCAATGCTTTGCTCTAGCAATTAGGAAGCAATAAAGTTTCATGAATTTTGTGAGTAGGAAATTGCTCCTTAAGTGTTTTAAAAGGATGACCTTCATTAGGGCATTGGTTGATGGTTGATAAAAATTTAGGAGTAATGGTGATTTTTTGATAAAAGACTTTGGAAGTTAAGACTAGATGGCCTCGATTTTCTTGTTCTTGGAGATTAGCAAAAAATAGACAATTAATGTCAGGGTAAACTCCAGGAACATCAGTAAAAAATGCCTCATCAAAGAAATGCATAAGATGCTGATTGGAAATACCGATAGTGAACTCATAGATTTGTAGAGAAAAATCTTTCCACTCAATAGGCCTACAGTGATAAAGTTTTAGACCTTCATACCAATCAAATTTAGATTTAGCATCCTCATTGATGCAAAACTTGTGGAATGCATCTTGAGGTGCTTTTCCCTTACTTTTAGATTTTGGTGCCATCTGAAAACATACAACAACAAGAAATAGAAATACAATTAGAGATAAAGATTATGTGTTCAAGTAACAACACATTTAAGCCTGCATGTACCGGCACTGGTGATTGGCACCGATACTGGTTGGTTTCTGTTCCAACCAGAAATACGAGCTAGTACTGGTACTCATCTTCAGTACCGGTACCTACTCTGTAAAGCAGGGATTGCTGCGCTCAGCTAGTATCGGTACCGATGATGGGTACCGGTACCATCTGGTACCCGATGAAAAACACATTGCAACAGCAGAAATGACATTGAGGAAGAACAAAACAAGATGTAGAATAACTCAAGGAAATAAGATTTGATGAGAAGAGAAGAATATACCTAGGGTATGAAGAATGGAGATGATTCTTCTTCTTCTTGACAAGGGCTTGGAGGGGCTTGAGGTGGAACAAGGGTTTGGTTGTGAAGAAATGAGGCAAGTGTTCGCACTTGACCTCTTTTATATGGGATGGGCCATGTGCTTGTCACATGATCACTTAAGTGGTTGAGAGAAGAAAAATTGACAACTTAGGTGTTGAAAAAATAATGTGATCAACAACCTAAGTTAAGCAACCAAATTGCAAACAACACCCTGGTATTTCCAGACATATGGAAATATTTCATTTTATCCCTCTTTTAGTAAGCATGGGTAATTTGCAAAAAAGACCTTAGGAATTTTCATAAATACAAACAAAGTTTATATCAAACAAAATGTTAGATTAGAATCTCTTTTATTATACAAAGTCCTAATTTTCTCCTTATAAAGTAGAATCTCTCTACTGCAAGAGGTTTTGTAAAGATGTCTGCCAATTGGTTTTGAGTGTAAATGAATTCTAATTGAATAGAGCCTTGAAGAACATTATCTCTGAGAAAATGATGTCTAATGTCTATGTGTTTGGTATGTGAATGACGTACTGAATTTTTGGATAGATTTATTGCGCTTGTATTATCACATAATTTCTTGGATTGTGTAAAAATCAATCCAAAGTCAGACAAAGTCTATCTCATCCAAATGACCTGAGAGCAAGCAAGTGAAGCTGCAATATACTCAGCTTCAGTTGTAGAAAGTGAAACACAAGTCTGCTTCTTAGAGAACCAAGAGACCAAAGATTCTCCAATAAAATGGCATGTGCCACTAGTGCTCTTTCGGTCTGTCAGACTCCCTACATAATCTGCATCACTATAGGAAAATAGATCTAAAGATTGTGCTTTAGGATAGAAAAGACCAAGGTCTTTTGTGCTATTTAGGTATCTAAATATTCTTTTTACTGCATTAAAATGAGATTCCTTGGGTTCAGACTGAAATCTTGCACATAAACATGTAGCAAAAAGAATATCAGGTCTAGAAGCTGTGAGATAGAGTAGTGAACCTATCATTCCCCGGTATTTTTTTTCATCTATCCGCTTGTCGGATAAATCTTCACCAAGAGAAGCAGATAGAGCAAGCGGAGTCTCTTTGCCATTTACATTTTCAAAGTCAAATTTCTTGAGAATTTTAAGAACATATTTTGTTTGACTAATGTAAATTCCTGTGTCTAATTGTTGAATTTGGAGTCCTAAAAAGAATTTGAGTTCACCCATCATACTCATTTCAAACTCAGCCTTCATAGTCTCACAGAAATATTGACATAGGGACTCCTTATTTGATCCAAATATAATATCGTCAACATATATTTGAACCAATAAGATGTCATTACCTTCTCCTTTTACAAAAAGAGTTGAATCAACAACTCCAATTCTAAAACCGTGCTAGAGAAGAAAGGTCCTGAGCCTATCATACCAGGCCCTGGGAGCTTGTTTAAGTCCATATAATGCTTTATTGAGCTTGTATACATACTCTGGGTGTGCTGGGTCCTCGAACCCGGGAGGCTGATGGACATAAACTTCTTCCTTAATATAACCATTAAGAAAAGTGCTCTTGACATCCATTTGATATAACTTGAAGTCCTTTGCACTTGCAAAGGCAAGTGCCATCTGTATGGACTCCAAGTGAGCAACAGGAGCATATGTCTCATCAAAGTCAATACCCTCTTGTTTGTTATAGCCTTGAGCTACAAGTCTAGCTTTATTCCTGATCACTGAATCAGATTCATCCAATTTATTTCGCAACACCCACTTGGTTCCAATGATGGAATTACCCTCAGGAGTGGGTACCAAGTTCCATACATTGTTCCTAGTAAATTGGAGTAGCTCCTCTTGCATAGCTACAACCCATGATTCATCCTTTAATGCCTCATCAACTTTCTTAGGTTCAAGTTGTGAAACAAAAGCATTAAGGACAAAATCAACTCTAAAGTGAGATCTGGTTTTTACACCTTGTTGAATATCACCAATAATATGTTCTTAAGGGTGATCCTTATGGTGTACCCAATCTTTTGGAAGATCATATACATTTCGTGAATCTTCTATCTTTGATACATCAATGAAGGGGGTATCTTCATCATCAGAATCTAAATGATTTGGTTTTTGCTCACCTAAATTTGTTTCATCAAATGAAACATGCAGGGATTCTTCAATGACAAAAGTCCTTTTATTAAGGACTCGATAAGCTTTGCTTCTTGTTGAATAGCCAATAAAAATGCCTTCATCACCTTTAACATCAAACTTATCATGCCTTCATCACCTATAACATCTACTTCCAAACACCCTGAAATATGATATCCTAGGAGACTTCACATAATAAAGCTCATATGGAGTTTTCTTAATAATAGGCCTTAAGAGTGTTCTATTTAGAATATAACATGCTGTATTAATGGCTTCAGCCCAGAAATATTTTTGAAGCCCAGACTCCAAGAGCAAAGTTCGGGCGCATTCTTGTAGAGTGCGATTCCTGTGCTCTACAACACCATTTTGAGATGGAGCCCGAGGAAATGAAAATTCATGGGTTATGCCAGAATTGACAAAAAAATTTGAAAATTTTTCATTTGCAAATTCACCCCCATGATTAGTCCTAAGTCTAAGAATAGAAGATGATTTTTCCTTTTGAAGTCTTCGAGTAAAACTTAGGAAGGAATCAAATGAGTCATCCTTATATTTCAAGAAGATGACCAAGTTAACCTAGAGAAGTCATCAACAATAACTAGGCAAAATTTTGATCCATTTAGACTCTCAAATCGTGTTGGTCCAAATAGATCAAGGTGTAACAACTCTAAAGGTCGTGTTGTTGAAACTTGGTCTTTAGGTTTAAAAGAAGTTTTGTGCATTTTTCAGAGTTGACACGACTTGCACAAAACATCCTTTTTATAGGTTAGTTTAGGTAGGCCCCTTACTAACTCATTTTTAGCTAGCCTATTAAGATGTTTGTGATTAATGTGACCTAGCTCACGGTGCCAAAGATCTACTTCAATATGGGAGGCAAGCAGACATTTTACATACTTCTCTTTTGAAAAATGAAGAGCATAGATATTTTCATATCTAAATCCTTCAATTAAAATCGTATTTGTTCCTTCTTTTAATATTTTAAATCTAACTTTAGTAAACAAAACATCATATCCATTATCACATATTTGACTAACACTAAACAGGTTATGTTTTAAGCTTTCTACTAAAAGAACATTACGTACCTGCTTAGAAGAATTTCCTATTATACTACCTATAGGATCTGTAAATCACAAGTACACTAGAAGGGGGGATGAATAGTGTGGGAAATAAAAAATTGCAAGAAAAATCAAACCACGAAAACAAAGGCACAAGATGTATAGTGCTTCCCTATTGTACCTTCACCAATAATGCGACAACGTTTGCTGTCGCCCAACTTGACGTGTCCTCCATCTTCGATTTTGGTCCACTTGATAAAGAGGTCAGAGTGTCCCATCATGTGCTTGGAACACCCACTATCTAGGATCCATTTGTCCTTTTTGACCTGCAAGACAATTTATTAAATCTATTTTAGGTACCCATTTTCTTTTGGGTCCTTGATGGTTAGTACCTTTCAAATCTTTAGGTTTATAGATCATTTTAGTGTTAGATCTATAATTCTTAGGATTATTGACCTTTTGATAAATCCATGCATGTCTGGGTGCATGTGATTTATTTTATGTGTTCTTTATATTATTCAACTTAGCTTTTAGATTATTACAAAACTCCGTATTCAGCCTAGTTGTTGTTTTTAAATTATTCAAAGTATCTTCAAAGTGTTCATAAATGTCTTCTAATTTTACTATTTTTGCATGTAATTGATTGTTAGTTTCTTTAGACATATCTAATTCTATTTCCAAACAAGATTTCTCTATTTCTAGAGTTCTATAACTATCATGCAATGCCTTATTTTCTTTTTTAATCATCTTAGCCTTATTATATAAATCTTTATATGCTTGTACTAATTCATTAAAGGTAACTTCAGAATCTACCTCATTTTCCAAGTTGTCATCATTTGCCATTAAGCAAAGATGTGCAACTTCTATTTCTTCAGATTCTTCGGAAGATGATTCTGTGTTAGAATAACTATCATCCCAGGTTACCTTGTATGCCTTTCTTGAAATCTTCTTTTTCTTTCGTACGTGCCCCTTTTTCTTCCTTCTTCTTCTTGATCATTGGACAATCTTTTCGTACGTGCCCCTTTTTTCTTTCACTCAAAACAAATAATGTCATTTGAAAATTTATTGACTTTCTTACCTTGTTTTTGGCTGAATCTTCTAAATCTTCTTGTTAAAAGAGCAAGCTCCTCTTCTTTGTTTGAATTTGAGTCTTCAAAGTCCGATACCTCCTTTAAAGCTTTGAAAGCAAGCTCCTTTTTCTTGCTTATGGATTTTTCTTCATTCTTCTTCATATTTTCTAATTGGACTTCGTATGCCATGAGAATTCCAATTAACTCATCAAATGAGAGGATAGAAAGATCTTTTGCCTCTTGAATGGCTGTGGCCTTTGGAGACCAATCACTTGTAAGAGATCTTAAGATTTTCCATACAAGTTGTTCGACCTTTAGCTTAACTCCAAGATTTTTCATTGGATTAACAATCTCTCCAAATCTTGTGTACATCCCTTTGATTGTTTCACCTTTCTGCATCCTGAAACACTCATAGCTTTCTGTTAGAATAGAAATATGTGTTTCATTAACTTTACTTGTACCTTCATAGGTGACTCCCAATGTGTTCCATATCTCGTATGCAGACTCACATGCGGAGATATGGTTAAATTCTTCTCTTGATAACACACAATAGAGTGTGTTCATCGCTTTTTCATTTCTCGCGATCATTTTCTTTTGTTTTGCCATCCATGCCACTCCTTGCGGCTCCAGATCCACGTACTTCTCTTGGATAAACATCCATGAGTCCTCATCCATGGCCTTGAGGAAGATTTGCATCCTCCTCTTCCAGTATCCATAGTCCATCCCATCAAAGTCGGGAGGACATGCGGATGATGACGAGTCCATTTTAGTGGACTAATATTACACCTAAGTAACTTTAATTGTATCTTTTAGGTTTGTTAATAACTATATTAAGTTATAGAATGTTTGCATGCATCATGATTTAGGTTTTCATCTATTCTATAACTTAATATGTTCTTTTTATGTGCAGGAAAAATAATTGGCAAAAGAATGAGGAGGAAAGGGTAAATTACCCTTTCAAATAACCGGTGGCTGTTCTTTTCCTCATCCTCCGGGCACCCTCAACAGCCGCCGGTAAGAAATAGTTAAGGGATTTGAAAATCCCTTCACTCTCACTGGCGCAAACTAGGAGTTAAAAAGGCAAGGCGGAGAAAGGAGAAGAGATCCATCTTACCCCTGGTGGGGAACAACTCCACCGCATGCATTGTGCCTATGCCCGCTCCTTCTCCACCTTGCATGCCCGTAGGCGCGTGCCTCAACCTCAAGCACCTGCCTTCCCTTCCTCTGCCAGCGCCTTCAACCAGCAAGCGCACCATCTACACCTCCTGCTACACCAGCAGGCGTGCAAGCCAAGCACCTCCATCGCTCCGGCAGGCACGCACCTCAGCCTCACCGCCTTTAGCTGCACCACCTGACGCCCGCTCCTACACCGCACTGCCCTCACCCGTGCCCCTGCAGGCACCCACAGGCGCTGCAGGCGCCCGCTCACCAGCCACCACAGCTAGACGATGCCCCTTCCTGCAAGCGATTGCTTCAACCCTCTGCAGCGCCCGCTCCTTCTCTACCCTACACCCCCGTAGGCACACGCCTCAACTTCCAGCACCAGCCTTCAACTCGCAAGCGTACCATCTACACCTCCTGCCACACCCACAAGCACGCCATCTGCACCTCCTGCCACTCCCGCAAGCACGTGCCATCTACAGCATGTGCGATAGCGCCAGCACCCATCCACCACTACCACTCCTCCTCTGCTGGTCGACCGCCTCCAGCCATCTCCGTCGACACTGTAGCCTCCATCAAATAGGTCTCATTGTCGCCATCCTCCCTAGTGAGTCCTAGCCCATTGGTGCTCTCTCTCTCTCTCGATGAGGAGAGAGAGCAAATGCTCTGTTTCCTCTGATATTAAAAAATTACATTCACTGCCATTGCCACCAAAATTTGATTTTTATTTATTATTATTATATTGTGGGAAAATTGTGCATGCACACTCATATTTTCTGATAATTGCACGTTATTGATATTCAACTATTTCAAGATTGGTTTTGGGCTTAACCTGTGCACTAATTTTCTCTAGTATATGTCAAGTGAAAATTACATAAAATCATCATATATTTATTGAAAATTTCAGTGAGGGAAAGCTGCACATATACCATTATCTTTTTAAGTTATTGTGAATCTACTTTCCATCCCATTTTATGTCAAATTTGAATAGAGATTTCACACTGTACTGAAAGAATATAAAATAATCAAAAGTTTATTGCATAATTGCCTCTCTGTGGACACGACCCACTCTTCTATGAGTGGTTTTTTTTTTTTTGATTAGTCGATTTTTCCACCACTTAAATACTACAGTGCAAAGTGGAAAGTCGACTCGTCAATTGGCGCCGTTGCCGTGGAGGCAACAGACAGACGCAACAGATTCTCATTATTATGTTTTTTTTTTAATATTATGAGTTGCGAGATCATCTGATCATTTTTATTGTGCGAGGAATCTGACACGGCGATAGGCACAATTGAGCGACGACTTTGAACTTGAATGACGAGCATAGCGGAGACGATCTTTTCGGTGGACCTTAACGCCACCTGGAGGACAGCAACAGGAACACGTGGGCCTTGATCCCACGCACATTGGCTTACGGAGAAGCGTATTTCTGATTTAGTCAGTAGATTTAGTTAGATTTAGTTTAGATAGACATTAGAATTTAATTACTATGTTTTGGACCCTTGTCAGGTATTTTTTGGAATGTGTTCCCAGTTCCATTTTATTTCTTATCACTCTTGTATGTGGGAGCATATTTTTGGGTGCGTGTTCCCATTTATTTAGATTATAGGATTATTTGAACTATTTGAACTGAATTTCGGTTAGTTAGTTAGATTAGGTCTGTTTGTTTATTATTAAAAAAAAAGGAAAAAAAAAGGTTCAAACTACCTGCTAGAAGATGCATATCTATAGGACGACCATCTAGGACTGAATGAGCAGCATCTAGTTTATTTCTATTGCATTGCATTCATTATTACACGAAGAAAGCTGGAGTAAGGTACGTCTTTTCTTGAGCATCAATTACCTGTCATGCATATGCATTAAACCTAAATCTAAGACCACAAAAGTGCTTGAATCAAATTAATTTAGTGGTCACTTTAAAAATTAGGACTCCTAAGAGGTTGGACTTTAAAATCTGTGATTGAAAATTGTGTGCAAAAGGATCCTGTTTTGTGAAATTTCAAAAAAATCAAAACACGATTGTATGCTTACACACTTGAGACACTGTGCACCTCACACATAAGGTCACTAGATAAATTTCTACCTCTCCTCTTTTGCACCACAAGGCAAGTTAGTCAGAAATCAACAAGCCTATCCACCAAGTTACTTCGGTTCCTCGTGTGTGGGCTCGATTCGAGACTTCCATCCCTTGCGAGTAGGTTATAGGTACCAGCGAAGGTTGGCCTAGGAAGCGTAATTTTTTGCAAAACTTGTTTGGCCACCAACTAAACATATAACTCTAAGACCTACAATCTACTAAAAACAGATCCCATTGAATTTGCATTTACTTTGACAGTAGAACTCTCTAGGAAGTTTCTGCTTGTATTATGAATTCTTCTAAATCCTAAGAGAGTTAAAATTGTTTTGCTTAAAGAAATGGATTACCCTTACTCCCTTCATTTAGACTATCAGAGTCATTACTTCCCATCTTTTAATCAGGATCCCATGCCCCGAGCATATCCATCCTTTGATGGGTACATTGACAATTCATGGGATCATTCTTATTCTTATCCTGGGAGTACTGCCTTGATAACTCCTACTTTTGAGCAGAGCTTAGGAGTGGGATTTCCCAACCTTGAAATCCCTACTTCCATGCAAACACCAAACCCTCCCACCCTTCATGATTTTCCATATCGAGGTTGGACCGATACCCCTAGGCAACCAGAGCCTGAAATTGACTATCCTCCCCAACCTGATAATTGTAGCCTCTTTTCTTTAATGATAGAAATGCAAAAATAGCAAAAGGAAATGATGGAATCAATGGGAGAGATGTTGAGGAATAGTCAACAATTAAATGAAGAAATAAGACAACTGAGCTACACGCTTCCCAATAATCCTGATCCATACCCATATGATCATGATCTTGAAAATAATTCTGAGGTACCTAATGACAATAGGGATCCAATTTTATGTAGATATCAGTTAGACTCTCCCAATGAGACACGGCCACTAAAGGACAACGATCATAGTGATTATCCACCAGAACTATATTGGAGTCAAAAGCAAGGGAAGATGGTACCTCTTGAGGACCTTGACCCCAATAACAGTATTCTCCTTACCCCTACCAACCCGGGTCAAGGTTGTATTATTCCTATCACTTCCCCTATTGATTATTTGATGGAATCTCATTCTACCCTTAGTGAGCATACTGCTGACCCACCAGTTAGGGAATCAACACCTACCATTCAGCATCCTGAGGATTTAAATGCACCCAATGAAGGAATAGAGGATGATCAATTTTGGTCTCAGGGATATGAAGAGTCTATTTCAGAGGATGAGAATGCCCCAGTAGAGGAACCTGGACTGAAAATCTGGAGTGAATCACAGGGGATTTATTTATCATTTGTGGATTTAGCTCCAAAGGATATAAACAATATGGTGAAATCCAGATTCCTCTTTTCTTTTGAGAGTCATCCTCCATCAAAATAGGAGCTGATATTAAAGGAGGACAAACAAAATAGTGAGAAGTCTATAGGAGACTCTCGGGGACTAAACACGTCAATTGAGGATTTATACCTTGAGAACAATAACGAATTCAATGATATAGGCTTCCTCCAAAATATTAAGATTTATCCTCCTTTAGAAGTAATTGAGGATACTGATCCAACTCCTAATGAATCACATATACACCCCGACAAATATTTGAGTGAACCAAATGATTCTGGGGATGAGCTGAACGATAATGATTCTTACATTTTGACCCTGCCATCAAAGAGTTGTATTTTGGAGTCTACCCTTGATTCAAATATGACTCCGATCATTAATGCTAGGCAGGGTAATATGAAGTTGTTTACAACTATTAGGGAGTATACACAATCTAAATCATTGTTGGAATTAGACCTAACACTAACTAAGCCCTCATTGGACTTAACCATTACCTTCCAACACTACAAACAACCCTTATACTCCCTAACCGATCCTTGGCTCAAATCTCTGCTCATGTACATTATTTCTAGAGAACATATCAGGCCAGTACAACCTCAGGTAGAATGGCGAGTGTGGATTGATGCTTGTACTTTTACTCTTGCCACTCAAGGGTTTGAACTAATAATGTGTATATCTTTTAAAACCCATCCTGCTCTGGAGGATCCTGGTTATCCTCCACTTATTCCATTTTGGGAGGTCTCTTTTCATATTCCCTTTCTTATTCCTAGACCTCCCCAGGTAGCCAACGAGATTTTCTGTTTTCATTTCTTCTAGCGGCCATTTAGAATTACACTGCATCATCAGCTCGCCAACATCTATGGTTACCTATTTTCTAGGCATGCGCTGTTACGCATATTCTTAGGGCCTAACATTTTCTATTTGGAACCAGACTTATAGGTTCCTTCTAAGTCTGGCTGCAGACAGAAAATGCAGTGCTTGTTGGGAGGTAACCCAAGGGTCTGAATAACACCATCTTCAAGTGATTTATTTCCTTTCTCCTCCTATTTCAATTTTACAATGGGGACATTGTAGAATTTAGGCATGGGGGAGTGCATTTGCATTTTAGAAAGTATTCATGCATTTAGGTTAGTATAAAAAAAAAAATTACTCTTTTCTTGAGCTAAATGGGCTAGTCCCTAGCAAAATACCTTTGTTATTGGAAATTTTTCTTCCGGAATTATTTCTTAAGTTTAGAATCCGGTACATTTATTTCACATGCACGTAGACATGGTAATGGATCCTTAAGGAAAACCAATAAGCTTTTATAGTCCACTGAACCCTTGGACAGTTCATAGGGAGTCAGGCATACTATCTTCTAGTAGATCCACCTCCTATTTGTGAGAAGAAAGTAGAGAGATTACTGGTGCGCTAAGTCTAGTGCAAGGACTCTTTAAGTTTTGGATAATTAGATGATGATACTTCAGAGTTAGGCGTAGTTTTCACTCTCTGTTCCTGTGTACGTATTTTGTGTGAATTCTTGAGAGTCACCAAATAAGGTAGATACACAGAGATTGAGTCTTAATAAATCTATAACTATGGTGGATGGTTACGACCGTCCTTCATAGAGTCCTCGGCTGAAGGAGGGTAATAGTGTCAAAGGTCAGAAATATGCCTGTCCTATCCATTCCTTCCCAGTGCCGAGAATAGGCACTTCCACCAAATGAGCCACACAATATCCTCTTGACCATCATCATCTCGAATAATGCCTCATAAATAAAAGTCTGTGTTGTATTATGTTGATCTATATTAAAAAAAAATAAAAAAAAAAATAAAGGAAGAGAGAAAAGAAGAAAAAGAAGAAAAAGAAGAAATAGTTATATTACAAAAAAAGAAGTCCAAGTTTATAATGAACACTATTTCTGAGGCAACAGAACACCTATCACGTTCCACCAAATATGACCCATACCTATCTTCTAGTATTTCTGATCGCCCGAATACTAGTTGAGGACTCAAACTTAGTTGTAGAGTTATTAGGACTTTAATTGAAATGTGGATGCCATGTGAGGCCACCAAATAATGAGTACAATTTCTAAATCTGGCGAGATTCGTGATCTCAGAAAGAAAGAAAAGAGGGAGTGCCTAGGAACATCAAGAGAGCACAATTGTGTAGCCTCTCTCAGAGTTGACTTGTCTAATAGTCTAGAGATCTAGAGTCTGCAGTACTAGACTATTTGTAGCACCAGATGAGTGTGTGCCACCAAATATAAATCCATTCAACTCGATATCTCCTACATAAGCCAAACGCCGAGGTTAAATTACAGATTATCCTTTGCTTTATCCCCGAGGGAAGTGTTGCCTATCCCGACGTAATATTTACCAAGGGTTAAGTATGAAATTCCAATGCGAATTGGATCTTTCACTTGGATCTCTTACCTAGGCTATCAGCACTTCACATTTGTCTGGATTTCTAAAGTTTTGAAGTAAGAAAAGAAGAAATCTTCTGATTACTTTTATTATTTTTCATTTTTGCTAGGGACTAGCAAATCTTAGGAATGGGGGTATTTCATGAGTCCATTTTAATGGACTAATATTACGCCTAAGTAACTTTAACTGTATCTTTTAGGTTTGATAATAACTATATTAAGTTATAGAATGTTTGCATGCATCATGATTTAGGTTTACATCTATTCTATAACTTAATATGTTCTTTTTATGTGCAGGAAAAATAATTGGCAAAAGAATGAGGAGGAAAGGGTAAATTACCTTTTCAAATAACCGGTGGCTGTTCTTTTCCTCATCCTCCGGGCACCCTCAACAGCCATCGGCAAGAAATAGTTAAGGGATTTGAAAATCCCTTCACTCTCGCTGGCGCAAACTAGGAGTTAAAAAGGCAAGGCGGAGAAAGGAGAAGAGATCCATCTTCCCCCTGGCGGGGAACAACTCCACTGCATGCATTGTGCCTATGCCCACTCGTTCACCACCCTGCACGCCCGTATGCGTGCGCCTCAACCTCCAACACCCGCCTTCCCTTCCTCTGCCAGTGCCTTCATCCCGCAAGCACGCCATCTGCACCTCCTGCCACGCCAGTAGGTGCACAAGCCAAGCACCTCCATCGCTCCCGCAGGCATGCGCCTTAGCCTCACCGCCTTCAGGAGAACCACCTGGTGCTCGCTCCTACACCGCACTGCCCTCACCAGTGCTCCTGCAGGCACCTGCAGGCGCCCGCTCACCGGCCACCGCAGCCAGACCGCGCCCCTTCCTACAGGCGCTTGCTTCAACCCTCTGCAGCGCCTGCTCCTTCGCCCTGCACACCTGCAGGCACGCACCACAACCTCCAGCACCCGCCTTCAACCCGCAAGCGCGCCATCTGCACCTCTTACCACACCCGCAAGCACGCGCCATCTACAGCACGCGCAGTAGCGCCAGCACCCGTCCACCGCCGCCACTCCTCCGCCGGTCGGCCGCCTCCGACCATCTCCGTCGACGCCACGGCCTCCATCGGATAGGTCTCATCCTCGCCAACCTCCCTAGCGAGACCACAACCCGCCGGTGCTCTCTCACTCTCGTGACGAGGAGAGAGAGAAAATGCTTTATTTCCTCTTATATTAAAAATTACATTCACTGCCATTGCCACCAGAATTTGATTTTTATTTATTTATTATTATATTGTGGCAAAGTTACGCATGCACACTCATATTTTCTGATAATTGCACGTTATTGATATTCAACTATTTCAAGATTGGTTTTGGGCTTAACCTGTGCACTAATTTTCTCTAGTATATGTCAAGTGAAAGTTGCATAAAATCGTCACATATTTATTGAAGATTTCAATGAAGGAAAGCTGCACATATACCCTTATCATTTTAAGTTATTGTGAATCTACTTTCCATTGCATTTTATGTCAGATTTCAATAGAGATTTCGCACTTTACTGAAAGAATATAAAATAATTGAGAGCTTATTGCATAATTGCCTCCCTGTGGACGCGACCCACTCTTCTATGCGTGGTTATTTTTATTTTTTTTTATTAGTCAATTTTTCCACCACTTAAATACTATATTGCAAAGCGAAAAGTCCACTCGTCAGGTGACTGTCATTTGGTGCACTTTACTGGAGATGCCATAGCGAAATTGAATTGTCACTTCTTTTCACAACCCGCTCTAATACCACCTGTAGGATCTATAAATGACAAGCACACTAGAAGGGGGGATGTATAGTGTGGGAAATAACAATTGCAAGACAAAACAAACCACTAAAGGCACAAGATGTATAGTGGTTCCCCTCACTTGGGTACTCCACTACCTAAGTCTCCTTACTTAGGATTTTTAACTTGATTCCCTCAACTCAGAGGGAATCAATTTACTAATATCAGAGGTAATTAACAGGTTACCTCAACCCAATTACATGATATGAAGGAAAGATAAAGATACAGGTGTAAGCAAAATGTAAATAGAAGCTTATAGCTATTTCCTATGTCTCCAACAAGAATATATCTTATAACAAGTATAATCAAATCTAACGAGAAAAACTATGGCATAAAACAAACGATTGATTAAAAAAATATGATCGCCTTTGAAGATTTGCTACAAATGAAGAGATGCCTTGAAATGTATGCAACAAAATAAACTCTCTTTCAGCTTGAAAATGGAGAATTGAAGGTGTAGGCAAGAGTATATTTCTCTTTTTGAGATGTGTGTAAAACAACACTCAAAGAGTGCTTATATAGACCACTAATCACCTCTACCATGAATTCTAGTCGTTAGGGGCATTTTAGGAAGATTAGAATTATGATTAATTGCAAATTAGCTGTTCAGACTGGTCACAACGGTTAGTTGGTACTAGTGCTGAACTTTTGGTACCGGTACTGACTACATACAGTCAGTACAGCCAAATCACTAGGTACCAGAACTCATTGTGAGTACCGGTACTTGTGATGCACAGTCTTGGGTCCTATGACCTACATGTACCAGTACTCATGATGAGTATCGGTACTTGTTAGGTCCAGGCAAAAACCCAGTTCACAAACTTTGACCACTTGATACCGGTACTCATGATGAGTACCGGTACTTGATGTTCACAATTTGGAACGTAGGTCCAAACCTGTGCCTAGCAAGTACCAAAGATCATTAGTGTAAATAAATTAGAGAAATGAAATTTAATCTAGGCGACTTTATTTTGAAAGAGTTGTTCTTGAGTTAAGAACTGAGTAAATGAACGATATTCTGAATCCTAGTTTTCTCTACTTTGATTTTAATACCTAGATTATGTTTTAGTTGCTTGGAGACATACAAAAATTCTAAGATACAATAAAACTAAAGTCTTCAAAAACTTCTTCCTTCATGTGCAATCTTTTTGCTTGCATCCACAAATTCTTTTGACCTGAAATTACTTCATAAACATATTAGAATTTATAATAGTTTTGTTAACATCAAAACATAGAAGAGAGATGGAACTAGGGTCCAACGGAATCAACACCTACCATTCAGCATCCTGAGGATTTAAATGCACCCAGTGAAGGTGACCCCTAGGGGAATGGAGGATGAATTAAATCAATTTTAGTCTCAGGGGTACAAAGAGTCTATTTCAGCGGATGAGGATGCTCCAATGGAGGAACCTGGCTGAAAATCTGGAGTGAATCATAGGGGAATCATTTATTATTTGAGGATTTACCTCCAGAGGATATAAATAATATGGTGAAATCCAGATTCCTCCCTTCTTTTGAGAGTCATCATCCATCAAAATAGGAGTTGATATTAGAGGAGGACATACAAAATAGTGAGAAGCCTAAGGGAGACTCTCGGGGACAAAACATGTCAATTGAGGATTTATACCCCGAGAAGAATAACGAATTCAGTGATATTGGCTTGCTCCAAAACATTAAGACTAATCCTCTTTAGGAATAATTCAGGATACTGATCCAACTCCTTTCTTCACCAATGAATCACATATACACCCCAACAAAAATTTGAGTGAACCAAACGAATCTGAGGATGAAATTAATGATAATGATTCTAATATTTTGACCCTGCCATCAAAGAGTTATAATTTGGAGTCTACCCTTGATTCACATATACTGAAAGGTGAAAATATGACTTCGATCATTAATGCTAGGTAGGGTAACCTGAAGTTGTCTGCAACTGTTAGGGAGTATACACAATCTGTATCATTGTTGGAACTGCACCTGACACCAACTAAGCCCTCATAGGACTTAATCATTACCTTCCAACACTACAAACAACCCTTACACTCCCTAACCGATCCTTGGCTCAGATCTTTGCTCATGAACATTCTTTCTAGAGAACATATCAGCCAGTACATCCTCGAGTAGAATGGCGAGTGTGGATTGATGCTTGTACTTTTAGTCTTGCCATTCAAGGGGTTCATATATTAATGTTTATATCTTTTAAAACCCATCCTGCTTTGGAGGATCCTTGTTATCCTCCACTTATTCCTTTTCGGGAGGCCTCTTTTCATATTCCTTTTATTATTCCTAGACCTCCCTAGGTAGCCAATGAGATTTTCTACTTTCATATCTTCTGGAGAGAATTTGGGATTACGTTCCATCATCAGCTCGCCAACATCCGTGGCTACCTATTTTCTAGGCTCGCGTTGTTACGCATATTTTTAGGTACTAACTTTTTCTACCTGGAACCAGACTTACAGGTTCCTTTTAAGCCTGGCTACTGGCAGAAAATGCAGTGCTTGTTGGGAGGCAACCCAGCAGTCTGAATAACACCATCATCGTCAGGTGATTTCTTTCCTTTCTCCCCTTGTTTTAATTTTACAATGAGCACATTGTAGGATTTAGGCATGGGGGGTGCATTTTGCATTTTAGGAAGTATTCGTGCATTTAGGTCAGCATCTAAAAAAAAAAATTCTCTTTTCTTGATCTGAACGGGTTCATCCTTAGCAAAAATTTCTTTGTCATTGGAGGTTTTTCTTCTTGAATTATTGCTTAAGTTTAGAATCCAGTACATTTACTTCACGTGCACGTAGACTAGGCTATGGATCTTTGAAGAAAACCAATAAGCATTTTTATTCTACTAAAGCCTTGGATAGTTCATAAGGAGTTAGGCATACTATCTTCTAGTAGATCCACCTCATATTTGTGAGAAGAAACTAGAGAGATTACTGGTGCACTAAGTCTGGTGCAAGGACTCTTAAGTTTTGGATAATTAGATGATGATACTTCAGAGTTAGGCATAGTTTTCGCCCTCTGTTCTTGTGTGCATTCTTTGTGTGAATTCCTGAGAGTCATTAAATAAGGCAGACACATAGAGATTGAGTCTTAATAAAGCTATGACTATGGTGGATGGTTACGATCGTCCATCATAGAGTCCTCGACTAATGGTGGGTAATAGTGTCAAAGGTCAGAAATACACTTGTCCTATCCATTCCTTCCTGGTGCCAAAAATAGGCACTTCCACCAAATATGCCACACAATATCCTCTTGACCATCATCATCCCTAATAATGGCTCATAAATAAAATTCTGTATCATGTTATGTTGATTAATAAAGAAAGAAAAAGGAAAAAAAAAAGAAAGAAAGAGACAAAAGAAAAAGAAAAGAGTCCAAGTTTATAAATTTTATCTTTGTAACATTGTTTCTGAGGCAACAAAAACACTTATCGCGATCCACCAAATATGACCCATACCTACCCTTCAGTATTTCTGATCACCCAAATACTGGCTGAGGACTCTAACTTAGTTGTAGAGTTATTAGGATTTTAATTAAAGTGTGAATGCCATGTGAGGCCACCAAACAGTGAGTACAGTTACTAAATCTGGCGAGATTTGGAATCTCGGAAAGAAAAGAAAGAAAAGAGTGAGTGCCAAGGAACATCAAGAGAGCACAATTGTTTAGCCTCTCTCCTAGTTGACTTGTCTAATACTATAGAGATCTAGAGTATGTAGTACTAGATTACATGTACCACCAAATGAGTGTGTGCCACCAAATACAAATCCATTAAACTCGATATCTCCTACTGATGAGAGCCTCATCATGAGCCATAACTAGCTCATTTTGACCTAATAAAGAGAATAAAATCTCCTACATAACCTAGAAGAAGGTTTAATTGGAGGAATTAGTGTTCTGAGAAGAAAACATGAAATAAAGGTTAAAACTGCAATTTTACCATTGTAGTACATAAACGGAATTTCTCAGAGACAAAACATAGGTCAAATGGTCTGAATAATATAAAAAGTGGGTTGATTCAATAATAAATGGGTTTATGTGCAATCCAGGAATTAAATGACATCTTGTAACCTTAAAACAGACCCACTTAATACAATAAGGTTTCGATTAGGATAAAAATCAAGTAAACCCTCTAAAATTCATGGAAAAATATCCCCTAGGGTTTATAACATTCAATTTGGCCTTTTGAACCTATTTTGACCTAGATTAAGGTCCTACCTCATTAATTGACCTAATTTGGGTTTTTGTGCAAATGTCTACTCAAACATGGTCAAACCTTAAATCCAACTTCACCATTGGATTCCTTAGGTCCAAATTAGGTTTGTACCAAAATTTGGACATAAGGGGAGGTCATCTTGACCTACTTTGCAAATTAGTACACCTAATTACATTTTGGTCCCTATCTTTTGAAAGCCATTGCATAAACCCCATAACTTACTCGCCACCCTTACAAACAGGTCCCTTCGCCATTATTGGAGAGAAATCCTACTCCAACGAGGAATAGAGAGGGAATACTCTCTGATTCCTCAGAGATCTCCCAGATTTGGAAGGGAGATTCTCTGAGGAATTCCCTTCCATCTGAACTCAATCGTGATCCCTGATTTGCACCCAATCTCTTGTGCGAACGCATGAGAGATTTGGGTCTCTTAACTATTTCCATCACCGACGAAGATCACCGCACTTGGAAGCTTGGCTTTCAAGCACAGGAGTCCCTGTCTGTGCTTATAAATTAACCCCCAACTCTGGCCGCACCTCCTCAACTCGACTTGGCTGGAATTCCACCTAAATTTCCTCTTCTTCTCCTCCGGCCAAGGGCTCCAGCAAGCTTCGGTGAGCCCCCCTCCTCTTCCTCGTCGCTCTGCCACAAAACTAGTGGCAGAGCTATCCTCCTTATCCTCCTCCACATCATGCAACACCCATGTGCGCTTCCCTAGCTCCATCATCGCCGCCGTCTTCCTCCACTGGACGCTTTCTTCTCCGACGACAGCAGGTACTACCGACCGGCTTCTCGCCCCCTTCGTCCCCTTAGTTAGGTTAGAACTGCTCTTCTCTATCTCCTCTTTCATTTCCCTCATCTTATTTCACCAAACGCTCCTCAACCACCGCTGTCCACAACCATCTTCCTCATCTCCGGCCACCCTCCGACGAGATGCTTGTTGAACATACGAATTGCTACGCTAACGTGTTTGGTTTTAAAACCCTGTCGTTGTAGCTTGAAAGTGAAGAATTCGTGTTCAACAAATAAAATTTATATCAAAATTTAAATTCCGGATCGAACACAAGGAGGCTACGTCGATCTATATTCGCAATTATATTTTTTTTAGAATTTTTGAAAAGCGAGGCGATATAATTACAATGAAGCTATCAGACTAAAAGGAAGAGAGAGAGAGAGAGAGAGAAAGAGAGAACATACATTCAATATTTCAAAATGCTTATACAATCAAACCAAATAAAAATTACACTAGAAAGCGGGAAATCAACTACACTAGAAAGTAGGAAAATTCTACACTAGAAAAGCTCTAAAGAAGAATGGGAGAGAGAAGTTATCTTCCTCGACGATCGCTTGGAGGACGAGCCGAATGAGACGACTCCTGGACGAAGGAGGACGGAGTAGGACGAAGGAGGACGAAGCAGAAGAACGGGAATGGAGCAGCACGTCGTCGTCGTCGCAGGATCCACTTCCGAAGGGGGACGAAAATTTGGACTTTATCTCGCGAGGAGCATCCTGGGTGTGGGACAAGCTTCTCTTGAGCTTTGGAGAGGTAGAGAAGAGAAGGAAGGGACGAGAATTTCGTGTGGACGGGGTCTCCTTTTATAGTTGCACCGAGTGGGGGCAAATTGGTCATTACATCTTTAAAACATTAAATAAGGGGTCTTTAGTGACGGATAAAATCGTCGCTAAAGCCCCAACGTGGGCGTAGTGGCCACTGCCTACGCGCACCTGCTCATCTTGTCGCTCTCAACGCATGCCGCACGTTCAGCAGTCCACAGCCGTCCGGTCGCGAGATCGGACCGCCCAGATCGCACCTTCGCCTACTCGTTGTGCGCTTGCCCCAACGCGTGCGATGCCGCGTGAGGCTCGGGCGTGCAATAGCGTGTCAATGCTATTGAGCGCAGACGGCCCCTCGATCATGATCTAACTCTCGCCCGCGCCCTTTGCCTACTCGCTGCGGCTCGAACCCGCGTCTTGTGAACACGCAGCGCCTCGCGACCGCTACGCTACAGAGCGTGGATGGTCGCGCGGACGATTTGAGGCGCATGCGTTCACAGACGTTGGATTGAGATCCAACGGTGGAGAGGGGCGGATGCAGAGGCTTCAGCAGTTGCATGCGGGCGATTGGGTGGCCGAGATGGCACCACGTGGTGCCATCTTGGTCGTCCATCTTCTGGATGTTGTAGATGGTGCCACGAGTGTCAGATTGACTCAATTTTTACGTCGTTAGGCTGCGATCGTCGATCCGAATCCACCCGTGTGATCGGATTTGTCACTTGAAGTGCAGATTTACACCATCTTGGCCCTTGATCTTCTAGGGTTCCCCGATCACTATCTGATTCTACAGATGCCTGATTAGGGCGATCTTGGAGTCGTTGAACTCCAATCGTCCCCTTGATCACATCTGTATGGTTGGATCTTTGATCTAAGGCTCTGATAAAAGTTTTCCCTATCCAAGCACATAAAAGGAGATAATTAACCTCCATTTTATTCAAACTACTCTAAATGCAAGATGATGCATGTTATGCAATATTTATATCATGCAATGCAATCCTATGCCTAAGAACATGCATAAATAGACATCTTAAATAGTGTAAATGTGTTTACATCATACTCCCATGCTTATCTTTTGCTAGTCCCTAGCAAAAACTGTATGCTATTTATAAAAGAATCAGGTTGGATTATTTGGGCATGAGTTATTTTCAATCATTAAGAAATTGTCTACTTAAGATCTGAACTTTCAAAGACACAACAGTGCCCGAGTATCTGCCAAAATGCAGACCTCCTCAAGCCCTCGCCTTATTCAAAGAAAAATTTCTTTTTCTCTTTTTCCTCTTTTCTAATTTTTTTGGATTTTCAAATTTTAGGGTTTAAGAGTGGCTTTCTACGACCATTCAACTCACCAAAGATTTGATGAGAACCCTAAGTTTTAAGCATCTTATTGTCAATGTGATAGACTCATTGATCGGCAATTAAAACGGACTTTGGATTTCTACGCCTTTAGCTAGCCTAAAAAGAATTCTACCTAAAGATGTATCTTTACAATCGGTAGCTTTCTCCCGACTTTTATATTTTTACAGGGTCAACACAAGGGTGAATCCAGTGTATATCTCCCCGGTTTATTCTACTTCTCCGCTTCTTCCTAAGTATTTTGAAAATTTTTTTAGTGCATTTACTAAGCTGGGTTCTGGACAACCGATCGATGAGCTGTTACCACCGACAACTTGCTAGCCGTACTCGTGCGGCGAAGTGTGGCTTATTTCATTTTTTTTTCTCCTTTTCTTTTTGATTTTTTTTTCTTCTTATTTTTTTTTTAAGTAGGTGGCTTCCCTAGTCTAAGATTTACCTAAAGGCAGCAAAAAGAGAAAGGTCCAGTGACTAGGCTCTGGAAAACCTACCTATGGGTTGTTACCCATGATAACTTACCAGCCATATCACCCTATAACGTTCATTAGCTACCCAATTTCCATTAGAATCGTCGAACAATGAGTTAATGCAAAGAAAGTGTGTAGATGCTTAAAACTCAGAAATTCCCTCAAATCAGAGGGTGGGTTGATAAGTCATGTACTTATCACCCAAACTTATTTATTCCAATTACGATAGAATTAAGATGGCGAGGACTCGAAAGACAAATCCACATTTTAGTGGATACACGGGCTAATTAAGTCAAAAGACCTGAAGCGTCTTTGTGTTCAGATCCAAATGTAAAATTTCTTAGGATTGAAAAGTCCTAATGTCCAACTAATCCTTCCTAATTTTGATTTCTTTTTTTTAATGTATAAATAAGAAGAGAAACAATTTACAAGAATTTCATAAAGCTGATGAAATAATTCAAAAATGAATCCACCCCCCCCATCCCTAGCTAATGCAATGTCCTCATTGAAAAAGAGACATGAAAGAAAGGGTAGAATATGAAAGATGTCACTTGAATATGAAGCTCGTATCAACCTTGAGTCATATGTACAACTGCTGAGTTTCATGCCATCAGCTAGGTGAAGTCCAGCCAAAGAAGTCACAGAAAGGCTAGAGCAACTGAGTATGAGATGGGTTCTATAAGAATATGGTCAACAACAGGCTTCAGACGTTGACCGTTGACTTTAAATGTGTTACCCATCTTTGGGTCAGAAATTTGAATGGCACCATTTGGAAAAATCTGGTCAATTATGAATGGGCCATTCCATTTACATCTAAGTTTGCCAGGAAAGAGCTTAAGTTTAGAATCGAATAACCTGACCTTCTGGTTTGTCTCAAAGCTCTTGCGGGAAATCAGTTGATCATGTAGAGAATTGGTCTGAGCCTTGTAGATCTTGGCATTCTCATAAGCATCATTTCTAAGCTCCTCCAACTCAGATAGTTGGAGTTTCCTGGTTTTCCTAGCTATATTCAGATCTAAATTGCATTGTTTGATTGCCCAGATTGCCTTGTGTTCAATCTCTACGGGTAGATGGCACGCCTTTCCATACACCAAATGGAATGGAGACATGCCGATGGGCATTTCATACGTCGTACAGTAGGCCCAAAGAGCATCCTCAAGCTTTTGAGTCCAATCCTTGCGATCAGGCCTAACCATTTTCTGCAGAATGTTCTTGATCTCTCGATTGGAGATCTCGGCTTGTCCATTCATCTGGGATGGTAAGGTGTGGAAATTCGGTGATTAATCTCAGATTTGGCCAATAAATTCTGGAATTAGGCATTAGTAAAATGAGTGCCACCATCACTGATGATAGCCCTCGGAATCCCGAACCTACTGAAGATATTTTTCTTGACAAAATTAATGACCACCTTGTGGTCATTGGTTCGGGTGGGAATCGCCTCAATCCATTTGGACACATAATCAATAGCAACAAGAATGTACTGATGTCCAAATGAAGGGATAAAGGGTCCCATGAAATTGATGCCCCAAACATCGAAAATTTATACAGGAAGAATAGGGTTTAGGGGCATCATGTCTCTCTTAGTTATGCTCCCGATTGCCTGACATCGAGAACATGACCTTAAGAAATCCTGGGCATCCTTGAATAAAGACGGCCAACAGAAATCGGATTGCAAGATTTCTGTAGCCGTCTTTTTCCCGGAGAAATGTCTACCACACCCAGATGCATGGCAGAACTCGAGTATACTGTGGAATTCATTCTCCGGTATGCATAAGCGAATAATCTGATCAGAGCCGATGCGATACAGTTCAGGGTCCTCCCAGAAATAGTATTTAGCCTCAGATTTGAGTCTATCCCGTTGTTTCCTAGTCCAATCCTGGGGGATTTGACCAACGGCCAAATAGTTAACAATGTCAGCAAACCATGGGGTGTGGACACCTAAAACTGTAATAATAGTTTCGTCTGGAAAAGTGTCAGTAATAGGAATGTCCAGACAAGAAGAATTACCTAGGAGTCTCATCAAATGATCCGCTACCACATTTTATACCTCAGTTTTATCCTTGATTTCAAGAT
Organism: Thalassia testudinum; assembly: GCA_037157565.1. Taxonomy (NCBI): domain Eukaryota; kingdom Viridiplantae; phylum Streptophyta; class Magnoliopsida; order Alismatales; family Hydrocharitaceae; genus Thalassia; species Thalassia testudinum. Next base: position 37,147,727 of record JAZHRO010000025.1, read on the forward strand.
CAAATTCTTGAAGAAGAAGAATCCAACAAATAAGCTAGGGTTTAGCATCCTTTTTGGCCAAGAGATGTCTCAAGGCCGAGTGGTCGGTATAGATGATAACATGAGACCCTAAGAGATAAGCCCTAAATTTTTCCAAAGCAAACACTACAGCTAGTAATTCCTTTTCAGTAACAGTGTAATTCCTCTGAGCTTCATCCAGAGTTTTACTAGCGTAGTAAATGACAAAGGGCTTTCAATCAATTTTCTGACCTAGGCAGCCCCGACCGCGTAATCAGAAGCGTCTGTCATGATCTCAAAAGGGGCTGTCCAAATTGGTGGTTGCAAAAATGGAGCACAGGTGACTGGCATTTTTAGGAAACCAAATGCCTTTTGGCATGATTCGTCAAAAACAAATGGTGTTTCTTTGGCAAGAAGATTGTTCAAAGGACGAGCAACCTTCGAGAAATCCTTGATAAATCTTCGATAAAATCCCACATGGCCAAGAAAAGATCGGATTTGTTTAACAGATGTGGGAGGACGAAGTTTAGTGATAGCATCAACCTTAGCTTTGTCCATTTCAATTCCCCGTTCAAGGATTACATGACCTAAAATGATGCCCTCTTGGGTCATGAAATGACTCTTTTCCTAGCTAAGGACCAGTCGTGTCGTGATACATCGCTTAAGAATCATTTCCAAATTAGCCAAACAAGAGTCAAATGATTCTTCAAAAATAGAGAAATCATCCATGAAGACTTCCATAAACTCTCCCACCATGTCAGAAAATATGGCTAGCATACACCTTTGAAAAGTCCAGGTGCATTGCATAACCCGAAAGGCATCCTACTAAAAGCAAAGGTTCTGTAGGGGCAGGTGAAAGTAGTTTTTTCCTAATCCTCGGGATGGATAGGAACTTGGTTGTATCCCGAGTAGCCATCAAGAAAATAGAAGTACTTCTGCCCGACTAATTTTTCCAAGATTTGATTGATGAAGGGTAGGGGAAAATGATCCTTTTAGTGGCAATGTTCATCTTCCTATAATCAATACAAACCCTCCAAGAGGAAGCTAAACGAGTTGTGACAGATTCTCCTCACTCGTTAGTCACAACGGTAATCTTGGCTTTCTTTGGAATAATATGAACGGGGCTTACCCAGGGACTATCAGAGATTGGATAAATAATTCCTACATCGAGCCACTTGATAATTTCCTTTTTGACCACTTCTCGCATATTTGGATTCAATCTCCTCTGCATCTGGCGAGAAGGGCGGGATCCATCTTCCAAAAATATTCTATGATTACAGTAAGATGGCTCGATCCCCTTGAGGTCATGAATGGTCCAACCAATTGCCTCCTTATGTTCCTTCAGGACCTTGATCAATTTAATCTCTTGCTCCTTTGTCAATTTAGCACTGAAAATCACAGGGAGCGTATTCTGAGGTCCTAAAAATTGATATTTCAAATTCTCGGGCAATGGTTTCAATTCAAGCTGGGGTGGGTTGATGATTGATGGTAGGGTAGATGCTAAAGATTCAACAAGAGGAAGAGGTTGTGAGTGAACAAAATCAATAACCTCTTTCGAAGATGTCAGGTCAGCCATAGAGGTTTGCAGGTCAAATTCATCATCCAAAGAGGAACTTTTGATTGAAGAAACTATCAAACAAGTTTCAATATTATCATTATCCTCAGCAAGTTCCTCAATAAATCCACAATCCTCAAATTTGTTGATCGCCTTAAAAATATCCAATTTCGTTCGTTGATCCCCAAAGGCGATTTCCATACTACCGCTTTCACAATTAATGTTGGCCTTAGTGGTAGCCAGGAACGGACGCCCCAGAATGATGGGTGTGTTCCTCAGATTATCAGGTACATCCATGTCAAGGATAAGGAAATCTACAGGAAAATAGAAATCCTTGACCTTAACTATAACATCTTCAATTCAATAATGCCTCATGGGTTTGTGATCGAACGGTCTGCTAACTGTAGCGTTACTGAAGTTGGCCGAAGTTCACCTAATCCAAACTTCTCGTAAAGAGAAGTTGGAATTAGGTTGATGGATGCACCCAGATCCAAAAGTGCTCTATCAAATGTGTAATCTTCAATAACGCAAGAAATCAATGGAGCACCAGGATCTCTCTTTTTTTGAGAGAGGTAGTGCAGGATAACAGAACTAGCCTGCTCGGAGAGTACCACTTTCCTCGGAATAGATTCTCTCAGCTTACGCTTTTGTATACATAATTCCTTTAAAAATCTTGTGTAAGCCGATATGTGCTTGATAGCATCAAGGAGTGGGATATTGATCTCAACATTCTTAAATAGATTCAGAAGCTCCTCATTGCTATCAACAGACTTCTTCTTCTTTGGTTTGGTTAAGACTTCAGGAAAAGGTGCATGAGTCAAATCTTTGGAATCAGGATCTTGAGCCTTGATTTCCCCTCTAGAATTCTCCTCTCTCTCCTCAGGTTCTTCAGGATTCAAAAGATCATAATAGTATGGTTGTGGATCCTGAGTCTTCTTACCACTCCTCAAAGTGACAGAATTTGCAGATGCATAAGAATTTGGGCCTTGGGGAGGGTTAGGAAAGATTGGAGGGGCTTGATTAACCATGAATTGTTGATTTGCAGAAGAAGAAGAAGAGGACGAGGAACCCTGCTCAACCACCTGAGCATGTGTGTGTGGGTTCCTCTGGTTTTCGTACCCATGGGCTTGGTTGCCCGAATTCGTAATATTTCGCAGGTTGGGTACGGGTTAGGATGGTAGAGATCTGGGTTGACAAGAGTTAGCAATGAGCCCGGATTGCAAGTTGTCCAGCGAGTTTTTCATTTGCTGCATGAGCTGGAGCATGGATCCTTGCATCTCTACCATTTGACAGTTCAAATCAACCTACCCTGCGGGTTGACGGGCATTCTAAGCAGGCTGATTGGCCTGATTCGGAGGCAACTGAGTATATACTTGACCCTTACCCATTGGTCGTTGCAGAGCATAATTGCCAGGTCGGAATTGGGTCTGTTGCCCTAGATTTTTCCAAGAGAAGTTAGGGTGGTGTCTCCAACCTGGATTATAGGCATTCGAGTAGGGGTTGGATCTAACATTCTCTTATACAGTGCAGACATCCTCATAGGGTGAGGATGGGGAGAAAGAAAGGGAAGGATAAGAAAAACTGGGATCAAAGGCCCTAGTTTGGAACCTGTGGGGTTCCGAAAAATGCTGACTCACAGGTTGAGCCGCATCGAGTTGATTCATAAACTCCCATCCAGAAGGAGTTCGTGAGGAATGGAATCCTGAATTTTGGGATTGAGTGGATCGAGAGTTGTTCATAGAATTGCCAGCCATCCACTCTTCCATTCTTTTAGCAACCAAGTCCACCTTATCATGTTTGTTACAAATCAATTCCATATCAAACGAATGAGAGTCATGGACTTCATTGACATTTGATCTGGGCTGCTGGGACTGGTTAAAAGTATCTGTGGAGGCATGATTAATTGAATTCTCACTCATTTCCTCAAATAAATCATGTGCATTATCTTCATCTTTATTGAGGAAATTGCCTCCGCAAGAAGCATCCACATGATTTCTGAGTTGCTCAGTCAACCCATCATAGAAGATCTGCACGAGTTGCCACTTTGGCACCTCGTGGTGTGGACACCTCCGCAATAAGTCCTGGAATTGCTCCCAGGCCACATGAAACTGCTCCCCCAGCCGCTGGGTAAAGGTAGTGATTGCCCGTCTCAAAGCATTGGTACGTCCGACTAGGAAGAATTTCTTCAGAAAGGCTGATTTCAACTCATTCCAAGTTGTAATTGGTCTTCCTATTGTCCTATACCAATGCACGGCCTTATCCCTAAGAGAGTGGGGGAAGAGCCTCATGATCATTTGCTCCTCGTTTACGTTTCATGCCTTGGTGGTCTGGACCAAAGTGGTCAAGTCCTCCAAGTGCTGAAATGGATCTTCGGAGCCAAGCCCATGATAATGTTTAATCAGGCTTAACACCTGGGGCTTGATTTCTACGTCATCGACTAGAATCTGGACGCTGAGACGTTCCCTGTAATTTGAAGGATCATAAAAATCCTTCAAGGGCTGAGCACCCTACAATCTTTGGAACCATTCCTGCATTCTCTACATTTCTTCCAGCTGCCTTCAAAATTCTTCCTGTGGATTTCCAAGCAGAGGAGGTTGTTGTTCGGCCATGGGATCAAATTGACCAAAATCCAACTTGTGCCTCCTAGAATGTTCTAATGGTCCTTCCAGTCGGGGATTCAATGACCGTCTTCCCAACATAAATTAGGAGAAGGTCGGAAGGACTGGGGATAGGGACCCTGCAGCACAACAAAACAGGGCTGTCATTAAGTGGGGTAGCCTAAGGATCTACTGACTCCCAAAACCTGCCTTAAGACTATAAATGATTTACTCTACTTGCATCTGTTTAATCCAACCAGTTAGAAGGAGACACTGGGGAGAAGGTTCTTCCTTCGACTTTCGCCTCCGGTTCCTAGTGTACCCCCCAACCACGGTCGTTTGACGCTACTCCCCTAGCTAGACAATAGATTAATCAGTACAAGTAGGTTAATCAAAAACAATCTCAGACTAGGCCCTGAAGAGTGAATCAGACCTTAAGGCCAACGTCTACTCAATTTTATTAAGGCCTGGGATTGTGGTGCTTATGGAATGTGATGGGCCCTTAAAATGGGTTGTGCCCTTAATGATTGATTGAGATTTGTGTAAGTGCATGCACAACTAGGGTTTTCAAGCAAGATTATTTGTGATGTGTGAATTTTAATGTTCAAATCTTACTTAAGTAGCTTTTAGGGTTTCAAATTCGGTGGATTGCAATCAAGTTTCTAGGCAAACCAAGTTGTAAAACACAGGTGAAGATTGTTTTCCTTTAAAACTAGAAAGAAAGTGGAGTGCCTGGAATAGACCTAGATTGAAAACCCTAAGGAGGAGCTACTTGATGAGTTGGTTTTAAATAGAGTGGTGTGGCCCAAACAACTCAAACAATTGGCCACAAATGCACCACTAAGTTAGGCACTCAAAGATGGTTAACATAGAATGATTTCTACTCTTTTATGTGTTGATTTGTGTGTACCGGTTCCACAGATCAGAACCCGGTTGAGTAGAAACAAATCAATTTAATTAAGTGCCTTGAATGTGGGTGTATGTTGTGTGTTTGTTGGAAATTACCCCACAAGATTATCTTTTTGTTATTTTTTTTATGGAATGAATGTGACTAAGAATCCAAACAACCAAAATATTCCTAGAATTTATGCAAACACCTAGGTTAATTGGAATTTGGATTTAATGTGGCGAATGAAATCTATGGGGGGGGAAGAATGGGGAGCAATTGCAGTTGTCTTCAACTGCACTTTACTCCAATCTACCGCTTGTTGATTCCTTGATGGAGGTCTCTGCAAAACAATAGATACAAGAGAAAGCAAGTTAGAAAACAATAAAGTGCAAGAAATGCGAAAAGAAGATTGGAAATCTTTGCCTCCCCGGCAACGGCACCAAAATGTTGAACGTATGAATTGCTACGCTAACGTGTTTGGTTTTAAAACCTTGTTGTTGTAGCTTGAAAGCGAAGAATTCGTGTTCAAAAAAAAAAATTTATACCGAAATTTAAATTCTGGGTCAAACACAGGGAGGCTACATCGATCTATGTTCGCAATTATATTTCATTTAGAATTTTTGAAAAGCGAGGCGATATAATTACAATGAAGCTATCAAACTAAAAGGAAGAGAGAGAGAGAGAGAAAGAGAGAACATACATTCAATATTTCAAAATGTTTATACAATCAAACCAAATAAAAGTTACACTAGAAAGCGGGAAAATTCTACACTAGAAAAGCTGTAAAGAAGAATGGGAGAGAGAAGTTATCCTCCTCAAGATCGCTTGGAGGACAAGCCAGATGGGACGACTCCTGGACGAAGGAGGACGGAGCAGGACAAAGGAGGATGAAGCAGAAGAACAGGAACAGAGCAGCACGTCATTGTCGTCGTGGGATCCCCTTTCGAAGGAGTACGAAAATTTGGACTTTATCCCGCGAGGAGCATCCTGGGTGTGGGACAAGCTTCTCTTGAGCTTTGGAGAGGTAGAGAAGAGAAGGGATGAGAATTTCGTGTGGAGGCTGTCTCCTTTTATAGTTGCAAGGAGTGGGGGCAAATTGGTCATTACATCTTTCAAACATTAAATAAGGGGTCTTTAGTGACGGATAAAACCGTCGCTAAAGCCCCAACGTGGGCGTAGTGGCCGCTGCCCTTGCGCGCCCACTCGTCTACTCGCTCTCAACGCATGCCGCACGTTCAACCGTCCACAGCCGTTCGATCGCGAGATTAGACGGCCCAGATCGCACCTTCATCCGCTCGCTACGCGTCCGCCCCAATGCGTGCAATACCGAGTGAGGCGCGGGCGTGCAATAGACGTCAACGCTATTGAGTGCGGACGGCCACCCAATCAAGATCCGACGCTCGCCCTCGCCCGCTCGCCCACGCCCTTCACCTGCTCACTGCGGCTCGAACCCGCGTCTTGTGAACGCGTAGCGCCTCGCGACCACTATGCTATGGAGCGTGGATGGTCCTGCAGACGATTTGAGGCACATGCATTCAGAGCCTTTGGATTGAGATCCAACGGTGAAGATTGGCGGATGCGGAGGCTTCAGCGGTTGCATGCAGGCGATTGGGCGGCCGAGATGGTGCCACATGGCGCCATCTTGGTCATCCATCCTCTGGATGTTGTAGATGGTGCCACGGGTGTCGGATTGAGTCGATTTCTGCGTCATTAGGTTGCGATCGTCGATCCGAATCCATCCGTGCGATCGGATTTTTCATTTGAAGTGCTGATTTACATCATCCGAGCCCTTGATCTTCTAGGGTTCCCTGGTCACTATCTGATGCTATAGATGCCTAATTAGGGCGATCTTGGAGTCGTTGAACTCCAATTGTTGCCCTGATCACATTTGTGAGATTGGATCTTTGATCCGAGGCTCTGATAAAAAGTTTGCCCTGTCCAAGCACATAAAACGAGACAATTAACCTCCATTTTATTGAAACTACTCTAAATGCAAGATGATGCATGTTATGCAATATTTATATCATGCAATGCAATGCTATGCTTAAGAACATGCATAAATAGACATCTTAAGCAATGTAAATGTGTTTACATCAATGCTCCCGTCACTCCACAGCCCCACACGTCTCTCCAACGACCACATAACCTCTGCCACACTTCACTGAATATCCTCCACTCATCCACAGACCCTCTACTCTGCCACAACTGTCCCCCGACCAAACCCATCTGGCCGGCCACAAAGCTACCTAGGCATGCACGCCTTGGCCGCTCCGCAGCCTACCACCTACCGCCTCACCTTCGCCATGTCACGGTGAAGGTGCTGAAGAAGAGAAACTGAAACCAAGGAAGGAAGAAGAAGAAGACCCGCAGAGAAAAGGAGAAGGAAACTGCAGAAGAGAGGCAAGGCGGAAGACAAAGGAAAATAGGAAGAAAGAAGCAAGGTAGGAGAACTGCAGAGAAGAAACAAGGAAGAAGAAGCACAACAAAGACAGGAAGAAAATCAGAAGTCAGAAGATGAAGAAGCAGATAGAGGAGAAAACATATTTTTAAGAAATTCCTTCTTTTTTCCACAATTGACTTTTAAGCTCATGCATTTATATATTTTGAATTAGGTTTTGAGTAATTAAGTGTTCAATTACATTCTTGAGATTAGTAATAAGTTCCAATTGCTCACTATGTTCGACCTCGAATACTTAGGTTTTTGATTAATAAATTTTTATTTGTTGACAACACTTGTTCACGTATACTATGATGTAACTAATTGTTAAAACACGATCAAGACACGTCAACATTTTGCCGCTGTTGCCGAGGAGCAACGCGCAATTTATCACTAGTCTCTACATTCTTTTTATCATATTGAACACTAACTTTCCCTACTTTGCTTTGTTGTGATCTTGTAGGTATTTTACGAGAAGATTCCTCCCGCAAGTCAACCACTCCAGGGCAGGTAATTTCTTTTCTTCCTTAAACTATCTCCTAAGCTTTGAAAGACAAAAGGAAGAAATTAATTTAGGAATCAATTGCCTTCTTTCTATAGTAATCACCATCTTTAAGGCAAACGTTTCCTGATTTTGCGAAAATTTTTTTCAAATCTTCTTGAAGTTGGAGGGATTTCTTTTAGATTCTAACCCACAAAATTCATGTGCCTAATAGAAATCACGCTTAATCTCTACGGACAACACACTTCTTGCTTTTAAGTCCAAAGAGAATTTTTGTGAAAAAGAAAGGATTAGAAATAGAACCAAATTAGGGTTTTTGCAGTAGGATCTTGGAGTGCTAGTCACACATGCCTATATAAAAGGAAATGAACCCTCCTGCATCAGTGTGTGACCCAAGCCCATGATTGAAGAGATCTAAACAAGGCAAACCCTAAGAAAAATTGAGCTCTAAAATCATTTGAATCTTAAAATCTTTGACCTAATAACCTGGGAGTCAAATCAGGGTGATCACTAGGTCCCAAGCCTAGAATCATTCTGCCATCTGTAGGATAGGTCAGGTGAAGTTAACCCCTTGGGTCAACCAACCTCCAAATTAGGTCACAACATCAAAACATGTAAAGTTCAAGTGAGAACCCTAAAGCACATTTAAAATAAAAGTGGTAGACTTAAGAGGTCAAGGTCCCCATTCTGGTCTACCAGGAATCTCAGTGACAAGAGAGGTCAGGTGGGGGAAACCTTGTAACCCTTGGGGACGCTCTACCGTGTAGGGGTCTTTGCGGGACTCTCCCTCTCTGGCTGCCCAGGTAATTCTCAGGTGGACGATCTTCCGATTCAGGGGTATCATTCGCCCCGAACCTCCATAGTCATCCAAACGTCTTTGGGTGTCTTGATTGGGTCAAGAACATCTCCAGTCCCTCATCTTTTCTCTTTAGAGCACACACATACATTTTCAGTGGGACTCTTCAGTCAGATCTAATCGCTTCATAACTTGATTCTACATCTTGATTCAAACTCTGATTCTAATATGCATCCACACCACTTAGGACTACCATTCAAGAAACCTGAATATCGGAGATCCATGAGAGATAGGATGATTGAGGATGCCTTGAAATTCTATGAAAATGAAGACAAAACCTCAACACCAGTAGAAAACATTCAGGTTGATGTCCCAACAACCACAACCTTTATCATAACTTGTGCCCAAGTACCATTGGCAGAAGCCACAAAAGGATCAACCCGTGACTTGCTCATCACTGGGTACATTGAGATAGAAAAACTGCACAATCTTGAATACCTTCAATGTATGACAAATCCTCAACTTTGGAAGCAACACCAAGATGATCTTGAAAAATGGGAATAGATAATGAGATTAGTAAAACAAATTATCGACTAGAAGTACCCATATATACCACAAACAGAGGATGAACCATCTTGGGACAACATCGAGGATCAATCTGATCTCGGGTTTGAGGCACAAAATGGTTGTGGATTCCCAACCCAAATGGAGTATAATGTGCCTGATATTGAAGAAGGTTGGGAAGCTCCAAATGCAGGAAAACATAATGTTGAGCCCACTCTAGACCATGAATCACCAGGCTTAGAAATCCAAAACTCCTGCAATAATGAGAGTAGAACTGAACCTCTCGAGGGTGTAAATTCCATCCCTTATTCTGATAAGGTGACCCTCGAAGGTTATTCAAACCTAGATTCTAGTAATTCAACCCACATCCTAATCCCAGAATCTAGATCTGAAACCTATTGGAAAGATTTCAAGGCCCCATATAAGGAAGATCAATCTTTCAATGAAGAATATGATTTTGGGCCTCTATTTGATGAATATCCCTCGCCAACATCCTCAGAGGAACTAATCGATTTTTCGGAAGTCATGATAAGCTACGATAAAGAAACTAAGGAGTTGGACGAGTGGGGTTTAAATTAGGTCTTCCCTACCAACTTAGAACTTGAGCCTCTACTAGATAAGGACACCTTTTTAAGCTCAGAATTAACATCTAGGCTAGACCCCAGTCAGGCTACTGAATCTACAACATATGATTTATTCTATGGTGGAACTCATGATCTTGAATCTCATTCAAATTTTGATTTTCGCAAACTCTCCGACGATTTCGAATCTGACCATAACATCAGAGAAAATCTGCTTCCTGATTATAACAAGCCAATTCTCTTTGAAGCCACTTGCTCCACACATACAGAACCAATCAAAACCCGTTCTCTACCCCGACCCTCAACCGGACTCAATTTCTATTATGATTCACCTCTCACTGAGCTGTTTGCAGATGATTCAACTACATATCTATACCAGGTATCAGGTATTGATCAGACCGAAAAATAGGAGCCATCATTCCCTGATCACCCCTTTATGGTTTCCACGCCATGCATGAATTATTTTTCAGAACCCTACTCTGACCAAGCTGATTCGACTCTGCCTAAACTCGAGTTTTCACTTCCATATCCATCCGAGCCACATTGCATATGGTGGGTTCCGCATCTGTTGATCTACATCTATCAACCCACCAGACTGATTGGGTTTGGGCTGCATCATCAGCCCACTAATCTTAACAAGCACCTGGTTGGACCAACCAGGCTCTTAATCAAGGTGCTTGTTTTATAAAATTCTGCTGATTTGACCACTCCCTCTCCACCCCATTTTCTGCTCGGCTGAAGGCATTGAATTTAGCGCTTAATGGGAGGCAACCTGTCATCCCAAAAATAGAGACCCGTCTGATTATCCTTTGTACTCCACATCTATTGCACCTTGAGTTCAGCCTTAGGCAGTTGATCCCACCTTTGGTATATGTACCAGAGCTTAAAATCGTCCGCATCAGTCATTCTCGACCCGTTCACCCACCTGATGTATCCTGTTCTTAGTCCCTAACATCAACACTATTTCACACCCTCTATTTACAATGAGGACATTGCAAAACTTAGGCATGGGGGGGTGATAAAGTGCATACATGCAGAACCAAGAAAAAGTCAGAAGGATTCTCACAAAAAATTTCACATATGTCAAAAATGCAAAAAAATTGAAAAATTATGAAAAAGAACAAAAAAAATGGAGGGAGGGAATTTTGTGAGCCACATAATCATAAAGAGGAGAAAAAGAGCAAAAATGACAAAAAGAGGCACAAAATGAAAAAGAAAAGAAATAGTCATTAGTAAAAGATTAAGGGATTAATTGAAGTTCTAAACCAGATCAAGAAAAAAGAAAAATGGAAAAGAAAAGTGCAAAGGAGACATAAAATGAGATTAGCAAGAACACTGATCTTAGGCCTCTTTGGCTAGATTCTTAGGCTTAAAAATTCACGTATCTGTTAAAATCTGGATAATCCTTAAGAGGTTGGGGAAAATGCGAAGCTTAAGTATTATGTACAAGGCTTAGGAAGCATTCAGCCTCGTTAACTGGCCTTTGATTTGTGGGATTCGGTAACCTAAGTACCCCAATACACACACAGTTTGGTTCAGTGCGCATAAATATCAAAATCACGCAAAAGCGTTTAATGTTCTGAAAAAGTCACCTAGATTAGGAGCAGCCGATCAACACAAGTTGATTTGGATGAGTTCTCGACGCAGAGAGGTGGGAAATTTCCCTTGAAGATGTGTAACAACATATCATCTCCCTAGTGCTTGTCTCTTAGGATATTTAAATATCCTACCGGGGGCATGTAAGCACTCTGCTGGTTCAGATATCATGGGCGGCATTAACACGAAATGTCGATCGCCAGGGTCTGAATTTGGCCACGGAACGCTATGGGCGGGATTATCTCGAAATCTCGAAAGCCAGGGTTCTGGGGGTTGCCATGGGCAGTGCTATCACGAAGCATCGATAGCTAGGGACCCTTGAGGATTGATGATGGGGACGAGGAATCCGATACTGACCGTGTTGAGAAGCTAATCCAAAGCTAGAAATAAAAAGAAAAGAGAGAGAAAAATCTCCAAACAATTAAATCATCTATCTCTCTCTTACAAAAAATGCATTGCAAACTGAACTTAGGCTAAAAATGTCTCAAGCACAGGTGCTTTAACCACGGAGTCCAACAAACCCTAGGTTAGTTTCTACGGGTCTTAAAAACCCTTGCGGAAGACTGAGGCTAAAGCGGGTCAGGTCTGGATTTTGATCGAGACTTGAGTACCTATAGGACTATTGTCAGCATTCTAACCTAATCACAAAAGAAAAAGAAAAGCACTTATCATAACTGATGACTGACACTCAGGGTCTAGAACAGAAGTTAAAACCTTGAAATTTTGCTAAGGGACTAGCAAAAGCTAGGCATGGGGGTATGATGAGAGCCTCATCATGAGCCATAACTAGCTCATTTTGACCTAATAAAGAGAATAAAAGCTCCTACATAACCTAGAAGAATGTTTAATTGGAGGAATAAGTGTCCTGAGAAGAAAACATGAAATAAAGGATAAAACTACAATTTTCCCATTGCAATACATAAATGGTATTTCTCAGAGACAAAACATAGGTCAAATGGTCTAAATAAGATTAAAAGTGGGTTGATTCAATCAGAAATGGGTTCATGTACAATCCAGGAATTAAATGACATCTTGTAACCCTAAAACAGACCCGCTTAATTCAACAAGGTTCTGGTCAAGATAAAAATCAATTAAACCCTCTAAAATTCATGGAAAAATGTCCCCTAGGGTTTATAACATTCAATTTGGCCTTTGGAACCTATTTTGACCTAGATTAGGGTCCTAACTCATAAATTGACCTAATTGGGTTTTTACGCAAAATGTCTAGTCAAGCGTGGTCAAACCTTAAATACAACTTCACCATTGGATTCCTTAGGTCCAAATTAGGTCTTCACCAAAATTTTGACCTAAAGGGAGGTCATCTTGACCTACTTTGCAAATTAGTACACCCAATTACATTTTGGTCCCTATCTTTTGAAAGCCATTGCATAAACCCTCCTAACTTCCTTGCCACCCTTACAAGCAGGTTCCTCTGCCATTATTGGGGAGAGGTCCTACTCCGACGAGGAATAGAGAGGGAATACTTTCTGATTCCTCAGAGATCTCCCAGATTTGGAAGGGAGATTCTCTGAGGAATTCCCTTCCATCTGAACTCAATCGTGATCCCTGATTTGCACCCAATCTCTCGTGTGAACGCCTGAGAGATTTGGGTCTCTTAACTATTTCCATCTCCGGCAAAGATCCCCGCACTTAGAAGCTTGGCTTCCAAGCACAGGAGTCCCTTCCTATGCTTATAAATTAACCCCCAACTCCGGTCGCACCGCCTCAACTTGACTTGGTCGGAATTCCACCTCAATTTCCTCTTCTTCTCCTCCGGCCAAGGGGTCTAGCGAGCTCCGACGAGACCCCCTCGTCTTCCTCGTCGCTCTGCCGCAAAACCAGTGGCAGAGTTGTCCACCTCATCCTCCTCCGCATCACGCAACACCTGCGCGTGCTTCCCAAGCTCCGTCGTCGCCGCCGTCTTCCTCCACTGGACGGTTTCTTCTCTGGTGACAGCAGGTACTGCCGACCGCCTTCTCGCCCCCTTCGTCCCCTTAGTTAGGTTAGAACTACTCTTCTCTATCTCCTCTTTCATTTCCCTCACCTTATTTCACCAAATGCTCCTCGACTGCTGCTGTCCACCACCATCTTCCTCATCTCCGGCCACCCTCCAGCAAGACGCTCCCGTCACTCCGCAGCCCCACACGTCTCGCCAACCACCGCATAACCTCCACCACACTTCATTGAATATCCTCCGCTCATCCACAGACCCTTTACACCGGCACAACTATCCCCCGACCAAACCATTCTGACTAGCCACAGAGCGACCTAGGCACGCATGCCTAGGCCACTCCGCGGCCTACTACCAACCGCCTCACCTTCGTCGTGACACGGCGAAGGTGCTCTTGTGGTTGGATTGAGCCGCAAGGCCCTTTTTATGTCATGCAAGGTCAAGCTTCCAGTCGCCATTAACAATGACTCGAGCTCTACTGTTCTTCAGCCCCAGGCCGCAATCGACCGCGTGGGTTGCGAGTGTGCGCAAGCCCAGCCTGATAAATGGGTGCTGCGGGACCTGCAGTGCTGCAATTGGAGGATGGTCTGCTGTGGGGGCACGAGAAAGAGTGGGGTAACAATAGTCCCACCTCGGTAAGTCATAACATCGTTGAGTGGTTTAAATTGATTTTATGCTATCAGTTGGTTGCCTCCAATAAAACATGGGGTGAGGTCCCTCACCTAAACACCGCCTCGTTCGTGAGCTCATCACGTGGACTTGGCGACCAGACCTGATACCCTCTTGAGCACTCCTCGCGCACCACACCCACGCAGATGCGCCTGGACCCGGGCACGCGACCCGACCCGATTACCCGACTCTAGGAGAGCGTGCTGAAGATTGATATACAGAGAAAGAGAGACGCAGGTGTGGGTAGAGGGGTAGGTTTTGCTCCTCTTTGGTTTGTGTAGGGAAGGAACTGAAGAAGGAAGCAGGGACTTAGCCACTGCAAGAGAAGGAAGAGAAGAAGGAAGGAAGCCTTCGTAGAGGTAAAAGAGAAAGGTAAGGCAGAGGGAAGAGGCAAAGGAAAAAGAGAAGAGGAACTAAAGAAGAAAGAAGAAATAAAGGAAGGTAAAGACAAGTAGAAGAAGAGAAGCTGAAGCCAAGGAAGGAAGAAGAAGAAGAAGAAGACCTGCAAACAAAAGGAGAAAGAAACTGCAAAAGAGAGGCAAGGCAAAAGACAAAGGAAAATAGGAAGAAAGAAGCAAGGTAAGAGAACTACAAAGAAGAAACAAGGAAGAAGCACAAAGAAGAAAGGAAGAAAATCAGAAGTCAGAAGAAGCAGATAGAGGAGAAAACATATTTTAAAGAAATTCCTTCTTTTTGCCACAATTGAATTTTAAACTCATGCATTTCTATACTTTGAATTAAGTTTTGAGTAATTAAGTGTTCAATTACATTCTTGAGATTAGTAATAAATTTCAATTGCTCCCTGTGTTCGACCTCGGATACTTAGGTTTTCGAGTAATAAATTTTTATTTGTTGACAATGCTTGGTCACCTATACTACGACATAACTAATTGTTAAAACACGATCAAGATGCGTCAACACCTACCTAAGCCAAAAGCCGTGGTCAAATTATAGATTATCTTCTGCTTTATCCCCAAGGGAAGTAGTTGCCTATCCCGACAGAAATATTTACCAAGGGTGAAGTACGAACTCCAAATGTGAATTGGCTTTTCATGTGGATCTGTTACCTAGGCTATTATCACTTCACATTTGTCTAGATCTCTAAAGTTTTAAAAAAAGAAAATAGGAAATCTCCTTATTAATTCTATTATTTTTCATTTTTGCTAGGGACTAGAAAATCTTAGGCATGGGGGTATTTGATGAGTCCATTTTAATGAACTATTGTTATGCCTAAGTTAACTTTATTTTTACATTTTATGTTTGTTAATAACGACATTAGGTTATAGAATGAGTGCATGCATCATTACTTGAGTTTTTATCTATTCTATCACATTCTATAACTTAGTATGTAATTATTTTATGTTTCATTATTGTAGGAATAATTTGCAAGAGATGAGGGGGTGAATTAAATTTTCCCCTCCCCCAACAGCCGCCGGCCTCAACAATACTTCCCCAACAACCGTCGGCCAAATTTAGTAAGGGATTTAAAAATCCCTTGACTTGCGGATGGGGGAGGAGATAAAAGGAGCTTTTGGTGAGGAAGAGAAGGGTGGTCTTCTTCTTCTCCCCATGGGGAGACCATCGTGAAGTTACTTCATGCACTGTGCGCACCACTTCCACTACCTGCCCACCACAAGCGCTTCACCCAACCCTCGCAAGCCAGCCACTGCGCGCCTCCAGGAGCACACTTCATCTTCCTGCTGCAGTAGCGCCCTTGCACTGCCACCACGCGCAAAGGACCTCTCCACCGCACGCATGCACCCTTGCAAGCTCTGCATCCTCCCACGCTAGCCTGCCTTCACCGTGCCAAGCTTCCACCGCCTATCCGCACCCGCATGCCCTACAGGCCCCGCACCAGCCCCAACCACCCGCAAGCAGCAAATGACTACACCTACCCCCACCGCATGCACTGCTCCAGCGCTCCCACCGCAGCCATGCCTGCAAGCGCCAGCGACCCACCACATACCCTGCAGGTGTGCCCTTGCTTGCACCCGCAGGCAACCAAGTGCCCGCAAGCAACCCCGTAGCCAGGAAGCACCCACGCCAGCAACCATGCCCGCAGGCAAGCCTTAGCACAACCTTGTGCGCACACCCAGCATGCATCCGCACGGCCTACAATAGCCACTCTTCCTCCTCTCCACGCGTGGCTCTCCTCCTCCAACAGAACCCAACAAGCTGGCAGTTGTTCTCCACCGTTCGGCCGCCGCGTCACCACCATCGCGAAGCACACGTTGGGGCACACCACCCCATCGACTCTCGTCGCTAACCATGCACGGTCATCCAAGTGAGGAAGAGAGAGAAGAAATCCTCTGTTTTCTACTCAATTTAAATTTACATTTCATGCCATTGCCATTTAGATATTATTATTTTATTCAGGCCACATTGCATTGATGCACTTATAGTTTCTTGAATTTACTTCACTTGTGTTATGTGCATCATTCTACATTGAAATTCAAATCAAATTTGCATGAAAATCAAATTTACATGATATGCCATTACACATGCATCATATACACATTTTTGGGAGCTTAATTCCTGACGTGAAAATTGCATAAATAACCTTTAACTTTTAAAGAAATTGTTGGCTCCATTTAGATTAGTATATTCCTCGCATTAAAGTTGCAAAGTTGTCTACAAACAACATCATCCTCTACTCGTGAATTTATTGGTTCTATTCCTCCCTGTGGATGTGACATTTTTATTGTGGTTAAATTTGATATTTATTTTTGATTTAGAGGTTTTCCACCACATAAAACACAATGACATATCACTTTAGTGCTATCATCTTCATAAATAAGTGAGAATCTCTACATCAATGATGCTGACATCCCTGTAGAGCCCAACCTAGATTCTAGTGATTCAATCCTTACCCTTAACCTAGAATCTAGATTCGAGCCTATTTAGGACAATCATGAGGCCTAAAATGATGAAAGTCAGATTTTGAATTTGAATTACGATTCTGGGCCTGTATTTGATGAATGCACCTCTCCAACCTCCTTAGAGACACTAACTG
Organism: Thalassia testudinum; assembly: GCA_037157565.1. Taxonomy (NCBI): domain Eukaryota; kingdom Viridiplantae; phylum Streptophyta; class Magnoliopsida; order Alismatales; family Hydrocharitaceae; genus Thalassia; species Thalassia testudinum. The sequence goes on from JAZHRO010000025.1 coordinate 37,164,874, forward strand.
ATTTTTTGAAAGTCACGGCAATCTATGATACAAAAATCGAGGAGTTGGAAGAGTTGGGAATTGATTGGGTCTATCCTAGGAGCCAAGAACCTAAGCCTATGCCTAATAAGGATACCTTTCTAAGCTCAAAATCTGAAATTAGGTTAGATCCAAGTCATGTTGCTACTTCTACATATTTTAATTCATTCTATGGTGGAACCTCTGATGTGGAATCAAATTCATAACACAATCTTCGCAAGTTCTCTGATGATTTTAAATCCTACTCTGATTTCGGAGAACCTTTGTTTCCTAGCAACTATGAACTAATCTATGACCTCAGCTTTCGTGATCCATTTTTTGACGCTGACTCTGAGGTCCCTGATCCCAAGATCATTGATTCAAAATCAGGTTCCATTGAATGAAATCATCCCTTTATGATCTACAGGATTCAGAAGCAGTAAGTGCCTAGAGTGACTGCAATCCAGAATTCGAATCTTTTATTGACTCAGATTTCCATGATCCTATAAGCACTCTCTAGGCATTTACATTTGATTTTGATGAACACTACAAGGACTCTCTAAATGAACTGACCTTTGAACCTTTTCTAGAGGAGCCCTCAACACATATAATTCTCCTTGAAGCCATCTCTACTGCACCTCATTCAGAACCTTCTCAAATCCGATCCCAACCCTGACCTGCCACCAGAATCAATTTCTACTCTGATTCTCCTCTTGATGATTCGGTTGCATATGATTCTCCTCCATCTTTTGGTCAGGTTTTGAACTCTGATCAGATCGATAATCATGTCCCATCTTTCTTTGATCGCTTTCGTAGGGTTCCTACATCCTCCACAGACTCTTTTTCATTTGAGGTTCCCTACTCTGACCAGGCTAAATCAACTCAGCTAAACCTTAGATTCACACTTTCACATTCACTTGAGCCTCATAGCATCTAGTGGGCTCCATATCTCTTGATCCACATCCATCAACCCACCAGATTGGTTGGGTTTGGGCTGCACCATTAGTCTATTGATCAGAATAAGCACTTTGTTAGAGCAAACAGGCTATTGATCGAGGTGCTTGTTTTACAAAATTCCATTGATTTGACCATTCCTTCTCCTTGACCACTTTTTGCTCGGCTGAAGGCAATGAATTTAGTACTTAATGGGAGGCAACTTGTCATTCCATAAACCCAAGATCCTTCTGATCATCCTTTTTAGCTACGCGTCTACTACACTCTGAGTTTAATTTTAGAGCAGCCGACTCCACCTCTGGTACAAGTACTAGAGCTTGAAATTAAAATCAGAGTGCAGTACCATTCTATTCTAACCCATGAACCAAACTGATTTCATACCCTCTGGTTTACAATGACGACATTGCAAAACTTTGGCATAGGGGGTGTTAAAGTGCATACACATAAAAATTCAAGTCTCTAGTGGGTTCTCACACAAAAAAAAAATACTCAATCCAAAAAACCAAAATAATAATTTTTTTTTAAAAAAGAACAAAAAAATGGAGTTTTAGGAGGAAAAGAGGAGGTGATTTAAATGTCAAAAAGGAGCAACATTTTGAAACAAAAAGTAACTCATTAGTAAATGATTATTGAATGTACTTATGTTCTAGACTGAATCAAAAATTAAGTCCTAGAATAACAAAGAGATAAAGATATTAGTATGACTACTAATCTTAGGCTTCTTGGGCTTGTTTTAGGGCTTAAAAATTCAACTATCCATGAAGATCTGGATAGTCCTCAAGTGGTTGAGGAAAATGCAAAGCTTATATATTAGGTCTAAGGCTTAGTGAGTATCCAGCCTAATTAATTGACCTCTAGTTTGTGGGACTTAGTAACCTAAGCACCTTATGATGGGAATACCATCATGAGCCATAACTAACTTAATGTGGTGTAACAAAGTAAATAAAAGCTCCAACATAGCTGTTAGGGGGTCATAAGTGCTTAATATACTATTTTGAGAAGAAAAGATGAAAATAGATTTATTTCTGTAATTTTACCATATTATCACAAATACAGAATAAACATGGGATATGTCAGGGGTTTATTAAAGGTCATATGGTCATTAATGTCTAATAAGTGGGTCCATGTACACAGAAACGAGTTTTCATGCATTTCAAGAATTAATGGATATTTGAAATCCTAAAAACAGACCCACTTAATTAAATGGGGTTCTGGTCAAGATAAAATTCATCTAAACCCTCTAAAAATCATATAAAAATATTCTCTATGGTTTGGCATCCTTGATTTAATCATCTAAACCCATTTTAACTTAAAATAGAGTCATAGACAGACAATTACCCTAATTTGGGTTTCTATGTAATTTACCTAGTAAAAATTGTAAAAACATAAATCTAACATCACCATCAGATTCCTTTGGTCCACATTAAATTTGTACCAAAATTTGTGCCCAATCAGAGATCACCTTGACCTAGTTTGCATTTTAGTCTAGACAGACTCTTTTTATCACACATTGGCCCTTAGCTTTTAGAATTATTTACAAATAGGTCCCTAAATTTTTCCTCATCTTCACATTTATGTCCCTACAACCATTGTTTTGAACACATTGAGCTCCGATGAGATTCAAGCGAGATTTTCTCGCTCAATTCTTAGCTAAACAATCCTAAATTTGAATTGGAGATTGCCTGTGAAATTCCATTCCAAATAAGGTCGATCTTGGATCCCAAGTCCTTCCCAAAAGCTCATGCAAACTCTTTGAATGAAAGGGTGTCCATCTTGAATGAAAATCTTGGAATTCTCAAGCTTGCTTTCCAAGATTAGACCTATATTCTATGGCCTATAAATGATCCTACATCAAGTTCCTCACCTCCTTAGCAAGTTTTGGTGAGCCAAATCACCCTAATCTACCCTCTCCGGCCACCAAACATCCTCGCTCCAGTGACACCATCCATCCTGCTCCTCTGCACCTCTAACATCAATTGGACATGCCATCATTTTCCTCTCTTCCTCGCGCACCTCTCCAATCAAAGGGAGGGCGTTCCTCTGCCTCATTCGCCATTGCCGCCTCACCGTCTCTATCTCCTCTCTGACTCTGGTCAGCCACAATCGGAGCTCTCTAACCTCCTTCCTCTTCTTTAAGATCCCTTATTCCTTCCTCTCTCCCTCTACATCACTTCCCCGTCAGATACACTCCCAATCGACCACGCAACACACCTCGATGCCTTCGTCTTCCTCTACTCCAGTAAAGCCCTGGCAACGCCTATCTCCTGCTCCAACACACGAAACTCTCTGCTACTACCCTCATAAGCTTCACTTTGCTACCCTTTACAAAAGCCTTCAACCTATTTGGTGATTCACCCACCAAAACACTTCCCTAAACTCAAGCATTTTCACTTCACTATCTTGAGGTCGTCAGGCCTCCACCATCACTTGCACCACACACTGCACCTGCCATCGAACTCATCGCTTCACAGCGAAGCTTCTGAGTGCCTTTAACTTGGCCACAAAGCTATGTTCGTGCCTTTAGGTACTTTGTCGGACATCCATCACCACCTCGACTCCTTCGACAAAGCCTTTAGTCCTTCGACCACAACTGCTCCAGGCTACATTCCCAAGCACTGCGGATGACCTCCAAACTCCTCTACAGATGCTTAATTAGATCCAGCAGCCTCATCCTTGACCTCAATTAGAACCTTCATTATCTGCTATTGCGATAAGACAAAGGTTGGTGGGATAGTCCGATATCGGATAGCGTAGACACCGCGACAATGCATAAATTACTTTTGTGCCTACGGCTCATTGCCTCAGCATGCATGGGGGATAAGGTCCCTACTCATGCACGCTCTTATGCACGCCCTTACTTGCGCTCATGCCACATGGGTCTGGGCCTTGTTACGATTACCCAGCTACCCTGGTTCAGTCTAGTTTGATTCTGAAGAGAAGAGAAGAGAAGGAAAGAGAGAGAGGGGGTTTTGCCCTCTACTGCTCTCTACACTTAACAAATTTAAGAGTCCTTCGCATCTGTGTTGTTGTGCTGTGCTTGTGCCTCTCCCTTGAGGTTGAAGGAAAATAGAGGCTTTGCCTCTATTGCTGGTTCTAAGCCACTGTTGCATTATTGAGATACTTAATTGACATGGAATATTAGTTGATTAGCATTGTTGATACATTTAATATATTTGAGCTTAATCAAAAGGGGTTAATTGTTGATTCAAATATCCATTCTAAGCCATCATTTTTCCACATTTATATTTGAAATCTTGATATATCATTCTTGAATCAGTTCTGGTTGCAATTGCTTATATCTTTTACCTAGAATTGTGATCTTGAGATTGATTTGCTAATTACTCCCTGTGTTCGACCTTGGATTTCTATTCGAGTATAAATTCTATTTCTTTTCATGCTTTATCGGCTATACTACAATGTATCACCCTAATCCACACACAATCTGGTTCTGTGTGCTTAATAATCAAAATCACGCAAAAGCATTTACTCTGTTCTGAAAAGCTACTTAGATTAGGAGTGGCATATCAACACAAGTTGATTTGGACAAGTTCTCGGCACGAAGAGGTAGGAAATTCCCCTCGAAGATGTGCAATAATATACTATCTCCTTGGTGATTGTCTCCTAGGATATTTAAATATCCTACGGAGGGCATGTAAGCACCTTGTGCTGGTTCAGGTGCCATGGGCGGGATTATCATGAAATGTCAATCACTAGGGCCTAAATTTACCTATAAAATGCCATGGGTGGCACAATTTTGAAGTGTCGAAAGCCAGGGTTTTGCGGGTTGCCATGGGCGGTGCTATCTTAAAGCATCGAAAACTAAGGACCCTGCAAGGATTGATGGTGGGAGCTAGGAATCTAATATAGACCGTGTTTTTGAGCCAATCTGAAATTAGAAATAAAGAAAAGAAAAAGAGAAAGAAAACTCTCCAAAATATGCAAAAATTCTTCTATCCCTCTCTCTTACAAAAATGCACTAAAAACTGAACCTGGACTAACCATGTTACAAGCACAAGTGCTTTAACCGTTGGGTTCAACGAACCTTAGGATAGTTCTTGTGGTCCCTAGAAACCTTCACGGTAGATTGTGGCTAAAGCTTGTTAGGGTTGGATCTTGGTTGGTACTTGAATACCTTTAGGCCTACTATTAGCATTCTAACCTAATTTCTAAAAAGAATAAAGAATTAGGACTCTGAGCTTCAACGCATGGTCTAGAATTCGAGTTCATTTCATAAGATTTTGTTAAGGGACTAGCAAAAGTTCGGCAAGGGGGCATGATGAAAGCATCATCATCAGCGATATCTAGCTTTAATTAGTCATAATCAACAAATAAATGTTCCTACATAACTGCCAAAGAGCCATAATTCATTGCATATCCATTCTAAGAGATAAACATTGAAAAAGGGGTAAAACTACAGTTTTAACAGAATATCCTAATTGTAGAGCAATCATAGGGTTTCACAGGGGTTAATTAAAGGTCAAATGGTCATAAATGTATAATAAGTGGGTTCATGCAGAATGAACGGGTTTTCATGCGTTTTGAGAATTAATGGACATTTGAAACCCAAAAATATACCCACTTAACTAACTGAGGTTCTGGTCAGGTTAAAATCCACCTAAACCTTCTAAAAATAATAGAAAAATATTTCCTAAGGTTTGGTACCTCTGATTTGACCATTGGAACCCAATTTGACTTAAAATAGTCTTAGATAGACAATTGCCCGAATTTGAATTTCTATGCAAATTACCCATTCGAACTTAGTCAAAACCTAAATCCTATTACACCATCAGATTCCTTGGATCCAAATTAGGTCTGTACCAAAATTTGGGCCCAATCAGAGATCATCTTGACCAAGTTTGCATTTTGGTCCAATTTGACTCTTTTCTCTCACACATATGCCCCTAACTTTCAAATTCTTTGCAAGGACACCCCAACTTCTTCATCTTCGTGAAAAGGTCCCTGCTGCCATGGCTGTGTGAACCCACCAAGAGCCAACTTTCAATTAGGGTTTTCTCCTAGATTTCATGGAGAAACTCTTCCAAAATTGGAAGGGAAACTCCTGAGGAGATCCTATTCCATCCAAGCTCTTCCATTACATTCCTAAATCATCCACAAGTTCATGCAAACTCTTGGAAATTCCTAAACCTAAGCCCCTAATTTTTGAGCTTTCAAGCTTGTTTCCAAGCTTGAAGCTTGGCCCTAATGCCTATAAAACCACACCTACTGCAAACCTTACTTCCTTAGTTGGGTTTGGAGGCCAGAACACCCTCTCTTCCATTCTCCCCAACCTCCTTCTCCGCCAACTCCAGCGAGTTCTCCAACCACCTTCCTCATCCACCCTCACAAACAATAGCTGGTGGATTCTTCGTCCGCATCTCGCAATTCTCGCAGATGTCTTATTCCACATCTTCCTCACCGCTCCTTCATCACTAGAGGCTTCATCTTCTCTGTTGCCGACATGCTTGATGGGAATGCCATCATGAGCTATAATTGGCTCAATATGATCTAAGTCATTAAATGCTCCTACATAACTGCCAGAGTACTATAAATCATTGCATATTCATTATGAGAGAATGACAAGAAACTAGGGTTAAAAATGCAATTTTACCATCATATCATGAATGCAGTATAGCCATGAGTTTTTCCAAGGGGTAATTAAGGGTCAAATGATCCTAAAAGGCTAACAACTGGATTAGAACATACAGAAAAGGGTTTTCGCGTGTTTCGAGAATTAAATGAATTTTAAAACCCTAAAAATAGAACCGCTTAATTACCTGAGGTTTTGGTCAGGATAAAATTCACCTGAACCCTCTAAAATTCATAAAAAAATACTCTCTAGGGTTTGGTATCCTCAATTTCACCATCAGAACCCGTCTTGACCCAAAACAAAATCTCAGACAGACTTTTGCCCAAATTAGGGTTTTTGCATAAATTACCTAGTCAAACATGGTCAAAACCAAAATCCAACTTCACCATTGGATTCCATAGGACCAAATTAGGTTTTTACCAAAATTTGGGTCCAATCTGAGCTTGTCTTGACCTAGTTTGCAACTTGGTTTTATTTGATCACACATATGCCCTTAACTTTCAAAATCCTTACATAAAGGCCCCTAAATTTGTCATCATTTTAACAAATAGATCCTTTTTTCCATTAATCATATTGCTACAAACTCCGGTGACCTAAAATTAGCAAGTTATCCTTGATTCCTTGATGAATCCCTCTCAGATTTGAAAGGGAAGTTTGTCGTGGAATTCCCTTCCATTTGGGCCAATTCCCACACCCTAAAACCTTCCCAATCTCTCATGCGAACACATGAGAGATTATGGTATCCTAAAAATCCCATCACTGACGAAGCTTTCCAAGCTTTCCAAGCTCAAAACAACCTCTAAAGGCCTATAAAAAGACCTCCAGGTCAAACCGTTCTTCCCACACTCGAATTTAGCCTTAAACACCTCCAATTCCTCTCCTCTTTCTTGGTCGAATTGCTCCTCGATGTCCGGTGACCTCCTCCGTCTCTATTCTTCCTCCATTCACAATACCGATGACTGAGCTACCTTTCTCATCTTCTTCCCCGTCAAGCCGTACACGTTGATGCCCCTTTCACCGTCTTCCTCGTCGTTTCCTCCCCACCAAAGATCCTTCCTTCTCTGATGCCGGCCATACCGCAACCGACGCCATCTCCGCCACTCTTTGTTTGCTACCTCTCTTAAACAACTCCTCAACTTCCCCTCATCACGACAGTACCACCAACACTCCATTTTGACCCCTGCACAGCCATCCACGACTCCATCTTCCATCTCGCTGGTAGACCTCCGGCGAGCCCCAACGGCTTCCACAGGCCACCTAAGTCGCCGCTCTCACACTCCACACCTTTGCCGTTCACCGTAGAGCAAAAGCCCTAACTTAGTTAAGGCTATTGATCGCTTCCGCACTCCCTCGAACACCACCATCTTCACACGCACAATCTGACTCCGCCAGTACCCACAGATCACACTCGTACCATGCCGACCCCCTCATCATGTTCGCCGTAATCTGGCGAAGCCTCTAAGCTGTTCTAACTGGGCCATTAGGCCATATTTGTATTTTCATGTGCCGACCCCTAGTGCCATTAGAAGACCTCCTTCGAAGCAAGTTTCAAGGCTCGTTCCTCACCTGTAGCCCCAGGCAGCACGGAATCCCTCCAGGAATACAACCTAGGGACCAATTTGACCTACGACTAGGGTTATGAATGGAATTAGATGAAGACCTCTCCACCTACTACTGCATGTGCTGCACGAAGAAAGCCCTGTGCGATAGTCCCACATCGTGAATTTTGGAATGGTTGCGCTCGCATAAATTGTATTTGTGATACGGGCTTATCGCCTCGTACACAAGGGATGAGGTCCCTCACGCCCCTCACTTGGCCTTGTCCATGACACTGTCCCCACGGATCTACCCTGGTCTGATTACCTGCCAAAGCTATACACTCCTCGCTTACCACCCACTGCTGGTGAGCCTGGACCCAGGTGCGCTCTAGGTCTGATTACCTGTATACCTAGTACTATTGAAGGCTTTGGGAGAGCGTGACCCAAGGTGGGAAAGAGAGGAGAGCTTGCATGGGGTTGGGGAGGGTTTTGCTCCTTGGAGAATTGGCTCAGCACTTAGTCAAATTTGAGACCCCTTTTGCTCTACTTGAAGGAGAGAAGTAGAGAAAAGGAAGAAGAGGAAGAGAAGAAGAGCCGAAACAGTTGAAGAGTCTGTGAAGAATAGAAGAAGAAATCAGAAAAAGAAGAAGTAAAGCACTATTCATCCAAACATTTAAGACATCTGATCATTCAATCAGATGACTGACTTGAGTTTATTTCATACATAGTCGTTGAGTTCCACTTGCTATTATTGTTGGGAGTAATTGGTGATTCAAATCACCATTTTACTCCATTCTTTTTGTAGTTTGACACTTGATATTATTGCTACATTATTCTTGGTCAATTCCTTATTATAATTTCTTATCTCTATTGCTTAAAATTGCAATCTTGAGAATTGAATTCCTACTTGCTCCTAGCGAACGACCTCGGACTTTTCGAGTATAAATTTTATCTGTTTTTCATGAGATTTCAACTATACTACAATGCAACAATTTAAAACCCGATCTCGAGCAACAAACATTTTGGTGTCATTGCTGGGGAGCAATGTGCAATTTAGATCTCTTGATTGCAATAACAGATTTGGTACTAACTTGCTACATCTCTTTTGATTGTAATCTGCTTCACGGACTTCTTAAAGGAAGATCAGTCGCACATCAACCACACTAGGGGTAGGTAAACTCCATCTACCTTCTTCTAAGCCCCTGATTCTGAAAAAAGCTAAAAAGGAAAAATCAATTAGGGATACTTGCATTATATTCTTAGATTAATCATCAACTTGCCTTATTTGATACATTCTATTTAGACAGCTTCCAAACTCTGATTTGTGCAGCTACTTAAAGTTTAAGGAGTCTAGGGCTATCACATTCTTTCTTGAAGCCCTAGGTACCACATTTCGACAAATTAAATTTGACAAATCAGAGCCAATTAAGGTTTCTAGTTTAGGGTTTTAGAGACACACTTGCTTAATCAACAATTGATCTTTCCAAATAATGTGTGCCTAAGCCTTGATTGAATTGATCTATATAAGCAAAATCTTAAAATCAGGCTCCTAATCTTATTTGAACACTAAAAGAGTGACCTAAATATTTCAAAGGATGATACAAGTGAAGTTGACCCACCTTGTGTTAACAAATCTTTAAATTAGGTCACTTTACACAAAAACATCTTAAAAGTTCAAGTGAAATCATAGGCACCCTTGCGATTAATTAAAAAACTGGTAGACTTAGGAGGTCAAGTCCCCATTCTAGTCTACCTGGATCATCAATGATAAGAGAGGTTGAGTATGGGAAACCCTGTAACTCGTGGGGGTGATCTACCATGTAGGGGTCTTTGGGGGATTCTCCCTTTCTGGCTACCTAAGTAATTCTTAGGTGGACAGCTTTCTGACTAAGGGTTATCATCCACCCCCAACCTCTATAGTCATCCAAAAATTTTTGGGTGTCTTGATTGGGTCCATCACATTCTACCTCCCATCTACTCCATCAGTGCATGTTTGGGAGGAGGTCCTTAATGCCATCCTTGAGGCCTCCATTAGCTACTCATTCTCATTGAGACCAAGCCTCGACCTCCTTGTTTGTGCAACAACCCAACCCGATTGATATCGCTTTTGATTCATCTAAACCTAATTCTCCTTCATCCATTATCATGGAGCAACCAGCAAAAGAAAACAATCTTGAAAATCAGCTTCATCACCTCAATGATCTATTCCAGGCCTTTGTGAACCAACCGTAGCATCCTATGATGCAAGATCACTACAATCCTGCTGCGGTGGCAATCGAACCTCGAGTACAAATCCCCGCTGGAGGTCCTAATACTGAACTCAAGCGCAACATGATTCATGCTATTATCAAATTCCATGGGCATAATTCCATGGATCCTTTCGAGCATATCAAGCAACTAAAGCATCTGGCCTAGACCTTCGGGTCAGAAGCTCAAAATCGGGATGTCTTACTCATGAAAATGTTCTTCTCTCTCATGGATAAGGCTGCTCACTGGTAGCAAACCCAAACGCATCCAATCAACACCTGGGCAGAACTTCAATCAGAGTTTTTGAGAAAGTACTTCCCTGTTGGTCGGACAAATGCTTTATTGCACCTGATCACACATTTCACACAGCAAGCAAGAGATCCACTTCACGAGGCATGGAATCATTTTCTGTATCTCATGCAAAAGTGCCCCCACCATGGAGTTCCTAAATGGGAACAAGTCCAGTCTTTTTACCAGGGACTTCGTGAAGATATTTGATTATTCATCAATGAAACTTGCGGAGGAAACATCATGGGTCAACATGAAGACACTATGAGGAGATTCTCAAGAATAAGTGTGAGAACTCCATCAATAATGAATCCATGGGCATGTTCGACCGGACAAATGCCCATGCATTAACCAATCCAAAGGGAGCACATGAGACGTAGGGCCTGTCCTCTTCCGTCGACTTGGAACTGACGGCTAGTCATTTGGACAAGGTCTCTATTATTGAGTAGAAGGTGGATGAGCTAACTCAACACTTGCAGCGAGCCACCTTGATTGCGTAGCAATCATAGGTCTTAATTGACCTAGATTAAGTTAGAACTTAGCATAAGCTAGGATTATTCATGCACGCATAAGAATTATTTGCATCGTTACTACTTTACGTTAGCTATGCATAAAATAATGTTATAATGTGCTGATTAAGTGCATTATGTCGATTATAGGCAATAAGCAGATCTGGAGCTGGATTTGAAGCTGGATCAGGAATAATGGGAGTTGTAGTTGAGCTGGAGCAGAAGGCTTAGTTTAGATATAGGAACAACAATGTAAGGGGATTAAAGGTTTGTTATTCTATTAAGTAGGAATAAAGCAGTAAAATGTGAAGAGCATAGGTCCATCCTAGCCCTAGGATAGCCTAGAGACTTTCCCAAGTCTTAGCCACCCTTAGATTAGGTCACAACACCCTAGGAAGCCCTAAAACCTTAGTTCCAACCCTTATCTGGATGTACAGATAAGTTATAGGACATCCAGGACCCTTAGCCATCTCCCGCACACCTCAAAAGCACTTTTGCAGTGTTATTGGACGTCTAGACACTTTGTCAGACGTCCAATTTCTGTAGAATACTCAAAATAGAACCCGAAATCCCTCCTAACTCTGATTGGATATCCAGACAATAAGTCTGGACTTTTGATTTTTTAGTATAAGATGTCTGACACTATTATTAAACGTCTGATACTGCTCTCTAGTTCCTGTTTTGAGATTTAAGCCTTGATCTTAGATCTCTAGGTGCCTAAACCCAATTCCAACCCCATGCGAACCAAAATTAAGGTGCCCTAACCCCAGTACATCACCTCTAGACATCCCTAAGGACCTAATTAGGTCCCCACTAAACCTAATACACTTGGATCTTAGTCAATTCCATCAGCCTATTCAATTGGACTCATTGAGTCCAATTGATCCCTGATCTCAGCACACACTGTCCAATTAGACTCAGTGACAGTCCAATTGACCTAGAACTAAATTATTTGAGTTGTTTTACTCTCAATTTAGTTTCCACACACCCAACTAAACTTGTATTAAGTTTAATTGCACTTTACCTTAGTGAATTAAGGTTTATAACACTAATTTGAGACATACCTTGACGTAAACCCACTAGAACCTAACCTAATCAACCTAGCGACCCAAATTTTGGCCTACACACACCCACACACACCATCCACATGGAAATACCCAGGCTAGAGTTCTCTATAACTCTCTACCATGTGTGGTTGCCTTGGTTGCCAAAATTAGCAACCAAGAGCCATTCAATTTTTAGATCCACATTTGGTGGATCTAAAAACCATCATCCATCCTCTCTCTCTCACTCTCCCACGAGCTCCCACCATAGGCCTCTCTAGAGAATTCCATAATTCTCTAGAGAGCTTCTCTTGGGTCTATAAAAAGACCTAAGGGGAGGCCATTGGCACCCATTCACTTCCTTGGCAAATTCACTCCATTGGTGCCATTCACACCCACTTCCACTTAGCTAGCCACTCCACCTCCACGAGCTCACTACCACCACCATGGAGGACATAATGCCAGGATGCTAGATCACTCCTTCCTCTCTCCAAGGGTTGGCCTAAGCTACATTTGCCACCCCTCATTCTTCTTCTGACCACTCCAAGGCCATTGGGGACCACCCCTGAATGCCCTTTGGTTTTGATAGATTTAGTTTACGATCATCATAGTTTTACTGCTTTTTATTACTGCTTAGTAGAGTAGTCTTTATTCTCCCCCGATGATGTATGCAAAATCCCCCCAACTGATTCTTGTATGCAGTCATTTTCTGGTAGCTAGATTTCCATTTCAAGCATTTATGTATAAGCTTTCCTCTAAATTCCTTTTGCAAACAACTCTCTAATGAAATGAATGAAAAATGCTTTTATATATTTATATATGTCTCCATGTTGTGAAATCACCATGGGCTTATTGATTGCTATCATATTTATGTGATTCAAGTTGCCTATCTTAATTGTTTATCCATTCTGCAACTAGGCATGTCATACTTAAATCCGTAACAATCACGAACCGGCATACAATTCTAAACAAAGTAGAGTAATAGAAGATTGGTTTCAGAAGTAAACAAATGCCTCCCAGAGACGAATGTTTTTGCGCAACTATACTACAATTTCCGACGACTTTCAAAACGCGTGAAAACGATTTTTTCAAATGGCGCGTTGCCGGAGAGGCAACGTCATTTTATATGATTTTGATCTTTTGAAACATTACTGACGAATTTGCCTCCACTTTGTTTTTGCTGTGCAGGAAAAATGGGAAGAAAATGGGATCTACGCACACATCGAGCGCGGCAAAGAAACAATCCAGGTGCACATCATTATTCTCCTTAGATTAGGTTTTCTTTTTCTGATCCATAGGACTAGATCTATTTCCTCTGAAAAATTCTTTGTGAAAAAAAAAGATTTTACTTACTTTCGTGAAGAAAAAATAAAGAAAAGAAAAATTTTGAAAAAAAATATTTACTAGGTTTCCTTTTGAATATAGGTTAGTTTGAAAAAGAAAAAAAAGAGATTTTCGTTGATTCCTTTGAAATTTTCTTTTTGAAAAAAAAAATGTGCAAAAGTTTTGAAAAAAATAGAACATTTTTGGTGGAAAGCTTAGATTTCAAATTCAAACCTCTTTAAAAAGCTTTTCCACCATCTCCTAATTTTTTGCCAGATTTCAAGCTTGCTTTAAAAATTCGATTGCCGAAAAGTTAGTAACCAAAAAGTTTGAAATTCGAACTAAATCTTCATTTTCAAACCATCTCTCAAATGCCACCATTATTTTGAAAAAATTCCATGTATACAATTTTTAAAAATTCATGAAGTGCACAGGGGTCAGACAGGCCCAGATTCAAAATTTTTCAAATTTCAAAAAGCGATTCCGAGCAATCTGTGAATCTGTTGACTAAAAATGGTGTGGTTTGAAAGCTGATCTAATTGGCTTTATTTTTCATATTTTTCCTAAATTTTTCAAGGTCATTTGATACTGTTTCAAAGTGAAAAACTGACTAAGGGTAAAAATTCCAGATCTAACCCACTAATATTCAAAATTTTCTAAAAATTCAGTTGAAATAATAAAAATTATGAAAAATGCTCTCTAGAAAGCTAATTGAAAAAGGAATCTACTCGCAAAAATTTCAAATTAATTGAATTCCAATTATTATCAGAGAACTAACATTACTTTTGTGGTCTGCTGAAACAGAAAAAGAAAAACCCTAGAAGTGCATGAAAGTTAGGCTAATTCCTTAGGGTTGCAACTAGAGACCACACTTTGGGCTAACCTAGACTTAATCAAGTCTAGTTAGCCGGTGAACTTGGTCACCTTGTGGGCCACTCGCCACAAACCCCACTGAAGAAAATGAGTTAAAATTAATTTTAAAATACGAAATCAACCCGAATTCATTGTCATACTACTGGGTGTTTTTAATCTCTCTTGCCAAACCTGGTGACTAAGTCTGCACGGTAGTGTCAAACGACCGTGGCTTAGGGGTTAATGGAGCTGGAGGCGTAAGCCAAAGGAAGAACATTCCCCTTAGTCCCCCCGTAACCAGACTGGATGGGTTAGCTTGAGAGGCAGGAATCACTTTCAGTCAATTGAACGACGAACTTATCTTCAGGAATTCAAATTTCTAACGAAAAATCTGCTCACCTGATCCATAAGGACCATTTGATTGACAGGGCCTTAACCTTGTCCTGCTTGGCTACACCAACCCAGGGGTTAGGTGGTGTATGCAAGGAAGGAGGTCACTTAGACCTCAACTGATTGGACCTTGGGAGCCAATCCCAAGGAGGCGAGTCACTTCTTCTATCTGCTGAGCCGTGATGGCTAACACTGGATCTGGACCTAAGCAGGATCCAGAAGGGCTGGACCCACGAGCTTATCTGAGAGCCCGGTTCACTAAATCAGCTCAACCTTGGGATCAGAACCCAAGGTGGTGAAGATGACTTTTCACTTCTCTTGATCCTTCTCCTCGGGTTACCGAAATGGTTAACCCATATCCTAACCCTGGATATTATGATCAATACTAGCCGGTTCCTCAAAGGACCGCATCTTATAACCCAGGATAAGGATTTCGTACTCCTACTTCTTACCCATGGAATATGGGTAGACTAGATTCACCCCCTGGAACCCTTAAAGAGCTACCGATGCATATGCGGCCGCATTATAGAATACAGAGAGCTATAGCAAGTGCTAAGGAAAAGGCCACATCCTATCTAAACGAAATCTAGGCTATCATTGAGCTAAACCAAAGACAAAGCTGGATTCCACATCAACAAGTTGTGATGGAGCTTCTTCGGGAAACAACAGAGATAACAAGGCTAATGGGAGAAAATCGGTAAAATCAAGAACTACTACTTTTGAGATATCAAGTGGAAAATGGCCTTGAAGACCTCGAGGAATCCAAAACGATTACGTCAGAAGGACACACAGAAGATTCTCGGGAGCAGATACTAGAAGATCACTCAGGGGAAAAAGAATCTAGCGTGGATATGAGACAGGAGCAGGAAGTATGCCGAATGGGTTCATCTGAAATTGAGGAGGAAAGGACAGATATCTCCAGGACTGAGTGGCAATCAGATTATCCTAAATCCTAGGAGACACCTTTTAGTTTGGATAACCCAATCGAGATAAGGGAAGCAGATCCAGTTGAGGATATGGATCTTGAGGTAAACATTACATGCGACACTACTGATCAATCTAGGCCACTTCCCATTATAGGTGAACCTGTGCTAGGGCCAACATCTTCTAATCTGTACTCTTCTTCTTTCACCTACATCCCTAATTCGGATGCTAGAGATTCTGAGACGACACTTTCTATCCTTGATCCTGACATTCAAAGACCAGAAGTTGCTATGGATGACTTGAACAAAGAAATAAATAAGCTACCTAAGGCGGGAATTACTGAGGAACCCAATGAATACGAGGGTGAAGCTTTGAGCAGAATGAGCTAAGGACGCACCTATCATCGTAGTCAATGGCTCGACCCAGAGCTTGAAGAGTCAGCTTCTGATGAAGTAGAGATGAGTACTGATGAGGACGAAGTAATTTCTGACGAGGATTTCAGTGACCTCCCCACAGATCTTCTACTTTCACGGATACCCCCATTTGACCCAGAGCCTGGAGAGGGCATGATCTTTGATGTCAATTATCATTATGAGTATCCCTATGACTCAAATTCTAGTTCTGAGATGCATTTTCATCTACTCCCTCAGCAACTTCCTGTTGAATTGTGGGACATGATAAATTAGCTAAATCAACATCATGATTCCCCCTCCGATTATCCTCTATTTTCTACCACCACCCCACACTTTCTTATAGCTAGACTTTTTGGAGTAGGGGTGCACAATCAGCTGGTTTGTATCTCGGGACCACTGATTCTCGGAGCATACGAGCATATCTTTCTCTTGATCCTAACCAGCTCCTATGCTAGAACGAACACATCTGATTGAGTTTTCACCAAGCTGGAGGCGTTAAACTCAGCACATATAGATAGCATATATCCCACATTCCACCATCGTTTATATATAACCATTTTTATACATAGTATATTTTTTTGTTAGCATATTTCCTTTGCGTATATTGCATGCTAACAAGTTGGTCAGTGCTGAATATAATTTCAGGAGCAATTATAGGTAATTTCTACCCATTCTCCCCCTGCAGTATTTATTTTCTTCTACATTCATGCATGAGGACATGCAAGAACTTAGTCATGGGGGGGTAGATACAGCAAAAACTGAAAAAAAATTTATGCCAACACTTAGGAAAACCTCAGAGCTGTATCTAAAACATACTTTAGGACGTTAAATAAAAGAACAACCGACTCCACCTCCAATGCTCGCATTGGAGCTAGAAATCGTTCGCAACAACCACTTCCGACTCACCCACTCACCTTTTGTTCTAAATTTAGGGTCAAGCTAAATGTAACCTGATACGGGAATTTCACGAAGTACAAATTATATGAGGTTAATTGTTCATATCATATATACATATTGCACTCATGAATAAGATTATTTTATTAAGAGAATGCATTAGGGATTTTATCCACTAGTTGATTTTGTAATCTGGAATCCAAAATAACTTTTCACACACACGTAGAATTTGCAATGGATTCATGGTGAAGGCTGATAAATGTCTTCAATCTGTAGAGAAGAAGCAGTGATTCTTTTCCTGAACCCCTGGACAGTGTTTTGGGAGTCAGGCAGATTTTCTTCCAAAAATCCACCAAATAGTGTGAGATGAGAGTAGAGTGTACTGGTGCTCTAAGATTAGTGAAGGAATTTGGAATCCTAGATAATTAGGTGATGATACTCAGAGATTAGGTATAGTTTCCGCTCTTGGTTCCTGTGTATGCATTTATGTGCGAAATACTGAGAGCCACCAAGCAAGGCAAATATGCGGAGAGCGAGTTTTCATAAAACTAGGGCTAAGGTGGATGGTTATGACCATTCTTTACGGAATCCTCGGCTGAAGGAGGGTATTGATGTTAAGTCAGAAATACATCGACCTATCCGTCTTTCCCGGTGTCGTGAGTAGGCACTTCTACCAAATAAGCCACCCAATGTCTCTTGAGTACCACCAATCCTTAATAATGCCTCCTAAATAAAGTTAATGAATGTGTGCTAGTTGTGTTATGTTGTAAAAAAAAAAAAGAAAGAAAAAAAATTGAAATGGAAAAGAAAATGATGAAAAGAAAGAAAAATTGAGAAAAAAAAACTTAGAAAAAGAAGTAAAAGCAAAGAAAAAAAGAGTGAATATTTAGTGTTTATTTTAGTTGCATTGAGGCAATACCACCAAATAAATCTGAGATCCACCAAATATGGCCTTAACCTATCTTTTTTGTGTTTCCGACCACCCGAATACTGGATGAGGAATCCCAACTTAGTGTTAGGGTTATGAGAACTCAATTAAAGTGTTAATGCCTAGTGAGACCACCAAATACAGATCATATGTGTGAATCTGGTGAGATAGTGTGCTCTAAGAAAAAGAAAAGGCGAGAATGAATACAAAGGAATCAAAAGAGAGCATAGTTTTTCTCATCTTTCTCTGGGTTGAGTTACTTAGTAATCCAAGAATCTAGATTTTGTAGTACTAGTCTCTATGTAGCACCAAGTGAGAATGAGCCACCAAATATATAATCCTTTCCTTCATAGATTCTCTACCTAAGCCTAAAGCCAGGGTGAAATTCATAGAACCGAGGGAAGAAGTCCTCTTATCCCACTAGGATTTTTACTAGGGGTCAAGTATATGCTTTAGAGATGAATCAGTTTTTCACTCGAATCCGTTGCAAAAGCTACATAGCTGCACTTTCACGATTGTCTGGATTTATAGAGCAAAGGATGAAAACAAAAAGGAGAAAAATCTCTATGCATACACTTGATAAACTAATAAGTCCCTTAAGGGCCTTTGCTATAAATAATTTAGTCTTGCATTTGCTAGGGACTAGCAAGATTTTGACATGGGGGTATGATTGCGCAGCAATCGTAGGACTTAATTGACCTAGATTAAGCAAGAACTTAGCATAAGTTAGGATTATTCATGCACGCATAAGCATTATTTGCAACTTTACTACTTTATGTTAGCTATGCATAAAATAATTTTATAATGTGCTGATTAAGTGCATTATGTCGATTGCAGGCAATAAGCAGATCTGGAGTTGGATTTGGAGCTGGATCTGATGGATTAGGAATAACGGGAGTTGTACCAGAGTTGAAGCAGAAGGCTTAGTTTAGATATAGGAACAATAGTGTAAGGGGATTAAAGGTTTGTTATTCTATTAAGTAGGAATAAAGTAGTAAAATGTGAGGAGCATAGGTCCATCCTAGCCCTAGGATAGCCTAAAGACTTCCCCATGCCTTAGCCACCCTTAGATTAGGTCACAACACCCTAGGAAGCCCTAAAACCTTAGTTCCAACCACATTTGGATGTCCAGATAAGCTATAGGATGTCGAGGACCCTTAGCCATCTCCCGCACACCTCAAACCCACTTCTACAGTGTTATTGGACGTCCAGACACTTTGTCAGACGTCCAATTTCTACAGAATACCCAAAATAGAACCCAAAATCCCTCCTGACTCTGATTGGACATCAAGACAACAAGTTTGGACCTCTAATTTTTGAGTATAAGACATCTGACACTATTATAAGACGTCTGATACTGCTCTCCAGTTCCTATTTTGAGATTTAAGCCTTGATCTTGGATCTCTAGGTCCCTAAACCCAATTCCAACTCCATAGGAACATAAATTAAGGTGCCATAACCCTAGTACATCACCTCTAGACCTTGCTGAGGACCTAATTAGGTCCTCACTAAACCTAATTGACTTGGATCTTAGTCAATTCCATCAGCCTATTCAATTGGACTCATTGAGTCCAATTGAGCCCTGATCTCAGCACACACTGTCCAATTGGACTCAGTGAGAGTCCAATTGACCTAGACCAAACTTAATTGAGTTGTTTTACTCTCAATTAAGTTTCCACACACCCAATTAAACTTGTATTAAGTTTAATTGCACTTTACCTTAGTGAATTAGGGTTTACAACCCTAATTTGAGACATACCTTGACCTAAACCCACTAGAACCTACCCTAATCAACCTAGCCACCTACGTTTTGACCCACACACATCCACACACACCATCCACATGAAAATACCTAGCCTAGAGTTCTCTATAACTCTCTACCATGTGTGGTTGCCTCGGTTGCCAAAATTAGCAACCAAGAGCCATTCAATTTTTAGATCAACATTTGGTGGATCTAAAAACCTCCATCCATCCTCTCTCTCTCGCTCTCCCATGAGTTCCCACCATAGGCCTCTCTAGAGAATTTCTTAATTCTCTAGAGAGCTTCCCTTTGGTCTATAAAAAGACCTAAGGGGGGGCCATTGGCACCCATTCACTTCCTTGGCAAATTCACTACATTAGTGCCATTCACACCCACTTCCACTTAGCTAGCCACTCCACCTCCACGAGCTCACTACCACCACCATTGAGGACATCATGCTGGGATGCTGGATCACTCCTCCCTCTCTCCAAGAGTCAGCCTAAGCTACATTGGCCGCCCCTCATTTTTCTTTCGACCACTCCAAGGCCATCGAGGACCACCCCTGAATGCCCTTTTGTTCTGCTAGATTTAGTTTAAGCTCTTCGTAGTTTTACTGCTTTTTATTACTACTTAGTAGAGTAGTCTTTATTCTCCCAATGATGCATGCAAAATCCCCCCAACTGATTCTTGTATGCAGTCATTTTCTGGTAGCTAGATTTTCGTTTCAAGCATTTATGTATAAGCTTTCCTCTAAATTCCTTTTGCAAACAACTCTCTAATGAAATGAATGAAAAATGCTTTTATATATTTATATATGTCTCCATGTTGTGAAATCACCATGAGCTTATTGATTGCTATCATATTTGCGTGATTCAAGTTGCCTGTCTTAATTGTCTATCCATTCTGCAACTAAGCATGTCGTACTTAAATACGTAATAATCACAAACCGACATGCGATGCTAAACAAAGTAGAGTAATAGAAGATCGATTTCAGAAGTAAACAAATGCCTCCCAGAGACGAACGACCGAGAATCAAGTCTTGTAATTTTGACAAACTTAAATTTTGATGAATGTTTTTGCATGACTATACTACGATTTCCGATGACTTTCAAAACGCGCAAAAGCGGGCCTATCACACCTCTGTGCTAAACCCATTCTCACATCCGCCCTCTGGCCGGGAGGCTATGCATAACATCTATCATCAATCTTCTCAGGAGGATGGACCCATATCCACCCCCGTCTGATTCTAGTTTCGAAGGAAACTCTAGACCCACCTATTCTAGTTGGGGGAACTCTAAACCCTTGTATTCTGACGTTTCCGAGGCTCCTCAGACCTGCAAGGACCTCAATGCCATTTAGAATGATGCATTCTTAAACACCTTCAATCTTGGATGGCATAATCATCCTAATTTCACGTGGTCAGGGAACAATCAAATCAGAGACCACAATATCAGCCCCGACCACAAGCTCCTCGTCCATATCAACTGCCTCAACCTCGGCCCAACCCAACTTATCAACCTAGGCAAACTCATGCAGATTAAATGACTCTTATCCTTCAAACTCTGGCTAACATTCAAAAGATGAATGCGACCATGCAAAAATAGCACAAAGACTAGATCACAGAGGTTCGCAATCAACTCACCCAGATGGAAAGCTCTCGCCAGCCTGGCACACTTCTTTCCCAACCTCTTCCAAATCCTAACATTGTACTGACCCAGAAACATGTTGTAAACCAAAGCCAAGGTCAAACATGTTATACCCAACCTGGTCTAATGACTCACACCTGCGTATTTTCTCCATCCAACTCAGCTGAGCCAAAACACACCATGACTTACCCAACACCACCCCCACAACAACAGCGAGGCCCAACCTTTCCCCATCCACCTCCCCACCATGATTGTGCTATGATCAATGTTATGAAACCCATCCTTAAAGATAGCCAATCTATTCCCTTATCCTAGGTCATATCTCACCTCCACACTAAAGGATTGTCAGAAATTGATATAATGGGACCTTTGAGGAATGCACAAGTCACTATTCGACTACTTGATATCCTTACTCTCAACC
The DNA here is from genome assembly GCA_037157565.1 of Thalassia testudinum. NCBI lineage: Eukaryota > Viridiplantae > Streptophyta > Magnoliopsida > Alismatales > Hydrocharitaceae > Thalassia > Thalassia testudinum. The sequence goes on from JAZHRO010000025.1 coordinate 37,186,569, forward strand.
CAAATTCACCTGACTTACCCAGAAAAGAGATGAAAGAACAAACACTAGGAAAGGTACTGTTGCTTGAAAATATAAGTGCCATAATCCAAAATAGTCTACCCCCTAACAAATCTGATCCAGGCACCCCACTAATTCCTTGCAATATCAATGATACCAACTTCAAGCGAGCTGTACTAGACTTGGGCACCTCAATCAACCTCATCCCTTCCAACCTATTTAAAAAATTACAGATTGGACAGGTAAAACTCGCCCATGTCACTTTGCAACTAGCTGACTGAACCCTAATCACACCAATTGTGATGCTAGAGGATGTGGTAATTAAAGTTAAGGATTTCAACTACCTAGCATATTTCCTAATTCTTGACATGGAGACACCACAACAGATACAAGATATGCCCGTGAAGGATTTCAGCTACCTAGCAGATTTCCTAATTCTTGACATGGAGACACCACAACAGATACAGGATATGGCTGTGATTTTAGGAAGACCATTCTTACCCACTATGAGAGCCATAATCAATTGTGAATCAGGGCATATGACAATTGCCTTAGGTGATCAACATACTGAGATTAATATTTTTGAGGCAACAAAAGGAAAATGCTTGACAGAACAACTAGGTTTGATATAGGACCTCATGACCATATCCTTAATAGAAAACCTAGAACCTGAATTAGACCTTTCACATCCTAGATGATGATCTAGTCGAGCATAATGGCATGAGTACAGTGGAGGCTTTCACCTTTGAACTTGAGGATATACCAAGGAATGTTAGGAAACATGGTGACAGACTAGATTTACAGTCCATGGATATGGAGACTTTTTGTTTCGAGGACCACTAGGAATCAGGATTGGATGATACTGAGAGTGACCTTCGCCCAGAATATGAATCCTTTACAGATTTCAAGTTTTATGATTCAAAAGGCACTCTCCAAGCATTCACTTTTAATTGGGATGACGATTATAGGGAAGATTTATTTGAAGACCCAATCTATGAGTCATTTCTTGAGGAGATAATCTCAAACCCAAAAGAAAAATATCATAATGACTCATCAGGTATCAATTTGATAGGTCACAGAGCATGAGAGGAACCACACATATGGGGTATACTAACTAGACCCATTTCTATTGAGCCTTGGAATCACCATAATCCTTCTATAGAATCCCATGATCACTATACCTTCCACCTATTTCCACTGCAAAAACTTCAAAAGGATCATCCAGAAACAAATCAACTTGACTTATATCTAAGACATTCTGAAATGACTCTCCACCATGCCTTGATGCATATTACTTACGCGATGAGATCGTGGTTTAACAAGATATTCGTTGTAGTATAATTTGAAATCGTCGTATAAACAATTTACAATTTTATTTACTCGAAATTCAAAATTTTCGAGGTCGAACTCAGGGAGAAAATTGGTATTTTAGAAGCTTAAGAGCACAACTTTCAATTTAATAAAAAAAGCAATGACCAATTCAATCAAAATTAAGAAGTAATGTTAAATGTAGAAATAATGCACAAAAATTAGACGTCTGATGAAAAATCAGACGTCTTAAAAGGTTTTGCTATAGTGCTTGATTTGTGATTTTTTGACCTTCTCTTTCTCTTTTCCTCTCCTCTGTGGTTGTGCTTCTTCTACCTTCTTTGGCTTCTTCTTCTTTCTTCTTTCCTTGCCTTTTCCTTCTGCTTTGTCACTGCTACTTTCTTCTTTTTTTTCTTCTTCATCCTCTGTCGCTTCTCTACCTTAAGTTCTTTCTTCTGCCTTTGCCTTCAACCACACCTTCTCCTTCTTCTTTCTTCACCCTCTACCTCTATGGCTACGTGCCTCTTCAACTTTGCTTGGCTTCTGCCTTCAAGCTTTTGCCTCTACCTCAGCTTCTTCTTCTGAGCCTTCACAAGTCTTTCTTTAGTAGCTACATCTTCCTTCGCCTTCTTTCCCTACACAGCACAGAGAGTAAAACCTATCCCCTACACTCCCCCACATCTCTCTCTATTTTGCTCCTAGGTATGCTCTCCCAAAGCAAGGTAATCGGGTCAGGTCAAGCGCACCTAGGTCCAGGCCCACCAGCATGTGTGGTGGGCGAGGAGTGCATGGGATAGGTAATCGGGTTAGGTGCCAGATCTGCGAGGGCAAGTCACGGATGAGGCATGGGCAAGTGAGGGCGAGGGACCTTACTCCTGTGTTTTGTGGCAACCTAAAGAAAACACAAAAACAATTTAAAGTCCTCAACCCACCCTAAGCTTTCCAAGGTGGGACTAAAAGTCCCACCTACTTCGCTCGCACCCGTACGAGATGCTCTGCCTAATTGCTGTAACTGCAGTGTGCTATGGCTTCGATTACTGGGTGAAAGGGAATCACAAGGTATTCCCGTGCACCTGGGACTCGTTCTCCTAGAGTGGGGTGACCTGGAGCAAGCTCGTAAGCTCCTTGCTTGTGCACCAATGGCGAAAAGGGGGTCGACACTTGTCAACATGAATATGGCCTTACGACCCTGTCAAACCATAAGAAAACATTCCCCGTATCACGGTGAAGGTGAGGTGGGGGTCGGTGTGGCTCAGAATGGCCTAAGCGTGCGTGCCTAAGTCAGACTGTGACCGTGGGTGTGGGATTGTTTGGTGGAGGTGTGGAGCACATGTGGCGGGCAGTGGAGATAGGGAAAGTTCTCAGTGGATGGTGGTGAAGGTTTTGAGGGGTCTGGCAAGGTGGATGGAGGTGTGGAAGTGACGTAGACACCTTACTAGTGGTTCGCCGGAAATGGGAACGATGGTGGTGGTCAGTGGCAGTCGAGGGCTCGAAAGTGTGAATTAATAGAGGGGAAATGAAGAGGGGGAGAGGAGGAACTCATCTGTGGGTCTCTAGACGAAGGGGGGAGGTGGAGGGTGAGCGGCGCGTATTAGCCGTCATCGAAAATGAAAGCCCTGAGATGGAGAGGCAGCGACAACGAGGAGGTTAGAGAGGCTTACGTTGGTTTGGCGCAAGGCGGAGGAACGAGCTGGAGATGACTCTGCCACTGGTACAGTGGTAGAGTGACAAGAAGAGGGAGGAGAGATCGCCAGAGCTTGCGGCAGACAGTCGGAGATGGGGGAGGATGATGAGAGACTCATCATGAGCCATAACTAGCTCATTTTGACCTAATAAAGAGAATAAAAGCTCCTGCATAACTTAGAAGAGGGCTTAATTGAAGGAATAAGTGTTCTGAGAAGAAAACATGAAATAAAGGGTAAAACTGCAATTTTACCATTATAGTACAGAAACGGGATTTCTCAGAGACAAAACATAGGTTAAATGGTCTGAATAAGATAAAAAGTGGGTTGATTCAATCAGAAATGGGTTCATGTGCAATCTAGGAATTAAATGACATCTGGTAACCCTAAAACAGACTTGCTTAATTCAACAAGGTTTCAATCAGGATAAAAATCAATTAAACCCTCTAAAATTCATGTAAAAATATCCCCTAGGGTTTATAACATTCAATTTGGCCTTTGTAACCTATTTTGACCTAGATTAGGGTCCTAGCTCATCAATTGACCTAATTTGGGTTTTTATGCAAAATATCCAGTCAAACGTGGTCAAACCTAAAATCCAACTTCACCATTGGATTTCTTAGGTCCAAATTAAGTTTGTACCAAAATTTGGACCTAAGGGGAGTTCATCTTGACCTACTTTGCAAATGAGTACACCCAATTACATTTTGGTCCCTATGTTTTGATAGCCATTGCGTAAACCCACTTAATGTCCTCGCCACTCTTACAAGCAGGTCCCTCCACCATTGTTGGGGAGAAATCCTGCTCCGGCGAGGAATAGAGAGGGAATACTCTCAGATTCCTCAGAGATCTCCTCCCAGATTTGGAAGGGAGATTCTCTAAGGAATTCCCTTCCATCTGAACTCAATCCTGATGCCTGATTTGCACACAATCTCTTGTGCGAATGCATGAGAGATTTGGGTCTCTTAACTGTTTCCATTTTTGGTGAGGATTCCCGCACTTGGAAGCTTGGCTTCCAAGCACAGGAGTCTGCACCAAAGCCTATAAATTGACCCCCAACTTCGGCCGCACCTCCTCAGCTCGACTTGGCCGGAATTCCACCTCGATTTCCTCTTCTTCTCCTCCGACTAAGGGGTCCAGCGAGCTCCAGCGAGCCCCCCTCCTCTTCCTCGTCGCTTTGCCACAAAACCAGTTGCAGAGCTGTCCTCCTCATCCTCCTCCGCGTCACGCAACATCCGTGTGCGCTTCCCTAGCTCCGTCGTCGCCACCGTCTTCCTCCACTGGACGCTTTCTTCTCCAGCGATAGCAGGTACTGCCGGCCGCCTTCTCACCCCCTTCATCTACTTAGTTAGGTTAAAACTGTTCATCTCTACCCCCTCTTTCATTTCCCTCATCTTATTTCACCAAACGCTCCTCGACCGCCGCTGTCCACCACCATCTTCTTCATCTTCGGCCACCCTCCGGCGAGATGCTCCCGTCACTCCGTAGCCCCACACATCTCGCCAACCACCGTATAACCTCCTCCACACTTCACTGAATATCCTACGCTCATCCACAGACCCTCTACACCGCCACAACTGTACCCAGACCAAACCCATCCAACCGGCCATAGAGCGACCTAGGCATGCACGCCTAGGCCAGCCTGCGGCCTGGCACCTATTGCCTCACCATCGCCATGACACGGCGAAGGTGCTCCTGTGGTCTGATTGAACCGCAAGGCCCTTTTTGTGTCGTGCAAGGTCAAACTTCCAGCTGCCATTAACATCGACTCGAGCTCTACTGTTCTTCAACCCTAGGTCGCAATGGACCACTCCCAGGCTTCCAGATCGCGCAGGTTGCGAGTGTGCGCAAGCCTAGCCTGATAAAGGGGTGCTGCAGGACCTGCAGTGCTGCAATTGGTGGACGGTGTGCTGCAGGCGCATGGGAAAGAGTAGGGTAACAGTAGTCCCACCTCGGTAAGGCATAAAGCGCGTGAGTAGTTCAAATTGATTTTATGCTATCGGCTGGTTGCCTCCGATAACACATGGGGTGAGGTCCCTCACCTAAACAACGCCCCGTCTGTGAGCTCATCATGCGGACCTGGTGACCCAACCTAATACCCTCCTGAGCACTCCTCGGGCACCACACCCACGTCGGTGCGCCTGGACCCGGGCACGTGACCCGACCCGATTACCCAGCTCTGGGAGAGCCTACTGAAGAGTGATATACAGAGAGAGAGACATGGGTGTTGGTAGAGGGGTAGGTTTGGCTCCTCTTTGCTTTGTGCAGGGAAGGAACTGAAGAAAGAAGTAGGGACTTAGCCACTGCAAGTGAAGGAAAAGAAGAAGGAAGGAAGCCTTCACAGAGGAAAAAGAGAAAGGCAAGGTAGAGGGAAGAGGCGAAGCCAAAGTGAAGAGGAACTAAAGAAGGAAGAAGAAATAAAGAAAGGTAAAGACAAGCAGAAGAAGAAGAGAAAGTAGAGCGAAGGAAGAAGAAGAAGACCTGCAGAGAAAAGGAGAAAGAAACTGCAGAAGAGAGGCAAGGCAGAAGACAGTGGAAAATAAGAAGAAAGAAGCAAGGCAACTGCAGAGAAGAAAGAAGAAGCACAAAGAAGAAATGAAGAAAATCAGAAGAAGAAGAACAAGAACAAGAGAGAAGAAAACATCTTTTTAAGACGTTTGATCCATGATCAGATGTCCAAATTCCTTATTTTTGCTACAATTAACTTTCAAACTCATGCATATATATTTTGAATTAAGTTTTGAGTAATTCTAAGTGTTCAATTGCATTCTTGAGATTAGTAGTAAATTCCAATTGCTCCCTGTGTTCGACCTCGGATACTTAGGTTTTCGAGTAATAAATTTTTATTTGTTGACAACGCTTGATCACCTATACTACGACGTAACTAACTGTTAAAGCACGATCAAGCCGCGTCAACAGAGGACGAAATTCAGGTGGATTCTCTGGCCAGAACAAGCTTGCTCGATGTAGAGGGATATGGGCTTGCTTATAAAGGCACGAGCAGAAGGTCAAGCACAAGGTGGCGGACAAAAGTCCTCACTGGAGGCATGGTCGGAGGTGATCCCATACCTCTCGAGCGTTCACACAAGAGCTACGGTGCGATTCAAGGCATGGGGAGCTGCTCAGGTGGGAGGGGGTTTCACAGAGGACTCCCTTTTCAAATTTAGGAGTAGCTCCCTAGGGAAACGAGGAGAAAATTGCCTCAAAACCTTGCCGGAGGTATGGGTCTCTGCTACAATGGTAGAGGGACCTGAATGTAGAAAGTGACGAGAAAGTTGAGGGGTTTTTGCAAGGGTTTCCAAAAGCTAGGGGCAAGAATGTAATTGGGTGGACTATTTTGCAAAGCAGGTTAGGATGATTTTCCCTTAGGTCTAAATTTTTGTACAAACCTAATTTGGACCTAAGGATTCCAATGGTGAAGTTGGATTTTAGGTTTGATCGCATTTGACTAGACATTTTGCATAAAAACCCAAATTAGGTCAAATATTGAGCTTAGACTCCATTCTAGGTCAAAATAGGTTCCAAAGGCCAAATTGAAGGTTATAAGCCCTAGGGGATATTTTTCCACAAATTTTAGAGGGTTTAGTTGAATTTTATCTTCCATGGAACCTTGTAAATTTAAGTGGGTTTGTTTTAAGATTACAGAATATCATTTAATTCTTAAATTTCACAATAACCCTTATCTGACTGAACCATCCCACTTTTTCTCTTATTAAGTCCAATTGACCTATGTCTAGACCTTGGAAAATCCTGTTGATGAGCTGCACTGGTAAAATTATAGTTTTACCCTTTGTTTCATGTTCTCTTCCCAGATTAGTGATCCCTTGAAGTAGGCTTTCCTCTTGGTTATGTAGGAGCTTTTGTTCACTTTCTTAGGTCAAAATATGCTAGTTAGGGCTCATGGTCAGGTTCTCATCATACCCTCATGCCTAGCTTTTTCCAGTCCCTTAGCAAAATTTCAAGGTTTTAACTTCTGTTCTAGACCTTGAATTTCTTTCACTAGTTATGATAAGTGCTTTTTCTTCTGTTATTAGGTCAGAATGCTGATAATAGGCCTAAAGGTACTCTAGTACCAACCAAGATCTGGACCTGTCCAGCTTTAGCCTTGGTCCTTCGCTAAGGTTTTTAAGGCCCACAGGAATTACCCTAAGGATTATTGGACTCCGTGGTTAAAGCACCTGTGCTTGAGACATATTTAGCCTTGGTTCAGTTTGCAGTGCATTTTTGTAAGAGAGAGATAGAGGATTTATTTGTTTGGAGAGTTTTCACACTCTTTTCTTTTTATTTCTAGCTTCAGATTGGCTTCTCAACATGATCTGTATCAGATTCCTCGTCCCCATCATCAATCCTCAAAGGTTCCTGGCAATCGATGCTTCATGATAGCATCGCCCATGGTAACCCCCAAGACCCTAGTTTTCGAGATTTCGAGATAATCCCACCCATGGCATTCCGTGGCCGAATCCAGACCTTAGCGATTGACTTTTCTTGATAATGCCACCCATGGTATCTGAACCAACAGAGTGCTTACATGCCCCCGGTAGGATATGTAAATACCCTAAGAGACAAGCACCGAGGATACGATATGTTGTTACACATCTTCAAGGGGAATTTCCCACCTCTCCACGCTGGGAACTCGTCCAAATGAACTTATGTTGATCGGCCGCTCTTAATCTAGGCAACATTTTCAGAACATTAAAATGTTGTTTGCGTGATTTTGATTGTTATGCGCACTGAACAAGTCTGTGTGTAGATTGGGGTGCTTAGGTTACTGAGTCCCGCAAACCGAATGTCAGTTACCGAGGCCGAATACTCCCTAAGCTTAGACCTAATACTTAAGCTTTACATTTTACTCAACCTCTTGAGGATTATCCAGATCTTAGCGGGTACTAGGAGTCTAGCCAAAAAGGCCTAAGGTTAGCGTTCCTACTAATCTCTTTATGTCTCTTTAGCACTTTTTCTTTACTTTTCTTGATGTGGTCTAGAACTTCGGTTAATCCCTTAATCTCTTACTAATGACTATCTCTTTCTTTTTCATTTTGTGCTCCTTTTTTGTCATTTTGCTCTTTTTTCTCCTATTTTCTATAGTCCACAAAAATTTTCCCTCCCTCTTCTTAGTTTTTTTTTTTAAATGATATGTGATTTTTTTGTTGAAACCTTTTCTTGATATGAGTTTCATACATTTTGCACTTTCATACCCCCTCCATGCCTAAGATTTGCAATGTCCCCATTGTAAATTAGGTGGGTTTGAATTCAGCTTAGTTCATTCATTAGGACAGGTGTTGGGTGAGTGAATGGATTGAGGTGACTGTTGCGGACAATTTCTAGACTCGGGTACGGGTACCTGAGGTGGAGTCGGCTGTCCTAATGGGTGAACACTAAAGTGCAATACGAATTCAGCATAGAAATGTCAGGAAAGGTTTCGGGATTTTCAAAGAATGACAGGTTGCCTCCTGTTAAGCACTGAGTTTTACGCTATCGGCTTGGCGCAATGAGCTCAGGGAGAATGGAGGATAAAGGATGACTCAGCCAAATCTATATTGGTCATGTCAATGAACGATTTAAGCCTCTAACCATTCACGACAAAGGGTTCAGAATCGTGGCTGAGTGGACTGATCTCAACGACTCAATTTCCAAAGATTCGTTAGACTAAATAAGGTCCGATCCACTCGGATTGCAGCTTTCCCGGGAATAGTTTGAGTTGGGCATCATAGAGTAGGACCTTTTGACCAGGGTGAAAGATCTTTCTAGATATGTGCTTATCGTGAAAGGCTTTAAGTCGCTCTTTGTAGATTCACAAGTTTTCATTTCATACACATCGAGGCGTAATTCATCAATCTCACTTATCTGAAGCCTTCTGTGGATTCCAACCTTAGAAAGATCTAAGTTGCAGTTCCGTACTGCCCAATAGGCTTTATGCTCGAATTCAACGGGGAGGTGACACGCCTTCCCGTATGCCAGTCTAAAAGGAGACATACCTAATTGGGTCTTGTGGGAGATCCTATAAGCCCACAAAGCTTCCGAATGCCAGGATGACCAATCCTTCTTGCCAGGACAAACAGTAACCTGGAGGATTTTCTTGATCTCTCAGTTTGATAGCTCAGCTAGACCATTAGTTTGGGGGTGGTAAGGAGTAGAGATTCGATGCGACACCCCGTATTTGGTCATCAGTGACCTGAACTGAGCGTTTGTGAAATGGGTCCCTCCATCAGAAATGATAGCACGTGGAATCCCGAACCGTGAGAAGATGTTTTGGTTAATGAACTTGAGAACAACTTTGTGATCATTAGTTCAGGTAGGAATGGCTTTGATCCATTTGGACACATAGTCAACAATGAGCAAAATGTATTCAAAGTCATCCGAGATAGGGAAGGGTCCAATAAAATCAATCCCCCAAATGTCGAAAACCTCGCATACCAAAATCGGCTGTAAAGGCATCATGTCTTGATGGCTCTTGTTGCCCATGGTTTAGCAACAGTTACATGCCTTACAGTGATTGTATGCATCTTTGAAAATTGTAGGCCAGTAAAAGCCATACAGGAGGACTTTTGATGCGATTTTATGTCCAAAGAAATGGCCACCGCATGCCTAGTCATGGCAGAAAGAGAGTATGTCTTTGATTTCTGCTTCCGTGACACACCGTTGGATAATTTGATCAGCACCAATGCGGAATAAATACAGGTCTTCCTAAGCGTAATACTTGGCATCGAAATGCAATTTCTCCTTCTTGGCCTTCGGCCAATCAGACGGGATCTGATGTGATGCCAAGTAGTTTACTATGTCAGCAAACCAAGGAAGCCCTGTATCAATATTCAGGAGGTGCTGATCAGGAAAATGTTTCGTGATGGGTCTGGAAGGGTCAATGATCTCGGAAGGAATACGAGACAAGTGATCAGCTACCACGTTCTATCTTCCCGCTTTGTCATGAATCTCAAGGTCAAATTCTTGCAACAGCAAGATCCATCGGATTAATCGAGGTTTTGCGTCCTTCTTTGCAAGGAGATGCCACAGCTATGTGATCCGAGTAGATGATAACATGGGAACCCAGGAGGTAAGATCTAAATTTTTCTAGGGTAAATACTACGGCTAGCAGCTCTTTCTCAGTAACAGTGTAGTTACGCTGAGCCTCGTCAAGTGTTTTGCTAGCGTAGTAAATGACCACGGGTTTCCCGTCAATTTTCTACCCTAAAACTGCACCTACAGTGAATTTAGATGCATCGCACATGATCTCAAAGGGTTGAGACCAATCAGGGGACTGTAGGATCGGCCCTTGGGTAACTCGGTCATGAAGGATCTCAAATGCTTGAGTGCATTCCTTGGAGATTTTGAAAGGTACATCCTTAGAGAGAAGAGTAGTCAGGGGGCACGCGATTTTTGAAAAATCAGGGATAAATCAATGGTAAAAATCGACGTGCCCCAAAAAAGATCGGATGTCCTTGATCGAGCTAGGCATGGGGAGTTTAGAAATCAAGTAACCTTAGCTCGATCGACTTGGATGTCTCTCTCCAAAATCAGATTTCCCACGACGATCCCTTCAGGCACTATGAAGTGGCTTTTTTGTCAAGAAAAAACCAAATTCACGTCAATACATCCCCTGAGTATTTGAACCAAGTGCTGGAGGCAATCGTCAAATGATGCCCCAAATACTGAAAAGTCATCCATGAAGACTTCCAGATAATCTCCGACCATATCAGAGAATATAGCAAGCATGCATCGTTGAAAAGTTGCGGTGCATTGCAGAGACTGAAAGGCATCCTTTGGAATGCGTATGTCTCGAAGGGGCAGGTGAATGTGGTCTTCTCTTGGTCTATGGATGGATTGCCACTTGGTTATAACTAGAGTACCCTTCAAGAAAGCAGAAGAACCTATTTCACGCTAATTTTTCAAGGATTTGATCAATAAATGGTAGTGGGAAATGATCCCTCTTTGCGAAGGAATTGAGTCTTCTGTAATCTATGCAGACTCTCCACGAGTTGGCTATCGGTCGGTATGACCTCTCCGATTTCAGTTGTGATGGTGGTGAGCCCTATGTTCTTAGGCACAACCTTGATTGGACTCACTCATCGACTATCAGAGATCGGGTAGATGATCCCTACATCTAACCACTTAATGATCTCTTTCACGATCTCATGCAGATTAGGGTTCAAATGTCTCTGCATCTCACGTGAAGGTCGTGCGCCCTCTTCGGAATAGATATGGTGTGTGCAATAAGAAGGGCTTATACCAGTCAAATCATCGAGCATCCATCCAATGGCTCTACTATATTGCTAGAGAATAGTAATCAGATGGGATTCTTGATCGGGTGTGAGTCTAGAGTTTATAATCATAGGAAACGTTAGATTGGAACCCAAAAAGACATATTTCAGATGATCGGGAAGGGGCTTGAGTTCCAAGACAGGATTATCAGCAGTAGCAGGTGGTTCAGGGTGTGTGTCAGGAACAAGGGTAGGAGTTATGGGTGTATCTTGATCAGGTTCAGGCTCCTCTAATTGCAGGTTTTGATCTTATTGTGGTTGATCGGGGATAATCAGGTTGTCCTCAATATGTGGTTCATCAACCACGGCTCTGACATCACATATTTGTTCTAAAACACCGCAATTAATCCCTTGTTGGGCCTTAGGATGTCAATCTTAAGAGTTTGGTTCCCAAATTTCAATTCTATTTATCCCTCCTCACAGCTTATGTTGGCCCTAGTAGTGGCCAGAAAAGGTCTCCCCAGTATGATCGGTGTATCCCTTGGGTTCTCAGGTGCATCCATATCTAGAATTATAAAATACACTGGGAAGTAGAAATCCCGTACCCTAACAATGACATCCTCGAGTATTCCTTTTGGTAACTTGATGGATCTATCGGCTAACTGCAATGTCACCTCTGTTGGTTTAAGCTCAGACTCATCAAGATGGTTAAGGATGTAGGTATTAGGTTTATGGAGGCACCTTGGTCTAGTAAGCCTCTATCGAATTGGTTTCACCAATTTTAGATGAAATTAGGGGAGTGCCTGGGTCTTTTGCCTTGGGTGGGAGTTTACTCAAGATTACAGAGCTAGCATGCTCTAACAGTATGATTGGACTCCCACTTTTGGTTCTCAACTTACGCTTGGGTGTACATACATCTTTCAAAAATCATGTGTAAGCCGGTACATGGTGGATTGCATTCATCAAGGGGATGTTTATCTAGACCTATTCAAAGAGCTTGATCAGATCCTCCTCAGGAGCCACAGGTTTGGTTATCCTTTTTCCCTTGGTCAAGGCCTCGGGAAATGGAACCTTGGTTGGTTCCTCTAGAATAGGTCCAGGTTCTTGATTTGGGATAAGGACATCCTAGATAACTATCCTAGGGCTTGGTTCACTACCAGGCTTGGAGTGGTTTGGATAAGGTGGGTCTTGGGTTGCTTTACCACTACGGGTTGTTACGAAGTTTAATCCTGCCTGGCTCTGGTTTGGGGTTGGTAAAATGGGTGGCTGCTGCTAATATCCCACATAAGACGTTGAGGCTTCCATCCCGTCAAGTGATGGAACGGAAGGGGCTTGATAAATCATATGTGCGTGGCCTGGATTTGGGTTCATAACATGACTCTAGGTCAGCACGTTATTTGGGTTCGACAGAGGTTGCGAAGGAAGTGTGCCCGATTGGCGGTTATTCGCCATCTGGGGGAGTTGGTTGCGGACCTCTGTGATCTCGTCTTTGTGTTGTTTTTGTATTGCCACATTCATTCTCTGTATGTCAACCAGAGTTTGAAGGATAAGAGACTTTTGATGTTGGTTTGGCCTAGATTTATAGGTGGGGTTGGGCCGAGGCTGAGGCAGCTGATATGGGTAAGGGGCTTGTGGATGGGGTTGATAAAGTGGTCTTTGATTCTGAGAATTTCCCACCCATTAAAAGTTGGGATAATTTCACCATCCAGGGTTGTAGGTGTTGGAAAATGGGTCATTCTGGATGGCGTTGAGGTCCTCGCAAGTCTGAGGAGACTTAGGAAAGTTAGAGTATAGGGGTTCAGAGTTCCCCCGACTGGAATAGAGTAGATCGGAGGTCCCTTCGGTCCTAGAATCAGACAGGGGTGGATACGGGTCCATCCCCTGAGAAGATCGGTGAAAGATGTTTTGCACAGTTTCCCTTGCGAGAGGTGGCTGTACGAAAGAGTTCTACACTGAGGTGACTCACTGCAAATGCTGAGTCAGGTCGTCTACCTTCTTTTCTATGATAGAGACCTTGTCCAACCGACTGGCCATCAGGTCAAAGTCGATGGATGCGGACAGGGCCTACGTCTCATGTGCTCCCTTAAGATTTGTCGATGCACGGGTATTTGTTCGGTCGAATAAGCCCTTGGAGTCATTATTAATGGAGTTCTCGCACATATTCTCGAGAATCTCCCACACCGTGTCCTCATGTTGACCTATGATGTTTCCTCCGCAAGTTGCATTGATGAATAATTGAATGTCTTCACGGAGTCCCTGGTAAAAAGACTGGACTTGTTCCCATTTAGGAACTCCGTGATGGGGGCACTTTCGCATGAGATCCAAGAGTCGATCCCATGCCTCATGAAGAGGTTCTCCCGTCTGCTCTGATGGCGCAAGGCATTTGTCCGACCAACGAGAAAGAACTTCTTGAAAAATTCAGACTGAAGTTCATCCCATGTGTTGATTGGACGAGTTTGAGTTTGATACCCATGAGCAGCCTTGTCCATGAGGGAGAATGAAAACATCTTCATGGGCAAAATATCTCGATTTTTTGCATCTGACCCGAAGGTCTGGGCCAGATGCTTGAGCTGTTTAATATGATGGAATGGATCCTTCGAGTTAAGCCCTTAGAATTTCGGTATGGCATGAATCATATTGGACTTGAGTTCGGAATTAGGACCTCCAGCCGGGATTCGGACTCGAGGCTCGATTGCCACCGCAGCGGGATTATAGTGATCTCGCATCATGGGACGCTGCGGTGGGTTCATAAAGTTTTGGAAGAGATCATTTAGGTGATGAAGCTGGTGCTCAAGGTTGTTTTCTTCTTCAACAGGTTGTGCCATGATGGAAGAAGGAGAACTTGGTTCTGAATCAGAGGAAAGATCTATGTGGTGGGGTTTGATGAGTCCATTTTAATGGACTAGCATTACGCCTAGGTAACTTTAATCTTACCTTTTAGGTTTGTTAATAACTACATTAAGTTATAGAATATTTGCATATATCATGATTTAAGTTTACATCTATTTTATAACATTGTATAACTTAATCTGCAATGATTTTGTTGTTTTTTTTATGTGCAGGAACTATATTTAGAAAGGAGCTGGGGAATAAATTTCCCCAACAAACAACCGGCGGCATATGTTTTTCCCCCATCCTCCGGCCACCCTCAACAGCCGTCGGCCAAAAATAGCAAGGGGATTTTGAAAATTCTGGGAAGGGCGGAAGAGGGGAGTTAAGAGGAGGTAGAGCGCAGGAGAAGACGCATCATCGAGGAACCGTGCAACCACCGTGTGCACTGTGCACCAAGCTTCCCCCTCCAGCGCTCACACCACTCCAGCCCGCAAGCACCACACCTTCTCCACCTTTCGCACCCCTGCCAGGCCCGCGCCCATCTCCAGCGCTCGCCTCCTGCCAGCGCCTTTCCAGTGCCTGGTCCTCCTCTATGCAGATCGCCCTGGCCACCAGCGTGCCCATCTCCAACCGCCCCTGCAGGCGCCCACTCACGCACCCGCACAGCACCCACCACAGCCGCCCATCGCCTGCAGGCCTGTTCAGAACCATCACCGTGTGCCCCCCCTTCTCCAGCGCCCGCAGGCACCATGCCCGCGCCTCCAGTGCCTGGCACTCCCCTCTGCAGATGCTAAAGAGCCACCAGCCGCACCTGTAGATGTCCGCGCCCTTGCCATCAGTCCCCTGCAGGCTCGCACCAGCGCACACCTACGCCAGTGCCCAGTGCTCGGCCGCGGGGTTGCAACAGTGGCAACCTCTTCCAACAGGCTGGCCACCTCCGGCCGCCGCATCACCGCCGTTGCATAGCTCTCGTCAAGCCGCACCTCCCCGCCGACTCTTGCGGCCAACCGTACGCAGTCGCACACACAATGAGGAGAGAGGAGAAATCCTCTATTTTTATCTCCATTAATAATTACATTCAATGCCATTGCCAATTTTATATTAAATTTTATTCAGGCCACATTGCACTAATGCACTCAGATTTTCCTGAAATTATTTTACTTGTGCTATGTGCATGTTTCTACCTTGAATTTCAAATCAGAATTGCATGAAAGTTGAATTTACATGATAAGCCACTACACATGCATCATACACAAATTTTTGGAGATTAATTCCTGACATGAAAATTGAATAAATACCCCTGAACCTTTAAGGAAATTGCAAACTTCATTTAAAATAGCATATTCCTTGCATTAAACTTGCAGAAGAGTTTGCGAACTGTGTATTCCTTGACTCGTGAAGTTATTGGTCTATTCCCCCCTGTGGATACGAC
This sequence comes from Thalassia testudinum, assembly GCA_037157565.1. Lineage (NCBI taxonomy): Eukaryota > Viridiplantae > Streptophyta > Magnoliopsida > Alismatales > Hydrocharitaceae > Thalassia > Thalassia testudinum. The sequence continues at coordinate 37,202,012 of JAZHRO010000025.1, forward strand.
ATCCGTTATTGTGGTTTAAATTCATATCTGTTTAATATTTGATTGAGAGATTTTCCACCACCTTTTGTGCTACAACGATTTATTCTCTTAATATTAATTATTCAAAGTGAAAATCACTCTGTCAGGGTTGCTGCACAAACAAGGGTACCGAGGCTTGGCCTCGGGGAGAGTGGATTTCTAAAGGAGGTCTTAGGGACCTCCTACCAAACATGCACTGAAGGATTTGATGAGATTAGAATGTGCTGAACCCATTCGAGACACCCAAAATATGTTGGGTGACTATAGAGGTTTGGAACGGATGATACCCCTTAGTCAGAAAGGTTGTCCACCTGAGAAATACCTCGGCAACCAAAGAGGGAGAGTCCCGCGAAGACCCCTACATGGTAGAGAGTCTCCACGGGTTACAGGGTTTCCCGCACCCGACCTCTCTTGTCACTAAGATGCCAGGTAGACCAGAATTGAGACCTTGACCTCTTAAGTCTACCTCTTTTAGTTAAGATCAAGGTGCTTAGGGTTCCACTTGAACTTTTGGTCTTTTGAGTGCAAACTGACCTAATTTTAAGGTTGGTTGACCCAAAAGATCAACTTCACCTCTTTGTTCCTTTGAGAGCATTTAGGTCCTTGCTTTTAGGGTTCAAGTAGATTAAAAGCCTGATTTGCTTAGGGTTTCTCTTGGATAGGTCTTTTCATACAAGGCTTAGGCACACCTCTTTTTGAAATTTTTGCTTCTTTTCTTAGAAAAAGATGTCTCTAAAACCCTAGCTTGTAATCCTTAAGTTGGCTCTATTTGGTCCAATTTAGTTGCCTCACAAATTGGTATCTAAGGCTCAATCAAGAAGGTTTTAGCCCTAGTTACCTTAAATGGATGTGTAATGAAAAATGTATTGAAATAAAAAATCAGGAAACTCTTGTGAATTACTAAATACAGAAATAGGTAACCCTAGATTGATTTTTCTTTATTTTCCTTTTTAGATTTTGAGGGGATTAAGAGAGAGATTTAATAAAGGTTTACCTGTTCCCTGGTGTGGTTGTTGTGCGGTTGCTTTTCTCTCCTTGCCTTTCCAGCAACAAACACAACAAAAGAGAGAAATTAAGTCAGTAATGAATCAGAAGTTGTGATTAAAGCTTCTAAAATGATCGTTGCTCCCCAGCAATGTCGACAAAAATTGCTTACGCGACGAGATCGTGGTTTAACAAGATATTCGTTGCAATATAGTTTAAAATCATTGTATAAATAATTTACAATTTAATTAATCGAAATTTAAAATTTCTAAGGTCGAACTCAGGGAGTAAATTGGTATTTTAGAAGCTTATGAGCACAACTTTCAATTTAACAGAAAAAAGCAATGATCAATTCAATCAAAATTAAGTAATGTCAAATGTAGAAATAATGCCTAAAAATTGGACGTCTGATGAAAAATCAGACATCTTAAAAGGTTTTGCTACAGTGCTTGATTTGTGATTTTGTGGCCTTCTCTCTCTCTTCTTCTCCACTACAGTTGTGCTTCTTGGGCCCTCTTTGTCTTCTTCTTTTTTCTTCTTTCCTTGCCTTTTCCTTCTGCTTGGTCACTCCTGCTTTCTTCTTCTACAGCTCCTTCTTCTTCTTTTTCTTCTTCAGCCTCTGTCACTTCTCTGCCTTGAGTTCTTCCTTCTTCTGCCTTTTCCTTCAGCTGCACCTTCTCCTTCTTCTTTCTTCAGCCACTGCCTCTGCGGCTACGTGCCTCTTCAATTTTGCTTGTCTTCTGCCTTCAAACTTCTGCCTCTACCTCAGCTTCTTCTTCTAAGCCTTCATAAGTCTTTCTTCAGCAGCTGCCTCTTCCTTCTCCTTCTTTCCCTTCAAAGCACAAAGAGCAAAACCTATCCCCTACCCTCCCCCGCATCTCTCTTTCTCTATTTCGCTCCTAGGTATGCTCTCCCAGAGCTGGGTAATTGGGTCGGGTCAAGTGCACCCAGGTCCAAGCCCACCGGTGTTTGTGGTGGGCGAGGAGTGCGTGGGATAGGTAATCGGGTCGGGTGCCAGATCTGCAGGGGCAGGTCGCAGACGAGGCATGAGCGAGTGAGGGTGAGGGACCTCACCCCTGTGTTCTGAGGCAACCTAATGAAAACACAAAAATAATTTAAAGTCCTTAGCTCGCCCTAAGCTTTCCGAGGTGGGACTAAAAGTCCCATGTGCTTCACTGGAACCTGCGGAGATGATCTGCCCAATTGCTGCAGCTGTGGTCTGTTGTGGCTTCGATTACTGGGTGCAAGGGAATCACAAGGTATTCCCATGCACCTGGGACTCGTTCTCCTGGAGTGGGGCGACCTGGAGGAAGCTCGCTATCTCCTTGCTTGTGCTCTAATGGTGGAAAGGGGGTCGACACCTTTCAACACGAATATGTCCTTACGGCCCTGTCAAACCACAGGAAAACCTTCACCGTATCACAGTGAAGGTGAGGCAGGGGTTGATGTGGCTCAGAATGGCCTAGGCATGTGTGCCTAGGTCGGACTGTGACCGTGGGTGTGGGGTTGTTCGGTGGATGTGTGGAGCGTGTGTGGCGGGTAGTGGAGATGGGGAAAGTGCTCAGTGGATGGTGACAGATGTTTTGAGGGGTCTGGCAAGATGGATGGAGGTGTGGAAGTGACGTAGACACCTCACCAGTGGTTGGCTAGAGATGGGAATGATGGTGGTGGTCAGTGGTAGTCGAGGGGTTGAAAGTGTGAATTAAGAGATGGGAAATGAAGAGGGGGAGAGGAGGAACTTATCTATGGGTCATTGGGGGAAGAGGGGGCAGAGGGCGAGTGGCGCGTATTAGCCATCGCCAGAGACGAAAGCCCTGAGATGGAGAGGCAGCGACGACGAAGAGGTCAGAGAGGCTCACGCTGGTATGGCGTGAGGCAGAGGAACGAGGCGGAGATGACTCTGCCACTGGTACAGTGGCAGAGTGATGAGAGGAGGGAGGAGAGGTCACCGGAGCTTGCACGTAGACGGCTGGAGATGAGGGAGGACAAAATTCAGGGGGATTCTCTAGCCAGAACAAGCTTGCTCGATGTGGAGGGATCTAGGCTTGCTTATAAAGGCACGGGCAGAAGGTCAGGTGCAAGGTGGCGGACAAAAGTTCTCCCCGGAGGCATGGCCGAAGGTGATACCCATACCTCTCTAGCATTCACATGAGAGGTATGGGGCGATTTAGGGCATGGGGAGTTGCTCTGGAGATGGGGGGTTTTGCAAAGGACTCCCCTCTCAAATCTGGGAGCAGCTCCCTGGGGAAACGAGGAGAAAACCGCCTCGAAACATCATCAAAGGTATGGGTCCTTGCTGCAATGGCAGAGGGACCTGAATGTAGAAAGTGATGAGAAAGTTGAGGAGGTTTTTGCAAGGGTTTCAAAAAGTTAGGGGCCCGAATGTAATTGGGTGGACTATTTTGCAAAGTAGGTCAAGATGATCTTCCCTTAGGTCCAAATTTTGGTAGAAACCTAATTTGGACCTAAGGAATCCAATGGTGAAGTTAGATTTTAGGGTTGACCATGTTTGACTGGACATTTTGCAGAAAAACCAAATTAGGTCAAATATTGAGCTTGGACCCCAATCTAGGTCAAAACAGATTCCAAAGGCCAAATTGAAGGTTCTAAACCCTAGGGGATATTTTTCCATGAATTTTAGAGGGTTTAGTTGATGTTATCCAACCTGGAAACTTGTGAATTTAAGTGGATTTATTTTAGGGTTACAGAATGTCATTTAATTCTTAAATTTTACAATAACCCTTATCTGACTGAACCATCCCACTTTTTCTCTTATTAAGTTCGATTGGCCTATGTATAGGCCTTGGAATATCCCATTGATGAACTACACTGGTAAAATTGCAGTTTTACCCTTTATTTCATGTTCTCTTCCCAACTTAGTGATCCCTTGAATTAGGCCTTTCTCTTGGTTATGTAGGAGCTTTTGTTCACTTTATTAGGTCAAAATATGCTAGTTAGGGCTCATGATCTGGTTCTCATCACTTATCTGTGGCCATACAATTCTCATCTGTCATGATCATATCATTTGTGAAGACAATCACATCCCCCAGAAATCATTGCGCCAAGCTGATGGCATTAAACTCAACGTTTAACAGGAGGCAACCCGTTGATGAGTGGCTACACATCATGGCTAAAAGGTCGAAATTAAGCTAGACACTAAGCAAAACAATATCAAATTAACATATAAAAAGGGTTAAGTGTGGGAATTAAAGAAAAGACCTAAAACTTTTAATGTGTGTTAAAACCTCCTAATTAGGTCACAAAAATGAGATATTCTGAAAACTAAAGAACAAATGATGATCCATGCATCAATTGAACACATAAACAAGTTTGAAAAGATAAATCAGAAGTAAAATCAATGTCTTAAATGTTCAATTAAGCACATGTAAAAATTTGAAAGCAATTGGACATCATTTAGGCATAGAAATAAATAGATTACAATTAGGTCCTTCATGCATTACATTTCTACCCTTCAAAACTCCTTCTTGGACCTTTTTGCAAGCTGCAGGGACCCTTCTGTATGACTACAAGGCCCTTCCAGTTACAGTTCTTTTCACTTTTGGACCTACACGCTATTCTTCTACCCCTTCGTTCAAGGGTCTTCCTGAAATTTTTCCCTCATTTCAGAGAGAAGCCTGTGTTCTTCACGTGCACTGTAGCACGCGAAGAACACAGCCATTCTCGACCGTCCATCGCACTTTTGATCTCGATCTGCAGCTGGATTCAAATGGAACCTTCACGCGATTCAGTGCGTGCGTTCACCTCTCTTCTCAGATCTCATCTGACGGTCAGATCTCTCTCTTGACTCGCCGCGCGCTCTACCCATCTCATCCTCACCGCCGGCATAATTTTGATTAACCTCACCCTTGCGGTGATTCCAATCACTGAGCTGCTATTTAAGCACCTCAGTGGTGTCGTGCGCAAGGGAACGCTCCCTCCTTCATCTCTTAGCGATCAGTTTGTCCACTCCAGTCTCTCCTCATCTAGCCCCTGATTTCACAGCCACCGACTGTGGAATCATCGCCTGCTCTTGACCCTCCTCGTCGCTAAGGACCTCGTAGCACCTGAGGACGACCCTGGAGTCTCACTAGTAGACTCTTCCCTCCGCTGGAGTCACCTTCCTCCTTTCTTCCCATAGGTCCCATTCTTCCTTTTAGTTTAGGTTTTTAATTCTACACAATTAGTGTTAGTTGTAGTTTACAGTAGTTTAGAATAGACTTAACTTCAATTGCTAGTGTTTAATGTTAGCTGTAGTTTAGATTAGTCTTAGGAGTAGAATTAGCATTAGATCCCCTCCCTCACCTCCTCTGATCAGTCCAGATCAGAGGGGAAGAATCATCTGTTCATTGTTCAATTTATCTCCCTCTTCATGTTTTGTTTTTCCACCATCCAATTCTGATTTATGTTTCTTTTAACGACGAATTTTTCATCATTCACCCACACATCCAGATCCAATTTCAGATCTGATGGTGTACTGCCTCAGATTTGAAATTGGCATCACAAGCACCATTTGGGGCTTCTCACTCACCCCATTTGTTTTCACAAAAGCCCCTTTTATTTTAGATTGATTGCCTCAGTTTGTCAGATTCACTTTAACATGGATTTTAAAGAATTTTGCTCTCTGGATTGCCTTGACAGATCTGACAAATTGAAGGGATTTTAGTTTTCCATGTGGGCAAGGACTCTGAGAAGTTCTCTGGTGACAGAGAACAACTCAGAAGAGCCTTTCATGAATCTGTTTCTACCTTGATCTGAATGCATTCGCAAGCTTTTATAAATTCCTTTAATGCATTCTTAGTTTGTTTTGCCATTTCAGAACTGTCATACACCAACTGTTTTGATGATTATTTTTGTATGGTGATTTCCTAACCTAAGGAGTTCTCCATACTCATGGTTGCAACAAATTGGGATTGTATGTTTTTTGGTGTTAATTGATTGAGTTAAGTTCTCCTTCATGCTATCTATAGCATTAGGAAGAGCTAACAAAATGCCATTTGTTGTTTTGATCAGAAATGATGCTTTTGATAAGGGCTTTTTCTTGTTGGGTATTTGAACTGAATTCTTATGCGATTTTCGTGAGATTTAAACCCTTATCAGATTTGGATTTCAACTCTCAAAATTTTTAGTTTGTTTTGAATTTTCTCTTATTCCCACTTATACAGTAACGTGCTGCAACTTGCAGCTACATTTCCCTCCATCTCTAAATTCTCCTCTTCTCTACAATTCCCTTCTCATCTGTGAATACATCCCCCTCTTCAAATGGACTAACTGCAGCAGCAGTTAGCCCATTTGACAGTGGCTTAAGCCACTGCTGCTGCTAAACAAAACACCCTGAACATCACATTCTCTTCCCTTCCCATCTTCTCTGACAGTAGCTTAGCTGCTGTTTAAAATGAAATAAAAACTTAATTAACCCTTCTTCCTACCTTCCTACTAAAGCCTACTTATATATACTTAATTCTCACACTGTAAATATACATATCCATACTATTATAACTATAATATACAGCCTGATTATGTAAGTATACATACATAGATATACTGTAAATACTGCATGAACTTGTATATAAATCGATATACATCTGTAATCTATGTAAATATATGTACAAATACTAAACTATTATGTATGTATTTACTTAATTATGTATATATATACAGAGACAGAGATATATTTACTTATTTAGTAACTATATTATAGATTAATTAGCTAAATTAATAATTTAGAGCTATAATTAAGTAAATAAATCTACAGACTTAGGTTAATATATATAGTAAGTAATTTAAGTTAGTTAAAGTGTATTTATACCTATTGTATTTACTGTTAACTTAGTTTTAACTTATAAACACCCAAAACTGCTATTTTAACCTAAATAAAATAGAAATAAATTCGTAAAAATACAATAAAAATATGTATAAAATACTTAAGTATGTAAATTAAATCTGTATAAGGTCAATTAGACGATTTACTAATTATTTTATAAGTAATTAACTCTTTAATCACCTAAATCAACCTGTATAATCAGCCTAGTTTAGCGAATTTATTTGTATAGTAAACATAATTAAAAGTCAAAATTAATTAATCAATTATGTAGTATTATGTAAATACTTTATTAACCATATTTTATTTTATTTTTTTTAATAATTTATGGCCCCCAAATCGAGGGCCAAAAGCGTGTACAAACGCAGCTGCACCTGATTTCCAGCGCACGATGTGGTGCTGGAATAGCACCACATCGTGTGCTGCAAACCAAACGCAGTACTTTATATGGAATTTATGTTTTATGGAAAGTAGTCGTCACGGGCGGCCGGCGCCCGAAACGTAACGCCATGCCATTCGACCCGATTACCCGATACGCTCTGAACCGTCTGATATGCGATGATATTGTGAACATGTGATGTGTGTGGGGCCGGGGGCCCGAGCGTGTTATGTTAGTACTAATAGGATAACTTGTAAATACATAGTTTAGAGTATAATAATAGATTGTTTGATGCTTGTTCATAGTTAGTATTTTTGCAAGCATTTCTTAGTAATTAGGTAAATAAAACACACATTCATTCATTCTTTAATAAGATGTAAAGTTTCTTTTTGGAATTAGAGGATAATTTTGAGATCAAAGAGTGATCGATGTAATTCAATAAATTGCCTCCCAGTGAACGACCTGGAATAAAACCAGTAAAAATTAGATAAATAAGCAAATGATAATAATGGTTGTAATGACTGGTACTCACCCATACTCACCACTATACGACATTCTTAATGTTATATTATACACCCTATACTACAACGACATGATCATAACAATAATCATTCATCATCATACAACCATTGTTTCACATCATTTTTTGGCGCCGTTGCCGAGGAGGCAACGCTCTTTACGCCAAAATTACCCTTTAATTTATTTGTATATAGAAATTCTTCATTTCATTTCATTCATTGATTGTAATTGCTTTCTTCCATTGATTTATTTGTGTATACATTCCTTTATTCTTTTACTAATCATTTATTTTTCCACAGCACTTGAGGTGGAGGAGAAGCAGTATCATCATCCAGGTAGAGGTCGTCTTCCTGGTCTAGTTGCTGCGCTCCTGACCTGTCTTTCTGGTGGAGTTTTGCCTCGGAGTAGCTGTAGGATTAGCAATAAAAGTAGTTTAGTTTAGATAGTTTTAGGTATATTAATTAGGATAAAGTGTTAGTCATAAGTTGTGGGAGCCTGTTCTCACATATTCATTGTAATAATTTTGGACTGTCTGGACTTTATCTTCTTTTTCTCGATTTTTCGATTTCAATTTTCCGAGTTAATTTCTTTTCTTGTTTTTTTTCATTGCATATAAAAAAAATCAAAAAAATCAAAAAAATCAAAAAGATCTCATACTTATCTAGCAGCAGCATAACCTTAGGCATCCATTTTTAGGATTGCATATCTTTCCTGCTAGATTTTAATTCAAGTCAAATCTGCATTAGAAGATTGCTGGAGTCAGGTACGCATTTCTTACCTAACTCTAACTCCTGCCATATTTGCATTTGACTTAAAGTTAAGAAGACCACTACTTGTTCTGAATTTATTAAAAAGTGAAACGAGCAGCATAGAAAACACATTTTAATCACTTCAATCAAATCAAAAGGAGATATTCAAAATTGGGTGAAACCATGTTTGAGATTTTAATCGCCTTGTGTTGAATGTTATCGTGCACACAGCACGATCACTTAAGGCCACAATTCACGGGTTTCTACCTCATCTTTCTGCAACCACAGGATCTGGATTCGCACGCTCAGTCTTATACAGATTCCCAGTGGATTTTAGAGGTCTGCACATCGCTAGGTTTATCTTAGGATGCGTACAATTGTTTGAAACAATTGCTTGCGTACAACATAATTTTGTGTAGCAGCCTCTAGGAAAAATTTCTCCGATTTGTTTCGATTGATTGGTCTTCTTGAATTGAGATTTTATTGGGATTCTTCTGTTTTTATTGTGAACATTATTAAAATTTTCCCATTGAGTTGGATCGAATTAGAGTAAACGTGATTTCAAAAACCAACTTAATGGAAGGTAGGAGATCCAAAAACCCAGAACTTGTACTCCCCTTGGGTACTGCTACCCAAGCTACTACATCTTTCTCTTTGCCCTCCACTTCTAATCCTTTACCTCCTGAGTCTCAAAATCCTATTCACATTCCCACTCACACACGGGGGTACACGAAGCCTAATCCAGTAGCAAAGACATAGAGATAGTGGCTAGTCAATTGGATAAAGTGGGCTTAATCGAGAAGAAAGTAGATGAAGTATGGAAATTTCTCTCAAAACCTTCATCTTCTTCTTCTCAGTCACCAGCACAAAACACTTCTCAGTTTCCCACAGGGAGGGAAACTGTGAATAACCTTTCTGTGACACAAACTGCATTACCGGATTTTCCATTTTTATATCCTTCACCGGTTGGAGGAACCTTTGTTCCTCCCTTCACTGACTTCCCTGCACCCTCTGGAGCTTCGGAGGAGCTCCATGCCATTCACAATGACCCTTTCGAACAAACCTATAACCCTGGATGGCGCAATCATCCAAATTTCTCGTGGTTGGGAAATTCACAGAGACCTCCTTTTCAACAACCTTCTGCACCACCACTACACAACCCGATCCAAACACCACCTCCATAATCACACGGTTATCCACCGCGTGCCTACCAACAACCCCAACCCAGGCCCACCCAATACTCTCAATCTGGGCCTACACGAGATGACCAGTTGGGGACTATCATGAAAGCTCTTGCCGATATGCAACAACAGAATATTGCTATGCAGCAGAGACAGGATGCGGCCTTAACTGAGATGAGAGCCCAGCTATCACACTTGATGGAGTCCCGTCAACCACATTCACTCCCATCCCAAGCACAACCCAACCCTAGGAACATACTTGCTCAAAGGTATGTCCAACCTAGACCTGCACTGCAAGATCAAACACATGACATTTCACAACCAGTGCACAACACTGAATTCTTCGCTAATTCAAATTCTTCTCTTGCACAAACACAACCACCTCTGCTACATAACACTGAATCGACATGATCTTGAGACTTTTTGATAATGGAGCCGTTGAGATCACTGAACTTGACAAATCTGAACCCTTTATTGTTAATGGACAATGACTGAAACCTTTTATTGAGCCGCATGATCTTAGACTTGTCAATTCCACCATTTCGCTCCTACATTTTGAACTACCAACTAAGTTTTCGCCTAGCTGAAGGCGTTAAACTTAGCAAACACCTACCCTTGTATATAGCTGTTTTACACCTTTCTTACTCTTGCCTTTATTTGCATATAGTGTCTACCCTTGCATTCTGAGCATACATTCATTGACACACATGTCATGCATTTCACTTCTTAGCCTGACTGTTCACTCTGATCCTAGATCAGACTTAAAATCGTCTGCACAGAGATTTTATCTCCTCATTCCGACTTCCTTCCATCACCCAGTCTAGGATAGTGAAAAGCAGAGCATGCATTTGCATCCACCCTTTCATTTAGTGAGGACATTGAAACACTTAAGCATGGGGGGTGTAAATGGTAAACCATTTAAACCAAAATGCAATTGTAGACACAACTATAGTATATATAGTATTATCAAAAAATTATATACTTCAAAAAAATTGAAAAATTTTGAAAAATTTTTGAAAAAAATTACAAAGCTAAAAATACAAAAAAATAACAAATCAGAAAAATTCCAAAAACACAATAAGGGACATGTACTTTATTTGAAGGAGGACATTCATTTCAAGAAGGGAGGGAGAAAAAGAAAAGATAAGTGTTTAAATATGATCTTATAGCTGAAAATAAAAAAAAATATAGAATAAGTGTCTATGGGCATTCAACCGTTACTGGTTTGACCTGCCGGGCCATAGGAGCTTGAAACAAACTTAGGCTTAATACACTTCGAGCCTTGACAAGATAGACCACAGTCTCTCCTAACTTTAGGATAATTCTTGTACCTGAGTCACCAGTACAGGATTCGTTGGTTTACTTTGACTTAGGAGTCTAAGTAACCTTGGCTTACACTACACAGTGTCAGGAAAGACCACTTGAACCTAAACCTCAACCCTTGTGTTCATTAGGGAAGGTGGAGTCCTTACCTGTGCGTGCAGGTAGACTCTTTGTCCTAATCTTTAGTCCTGTGTCTAGGAGAAGCTCTTTCCACAAAAGAAATCCACCCACTAAATACAGTGTGCTCTACCAAATAAGTTCCGAAGACATACTGTTCAAAAAAAAAAAGGAAAAAAAAAAAAGTCAATTATGTTCTCCAAAAACCTCAGAAAAACAACTCTTCCACCAAAAATGTTTTCAGGGTTCAAAATAATACCCTGTTTGTCCACTAAAAAAATTCTTCTCTGAGCCACAAATACAATAAGGGTTGGGTATGAATACCATCAATTTCTGAGAGTCATCCGAAAGCATGAGCTGAAGTTAGGACCAACCTGGACTTAAAAAGAAGTGAAACCCCGGGATTGAGCCTTAGAATTCACCTGGTTAGTCTTGACTTATCACAAAGCACAGCCATAACTTCGTAGCATTCTGAGTCTCTGTAAAACCCCCTGAGTCCTGGAATTCAACTTAAGGTTTAAATATCAAGAGTCCTTGTTGGTTGAGAGATGGTCTATGTCATTTAAGCCTCGAGTTCTGGTAGGTTATCCTCAGTAACAAGGTTCTCACAATGTCCAAAAACACAGTTGGTTTATTGAAAAAATTTTTCAGCTTAAAGATCATCATAAAACATTTAAAAATTTTTTGAAAGAAGAAAAAGATATCTCTTCACACTTACCTTACTGATACTGAAATTGCCTTACGCTTCAACAGATTGTTTGCTAAGGGACTAGCAAAACATAAGCATTGGGGTATGATGAGTGGCTACTCATCATGGCTAAAAGGCCGAAATTAAGCTAGACACTAAGCAAAACAATATCAAATTAACATATAAAAAGGGTTAAGTGTGGGAATTAAAGAAAAGACCTAAAACTTTTAATGTGTGTTAAAACCTCCTAATTAGGTCACAAAAATGAGATATTCTGAAAACTAAAGAACAAATGATGATCCATGCATCAATTGAACACATAAACAAGTTTGAAAAGACAAATCAGAAGTAAAATCAATGTCTTAAATGTTCAATTAAGCACATGTAAAAATTTGAAAGTAATTAGACATCATTTAGGCTTAGAAATAAATAGATTACAATTAGGTCCTTCATGCATTACATTTCTACCCTTCAAAACTCCTTCTTAGACATTTTTGCAAGCTGCAGGGACCCTTCTGTATGACTACAAGGCCCTTCCAGTTATAGTTCTTTTCACTTTTGGACCTGCACGCTATTCTTCTACCCCTTCATTCAAGGGTCTTCCTGAAATTTTTCCCTCATTTCAGAGAGAATCCTGTGTTCTTCACGCGCACTGTAGCACGCGAAGAACACAGCCATTCTCAACCGTCCATCGCACTTTTGATCTCGATCTACGGCTGGATTCAAATGGAACCTTCGCGCGATTCGGTGCGTGCGTTAACCACTCTTCCCGGATCTCATCTGATGGTCAGATCTCTCTGTTGACTCGCCGCGCGCTCTACCCATCTCATCCTCACCACCGGCTTAATTTTGATTAACCTCACCCTTGCGGTGATTCCAATCACTGAGCTGCTATTTAAGCACCTCAGTGGTGTCGTGCGCAAGGCATCGCTCCCTCCTACATCTCTTAGCGATCAGTTCGTCCACTCCAGTCTCTCCTCCTCATCTAGCCCCTGATTGCACAGCCATCGGCTGTGGAATCATCGCCTGCTCTTGACCCTCCTCGTCGCTAAGGACCTCGTAGCACCTGAGGACGACCCTGGAGTCTCACTAGCAGACTCTTCCCTCCGCTGGAGTCACCTTCCTCCTTTCTTCCTCCTTAGCCGCCGGCTAAGGACCCATAGGTCCCATTATTCCTTTTAGTTTAGGTTTTTAATTCTACACAATTAGTGTTACTTGTAGTTTACAGTAGTTTAGAATAGATTTAGCTTCAATTGCTAGTGTTTAATGTTAGCTGTAGTTTAGATTAGTCTTAGGAGTATAATTAGCATTAGATCCCCTCCCTCACCTCTTCTGATCGGTTTAGATCAAAGGGGAGGAATCATCTGTTCATTGTTCAATTTATCTCCCTCTTCATGTTTTGTTTTTCCACCATCCAATTCTGATTTATGTTTCTTTTAACGACGAATTTTTCATCATTCACCCACACATCCAGATCCTATTTCAGATCTGATGGTGTACTGCCTCAGATCTGAAATTGGCGTCACAAGCACCATTTGGGGCTTCTCACTCACCCCATTTGTGTTCACAAAAGCCCCTTTTATTTTAGATTGATTGCCTCAGTTTGTCAGATTCACTTTAACATGGATTTTAAAGAATTTTGCTCTCTGGATTGCCTTGACAGATCTGACAAATTGAAGGGATTTTGGTTTTCCTTGTGGGCAAGGACTCTGAGAAGTTCTCTGGTGACAGAGAACAACTCAGAAGAGCCTTTCATGAATCTGTTTCTACCTTGATCTGAATGCATTCGCAAGCTTTTATAAATTCATTTAATGCATTCTTAGTCTGTTTTGCCATTTCAGAACTGTCATACACCACCTGTTTTGATGATTATTTTTGTATGGTGATTTCCTAACCTAAGGAGTTCTCCATACTCCTTAAGGTTGCAAGAAACTGGGATTGTATGTTTTTGGGTTTTAATTGATTGAGTTAAGTTCTCCTTCATGCTGTCTATAGCATTAGGAAGAGCTAACTCAATGCCATTTGTTATTTTGATCAGAAATGATGCTTTTGATAAGGGCTTTTTCTTGTTGGGTATTTGAACTGAATTCTTATGTGATTTTCGTGAGATTTAAACCCTTATCAGATTTGGATTTCAACTCTCAAAATTTTTAGTTTGTTTTGAATTTTCTCTTATTCCCAGTTATACAGTTTCGTGCTGCAACTTGCAGCTACATTTCCCTCCATCTCTAAATTCTCCTCTTCTCTACAATTCCCCTCTCATCTGTGAATACATCCCCCTCTTCAAATGGACTAACTGCAGCAGTAGTTAGCCCATTTGACAGTGGCTTAAGCCACTGCTGCTGCTAAACAAAACACCCTGAACAGCACATTCTCTTCCCTTCCCATCTTCTCTAACAGTAGCTTAGCTGCTGTTTAAAATGAAATAAAAACTTAATTAACCCTTCTTCCTAACTTGCTACTAAAGACTACTTATATATACTTAATTCTAGCCTACTTATATATACTTAATTCTCACACTGTAAATATACATATCCATACTATTATAACTATAATATACAGCCTGATTATGTAAGTATACATACATAGATATACTGTAAATACTGCATGAACTTGTATATAAATTGACATACATCTGTAATCTATGTAAATATATGTATAAATACTAAACTATTATGTATGTTTTACTTAATTATGTATATATATACAAAGACAGAGATATATTTACTTATTTAGTAGCTATATTATAGATTAATTAGCTAAATTAATAATTTAGAGCTATAATTAAGTAAATAAATCTATAGACTTAGGTTAATATATATAGTAAGTAATTTAAGTTAGTTAAAGTGTATTTATACCTATTGTATTTACTGTTAACTTAGTTTTAACTTATAAACACCCAAAACTGCTATTTTAACCTAAATAAAACAGAAATAAATTCGTAAAAATACAATAAAAATATGTATAAAATACTTAAGTATGTAAATTAAATCTGTATAAGGTCAATTAGACGATTTACTAATTATTTTATAAGTAATTAACTCTTTAATCACCTAAATCAACCTGTATAATCAGCCTAGTTTAGCAAATTTATTTGTATAGTAAACATAATTAAAAGTCAAAATTAATTAATCAATTATGTAGTATTATGTAAATACTTTATTAACCATATTTTATTTTATTTTTTTAATAATTTATGGCCCCCAAATCGAGGGCCAAAAGCGTGTACAGACGCAGCTGCTCCTGATTTCCAGCGCACGATGTGGCGCTGGAATAGCACCACATCGTGTGCTGCAAACCAAACGCAGCGCTTTATATGGAATTTATGTTTCATGGAAAGTAGTCGTCACGGGCGGCCGGCGCCCGAAACGTAACGCCATGCCATTCGACCCGATTACCCGATACGCTCTGAACTGTCTGATATGCGATGATATTGTGAACATGTGATGTGTGTGGGGCCGGGGGCCCAAGCGTGTGTGTGTGCGGCGCATGGCTGAGGCCCTACGCTTAGTATGGAAACGTAATTTAGCCACCTAATTAAAGATTAGGGCATGCTTAGTAGAGGTCAGCTCCCGCCCTCTGGGTGCAGCGTATCCCTCGAAAAGCGTGCCCGTAAATTTGACACATTTTGAACTGAATAATAAAAGCTAATGACGGTTGCTTAATCCCCTTCACCGCAGCACTTGAAAACTCTGTTAAGGCCGAAACATAACGCAAAAACAAAAGCGAAGAAGAAACGTCGCTATAGCCCATTACATTTGTATAAATAAACCCACATAATTACTAACAGAATAAAATGACACTATAAACGTCGCTAAAGACCTCAGTTTGCTTCTTTAGGTTGTATATAGTGTTTTCTGAGATTTAGCGACGCTTATATCTGTCACTGAAACTGCTGTATATGTTACTATAAATAACAAACTGATAAGTTAAGTCTCTACACCATTGCATCCTAAGGTATTATATACTATTATGTTAGTACTAATAGGATAACTTGTAAATACATAGTTTAGAGTTTAATAATAGATTGTTTGATGCTTGTTCATAGTTAGTATTTTTGCAAGCATTTCTTAGTAATTAGGTAAATAAAATACACATTCATTCATTCTTTAATAAGATGTAAAGTTTCTTTTTGGAATTAGAGGATAATTTTGAGATCAAAGAGTGACCGATGTAATTCAATAAATTGCCTCCCAGTGAACGACCTGGAACAAAACCAGTAAAAATTAGATAAATAAGCAAATGATAATAATGGTTGTAATGACTGGTACTCACCCATACTCACCACTATACGACATTCTTAATGTTATATTATACACCCTATACTACAACGGCATGATAATAACAATAATCATTCATCATCATACAACCATTGTTTCACATCACCCATCTTTTCAAAAATCTCTAAACCCTTCTTGACACATCTTATATTAAACTCATATTGCACTTTAGGGTTCATCCATTAGAACATTGACTTCACCTCTGGTACTCGTACCTGAGCTTGAAATCATCTGCAACAGTCATCCCAACTCGTCCACCCACCCAAAACCCATTCTAATGTACGTTCTAAGCTGAATTCGAACCCACCCAACTTACAATGAGGACATTACAAATCGTAGGCATGGCGGGGTATGGGAGAATCACTTCACAAGAAAGGGTGTCATCAAAAAATACATATTCCAAAAACCAAGAAAATAAAAAACTAAAAAAATAGAAAAAAAATGAAGGGAGGAAATTTTGAGTGAATCAATTGCATGTCATTTGTGAGGAGGAAAAAGTGGAGGTGATATAAATTTCAAAAAGGAGCACAATTTGGAAAGAAAAAAAAGAGATAGTCATTAGTAAAAGATTAAGGAATTGATTTAGTTCTACACCAAATCAAAAAGAAAGAAAATGAAAGATAAAAAGTGTTAAGAGACAAAAAGAGATTAGTATGAACGCTGATCTTAGGCCTCTTGGGCTTGTGTTTAGGCTTAAAAATTCAAGTATTCATTAAGATTTGGATAGTCCTCAAGAGATTGGGGAAAATGTGAATCTTAAGTATTAGATCTAAGCCTTAGGAATTATTCAACCTTGTTAACTGACCTCCAGTTTGTGGGACTTGGTAACATAAGTGCCCCAATCCACAAATAGTCTGGTTCGATGTGCTTAATTATCAAAATCATGCAAATGCATTAAATTAATTCTGAGAAAAAGTAATCTAGATTAGGAGCGGCTGATCAACACAAGTTGATTTGGAAGAGTTCCCAGCGTGGAGAGGTGGGAAATTCCCCTCAGAGATGTGCAATAACATACCGTCTCCCCGGTGCTTGTCTCCTAGGATATCCAAATATCCTACCGGGGGCATGTAAACACCTTGTGCTGGTTCAGATGCCATGGGCAGCATTATCATAAAATGTCGAATGCTAGGGTCTGGATTTAGCTACAGAACACCATGGGTGGGATTATCCCGAAATCTCGAAAGCCAGGGTTCTGGGGGTTGCCATGGGTGGTGCTATCCTGAAGCATCAATTGCTAGGGACCCTGCGAGGATTGATGGTGGGAAGTAGGAATTCGATGCAGACCATCTTGTAAAGCTAATCTGAAGCTAGAAATAAAAAGAAAAGAGAGAGAAAACTCTCCAAAAATAAAGCAAAAGATTCTTCTGTCTCTCTCTTACAAAAACACCCTGCAAACTGAACCTAGGCTAAAACATGTTAGAGCCATTTGTGCTTTAATCGCAAAGTTCAACGAACCTTAGGTTAATTCCTGTTGGTCTTAGAAGCCTTCGCAGCGAACTGAGGCTGGAGTTGGTCATGTCCGGATCTTGGTTGGTACTTGATTACCTCTAGGCCTACTATCGGCGTTCTGACCTAATCTACAAAAGAAAGCACACATCAGAGTTCTGAGCATAAAAAGACATGTGGTCTAGAATTTAAGTTAAATTCCTTGAGATTTTCCTAAGGGACTAGCAAAAGCTAGGCATGGGGGTATGACGAGAACACCATCATGAGCCATAACTAGTTCAATATGATCAGATTAAGCCATTAAATGCTCCTACATAACCGCCAAAGGATTGTAATTCATTGCATAATCATTCTGAGAGAGACAAGAAACCAGGCTTAAAACTATAATTTTACCATCATGTCATGAATGCAGTACAACCACGGGTTTTCCCAGTGGGTAATTAAGGGTCAAATGGTTCTAAAAGGCTAACAAGTGAGTTAGAATAGACAGAAAAGGGTTTTCGCGTGTTTTGAGAAATAAATGACTTTTGAAACCCTAAAAGTAGACTTGCTTAATTAACTGAGGTTCTAGTCAGGATAAAATTCACCTAAACCCTCTAAAATTCATAGAAATATACTCTTTAGGGTTTGGTACCATCAATTTGACCATCAGAACTCGTCTGGACCCAAAATAAAGTCTCAGATAGACTTTTGCCCTAATTTGAGTTTTTGCATAAATTACCCAGTCAAAAGTAGTCAAAACTAAAATCCATCTTTACCATTCGATTCCTTAGGTCCAAATTAGGTTTATAGGAAAATTTGGGCCCAATCTGAGATTGTCTTGACCCAGTTTGCAACCTGGTCCTGTCTGATCACACATATGCCCTTAACTTTCAAAATCCTTACTAAAAGGCTCCTAAGTTTATCATATTCTTCACAAAAAGGTCCCTGCGACCATTAATCCTATTCCCACAAACTCCGACGATCTAAAATTAGTAAGTTCTCCTTGATTCCTTGACGAATCCCTCTTAGATTTGAAAGGGAAGTTCGTTAAGGAATTCCCCTCCTTCTGAGTCAATTCCCACGACCTAAAACCTTCCCAATCTCTCATGAAAATGCTTGAGAGATTAGGGTATCCTAGAAATCCCATCTTCGGCGAAGCTTGCTTCCCAAGGTTAAAACTACCTCAAAAGACTTATAAAAAGACCTCTAGATCAAATCATTCTTCCCACGCTCGAATTAGGCCTTGAACACCTCCAATTCCTCTCCTCCTGGATGTTCAGTGACCTCCTCCATCTCTATTCTTCCTTTGTTCACAATACCAGCAACCGAGCTATCTTCCTCACCTTCTCTTTCGTCGAGCCATACCCGCTGACGCCCCTTTCACCGTCTTCCTCACCTTTCCTCCTTACTAGAGCTCCTCATTCTCCGGCATCGACCATACCACAACCGGTGCCATTTCAACCTCTCTTTGTCCGCTACCTCTCTCAAACGACTCCTCAACTTCCCTTCATCACGACAGTACCATAACACTCCATTTCAACCGCCGCACAGCTGTCCATGACTCCATCTTCCAACTTGCCGGCAGACCTTCGGCGAGCCCTATCGTCTTCCACAGACCACCTACGCCGCCGCTCTCTCACTCCACACCTTCGTCGTTCATCGTAGATCAAAATCCCTAACTTTGTTAGGGCTATTGATCACTTCCGCACTACCCCGAACACCACCATCTTCACATGCACAGTCCGACTCCGCCAGCACCCACAGATCACGCTCGCACCACACCAACCCCCTCATCACGTTCGCCATAGTCTAGCAAATCCTTTGAGCTATTCAAATTGGACCATTAGGCTGTATTTGTCTTTTCAGGTGTCGGACCCTAGTGCCATTAGCAGACCTCCTTCGAAGCAAGTTTCAAGGCTCGTTCCTTGCCTGCAGCCCCAAGCACTTATCTCAGGCAACACCGAATCCCTCCAGGATTACAACCCACCAATTTGAGCTTTGATTGGGGCTGTGAATGGAATTAGACGAAGACCTCTCCACCTGTCGCTGCATGTGCTGCGCGAAGAAAGCCTGTGGGATAGTCCCACATCGTGAGTTTTGGAACGGTTGCGCTCACATAAATTGTATTTGTGATATAGGCTTATCACCTCGTACACATGGGGTGAGGTCCCTCACGCCCCTCACTTGGCCTCATCCGTGACACTGCCCCCGCGAATCTGGCTTGGTCTGATTACCCGCCTAAGCTATACACTCCTTGCTCACCACCCATTGCCAGTGAGCTTGGACCTAGGTGTGCTCTAGGTCCGATTACTCATATACCTGGTACTGTTGAAGGCTTTGGGAGAGTGTGACCCAAGTATAGAAAGAGAGGAGAGCTTGCATGGGGTAGGGGAGGATTTTGCTCCTTGAAGAATTGGCTCAACACTTAGCCAAATTTGAGACCCCTTCCCCCTCTATGTGGATGAGAGAAGTAGAGGAAAAGAAGAGGAAGAGAAGAAGAGTCGCAATAGTTGAAAAGTCTGTGAAGAAGAGAAGAGGATGAAGTTAGAGAAAGAAGTAGTAGAGCACTGTTCATCCAGATGTTTAAGACATCTGATTATTCAATCAAACGATTGACTTGAGTTTATTTCATACATAGTCATTGAGTTCCACTTGCTATTATTGTAGGGAGTAATTGGTGATTCAAATAACCAATTTACTCCATTCTTTTTGTAGTTTGACACTTGAAATTATTGCTACATTATTCTTGGACAATTCTTGATTATAATTTGTTATCTCTATTGCTTAAAATTGCAATCTTGAGAATTGAATTCCTACTTGCTCCCAGCGAACGACCTCGTACTTTTCGAGTATAAATTTATCTATTTTTCTTGAGATTTAGACTATACTGCAATGCAACAATTTAAAACCCGATCTCGAGTGACTAACAGTGCCAAAGCCGACGTGGATCCTACCCCCTTCATCCAATTAGATTAGGAAGTTAGGGTAGTTAGATCTTTAGGTTAAATCCCCATACTCAAAACCCAAAAAAGATCCCTCGACCTCCACGCACACCGTCATCTCCCTCCTCTCCGGCCACATCTCTGGTAAGGCCTTCCCATCATTCCACCGCTACAAACACCTTGCCAACGACTCCACAACAACCACCACATCACCACGACCAAAACTCCTCTCCTATCTCATCGTTCCATCTGCCTAAAATCCCACTGAACAACCCCAAATTCTCCGACCTCCTTTGCATCTGCTGCACCCATACACACTCTCTCGCCACACGCCACCGCAACCAACATCTTTGCAGCACCATTGCAATCTTCTTGAGCAATTTAACCGGGGCTTTTAGCCCATATTCTTCATTTCAGGTCTCCACCGGAGCTCCGTTGCCGCACCTTATCTCTGACGTCACTCTTCATTTTCTAAGCCATGTGAGTTCCAGGTGACACCTCCAAGTGCTGCGTAATAGTCCCAGGAGTCTTCCTGGGCAGTTGAGCAAAGGACACAGCTGCTGCTTTGCCTCAATTGTATGAGATCATCACTTGTAGGAGCACATGCAGAGAAGTCGTGGGATTAAGTCCCACATCATTAATGAAGAAGCGCGTGATAGTGCATAAATTGATTTTGTCTCTGTGGTTGTTTGCCTTCAGACACACGGGGTGAGTCCCTCATACCTACACAGCCGACCCGACCTAACCCTCACTCCTCGGCTGCGACCAACGCTCGCAACCCTAGACCCTGGTACGTGATTTGATTACCTGATTAAATTGGATATTAGAGGAAAAGGAAAGGAGGAAGGAAAGAGAGAGAGAGGGGGTAGGGGTGGGTTTTGCTTCAGATAGAAAACCTGACACTTAACAGCTGTGAGAAAGAAGAGGCTAAAGAACGAAAGAAGAGAAGGAGAAGGTTGCCATGCCTGAGAAGAAGAAGAGAAGGGCTAAGGAAGAAACAAGAAGAAGCTAAGAGAAGAGAAGAAGACAGTAGATGAAGAAGAAGAAAGCTTTAAAGAGTACTGTAGCAAGGCTTGGTTAAGTTGTCTGATTCTCAAATCAAACGTTTGAGTACTGTTCATTTATTTGAGATGATTGACCATTTGATATATACGTGCTTAGGCTAATAATTGGTGATCTAAATCACCATTATTTTATCTTAATTATCTTTTTGGTCTCTTTAACTCTTGAAATACTTATATTATTCATTGAATATCTAATGTGACAGATTACTATTTTATTGAAAATCATTATTGGCTTATTTCTATGTTCATTTATATTTTAAATGAATGTAATACTTGCTCCCTGTGTTTGACCTTGGACTTCATTTCTAGATTTTTGAGTTATAAATTGTATTTGTTGAAGATATATTTAGGGGACTTTACTACAACGAGATGCACATTTTAACTTCTAGAAAGCTTGTTTAACAAAGTTCAGTGAATTATGACTCTCCAACGTTTATGCAGGAGTATTTGTCAAATGATTGTGACTAATTAAAGCTAGTTAAGACTATTGATGGCGTTATTATCAAACTCCAAGTGCGGAGTTTGGGATCGTTGCCTATGCAAAAAATGGAAGAAATGGAGAGGAGTGGCGGGAGAGATGAGAGAATGTGTGCAATCAAGCAATAAAATTCTAGAGCTAACTTAAATGTGACTCCCTAAAAATTAACCTAAGACTTGGTCTATCTAATAAATAAGAAATCAGTAGTGGATATCCGTTCTCTCAACAAATCTTATTGGGTTGAATAAGGGGGATTTTGGGCCCAAGCATGCCCCAAGAAAATCACTGGAGACTTATGTAAACCCGCTCTTGGTTGTTTGACATGGTCCCTCGGCCTGACACCAGATATAGATGAAAGAATTGATATCAACTAAAAAAAACTTAAAACCTAGGTAGTAGGCCTAAGTTTGATGAAACCTTAGTGGTCAAATTGTTACAAAATTTTAATAGGTCTAGGAGCTTAAAGTGCACAAGGAATGTGATGGCTGTTAGTTGGGGTAATGGTCAATTATTTCTTTTTTTTTTGTGTGTGAAAATTAGGCGGGAAGTGGTGCCCAAGCCAAATCAAAGGAGGTTTGCAAACAAGGATTTTTGGTTGAAGGATTTTAGGGCTTTTATAAAGATTTAATGTCCTTTTGGATCTCTCTTATTAAATGTTCAAAGAAGGTTTTGATGTCCCACAAAATAATGGCAAACAAGTTGTTGTTGGTGGTGATCAATTCGGTTGAAATTTGATGTGACTAAGAGAATTAAAAACCCTAAAGTTGGAATTCCTAGTTATGTAACTTCTAAAAATGAATCTCTTTTTAAAATCTTTTTAGGTGGTGGTCCAAAAAAGACAAACAACACCACCACCTGATGTAAAATCAAACAAGGAATCCAAAAATTATTTTCTTGTGATTTTAGAAATTTGTTTACTATTTTGTTGATAATTTTCTTCTTACTGGTGTCAAGAATCAGAAATGATAGATTTAGAGAATTGATTTTGTAGAAACCTCAAATGATCTCAAAAATTTTTGAGAATGTTTTATGATGTACATAATTTCACAAGGTTTCCAGAAATATAATGTTTGCCCAAATATTTTGAGTACAAAAATTTATAAAATTCTCAAATAGTAAGAAAATAATCAGAAAATAAGTTTTGGCCCCTGTTCAGTCCTAATTTTTTAATTTTTTCAATTTAGCAAAACTACTTGAAAATTGGACTCAAGGTTATTGACTCAAAGGGGCTTCCCTAGATGAAATTGGATGATTTTGGGAAGCTCCTAAGTGCTCGAACCTGATTTTTGAAAGTCAAGACATAAGCCTAGACTTTCAAAAATCCGACACGAGTAAGGCAAAGGTGGTGGAAAAGTGAAGCAAACAAGCAACAAAAGAAATTTTAGGGTTCCACCACCTTCAATTTTTCCTTTTTTTGATTTTTTTGAAAATTTAAAGATTTTTTAAAGAGGTTTTGATGATGATACAAGAGATGGCTAGGGCTACAAACCAGAAATATGCGGGAAGACAAGTTCACTTGAAGTTTCCTGCTCCAAGCAAATTTGAATCCCGCTCCTGCTCCTGATTTTCACCCTGTATCAAAACAAACAAAATTTCGTGAAGACCTAATAAAGAAAGAGAGAGATTAAATGTCTGACTAAGCTGTGCCTCCCTGGCAATAGTGCCAAAAAGTGATATGAAAAATACGTGGTTTGTTAAATGATGTAATTAGCGACATTGCAACACGTAAATCCACAATCAAACTTTTACATTTATAATACCTAGATAGTGGAGTATCTAGGGTCATCCAAGGAAGCCAATTTGTTAGTCATAAAGAATGGGTTCTCTCTCTCACCTCTTAAATCAACAAATAAGTTTTTGTGTTTTTGATTTCATTATTTTTAGGGTTTTCAGAACAATCGGGTTTTGCGTGAAGATGAATTACACTACAAGTAACCATAAGTGACAATAATGAAGTCTTCTCCTCTAAGATCACTCTAGGCAAGTGCACCTAGGGTAATTAGAAGAGAAGACTGTGATGTGCACTACACTAATAAGGGAAGAAAAACACACTAATTACAAACATGAACTTGGAAGGTGATGAAAATTTGTATTACTAGCAAAGTAAAATATAGGTAGAGGAATTCTACAAGAACATTAAACTACTAGCTAACACAAAAGGTAGAGTAAAAGATAAAGGAGTGATTCTGGTAGAAGATCCAGGTGGCCCTTGCTCCAAGTGTGGTTGCCCCACACTTGAAAAGAGCTCTCCTTCTCTTCCTTCTTCAATTGGTTTTCCTTCATGATCTTCCACCAAGGTGGGTGTCGACCGCCTTGATGAAGATCCTCCTTTCCTGGCCACCTCCTCTAGGTTGAAGATGACCTCCACCTTGGCGTGGCTAAGGGAGAAGAGAGAGAGGAAGAAGGTACCAAGGGGGTGGGTAGGCTGCCCCCATGATATTCTTCTCTCCTTCTTCTTCCTTGGCATGGATGTAAGAACCTAACTAATGGTACGCGTGGAACCTATCTAATGGAGAGGAGATGGGAATTATGTGGTGGTAGGGTAGGGTATTTATGGGATGGGAAGGGGGATAGTTATGGTATTTTTTTGGAGGGAAATGAAGGGGTGCTTGGATATTTTTGGAGGGAAAAATGGGAGGGAAATAAAGAGGTGCCTTGGTTTTCCCTCCAAAAATACCTTCTAGAAGGTGTTGATTTTGGAGGGAAAAAATGGAGGGTGGAGATGGGTTGAAGGGTTAGGTGTAGAGTTTGATTTCAAGGGTTTTGGAGGAAAAAGTTGGTATCATTTTTAGTTGGTTTTGGAGGTAATTTGGTGGTGTCTTTTGGTGCTAGAGAGGGGTGAAGGGATGTATAGGGTTTGCACCAAGATTGAGGTGGAGTGATGGTTGCTTAGGTGGACTTAGGTAAGGTTAGTTGGTTGAGCTAGTTAGATGGGTTTTAGGGTTAGGTTTTGGTGGCCAAGGAGGTGACTAGCTAAGCTAAGATAGCTTAGCTAGCTTAGCTAGTACTGAGTAGGGTAGAGCGGTAGAGGGAGCTAGGGTTTTGGAGGTGATGAGCTGGAAGAAGTAGTCTTGAGCTACACTGGAGCTGGTGGCTGTTGAAGAGAGTTGCAAGGAGCTACCTTATCTAGCTTAGCTTGCTAGTTCTTTGCTAGCTGCTATGCCAAGCTAAGATGAGCTGGCTTTTGCTGATGTAAGCTAGGTCTCGTCTTCTCGGAGATTACTGAGCTAGCTAGAGTAGCTAGCTTAGGTCAAGTAGCTCGCTCAACTAAGTTTAGCTTAATTGAGCCTTCAGGAGCTGGACTTAAGCTGGCCCGAGCTGGTTGAGGTCATCTTCAGCTGACCAGGTCTAGCTAGTAGCTAGTCCTAGTCAGGTTGAACTTCCAATGAACTCTTCTGAGTTGGAGGAGCTGGAATGGAGTTGGGATCAACTAAATTATTCTAGTTTGAGCTGCCATCCAGCTGAGATGAGTTGAATGGAGCTGAGGTGAACTAGCTAGAGCTACCATTCAGTTGAGATGATCAGAGTGGTGCTAAGGATGAGTTGATTCAGCTAGAAGGAGTTGGGATCCAGCTGGGATGAGCTAGATCTAGCTGGGATCCAACTGAGATGAGCTAGATCTAGCTGGAATCCAGCTGATAAGAGCTTCTTCTTCATCTTCTACCTTCCCAAGTGCCAAGGTATGTGGGATCTAACTCTCTGTCTATCCCTGACACTCAAGTAAACAAATACAACTAAAATGCAATGCATGCCTATCCTCGTTAAATTCATAAATGTAGCCTGAAAACCTATTTGCAGAGTTAAAACCCTAAGTGCTAGATCAGTTTTAGGGTATAAGATTGATGATAAACTGACGCTTATCAAAGACCAAAGCTCTTCATGACTAGATTATTTCCCGTAAGATCTTTGAGCCGAACCAACGGGTCAGGCTTTTTGATTCTTGAGTTAAGTTCTTCCCCAGCAAAATTAGGTCTAAGTGGAACGACCCGTTCATTATTGAGCGGATTTTTCTAATGTAGCCGTCGAAATTTCTGACCCAAAGATGGGTAATTCCTTCAAAGTCAATGAGCAACATCTCAAACCTTATGTTGACCATGTTCTCCCAGAACCTGTCTTAGACAAGGTTGCTCTCACCATGCCCTAATCTTTGTTTGCTGGACATCGCTTAGCTGAAGGCACTAAACTCAACACATGTATAGACTATTGGAGTTGATTGGAGCTTCACAAAATTCAAGTGATATCCTTCCTTTTCTAGCCTCCTATACGCTTTTATTTTACACTGGGGACATTACATTAACTAGGCATTGGGGGGTGGATATTTTGTTATTTAATCATGTTGTCTGCCCATAACAGTCATCTCCTGTTATTTAAAAAAAAAAACTAGAATTAAGAGAAGAGAACATAAGCATTAGGAGTTGCGAACTTTAGGAAATGATACTTTTGGACCAGAACACTTAGACTCTTCAGGTCTTCGGGCTTAATCAGCTTGGGTGTCGACTCAAATGTGGACTAGGTCTCGCATCCTCGCCAAGTAATTTTATTCTAATTTGGCCAATAAATTGGGATAATAAGTGCACAACTTATCAACCCTCCCTCTGATTTGAAGGGACTTTAAGTCTAAGCATCTACACACAATTTGCACTGACTCACTTTTTGGTGATTTTTACATAAATTAGGTAGCTAATGAACTTTTTATGGTAGTATGGCTAGCAAGTTATCGCGGGTAATAGCCCATTAGCTGGTTGTCCAGAGCCTAGCTCACAAAAATGCATAAATAATTCTCAAAACACTTAGGGAAGAAGCAGGGAAGTAGAATAAATTGGGGAGATATACATTGGTTTCACTCTTGTATTGACCCCATAAAAAAAAAAGTTGGGAGAAAGCTACTGATCGGAAAGATAAACCTTTAGGCAGAAACTCTTAAGGTTACTTGGGTCGTAGAAACTTGAAGTCCATTTTAATGGCTGCCTAGTGAGTTTATCACCCTTTCACAAGATGCTTAGCACTTAGAGTCCTTTTTGAGTCTTGGGTGGGTCGGGTAGCTGTAAAAGGTTATCCCAAAACTCTCAACTCCAAAATTTCAAAAAAAAAAGTTAGAGAAGGAGAAAAAGCAAACAAAAATGTATCTTCCCTTTTCAAATTAGGTGAGGACTTGGGTGGCCTGCATTATGGCAGACACCCAAGTACTGTTGAGCTTTCGTAGTTTAGGACCTTAGTCGAAATTTTCTATTGTTAATAAACAACTTAGGCCTAAGTAATCAAGTCCTAATTCTAGTTTTATACATAGCATTTAGTCTGATTTTACGAGGGACTAGCAAAAGATAGGCATGGGGGTATGATGTAGACACATTTATCTAGGATAAATTGCTTATTTATGCATGTTCCTAAGCTTAGCGTGCATTCTATGTTATAAATATTTCATAACATGAATCATTCTGCATTTAAGATAGTCTGCATAAATTATAGGTTAATTCATGTCCTTTTGTTGGTAAGGAGAGATGGAGATTTATTTTGGGACCTCAGATTGACGATTCGACCATACGAATCTGATTAGGATAACGATTGAAGTTCAACGCCTTTGAAATCATCCTGATCGAAATCCCATAGCACCTTATGTAGCTCAAGGAAGATCAATGGCTAAGGGACTGAGTGATGCAATTTAGAGCTTCAAATGACAAATCCAACTGGACAGATGGATCAGGATCGACGATCGCAGCCCAACAACATGAAAATCATGCCAATCCGTCATTCGTGGTGCCACCTACAAAGGAAAAAAATGGACAGCCCAGATGACGTCATGTGGTGCCATCTAGGCCACCAAATATTGGTTGCGCCTCATGAGCTGAAGGAAAGCCATGCCAAATTGCGATCGTTGGATGGAGATCCAACCACTATAATCACACCACATCACCGGCTTCATCTAATGAGTTCACCAACTTTGAATATCGGCCGTTGGATCTCCATCCAACAGTCGAGAGCTCATGCCATCTGATCTCATCGCTCGACAATCCAACACAGCACCGTAATGGTCGCGAAGCCTACTTGCAAACCAGTAGTGCCCATTTGAAACCCACCACAGCCTCTGATCTCGTGAGTGTGGGTGCAAATCAATTGTCCATTGGATGGTCATCCAGCCGCAGTGAGTGTGACAACGTGGTGTGATCAAACCTACGCGATCTACATGCGCACGATCTCGCATCAACCAACGGTCAATCTGACGTGCCATCAAGTGCGCGATCTGAGTTCACGATCCCCGCGCCATCTTGGTCATCCGCTTCTAATCCAATTGCTGCCAATGGTTCACACCTGATCCAGCTGTGAGCACCTGAGCATGATTGTTGGCCAGTGACCTTCAGCAATATCTGGGGGTGGACCTTCAGCGTCACTTGGGGGTGGATCTTCAATGACGCGTTTGTCGTCGCTATAGCACTTGGATGGATTTCTTCCTCTCCTCCACTGTAAGAGGACCTACACCCCTCCATCAACCTTCGTCGCTTCCTATGCTCTCCTCACCTACTCTAAAGCTCAAAACACACTTTGAGCTTGTGTCCCAAGCTTTTGGGATACTTCACTAGAGAAAAGAAAAAGTATTTTCCATCCTCTCATCACCATTCGTGGAGCTCTCATCAGTCATCTTCTCAACCCCATTTTGTGAAGGAGATCACACCATGACATCGCTCGTCCTCCCCTCATCTTTTGACACCGATCTCCTTCCTCCAACTCCTCAACATCTTCATCCGAGCCATGCCAACGTAGCTTTGTCCTCCGAGCAATCGACAAAGAGGATTTCTCTCACCCACTTTCCCTTTTACTACTTTCATAGTGTAGAAGCATTTGTAATAAACATTTGTCAAGCATTTATCTAGAAGTAGCTTTTTATTCACTCTCTCTTCCCTCATACTTAGCAAGTAGAATAGTTCTTTCCTACTTTCTAGAATAGGTTAGTATAGATAATATTCTTGCTTGTTCCCACACTATCATAAAATGCTAAAAAGAAAATAACAAGTACAAAATACAAAAAAGAAACAAAGCAAAATGCGGATTTCAAGAAACAATTGTCACCTCCCCATGTTCGACTCGACTCCCTTTTCAGTTTCAGAACAAATTTTATTTGATAGCGAGTTTTGCAACTGCGACGACGTGTTTCCCAAAGCCCTAACTTTTCTTCGCGAAAACCCGCTCATTAAGCTGGCTTGAGCTGGTTAAGGTCATCTTCGGCTGACTAGAGTTGAGTGGAGCTGGAAAGAGCTAGACCTGAGCTAAGGTGGACTCCTATCAACTTAGTTGAGCTAGCTAGAGCTCCCAATGAACTAAGATGAGCTAGACTCAACTATGTTGAGCTAGATCTAAGCTGACTTGAGCTAAGTTGAGCTACTCTAAGCTATCATCCAGTTAAGATGAGCTGCACGGAGCTTGAGAGAGTTAAACCTAACCTAGGTAAGCTGGTGTGCAGCTATGATATGCTGGATTTAGCTGGGGTTTAGCTGAATTAAGCTTCCTCTTCACCTATTGCCTTCCTGAATGTTAGGATTTTAGAGATCTGATTATTTGTTTATCCCTAACACTCAAATAAACGTGTCAAAAATATAAAAAATTATGCAATGAATGCCTAACCTAATTCATGCCTAAATGCAGCCCAGAAACCCATTTGCAGAGTTAAAATCTTAAGTGGAAGATCTATTTTAGGGCATAAGAATGATGAACAACTGGCGTTTATCATTAGAGTGATGGTCGATGGCCATGGAGTGAAGAGCTTAGCTAATCTAGCTTAGCTAGTAGATGAATAGAAGAGGAGGTAGAAGGAAGCTGGGGTTTGAGAGGAGGAGCTATTTGAAGTTCATTTGGAGATGAAGTGAATTTCCTAAAGCTGATTCTACTGCAAAGGTCTTCATAATAGCTTAGCTACTCAACTTATCTAGCTAGTTCTTCTGCTAGCAGCTAAGCTTGAGTAGTAGAGCTAAGTTGAGCTAGTCTCAACCTATTTAAGCTGGGTTGAGTTGGACCTGCTTCTGATGGGAACTCCTGAGCTAGCTTAGCTAATAAGTTGACAAGTAGTACCTAAGCTGGATGGAGTGTAGCTACTGTGAGTTGAGTAGGGCTAGGGAGAACTATGATGGAGCTAATGTGAACTCCTGTCAACTAAGTTAACCTAGCTTAACCTCCCAATGAACTGGTTGGAGCTAAGATGAGCTAGACTCAAGTAAGTTGAGTTGGATCTGAGTTGACCTAAGTTGAGTTGAGCTAAGTTGAGCTACTTTGAGCTACCATCCAGCTAAGATGAGCTGCATGGAGCTAGATAGAGCTAAACCTAACTCAGATGAGCTGGATCTAGCTGGGTTCTAGCTGAATTGAGCTTCCTTTTCACCTATTGCCTTCCTAAATGCTAGGGCTTTATGGATCTTGATTACTATTCATCCCTAGCACTCAAATAAATGTGTCAAAAAATACCAAAAATTATTCATTGCATGCCTAACCTAAGCGATGCCTAAATGCAACCGAGAAACTCGTATGCGTAGTTAAAAGCCTAAGAGATAGATTAGGTTTAGGGCATAAGAATGATGACAAACTGATGTTTATCACATATGCATTGATTTGGTTCAAAGGATTTTTGAAGAACATATTTATCATGAAATAGTTTAGTTTAGTCTTTGTAAATACGCTTGTTTTCGTAAGCAAAATTACGAATTTCTTCCAGTTCAGTTAATTACAGTTTATAGTGTTTATTAGCTTCAGTTAAGTCTAAATTGAATTGTTTAATCGCCAAAAAAAGCCCTATGTTCAAGTTCAACCAAAAGATGGCACGCTTTATCGTAAATGAGGTGAAAAGGTGACTTGCCAATCGAAGTTTGATGGGAACACCATCATGAGCCATAACTAGCTCATTTTGACCCAATTAAGTCAATAAATGCTCCAACATAACCGCTAGAGAGTCAAAAGTCATTGCATATTCATTTTGAAAGAAAATAAAAAACTAGGGATAAAATTACAATTTTACCAGCTCATCATGATGCAGTACAACCAAGGGTTTTCTTAAGGGGTGAATGAAAGTCAATTGGTCTTAGAATGATAAGAAGTGGGACAAGACAGACGGAAAAGGGTTTACACATGTTATGAGAATTAAATGACTTTTGAAACCCTAAAAACAGGCCTGCTTAATTAACTGAGGCTCTGATCAAGATAAAATTCACCTAAACCCTCTAAAATTCATATAAAAATATTCTCTAGGGCTTAGAACTTTCAATTTGACCAGCAGAACCCATTTTGACCCAAGACAGAACCCTAGAGAGACATTTGCCTTAATTTGGATTTTGGCAAAAATTACCCAGTCAAACATGGTCAAAAATAAAATTCAACTTCACCGATGGACTCCTTAGGTCCAAATTACGCTTGTAGCAAAATTTAGACCCAAGATGAATTTGTCTTGACCTAGTTTGCAAATTGGTCCTGTCTAATTTCATTTCTACCCTTAACTTTCAAAATCCTTTCAAATAGGACCCTAACTTTGTCATCATTCTCACAAATAGGTCCCTACCACCTGATAACACTACATCTTGGGGTGATAATTCTGTCAATTGGGGTTTATCTTAAGAACAAAATGCACAGATAACACATCATAAATGGAAATGGGGGCATTGCATGCATCATACATCAAGATTGCTTATAGAACAGTATTAATGGCCATTTGTACGAGTACTTGTCAAAATAGGTCTCAAATAAGTGATCGGACAACACGGATGGATTCAAAACGACGAATGGAGTCCAATAGACTCGAAATCAGCTAAATCTGACATCCGAAGCTCCCATTATTGGCCCAAGAAGTTCTGACCGTTGATCTAATGATCAACGACCATGGGGTCGCCACGTGTCAGCCATGCCTCGCCCGCAATCGCCTTCAACGCGTAGCATCATTTTAAGCCGTCCGATTGTGCATCGGACGACTAAGAACATGCATCCACGCGCCTCTCAGCCGCAGCAGCAGCCCCCGACCATTGGATCTTCATCCAACGGCCATCCATGCAGTGACCATGCCTCGTCTTCGCGACAAAGCAACAGGCGTAGCGCAGTGGTCCGCACCTCACCCCTGCACAGTGAGACGCGGGTTCGAGGCACCAATCACAACACAAATTCGAGCGAGAACGCGTGCGCGTGATTTCAACCGCTGATGTGTGATCGAATGGCAGGCAGCTAGCGATGCGGAGCAATCGCATACGTCCATAGCTGATGCCTGCGATGACGCAGGGGGCATGGGCGTGATCCAGGCGTGCACCCCATGAGTGATGTCAACCGTCCGATCCACAATCGGACGGCTCTCAAACCGCGCACACGGATTGTGCGCAAGGAAGCACGTGCACGTGCTGGTGACCAGTGGGCAGGAGGCTACATCGACAGATTTAGTATGGGTTTAGCGACGTCCCGGACGTCGCTAAAGCCCATACTTGACTTAGAAAACCCTTTTTCCTATATAAACCCCATCTAACCACCCATTCAAGGTATTCACTCCACTTACAAGTGTTCGACTTCCCTCCTAGCTACCTTTAAGCCCTTTTGTAATCACCAGAGACGATGAGCTGCCGACGGAACCCCCCTCCACCACCGTGGCTGCCTCGCCATCCCCTCTCTCTCTCTCTCTCCTTCTTTTAACCTTTACTTATGTTCAAGCATTTATCTAGTGTTGTAATTATGAACTAAAGTTGCATGTTAAATGAAGTTGTTTTCTATTCACTTGCTTGCTCTATTTTATGTTCAAGTTGCATGTTGCAAATGAAACAATTCTAACCCTATCTCTCTCTCTTCTCTCTCTCTCTCACTCAATTTTTACCCAGGACTTTTCGCAAGCAAAAACCCGTTATTTTCGTGACATTAACTGACAAGAGAAATCCGATTTTCACACCTCCTTGAGATCGACACTCGGACTCACGTCCGTTTCTTTATTTTAAAATCGACGTTGCGAACACAAGCTATAACGACTCTTCCACAAACACGCGTCACGCACATGTCAGTTTTAGGTGCCGTTGCCAGGGAGGCAACAGATTTATTTTGTCACTTCCATTTAACATCCATGCTCACATCGTCTAACGCCTTGTCTCCTTCTACTTGATGGTTGTAGGAATTCGACGCTTGGACGGCGAAGCAGCGCAACTCATGATGGTAACGAGGGAGTAAGCGCAATAAGGATTGGTCATGAGTATTTCTTCACTCATGGTTGTTTGCTTGCTTAAAAATCTGAAAAACATTTGTAAAATCGAAGAAAAATTGGCGTGGTGCATGATTGCCTGACCCACATCCTTAACACATCACCCAACAAAAAAAAATACACTCTAACATTCAAAATAAATCCTTAGAGCATTCTTCTTTCATTTTTTTTAGTGGTGTTTGCGAAGCCACCTTGAATTGACTTGAGCCGCACCACTCAACCCTAAAAATGACTCATCTATTAGAAGCTGCATGATCATTAGGATGAGTACATTAGGATTTTAGAGACTCTACACAACAAAAGGAAATCTACTTTTACCGAATTGTGTGCAAAACTTGACATGCCCACTGAAACTTGTCTGAAAATATTAAGACACGTCAATCCTAAATGACACTAAAGTAAGGATAAAACATTAAAAGACACCACATCTAAAAAAATCCTTGCTTGAAAACCTTGTTTTGATAGGAGCACACACAGTGAAAGTGGAAAACTAAGAGGCACTACCGCAATCAACACCTCATCACATAACCCTAGCACAAGCACTATCCTAGCCCTTTTAAAAACTGAATAGACGTGCCCTAGGGAGGACTGGGTTAAGTCTCGAGAGGCGAGGTTTTGTTCGCTGGGCACTTGGCTTTCATTCCCTTAATAGAATCTGGTGACTAGGCTGCAGGGTAGTATCAAACAACCGTGGTTGTGGGGTCTATGGAACTGGCAGCGCAAGCCAAAGGAAGAACCTTCCCTGCAATTCCCTTGTAATCAACCTGGCCAGATTAGCTTTAGGAAGGGGAGTCCAGTGCTTACGGACTTAATAACTTTTTTGGAGATTTCTAGGTCCCCTAAGGAATACACCATAAGGACTAGGCTTATTTGCTTGGTTGAACACACAACTCTCTCTCACCTGTTCTTTCTGCATCCCTCCATTTCTTCCAACCCATGGATTTCAATGCCTATCCATCTTACCCAAATTACCCCGAACATGATTTGTATGCTAAACCAAGTAGACCATATCCACAGCCTACTTGGGCTAACCAACCACCAAGTTGGGGGTACGACCTAGCATATCCCTCTTGGTCCAACTGTTCCAATTATGACCAAACCGCACCAACCTCTTATTGGGATACACCCAACATATCCACTCAAGGGTATGATTCAAATCGTCAGGCTCCATATCTTGATTCTCCTTACGACACCTCATCATTTAGGTCTCACCCGCTTTCTAACCACTTTGATAGGACCTACACTCTAGGAGGACACCAAGAACTCTACCCTTCTTAGGACAATAACCAAGAAAGGTCATCTGAATGTAACAACCTTTCCCACTTGAGGAAGGAATTCTAGACAAATGGAAATCAGAGAATGATCAGAAGTCTAGGCAAGCCCAGGATCATCAACCTTTGATTTGGTCCCCTGACGAAGAATCTGACTGGGAGGAGGACTTAGAACCTCAACTATTCTGGAGTAGGACCAAATAAAGAATAGTTCCTCTTGAAGAACTAGACCCTGAACATGATAGAATAGAGGACCCATCGAAGAACCTAAACCCCAGTATGGATTCTAATCCACAACCTCAACCACACTCTCTTAACCTGGATTTCAAGGAGGAAATCCAAAGGACACCAAATGACACCCTGTCAATTTTTGATAACCTCCAGTTAGAGTTACACAGACAGAATCAAGAATTGGTTAAAGGGCAACTGGCCATGTTGGATATGTTCCAACAATTGGGGGAAGAAGGCCAAAGAAAGCTAGTGCACACAATGCCATTCATGGAATTCATAAAGCAAGGGCCTACCATGATCAATTGGACTACACCCAGTCACCCTAATTTGGTTCACCCCCCAGGAGTTGGACAACTCAATGGATGAGGTCATTGAGGATTCCTTGGAACACAATTTGGGGAGCATTGAGGACAAACATCTGGAGGAAACTGAGAATGTGAGGGGAGATGTCTTGGAATCCGAATCTAATCGGCCCGAGAGAAGTGATCCAATGGGAACAACAACCAACATAGGAGGTGGGGAATGGAGTTACAATTTCAAAGAAATCGATTATGAATCGGTTGGGATCCCCATCATAAATTTGGAGGAGGGCTGAGAGAAAGAATATGATCTAGAGGATGAAATTGCCCTACCTCTAATGCAACCTCAAACAATGAATCTGATACAAAGGAGGTTGAAGAAAGTATTCTTGAGGTCAAGGGCTTGGAGGGAATGAGCAATGAAACCGTAGTTGCGAAATAGATGGATTCGTCTTTGGAGAGAGACCTCATGCTTGATTGTAGGGCTCATTATGAAACTCTTGATTTTGCTACCTGCCCTACCAGAATAAAGATCCCGCAACTCGAACGCACTGGAATTGATACACTTTTGACGGATTACAATTTTTTGGGGATACAAGCTGAGTATAAAACCTACATCTTTAGTGTCTGGCATGTCATATTCGGGGTGCGCTCGTCCACATCAACTTCTTTGCATGCCTGCAGACTAAGAGAGGATCTGACACGGGCATGCATGATACATCTGCTGCAGAACTCCCGTCCCTTAGGAATGGGACTCCACCACAACCTTGTTCGCATTTGTGGACTTCTGATTTTGGGTCTAGTTGACTTTGTACATGCCTCCTTGGCCCAAACCATTCCTGTTTTTGCACTATGCCTAGCCGAAGGCATTAAACTCAACACTTCCTGGGAGGCAACCCAGAAGATTCAGACTGATCAGGTATTCTATGTCACTCAGGTAATATCTTCTCGAAGCCCTGTTGCATCCATGTATGTGTCAACGAGGACATTGTCCAACTTAAGCATGGGGGGCGGTAACTTGCATGATCCTGAGCTCATTTAATCAGTCTAAATGGAATAAAATTAAAAAAAAGAAAAGAATTTAGGAAGAAACTTAGGCAATAGAAATTTGTCAATAGTGGGAAATAATATGGAAAGAACTTGAACACTTAGACCTTTCAGGCCTTCAGGCTTAATCAGCCCTGGTGTCCATTAAAATATGGATTTAGCTTCAAATCCTTACAACCTTAAGCTACTCTAATCAACTAACTAAATAAGGTGATAAGTATACGACTTATCAACTCACCCTCTAACTTAGAAAGACTTTAAGCCTAATCATCTGCACACATTTTTGCACAGACTCACTCCTAGGAGATTTTGACAGAAATTGGGTAGCTAATGAACTCTCTAGGGTGGTATGGCTGGCAAGTTGTCGTAGGTAACAGCCCATTGGCAGGTTATTCAGAGCCTAGTCACGGGACCACTTCTTCTTCATTGCCTCTAGGTAAATTTGAGATCAGGGAAGCCACCTACCAATTAAAGAAAAAGGGAGAAAAAAGAAAACAAAATAAACCACACTTCACCGCACAAGTATGGTTGGCAAGTGATTGTGGGTAACAACCCATTGGTCTGTTGTCCAGAGCCCAGCTCAGTAATTACACAAAAAGAACCAAAACACTTAAGGAAGAAGTGGGGAAGTAGTACAAGCCAGGGAGATATACACTGGAAAAATCCTTGTGTTGACCCCAATTAAAACAAACGTAGGGAGAAAGCTACCGATCGAACAAATACACCTTCAGGCAAAACACTTCCTCTTCCGGTCACCTATGGGCGTAGAAACCCGGAGTCTGTCTAAATTACTGTTGAGTGAGTCTATCACGATCTCCACACCAAGATTCTTAGCACTTAGAGTTTTGTTCGAGTTTTGAGTGGGTTGGGTAGCTATGAAAAGTTACCAACCCACTCTTAATTTCAAAAAACCTAAAAAATAAGAAAATATATATATATATATTTACATACATTAAAGTAAGGATTCCGGCGATTTGTATTTTCGCAGACACCCGGGCGTTGCTTAGTCTTTGTAGATTAAGATCTTAGTATATTTCCTCCTATTGACAAGTGACGAAGTGTTCAAGTAATTACTTCTTAAATTCTGACTAGAAATAAAAGCTAGAATAAAGCTTGCTAGGGACTAGCAAGGAGTAAGCATGGGGGTATGATAACACAGCATCTTGGGATGATAATTCTGTCAATTGGGGTTTATCTTAAGAACAAAATACATAGATAACACATCATAAATGGGAATGGGAGCATTGCATGCATATACATCAAGATTGCTTATAGAACAGTATTAATGGCCATTTGTATGAGTACTTGTCAAAACAGGCCTCAGATGAGCGATCGGACCACATAGATGGATTCAGAACGACGAACGGAGTCCAATGGACTCAAAATCAGCTAAATCTGACATCCAAAGATCCCATTATTGGCCAAAGAAATTTTGACCGTTGATGTGATGATCAATGGCCATGGGGCCGCCACGTGTCAACCAAGCCGTGACCGTAATCGCCTTCTAAGCGAAGCGTCGTTTTAAGCAGTCTGATCGCGCATCGGACGGCTGAGAACCACACATCCGCGTGCCTCTTAGCTGTAGCAGCAGCAGCCCCAGGCTGTTGGATCTTCATCCAATGGCCATCCGCGCAGCGACCGCACCTCGTCCTCGCGACAAGGTAGCAGGCGTAGCACAGTGGTCCGCGCCTCACCCCCGCATAGTGAGATGCAGGTTTGAGGTGCTGATCGTAGTGCAAATTCGTGCTAGAATGGGCGCACATGATTTCAGCTGCTGATGTGTGATCGAACGGCAGGTAGTGAGCGACGGCGCAATCGCGCATGTCCATAGTCGACGACCGTGATGACATGGGGGCGTGGGTGCGATCCAGGCGCGTGCCCCACGAGTGACGTGAACTGCCCGATCCGCGATCGGACAGCTCCCAAGCCGCGCACACGGATTGTGCGCGAGGAAGCATGCACACGCATTGGCGACCGATGGGCAGGAGGCTACATCGACGAATTTAGTATTGGTTTAGCGACGTCCCGGTCGTCGCTAAAGCCAATACTTGAATTAGAAAACCATTTTGCCTATATAAACCCCATCCAACCACCCATTCAAGGCATTCACTCCACTTGCAAGTGTTCTCCCTCTTAGCTACCTTTAAACCCTTCTGTAATCACCGGAGACGACGAGCTGCCGACGGAGCCCCCCTCCACCACCGTGGCTGCCTCGCCGTCCCCTTTCTCTCTCTCTCTCTTTCCTTCTTTTAAGCTTTACTTTACATATGTTCAAGCATTTATCTAGTGTTGTAATTATGAACTAAAGTTGCATGTTAAATGAAGCTATTTTCTATTCACTTGCTTGCTCTATTTTATGTTCAAGTTGCATGTTGCGAATGAAACAACTCTAACCCAAATCTCCCTCTCTTCTCTCTCTCTCTCTCACTCACTTTTCACCCGTGACTTTTTGCAAGCAAAAACCCATTATTTTTGTGACATTAAGTGATAAGAGAAATATGATTTTCACGCCTCCCTGAGATCGACACTTGGACTCACATCCTTTTCTTTATTTTAAAACTGACGTTGCGAGCACAAGCTATAATGACTCTTCTAAAAACACACGTCACGTGCACGTCATCGCCATTAATCCTATCCCTACTCGCTCCGACAACCTTAAAATGGAGAGAACTCCCTGATTTCATGACGAATCCCTTTCAAAATTGAATGGGAAGTTTGTCAAGAAATTCCCTTCCTTTTGAAACCAATCTCAAGCCCTAAAACGTACCCAATCTCTCATGCAAACACATGAGAGATTTGGGTATCAAGGAACTCCCAATTTGGTTGAGGCCTTCCAAGCTTGGAAAGCTTGTTTCCCAAGCTCAAACTGCCTCTAAATCCTCATATAAAAGAGCCCAGATCCTCTCGAACTCCCTATGCTCGAAATCAGCTGAGATTCCCCATAATTCCTCTCTCTCTTCCATGGCCAAAGGCTCCTCAATGTCCGATGACCTCTTCTGCTTCTCCTCATCGTTCGTCCACAAAACTAGCGGTAGATCTATCTTCCTCAACTCCTTTCACGTCTCACCGTACCAGCAGACACCTCCTCTTCTGTCATCCTCACCGTTTCTCCCCCACCGGAGCAACCTTCGTCTCCAACGTCGGCTGCACCTCAATCGACGCTATCTCTGCCCCATTTCATCCACTACCAGCCTAGCTAAGTCCCCTATTCCCTTTATTTTCGCATCCACCCCCACCTTGTTTCGGCCATCGACGACCCTCTACGACTTCATCTTCTCCATCTCCGGCAACTCCTTCGGCGAACCCATCTCACCACCACAGACAACCAAACTCCTCGCCGACTACCTTAAAACCTCCGCCTCACCTCTCCACTCATTTCCCCTCTCCTTATTCACTACTTCACTCATTCACGCACACCCCTGAACACACCCACTTTCACACACACACTCTGACCTCGACACACAAGCACAGACCACGAGACACCACACAAAACCCCCCATCGCACTCGCCATAGTCCAGCAGTCCTCCCTGTGCATTCTGACAGGGCTGAGAGGCCATTTTTCTATTTTTAGGTGTTGAGCTCCTTTTTGAAATTAACAGCGAGTTCGAGCTTGCTTGAGAGCTACTCTAGGACGTCTTAACACAAGAAGTCATCTCCAGGTGACGTGGAAAGCCTCCAGGACTTCGTCCGGGTTGACAATTGGAGGAGTCTACCTCCTCATTGCACGATTTCGATGAAGGAGCTACTACTGTAGATGCATGGAAAAGAAGGTGGAACAATAGTCCCACATCGTGGAACACGGGAGTAGGAGACTGAATAAATTGAAAAAGCGTTAGAGGCTATTCTCCTCATAACACGGGGTAAGGTCCCTCCCACCCATGCACACCTACACCTCGTCCGCGACTCTGTCCCCTGTGGATCTGGTCGACCCGTTTACCCACCTAGACTGACCTTCACTCCTTACTCACTATAGCACACCGGTGAGCCTGGACCTGGGTGCATATGATCCGATAACCCGATTACTCATGGCTCTGGGAGAGCAAATCCTAAAGAGAGAATGAGAGGATAGCTGCGTGGGTTGGGGAGGGTTTTACTCCAATGAGACTCTGACACTTAACCGAATTTAGAAGAAGAAAAGAAGGAGCAACAGCGAAAGAAAGAAAAGGAAGTAGAAGAAAGGAAGGAACAGAGAATGAAGAAGAAATCCAAGCACTATAGAATCAAACGTTTAAGACGTCTGATCCTACCATCAGAAGACACATTTGAGCATTATTTCATATATTGATATGTGAGTTCCTCAACTATTATTGTAAGGAGTATATGGTGGTTTAAACCACCATTTTACTCCATTATTTTTGCAAATTGATACTTGATCCTATTACTACATTATTTTGAAATAATTCTTGATTTCAATTCTATAACTTTATTGTCTTATATTGCAATTGAGTTTTGAAATCCATATTGCTCCCTGTGTTCGACCTCGGAACTTTTTCGAGTAATAAAATCTATTTATTTTCAAAGTGATTTCAACTATATTACAACGCTTTATTTTAAAACTTGATTTCGCCGTGTTAACATTTTGATGCCATTGCCAGGGAGGATCGGGTAATTTAGAACTCTTGATTGCAATTCCTGGTTTGGTACTAACTTGCTTTGTCTATTTGTTGTTGTTTTAGGGGGGATTCATTGAAGAAAGTTTAGCCACACATCAAACATGCCAGGGGCAAGTAAGCTCTATCTCTTCTCTCTTAATCTTTTATTTCTGAAAAGGTTAAAAGGAAAAAAATCAATTAGGGCTACTTACATTTTATTCTTAGATTAATCATCAAGTTGCCTGATTTGATACATTCTATTTAGAAAACAACAAACCATGATTTGTGCACCCACTTTAAGTTTAAGGTATCTAGGGCTACCACATTCTTATTTGAGCCCTTGGTATCACATTTAGACAAATTAAATTGGACCAAATCAGAGCCAATTAAGGATTCCAGTTTAGGGTTTTAGAGACACACTTGCTTAATCAAGAATTGATCTTCCTAAACAAAGTGAGCCTAAGCCTTGATTGAACTGAAAGAGGGACCTAAACTTCT
The DNA here is from genome assembly GCA_037157565.1 of Thalassia testudinum. Lineage (NCBI taxonomy): Eukaryota > Viridiplantae > Streptophyta > Magnoliopsida > Alismatales > Hydrocharitaceae > Thalassia > Thalassia testudinum. Next base: position 37,243,113 of record JAZHRO010000025.1, read on the forward strand.
TAAGAAGACAAATAGGTGAAGTTGACCCACATTTTTGGGTCAACCAATCTTTAAATTAGGTCACTCTTGCACTCAACACATCTTAAAGTTCAAGTGAAATCCTAAGCACCCTTGCTCTCAATTAAAGCTAGCAGACTTAAGAGGTCAAGTCCCCATTCTGGTCTACTTGGACCATCAGTGACAAGAAAGGTCGGGTGGGGGAAACCCTGTAACCCACCGGGACGCTCTACCATGTAGGAGTCTTCGCAAGGCTCTCCCTCTCTGGCTGCCCAGGTAATTCTCAAGTGGATGGCTTTCTGACTAAGGGGTATCATCCGCCCCGAACCTCTATAGTCATCCAAAATTTTTGGTTGTCTTGATTGGGTCCATTACATTCTACCTCTCATGTACTCCATCGGTACATGTTTGGTTGGAGGTCCTTAAGACCACCCTTGAGGCCCCCATTAGTTATTCACTCCCGTTGAGGCCAAGCCTCGACTTTCGGGTTTGTGCAGCAACCCCATCACATAAACTTTTTCTGATTCATCTGAGCCTAACTCTCCTTCCATCATCATGGAACAGCCAGCAAAAGAAAATAACCTCGAGAATCAGCTTCAGTGCCTTAATAATCTATTCCAAGCCTTTCTGAATCCACCACGGTGTCCTATGATGCAAGATCATTACAATCCTGCCGAGGTGGCGATCGAACCTCGAGTCCAAATCCCAGCTGGAGGTCCTAATACTGAACTCAAGCCCAACATGATTCTTGTTATTTCGAAATTTCATGGGCTCAATTATGAGGATCCTTTCCAGCACATTAAACAGCTCAAGCATCTGGCCCAGACCTTCGAGTCAAATGTTCAGAATCAGGATATTCTTCTCATGAAAATGTTCTCCTTCTCTCTCATAGACAAAGCAGCTCACTGGTATCAGACTCAAACACATCCAATCAACACATGGGTTGAACTACAATCCGAGTTTTTGAAAAAGTTCTTCCAAGTTGGTAGGATGAATGCTTCACGACACCAGATCACGCACTTCACACAATGGCCTGGAGAGCCACTTCATGAAGCATGGGATCGTTTCCTAGATCTCATGCAAAAGTGCCCCATCACGGAGTTCCTAAATGGGAACAAGTCCAGTCTTTTTACCAGGGACTCCGTGAAGATATTCAATTATTCGTCAATGCAACTTGCGGAGGAAATATCATGGGTCAACACGAAGACACTGTGTTGGAGATTCTTGAGAATATGTGTGAGAACTCCATTAATAATGACTCCATGGGCATATTCGACCGGACGAATGCACGTGCATTGACGAATCCAAGGGGAGCACATGAGATGTAGGGCCTGTCCTCTTCTATCGATTTGGAACATATGGCCAGTCATTTGGACAAGGTCTTTATTATTAAGAAGAAGGTGGATGAGGTAACTCGACATCTGCAGTGAGCCACCTCTGCGCAAAACCCGTTTGCACAACCGTCATCTAGGAGGGAAGCTGTGAATAACATCAACCACTGATCTTCTCAGGGATTGGACCCATATCCACCCCCGTCTGACTCTAGGTCCGGAGGAAACTCTGGACCTGCCTATTCTAGTTGGGGGAACGCTGAACCTCGTATTCTGACTTTTCTGAGGTTCCTCAGACCTGTGAGGACCTCAACGCCATCCAGAACGACCCATTCTCTAATACCTATAACCCTTGATGGCGAAATCATCCTAATTTCACACGGGTGGGAAATAATCAGAATTAGAGACCACCATATCAACCCCATCCACAAGCGTCTCGTCCATATCAGCCGCCTCAACCTCAGCCTAACCCCGCCTATCAATCTGGGCCAACTCAAGGAGATCAAATAACTCTTATCCTTTAAACTCTGGCTGGCATTCAAAAGATGAATGCAGCTATGCAAAAACAACACAAAGATGAGATCACAGAGGTTCGCAATCAACTCGCCCAGATGGCAAATTCTTGGCAACCTGGTACACTCCCTTCTCAACCTCTACCTAATCCCAATAACATGCCGAATTGGAGGTGTGTTATAAACCCAAATCAAGGCCAAGCTCACATGGTTTATCAGGCCCCTTCTACTCCATCACACGATGGGATGGAGGCTTCGACATCATACTCAGGATTTCAGCATTAGCCACCTATTTTACCAACACCAAACTAGAATTAGGCAGGACTGAATTTAATTATGACCCGTAGTGGCAAAGTAACACAGGACCCACCTTACCCAAGCCACTTTCAGCCTCATAGTGCTGACCCAAACCCAAGGATAGTCATCTAGGATACCCCTGTCCTAGATCAAGAACCTGGAGCTATTCCAAAGGAACCATCTAAGGTTCCATTTCCCGAGGCCTTGACCAAGGGAAAGAGGACAACCAAACCCGTGCCTCCTGAAGAGGACCTGGCTAAGCTCTTTGAACTGGTCCATATAAACATCCCCTTGATGGATTCAATTCGCCATGTACTGGCTTACGCAGGATTTCAGAAAGACGTGTGCACACCTAAGCGTAAGCTGCGAACAAAAGGTGGGAGCCCAATTGTATTGTTGGAACAGGCCAACTCCATCATTTTGAGTAGGCTCCCACCTAAGGCAAAAGACCCGGGTACTCCCCTGATTTCCTGTACAATTGGTGACATCCAATTTGATAGAGCATTATTGGATCTAGGAGCCTCCATAAACCTAATACCTACATCTCTACTTGACCATCTTGAGGAATATGAGCTCAAACCAATAGAGGTGACATTACAGTTGGCAGATCGATCTATTAAGACACTTAAAGGAGTTCTTGAGGATGTCATTGTTAGGGTTTGGGATTTCTATTTCCCGATGGATTTTATAGTCTTGGATATGGATGCTCCAGAGAATCCGAAAAACACATCGATCATACTAGGGAGACCCTTTCTGGCCACTGCTAGGGCCAACATTAATTGTGAGGAGGGCCACATTGAACTAAAATTTGGGAACCAGACACTAAAGAGTGACATCTTTAAGGCTCAACAAGGGATTAATTGCGGGGTTATAGAACAAATATGTGATATCGAGGTTGTGGTTGACGACCGGTACATCAAGGGAAACCTGACTACTTCTGATCAACCACAAGAGGATCAAAACCTGCAATTAGAGGAATCCAAACTCAACTTAGATACACCCATAGCTCCTTCCCTTGCTCTCGACACCCACCCGGAACCACCCGCTACTGCTGAAAACCTAGTTTTAGAATTAAAGCCTCTTCTCGATCTCTCAAGTACATCTTTCTAGGTTCCAATCAGATGTTTCCTATGACTTTTGTTCTCCAGCAACATTGAAGAGCCATTGGATGGACTCTCAATGATCTGTTGGAAGCGTATCATGCATTTTTGATGGGGAAACGTCATAGTATAGTGCGTAATACGATCTAACGAAGATATTTAAAAGATAATGAGACTTGAGTTCCAGTCGTTCGTCCTGGGAGGCATTTGTTTTACTTTTGAATTCGATCTTTTATCGCTCTACTTTGTTTAAAATCGCATGCCGATTTCCAGTCTTCTGATTAAGATTTCACCACTTCTATTATGAACCTTAATTACGTGCGCATGTGTTAAATAGATCGAAAAGGTGAAAGTGTGAGTTTCCATGTGCACGATTCTAGTGAGGTGGTGACTGTTTACAGAAAATGTGTCTATTGTTGGATTTGCTATATTTTCCAAAAATGACATGCATGTTGCGAAATAGATAAACAAGTGAAATAGGCAACTTGAATCACGTAGAAACGATGGCAATCAATAAGCCCATGCTGATTTCAACATAGATACATATATATATATAGAAAATATATTTTTCATTCATTCATTTGGGGAGTGTTTGTACATGAATGCTTAAAAATGTAAATCTAGCTATCAGAAAATGATCGCATATGATGAGAACCTCATCATGAACCCTAACTAGCACAATCTAACCTAGATATGCAAGAAAAAGCTCCTACATTACTCAAAGAAAGGCTTAACTCAGAGAATTCTGAGTTCAAAAAGAAAATAAGTCATAAGGGGTAAAAATGCAATTTCACCAACACAATTTGCAAATAGGGTAATTAAGGGTCCAAACACAGGTCAAACTAACCTAATAAGAAGGAAAGTGGGATGATCTGACCTAACAAGGGCTACAGCAACTCCAAGGAATTAAATGACATTCTGTAACCCTAAAACAAACCCACTTCAATTCACGAGGTTCGAGGTAGGGTAAAAATCAACTAAACCCTCTAAAATTCATAGAAAAATAATCTCTAGGGTTTAGAACCTTCAATTTGGCCTTAGAAACCCATTTTGACCTACATTGAGAACCATGCCCAATTAATGATTTACTTTGGGTTTTTACGTAAATTGGCTGATCAAACATGGTATGACATAGAAAAAAAATTCACCATTAAAATTCTTAGGTTCAACATAGTCATGCATAAAAACTTGAGCCTAAGAAGAGACCTCCTTGACTGACTTTGCAATTTGGTCCTCATCATTTACTTTTTGACCCTTAACTTTCGAAACCATTGCATTTTGGGCCCCAATTTCCTCGTCGTTCTTTGCATTTTGGTCCCTCCGGCAAGTCTCTGCGCAGCACCATGCTCCGGTGACTTTGCGCGGAGCATGGCGCCGCGCAGGGTGATGGGGACGTCCTGCAAAGTGAACGTGGAGTTCCCTGCGACGTCTGCTGTCGTAGGGACTCAGCCATGTTGCCTGATGAACCCCACACCTTTCGTGCGAATGCACGGAAGGTATGGGTCTCGTCTCTGACCATACTCCGGCGAGGGGCGCACGTCGCCAACCTGCATCCGCCTCTCCGCCACTGCCTTTATAAGAACCAACATCGCCAGCCGGTTCTCGTAGTCTGGTCTCCGTGGAGAAACCCTCAACCCTTCCTCTCTCCCCACTCAGACAGGAAACCCACAAGCTCCGATGGCCCCTCCTCCTCCTTCTCATTGCTCTGCTGCAATACCAGCAGCAAAGCCAGCTTCGCCTAATCTTCCGGCGTCGCGCTGTACCAAGCGCGCGCCTCCCTTTCCACTTCCTCGCCGCCGCTCTCTCCCTCTAAGTACTTCTCCAGCGACAGTCGGTACGACTGCCCGCCGCTCCGGCCCCCTTCGTCCCTATAGGTAGGTTGCAGTTACTCCCCTTCTTCCCCTCTTTCTTTTCCAAAATCTATTTTGCTTGATTGCCCCACGACCACGCCTGATCACCCTCACCTTCCCCGCCTCCGGCCACTCTTCGATGAGTCGCCCCCATCATCCCACAAACCCATACGACTCGCCAACTGTCCCAAAAGCTCCGCCTCATCATACTAAACACCCTCCGGCCCTCCACTGCCACTCTACACCTCCACAATTCACCCCCGATCAAACCCACTTTTCCGGCCACAGGACGACCTAGGCACGCACGCCTAGGCCATCCCGCGGCCTGCTGCACCTCGCACCACCTTTGCCGTGCCATGGCGAAGGTTCCCCTGTGGTCTGATTAGGCCAAGAGGCCCTTTTTGTGCTGGACAGATCTGCTGCCCCGGCCGCCATTGGCGACGACTCAAGGAGCTTCCAAGCGAGCTCCAGGCTTCTGAGCGTCAAGTCTCCAGCTGACGCGAATTGGGGAGACTAGGGTGAAGGCAGGTAGCTGGCACGCGAAGGGAAACAAGGATGCAGTTGCCGAAGTGAGGTCGCGGTCTTCCTGCGGGCGCACGCGAGAAGTAGAAGTTTAGTCCCACATCGTAAGTTCTCGAAGCACCGCACCCATTTAAATTGATTTTGTGTTTTTACCTTATCGCCTCCGATACAGCTGGGGTGAGGTCCCATGCCCCATTACACGCCCCGTCTGCGGTTTCACCACGCGGACCCGACGGATCCGACCCGACACTACCCACGCACACCTCGCGCACCAAATCATGCAGGTGCGCCTGGTCTCGGTACGCAACTCGACCCGTTAACCCGCGACTCTGGGAGAGCTTCCTGTGAGCGGTTTGTAGAGAGAGAGATACGTGCGGGTAGAGGGAGGGGATAGGTTTTGCTTCCCCCTTGAGTGCAGGATAGGTGCGCTGAAGGAGAAGGGCTCAGCACTTAGCCACAGGAAGGAGAAGAGAAGAAGCAGAAGAAGAAGAAGGCTCGCCAAAGAAGAAGAAGCAGCGAAGGAAGGAAAAGAGGAGAATCACTGTAGCAGACCGCAGTTTAAGTCGTCTGATGGCTGTATCAGACGACGGATGAACCTTCAATGGAGATAAAGCAGAGAAGAAGAAGAAGAAGAAGGCTCCGCAGCTGAAGAAAAGAGAAGAAGGAAGAAAGAGAAGACTTTGCAGCTGAAGAGTAGAAGACAGAGACTAGAAAAAGAAGAAGAACTGAAGAAGAAAAGAAATAGAAGACAAGCAGAAGAAGAAGAGGAATTGGAGGCAAACAGAGCCAAGGAAGAAGACCCGTAGAGAGAGAGATACTGCAGCTGAAGAAAAGAGAAAGAAGAAAAGAAGAAAGAAGAGGGAAGAAGACAAGCACAAAGAGAAGAAGAGAAGAAGAAGCCAAAAACAGAAATCTTTCTCTCTCTTATTTTTGTAATAAAGAAACTTTGTACTTCTAGAATTCCAGTAGCTCCCTGAGTTCGACCTCGGGAAACTATTTCTGAGTAAATTTCTATGGTAATGACAACCGTAGTTGTCTTATTTTATACTATAACGACTGTACTATAATAAACATAAAAACGCAAAGCAGCACCGCGGTTGACCCATCACCATTATTTTGGCGCCGTTGCCACCTATTCTAGAAGCTTTGAACTCTTTATTTAAGAATTACTAATCTTTTCCCTCTTGTGTGCAGGTAAAGAAAAAGAATTAGAAGAGCAGCTGCACAACGAACACTCCAAGGAACAGGTAATCTTCATTAGCCCTCTCTTAAACTCCCCTAAAATCTGAAAAGGAACAAAAAGAAGAATCAATTTAGGGCTACCTATGTTATACTTGGTAATTCATCAAAGTTGCCTAATTTTTCATTTCAACACATTTTTAACTGTTCATCCAACTAAAGTAACTAGGGCTAAAACCCTCTTGATTGAGCCATAGATACTAAATTTTGAGGCAACTAAAGTGGACCAACTAGAGCCAACTCAAGGATTAAAGAGCTAGGGTTTTTTGAGACACACCTTCTCTTAACAAAGAAAATATCTTCCCAAAAAGAGGTGTGCCTAAACCTTGTTTGAAAAGATCTATAAGGAACCCTAAGCAAATCAAGCTCTTAAATCCAATTGAACCTTAAAAGAAAGGACCCAAAAGCTTTAAAAGGAACAAGAGGTGAAGTTGACCCCTTGGGTCAACCAACCTTAAAATTAGGTCACTTTTTCACTCAAAATACCTAAGAGTTCAAGTAGAACCTTAAGCACCTTGATCTTAAAGTAAAAGAGGTAGACTTAAGAGGTCAAGGTCCCCATTCTGGTCTACCTGGAACCGCAGTGACAAGAGAGGTCAGGTGGGGGAAACCCTGTAACCCGTGGGGATGCTCTACCGTGTAGGGGTCTTCGCGGGACTCACCCTCTCTGGCTGCCCAGGTAATTCTCAGGTGGACGATCTTTTTGATCAAGGGGTCCATCTGCCCCGCACCTCTATTGTCACCCAACAATTTTTGGGTGTCTCTATTGGGTCCAGCACCTTCTAATCTCATCATCACATCCTTCGGTGCATGTACGGTAGGAGGTCCTTAAGACCACCCTTAAGACCTCCTTTAGAAATTCACTCCCGTCAAGGCCAAGCCTCGACACCCGTGTTTGTGCAGCAACCCCACCACATTATTCTCTCATCAGATTCAGAACCAAGCTCTTCTTCCCCCATCATGGCTCAGCCAGTTGAGGAAGAAATCAATCTGGAGCACCAGCTCCAGCTACTCAATGACCTCTTCCAAAACTTTGTGCGCCCACCGCAGCGGCTTATGATGCGGGACCATTATAATCCTGTTGTGGTGGCTATTGAGCCTCGAGTCAGAATCCCGACTGGAGGACCTGATTCCGAATTAAAGCCCAATATGATTCATGCTATACCTAAATTCCATGGGCTTAATTCTAAAGATCCCTTCCAACACATCAAACAGCTGAAGCATCTGGCCCAAACATTTGGGTCAGATGCACAAAATCGAGACGTTCTCCTCATGAAGATGTTCTCCTTCTATCTTATGGACAAGGCCGCTCATTGGTATCAAACTCAGACCCGTCCGATCAACACTTGGGAAGAACTTCAGTCTGAATTTTTGAAGTTCTTTCCTGTTTGTCGGACCATTGCCTTGCGCCATTAGATTACTCACTTCACTCAGCAAACAGGGGAACCTCTCCATGAGGCATGGGATCACTTTTAGGATCTCATGAGAAAGTGCCCCCATCACGGAGTTCCTAAATGGGAACAAGTCTAATCTTTTTACCAGGGACTCCGTGAAGACATCCGTCTTTTCATCAATGCAACCTGCAGAGGGAATATCATGGGTCAACATGAGGACACCGTGTGGGAGATTCTCGAAAACATGTGCGAGAACTCCATCAACAATGACTCCATGGGATTATTCGATAGGACGAATACCCGCGCATTAACGAACCTTGGGGGAGCACATGAGACGCAGGGCCTGTCCACATCAGTCGACCTGGAACTAATGGCCAATCGATTGGACAAGGTCTCAATCATTGAAAAAAAGGTGGATGAGCTGACTCAGCACTTGCAGCGAGCCACCTATGCGCATAGCTCCTTTGCACAGCCTCCTTCCACATGGGAGACTGTGCAAAACATTCTCCACCGATCTTCTCCTAGGATGGATCCATATCCATCCCCATCTGATTCTCGGATCGGAGGGTCATCCGATCCTTTATATACCAGCCTGGGGAATTTCATTCCCCCTTTCTCTGATTCTCTGGAGGTTCCTCAGACCTGTGAGGACCTCAATGCCATCTAGAACGACCCGCTCTCCAACACCTACAACCCTGGATGGCGAAACCATCCCAACTTTCAGTGGGCGGAAAATGCCCAAACCCAAAGACCACCCTTTCAACCCTGCCCACAACCCCCTCGTCCTTACCAGCCGCCTCAGCCTCGGCCCAACCCTACTTATCCATTAGGGCCAAATCAAGATCAAATGTCCCTTATCCTTCAGACTCTGGCTGACATTCAAAGAATGAATGCGGCTATCCAAAAACAACACAAGGACGAACTTATAGAGGTCCGAAATCAATTAGCCCAGTTGGCAAATTCTCGCCAGCCAGGCACACTTCCTTCCCAACCTCTTCCTAACCCGAATAACATGCCAACACAGTGGTGCGTTATAAACCCAAACCCGAGCCAAGCCCACATGATTTATCAGGCCCCCTCTGTTCCTTCACCCGACGGGATGGAGGCTTCCACTTCTTTTGCAGGCTATCAGCAGCAACCCATCTTACCCAATCCCAACCAAAACCATGCAGGACTTAATTCTGGAACAACCCGTAGTGGTAAGGAAACCCAAGATCCACCATACCCAAACCACTCCAAGCCTAGTAGTGATCCCAAGCCTAGGACAGTAATCCAGGATGTTCCTATCCTCGTCCCAGATCAAAGACCTGGACCTATCCTAGAAGAACCAACCAAGGTTCCATTTCCCGAGGCCTTGACCAAGGGAAAGAAGACTACCAAGCACGTGGCACCTGAGGAGGACCTGGTCAAGCTCTTTCAGCAGGTCCACATAAACATCCCGTTGATGGATGCAATCTGCCACTGTTTATCGTGCTCGATCGGGTTTTAAAAGATAACACGTTGTAATATAGCCGAAAAAGCGTTCAAACAAATAGAGAATTTTATTACTCAAAAATCGGAGTATCCGAGGTCGAACACAGGGAGCAATCTGAGTACTTTTAAAAACTAAAGAATACAACTTTTAAATGAGAAACAATTGATTCAAAGAGAGAGAGTTATAAAAAGAATTACTAAAAGATAACAGGATTGGACGTCTGATTTCTATATCAGACGTCCTAAATGCAACTATTCTTCTTCCTGTTTTGATTCTGTCTTGGCCTTCTCTGATTTTTGCTTTCTCTTCTCTCTTCTGCCTTCTTCTTCTTCATAGGCTCTTCTTCTTCTTTTCTTCTGATCTACAGGTCTTCTTCTTCCTTGAACTTCTTTCTCTTCTTTTCTCTTTCCTGCAAAGGCTTCTTCTTCCTTAGTCTTCTTCCTGCCTTTGCTTCTTTTCTCTTCTGTCTTCTTTTTGTCTGCAGTCCTTCTTTCTTCCTTCTCTTCTCTTCTTCGCTCAGCCTCTTCTTCCCTTCTTCTTCCTTGCAGCTAAGTTTCTTTTCTTCAATGCCCGACCTGCCTGCACAGCGAGGAAGCAAAACCTACCCTGTCCCTCTACCTGCACGTCTCTCTCTTTCTCTCTGAAATTCACTCAAGGACACTCTCACTGAGCCATGGGTAATTGGGTCGGATTTCGCACCTGGGAACAGGTGCACCGGCGTGTGGGTGATGCGTGAGGTGTGCTCAAAATGGGTTGGGTCGGAGCCCACCAGATCCGCGAGGTGAAACCGCGGACGAGGCGAGCGTGGGTAAGGTGAGGGACCTCACCCCTGTGCGTTCGGAGGCAAATAGATAGTAACACAAAAGCAATTTCAATCATACCTGCGCTTCGCATTTTGCCGATGTGGGACTATTAATCTAGCCCTGCTCTCGTGCGCACCTGCAGAAGATTCTTCTTCTATTGCCAAGGTTGCGGACATCGCTGCACTCCTTTCTAGACCCGATGTCTTCGCACTGCTCTCCCGAGTCCGCTACACCTGAAGGCTGGAGGTCCTAAAGCCTAGAGCTGCTTCGAAGCTGCTTCACCCGTCAATGGCGGCAGGGGCTGGAATACTGTCAAACACAAAACAAGCCTCTCGGCTTAATCAGACCAGCTGGGGACCTTCGCCGTGGCACGACGAAGGTGGTGCACGGTGAAGCAGGTCGTGGGATGGCCTAGGTGTGTGTGCCTAGGTCGTCCTGTGACGGGAAGTGTGGGGGTGTTCTGGTGGCTGTGGTGGAGGCGTAGAGGGCTGGTGGATGGGCGGAGGTTGTTCCTTGTGGTGAGGCGGAGCTTATGAGATGGTTGGCGAGGCGTGTAGAGGGGCAAAATGATGGGGGCGACTCGCCGGAGATCGGTCAGTGACGTGGAAGATGAGGGTGGTCCGGCAGTGTCGAGGGGAAATTAAATGAAATGTAAGGGGGAAAAAAGAGAGGGGAAGATGGAGTATGTATCTGGAGTGTTCTGGAAGGGAGGGAGGCAGCGGAGTGGATGGCGCGTAGCTGCCGTCGTCGGAGAAGAACCCTGAGGGAGGGAGCAGTGACGAGGATGAGGTCAGGGGAAGAGGCGAAGTGGACTCTGTTGTTGGTATGGCAGCAGAGCGACGAGAAGGAGGGGAGGAGGTCGCCGGAGCTTGCGGGTTCCTTGGCCGGATATGGAAGAGAGGAAAATTTGGGGGAATCTTCGCCAAGACAAGTGTGAAATTCATCGGCCGGGTTTGGGGATTCTTTTATAGGTGCTGGCCGAACTTTCTAGTGCATGGAGAGCGCGCAATCATCTCCGAAGGCTCGTCGGAGAAGGAAAGAGGGTGGATACCCAAATCCCTTGTGCGTTCGCACGAGAGATTGGGTTCACACCAGAGATCGTGATTGGCCTTAGATGGAAGGGAATTCCTCAAAGAATCTCCCTTCCATTTCTGGGAGGGGATCTCTGAGGAATCAGAGAGTATTCCCTCTCTAAACCTCGCCGGAGGTCGATTCTACCCTAACAATGGCGGCAGGACTTGATTGCAAAGGTGGTGAGGAAATTAGGGGGCTCTCTGCAATGATTTTCAAAAGATAGGGGCCAAATTATGATTTGGGTGTACTAAATTGCAAAGTAGGTCAAGATGACCTCCCCTTAGGTCCAAATTTTGGTACAAACTTAATTTGGACCTAAGGAATCCAATGGTGAAGTTGTATTTTAGTTTTGACCACGTTTGACTGGACATTTTGCGTAAAAACCCAACTTAGGTTAGTTGATGAGCTAGGACCCCAATCTAAGTCAAACTGGGTTCCAAAGGCCAAGTTAAGTGTTCTAAACCCTAGAGGATATTTTTCCATGATTCTTAGAGGGTTTACTTAATTTTTATTCTGACCGGAACCTTGTTAATTTAAGCAGGTCTATTTTAGGGTTACCAAATGTCATTTAATTCCTAAATTGCACATGAACCCATTTCTGATTGACTCAACCCACTTTTTATCTTATTTAGACCTTTTGACCTATGTTTTGCCTCTGAGAAATCCCATTTATGTACTGCAATGGTAAAATTGCAGTTTTAACCTTTATTTCTTATTTTCTTCTCAGAGCACTTATTCCTTCATTTAGGCCTTCTTTTAGGTTAGGTAGGAGCTTTTATCTTCTTTATTGGGTCAAAATGAGCTAGTTATGGCTTATGATGAGGCACTCATCATACCCCCATGCCTAGCTTTTGCTAGTCCCTTAGCAAAATTTCAAGGTTTTAACTTCTATTCTAGACCCTGAGTGTCTGTCAACAATCATGATAAGTGCTTCTCCTTTTCTTTTGTGATTAGGTAGGAATGCCGACAATAGGCTTAGAGGTACTCAAGTACCAACCAAAATCCGGACCTGACCCGCTTTAGCTTCAGTCCTCCGCAAAGGTTTCTAAGGCCCACAGGAACTATCCTAGGGTTTGTTGGACTCCGCGGTTAAAGCACCCGTGCTTGAGACATTTTTAGCCTATGTTCAGTTTTGCAGTGCGTTTTTGTAAGAGAGAGATAGAAGATTTATTTGTTTGGAGAGCTTTTCTCTCCTTTTTCTTTTTATTTCTAGCTTCGGATTAGCTTCTCAACACGGTCTGTATTGGATTCCTCGTCCCCATCATCAATCCTCAAGGGTCCCTGGCTTTCGAGATTTCGAGATAATCCTACCCATGGCAACCCCCAGAACCCTGGCTTTAGAGATTTCGAGATAATCCTGCCCATGGCATTCCGTGGCCAAATTCAGACCCTGGCGATCGACATTTCGTGATAATGCCGCCCATGGTATCTGAACCAGCAAAGTGCTTACATGCCCCCAGTAGGATATTTAAATATCCTAAGAGACAAGCACCGAGGAGACGATATGTTACGCATCTTCGAGGGGAATTTCCTGCCTCTCCGCGTTGGGAACTCGTCCAAATCAACTTGTGCTGATTGGCCGCTCCTAATCTAGGTGACTTTTGTAGAACATTAAACGCTTTTGAGTGATTTGGATGTTTATGCGCACTGAACCAGACTGTGTGTCAATTTGGGGTGCTTAGGTTACCGAATCCCACAAACCGGAGGTCAGTTAACAAGGCTGAATACTTCCTAAGCCTTAGACCTAATACTCAAGCTTCGCATTTTCCCCAACCTCTTGAGTATTATCCAGATTTTAGCAGATACGTGAATTTTTAAGCTAACGAATCTAGCCCAAGAGGCCTAAGACCAACGTTCCCGCTAATCTCTTGTTATGTCTCCTTAGCACATTTTCTTTTATTTCTTTTCTTGATCTGGTCTAGAACTTAAGTTAATTCCTTAATCTTTTACTAATGACTATTTCTTTTCATTTTCATTTTGTGCTCCTTTTTTTGGCATTTTACTCTTTTCATCCTCTCATTTGTATGACCCTGAATTGTTCCTCCCCTCCTTCAAGTCTTTTTTTTTTTTTTAATTGAAACCCTTTCTTGATATGAATTTTCATGACATTTTGCACTTTCATACCCCCCATGCCTAAGATTTACAATGTCCCCATTGTAAATTAGGTGGGTTCGATTTTAGCTTAGTTCATGCATTAGGACAGGTGTGTGGTGAGTGAATGGGTCGAAGTGACTTGTTGCGAATGATTTCTAATCTCGAGTAGGGATACTTGAGGTGAAGTCGGCTGTTCTAATGGATGAACCCTAAAGTGCAATATGAATTCCGCATAGAAATGTCAGAAAAGGTTTTGGGTTTTTCAAAGAATGACGGGTTGCCTCCCGTTAAGTGCTGAGTTTTACGCCATCAGCTGGGTGCAATGAGCTCAATGGGAATGGAGGGTAAAGGATGACTCAGCCAAATATATATCCGTCATGTCGATGAACGGCTTGAGTCTCTGACCATTCACGACAAAGGGTTCAGAATTGTGGCTGAGTGGGCTGATTTCAATGGCTCCATTTCCGAAGATTTGTCGGACTAGGTAGGGTCCGACCCACTTAGATCTTAGCTTTCCTGGGAATAATTTGAGTCGGGCATCAAAGAGTAAAACCTTTTGACCAGGATGAAAGACCTTTCTAGAAATGTGTTTGTCGTGAAAAGCTTTAACCCGTTCTTTGTAAATTCGCGAGTTCTCATATGCGTCGTGGCGTAATTCATCGATCTCGCTTATTTGAAGTCTTCTGTGGGTTCCAGCCTTAGAAAGATCTAGATTACAATTTCGTACTATCCAATAGGCTTTATGCTCCAATTCGACGGGGAGGTGACATGCCTTCCCGTACACTAGTCTGAAGGGAGACATTCCTAATTGGGTCTTGTGAGCGGCCCTATAGGCCCACAATGCTTCCGGAAGCCGAGAAGACCAATCTTTTCTATTTGGTCGAACAATAACTTGAAGGATCTTCTTGATCTCTCGGTTAGATAGCTCAGCTAGACCATTCATTGGGGGTGGTAAGGAGTAGAGATTCGGTGTGACACCCCGTATTTGGTCATCAGTGACCTGAACTGAGCATTTGTGAAATGGGTCCCTCCGTCGGAAATTATAGCACGTGGGATCCCGAACCTTGAGAAAATATTTCGATGAATGAATTTTATAACAGCTTTATGATTGTTGGTTCGGGTTGGAATGGCTTCTATCCACTTGGAAACATAGTCAACTGCGAGTAAGATGTATTCGAAGCCATCCGAGATCGGGAAGGGTCCCATGAAATCAATCTCCCAGACATCAAAAATTTCGCATACTAAGATCAGCTATAGAGGCATCATGTCTCGATGGTTCATGTTGCCCAGAGTCTGGCAACAGGGACATGCCTTACAGTGATCGTATGCATCCTTGAAAATTGTGGGCCAGTAAAAGCCACACTAGAGGACTTTTGATGTAGTTTTATGTCCTGAGAAATGTCCACCGCATGCCTGGTCATGGCAGAATGAGAGTATGTCTTTGATTTCCACTTCTGTGATGCACCGTCGAATTATTTGATCAGCACCAATGCGAAATAGATATGGGTCTTCCCATGGGTAATACTTGGCATCGGAACGCAATTTGTCCTTTTTGGCCTTCAGCCAATCGGACGGAATCTGATGTGATGCTAGGTAATTAACTATATCAGCGAACCATGGAAGACTTGTACTGATAGTCAGGAGGTGCTCATCAGGAAAATGTTCTGTGATAGGTCTGGAAGGGTCAATTATTTCAAAAGGAAGGCAGGACAAGTGATCAGCTACCACATTTTGCTTTCCTGCCTTGTCATGAATCTCAAGGTTAAATTCTTGCAACGGCAAGATCCATCGGATTAATCGAGGTTTCGCGTCCTTCTTTGCAAGGAGATGCCTCACAGCTGTGTGATCCGAGTATATGATAACACGGGAACCCAGAAGGTATGATTTGAATTTTTCTAGGGCAAATACTACGGCCAGCAGCTCTTTCTCAGTAACCGTATAGTTACGCTGAGCCTCATCCAGTGTTTTGCTGGCATAGTAAATGACCACAGGTTTCCTGTCAATTTTCTGCCCCAAAACTGCTCCTACAGCGAAGTCAGATGCATCGCACATGATCTCAAAGGGTTGAGACCAATCAGGGGACTGTAGGATTGGGGCTTGGGTGACTCGGTCACGTAGGACCTCAAATGCTTGAGTGCATTCCTTGGAAATTTTGAAAGGCACATCCTTGGAGAGAAGATTGGTCAGGGGGCGCGCGATTTTGTAGAAATTAGGGATAAATCGACGGTAGAAACTGACGTGCCCCAAAAAAGATCGGATGTCCTTAATAGAGCTAGGCATAGGGAGCTTGGAAATTAGGTTAACCTTAGCTCGATCCACTTGGATGCCTTTCTTCGAGATTAAATGTCCCAGGACAATTCCCTCAGGCACCATGAAATGGCTCTTTTCCTAGGAAAGAACCAAATTCACATCGATGCACCGCCTGAGTATTTGGACCAAGTGTTGGAGGCAATCGTCAAATGATGCTCCAAAAATTGAAAAGTCATCCATGAAGACTTCTAGATAGTCACCTACCATATCTGAGAATATGGCAAGCATGCACCGCTGAAAAGTTGCAGGTGCATTGCAGAGACCGAATGGCATCCTTCGAAATGTGTACGTCCCGAAGGGGCAGGTGAATGTGGTCTTTTCTAGGTCCTCTGGATGGATTGCCACCTGGTTGTAACCGGAGTACCCGTCAAGAAAGCAGAAGAACCTATTTCCCGCTAGTTTCTCGAGGATCTGATCAATAAACGGTTGTGGGAAATGATCCTTCTTCGTGGAGGAATTGAGTCTTCTGTAATCAATGCAGACTCTCCACGAGCTAGCTATTTGGGTAGGAATGACTTCTCCGATTTCAGTCGTGATGATGGTAAGTCCTGCCTTTTTAGGCACCACCTGTATTGGACTTACCCAACGACTGTCGGAGATTGGGTAGATGATCCCTGCATCTAACCACTTTATGATCTCCTTTTTCACGACCTCCTGTAGGTTAGGGTTTAGGCGTCTTTGCATTTCTCTTAAAGGTCGTGCACCTTCTTTTGTGTAGATTCAATGTGTGCAGAATGAAGGGCTTATACCAGTCAAATCATCGAGAGTCCATCTAATGGCTCTACGATGTTGCTGGAGAACAGAAATCAAATGGAGTTCCTGGTTAGGTGTGAGTCGAGAGTTGATAATCACAGGAAATGTTTGATTTGAATCCAAAAAGACATACTTTAGATGTTCGGGAAGGGGCTTGAGTTCCATGACAGGATTGTCAGCAGCAGTGGGTGGTTCGGGTTTGTATCAGGAACAATGGTAGGAGACATAGGTGTGTCTAAATCATGTTCGCACTCCTCTGTTAGAGGGTTTTGATTCTCTAGTGGTTGATCAGGGATAATCAGGTTGTCCTCTATATGTAATTCATCAGCCATGGCTTTGACATCACATATTTCCTCTATAACTCCACAATTAATCCCTTGTTGGGCCTTAAAAATGTCAATCATCAGGTTTTGATTCCCAAATTTTAATTCTATCTAGCCCTCTTTGCAGTTTATGTTGGCCCTAGCAATGGCCAAAAAGGGTCTCCCTAATATGATTGGTGTGTACCTTGGGTTCTTAGGTGCATCCATGTCTAGTACTATGAAGTCCACTGGGAAATAAAAATCTCGTATCCTAACAATGACATCCTCGAGTATTCCTTTAGGTGACTTGATGGATCGATCGGCTAACTGCAATGTCACCTCAGTGGGTTTAAGTTCAGATTCTTCAAGGTGGTAAAGGAGGGATGTAGGTATTAAATTTATGGAGGCACCTAGGTCTAGTAAGGATCTATCAAATTGGGTTTCACCAATTTTACAAGAAATCAAGGGAGTTCCTGGGTCTTTAACCTTGGGTGGGAGTTTGCTTAAGATGACAGAGCTGGCTTGCTCTGACAGTACGATTGGATTCCCATCCTTGGTTCACGGCTTACGTTTAGCGGTACATATGTCTTTCAAGAATCTTGTGTAAGCCGGTATGTGGCGAATTGCATCCATCAATGGGATGTTTATCTGGACCTGTTCAAAGAGCTTGACCAGATCCTCCTCGGGGGCCACGGGTTTGGTTATCCTTTTTCCTTTGGTCAAGGCCTCAGGAAATGGGATCCTAGTTGGTTCCTCTAGGATAGGTCCAGGTTCTTGATCTGGGACAGTGGTATCATGGATAACTATCCTAGGGTCTTGGCTATTATCTGGCTTGGAGTGGTTTGGATAATGTGGGTCTTGGGTTGTTTTACCACTACGTGTTGTTACAGAGTTTAATCCGGCCTGATTTTGATTTGGGTTAGGTAGGAGGGGTGGCTGCTGCTGAAATCCCGCATAAGATGTCAAAGCTTCCATCCTGTCTGGCGATGGAGCAGCAGGGGCCAGATAAATCAAATGTGCGTGGCCTAAATTTGGATTCATAACGCTCTTCTGGGTTAGCACGTTATTTGGGTTGGGCAGAGGTTGCGAAGGAAGGGTGCCAGGTTGGTGGGAATTTGCCATCTGGGCCAGTTGGTTGCGAACCTCTGTGATCTCGTCCTTGTGCTATTTTTGCATTGCCGTATTCATCTTTTGAATATCAGCCAGTGCTTGAAGGATAAGAGTCAGTTGATCCTGGTTTTGCCCGGATTGGTAGGTGGGATTGGGCCAAGGCTGAGGTGGCTGATATGGACGAGGGGCTTATGGACAGGGTTGATATGGTGGTCTTTGAGAATTTCCCACCCACTGAAAGTTAGGATGATTTCACCATCCAGGGTTGTAGGTATTGGAGAATGGGTCATTCTGGATGGCATTGAGGTCCTCGCAGTTCTGAGGAACCTCAGGAAAGTTAGAATACGAGGGTTCAGAGTTCCCCTAACTCGAGTAGAATGGATCGGAGGTCACTCCGATCTGAGAGGTAGACGGGGGTGGATATGGGTCCATCCCCTTGGCAGATTGGTGATAGATGTTTTGCACAGTTTCCCTTACCAGAGGTGGTCGTGCAAAAGAGTTTTGCGCAGAGGTGGCTTGCTGCAAATGCCGAGTTAGCTCATCCACCTTCTTTTCTATGATAGAAACCTTGTCCAACCGACTGGCCATCAGTTCCAAGTCAACGGAAGTGGACAGGTCCTGCATCTCATGTGTCCCTCTTAGATTCGTCAATGCGTGGGCATTCGTCCTGTCGAATAAGCCTATGGAGTCGTTATTTATGGAGTTCTCGCACATGTTTTCGAGAATCCCCCACACCGTGTCTTCATGTTGACCCATGATATTTCCTCCGCACGTTGCATTGACGAATAAACGAATATCTTCACGGAGTCCTTGGTAAGAAGACTGGACTTGTTCCCACTTAGGAACTCTGTGATGGGGGTACTTTCGCATGAGATCTAAGAATCGATCCCATGCTTCATGAAGAGGTTCTCCCGGTTGTTGAGTGAAATAAGTGATCTGGTGGTGCAAGGCATTCGTCTGGCCAACGGGGAAGAATTTTTTCAAAAATTCGGACTGAAGTTCCTCCCATGTGTTGATCGGACGGGTCTGAGTTTGATACCAATGTGCAGCCTTGTCCAAGAGGGAGAATGAAAACATTTTCATGAGTAGGATATCCCGATTTTGTGCATCTGACCCGAAGGTCTGGGCCAGATGCTTGAGTTGATTAATGTGTTGGAATGGATCCTCAGAGTTAAACCCATGGAACTTTGGTATGGCATGAATCATATTGGGCTTCAGTTCAGAATCAGGTCCTCCAATTGGGATTCGTACTCGAGGTTCGATTGCCACTGCAGCGGGATTATAGTGATCTCGCATCAGAGGTCACTGCGATGGGTTTACAAAGTTCTGAAAGAGATCGTTAAGGCGTTGAAGTTGGTGTTCAAGGTTATTCTCCTCTTCAATGGGTTGTCCCATGATGGGGGAAGAAGGAGAACCAGGGTCTGAATCAGATGAAAGATTTATGTGGTGGGGTTGCTGCACAAACAAGGGCGTCGAGGCTTGGCCTCGACGGGAGTGAATTTCTAAATGAGGTCTTAAGGGTGGTCTTAAGGACCTCCTACCGAACATGCACCGAAGGATGTGATGAGATTAGAAGGTGCTGGACCCAATCAAGACACCCAAAAATTGTTGGGTGACTATAGAGGTTCGGGGCGGATGGAGCCCTTAGTCAGAAAGGTCGTCCACTGGAGAAATACCTGGGCAGCCAGAGAGGGATAGTCCCGCAAAGACCCCTACACGGTAGAGCGTCCCCACGGGTTACAGGGTTTCCCCCACCCGACCTCTCTTGTCACTACGGTTCCAAGTAGACCAGAATGGGGACCTTGACCTCTTAAGTCTACCTTTTTTACTTTAAGATCAAGGTGCTTAATGTTCCACTTGTACTTTTAAGTATTTTGAGTGAAAAAGTGACCTAATTTTAAGGTTGGTTGACCCAAGGGATCAACTTCACCTTTTGTTCCTTTAAGAGCTTTTAGGTCCTTTTCTTTTAAAGTTGAAATGGATTAAAAGCCTGATTTGCTTAGGGTTCTTCTTGTGTAGATCTTTTCAAATAAGGTTTAGGCACACCTCTTTTGGGAAAATTTGTTTCTTTGTTTAAGATAAGGTGTGTCTCTAAAAACACTAGCTTTGTAATCATTAAATTGGCTCTAGTGGGTCCAATTTAGTTGCCTCAGAGTTTAGTACCTAGGGCTCAATCAAGAAAGTTTTAGCCCTAGTTACCTTAGTTGGATGAGCAGATAAAAATGTGTTGAAATGAAAATCAGGCAACTTGATGAGTTACTAAATATGAAACAGGTAGCCCTAAGTTGATTGTTCTCTTTTTCTTTTCAGATTTTGAGTGAGTTAAGAGGGAGGGCTTATGGAAATTACCTGTTCCTTGGAGTGTCTGTTGTGCAGCTACTCTTCTTTCCTTTTTGCTTTCCCTGTAATAAGCACAACAAAAGAGAGGAGTTAGGTTAAATATTGGATGAAAAAGTTGTAATCAAAAGCTTTAAAAGTGCCCATTGCTCCCTGGCAATGGCACCAAAATGTTTAGCGCGCTCGATCGGGTTTTAAAAGATAACACGTTGTAATATAGCCGAAAAAGCGTTCAAACAAATAGAGAATTTTATTACTCGAAAATCGGAGTATCCGAGGTCGAACACAGGGAGCAATCTGAGTACTTTTAAAAACTAAAGAATACAACTTTTAAATGAAAAACAATTGATTCAAAGAGAGAGAGTTATAAAAAGAATTGCTAAAAGATAACAGGATTGGACATCTGATTTCTATTTCAGACGTCTTAAATGCAACTATTCTTCTTCCTGTTTTGATTCTGTCTTGGCCTTCTCTGATTTTTGCTTTCTCTTCTCTCTTCTACCTTCTTCTTCTTCTTCGTAGGCTCTTCTTCTTCTTTTCTTTTGATCTACAGGTCTTCTTCTTCCTTGAAATTCTTTCTCTTCTTTTCTCTTTCCTGCGAAGGCTTCTTCTTCCTTGGTCTTCTTCCTGCCTTTGCTTCTTTTCTCTTCTATCTTCTTTTTGTCTGCAGTCATTCTTTCTTCCTTCTCTTCTCTTCTTCGCTCAGCCTCTTCTTCCCTTCTTCTTCCTTGCAGCTAAGTTTCTTTTCTTCAATGCCCGACCTGCCTGCACAGCGAGGAAGCAAAACCTACCCTGTCCCTCTACCTGCACGTCTCTCGCTCGCTCTCTGAAATTCACTCAAGGACACTCTCACTAAGCCACGGGTAATCGGGTTGGATTTCGCACCTGGGACCAGGTGCACCGGCGTGTGGGTGATGCGCGAGGTGTGCTCCAAATGGGTTGGGTCGGAGCCCACCAGATCCGTGAGGTGAAACCGCAGATGAGGCGAGCGTGGGTAAGGTGAGGGACCTCACCCCTGTGCGTTAGGAGGCGAATAGACAGTAACACAAAAGCAATTTAAATCATACCTGCGCTTCGCATTTCGCCGATGTGGGACTATTAGTCCAGCCCTGCTCTCGCGTGCACCCAAAGAAAATTCTTCTTCGATTGCCAAGGCTGTAGACGTCGCTGCGCTCCTTGCTGGACCCGATGTCTTCGCACTGCTCGCCCGAGTCCGCTGCACCTGAAGGCTGGAGGTCCTGAAGCCTGGAGCTGCTTCGAAGCTGCTTCACCCGTCAATGGCGGCAGGGGCTGGAATACTGTTAAACACAAAACAAGCCTCTCGGCTTAATCAGACCAGCTGGGGACCTTCGCCGTGGCATGGCGAAGGTGGTGCATGGTGAAGCAGGTCGTGGGATGGCCTAGGCATGCGTGCCTAGGTTGTCCTGTGACGGGAAGTGTGGGGGTGTTCGGGTGGCTGTGGTGGAGGCGTAGAGGGCTGGTGGATGGGCGGAGGTTGTTCCTTGTGGTGAGGTGGAGCTTATGAGACGGTTGGCGAGGCGTGTGGAGGGGCAGAATGATGGGGGCAACTCGCCAGAGATCGGTCGGTGACGTGGAAGATGAGGGTGGTCAGGCAGTGTCGAGGGCAATTAAATGAAATGTAAGGGGGAAAAAAGAGACGGGAAGATGGAGAATGTATCTGGAGTGTTCTGGAAGGGAGGGAGGCAGCGGAGTGGACAGCGCGTAGCTGCCGTCGTCGGAGAAGAACCCTGAGGGAGGGAGCGGCGACGAGGACGAGGTCAGGGGAACGCGTGCTTGGTACGGTGCGACGCGGGAGGAAGAGGCGAAGTGGACTCTGCTGCTGGTATGGCAGCAAAGTGACGAGGAGGGGAGGAGGTCGCCGGAGCTTGCAGGTTCCTTGGCCGGAGATGGAAGAGAGGAAAATTTGGGGGAATCTTCGCCAAGACAAGTCTGAAATTCATCGGCTGGGTTTGGGGATTCTTTTATAGGTGCTGGCCGAACTTTCTAGTGCGTGGAGAGTGCGCAATCATCTATGACGGCTCGCCGGAGAAGGAAAGAGGGTGGATACCCAAATCCCTCGTACGTTCGCACGAGAGATTGGGTTCACACCAGAGATCGTGATTGGCCTTAGATGGAAGGGAATTCCTCAGAGAATCTCCCTTCCATTTCTGGGAGGGGATCTCTGAGGAATCAGAGAGTATTCCCTCTCTAAACCTCGCCGGAGGTTGATTCTGCCGTAACAGTGGCGGCAGGGCTTGATTGCAAAGGTGGTGAGGAAATTAGGGGGCTCTCTGCAATGATTATCAAAAGATAGAGGCCAAATTGTGATTTGGGTGTACTAAATTGCAAAGTAGGTCAAGATGTCCTCCCCTTATGTCCAAATTTTGGTACAAACCTAATTTAGACCTAAGGAATCCAATGGTGAAGTTGGATTTTAGGTTTGACCACGTTTGATTGAATATTTTGCGTAAAAACCCAACTTAGGTTAGTTCATGAGCTAGGACCCTAATCTAGGTCAAACTGGGTTCCAAAGGCCAAATTAAGTATTCTAAACCCTAGGGGATATTTTTACATGATTTTTAGAGGGTTTACTTTATTTTTATTCTGACCGGAACCTTGTTAATTTAAGCAGGTCTATTTTAGGGTTACCAAATGTCATTTAATTCCTAAATTGCACATGAACCCATTTCTGATTGACTCAACCCACTTTTTATCTTATTTAGACATTTTGACCTATGTTGTGCCTCTGAGAAATTCCGTTTATGTACTGCAATGGTAAAATTGCAGTTTTAACCTTTATTTCTTATTTTCTTCTCAGAGCACTTATTCCTTCATTTAGGCCTTCTTCTAGGTTATGTAGGAGCTTTTATCTTCTTTATTGGGTCAAAATGAGCTAGTTATGGCTTATGATGAGGCTCTCATCAGCCACGTACCAGCTTACGTACAATTCTTAAAGAATGTGTGTACACCCCAGCGTAAGCCGCGAACCAAGAGTGGGAGTCCAATTGTACTGTCAGAGCAAGCCAGCTCTGTAATCCTAAGCAGACTCCCACCCAAGGCTAAAGATCCTGGTACTCCCTTGATTTCCTGAGAGGTAGGTGTTACCCAATTTGATAGAGCATTGCTAGACTTGGGTGCTTCCATAAATCTGATACCCACATCCTTACTTAACCATCTAGAAGAAGCTGAGCTAAAACCAACTGAGGTGACATTCCAATTAGCAGATCGATCTATTAAGTCACCAAAAGGGATTCTCGAGGATGTTATTGTAAGAGTGCGATATTTCTACTTTCCTGTAGACTTTATAGTCTTAGACATGGATGCACCTGAAAACCCTAGGGATACACCGATCATTCTAGGGAGACCTTTCTTGTCTACTGCTAGAGCCAACATCAGCTGTGAGGAGGGCCAAATAGAGCTCAAATTTGGAAATCAAACCCTGAAAATTAATATATTTAAGGCCCAACAAGGAATCAATTGCGGTGTCATCGAACAAATTTGTAACATTAGGGCTTTGGTTGATGAAACGCACTTTGAAAATAACCTGATTATACCTCATCAACCGCAGAAAGATCATGACCCGCAAACATAGGAGTCAAATCCAGATTTAGACAAACCAATAGCTCCTACCCTTGAACCTCACATCTATTCTGAATCACCCGCAGCTGCTGATAACCCCATCCTTGAACTAAAGCCCCTTCCTGATCACTTGAAATACATCTTTCTGGGTTCTAATCAGACCCTTCTGTGATTATTAATTGCAAGCTCAATCCCAAACAGGAATCCCGTCTGATTGCTGTCCTCCAGCAACATCGCAGAGCCATCGAGTGGACTCTCGATGATCTTACTGGAATAAGTACCTCTTATTGCACGCATCATATTTACTCTGAAGAGGGTGCACGACCTTCTCGTGAAATGCAGAGATGCTTGAACCCAAATCTACAGGAGGTCGTGAAAAATGAGATCATCAAGTGGTTAGATGTAGGGATCATCTACCTGATCTCCGATAGTCGTTGGGTGAGCCCAATTCAGGTTGTGCCTAAAAAGGCAGGGCTCACCACCATAACGACTGAAACCGGAGAAGTCATTCCTACCCGATTAGCCAACTTGTGGAGAGTCTGTATAGATTACCGACGACTCAATTCCTCCACGAAGAAGGATCATTTCCCACTACCTTTCATTGATCAGATCCTCGAGAAACTAGTGGGAAATAGGTTCTTCTGCTTTCTTGACGGGTACTCCGGTTACAACCAGGTGGCAATCCATCCTGAGGACCAAGAGAAGACCACGTTCACCTGCCCCTTCGGAACGTACGCATTCCGAAGGATGCCTTTTGGTCTCTGCAATGCACCCACGACTTTTCAGCGGTGCATGCTTGCCATATTCTCAGATATGGTAGGTGACTATCTAGAAGTCTTCATGGATGACTTTTCAGTTTTTGGACCATCGTTTGACGATTGCCTCCAACACTTGGTCCAAATACTCAGGCGGTGCATCGATGTGAATTTGGTTCTTTCCTAGGAAAAGAGCCATTTCATGGTGCCTGAGGGAATTGTCCTGGGACATTTAATCTCGGAGAAAGGCATCCAAGTGGATCAAGCTAAGGTTCATCTATTCTCTCGCCTTCCTATCCTAGCTTGATCAGGGACATCCATTCTTTTCTGGGGCATGTCAATTTTTACCGTCGTTTCATTCCTGATTTCTCAAAAATCGCATGCCCCTTGACTACTCTTCTCTCTAAGGATGTACCCTTTGAAATCTCCAAGGAATGCACAATAGCCTTTGAAAACATTCGTGACCGAGTCACCCAAGCACCTATCCTACAATCCCCTGACTGGTCTCAACCCTTTGAGATCATGTGCGATGTGTTTGATTTCACTGTAGGAGCGGTCCTGGGGCAGAAAACTAACGGGAAACCTGTGGTCATCTACTACGCTAGCAAGATACTTGATGAGGCTCAGCGTAACTACACGATTATAGAGAAAGAGCCGCTAGCCGTAGTATTTGCCCTTGAAAAATTCCGATCTTATCTCCTGGGTTCCCACGTCATCATCTACTTGGATCACACGGCTGTGAGGCATCTCCTTGCCAAGAAGGATGCAAAGCCTCGACTAATCCGATGGATCTTGTTGTTGCAAGAATTCGATCTCGAGATTCACGACAAGGCGGGAAGACAAAATGTGGTAGCTGACCATTTGTCCCGCCTTCCTTCTGAGATTATCAACCCTTCCGGACCCATCACGGAATATTTTCCTGATGAGCACCTGCTGACTATTGGTACTAGACTTCCGTGGTTTGCTGATATAGTAAACTACTTGGCATCACATCAGATCCCGTCTGATTGGCCGAAGGCCGAGAAATACAAATTGCGCTCTGATGCCAAGTATTACATCTGGGAAGATCCGTACCTCTTCCGCGTAGGTGCTGACCAAATCATCTGGAGATGTGTTCCGGAAGAGGAAGTCAATAATATTCTCTCTTTCTGCCATGATCAGGCATGCGGTGGCCATTTCTTTGGGCATAAAATCGCATCAAAAGTCCTCCAGTGCGGCTTTTACTGGCCCTCACTGTTCAAAGACGCATACAGTCACTGCAAGGCATGCAGTCGTTGCCAAACTTTGGGCAACATGAGCCATCGCGACATGATGCCTTTGCAGCCGATTCACATATGCGAAATTTTTGATATTTCGGGGATTGATTTTATGGGCCCCTTTCCTGTTTCGGATGATTTCGAATACATTCTGCTAGCTGTGGACTACGTGTCCAAATGGATCGAAGCCATACTGACCCGAACCTGTGATCACAAAATCATTCTCAAATTCATTCATCAAAACATTTTCTCAAGGTTCGAGATTCCACGAGCAATCATCTCTGATGGGGGGAGCCATTTCACAAACGCTTAGTTCAGGTCACTGATGACCAAATACGGGGTGTCTCACCGAATCTCTACTCCTTATCACCCGCAGACTAATGGTCTAGCTAAGCTATCAAATCAGGAGATCAAGAAAATCCTGCAGGTCACTGTTCGGCCTGACAGGAAGGACTGGTCATCCCGACTTCTGGAAGCCTTGTGGGCCTATAGGACCACCCACAAAACCCAATTAGGCATGTCTCCCTTTAGACTGTTGTATGGGAAGGCGTGTCACCTTCCTGTCGAACTAGAGCACAAAGCCTATTGGGCAGTACGGAACTGTAATTTGGATCTTTCAAAGGCTGGAACCCACAAAAAGCTTTAAATCAGTGAGATCGATGAATTACGCCTAGACGCGTATGAGAACTCGCGAATCTACAAGGAGCGGGCTAAAGCTTTCCATGACAAGCATATCTCGAGAAAGATCTTTCATCCTAGTCAGAAGGTCCTACTCTTTGATGCCCGACTCAAACTTTTCCCTGGGAAGTTGCGATCCAAGTGGGTCGGACCATACTTGGTCCGACAGGTTTTTGGAAATGGAGCCATTGAAATCAGTCCGCTCAGCCACGATTCCGAACCTTTTATCGTGAACAGTCAGAGACTCAAGCCGTTCATTGATGTAGCTTTTACTGATTTGGCTGAATCATCTTATATCCTCCATTCCCCATGAGCTTATTACGCCCAGCCGATGGCGTAAAACTTAGCGCTTAACGGGAGGCAGCCCGCCATTTTCTTTGAAAACCTAAAACCTTTTTGACACCTTTGTGCACTTAAGGTTCACCCTTTAAGACAGCTGACTCCACCTCAGATGCTTGCATCTAGGATTAGAAATCGTCCGCTACAGTCACTCCGACCCATTCACTCATCAAAACTTCTGTCCTAAGGAATGAACTAAGTTGAATAAAAATCCCCTAAGTCACAATGAGGACATTGCAAACCTTAGGCATGGGGGGGTATAAAAGTGCAAAACTTGTAAGAAAAGTTTTAAACAAAAATAATTCACATATGCCAAAAGCACCACAAAAATTAAAAAAAAATTTTTCGAAAAAAGAATAATAGAATAAGAGAAGAAAGGAAATTTTATGGCAGAAGGAAAAGAAACAAAAGGAAAAAAGGAGCACAAAATGAAAAAAAAAAAAGGTGTTAGTCATTAGTAAGAAACTAAGGAATTAACCTAAGTTCTAGACCTCATTTAAGAAAAGAAATGAAAAGTGCATGGTGAGATTAGTAAGAACGCAAACCTTAGGCATTCTTGGATAGACTCTTAGTACCCATTAAGATCTAGACATTCCTCAAGAGGTTGAGGAAAATGAAAAGCTTAAGTATTAAGTACAAGGCATAGGGAGTATTTGGCCTCATTAACTAACTTTTGGTTTACGGGACTCGGTAACCTAAGCACCCTAACCTCACACACAGCCTGGTTCAGTAAGCGTAAAAATCAAAATCACGCAGAAGCGTCGCAAAATTCTGAAAAAAACACCTAAAGTAGGAGCGGCCGATCAACACAAGTTGATTTGGACGAGTTCCAAGCACGGAGAGGTGGGAAACCCCCCTCGAAGATGCGTAACAAAATATCATCTCCTCGGTGCTTGTCTCTTAGGATATTTACATATCCTACTGGGGGCATGTAAGCACTCTGCTGGTTCAGATTCCATGGATGGCATTATCACGAAGTGTCAATTGCCAAGGTCTGGATTCGGCCACGGAACACCATGGATGGGATTATCTCAAAATCTCAATAGCCAGGGTTCAGGGGGTTGCCATGGGCGGTGCTATCTCGAAGCATCGATTGCCAGGAACCCATGAGGATTGATGGTGGGAACAAGGAATCTGATACAGACCGTGTTGAAAAGCCAATCCTAGGCTAGAATTAAAAAGAAAAAGAGAGAGAAAACTCTCCAAACAGAAAAATCTTCTATCTCTCTTTCTTACAAAACGCACTGCGAACTGAGCCAGGGCTAAAATCTTCTCAAGCACGAGTGCTTTAACCACAAAGTACAATAGACCTTAGGTTAGTTCTTGCGGGCCTTAAAAACCTTTGCTAAGGACTGAGGCTGAGGCTAGACAGATCTGGATCTTGGTTGGTACTAGAGTACCTTTTAGGCCTGTGGTCAGCATTCTAGCCTAATCTAGGTTCAAATGAAAAAAGCACTTATCTGTAACCATTAAGAACTTCATGATCTAGAACAAAGGTTGAAACCTTAAGTTTTTGCTAAGGGACTAGCAAAAGCTAGGCATGGGGGTATGATGAGAACCTCATCATGAACCCTAACTAGCACAATCTAACCTAGATATGCAAGAAAAAGCTCCTACATTACTCAAAGAAAGGCTTAACTCAGAGAATTCTGAGTTCAAAAAGAAAATAAGTCATAAGGGGTAAAAATGCAATTTCACCAACACAATTTGCAAACAGGGTAATTAAGGGTCCAAACACAGGTCAAACTAACCTAATAAGAAGGAAAGTGGGATGATCTGACCTAATAAGGGATACAGCAACTCCGAGGAATTAAATGACATTCTGTAACCCTAAAACAAACCCACTTCAATTCACGAGCTTCAAGGCAGGGTAAAAATCAACTAAACCCTCTAAAATTCATAGAAAAATAATGTCTAGGGTTTAGAACCTTCAATTTGGCCTTAGAAACCCATTTTGACCTACATAGAGAACCATGCCCAATTAATGATTTAATTTGGGTTTTTACGTAAATTGGCTGATCAAACATGGTCTGACCTAGAAACAAAATTCACCATTAAAATCCTTAGGTTCGAGATAGTCATGCATAAAAACTTGAGCCTAAGAAGAGACCTCCTTGATAGACTTTGCAATTTGGTCCTCATCATTTACTTTTTGACCCTTAACTTTCAAAACCCTTGCAGTTTGGACCCCAATTTCCTCGTTGTTCTTTGCATTTCGGTCCCTCCTGCAAGTTTCTGCGTAGCACCATGCTCTGGCGACTTTGCGCGGAGCATGGCACCGCGCAGGGTGAGGGGGACGTCCTGCAAAGTGAACGCGGAGTTCCCTACGACGTTTGCTGTCGCAGGGACTTAGCTATGCTGCCTGATGACCCCCACACCTTCCGTGCGAACGCGCGGAAGGTATGGGTCTTGTCTCCGACCATACTCCGGCGAGGGGCGCACATTGCCAGCCTGCATCCGCCTCTCCGCCACCGCCTTTATAAGAACCAGCATTGCCAGCCGGTTCTCGCAGTTTGGTCTTGGCGGAGAAACCCTCAACCCTTCCTCTCTCCTCACTCTGACAGGGAACCCACCAGCTCCGGCGGTCCCTCCTCCTTCTCATCGCTCTGCTGCAATACCAGCACCAGAGCCAGCTTCGCCTAATCTTCCCGCGTCGAGCCGTACCAAGCGCGCGCCTCCCGGCCCACTTCCTTGCCGCCGCTCTCTCCCTCTAGGTACTTCTTCTCCGGCGACAGTCGGTAGACTACTCGCCGCTCTGGCCCCCTTCGTCCCTGTAGGTAGGTTGCAGTTACTCCCCTTCTTCCCCTCTTTCTTTTCCCCAATCTATTTTGCTTGATTGCCCCACGACCACGCCTGATCACCCTCACCTTCCCCGCCTGCGGCCACTCTCCGGCGAGTCACCCCCGTCATCCCACAACCCCATACGACTCGCCAGCTGTCCCAAAAGCTCCTCCTCATCATACTAAACACCCTCCTCCCCTCCACTGCCACTCTACACCTCCACAACTCACCCCCGATCAAACCCACTTTTCCAGCCACAGGATGACCTAGGCACGCACGCCTCGGCCATCCTGCGGCCTGCTGCACCTTGCACTACCTTCTCCGTGCCACGGCGAAGGTTCCCCTATGGTCTGATTAGGCCGAGAGGCCCTTTTTGTACTGGACAGATCTGCTGCCCCGGCTGCCATTGGCGACAACTCAAGGAGCTTCCAAGCGAGCTCCACGCTTCAGAGTGTCAGGTCTCTAGCTGAGGCGAATTGGGGAGACTCGGGTGAAGGCAGGTAGCTGGCACGCAAAGGGAAACAAGGATGTAGCTGCTGAAGTGAGGTCGCGGTCTTCCTGCGGGCGCGTTATTGCGCAGCAATCATAAGTCTTAATTGGCCTAGATTAAGCTAGGACATAGCATAAGTTAGGGTTATTCATGCATGCATACGCATTATCTGCATCTTTAGTGCTTTCCTTTAGCTATGCATAAAATAATGTTATAATGCGCTGATTAAGTACATTATGTCGATTGTAGGGAATAAGCTGATCAGGAGCTGGATCAGGAATAGCGAGAGTTGTAGCAGAGCTGGAGCAGAAGACCTAGTTTAGATGTAGGAATAAAAATGTAACGGGTTTAAAAGTTTGCTATTCAATTAAGTAGGAATAAAGCAGTAAATGTGAAGAGCTTAGGTCCATCCTAGCCCTAGGATAGCCTAGAGACTTCCCCAAGCATTAGCCACCCTTAGATTAGGTCACAACACGCTAAGAAGCCCTAAAACCCTAGTTCCAACCCTTCTCTGGACGTCCAGATAAGTTTTAAGACATCCAGGACCCTTAGCCAACTCCCACACACTTCAAACCCACTTCTGCAATGTTATTGGACATCCAGACACTTTGTCAGACGTCCAATTTCTGCAGAATACCCAAAACAGAACCCGAAATCCTTCCTGACTCTGATTGGACGTCCAGACAATAAGTCTGGACTTCTGATGTTTGAGTATAAGACGTCTGATTATATAATTAGACGTCCTATACTGCTCTCCAATTCCTGTTTTGAGATTTAAGCCTTGATCTTGGATCTCTAGGTCCCTAAACCCAATTCCAACCCCATAGGAACCTAAATTAAGGTGCCATAACCCTAGTACACCACCTCTAGACCTCCCTAAGGACCTAATTAGGTCCTCACTAAACCTAATTGACTTGGATCTTAGTCAATTCCATCAGCCTATTCAATTGGACTCATTGAGTCCAATTGAGCCCTGATCTCAGCACACACTGTCCAATTGGACTCAGTGAGAGTCCAATTGACCTAGACCAAACTTAATTGAGTTGTTTTACTCTCAAGTAAGTTTTCACACACCCAATTAAACTTGTATTAAGTTTAATTGCACTTTACCTTAGTGAATTAAGGTTTATAACCTTAATTTGAGACCTACCTTGACCTAAACCCACTAGAACCCAACCTAATCAACCTAGCCACCTAAGTTTCGACCCACGCACACCCACACACACCATCCACATGAAAATATCTAGCTTAGAGTTCTCTATAACTCTCTACCATGTGTGGTTGCCTTGGTTGCCAAAAATAGCAACCAAGAGCCATTCAATTTTTAGATCCACATTTGGTGGATCTAAAAACCACCATCCACCCTCTCTCTCTCACTCTCCCACGAGCTCCCACCATAAGCCTTCTAGAGAATTCCATAATTCTCTAGAGAGCTTCCCTTAGGTCTATAAAAAGACCCCTTGGGTGGCCATTGGCACCCATTCACTCCCTTGGCAATTGCTCTCCATTGGTGCCATTCATGCCACCTCCACTTAGCCACTCACTCCACCTCCACGAGCTCACTACCACCACCATGGAGGACACCATGCCGAGATGCTGGATCAACCCTACTTCTCTCCAAGGGTCGGCCTAAGCTACATTGGCCGCCCCTCATTCTCTTCTCGACCACTCTAAGGCCATCGGGGACCACCCCTGAATGCCCTCTATTCTTCTAGCTCTAGATCATGCTCTTCATAATTTTTATTACTTTCATTTACTGCTTAGTAGAGTATTCTTACTTCTCCCCCAATGATGCATGCGAAATCCCCCTGTTGATTCTTGTATGCAATCATTTTCTAGTAGTTAGATTTAATTTTAAGCATTCATGTATAAGCTTTCCTCTAGATTTTCTTATGCAACAACTCTCCCACGATGAATGAAATTTCATTTTATATATATATATATCTCTTATGTGTTTGAAATCACCTTGAGCTAAATGATTATAATATTTGCGTGATTTAAATGCCTGTTCTTTAACCGCCTATATATTACGCACTAGCATGTCGTTTAAATAAAGTAAAGCGGCTTTAAGATCGATTTCAAAAGCAAAAACAATGCCTCCCAGAGACGAACAACCGGGACTCAAAGTCTCGTTATTTTTACAAGACAATATCTTTGTTGGATCGTATTTCGCAACTATACTATGACGCTTTTATAAAAAATGCGATCTACGACCCTCCAATACCACGCGCGAGAAGAAGCAGAAGTTTAGTCGCACATCGTAAGTTCTCGAAGCACCGCACCCATTTAAATTGATCTTGTGTTTTTACCTTATCGCCTCCGATACACCTGGGGTGAGGTCCCGTGCCCCATTACACGCCCCGTCTGTGGTTTCACCACGCGGACCCGACGGATCCGACCCGACACTACCCACGCACACCTCGCGCACCAAATCATGCAGGTGTGCCTGGTCCCGGTACGCAACTCGACCCGTTAACCCGCGACTCTGGGAGAGCTTCCTGTGAGCGGTTTGTAGAGAGAGAGATACGTGCGGGTAGAGGAAGGGGATAGGTTTTGCTTCCCCCTTGAGTGCAGGATAGGAGCGCTGAAGGAGAAGGGCTCAGCACTTAGCCGCAGGAAGAAGAAGAGAAGAAGCAGAAGAAGAAGAAGGCTCGCCAAAGAAGAAGAAGAGCGAAGAAGGAAAAGAGGAGAATCACTGTAGCAGACCGCAGTTTAAGTCGTCTAACGGCTGTATCAGACGATGGATGAACCTTCAGAGGAGATAAAGTAGAGAAGAAGAAGAAGAAGAAGGCTCCGCAGCTGAAGAAAAGAGAAGAAGGAAGAAAGAGAAGACTTTGCAGCTGAAGAGCAGAAGATAGAGACGAGGAAAAGAAGAACTGAAGAAGAAAAGAAATAGAAGACAAGCAGAAGAAGAAGAGGAATTGAAGGCAAACAGAGCCAAGGAAGAAGACCCGTAGAGAGAGAGATATTGCAGCTGAAGAAAAGAGAAAGAAGAAAAGAAGAAGACAGGAAGAGCAGCAGAAGAAAGAAGAGGGAAGAAGACAAGCACAAAGAGAAGAAGAGAAGAAGAAGAAGCCAAAAACAAAAATCTATCTCTCTCTCTCTCTTATTTTTGTAATAAAGAAACTTTGTACTTCTAGAATTCCAGTAGCTCCCTGAGTTCGACCTCGGGAAACTATTTCCGAGTAAATTTCTATGGTAATGACAACCGTAGATGTCTTATTTTATTCTATAACGACTGTACTATAATAAAAATAAAAATGCAAAGCAGCACCGCAGTTGGCCCATCACCATTAGCATACAAGAATCTACGAGGGGATTTCGCATGCATCATTGGGGGAGAATAAGGACTACACTACTAAGAAGTAAATAAAAATAATAAATGTAAAGAACTAGCTACTAATCTATCAGAAGTGAGGGCATTCAGAGGTGGTCTCCGATGGCCTTGGAATGGTGGAGAGGAGAATGAGGGGTGGACAATGGAGCCTAGGCCAGCCCTTGGAGAGAGAGAGGAGTGATCCCACATCCCGGCATGGTGTCCTTCATGGTGGTGCTCAGCTCATGGAGATGGTGGTGGAGATGGTAGTGGCTAGCCTAAGTGGAAGTGGATGAGAGCCATGAATGTCGATTGAAGCCAATGAATTTGGATTGAAGCCAATGAATGTGGATGGGTGCAAATGGCCACCCCTTAGGTCTTTTTATAGACCTAAGGGATTCTCTCTAGAGAAGTGTGGAACTCTCTAGAAAGAGTCCAAGAGTGGCCGGCCAAGTGGTTTCGAGATTCAAAAAATGTAGATCTCAATTTGAATGCCTCTTGGTTGCTAAATTTGGCAACTAAGAGTGGCACCACTTGGAGAGAGTTCCAGAGAACTTTAGATGTGTGGGAGTGCATGAATGGGTGTGTGTGTGTGTGTGGTCATTCCCTATGTGGCTAACTGGTTTAGGTTAGGTCCTAAGTGGTTTAGGTAGGTATATGACTTGAATTAGGGTTACAAACCCTAATTGCTAAGGGGAAATTGCAATTAAACTTAACCTAAGTTTGATTGAATGAGTGTGAACCTCATTAAGGGTGAAATAACTCAATTAGGTTGGGTTTAGGTCAATTGGACTCTCACTAAGTCCAATTGAACTTGTATGGGTTGAGATCTAAGCTCAATTTGGACTCAATGAGTCCAATTGACTTAGGTGTAGGTAATTGACTTTGATCTAAGTCAATTGGTTTCAATGAGGACCTTAGGTAGGTCTAGAGGTGATGTAATGGGGTTAGGACACCTTAATTTAGGTTCCTATGGGCTTAGGATTAGGTCTAGGTAGCTAGAGATCCAAGATCAAGGTTTGAATCTCAAAACAGGAACTGGAGACCAATCCCAGATGTCCAAAAATATGATTAGACGACTTATACTCAAAAATCAAAAGTCTAGACTTCAGTTCTGTATGTCCAATCTGAGTTAGGGGGAAATCTAGGTTCTGTTTTGGGTATTCTGCAAAAATTGGACGTCTGACAAAGTGTTTGGATGTCCAATAACACTGCAGAAGTGGGTTTGAGGTGTGTGGGAGTTGGCTAAGGGTCTTGGACGTCCTATAACTTATCTGGACATCTAGATAAGGGTTTGAACTAGGGTTTTAAGGCTTCCTATGGTGCTATGACCTAATCTAAGGGTGGTCAAGGCTTGTGGGAAGTCTCTAGCCTATCCTAGGGCTAGGATGGACCTAAGCTCTTCACATTTTACTGTTTTATTCCTACTTAGTAGAATAGCAAACCTTAATTCCCTTACATCATTATTCCTACATCAAATCTAAGTCTTCTACTCCAGCTTTGCTGCAACACCCGTTATTCCTGATCCAGCTCCAGATCAGCTTATTACCTGTAATTAACATAATGTACTTAATCAGCACATTATAACATTATTTTGTGCATAGCTAAAGAAAAGCAGATACAGATAATGCTTATGCATGCATGAATATCCTTAACTTTTGCTAAGTCCTAGCCTAATCTAGGTCAATTAAGACCTATGATTGCTACGTAAGCACAATCTCACCAGTATTAGCCCTTATACAGCACACACCACATCTACACTGAAGAGGGCTCACGACCATCCCATGAAATGCAGAGACGCCTGAATCCCAATCTGCAGGATGTCGTGAAAAAGGAGATTATCAAGTGGTTAGATGCAGGGATCATCTACCCGATCTCTGATAGTCGGTGGGTGAGTCCAATCCAAGTTGTGACAAAAAATGTAGGGCTCACTGTGATCACGACTGAGACCAGAGAAATCATATCGACCCGTATAGCAAATTCGTGGAGAGTCTGCATTGATTACAGAAGACTCAATACCTCCATAAAGAAGGATCATTTCCCACTACGTTTATTGGTCAGATCCTTAAAAAACTAGCAGGAAATAAATTCTGCTGCTTCTTGGACGGGTACTCTGGCTATAACTAGGTGGCAATCCATCTTGAGGACCAAGAGAAGACCACTTTCACCAGCCCCTTTGGGACATACGCATTCTGAAGGATGCCTTTCAGTCTCTACAATGCATCCGCTACTTTTCAGCGATGCATGCGTGCTATATTATCAGATATGGTAGGTGAATATCTGGAAGTCTTCATGGATGACTTCTCAGATTTTGGCAAATCACTTGACGATTGCCACTTGCACTTTGTCCGAATCCTCAGGCAGTGCATCGATGTCAACTTGGTTCTTTCCTGGGAAAAGAGCCACTTCATGGTTCCTAAGGGAATAGTCCTGGGACATCTTATCTCTAAAAAGGGCATCCAGGTTGATCTAGCCAAGGTGAATTTGATCTCCAAGCTCCCTATGCCTAGCTCGGTCAAAGACATCCGATCCTTCCTGGGGCACGTCGGTTTTTACCGATGATTCATTCCAGACTTGTCAAAAATCATGTGCCCCCTGACTAATCTGCTATCTAAGGATGTCTCATTTGAAATCTCCAAGGGGTGCACTCTGGCATTTGAGATCTTGCATGATCGAGTTACCCAAGCACCTATCCTGCAGCCCCCTGATTGGTCTTAACCCTTTGAGATCATGTGTGATGCATTAGATTATGCTGTAGATGCGGTACTTGGGTAGAAAATTAACGGGAAACCCATGGTTATCTACTACGCTAGCAAGACATTTGACAAGGCTCAGTGTAACACACAGTTATTGAGAAAGAGCTGCTAGCCGTTGTATTTGCACTGGAAAAGTTAAGAGCATATCTTCTGGGCTCCCATGTTATCATTTACCCTGATCACACTGCTGTGAGGTACCTCGTTGCGAAGAAGGATGCGAAACCTTGACTAATCCGCTGGATCTTGCTATTGCAAGAGTTTGACCTCGAGAATCGCAACAAGGTGGGAAAACAAAATGTGGTAGCTAATCACTTGTTCCGCCTTCCTTCTAAAATTATTGACCCTTCAGGTCCCATTATAGAACATTTTCCTGATGAGCACCTCTTGATTATCAGTACGGGCCTTCCATGAGCATCACATTAGATCCCATCCGATTGGCCAAAGGCCAAGAAAAACAAATTACTTTCCGATGCCAAGTACTACATTTGGGAGGACTCGTACGTCTTCTGCATTGGTGCTGATCAGATCATTAGATGGTGTATTCTGGAATCGAAAATTTAGGACATTTATCCTTCTGCCATGACTAGGCATATGGTGGATGGTGAATCCATTTTAATGGATTTGTATTACTCCTAAGTAACTTTAATCTTACTTTTTAAGTTTCTTAATAACTACATTAAGTTGTAGAATATTTGTATGCATCATGATTAAAGTTTATAACATTCTATAACTTAATATGTAATGATTTTGTTGTTTTTATGTGCAGGAATGATATTTGGAAAGAACAAAGGTTAGGGAGTAAATTTCCCCAACAAACAACTCGTGGCATTGTTCCCCATTCTCCAGCCACCCTCAACAGCCGCTGGTCTCAACCCCAACAGTCTCCTACCAAAATTAGAAAAGGGATTTGAAAATCCGTTAATTAGCGTGGGGGAGAGGAGTTAAGAGAAGGGGGGCAAAGGAGAAAGGGAGGATCTGGATTTTCCCCCTGTGGGGAACTGCTCCATTTTCTCCACTGTGGAGAGGGCGAACACTGTGCACCAAGCACCCATCTCCAGCGCCCCTACCAGGCCGCGCCTGCAGGCGCATCCTCCCTTCCAGCGCCATCACCGCATCCTCCCTTCCAACGCCATCACCCCATCTAGCCCTTCAGCCGCACAAGAGCCCATCCACCCTCCAGTGCCTCCCTACAGTGGGCACCCCCCTGCAGCCCGCCTCGCCTCACTAGCCGCTCCAGCCAGCACCCCATTTCACAGAGCGCTCGCACCCCAGCAGGCGCTCTGCCTGCCACCAGGCCCACTCCTCAGCCTCCACCGCCTTCAGGCGCACCACTACACCAAGCGCGCCAAGCACTCACTGCAGCGCGCCCCCCTTCTCCAGCGCCAGCAGGCGCATCCTCCCTTCCAGTGCCATCACCACATCCTCCCTTCCAACGCCATCACCCCATCCTGCCCTTCAGCCGCACAAGCACCCATCCACCCTCCAGTGCCTCCCTACAGTGCGCACCCCTCTGCAGACCCACCTCGCCTCACCAGCCGCTCCAGCCAGCACCCCATTCCACAGAGCGCCCGCACCCCAGCAGGCGCTCTGCCTACCACCAGGCCCATGCCTCAGCCTCCACCGCCTTCAGGCACACCACTACACCAAGCGTGCCAAGCACTCACTGCAGCGCACCCCCCTTCTCCAACGCCCGCAGGCGCATCCTCCCTTCCAGTGCGATCACCGCATCCTCCCTTCCAACACTATCACCCCATCTTGCCCTTCAGCCGCACAAGCACCCATCCACCCTCCAGAGCCTCCCTGGAGTGCGCACCCCTTTGCAGACCCGCCTACCCTCACCAGCCGCTCCCGCCAGCACCCCATTCCACGGAGCACCCGCACCCCAGCAGGCGCTCTGCCTGCCACCAGGCCCACACCTCATCCTCCACCGCCTTCAGGCGCACCACTACACCAAGCACGCCAAGCACTCACTGCAGTGCGCCCCCCTTCTCCAGCACCCGTAGGCGCATCCTCCCTTCCAGCGCCATCACCGCATCCTCCCTTCCAACGCCATCACCCCATCCTGCCCTTCAGCCGCACAAGCGCCCATCCACCCTCCAGTGCCTCCCTGCAGTGCGCACCCCTCTGTAGACCCGCCTCGCCTCACCAGCCGCTCCAGCTAGCACCCCATTCCATAGAGCTCCCGCACCCCAGCAGGCGCTTTGCCTGCCATCAGGCCCACGCCTCAGCCTCCACCGCCTTCAGGCGCACCACTACACCAAGCGCACCAAGCACTCACTGCAGCGCGCCCCCCTTCTCCAGCACCCGCAAGCGCTCACTACCACCTTGCGCGCTCCTGCACCGCCCGCCTTCACCCTCCGCAGGCATTGCACATCAGCTTGCCCGCGCCAGCCTGCACCTGCACCCAACCACTGTAGGCGCCCACTCCACCTTACCTGCTCCCGCACGTCAGCACCTGTCTTCTGCACCGCCCGCCTTCACCCTCAAGCTGCGTAGGAAACCTTCTGTATGCCATCTCCTCTGCCCACCGGCCTCCTCTGGCCATCTCTGTCGACGCCACAACCTCCATCGGATCGGCCTCAACTTTGCCAACCTCCCTTGCATGTTGACAGCCCCGCCGACGCTCCTTCCCTCACACAAGCAAGAGAGAGAGTAGAAGCTCTACTTTCACTTCAATTAAAAATTACATCTAATGCCATTGCCACTAGAAATTAATTTTTGATTTATTATTATTTTATTGAGGAAAAATTGTCAATGCACACTTATACTTTCTGATAATTTCACATTTTTTATTTTCACCTGTTTCAAGATTGGTTTTGGGATTAACATGTGCACCAATTTTCTCTAGTATATGTCAATTGAAAATTACATAAAATCATCATATATTAATTGAAAATTTGAGTGAGGGAAAATTGCACATATACCCTCATATTTTTGAATTATTGTGAATCTTCTTTCCATCGCATTTTATGTTGAATTTGACTAGGGATTGCGCATTTAACCGAAAGAACATGAAATAATCGAGACTTTATTGCATAATTGCGTACTTATGGACATGACCCGCTCTTCTGTGAGTGGTTATTTTTATTATTGATTAGTTGATTTTTCTACCACTTAAATACTACAACGCATAGCGGAAAATCGACTCATCAGTGGACAGTTCTCTAGACACAAAATCGCAGCAAAAATCCTCCAATGCAGCTTTTACTGGCCCATGATTTTCAAAGATGCATACAATCACTGTAAGGCATGCACTCATTGCCAGACCTTGGGCAACATGAGCCACCGAGATATGATGCCCCTACAGCCAATTCTCATATGTGAAATCTTCGATATCTGGGGGATCGATTTCATGGGACCCTTCCCTGTTTCGGACGGCTTCAAGTACATTCTGCTTGTTGTTGACTACGTATCCAAATG
Organism: Thalassia testudinum; assembly: GCA_037157565.1. Lineage (NCBI taxonomy): Eukaryota > Viridiplantae > Streptophyta > Magnoliopsida > Alismatales > Hydrocharitaceae > Thalassia > Thalassia testudinum. Next base: position 37,282,982 of record JAZHRO010000025.1, read on the forward strand.
GATCGAATCCATTCCAACCTTAACCAATGATCATAAGGTGGTTATCAAATTCATTCATCAGAATATCTTTTCTCGGTTCGGGATTCCATGTGCCATAATCTTCGAGGGAGGGACCCATTTCAAAAATGCTTAGTTCAAATCACTGATGAACAAATATGGGGTGTCGCACGAAATCTCTACTCCTTATCACCCCCAAACCAATGGTCTAGCTGAGTTATCGAATCAGGAGATCAAGAAAATCCTCCAGGTCACTGTTCGACCTGACAGGAAAGATTGGTCGTCCTGACTTCCGGAAGCCTTGTAGGCTTACAAGACCGCCCACAAGACCCAATCAGGCATGTCTCCCTTCAGATTGGTGTACGGGAAGGCATGTTACCTCCCTATCAAATTGGAGCACAAAGCCTATTAGGCAGTACGGAAGTGTAATCTTGATCTTTTTATGGTAGGAACCCACAAAAAGCTTCAAATGAGAAATATCAATGAATTATGCCACGATGTGTATGAGAACTTGCAAATTTACAAAGAGCGGGTTAAGGCCTTTCACGACAAGCACATATCCAAAACGATCTTTTTCGCTAGTCAAAAAGTCCTACTCTTTGACATCAAACTCAAATTGTTCCCAGGAAAACTCAGATCCAAATGGATTGGACCATACCTTGTTCGACGAATCTTTGGAAATGGAGCTATCGAAATCAGTCAACTCAGCCATAATTCAGAACCTTTTGTCGTGAATGGCTAGAGACTCAAATTGTTCATTGAACTCACCAATACAAATTTGGCTGAGATATCTTTTACCCTCCATTCTCTCTAAGCCCATTGCGCCCGACTGATTGCCACTAAACTCAACGCTTAATGAGAGGCAACCCATTATTTTGAAAAAAAACCCGAAACCCTTCCTGACACATCCTATGCTGAACTCATATTGCACTTTAGGGTTCATGCACTAGAACAACCGACTCCACCTCCGGTATACGTACCCGAGCTTGAAATTGTCCGCAACAGTCATCCCGACCCATTCACCCACCCATCACCTATTCTAATGAATGATCTAATCTAAACTCGAACCCACCTAATTTACAATTAGGACATTGCAAATCGTAGGCATGGGGTGTATTAAAGTGCAAAATGCCATGAAAATTATTTCACGAGAAGGGGTTTCATAAAAAAATCACATATTCCAAAAATACCAAAAAAATAAAAAAAATTCTTGAAAAAGAACAAAAATATGATAGGAGAGGAAGTTTCGAAGGCATATCAAATTTTGAGGAGGAAAAGGGGAGGAGATAAAAATGTCAAAAAGGAGCACAATTTGAAAAGAAAAGAAAAAGAGGTGGTCTATAGTAAAAGATTCTGGAATTGACTTAGTTCTAGACCATATCAAAAAGAAAGAAAATGAAAGATAAAAAGTGCTAAAAGACAAAAAGAGATTAGTATGAACACTGATCTTAGGCCTCTCAGGCTTGCGTTTAGGCTTAAAAATTCAAGTATTCATTAAGATCTGGATAGTCCTGAAGAGGTTGGGGAAAATGCAAAGCTTAAGTATTAGGTCTAAGGCTTATGGATTATTTGGTCTCGTTAACTGACCTCTGGTTTGCAGGACTCGGTAACATAAGGACCCCAATCCACACACAGTCTAGTTCAGTGCACCTAAGTAGCAAAATCATGAAAATGCATTTAACTTCTAAAAATGTCACCTATATTAGGAGCAGCTGATCAACATAAGTTGATTTGGACGAGTTCCTGACGCGAAGAGGCAGGAAATTCCCCTCGAAGATGTGCAATAACATATAGTCTCCTCGGTGCTTGTCTACTAGGATATCTACATACCCTATTGGGGGCATGTAAGCATCCTATGCTGGTTCAAATGCCATGGGCGGCATTATCCTGAAATGTCAATTGCGAGGTGGTGGCGACCTTCCTCTATAGTTCTATTATTTCGTCGTAGTATAGTATAGAGAGGTGATTACCAGTTTAATACAATTTGTTACTCGGAAATAAAGAGTTCCCGAGGTCGAACTCAGGGAGCAAGTTGTATTCTAGGGGTACAAAGTTTCTTTTACAAAAATATAGATAGAGAGAGAGAATTTGTTGGCTTCTTTCTTCTTCTCTCTTTGCTTATCCTCTCCTTCTCTTCTTTCTCAAATCTTCTGCTTTCTTCCTTCGTTCTTCTTCTTTATCTGCAGTGGTGATGTTCTTCTTCTTCTTTCAGCTCTTGTTTCTGCTCGTCTCTTCCTTTTTCTTCTCCCTTGCGGTCCTGCTCTTCTTCTTCTGCAGAGTCTTCACTTGGCCTCTCTGTGTTCTCCTCTGCCTCGCCTTCCTTCTCCTTCTTTGCCTTCAGGACGTCGTCTGATTTTCCAATCAGACGACTTAAATCGCCGCTAGTACAGTGCCGCTCGGTGCTCCTTCTTCCTTCAGCTTTCGTCATCCTTCTTCTCTGCCTCGCTTGTCTTCTTCTTCTTCGCCTTTTCCTCTTTGCTTCGAGCAGTCCTGGCTGCTCTTCTTCCGTCAGTTTTCTTCTCCGGTTCTTCTTCTTCACCTGTGCCTGCACTCTTCGAAGTTTTTGTCAGCGGGCTGTTTGCACCTCAAAACACGCCTATAATAACGCCTTCTTATGCTATTTTCTAGCATTAACTATGTATATTATAATCCTGTAGTCGCATATGTAAAAATGGTTGCATGCATGCATTTAATCATGAGATGAGGAGAAATGAATAAATGGCTTGCATAATTATTTTTTTTCTCAAGTGTTTCTTTGCAAAAGTCCCTTCTCTATTTTTATTTTCATCTTTCTTTCTTCTCTTCCCGCGGTTCTTCTTCTTCCCGCGGCTGAATTTCTTCCACGCCATGCTGCATGCGATGCCATACCCTGCCAACACCTCTCCCTGCGGTTGCCACTCTCCAACACCTCTCCCTGCTGCTGCCATGCCTCCCCGCCACGCTCTCCTCCTCTATAAAGCCGCAGCTCTTCCTCGCGATGAGGAGGAGGAAGAGAGAGACGCAGCTGCTGTAAAGACCCCGCAGCCACCACCTTCCTCTCCACCGTTCTCCCCTCCCATGCGCCGGCCCTCCGTCGAGGAGGCACCCGGCGAGCAGGAGAACCCACTGTGGTGCACACCACCACAGTGGGAGCACCACCGCCCAGCTCTTCAACGAGCCGGTGGGCGTGGTGTTTTCTTTTCTCTTCGTTTTCGTCTCCACGCCATTGCTGCCGCTTCAAGCTCCGAAGCTTGAAGCAGCAGCAGCAGCAGCTAAACCGCGGCGACAGCAACAGCAGCAGCACCCCCCGCCTCCTCCGCGACCTTCCCCGCAGGCGCGCAACCCTCCGCACGTGCCTGCAGGCCCGTTCCCCGCCTCCGTCTCCGTTCTGTCCACCCCGCATTGCACCCGCAGCCGGCCGCCGCGCGCACTGCAGCGGCCGGTTACGGCCTCGCGCCGACCCCTGCCCTCCTCCGCAACCCTCCGCGACCGACTGCAGACTCCCCGCCTCCTTCTCCGAGCGTGCCATCGCCCGCTCTCTGTCCTCGCACCCGGTCTGCAGGAGACGCCTCACGTCCTCTGCACGAAGGCGCGGTGCACCGCGACGGTCAGACGTCCGCCTTCGCCTTCAGACGACGCGGCGTCAGACGTCCGCCGCCGCGAGCAGACGTCTTAACTCGCTGCCATCGTCCCTGCACGCGATCCCGCTCCCGCTCTCTCTCTCTCACGTATTCGCTCTCTCTCTCTCACGTATTCGCTCTCTCTCTCTCTCTCTCTCTTTCTCTCTCTTTTACTCACAGCAACACACACACACACATTCGCCGACACACACACACCTATACCAACACATACACACACACTCACACACTTATAGTAACATATATATACTTATATACATCTATATATATATATATACTTATATACATCTATATATATATATACATACATATGTCTATATATATATATATATATTTATATATATATATACTTATATACATAGTAATATCTATAGTTATGTATACATACATATATATATAATATATCTATATATATATATATATATATATATATATATATATACAAGCATATATATATCTATATACTTACACATATACTTATATATATATATATACATATACATACATATATCTATACATCTATATATACATATATCTAGATACATATACTTATATAAATATATATATATCTATATAGTATAATATATATATATATACTTATATACATATATACATAGCTATATACATATATACATACATATATATATATATACATATACACCTATATATATATATACATATATATCTATATATATCTATATATATATATTTATACATTTATATACATACAGATATATTTAGTTATATACATATGTACATATATTTTCACGTTATTTACTATACACTGTATTACGGGAATATCTGCACCAGTTGCTGATATTCCCCGATACACGTGTACAAAAAAAGCGTGGTCCCATACATCATCCATCCTCCATCGACACTCCACGCGGCACCTAGTCGTGTTGGTTGCGTCTCTCTAGACGTCGACTGACTCGACATAGTGCTACACTCCATCGTCACCTCCACCCCCACCCCTTTATATATATACTACATATAAATATATATCTATAGCTACTATATTTACTTTCTATCTGTTAGCTTCCTTCTTAGTAAAAAGATAAAAAAAGGTATAAAACTGAAAAGATAATCTTTGATTTGCAGGTACCCCATCTTGCAAGTAGCAAGGCGTGTTTTGAAACTCTGTTTTGGCTAAAAGCCAAGGACACAATTTTGAGGGTGTGCCTCAAGAACAAGGATTACCAGAAAAAAACCTAAATAAGAAAAATACCAAAAACACAATAAACGAACGGAAGAGACGCGTTTTAAGGAAAACGTAGAAATTCGACTTGAACCCCACTTCCCTGAGTTCGACCCTGGGCTTAAAAGTGACAAGATAGAATCAATTAGGCCAGGTTAAAAATTTTGTAAAGAGATGGTTAGGTCTGAATTAGGTTAACCACTATACACATTTTAACGATAAAAATATCATATTAACAACCTATTCGGGCCGACCCATCACGGGCAAAAACCTACGCTACCCTCCCCCCCCCCCCCCCCGCGTTTCTCTCTCACAGATGCCTCTCTTAGGAAAGCTCTCCCAGAGCTGCCGGGTATTCGGGTACGGGTCGTGCCCGGGTCCAGGCCCACCGGCGTGCGTGGTGGGCGAGGAGTGCAGGTCGGGCTAAGTCGGGTCGGGCCAGGTCCGCGAGGCGTGAGCGCGGACGAGACCGGGTAATCGGGCGGGTGAAGGGGACCTCACCCCGTGTGCTGAGGCGATAAGCCTCCAGCACTTTTTCACTTTATACCGCTGCGCTCCTTCAGAGCCTTCCGAGGTGGGACTAAATGTCCCACCCCAATTTGACGCCTGCGCGGAGGAGGCAGCGGCGGTCGAGGCTTCGCATGAGGGCTTCGCACGAGGGCTTCGCCTCAACTGTAGCCTGACGCTTTGCGAAGACACCTCGCGCGGCCTGGGAGCGTGACCTGGGCGTGGCGCACCTGGGGCAGCAGGTGAAGAAGCTGCTTCGCTTCAACAATGGCGGCGGCGAGCGCAGGTACCTGCCCACAGAGAAACGGCCTCTCGGCCCAATCAGAAACGCGGAGGACCTTCGCCGTGGCACGGCGAAGGTGGTCAGGGGGTGTGCAGGCGGCGGGGCGGAGCCTAAGGGCCGCCCTAGGTCAAACTGCAGGTTAGGAGATGGGTTTGTTCGGTGGAGTTGCAGAGGGTGATTTGGGGGAAGTGGAAGGGCGGAGGTTGATCAGGGTGAGGAGGCGGAGGTTCTGCGGTGGTCGGCGAGCCGTGTGGGTTGCTGGAGTGATGGGAGCGGGTCGCCGGAGTGTGGCCGGAGGTGGAGAAGGTGAGGGCGATTGGTCGGATCGGGGTAACAGTAAAGATGTAAAGTGAGGAAAAGGAAGAGGGGAGGAAGAGGAGGAGTTCTACCTACTTAGCAGGACGAGGAGGGGCCGGAGCAGGCGACAGTCGTATCGACTGTCGCCGGAGAAGAAGATGCCCGGGGGAAGGGGCGGCGGCGAGGAGAGGGCCGGAGAGGCGCCAGCTGGGTACGGCGTGGCGCCGGAAGAGCGAGGGGGGGCAACCTTGCAGCTTGTAGTGCGGCAGAGCGACGAGGAGGAAGGGGAGAGGCCGCCGGAGCTGGGGGGTCCCTGTCGGAGTGGGAAGAGAGGAAGTGGGGGTCTTTCTCCGTCGGGGCCAAGCTCCGAAGAACGGCGGAGCGACGGGGGGTATTTATAGGGGCTGAACCAGAGAGGAGGGCGGAGGGAGACGACGTGTCTCCCTCGCCGGAGGACGCCGGAGTAAGGTTACCCATACCGTCCGTGCGTTCGCACGGCCGGTATGGTGGGTTGCAGCGACCAGGGGGGTGTTCCTGCGACGGCTGACGACGTAGGGCACCCCCGGTTGACTTGCCAGACCCTCTCCCTTACCCTGCGCGGCGCCATGCTCCGCGCAAGGTCGCCGGAGCATGGTGCCGGTCAGGTTTTGCAGGAGGGACCTGAACGCAAAGAACGAAGGAGAGTTAGGGGCCAAATTGCGAGGGTTCAAAAGTTGAGGGCCAAAAAGTAAATAGATGAGGACCAAAATGTAAAGTTGGTCAAGAAGGTTTCTTCTTAGGCTCTAGTTTTTATACATGAATAATTAGGACCTAAGGAATCTGATGGTGAATTTTATTTCTAGATTAAACCTTGTTTGATCGGTGAATTTACGCAAAAACCCAAATTAAGTTTTTAATTGGGTATGGTTCTCAATGTAGGTCAAAATGGGTTCCTAAGGCCAAATTGAAGGTTCTAAACCCTAGAGATTATTTTTCTATGAATTTTAGAGGGTTTATTCCATTTTTTCTTTTCCTTGAACCTCGTGAATTGAAGTGGGTTTGTTTTAGGGTTATAGATTATCATTTAGTTTCTTGGAATTGCTGTAGCCCTTATCAGATCATCCCACTTTCCTTCTTATTTGGTTTGTTTGACCTATGTTTGGACATGTATGCAGATTATACTGGTAAAATCGCATTTTTACCCCTTATGACTTATTTTTTCCTTAAACTCAGAATTCTCTGAGTTAAACCTTTCCTTGAGTTATATAGGAGCTTTTATCCTTTGTATTAGGTCAAAATGAGCTAGTTATGGCTCATGATGAGGTTCTCATCACGAGGGTTTGGATTTAGCTACAAAATGCCATGGGTGGGATTATCTCAAAATCTCAAAAGCTAGGGTTTTGGGGGTTGCAATGGGCGATGCTATCTTGAAGCATCGATTACCAGGGTCCTCGCAAGGATTGATGATGGGGACTAGGAATTCGATACAAACTATGTTGTAAAGCCAATCTAAAGCTAGAAATAAAAAGAAAAGAGAGAGGAAGCTCTCAAAAAGCAAAGAAATTTCCTCTATCTCTCTCTGACAAAAATGCACTGCAAACTGAACCAAGGCTAAAACATGTTACAAGCATAGGTGCTTTAACTGTAGAGTTCAACGAACCTTAGGTTAGTTCCTATGGGCCTTAGAAACCTTCGCAGCAGACTGAGGCTAGAGCTGGTCAGGTCCAGATCTTGGTTGGTACTTGAGTACCTCTAGGCCTACTATTGGCATTCTAACCTAATCTACAAAAGGAAGCACAAAACAAAGTTTTTAAGCATCAAATAATTTTATGGTTTAGAATCAAAGTTAATACCTTGAAATTTTGCTAAGGGACTAGCAAAAGCTAGGCATGGGAGTATGATGGGAACACCATCATGAGCCTTAACTAGATCATTTTGACCCAATTAAGTCAATAAATGCTCCGACATAACTGCCAGAGAGTCACAAGTCATTTCATATTCATTTTGAAAAAAAAAAAAGAAACTAGGGCTAAAACTATAATTTTACTAGCTCATCATGAATGTAGTACAACCAAGGGTTTTCTTAGGGGGTGAATGAAGGTTAATTGGTCTTAAAAGGATAACAAGTGGGACAAGGCAGACAGAAAAGGGTTTGCACATGTTCTGAGAATTAAGTGACTTTTGAAACCCTAAAAACAAATCTACTTAATTTACTGAGGTTCTGTTCAAGATAAAATTCACCTAAACCCTCTAAAATTCATAGAAAAATATTCTATACGGTTTATAACTTTCAATTTGACCATCAGAACCCTTTTTGACCCAACACAGAACCATAGATAGACATTTGCCCTAATTTGGGTTTTTGCATAAGTTAACTAGTCAAACGTGGTCAAAATTAAAATCCAACTTCACCATTGGATTCCTTATGTCCAAATTAGGTTTGTATCAAAATTTGGACCCAAGATGAATTTTTCTTGACCTTGTTTGCAAATTGGTCTTATCTAATTTCATTTCTAACCTTAACTTTCAAAATCCTTTGAAACAGGCCCCTAACTTTTGAAACCATTAATCCTATTCCTACTTGCTCCGATGACCTTAAAATGGAAAGACTCCCCGATTTCTTCGTGAATCTCTTTCAAAATTGAAAGGGAAGTTCGTCAAGAAATTCCCTTCCTTTTGAAACCAATCCCAAGCCCTAAAACCTACCCAATCTCTCATGCGAACACAAGAGAGATTTGGGTATCAAGGAACTCCCAAGTCTGGTGGGGCTTTTCAAGCTTTGAAAGCTTGTTTCCCAAGCTCAAACAATCTTTAGATCCTTATATAAGAGAGCCCAGATCCTCCTGAACTTCCCATGCTTGAAATCAGTCGAGATTTCCCATAATTCCTCTCTCTTTCATGGTCGAAGGTTCCTCGACGTCCGATGACCTCTTCTGCTTTTCCTCATCATCCATCCATAATACCAGCAGCGGATCTATCTTCCTCACCTCCTTCGACATCTCACCGTACCAGCAGATGCCTCGTCCTCCGTCATCCTCGCCGTTTCTCCCACACCGAAGCCACCTTCGTCTCCGACGTCGGTTGCACCTCAACCAACGCTATCTCTACCTTGTTTCATCCACTACAAGCCTAGCTAAGTCCCCTATTCCCTTTACTTTATTTTTGCTTTCACCCCCACCACATTTCGACCACCAACGACCCTCTGTGAGTTCATCTTCTCCATCTCCGGCAACTCCTCCGGCAAAACCATCTCACCACCACAAACCACCAAACTCCTCACCAACTACCTCAAAACCTCTGCCTCACCTCTCTGCTCATTTCCCCTCTTCTTATTCACCACTTCACTCACGCAAGCACACCCCCGAACACACTCACTTTAACGCACACAGACCGACCTCGACACACACGCATGTACCACGAGACGCCACACAAACCCCCCATCGCACTCACCGTAGTCCAACAATCCTCCCTGATCATTTTTATAAGGTCAAGAGGTCATTTTTGTGTTTCCAAGTGTGGAGCTCCTTCTCGCCATTAACAGTGAGTTTGAGCTTGCCTGAGTGCTGCTCTAAGATGTCTTCACCCCAGAAGTCATCTCCAGGCATCGTGGAAAGCCTTTAAGACTTCGTCTGGGATGACAATTGGAGGAGTCTACATCCTCATTGCACAAATTCGACGAAGGAGCTACTGCTACAGATAGGCAGAAAAGAAGGCGGTACAATAGTCCCACATCGTGGAATGCGGGAGCAGGAGAGTCCAATAAATTGAAAAAGTGTTAGAGGCCATTCGCCTCATAACACGGGGTGAGTTCCCTCTCACCCATGCACACCTGTGCCTCATCCACGACTCTGTCCCCCGCGGATTTGTCTGACCCATCTACCCACCAAGATTGACCAACACTCCTCGCTCACTACTGCATGCCGGTGAGCCTGGACCTGGGTGCGTATGATCCGATAACCCGATTACCGGTGGCTCTGGGAGAGCAGATCCTAAAGAGAGAAGTAGAGGATAACTGTGTGAGTTGGGGAGGGTTTTGCTCCAATGAAACTCTGACACTTAGCTGGATTTGGAAGAAAAGGAGCAGCAGAGAACGAAAGAAGAGGAAGCAAATGAAAGGAAGGAATAGAGAACAAAGAAGAAATCTAAGCACTGTAGAATCAGACGTTTATGACGTCTGATCCTACAATCAGATGACACATTTGAGCATTATTTCATATATTGATATTTTAGTTCCATAGCTATTACTGTAAAGAGTATATGGTGGTTTAAACCACCATTTTACTCCATTATTTTTTCAAATTGATAGTTGATCCTAGTGCTACATTATTTTGAAATAATTCTTGATTTCAATTCTATAACTTTCTTGTCTTATATTGCAATTTTGAGTTTTGAATTCCATATTGCTCCCTGTGTTCGACCTCGAAACTTTTTCGAGTAATAAAATCTATTTGTTTACAAAGCGATTTCGACTATATTTCAACGCTTTATTTTAACACTCGATTTTGCCACGTTAACAGAGTTTTAAAAGCAATTCAATAAGCCCATAAAGTGTCATCTAGCTTGCTAGACCAGTCTTTCCGATCGGGATGAACCATTTTTTGAAGAATATTTTTAATTTCCCTATTTGATACTTCAATTTAGCCATTAGTTTGGGGGTGGTATGGAGTAGAGATTTTATGATAAATCTTGTATTTGGATAAGAGCTAACAAAAATGACAATGGGTGAAGTGAGATCCTTCGTCACTGATTATGGCCTTTGGTACTCCAAATCTTGAGCAAATATTTTTCTTGATAAAATCAATCACAACCTGGTGATCGTTCATGCAGTTGGGTACTGCTTCAATCCATTTTGATACATAGTCAACAACAGCTAAAATGTATAAGTACCCATAAGAGTTGATGAACAGTCTCATGAAGTCGATGCCCTAAACACAAAAAATTTCAACTTCCAAAATTAAGTTAAGGGGCATCATATCCTTCCTAGTCATGTTGCCGATGCTCTGGCAAAGCACACAAGTCTAAACAAAGTTTTGAGCATCTTTGTGTATGCTAGGCCAATAGAGTTAGAACATAGAATTTTGGCTACAGTTTTCTTGCCCAAAAGGTGTCTACTGCAAACCATCGCATGACAATGTGTCAGAATATTATGGAATTTTGAGTCAAGAACACACCGTCAGATGACCTAGTCAATGCAAATGTGGAACAGATCAGGCTCATCCCAAAAATAATGTTTAATATCAATGAAGAACTTATCCCTCTTGGATTTGGTCCAATCAGAAGGGTTTCGTCCAGTCACCAAATAGTTTGCTTTGGTAGCAAACTAGGGGAGGGTATGGGTAACCAGGATGGTTTCATTTGGAATGATATCAGGTGGGGTAAGCATGTCATTCATCATGAGAAGAGAGTGATGATTGGCCAGTACCTTTTACGAATCCACCTTATCCTTAATTTTCAAGTCAAATTCCTAGAGTAGAAGGATACATCTAATAAGGCAGGGTTTCACATCTTCCTTGTTCTGCAAGTATTTTAAAGTTGAGTGGTCCATATAAACAATAACATGCAACCCCAATAGACATGATCGGATTTTTAATAAGGCAAAAACAATGGCAAGAAGATCTTTCTCAGTGACAGTCTAATTCCGTTGTCTATCATCTCAGGTTTTACTTGCATAGTAGATCACAATGGCCTTCTTATCAATGCATTGCCCTAAAATGACCCCGACAACATGTTCGAAGACATCCATCATTAATTCAAAGGGATGATTCCAATCAAATCTCTGTAAAATTGGTGCCTTAGTGACTTATTTTTTCTATTTATTAAAAATCTCCAAGCATTGATCAAGAAAGTTGAAAGGTTGGTCTTTAGTGAGAAGCTGACTTAAGGGTTTGGAGATTTTGGAGAAATCTTTGATGAAACAGTGGTAGAATCCCATGTGGCCCGAATCTATTTAATAGAGTTGGGTGGGGGAAGTTTAGAAATTACATCAATCTTAGCTCTATCTACCGTGATTCCATATTTAAAAATAACATCACCGAGGACGATGCCTTGCTAGACTATGAAATGACTTTTCTCCCAACTAAGGACTAAATTGACTTCTATACATTTTCGGAGTGTCTTGTTAAGATACTTAACACATAAATCAAAAGAATCTTCAAAAATGGAGAAGCTGTCCATAGAACCTCCAAACAATCACTTACTAGGTCAGAAAATCTTACAAGCATACACCTTCGAAAAGTCCCAGGTGCGTTACAAAGATTGAAGGGCATCTTTTCGAAAGCAAAGGTTCCGAAGTGGTAGGTGAATGTAGTCTTTTTCTTGGTCCTCAGGGTGGACTGCGACTTGATTATAGCCAAAGTATCCGTCAAGGAAACAGTAAAACTCCTATCTGTCTAAGGGCTCCAAGAATATTTGATCGATAAATGGGACCAAAAAATGGTCTTTCTTGGTGGCAGTATTTAGTTTTCTATAATCAATACACACTGACCAAGAAGTAGCAGTCCTAGTGGCAATGTTTCCCCATTTCTCATTTGTGATGATGGTTAGTCCTGCTTTTTTAGGAATAACTTTAGTAGGATAAACCCATTGCTATCAGAGATAGGGTAGATAATGCAAGCATCCAACCACTTGATGATCTCCTTTTTTTCTACCTCCTACATGTTAGGATTCAATCTCCATTGAGGCTAGCAGGAGGGGCGAGAGTCATCCTCAAGATAAATGTGATGAGCGCAATCGGACTAATTAATACCCTTTGGATCAGTTAAAATCCAACCAATAGCTTTGAGATATTTGCTCAAAGCTGCAGAAGTTTCTCCTCTTGTTTCCCAGTAAGATTGGAATTGATAATTAGGGGCATAGTGTGTTTTAGTCCTAGGAAAACATACTTCAGAGAGTTGGGTAAAGGTTTTAACTCCAATTGTGGCTCGACTCAAAAATAGATTTAGAATTTAAGTCCAAAAGGGAAGATAGAAAGGAATAGTTAAGGTAAGAGTTAGTTGTGGAAGGTGAAGTTAGGGTGGAAGGGTGAGGTTGATGAGGTCAGAAAAATCATGAATAAAATAGTGATTAGGGTTTTGGAAAAACCCATGTTGTAGTATATGCAAAAATCCAACTATCAAATAAATTTACTGAGACTGGATGAGTCTTGGGTTCAACATGAGGGAGGGGGGCGACACTTTATTCTTACAAATCCATGTTAGTTTATTTTTTTCGGTATTTTCTTTTGTAATTTTTGTTATAATTTTTATAAGCAGAATGGTAGGTAAAAGTGATCTAAACTAACTTAATCTACTTGCAGAATATTAAAGCAGAAAAAGAGAAAGAGTGTGTGTGATAAAATAACTCCAAATAAATGTTTCTAATGTACATTACAAGAAAATAATGTGCAGAGTAAAATCTAATTATGAAAGTGAAAAAGGTAGAAAGAGAGTGAAGATTCCCCTTGATAGTTGCTTAGGGGACGAGTCGGTCGGATGATGCCTGGAAGAGGGAGAACAGAGTAGGATGGAGGATGAAGCTCGAACGAAGGGAGGATGACGCAGGGCGTTGTTGTCATGGGATCTGCTTCCAGAATGGAGGTGAGAAGACTACCACAGGTGCTCCACAAATGAGGGTAAGAAAGTGGAAAACTATTTTTTACTCTAATGGAGCATCTCGAACTTGGGAGTAGCTCTAGAGTGGCTCTTGGAGCTTTCGAGAGAAAATGGAGAAGGAAGGGATGAAGAAGAAAGAGAGGTGTAGGGGGTTTTTATAATGTTGGGCGAATGTGAAATTCAGACATGGGGAGTTATGGATGTGCATGGGACAAGGGTGCATGTTCCACATGTGTGCGTTGGCATGCAATGAAGGCCTTGTAGCTGTGCATTGAAGGAGGAGCCTGGACCGTCTAATTCTCATCATACAGCTGGGGATGAACGAGGATCGCACCTCCACTCACATTTTACATGTGCTTCATCATCTACAGCAGAGCTTGAGTCGTCGGATGTCCATTGTAAGGTCGAGAGTGCATTGAGATCATGCCTCGTGATCTCGTCAGATCTCATGTACATCCACGTGTATTGTGCAAATGAATCTGCAGGTCCCATGTGGCACCACCATCCCCTCCCAATCTTAATTGTTCAGCCACAACTGGGCCTTCATCGCACACCTTCTCCCGTAGGTGTGACGTGGCCGCATCTCAATCGCTCATGGTCGATCGAGTGGCCCAATTTTCATCTTTCTTGCTTTCAAAGGTACACTCAGCAACATTTGAATGCTCACCTGATGCTTGCGATTCGTGTGTTCAACCAATGTTTCAAGGGCATGGATGTGTCGCGTAGATCAGTTATCCTCAGCCGGTGACCATACGATCGTGGCCATTAGATCATTTATTCGCAATGGTCATGATTTAATCATGGCTTTCTTTTGGTTTGTAGAGGTGCGATGTGAATCCATCTTAGCCTTTCGATGGCAATCCAATGGCTGAGGTCGAGTGCCGGGCGCACCTTTAGAAATGTGAGGGGCATGCTGAGGCAGCTATAGATGGCTTTGATGGTGCTATATATAAAGGTAGAAATAGGATCCAATTATTTAGGCGTAAGTTGTTTACCTACAATAAGAATTTTCAGCTAAGGACCAATACTGCATAGACTGAATAGTACCCAGGTGCTTGCCTAAATGTAGACTGCCAAAGTCCTTACCTTATTCTGTACAAAAGCAAATACACTTTTTTTCTTTTTCTTCGTTTCTCTTTTTCCATTTGAATTTTTTTCGAGTTTAGAGTTTCAGGGCAACTTTCTATGGCTACCCAACCAACCAAATACTTGAAGGAACTTTATGTGCTAAGCATCTTATTGTGAAAATGTGATAGACTAACTAAACGGCAATTAGAATGGAACTCAGGTTTCTACAAACCCTTGGTGACCCTTAATGAAAAAAATCTCCCTAAAGGTGTAGCTTTTTGACTGGTAGCTTTCTCCCTGCTCTTATTTTTGTGCAGTCAACACAAGAGTGAACCCAATGTATATCTCCCTGGATTATTCTACTTCCCCTCTTCTCCCTAGGTTGAGCGATTGTTTGTGCGTTTTCGTGAGATGGACATTGGACAACCAACAATGGGTGTTACTGATGTAGACACATCCATTTAGGTTAAAATGCCTATTTATGCAAGTTCCTAGGCTTAGATTTGCATTCCATATTATAAAATTGCATAGCATTCATCATTATGCATTTAGAGTAGTTGTGTATATTTTAGGTTAATTGCATCCTTTTTATGGTCAAGAGAGAAGGATATTTATTTCAGAGCCCTGGATTGATGATCTGACTGTAAGGATCTGATCAAGATGATGATCGGAGTCCAACGCCTCAAAAATCACCTTGATTGAAGTCTCGTAGCACTATATGCAATCTGAGGATGATCAACAGCCAAGAAACTAGGTGATGCAATATGGATCTTCAAATGATAAATCCAACCACACTGATGGATTCGAGTTGACAATCGCAGCCCAACGGTGTGAAAATCAACTCAATCCGACCTCTGTAGTAGCCCCTACAAAGGAAAGAAGATGAACGGTCCAGGTCGTGCGACGTGGTGCAACTCAGGCCGCCTATGCACACGCTCGCACCAGTGCACGTGCACAGCAGTGTGGGTGAGCGCACTCGTGCAGAGGCATGCATGTATGTTGGCGTAGCAGCATAATGCAAAAGGCAGCGCAACGTGTGCAGGCTTGAGGCGTGTAGGCGCATAGCGCGCATGCGTGCGCGACAAGGGTGCGTGGAGTGCACGCCAGTGGTGCTGTTGCAGTGGCACGTAATGCACGTGCTAGCAGGGGCGAGGGTTGGCACGGGATCTTCAGCGACATTTTAGAAGGATCTTCAGTGACGTTTATGACTGTCACTAAATGTCCTGTATATGAATTTTATTCTTTCCTCCACTATAAAAGGACCCCTATCCCTCCCATTCTTCTTCTTCTCTTCTTTTGTTCTCCTCACCACCTCCAACAATCTAGAGAGAGCTTGTCCCAAGCTCGGGATGCTCCTCTAAAGTAGAATCAAATATTTTTCCTCCCCTCATCCCCATTCGTGGAGCATCCCGCGGCCATCCTCTCATTTCCCTTCAAGAAGAAGATCATCGCCGTGATGCCATCCTGCCCCGCCCTCTATCCTCCACTCCATCATCGTTCGTCCTGTTCCTTACCACCTTCCTCCAGGCGACGACAGAGAGAGTTGTCCTCCAAGCAACCATTGAGGGGGGATTTCTCTCACCTATCTTTATCTTTATTGCTTTCGTAGTATGGATTTCCAACTTTCCTAGTTGTAACAAACATTTATTTCAAAATATCTGACTGTTTCTCTCTCTCTTATATTTTGCAAGTAGATTAGTTAGATAAGAATTCATCGATTTGATCTCTTGCTTGCTAAAAATACCCAAAAAATTATAAAAGACAAAAATGAAAAAAATAAATAAAAGCAAAATGCGTGTCTTTCAAAACCAAACATTCGAGTTTCTGCTATAAATTTTATCTAATTGACAAATTTTCTTGTGAATTGAACTACAATGAAGGGCTTTCCAAACTTTGAACCTTCTGCGTGCAAATTCGCTGCAATCATTTTGGCACCATTGCTGGGGAGGCAATGCTCTTTGGTTTTTTTCACATTTTCCCGCATTACTTGCATATTTTTCTAACCTATATTTCTTCTTCGATTTATTGTCTTACAGGAACCTAGTCAAGGAGCTGAAGGTGGTAGATTGGAGTAAAGTGTAGGTAGAGACATTTGTAAGTTCGTCCCCCACTACCCGCACCCTTGTTTCCATTTCACCACACTAATAACTCAAACTCAAATCAACCTAGGTGCTTTTATAAGCCCTAGGATAGATCTAATTGTTTGATTGTCACTTCGACTCTCCTCACCCACCAGCATATATTAAAAAATAAAAAAATAAAAAAATACACTTCTCTTGTGGGATTTAACCGAAAGCTACACACTTAACACCCACAATTTCTCACCTTAAGGTGCACTACTTCACATTGATTCTACCACTTAATTAGAATCTAACCTATGGATCCGATACACCCTAACTCAACACACCAATAAGTTACTAGAAAATTTGACTAGGTTAAGATTTTTTGTGTGCCTTAACTAAGTGGTGCAACAGGCCAATTGATTGAGCTATTTGGGCCGCACCACTCAAATTAAAATTGATTCATCAAGTAGCTTGCCACTTAGGGTTAATTTCTAGGATTGAACCAGGCACTCCACATTTTATTTCTAATTTTTAAAGGAATATATCTACACCAGTGCTTTCAAAACTTGCAGTGTTCTACTAAACCTAATTGAATGAAACTAAAGATTAAACCCTAAAAGCTACTAAACAAAGTTAAACCTTAAAAGACACATCATATAACTTTGTTTGCAAACCCTGGTTGTGCACGCACACACATTTGAATTGATCATTAAGGACACAACCCATCTAAAGGGCCCATCACATTCAAAGAGCACAATCATCCCAAGCCTAATTAAAACTGAGTAGACATTGGCCTTAACGATTGATTAGCTCTTCTGGGCTCAGATTGAGATTCTTTTCGATTAATCTACTTCTATTGGTCCATCTGATGTCTAGCTAGGGGAGTAGCATCAAACGACCGCAATTGGGGTGTACACTAGGAACTAGAGGGGCAAGTCAAAGGAAGAACCTTCTCCCTAGCCCTTCCTTCTAACTGCTTGGTTTGACCGGATAAAAGTAGACCAAATCGATTATAATCTCAAGACGGATCCTGGGAGTCTGTAGATCTTTAGGCTAACCCACCTAAGCATAGGGTTGATTGCTTATATTGTAGGGCTCCTTTCTTTCTTCTGATTTCCCCTCTTATTCTACCATGTATCCTTCCACATCCTACACTCATTTTCCATCCTACCCTCCTACCACCACTTATACCCAAGATGATTACTATCCCTACTCGACTTATAATTACCCATCCGCTAGCCAGGATAACTTTGATTGGGGATATGATATCGGACATTAGTGTCTAGGGCCTAACCCAAGACAACAAGACTATGATTAGTATCCTCCCCAGAGCTACAATGATTATAGATCTCCATCCTTTGATGATCAAACCAACCTAATATACAATCAGGAAGGAGATGATGATTATAACATCTACCCTCCCTAGTATTCCATAGAATATAGGTCACCACCATTCTTTGAACAACTTGAGACGACCTACGATCAAGGAGGGACCCAAGAGGCTCGATATCTTTACTCCCCTAGATTTAACCCAAATCCACCCAAACCTGAACTGAACCATTTGGTTCAAGTGACGCAGGTCCAAGATAGGGTGTTGGCTAACTTGAGGAGCACCATCCAATCATTAGAAGCTCAGCCAATACCATGCACTGAAGCATTGGAGCCTATGGTTAAAATGATTGATGAGATAAATAGCTCTTTATTGGATTTGCTCCAACATGTTAGGGATAGGGGCCGAGTGAGTTTCTACTTGGGAAATTGTCTAGGTTGAGGATGAAATTTGTGGTTGCCCTAGTCCAATCTTGGGTTGATTCTCAAGATGAGCCCCTTTCAGGAGAGCCAATGTCTGATCCTTCTCAGGCACCTATCGGGGGGTTACATTTTCTAAGACTGGATATGACCAAGTTGGTCTAGAGCAACCAATTGAGGAACCAATTGCTTCACCCAAGATCCCCGAACCAGGGAATGACAAAAAATGTCTCCGAGGTCCATGAAATGACATGATTTTGAGACATATATAAATGAGGATAAAGAATTCTCCAATTCTAAGGGTGAGGAATCTCTAAGTGACATCTCACTTGAAGTTAAAGAAAATGATTTTAGTGAGGCAAACGGGCTCAAGGAGTATGATGAACCATTTGATAGCCTAATTATTGAAGATTTGGATTCGGTTGGGGCTAACATGGAGGATTCAAATCCTCATTTACTAGAAGATTCAATCAGTAGCCCAATTCCTTAGCCACACCCCAAAGGGATTGATTTTGATTTGGAAATCATTATACCAAAGTTAATCCTGATTCAGCCACAAATGTTGGACTTGAGTACTTTAGATTGGGTGTACAATGATTTGGAGGTCTCGAAAATATTGATTTTAGATGATAGGAATTTGGCAATGAAAATTTGGAAGACTAACTCAAAGGGAAACACAATTTTGGATCTAAGGGTTCCTATTGACCTAAAACCACCAACTTTTTACCAGGATCCTTATGATATCTTTGAGATGCAACCCAAGCTTAGAATCATTTATTACCTTCTTGAGTTGAAATCTAAGAGGACATCCGAACCTATTGAACCATCTCTACAAAACCACAGGCACGACCCCGCAAGCTTGACAATCTTCGATTTTGGGTGATTTTCACCCAGAACCTGGAACCACTACACCCTAGGGCATGGGTCTGCACCATAATCTGGTCCACATTTGTGGACACCTACTGATAGGTCTTGTGATAAATATCTTTATTTTGATTCTGACCAGCACTTGTGAATTCCTAATTTCTTTGTTTATATTTTATGCCTAGTTGAAAGCAATAAATCTAGCACGTGTGTATATTCCACGTTCTTTGCGGAGCTGACTATCACGAAATTCAGGTGGTATTCTGTTATTTCGCCCATTTCATGTCTTTGCTTTTATAATGAGGACATTGCATCATTTAGGAATGGGGGGGTGGATACTTAATCCTAAAATTATTTCATTAGCTCTGTAGAATTTCTTTTATTTTCTTAAAAAAAATTAAAAGTTGAAAAGGACAAAGAAAAAGAAAAAAAATAGAATTAGGTGAAGAGAACTTAGGCTTTTGGAGGTTATTAACTTTAGGAAACAATACGATAGGACCTGAACACTTAGACTCTTCAGGTCTCGGGCTTAATTCACACGAGTGTCCACTTGAATGTGGACTTAGTCTCGAGTCTTCGCCAAGTAATTTTAGTTTAATTTGGTGAATAAATTTAGGTGATAAGTACACGACATATCAACCCACCCTCTGATTTGAGGGGATTTTAAGTCTAAGCATCTACACACTATTTGCACTGACTCACTTTCCAATGGTTTTTATGGAAATTGGGTTGCTAATGAACTATCTAGGGTGGTATGGCTGGCAAGATGTCGGTGGTAACAGCTCATCGGTCAGTTATCTGGAGCCTAGCCACACGACCATTCTCTTCATATTGCCTTTAGGTAAATATTAGATCAGAGAAGCCACCAACTTAGGAAATAGAAAAAAAGGTACCTAAAAAGAGAAAAAAAGAGAAAATAAAAAAATAAAACCACACTTCACCGCACAAGTATGGCTGGCAAGTTGCCGTGGGTAACAGCCCATTGGCTGGTTATCCAGAGCCTAGCTCACAAAAATGCACAAATAATTTCCAAAACACTTAGTGAAGAAGCGGGGAAGTAGAATAAACTGGGAATATATACACTAGGTTTGCTGTTTTGTTGACCCCATAAAAAATAAAAAAAAAAATAGGGAGAAAGCTACCGATCAGAATGATAAACCTCTAAGTAGAAATATTTAAGGTCACTTAGGGTCGTAGAAACCTGAAGTCCATTTTATTGGCCACTTAGTGAATTTATCACCCTTTCACAAGATGTTTAGCACTTAGAGTCCTTTTCGAGTCTTGGGCGGGTCGGGTAATCGTAAAAAGTTATCCCAAAACTCTCAAACTCTGAAAGTACAAAAAAATTAGAAAAGAAGAAAAACAAAAAAAAAAGTGTATCCTCCCTTTTCAAATAAGGCGAGGATTTGAGCGGTCTGCATTCTAGCTGATACCCGGGTATTGTTGAGTTTTCATAGTTTAGGACCTTAGTTGTAATTTTCTAATGTTAATAAATGACTTAGGCCTAAGCAATTGAGTCTTAATTCTTCTTTTATACGTAGCATGTAGTTTAATTTTTCCAGGGAATCGAAAAGGTAGGCATGGGGGTATGATGTAGACATATCCATTTAGGTTAAAATGCCTATTTGTGCATGTTCCTAGGCTTAGATTTGCATTCCATATTACAAATATTGCATAGCATGCATCATTCTGCATTTAGAGTAGTTGTGTATATTTTAGGTTGATTATGTCCATTATGTGGTCAGGAGAGAAAGAGATTTATTTAGGAGCCTCGAATTGACGATCCGACCATACGAATCTGATTAGGATGACGATCGGAGTCCCGTATCACTATATGCAGTCCGAGGAAGATCAACGGCCAAGGGACTAGGTGATGCAATCTGGAGCTTTGATAAACACCAGTTTATCATCATTCTTATGCATTAAAAAAAACCTAGTTCTGAGGATTTTACTCCGGAAGCTGGTTTTTGGGCTGCATTTAGGCATAAATTAGGTTAGGCATGCATTGCATTTTTTATTGTCTTTTTGATATGTTTTTGTGAGTGTTAGGGATGAACAGATTTATAGATCCCTAAAACCCTAGCACTCAAGAAGGCAAATGGTGAAGGAGAAGCTCAGACTAGCTGGAACTCAGCTTGATCCAGCTCACCATAGCTAGAACCTAGCTCACTTGAACTAGGGTTAGCTCATCCCAGCTCCATTCAGCTAATCGTAGCTGAATGGTAGATCAAGAGAGTTCATCTTAGCTCACCCTAGCTTAAGTCAGCTCAGATCCAGCTCAACCCAGTTGAGTCTAGTTCATTTTAGCTCCCACAAGTCCACAAGGAGCTCTAGCTAGCTTAGCTTAGTTGACTGGAGTTCACCCCAGCTCAAATTCAGCTACATCCAGCTCCACTCAACTCCAGCCAACTGAAGATAACTTCATTCTAGCTCAGGAAGCTCAAGTCCAGCTCCTGGGGACTCAGCTTAGCTCAAATCAGTTGAGCTAAGCTACCTTAGCTGCCTCAACCAGCTTGATCATCCCCGGGAGCACCAGACCCAGCTCACCTCAGCTCATTATGGTAGAAGCCAGCTCACTTTAGCTTGGCTTAGCAGTTAGCAAAGAACTAGCAAGCTAAGCCAGCTAGAGTAGCTCCATGCCAGCCTCTTCAGCAGCTGCCAGCTCCAATTCCATCTCCAGACTTCTCCTCCTCAACTCGTCTCTTGAAACCCTTGCTCCAATACCTCCTCCTCTACTCCTCCATTAGCTAAGGTAGCTTAGCTTAGCTAAGCTTAGCTATGCTCCAACTTCCTTGGCTTGTAACACCCCAAAAACCCACCTGACAACTCCACCCAACTAGCTCCACCTAAGCTCCACATAAGCTAGCCTACTTGGCGCCAACCTAGCCTACCCACCACCTCGAAAAGACACCTAAAATTGGTGCCAAAACCATCCTAACTACCCCCTTGTTGGCACCACTTTTCCCTCCAAAAATCCCCTTCATCTCCACCACACATCTTCCCTTAAACCCATCTCCACCCTCCACATAACCCCTCCTTCTAGAACCTTTCTTGGCACCACCTAAGACCCCCTTCTAGAAGCTATTTTGGAACCAACTTCAATGGGTGCCACCACCCATAACCACCCCCTAGGAGTCCCTTTGGTTGGCGCCAATTGCCCTTAGCTATAGGATCCCCTACCACCACCATCTTCCGATCTTAGCCCTCCATTTCAAGAGGCACCTTAACCCCTCATCCTACCCTATAAAAAGACCACTACCTGCCACCATTCAAACCATCCTTGGCTAGCAATTTCACTCTCATATTCTACCTAGAAGCCCACACCCAAGAGAGAAGAAGAAGAAGATTAAGGGGAAATTCTGTCCCCTTGGTGCCTTCCCCTCTTCCCTTCTCTCTTGTGCCCACGCTAGCCAAAGGAGAAGCTAGGCAAGGAAGATCTTTGGAGGAGATCTTGAAGGTGGTCCACACCACCTTGGAGGAGCTTTTGAGGGTGGTGCACACCCACCCATTGGAGGAGAGCATTGAAGGTGGTAGCACCCACCTTGGAGGAGCTCTTAAGGAAGGAGAAGAAGGAGGCCCTCTTTTCAAACCAAGGAGCAGCTAGGCTTGGAGCAAGAAGACTCCCTTCTTCACCAATTTTTGCAAAAGGATTTGTGTTTCGTTTATTGCTTTTAAATTTTTTTTATTTCTAGTAGAAGCATTCCTCTACTTGTCCTTGAAAAGAACACAAATTCTAGTTAATCAAATTGCCTTCTTTCTAGTTTTCTGTTGCAATTGTTACTGTTGTTCTAGCACTTATTTTGCTTCCACTCCCTAATTACTCTAGGTCTCCACTTGCCTAGAGTGAGCTTAGGTAGTGGACTTTTTAATCTCTTAAGTTTTAGCTTAGCATTTTTGGTGTTAGCACTCTTTCGTCACAATTCGCACTTTGCCCGTATTATTTCAAAACATAAAATATATATATATTTAAAATACCAAAAAGAAAGTTGAGATGTGTTTTTAGCAAGAGAATTGAATTGCAATTTTTGCCTCCTTGGATGACCCTAGATACTCCCCTATCTAGGATATAAATTTAAAAGCATATGCAAATTCGCGTGTTACAACGACATTAAAAACCCGCTTTTACAAATCACGCGTATTTCGTATCAAGCTTCAAATGATAAATCTGACCACAGAGATGGATTCGAGTCCATGATCGCAGCCCAACAACGTGAAAATCGACTCAATCCGACCACTATAGCAACCCTTACAAAGGAAAGAAGATGGACAGCCCAGGTACCGCAACCCAAGTCGCCCATGTGGCATAACCCAGGTCACCCATGCACATGCACGCACATAGCAAGGTGGGTGCACATGCGCGTGGAGGCATGCAAGCATGCATGTGCAGCAGCGCAATGCGCAAGGCAACGCCAGCAGCAGCAGCGCACACGGGTGTGAGGCACGTAAGCGAGTAGCACACGTTGGCACGCGACAAGGGCGCGTGGAGCGCGTGCTACCGGTGTAACAATGAAGGCATGCGATGCACATGCCAGCGGGGACAAGGGTTGGCATGGCATCTTCAACAACATTTGCGGTGAATGTTCAGCGATGTTTATGACCGTCACTAAATATCCTATATACAAATTTGATTCTTTCCTCCGCTATAAAAGGACCCCTACCCATCCCATTCTTCTTCATCTCTTCCTTTCTTCTCCTCACCACCTCCAAGGCTTTAGAGAGAGCTTGTCCCAAGCCTAGGATGGTCCTCTAGAGTAGAATCAAATATTTTTCCCTCCCCTCATCCCCATTCATGGAGCATCCTGCGGTCATCCTCTCATCTCCCTTCGGGAAGAAGATCCTTGACACGACACCATCTTGCCCAGCCCTTCATCCTCTGACTCCATCCTCATTCATCCCACTCCTCGCCATCTTCTTCCAGACGACGTCAGAGTGAGTTGTCCTCTGAGCAATTGTCGAGGGGGATTTCTTTCACTAATCTCTGTCTTTATTGCTTTCGCAGTATAGATTTCCCGCTTTCCTAGTTGTAACAAACGTTTATTTCGAAATATATGACTATCTTTCTCTCTTTCTCACTATTATAATATGCAAGTAGATTAGTTAGATAAGAATTCATCGACCTGATCTCTTGCTTGCTAAAAATGCTAAAAAAATTAGAAAAGACAAAAATGATAAAAACAAATAAAAGAAAAATGCGTATCTTTCAAAACCAAATGTTCACGTCCCCGTGTTTGACTCACGACTCACTTTTCGAGTTTCGGTTATAAATTTTATCTGATCTACGAAATTTCTCGCAAATCGAACTACAACGATGGGTTCTCCAAACTCCGAACCTCTCCACATGTGAATCTGCCTCAATCAGGTACCCATGAAAGCTTACCAGCCATAGCCGTATGGTGAAGTGTGGTTTATTCATTTATTTTTTTCTTTTCTATTCTTTTGATTTTTTTCTTTTCTTTTTAGATGTTTTTCCTTTTTTTGAAAAAGTAGGTGGCTTCCCAGATCTAAGATTTACCTAAAGGCAATGGTTAAAAAGATTAGGTCCTGTGACTGGGCTCTGGACACCTAGATATGAGGGGTTACTCATAGCAATGTGGTAGCCATACCACCCTAGAAAGTTATTAGCTGCCTAATTTCCATTAAAATTGATTGAGAAGTGAGTCAATGCAAATAGTGTGCAGATGCTTAGTCTATAATTTCCCTCAAATCAAAGGGTGGGTTGCTAAGTCACATACTTATCACCCTAATTTATTTAAGCACTTAAAATAAATTTTAAGTTGGCGAGGACTCGAGGAATAGGTCCACATTTTAACAAACACCTAGGGTAATTAAGCTCGAAGACCTAAAGAGTTTAAGTGTTCAGGTCCTATCGTATCGTTTCCTAAAGTCAAAAAGCTCCTAATCCCTAAGTTCTCTTTTGCTAGTTCTTAATCTTGTTTTTTATATTTTTTGTAAAAGTAATCTACGAAACTAACAAGATAATTCAGATTTGAATATCCACCCCCTATGCATCGATGATGCAATGTCCTCATTGTAAAAATAGAGGCATGAAAAGGAGCAGAGTACACAAGAAACCACTTGAATTCTATGATGATCCAGTCAATTCCAAGATAAAAGCATACAATACAAGTGTTAAATTTAGTGTCTTCAGCTAGGTATAATATACAAACAAAGAAGAAATTGAGAACTCATAGGTGCGGGTCAAGATCATAATAAAAAGATAACCTTTAGACCTGCAAGAAGAAGATGTCCATAGATGTGGACGACATTGTGATGCAGACCCATGCCCCAAGGTCAGTGGTCTGAAGCCTCTGAATAATATAAATCCAGAACCGAAGACTTTTCAACTTGTGAGGCTGGGCCAACGATTTGGAAACATGTAACTGAAGTCTAAAGTGTCGGACAATAGGTAGGTCAAGATCAATAGGTGTGGTTGTCCATTTGGCATTCGACTCAAAAGATAATCCATTATTTTGTACTTGGGTTGTACATCCTTAAAATTAAAAATATCATAAGGGTCCTAGCAAAAGGTTGATGGTTTTAGGTCAATAGGAACCCTTATATACAAAATTCTATTTTCCCCAAAATTAGCCTCCCATATTTTCATTTCCAATCTCCTATCCTCCAAAAATAGTATTTCCAAGACCACCAGATTGTTATGCACCCCATCTAAATTAACCAGGTCCAAAAATTGTGGCTGAATCAGGATTGACTTGGGTACAAAGATCTCAAAAACAAAATCATCATTTAGCTCTTTTGGGTGCAGTTGAGGAATGGGGCTACTAATTGAATCTTCCTTTAAATCTGTATTTGAATCATCCATGTTAGCCTGAACTGGATCAAATTCCTGCACTAAAGGGCCCTCAAATAATTCATCATATTCCTCAGGCTTGTATGTCTCAATAAAATCATTCTTTTTAAAATCAAGTGAGACTTCTCTTATAAATTCTTCACCTTCAGAATCAAAGAATTTACGATTCTCATTAATGTAAGTCTCATAATCTTTCGTTATTTCATAGTCCATAGAGACATATTTTTCCTTATATCCTGGCTCGAGGATCTTAGGTGAAGAAATCAATTCATCCTCAATAGGTTACTCTAAATCAACCTTGTAATCCCAGGTCTCATAAAATGTGTCCCCCCTTACAAGTGCCTGAGCAGATTCTATCATTGGCTCTCCTAAAAGGGGTTCATCCTAAGAATCACCCTAATATTGGACTAGAGTAACTATGAATTGCATCCTCAATCTTGACAATTTCCCAAGTACTAACTCACTCAGGTCCTTATCCTTAACATCTTGGAGCCAAGCCAATAAAGAACTATCCACATCATCAATCATTGTGATCACAGGCTCCAATTCTTCAGTGCAAGGTGTTGGCTGAGCTTCTAAAGATCGAATGGTGTTCCAAAAGTTAGCCAACATCCTATCTTGGACCTGGTCTACTCGAGCCGAATAGTTTAGTTCAGGATTGGGTGGGTTTGGGTTTAGTCTGTGATGATCAAGGAATTGAGGTTCTTTGGGTCCTCCCTGATAGTAGGTCATTTGTGGTTGTTCATTAAAGATGGGTGACCTTTAAGAAGTGTAATCCTGGGCAGGGTAGGAGTTATAATCATCATATCCTTCTTAATTGTAGATCGGATTAGGTTGCTCATATGGAGGTGGGGATCTATATTCATTATAAGTATGAGAACGATAATAATCAAAATCTTGGTGTGCATTGTTAGGCCCTAAACACTGAGGTCTGGAATCATATAGGTAATCAGAGTTATCCTAACTAGTGGATAGATGGTCATAAGTCGAGTTGGGATAATAATCATCTTGGGGATAAGTGCTAGTAGGAGGGTAGGAGTGTGTTAACATGAAATCGTCGAATCTAAAGAAATACATCATAGTATAGTTGAGAAATCGCAAAAGCACTTAAATTTATAATCTCGAGAAAGCACGAGGTCATTCACTGGGAGCAATAATGGCAATTCAATTTCAAAGATCACAATTACAAGCACAAATATGAGCAGTTATAACCAAAATTGCATTAAAAATTGATATATATATGAGTCAATATCAGAGTACAAAAAGAATGGGTAAAATGGTGATTGAAATTACTAATTAACCCCTAAAATTAAGCTCACAATCATCTCAAATAAATGAATATTAAACTCAATTAGATATTCCACGTCACTTAAGTAACCAATATAGCCACAGAAGCTTAGAACCAGTAGATATCAAATGACAGAGATAAAGACCATGATGGTTTAAGTGTTCAAGAGGAGTAGCTTCAATAGAGGCAAAGGCCTCTTCTTCCTTCCTTCAAACCTTGAGAGAGAGGCACAACATAGCACAAGGCTCCTTAGATAGAGCCTTCTCTTCTTCTTCTTGAGCCTCAGGAGAGAGACTTACAACAGCATCATGACAGAGGCAAAGGCCACCTCTGAAATTCTTCTAAGTGCTAGAGATTTAGAGAGCGAGGTAAACCCCCCCTCTCTCTCTCCTTCCTTCTCTTCATTCTCTCAAAGACCTAATCGTAGTCGAGTAAACGGATCTATAACAGGGTGCAGTCCTGCGGGCGTGATCGCAGGCGAGTAGTGGGCTTAGGTAAGCAGGTGCGAGGGTGAAGGGGACCTGACCCCCATGTACTTGGGCAAAGAACAGGGGTCATAAATCCCTTATTTGCGACTCACTCAGCTGCAGATCCCACAATGTGGTACTATCTAGCCCTCCTTTACAATGCGAGTAGCAATTGGTGAAGATGCCTCCAATTGAGGTAGCAAGTGCGGCCGAGGGCTCCAATTGAGGACCTAATGATGTGCCTGGAGGTCAACTGCTTCACCTGGGCATGTTGTCTGGAAGCTACGTGGTCGAAGGACTGAAGACAAGGTCGGAGGAATCACAGTGGTGGCAGAGGTTAGGTGGTGTACTTAAAATCACAAACACGGCCTTGCTACCAAGTCAAACATACTCAGAAGGATCATCGAAGCACAGCGAGTGGGATGGTGGTCGTGGTGTGGAGTGCGGGTAAGTGTGGAGGTCTTGCGGCCTCAAAATAGTGGTGTGGGGGGGCATGAGTAGGGTGGAATGATTGGCGTAGCAATCCCCTCAATTTCTTTAGGGGCTTTGCTTGCGTGGACTCAGTGAAGCTTTTGGGACCAGTGGCAGGTAGTTTGATGGTGTGTGGCAGTGAGAATGCCTTACTAGAGGTATGCCGGAGAGGTGGAAGATGGAGTTAGAGTAGCCATGACCTTGGTCGAAGCGAAGTTTGATTATGCTGTGAGGATCAGTGGACAAAGGGAAGTTGATGTGGCTAGCTAACAGATGAAGGGGAGTCGGAGAAAGCATCAGTCATGATGAGCCGACGTCGAAGAAGGAGAAAGCTCTAGGAGAGGGAATGGCAACGAGGATGAGGTCGGAGAGTGCCTCGCAGGTATGGCGAGGTGCAGAATGTGACGGGGAAGAAGAATCAGCCACCTATTATATGTGGCAACCGGGGAAGAAGTCAGACGAAGGTGGTCGCTGAAGCAAGCTCGGAGTGAGCTTAGAGAGGGAGAAAAGAAGAGTTTTGTAGCCCAAAAGCTTGCTAAGGAGGTAAGGCTAGCAAGGAGGGTCATATATAGGCCATCAAGCAAGCTTCCAAGCTTGGAAACAAGCTTGAAAGCTCAGGAAATCAAGCACTAGGATTTGCAATTTCAAGGAGTTCATGCGAGCTCCACGAGGAGATTTGGAGTCCAAATTGAGGCCTAGATCGTTAAGGATTCCCTCGAGACCATACCTTCAAATTTGGAAGGGGTTGGTCAATCAATCAAGGTAGAATCTGAGATTGAAGCTCGAATCTAATGGGTTCACACCTGCCATGGCGGTAGGGACCCTACTGCGAAGAGGGAGAAGAAGATAGCGGGGTGTTTGCAATGATTTCAAAAGTTGACGGGTTATATGAAGGAAAAGGAGTCAAGACTGGATTAAAATGCAAACTAAGTCAATATGATATCTTATTGGGCCTAAATTTTGGTACAAAGCTAATTTGGACCCAAGGAATTTGATGGTGAAGTCAGATTTTGATTTTGACCAAGTTTGATTAGGAAATTTATGCAAAACCCAAATTAGGGCAACTTCTTGTCTGAGACTCTATTTTAGGTCAAAATGGGTTCCAAAGGTCAAATCAAAGGAGCTAAACCTTATAAAATATTTTTCTATGATTTTTAGTAGGTTTAGGTGAATTTTATCCAAGCCAGAACCTCAGTTAATTAAAGCGAGTTTGAAATTAGATTTTCGGATATCCATTAATTCTTGCAATGCGCAAAAACCCAGTTCTGTTTGCATGGACCCTCTTATTAGACCTTAATGATAACCCCTGTAATTCCCCGTGGTTATTCTGTACTTATGACATGCAGTTAAAATTGCATAAATAACCCTGTGTTCTCTTTTTCTTAAAATAGAATAGCATGCACATAGGACCCTCTTATGGTTATCTAGAAGCTTTTATCAACTTTATCTGACCTAATTGGGCTAGATAGGGCTCATGATGGTGTTCCTATCATACCCCCATGCCTAGCTTTTGCTAGTCCCTTAGCAAAAATTCTATGGATTATACAAGTTATCTAGGTCGGATGTAACCGTTAGGATACCCTACTAAGCTGCATCTCTAGAAATCAAATCTAAATACAAATAGTAGGCCTGGAGGTACTGAAGTACCAGACTAGTTCCAAACTTGACCAACTTTAGCCTCAGTCTCCCGCAAAGGTTTCTATGGCCTGCAAAAACTATCCAAAGGTTTATTAGACCCAGTAGTTAAAGCACCCGTGCCTATAACAAGGTTAGTCCAGGTTCAGTTTTCCAATGCATTTTTTGTAAGAGAGAGTTAGAAGAAGATTTTCATTTTTGGAGAGTTTTCTCTATCTTTTCTTTTTCATTCCATTATGTTTCCTTAGATCCAACCTTGGATTGGCCCTAAACACGGTCTATATCGGATTCGTTGTCCCCGTCATCAATCCTCGTAGTGTCCCTTGCAATCCATTCTTCGAGATTGCACCGCCCATGGCAACCCCCAAAACCCTGGCTTTCAACACTTCGGGATAGTGCCACCCATGGCATTCTATAGCTAACTTTAGGCTCTGGAAATCAACATTTCGGGATAATTTCACCCATGGCACCTGAACCAACACAAGGTGCTTACATGCCTCTGGTAGGATATTTAGATATCCTAGGAGATAAGCACCGAGGAGATGATATGTTATTGAGCATCTTCGAGGGGAATTTCCTGCATCTCTGCGTCGGGAACTCATCCAATCAACTTGTATTTTCGAGCTGCTCCTAATTTAGATCTTAGGACCATTTTCAGAACAGCATGAATGCTTTTTGGCAAGATTTCATATTTAAGCGCATTGAACCAGTCTGTGTGTGATTTAGGGTGCTTAAGTTACTGAGTCTCACAAACCAGAGGTTAGGTAATGGGGCCTAATAATCCCTAAGCATTAGACCTAATACACAAGCTTCGTATTTTCCTCAACCTCTTGAGGACTAATTCTGATCTTGACAAGTACTTGAGTGTTTAAACCTTAGAACTGCTCCAAAAGGCCTAAGGTTTGTATTCGCCACTAATTCCTTAAGTTTTAGCTTCCCAAGACATAATTCATCATTCCATCCAACCTAGAAATTAGGTAAGTTACATATATTTTTTTAAGGGACTCTTTCCTTATTTTTGTTTTTCTTTTTTTTCCTTTCTTTCTTTTTCTTTTCCTTCCCTCCTTTTTGTTCATTTAGCTCAAATGGGTCTTCCTTTCTCTCTACCTCCTTTTTTTTTTTTTTAATGAAACCCTTTGTGATTTGATTTTCATAATGTTTTGCATTTTAATACCCCCCCATGCCTATGATTTGCAATGCCCTCATTGTAAATTAGGTGGGTTCAAGTTCAACTTAGAACACACATTAGAACAGGGTCAAAGGGTGGGTGAATGGGTTGGGATGACTGTTGTAGGCGATTTCAAGATTTGATACAAGTACCAAAGGTGGAGTCGGCTGTTATTAATGGACGAACCCTGAAGTGCAACATGAATTCAGCAAGGAGATATGTCAAAAGGGTTTCAGGTTTTTCAAAAGATTACGGGTTGCCTCCCATTAAGCTTCAAGTTTAATACCATCAGCTGGGCATAATGAGCTCAAGGAGAATGGAGATCAAAAGATAACGTAGCCAAGTTTGTGCCAGCAAGTTCAATGATTGGTTTGAGTCTCTGACCGTTCACGGAAAAAGGTTCAAAATCACTGCTAACTTCAATGATTTCTATTGCTCCATTTCCAAATGCACGTCAAACTACAAATGGTCCAATCCACTTTGATTTGAGTTTGCCTGGGAAGAGTTTGAGTTTGGCATCAAAGTGGAGTACTTTCTGACCAGGCTAGAAAGTCTTGCGAGATATGTGTTTATCATAAAAGGCCTTAACCTGCTCTTTATAGAATTACGAGTTCTCATACGTATCATTGCATAGTTCCTCGATCTTACTCAACTCTAATCGGCTGTGGGTTCTAGCCTTTAAAAGATCTAGATTGCACTTCCCTACTGCCCAATACACTTTGTGCTCCATTTTGACAAGTAGGTGACATGCCTTCTCATACGTGAGTCTAAAAGGAGACATGCCAAGTTGGGTTTTGTGAATGGTCCTATAAGCCCACAAAGCTTCCGGAAGGCGATCTGACCAATCCCTTCTATTAGGCCAAACAGTGACCTAAAGGATTTTCTTGATCATCGTGTTTCACAGTTCCACCAATCCATTAGTCTGGGGGTGGTAAGGAGTCGATATTCGGTGTGACACCCCATACTTTGTCATCAAGGATCGAAACTGTGCATTTGTGAAATGCATCCCTCCATTAGAAAGGATAACACATGGAACGTCAAACTCGGAAAAGATGTGCTAATGAATGAACTTGACTACCACCTTATGATGATTAGTTCGGGTAGGGATGGCTTCAATCCATTTGGACACGCAGTCCACAGTGAGGAGAATGTACTCAAAGCCATCGGATTTAGGGAAGGGGCCCATGAAATCAATTCCCTAGATATCGAAAATTTCTCACACAAGAATCGGCTATAGAAGCATCACATCATGGTGGCTCATGTTGCCTAAGATCTGGCAATGACTGCATACCTTATAGTAATCGTGTGCATCCTTGAAGATCGTGGGCCAATAAAAGCTGCACTGGAGGACTTTAGTTGCGGTTTATGTCTAGAGAAGTGTCCGCCACATGCCTGGTCATGGCAGAAGGATAAGATGTCCTGTATTTTCGCTTCTGGAACACGTCTGATAACTTGATCAACACCAATGCGGAAGAGGTACGAGTCTTCCCAAATGTAGTACTTGGCATCTGTTTGTTATGGGCTAGATTGAGGTTTTAAAAGGTGCGATCATTGTAGTAATAATTCCTCAAAAATAGCTCGAATAACAGATAAAATTTATAACTCAAATTGAAAGTTCGAGGTCATTCACTGGGAGCAAATATTGCATTCACGCTCTAATCTCAATAGATAATATAAATGAGCACAATTAATTACTCAAAATCTAATATGTAATGTATGGCATGAGTATATGAAGAGTAAAAGGAAATCTAGACAAACTAATGGTGATTTGGATCACCAATTATTAGTCTAACACAAGGAATAATTACTCAATCAATTAATATGAAGAAGCTGATAATCAGATGTTTGATTTTGCAATCAGTCGTCCTAAGAGTGTGTTGCTACAGTGAATCTCCTTTCTCTCTCTTCTGATGTTGTTCTATTCTTCTTTTTCTTCTTCCTTCTTCTATGGTTCTCCTCTTTCTTCTACCTTGGCTTCTCTACCTTGCCATTTTCTTTCCTTATTTCCTTGTCTCTGTCTCTTATGCATAGGGGGGAAGGTTTCTTCAAATGTAGCTAAGTGCAGCTGTTACACAACAGAGCAAAACCCCCCTTAAATCCCATGCTCTCTCTCTTTCTTCATCTCCTCTTCTCAGGGATAAGTGGGTAGTTGGGTATCGGATTAGAGAGCACCCAGGACCAGAGCTGTGGGAATGGATTGCTGCAAAGGTGTGCATAGACATAGGCAGGTAAACGAGTCAGACTAGGCCCGTGTGAATAGTGTCATGGATGAGGCATGTGAAGGGGTGCGGGGGACCTCACCTCCCAAGTGTTGAGGAGATAAGACATCAACACTTTCTCAATTTATGCGTTGTTTGGTTTTCTTCCACACCCGATGTGGGACTATGTCCTCGTCCTTCTGCTCGTGTGCTACAGCGAAGGTACTTTCGCTCAACTTGATGATTGTAGCTGATGGAGACCTCAATTGAAGACCTAAGATGATTCCTAGGATGTAACCACGTCACTTGGAAGTGGAACCTGGGACTTGTAGCAGATGGAAAACACTTCAAGCAAGCTTGAAGATTGCCTGCTAATGGTGGTGGTGCCGGTGAACCTGAAATGAACACGACCTTGCAGCCTCGTCAGATGGTTCAATAGCTTCACCGTATGACGACGAATGTGGTGGTGGGTGCAGCGTGGCGTACGTACATGTGTGGAGGTCGTATGACCTCAGTGAGTTAGTGTGGAGGTGATGGAGTCGGGGGAGGTGATGGAGAGGCCAATCCATTCATTCACCTAGTAACATTGTAAACTAGGTTAAGATGATTTCAGATTGCGCCAAAATTTTGCTAAAAACCTAATTTGAACCCAAGGAATCCAATGGTGAAGTTAGATTTAGGTTTTGACCAAGTTTGACCGGGTAATGTATTCAAAACCCAAATTAGGGTAATAGTCTATCTAAGACTTTGTTTTAGATCAAATTGGGTTCCAATAGTCAAATTGAAGGTACCAAACCATAGAGAATATTTTTATATGATTTTTAGATGGTTTATGTGAATTTTATCCTTACCAGAACCTCAGTAGATTAAGCGGGTCTGTTTTTAGTGTTCAGATGCCATTTAATTCTCGAAATGCACGAAAACCCATTTTTGTCTGCACGGACCTAGTTGTTAAACATTTAAGACCATTTCACCTTTGGTTAACCCCTGAGAAATCCTATGATTGTACTGCAATTGAGATATGTTGTTAAAAGTACAGTTTTACCCCTATTTTCTTGTTATTCTCTCATAATGGATTTGTAGTGAATTACATCTCTCTGGCCATTATGTAGGAGCATTCATTCTTTGATTATGACTAATTAAAGCTAGATATGGCTGATGATGACATTATCATCTTACCCCCATGCCTAACTTTTGCTAGTCCCTTAGCAAAATCTTACGGAATTAACTTAAATTCTTGACCATGCCATTTTATGCTCAGATTTCTGATGTGTGCTTACTTTTGTAGATTAGGTCAGAATGCTAATAGTAGGCCTAGAGGTAGTCAAGTACCAACCAAGATCCAGACCTGACCAGGTTTAGCCTCAGTCTACCGTGAAGGTTTCTAAGGCCTATAAGAACTAACCTAGGGTTAGTTGAACTCCACAATTAATGCACCTGTCCTTGAAATATGTTTTGTATCGGTTTAGTTTGCAGTGTGTTTTTTTAAGAGAGAGATAGAAGAATTTTTTTGCAATTTTTTGGAGAGTTCTCTCTCTTTGTTCTTTTCTTTATTTCTTGCTTTGGATTGGCTTTACAACACTGTCTGTATCGGATTCCTAACTCCCATCGTCAATCCTCGCAGGGTCCCTAGCTTTCGATGCTTCGAGATAGCACTGGCCATGGCAACCCCCAGAACCTTGGCTTATAGTAATCAACATTTCGGGATAATCCCCCCCATGGCACCTGAATCATCACAAGGTGCTTACGTGCCCCCACTAGGATATTTAGATATCCTAGGAGATAAGCATCGAGGAGACGGTATGTTATTGCGCATCTTCGAGGGGAATTTCCCGCCTCTCTACGTCGAGAACTCATCTAAATCGACTTGTGTTAAGCTGCTCCTAATCTAGGTAGGTTTTGTAGAATAGAATTAACGCATTTGCGTGATTTTGATAATTAAGGGCACTGAACCAGACTGTGTGTGGATTAGGGTGCTTAGGTTACTGAGTCCTGTAAATCAGAGGTCAATTAATGAGGCTGAATAATCCCTAAGCCTTAGAACTAATACTTAAGCTTCACATTTTCTAAGGACTATCTAGATCTTAATGGATACTTGAATTTTTAAGCCTAAAACATAGCCCAAGAGGCCTAAGATCAGCACTCACACTAATCTTCATATCTCTTAGCACTTTTTGACTTTTATTTCTTTCTTTTAATTTGGTCTAGAACTTAAATAGATTCCATAATCTTTTACTAATGACTAACTCTTTTTATTTCAAATTGTTGCTCCTTTTTGACATTTTAAATCACCTCCCTCTCTTCCTTCTCAAGAATGATATGCAATTTAATTTTCAAAATTTCCTCCCTTCTCCCACTTTATTGTTCTTTTTCTTTTTTTTCGGGGGTTTTTTGAACATGTATTTTTTATGAGAACCCTTCAGAAACTTGAATTTTTATGTGTTTGCACTTTAACACCCCCCATGCCTAAGTTTTGCAATGTCCTCATTGTAAATAGAGGGTATGAAACAGTTAGGGTTCAGGGATTAGAACGGGTTCAACGGATGAGAGAACGGGTCGGGATGACTATTGCGGACTATTTCAAGCTCTGGTACGAGTACCAAATGTGGAGTTGACAGTTCTAAAATTGAACTCAGAGTGCAATAGATGTGAAGTACAAAAGGATAATTAGAAGGATCTCAGGTCTTTGGAATGACGGGCTACCCCCCGTTAAGCACTAAATTCAATGCCTTCAGCTGAGCAGAAAATGGTATGGAGAAGGAGTGGTTAAATCAAACGAGTTTTGTAGAACAAGCACCTTGATCAATAGCCTGGTTGATCCAACTAGGTGCTTGTTCAAGTCACTGGCTGATGATGCATCCCAAACCCAATCAATCAAGCAGTTTGATGAATGTGGATTAGGAGATACGGTGCCCACCAGATACTGTGAAGCTCGAAATGATGTGGAAGTGAAAAATTAGGGTTTGGCTAAGTTGGATCAACTTGGTCAGAGTAGGGATCCTCAAATGAAAGGGAGTCAATGGAAGATGTAGGAACCCTATGGGAGTGATCAGGGAAGGACGGGGTGTGATTCACAGTCTGATCAAAGTCCAAAACCAGAATGAAATGTGGAGGAGAATCTTGTGCAACCGGCTCATCGAGAGGAGAATCAGAGTAGAAATTGAGTCCTATTGTTGGTTGGGGTTGAGTTCAGATCTAAGTGGGTTTTGTATGTACTATAGAAAAGATGGCTTCAAGAATAACTATTTGTGAGGGCCCCTCTAGAAAATGTTCAAAGGTAGGTGTATCTAGAGAGTCCTCATAGAACCCATCAAAATCAAATGTAAATGCTTGGAGAGTGCTTATAGGATCAAGGAAATCTCAGTCAAGAAAAGATTCGAACTCTGGATTGTAGACACTCTCAACAATTACTATTTCTGATTCCTGAGGACCAAAAAGAAATGATTTCATCTCAATGGAACATGATTTTGAATCAATGATCTCAGGATCAGGGACCTCAGAGTCGAAGAATGGATCATGTATGCTGAGGTCGTAGATTAGCTCAAAATTGTCAGGAAACAAAGGTTCTTCGAAATCAGAGTAAGATTCAAAATTGCTAGAGAACTTGCATGAATCATGTTCTGAATCTAATTCGAGATCGGAGATTCCACCACTAAGTAAATCAAGATGTGCAGAAGCAGCAACCTGACTTGGATCTAACCTGCTTTTAGAATCCAAACTTAAAAAGGTGTCCCTTTTAGGCATGGGCTCGGGTTTTTGGCATGCAGGGAAGACCCAATCAAAACCTGACTCTTCTAACTCCTCGATTGCTGTATCATAGATAGGCATGACTTCTGAAAAATCAATCTATATCTCTGAGGAGGATGGCGAGGTGCACTCATCAAATACATGCCTAGAATCATAATCTAGATTCAAAATATGATTTCCATCATACGGGGCCTTGTAATCATCCTAATAAGGCTCAGATCTAGATTCTAGGTTAAGGGTGTGGGTTGGATCACTAGAATCTAGGTTAAGCTCGACAACGATGTCAGAATTGTTCTCGAGAGTCACCTTAACAGAATAAAGGGTAGAATTTAAACCCTTGAGAGATTCTGATTAAATCTTAGTATCACAGGTGTCTAGGAGATCTAAGCTCGATGAACCAGGCTTTCAAGTTTCTAGGGTTGGTTTGAGATCGGGAACACCTACAATTGGATCCTCCCAACCTGTCTCAAGATTAGGTGTGTCAATTTGTTCATAATTTGAATTAGGCTTCATTTGGGTTGATGGTTCATAACAACCTTGATCACCACACTCGGTAGTTGGGAAATTACATGGATTACTGGAATTACTCCAAGATGTCATCTTAACTTCTGAAGGGTATTTTTGATCGATGGTTCCATATAACCCATTTAGCAATTCTCCCCGTTCTTTCAAAAAATTCTAGAGTTCTTCCAGAACTGAAGGATTTGACCAATATTGCAGACAATCATTGTTCTGTAATTTCACCAATTCACTGTGTTTTTCTAATAGATGATCCCAGGTTGAACTGTGTTTCATTTGTGTCCATATTATCCCAACATAGTTTATGATGAGGTCTGTTGTTTTTGCAAATTTTTCCAGCGTGTCCCTTTTATAATATTCTTCATGATTTCTATAGGCATTCTCGATTATCTTTCCTTTCATGCTCATTTGGGACTCCAATTTTCTAACTAGTCTTCCAATATAGCCAAGATGCATTTTTTGAATCAAGTGGTGGAATCAAGATGTAGAACCAAACTCAAGATTAGATTCTAGTTGGTCAGATCTGAAAGAAATCCCTAAGATGATTTGTGTATGTGCTCTAAATAGAAGGGATGAGGGACTGGATGTTAAATTGACCAAATCACCACCCAAAGATTTTTGGATGACTAAGGTAGTTTTGAGGTGGATGATACCTCTGAATCAAAAATTCACACACCCGAGAAGTACTTGGGTAGCCAGGAAGGGAGAGCCCCATAAAGACCCCTACACAGTAGAGCGTCCTCACGAGTTACAGGATTTCCCTCACCCGACCTTCCTTGTCAGTGAGGTTCCAGGTAGACTGGAATGTACAAACTTAAGACCTTAAGTCTACCAATTTTATTTCCTAATTTGTGCCTTGAGTTTCACTTGATTAGAAGATAATTCAACTTGTGACCTAATTCAGAGGTTGGTTGGCCAATAATATAGACCAACTTCACTTGACCTGCCTTAAAGATGGTAGCTTGAGATCTAGGTCAAGACCTAGAAATCACCCTGATTTTACTCCTAAGTTATTAGGTCCAAGATTTTAAAAGTTCAAGTGAAATTAGAGCCTGATTTTAGGGTTTTTCTGATTGGATCTTTTCAATCAAGGGCTTGGGTAGCACACAAATGTGGGGTGTTAACTTTCCTTTAATTTAGGAAAAATGCATACTAGCACTCCGAACCCTAATGCAAACCCTAATTAGCTCTATTCTACGTCTAATTTGAACTCAACATGTACACCTTGTACTCAAACAAGAAGGTGAGTAGTCCAAGATGATCAGAAATTAAGCGTGATCCCTATTAGGCACAAGAAATTTGGGGTAGGGAATTCTAAACAAAATCAACTCAATCTTCAATCAGATTTGAAAAAAAATTTTGCAAATCAGGAAACTTACCTTTTAAATGATAGTTACTATGAAAAATAAGGCAGGTGATTCCTAATTGATTGTTTCATTTTTGTCTTCCCAAGATTAAGAGGTTGATTAGGGAAGAATAGAGAAGTTACCAGCCCTGGCGTGGCTATTTTGCATGGAAGCTCTCCTCGTGAAGTACCTCACAAAAATAACAATAAGGCAAATAGGGCAAGTTAGTGCTCAAATATAAAAATATAGCATGAGAATAGCAGTGAATTGTGCGTTGCTCCCCAAAAATGGTGCCAAAATGTTTGTTACGGGCTGGATTGAGGTTTTAAAATATGCGTTTGTTGTCGTAATAATTCCTCAAAAATATCTCGAAGAACAGATAAAATTTATAACTCGAATTGAAAGTTCGAGGTCGTTCACTGGGAGCAAATATTGCATTCACACGTTAATCTCAATAGATAACATAAATGAGCACAATTAATTACTAAAAATCTAAAATGCAATGTTTGGCATGAGTATATGAAGAGAAAAAAATAATCTAGACAAAATAATGGTGATTTGGATCATCAATTATTAGTCTAACACATGGAACAATTACTCAACACAATTAATATGGAGCTGATAATCAGACATCTTAAGAGTGTGTTGCTATTGTGATTCTGCCTTTTTTTCTTCTACTGTTGCTCTATTCTTCTTCTTCTTCTTCCTTCTCTTCTTCTATGGTTCTCCTCTCTCATCTGCCTTGGCTTCTCTGCCTTGCCTTTTCTTTCCTTGTTTCCATGGCTCTATCTCTTATGAACAGGGAGGAAGGTTTCTTCAAATGCGGCTAAGTGTCAGCGGTTACATAACAGAGCAAAACCCCCCCTAAACCCCATGCTCTCACTCTCTTTCTTCGTCTCCTTCTCTTCTCAGGGATAAGCGGGTAGTTGGGTATTGGATCAGAGAACACCCGGGACCAGGGCTGCTGACGTGGAGTGCAGCCGAGGTGTATGCAAGCGTAGGCAAGTAAACGGGTCTGACCAGGCCCACGTGCACAGTGTCACAGGCGAGG
Source organism: Thalassia testudinum (assembly GCA_037157565.1). Lineage (NCBI taxonomy): Eukaryota > Viridiplantae > Streptophyta > Magnoliopsida > Alismatales > Hydrocharitaceae > Thalassia > Thalassia testudinum. The sequence continues at coordinate 37,322,891 of JAZHRO010000025.1, forward strand.
CATGTGAAGGGGTACTGGGGACCTCAACCCCTAAGTGTCGAGGTGATAAGCCATCAACACTTTTTCAATTTTTGCGATGTTTCGTGTTCTTCTGCACCCAATGTCGGACTATCTCCCTATCCTTCTGCTCATGTGTTGCAGCGAAGGTACTTCCACTCAATTGGATGGCTATAGCTGATGGAGGCCTCAATAGAAGGCCTGGGACGATTCCTGGGACATAGCCGCATCACTTGGAAGTGGCGGTTAGGATTTGCAGTAGCTAGAGAACACTTCAAGCAAGCTTGAAGCTTGCTTGCTAATGGTAGTGATGATGGTGAACCTGAAATGAAGAACACGGCCTTGCGGCCTCATCAAATGGTTTAGCAACTTTGCCGTGTGACGACGAATGTGGTGGGTGCATCGTGGTGTGTGTGCATGTGTGGAGATCGTATGACCTTGGTGAGTCAGTGCGGAGGTGATGGAGTCGAGGGAGGTGATGGAGAGGCCAATCCCTTCAATTACTTGAGGGGTTTTGTTCTCTGGGTCGAGGCAATGGTGTAGAACGTGTCGGCGAGGATGATGGAGGTGAGTAGTATACAGAACTCCTCACCGAAGGAGTGGTCAGAGATGGGGTAGATGAAGGTGGTCACGTGTGTTGAGGGGTCCTTTTGCTTTTTGAGTGGGTAAAACTAACCAGAGAGAACTATGGAAGCTAAAATAACCCTAATCTAATGGTCGAAAGGGGGAGAACGCCACCGACTTTGATCGGCCGATGTCAGGGAAGAAAGTACTCTGGTGGAGGTAGGACGGCGACGACGACGGAGGTTGGGATGCTCCTGCTGGTACGGCCAAGAGCGGAAGAATTAGAGGGGAAGGAATCCATCACTGGTATTATGAACAGACAATGAAAGAGATCAGGAGAAGTCATCGGAGCTTGCGGAGTTTCTCGGCAGGAAAGGAGAGAGGAAGGGGGATTTGATGGCTGGAATTCAAGCTTGAGAAACATGACCTTGCATTGGGCAAGACTATATAGGCCTTAGAGAGAGGTTTGAGGTTTGGGAAGCATGCTTCCAAGCTTGGAATGCTTGCCGGAGTAGGAAACTCATGAGATACCAGAATCTCTCATGCATTTGCATGAGAGATTGGGAAGGTTGTGGGACTCAAGAATGGATTCGTTGGAAAGGGAATTTCCTAAAGGATCTTCGGTTCAATTTTGGGAAAGTTTCATCGATTAATCAAGGAGAACTCTCCAAACGAAACTCGCTAGACTAGGATTCATAAGCAATAATGGCAGAAGGACCTATTTGTAAGGAACAGAGATAAAGGTAGGGGCTCATCGTAAGGAATTCAAAAGTTAGGGGCATGTGTGTGAGAGAAAAGAGTCAGACAGGACCAAATTGTAAACTAGGTCATGATGATCTCAGATTGGGTCCAAATTTTGGTACAAACCTAATTTTGACCCAAGGAATCCAATGAAGAAGTTAGATTTAGGTTTGGTCCAAGTTTGACTGGGTAATTTATGCAAAAACCCAATTTAGGTTAATAGCATGTCTGAGTCTCTATTTTAGGTCAAACTGAAGGTACTAAACCATAAAGAATATTTTTATATGATTTTTAGAGGGTTTATGTGAATTTTATCCTGACTAGAACCTTAGTAGATTAAGCAAGTCTATTTTTAGGATTTCAGATGGCATTTAATTTTCGAAACGTGCGAAAACCCATTTCTATCTACACGGACCTACTTGTTAGACATTTATGACCATTTGACTTTTGAATAACCCCTAAGAAATCTTGTGATTGTTCTGTAGTTGAGATATGCTATTAAAATTGCATCTTTACCCATTTTTTCTTATTATTCTCTCAGAATGGATTTGCAGTGAATTACATCTCTCTGGCGGTTATGTAGGAGCATTTATTCTTTGATTATGACCAATTAAGGCTAGATATGGCTGATGATGACATTATCATCAGCATCAAAAAGTAATTTGTCTTTCTTGGGCTTAGGCCAATCAGACAAAATCTGGTGGGATGCCAAGTAATTCACCATGTTAGCATACCAAGGAAGTCCTGTGCCAACAGTTAGGAGGTACTCATCAGGAAAATGTTCTGCATTGAGTACAGAAGGGTCAGTAATAGAAGAAGGAAGGCAGCATAAGTGATCAGCTACCACATTCTATTTTCCCACCTTGTCATAAATCTCGAGATCGAATTCTTGCAATAGCAAGATCCAGTGGATTAGTCGAGGTTTCGTGTCCTTTGCAAGTGCCGCACTGCAGTGTGATCCGAGTAGATGATGGCGCGGGATCCCAGATGGTATGATCTAAATTTTTCTAAGCCAAATACTACAACTAGTAGCTCTTTCTCAGTAATTGTGCAGTTACGCCATGCCTCATCAAGTTTCTTGCCAGCATAGTAGATGACTACAGGTTTCCCGTTGATTTTCTGGCCAAGCACTACACCTACTGCATAGTCAGATGCATCGTACATGATCTCAAAGGGTTGAGACCAGTCAGGGGATTGTAGAATAGGAGCTTGGGAGACTCAGTCACATAAGATCTCAAACGAGTGAATGCACTCATTGGTTATCTCAGATGGAGTGTGATTGCACAGCAATCATAGGTCATAATTGACCTAGAATAAGCTAGGACTTAGCATAAGTTAGATTTATTCATGGATGCATATGCATTATCTACATCTTTACTGCTTTCCTTTAGCTATGCAAAAAATAATGTTATAATGTGCCGATTAAGTGCATTATGTCGATTGCAAGGAATAAGCAGATCTGGAGCTGGATCTGGAGTAGGATCTGAAGCTGGATCTAGAATAATGGGAGTTGCAGCAGAGCTGGAGTAGAAGGCTTAGATTAGATGTAGGAATAATAATGTATGGGAGTTAAAGGTTTTCTAATCTATTAAGTAGGAATAAAGTAGTAAAATGTGAAAAGCTTAGGTCCATCCTAGCCCTAGGATAGCCTAGAGACTTCCCCAAGACTTAGCCACCCGTAGATTAGGTCACCGCACCCTAGGAAGCCCTAAAACCCTTGTCCCAACCCTTCTCAGGATGTCCAGATAAGTTTTAGGACGTCCAGGACCCTTAGCCAACTCCCACACACTTCAAACCCACTTCTACAGTGTTATTGGACGTCCAGACACTTTGTCAGACGTCCAATTTCTGTAGAATACCCAAAACAGAACCCAAAATCCTTCCTGACTCTAATTAGACGTCCAGACAACAAGTCTATACTTCTGATTTTTGAGTATAAGACATCTGACACTATTATTAGATGTTTGATACTACTCTCCAATTCCTGTTTTGAGATTTAAGCCTTGATCTTGGATCTCTAGGTCCCTAAACCCAATTCCAACCCCATAGGAACCTAAATTAAGGTTCCCTAACCCTAGTACATCACCTCTATACCTCCATAAGGACCGAATTAGGTCCTCACTAAACCTAATTGACTTGGATCTTAGTCAATTCCATCAGCCTATCCAATTGGACTCATTGAGTCCAATTGAGCCCTGATCTCAACACACACTGTCCAATTGGACTCAGTGAGAGTCCAATTGACCTAGACCTAAATTAATTGAGTTGTTTTGCTCTCAATTAAGTTTCCACACACCCAATTAAGCTTGTATTAAGTTTAATTGCACTTTACCTTAGTGAATTAGGGTTTATAACCCTAATTTTAGACATACCTTGACCTAAACCCACTAGAACCTAACCTAATCAACCTAGCCATCTAAGTTTCGACCCACACACACCCACACACACCATCCACACGAAAATGTCTAGCCTAGAGTTCTCTAGAACTCTCTACCATGTGTGGTTGCCTTGGTTGCCAAAAATAGCAACCAAGAGCCATTCAATTTTTAGATCCACATTTGGTGGATCTAAAAACCACCATCCACCCTCTCTCTCTCTCACTCTCCCATGATCTCCCACCATAGGCCTTTTTGGAGAATTCCATAATTCTCTAGAGAGCTTCCCTTAGGTCTATAAAAAGACCCAATGGGTGGCCATTTGCACTCATTCACTTCCTTGACATTCATTCCACTTAGGCTAGCCACTCCCATCTCCACTCCACCTCCATGAGTTGAGCACCACCATGGAGGCCACCATCTCCATGCTAGGAAGCTGGATCAGCTCCCCAACCTCTCTCCAAGGGTCGACCTAAGCTCCATTGATCGCCCCTCATTCTTCTCTCAGCCACTCAAAGGCCATCGGAGACCACCTCCGAATGCCCTTCCTTCTGCTAGATTAGTAGCTTAGCTTTCCGTATATTTACTACTTTTATTTACTGCTTAGTAGTATAGTCTTACTTCTCCCCCAATGATGCATGCAAAATCGCCCCGTTGATTCTTGTATGCAATCATTTTCTGGTAGCTAAGTTTAATTTTTAAGCATTCATGTATAAGCTTTCCTCTAGATTTCCTTGTGCAACAACTCTCCAATGATGAATGAAATTGTATTTTTATATATATCTCTTATGTGTTTGAAATCACCATGAGTTGAATGATTATCATATTTGCATGCCTATTCTTTAACTGTCTATATATTACGCACCAGCATGCCATTTCTGGAGGATATCGAAAATCTGACAATAAATGCTTTCTCCATAACTAATCACCACCTCACTAGAATCGTGCACATAGAAACTCACACGTTCACTTTTGTGATTTACTTGACGCATGCGCATGTGATCCTAGTTAATAACAGGAGCGGTGAAGTCTTAGTTAGGAGATTGGAAACTAGCGTGCATCTTTAAACAAAGTAGAGCGGCTTTAAAAATAAAAGATCGATTTCAAAAGAGAAAACAATTCCTCCTAGAGACGAACGATAGGGACTCAAAGTCTCATTATTTTTATAAAACAATATCTTTATTGGATCGTATTTCGCGACTATACTGCTACGCACTCTTTTTCATATCAAAAATGCGAGCTATGATTTCTCACAAAAAAGTGGCGCCATTGCCGGGGAGGCAACGTCATTTTTCTTGATTTCGATCTTTTAATTTATCACTGAAAAATCTACCTCTACTTCATTTTTGATGTGCAGGACAACACGGAACGAAAACGGGATCTGCACACACACCGAGCTTGGCGAAGAAAAATCAGGTGCACATCATTTGTCTTAGATTAGGCTTCTCTTTCTGAACCCTAGGAGTAGATTTACTTGCTGCAATTTCCTTTAAAAAATTCTTTGTGAAAAAAAAGGAACTTTCTCATTTGCATGAGAAAGAAAAAGAATCAAAAAGAAAAATTTTGAAAAAAATCTAGATTAGGTTTCCTTTCGAATCTGGGTTACTTTAAAGAAAAAAAAGAGATATTTTCTATGAATCTTTTGAAAAAATTCTTTCTGAAAAAAAAAGTGCAAAAGTTTTGAAAAAGGAAAAAAAATCTTTTTGGTGGAAGGTTTGAATTTTAAGTTCAAACCTCTTTAAAAGCTTTTCCACCATATTCTGATTTTCGGCCATATTTCAAATCTAAATTAAAAATTTGATTGCCGAAAAATTCGTTAGCGAAAAATTCTGAAATTCGGGTTGAACCTTCATTTTAAAACCATCTTTCAAATGCCACTATTACTTTAAAAAATTCCAAGTATAAAATTTTTAAGAATTCGCAAAGTGCACGAGAGTCAAACTGACCTAGATTCAAAATTTTTCAAATTTCAAAAAGCGATTCCAAGCAATCTGTGAATTTTTTTTGACTAAAAATGGTGGAGTATGAAAGCTGATCTCATTAGCTTTATTTTCCATATTTTTCCCAAATTTTTGAAGGTCATTTAATACTATTTCAAAGCGAAAAATCATCCAGGGGTCGAAGTTCCTGATTTGACCCCCTGACATTCAAAATTCTCTAGAAATTCGATTGAAATAGTAAAAATTCCAAAAAAATATTCTCTGAAAAACTAATTGAAAGAGGAATCTACTCGCAAAATTTTAGATTAATTTGATTCCAATTAGTATAAGAAAATCAACATTATTTTTGTGGTCTACTGAAACAGATAAAAAACCCTAGAAGGGCATGCAACTTAGGTTAAATCCTTAGGGTTACAACTAGAGACCACACATTGGGCTAACTTAGACTTGATCAAGTCTAGTTAGCCGGTGAGCTTGGTCACCTTATGGGCCACTCACCTCAAACCCCTCTGAAGAAAATGGGTTAAAATTAACTTTAAAATACGAAATCAACCCGAGTTCGTTATCGTACTACTGGGTGAGTTTAATCACTCTTGCCAAACATAGTGACTAAGCCTGCGGTGTAGTGTCAAACGACCACGGCTCGGGGATCAACGGAACCGAAGGCGTAAGCCAAAGGGAGAACCTTCCCCTTAGTCCCCTCGTAACCAGACTGGCTGGGTTAGCTTGAGAGGCAGGATTAACTTTCAGTCGGTTGTATGATGAACTTATCTTCAGGAATTTAAATCCATAATGAAAAATCTGGTCACCTGATCTATAAGGACCATTTGATTGACAAGGTCTTAGCCTTATCCTGCGTGGCTACACCAACCCAGGGGTTGGCTGGTGTATGCATGGAAGGAGGTCACTTTGACTTCACTTGGTTGGACCTTGGGAGCCACTCCCAAGGAGGCGAGTCACCTCACCTAGACCTTCTTCTCCACCCATTTCTTCTACTACAAGAGCCACCATGGCAAATCCTGGACCTGGAGCCAGACCGAGTCAGGACATCGAGAATCTAGACCCGATGGCTCATCTGGAAGCCCGGGTCACTGAATCTGAGGAGCAGCATCAGCAGAGCATGGATCGTATTCTGACGGTGCTTGACAGGATGCAGCACCCGCCACGAGGGGAACAATTGCGGGATTTTTACGACCCAGCTGCACCTATCGTCGCATCGCTAGTTAGAATTCCCACAGGCGGAGATGCGTTTGAGCTCAAGCCCAATGTAATTGGGTTGATCAGCACTCATTTCTATGGGAACTCAAGCGAAGATCTGTTCCAGCACCTTGAGGACCTGAGTTGACTCGCTGAAATGATTCGACCTAGGAATATTGATCTCGGGATCGTTCGGATGAAGCTTTTCCCATTCTCATTAAGGGACAAAGCTTCATATTGGTTCAAGACTATTGGGAAGCCAATTGGAACCTGGTCAGAATTACGACGTGAATTCCTGATCCAGGGAAAGTCAGCAATAGATGATCACAGGAAATGTGTGGTTTGAATCCAAGAATACATACTTCAAATGATCTAGGAGGGGCTTCAATTCCATAACCGGTTATCAGCAGCAACAACAGGTTTAGGGTGGGGTTCAGGATCAAAGGTAGGAGCTATAGGTATATCTGGGTCATGTCTAGGCTCCTCTAGCTGTGGGTCATGATCTTCTTGTGGTCGAGTATTAACAAAATTGGGTTTTCCTCTATGAGTGGGTGCTCAACCACAGAACCGATATAGCAAACTTGTTCGATAGCCCCACAGTTTATTCCTTTTTGGGCCTTAAAGATATTAATCTTTAATGTCTTGCTTCCAAATTTCAACTCGATTTGGCCCTCTTTGCAATTTATGTTTGCCCTAATTGTGGGCAGGAACAGTCTTCCTAATATAGTCGGTGTGTTTTTCAAATTCTCAGGAGTATCCATTTCTAATATGATAAGGTCCATCAGAAAGTAGAAATCATGAATCTGAACTACAACATCCTCAAGAATTCCTTTAGGGACTTGATTGATCGATTTGCTAATTGCAAAGTCACCTCTATTGGTTTAACCTCAGATTCCTCAAGGTGGTATAGTAGGGACGTAGGTATCAAGTTTATGGAAGCTCCTGGATCCAATAAGGCTCGATCAAATTCTATATCACTGATTTTGCAGGAGATTAGAGGGGTACTCGGATATTTTGCCTTAGGCGGGAGTTTGCTCAAAATGATGGAGCTGACTTGCTCCGACAAGACGATCGAACTCTTGCCCTTAGTTCGTGGCTTTCTCTTAGGTGTACACACATCTTTAAGAAATCTCGCATAAGTTGGTACTTGGAGAATTGCATCCATCAAGGGAATATTTATCTGGACATGTTTAAAAAGCTTGACTAGCTCTTCCTCTAGTGCCAAGGTCTTAGGTTTCCTTTTTCCCTTGGTCAAGGGATCAGGGAATGGAACCTTAGTTGGTTCCTCTAGAATTGGCTCAGGCTATTTATTTGGGATAGGGGTGTCCTGGAACACCAATCTTTGCTTAAGATCTGGATGTTCAGGATTCTTGTGGCTAGGGAATGGTGGATCCTGGGTTGCTTTGCCACTATGGGTGGTGATGGAGTTAAGTCCTACTTGATTTTGGTTTGGGTTAGGCAAAATAGGTGCCTATTGCTGATACCCTTAATATGATGTTGAAGCTTCCAACCTGTTAGGTGATAGAGTAGAAGGGGCCTGGCAAACATAGTGTGCTTGGTCCTGATTTGGGTTCCTAACACACCTTTGGTTTGGCTTGTTACTTGGATTAGGTAGAGGTTGGGATGGAAGTGCACCAAGTTGGCGAGCATTTGCCAGCTAGGCCAGTTGATTGCAAACCTCTGTGATTTCTTCCTTATGTTGTTTTTGCATGTCAACCAAGGTTTGGAGAATCAGAGATGTTTAGTCCTCCCTAGGTGGCCTAGATTTGAATTTTTGATTGGGCCTTGGTTGAGGAGGTTTATAAGGTCATGGGTTTTGTGGTCGAGGTTGAAATTGAGTTCTCGGGTTCACAAAGTTGGGGTGATTGCACCATCTAAGGTTATAAGTGTTTGAGAATGGATTATTTTGGATGGTGTGGAGATCCTCGCAGGTTTGAGGAACTCCAGAAAAATCAGAGTAATAGGGTTCAAATTTCCCCCAACTCGAGTAGGCTGGTCCTGAGTTTCCTCCAAGGCCATAATCGGACAAGGGTGGATAGGCATCCATCCCCTGAGAATGGTAGATATTGTCTACACCATCCCTTCCTGAGGGCGAGTGCACGTATGGGCTTTATGGTGTAGTAGTGGGTTGGAGTAGATGTCGAGTTATGTTGTCCACCTTCTTTTCAATGATTGAGACCTTATCCAATTGACTAGCTACCAACTCGAGATCAACAGATGTGGACAGGCCTCGGGTCTCATGTACCCCCTGATTATTTGTCAATGCATGGGTGGTCGTTCGGTCGTACACACCCACTGACTCATTGTTCAGGGAGTTATTGCACATGTTCTCGAGAATTCCCCAAATCGTGTCTTCATGCTGACCCATGGTGCTATCATCACAGGTTTCATTGACAAAGAGTTTGATATCATCACGGAGCCCATGGTAAAAAGACTAGACTTGTTCCCATTTTGGAACTCCGTGATGGGGGCACTTGCGCATGAGATCCAGAAGATGATCCCATGCCTCATGTAGAGGTTCTCTCACTCCTTACGAGAAGTGCGTGATCTAATGCCACATAGCATTCGTCCGACCAATGGGAAAGAATTTTTGTAGGAAAGAAGATCGAAGTTCTTCCCAAGTGGTGATCGGATGAGTGAGAGTCTGAAACTAATGAGCAACTTAATCCAAAAGAGAGAAAGAGAACATTCTCATGAGTAAGCCATCTCGATTCTGTATGTTTGGCTTGAAGGTCTTGGCCAGAAGCTTTAGATGCTTAATGTGCTAGAAGGGATCCTTGGAGTTCAAGCCATGGAATTTCAGGATTGTATGAAGCATACTTGGCTTGAGCTCCACCTCAAGTTCTACCGTAAGGATTTGTACTCGAGGGTCGATTTCCATTGCAGTAGTATTGTAGTGATCTCACATTTGAGGATGCTGGGGTAGGTTGATGTATGCATCGAATCGATCTCTGAGGTTATGGAATTGATGTTCAAGGTCAAGTTCTTCCCCGTGGTGTTCCATGGCTGTGGCTGGAGATATGGGCTCAGAAATGGAAGAGTCGGAGGAGATGTCAATCTGATCGGGAAGTTGCACAAGCAAGAGGGTCAAGGCTTGGCCTCGATGAGAGTGAAAAGCTAATGGAGGCCTCAAGGGTGGTCTCAAGGACCACCTCCCGAACATGCACTAGCAGAGTAGATAAGGGATAAAATGTTTGATAGACCCAATCGAGGCACCCAAATATGCTTGGATGAGTAAGGAGGTTCGAGGTAGATGATACCTCTTGATCAGAAAGTCGCTCACTTGAGATGTAATTGGGCAGCAAGGAAGGGAGAGTCCAGCAAAGACCCCTACACGGTAGAGCATCCCCATGAGTTACAGGGTTTCCCCCACTCGACCTACCTTGTCATCGCGGATCCAAATAGACCAGAATGAGTGTCTTGACCTCTTAAGTCTACTAAATTTTAAATCTGAATTGAGGTGCTTAGAATTCCACTCACACTTTAGAGTTGATTTGTGCTTGGTGACCAAATTTGAAGATTGGTTGACCAACAATGTGGATCAACTTCACCTGACCTATCCTTGTTATTAAGTTCCAAATTAAGATTCAAGTGGATGATTAGATCTTGATTTTAGGGTCTCCTTGATTAGGAAACTTCAAACAAGGGCTTAGGTAGCACACGTTGTGGGAAAATTAATTCACCTTATTTTAGGCACGTGTGCTTCTCTACCCTAAGATGAAAACCCTAATTTGGCTTTTTCTGGTCCAATCAATTTCTTCCAAAATTTGGCACCTAGGGCTCAATCAAGAAGATGAGTAGCCCTATGTACCTTAAATGCCTAGTAGGTGCAGGAATCTTGGAGAGGGGTTTCTAAATAGATCAAGTTAGGCAACTCAGAAGTGATTAATTCTAAATAAGGAATGCAAGTTGGCCTAAGTGATTTTTCTTTTTAGCTCTTTCCAGCAATAAAGGCTTATGGAGATGGAGATGAGATTACCTGCACCTGGAGTTGTTGTCTAGTTGATCTTCTCCTGTGTACCTTGCATAGCCACAACAAATTAGATAAAGCAAGTTAGATTCAAATTAGAAATTTGGAATCAGTGAAACTAAACTGAACGTTGCTCTCGGCTACGGTGCCAAAATGTTATCGCGAAATCATCGAATCTAAAGAAATGCATCATAGTATAGTTGAGAAATCGCAAAAACACTTAAATTTATAATCTTGAAAAAGCATAAGGTCGTTCACTAGGAGCAATAATGGCATTTCAATTTCAAAGATCACAATTATAAGCACAAATATGAGTAGTTACAACCAAAATTCCATTAAAAAATGATATATATATGAGAGTCAATATCAGAGTGCAAAAAGAATGGGGTAAAATAGTGACTTAAATCATCAATAGACCCCGGAAATTAAGCTCACAATAATCTGAAATCAATAAATACTAAACTCAATCAGATATACCACGTCACTTAAGTAACCAATATAGCCACAGAAGCTTTGAACTAGCAGATATCAGGCGATAGAGATAAAGCCCCAGACAACTTAAGTGTTCAAGAGGAGCAGCTTCAGCAGTGTCAAAGGCCTCTTCTTCCTTCCTTAAAGCTTCGAGAGAGAGGCACATCACAGCACAAGGCTCCTCAAATAGAGCCTTCTCTTCTTCTTCTTGAGCCTTAGGAGAGAGACTGATAGCAGCATCATGAGAGAGGCAAAGGCCTCCTCTGAAATTCTTCTAAGTGTTAGAGAGTTAGAGAGCGAAGAAAAACCCACATCTCCATCCTTCCATCTCTTCTTTCTCTCAAGGACCCAACCGTAGTCGAGTAAATGGATCAAGAATAGGGTGCAGACCTACGGGCATGATCCCAAGCGAGTAATAGGCTTAGGCAAGTGGGTGCGAGGGTGAAGGGGACTTGATGCCCGTGTACTTGCGCAAAGAATGGGGTCACAAAACCTTTATATGCCACTCACTCAGCAATAGATCCCACCATGTAGGACTATCTGGCCCTCCTTTGCGACGCGTGCAACAGCTGGTGAAGAAGCCTCCAATTGAGGCAGCAAGTGCGGTCAAGGGCTCCAATTGAGGACCTGATGATGTGCTTCGAGATCAACCGCTTCACCTGGGTGCATTGTCTGGAAGCTACGTGGCTGGAGGACTGAAGACATGCTCGGAGGAATCACGGCGATGGTGGAGGTACGATGGAGCACCTGAAAGCAATAAAATGGCCTTGCAGCCAAGTCAATCATGCTCAGAAGGATCGTCGGAGCACGGCTAGTGCGATGGTGGTTGTGGTGCGGAGTGCAAGTGACAGTGGAGGTTTGGTGTGAAGGGGTGTGAGTCGGGTGGAATGATTAGCGCAGCAATCCCCTCAATTTCTTAAGGGTTTTGCTCTAGTGTACTACGCGAAGCTTTTCGTACCAGTGGCAGGCGGTTTGGTGGCGTGCGGCGGTGGGAGTGCCTCATCGGAGGTATGTTGGAGAGGTGGAAGGTGGAGTTAGAGCAGGCACGATGGTGGTTGAACCGAAGGTTGATGATGCTAGGAGGATCAGTGGATGAAGAGGAGTTGATGTGGTAGCTAACGGACGAAGGGGAGTAGGAGAAAGTGCCGGTCGTGATGAGCCAGCATTGGAGAAGGAGAAAGATTTGGGAGAGGGAACAATGACGAGGAGGTCGGAGAGCGCCTCACAGGTATGGCAAGGTGCGGAATGTGATGGGGAAGAAGAACCGATCGCCTATTGTATGTGGCAGCCAAGGAAGAAGTCAGAGGAAGGTGGTCGGCGAAGCAAGCTCAGAGTGGGCTTAGAGAAGGAGAAAAGAAGAGTTTTATAGCCCAAAAAGTTGCTAAGGAGGTAAGGCAGGAGAGGAGGGTCTTATATAGGCCATTGAGTGAGCTTCCAAGCTTGGAAACAAGCTTGAAAGCTTGGGAAATCAAGGATTAGGATTTGCAATTTCAAGGAGTTCGCACGAGCTCCGTAAGGAGATTTGGAGTCCAAATTGAGACCTAGTTTGTTAAGGATTCCCTCGAGACCATCCCTTCCAAATTTGGAAGGAATTTGTCAATCAATCAAGGCAGAATCTAAGATTGAAGCTTAGATCTAATGGGTTTACACCTGCCATGGCGGCAGGGACCCAATTGCGAAGGAGAAGAAGATAGCGAGGTGTTTGCAATAATTTGGAAAGTTAAGGGGCTATATGATGGAAAAAGAGTCATGACTAGATTAAAATGCAAACTAAGTCAGTATGATCTCTGATTATGCCTAAATTTTGGTAAGAACCTAATTTAGACCCATGGAATCTAATGGTGAAGTTGGATTTTAGTTTTAACCAAGTTTGACTAGGTAATTTACGTAGAAACCCAAATTAGGGCAACTTCTTGTTTGATTTTGTTTTAAGTCAAAATGGGTTCCAAAGGTCAAATCAAAGGTACCAAACCTTATAGAATATTTTTCTATGAGTTTTAGAAGGTCTAAGTGAATTTCATCCTAACCAAAACCTCAATTAATTAAGAAGATCTGAAATTAGGGTTTTAGATGTCCATTAATTCTTGAAATGCGTGAAAACCCGTTTCTGTCTACATGGACTCTCTTATTAGACATTAATGAACATTTGACCTTTAGTTAAACCTTGGAATTCCCCGTGGTTATTATGTACTTATGACATGCAGTTAAAATTGCAGAAATAACCTTGTGTTCTTCTCTTTTTCTTAAAACAGAATAGCATGCACATAGGATGCTCTGATGGTTATGTAGGAGCTTTTATCAACTTTATTAGACAAAATTGGGAAAGTTAGGGCTCATGATGGTGTTCCCATCAGAGTGGAAGTGTGTGTAATAGGTGGAAGGATACATGGAAAAGTAAGAGGGAAAATAAAGAAAAAGAGCCTTACAGTACAAGCAATTCAAACCTGTCCTTAGGTGGGTAGCTTAAACTCCTAGAACCTATCTTCAGATTATAAACTATTTCCTCTTCTTATATCTGATCAACCCAACTAGTTAGAGGGAGGAATTGGGGAGAAGGTTCTTCCATTAGCTTGTCCCTCAAGTTCCTTTGATACTCATCATCTACTGTCATTTGACGGTACTCCCCTAGCTAAACATCAGATGAATTGGTAGAGTTAGATTAATCAAAAATAATCTCGATTTGGGTCTTGAGGATTGAGTCAATCCTTATGGCCAACATTTACTAAGTTTTAATTAGCCTTAGGTTTGAATGTGCTCGGGAATGTGATGGGCACTTTAATGGGTTGTGCTTTTAATGATCTGTTTACAAGTGTATGCATGTACAACCAATGGTTTTCAAGCAAGATTATTTGAGATGAGGTGAAGTTTAGGGTTCAAATCTTGCTTAGTAACTTTTAGGGTTTGAATTTTGGTATGTTCAATCAAGTGTAGTGACACAAACCACGCTTTGAAAGCACAGGTGTAGATGTTTTCCTTTAGAAATAAAAAATGATGTGGAGTGCCTGGTTAGTTTGTAAAAATTGAACCCTACAGAGTAAACTACTAGATGAGTTAATTTTATAATTAGTGGTGTAGCACAAGCAAGTTAATCAATTGCCTATTCGCACCCCTAAACAAGGCACACAAACAATTTTAGCCTATTCTGATGTCTAATCACTTATTTGTATAGTTAGTGCAGGTGTACTAGGCACAGAGATTGGATCCTCGATTAAGTGGTTGAGTCAAGAAAAAGTGGTGCGCCTTAAATGTGTGGGTTTATGAGGTGTGTATAGTTCAAGTAAATCCCACAATCAGATCAGAAATATTTTTTTATTTTTTTATTTTTATGTGAGTGGGTCAGGTGGGTAGAGGTGACAAACAAACAACCAAATCTAACCTAGGGTTTACAAAAGCACCTAGGTCATTTTGGACTTGCATTATTAATGTGATGAAGTGAAATCTACTGAATGGGGTTGTGGGGGCAGACTTACAGAACCTTTGGCTGCACGTTTCTCCAATCTATACTACTTTGGCTCACCTAGGGAGGGTTCCTACAATCACAAAATGAATAGAGAAAAGTGTGACAAAAGTTAACTACGGAAAACGTGGGTAAAAATCAAATACCATTGCCTCCCTGATAATGGTTCAAGAATGATGAGCTCAAAAAAATCGTGAATAAAATAGTGATTAGGGTTTTGGATAAACCCACATCATAGAATGTGCAAAACTCAGGCTATCAAATAAATTTACCAAGACTGGATGAGTCCTGGGTTGAACACGAGGAGGTAACGTTTGATTCTTGCACATCCGCATTAGTTTTGTTTTTTTGGTTTTTCATCTTTTGTAATTTCTTTTATAATTTTATATAAAAAGAATGGAAGGTGAAAGTGATCTAAACTAACTTAACCTACTTGTTGAATATTAAAGTCGAAAGAGAGAGAGAGTGTGTGTGTGTGATAAAACAACTCTAGATAAATACTTCTAATGTTTATTACAAGACAACAATGTGTAGAATAAAATCTAACTATGAAAAGTGAAAAGGGTAGAAAGAGGGAGAAGATTCCTCCTCGACAACTGCTTGGGGGACGAGCCAGTTGAACGATGCTTGGAAGAGGGAGAATGAAGTCAAAGGAATGAGGACCAAGCTCGGACGAGGGGAGGACAAGGCAGGGAATTGCCATCATGGGATCTGCTTTGGTAATGGAGGTGAGGGACACAGGTGCTCCACAAATAGGGGTGAGAAGGTGGAAAATTATTTTTTACTCTAATGGAGCATCACGGGCTTGGGACTAGCTCTAGAGTGGCTCTGGGAGCTTTCGAGAGGATTAGATTGGAGAAGGAAGGGATGAAGAAGAATGGCAGGTGTAGGGTGTTTTTATAGTGTTGGGAGGAGGTGAAATTCATCCATGGAGAGCTATGGACGTGCATATTCCACATGCATGCAATGGCACGCAATGAAGGTCTTGCAACTATGCATAGTAGGAGGCATCTGAATCATCTGATTCTCATTATGCAAATGGGATGAACAAGGATCGCGCCTCCGCTCACACTTTGTGCATGCTTCCTCATCCGCAGTAGAGCTCAAGCTATTGGATCTCCATTGTAAGGATGAGAGCACACTAAGATCGTGCCTGGTGATATGGTTAGATTGTGCATACATCTATGCTTATCACATGATTGCTTCTACTAGTGCCATGTGGAGCTACCATCCCTGCTCGATCTTGATCGCTCAGCCGCAATCAGGTCTTCACCTCATGCTTTCTTTCGCTGATGTGACGTGGCTGCATCTTGGCCGCTCATGCTCAATCGAGTGGCACAATTTTCTCCTCGGTTGCGCTAAAGGGTGCACTTGGCTGGGTTTCAACGTTTGCCTGATGCTTGTGATTCATGCAATCAACCAATGCACCAAGGGCATGGATGTGTCATGCAGATCAATTATCCGTAGCCAGTCACCACGAAATCGTGGCTGTTGGATTTTCATCCAATGGTCACGATTTAATCATGGCTTTCCATCGGTTTGTAGAGGTATAGTGTGAATCCATCTCAGCTGTCGAATGGCAATCAAATGGCTGAGATCGAATGTTGAGCGCACCTTTAAAAATGTGAGGGGCATGCTAAGGTGGCAGCAGGTGGCTCTGATGGTGCCACATGGCACCATCTGAGCCATCCATTGTATTTCCTTTGTAGGTGACGCTATAGATGTTGGATTGAGTCGATTTTTGTGCCATTGGGTTACGATCGTCGATCTGAACCCATCCATGTGGTTGGATTTGTCATTTGAGCCTCTAAATCATGTCACCTAGTCCCTTGGCCTTTGATCCTCCTCAGAGTGCATATGATACTATAGAAGTCCAATCGGATCAATTTTGAAGGTGCTAGACTCCAATCATCACCGTGATTAGATCTGTATGGTTGGATCTTCAATTTGAGGCCCATAATTATGTCACCCTCTCTCCTAGCCACAAAAAGGAGTAAATTAATATATAATGTATATAATATATTCTAAATACGTGATGATGTATGTTATGCAATATTTATAAAGCTGAATGCTACTACAAGCCTAGGAATATGCATAAATAAGAATTTTTGTCTTGAATAAATATGTATTTATCATAAGTCATTGATAAATTCTAGTTTATCATCATTCTTATGCATTAAAACAAACCTAGCTCTTAGGATTTTGCTCTGCAAATGGGTTTTTGGGCTGCATTTAGGCATTAATTAGGTTAAGCACGCATTCCACTTTTTATTATTTTCTTTAATGTATTTTTGTGATTGTTAAGGATATACAGATTGCCAGATCCCTACAACCCTAACACTCAGGAAGGTAACTGGTGAAGGAGAAGCACTCACCAACTGGAACTTAGCTTGATCTGGCTCGCCATAGTAGGAATTCATCTCACCTGAACTAGGGTTAGCTCATCCTAGCTTCATTCAGCTCATCTCAACTGAATGGCAGCTCAAGGGAGCTCATCATAGCTCACCAGAGCTCAAGTTAGCTCAGATCCAGCTAAACTTAGCTGAGTCTAGCTCATCCCAACTCCCATCAGTCCACAGGGAGTTCTAGCTAGCTCTGCTGAGTCGACTGGACTTCACCTTAGCTTAGTTCCAGCTACACTCTGCTCCACTCAACTCCAGACTACTGAAGATGACTTCATTCCAACTTAGGAAGCTCAAGTCCAAATCCTGAGGACTCAGCTTAGCTCAACTCATTTGAGTTAAACTACCTTAGCTGCCTCACCCAGCTTGATTCTCCTTGGGAGCACCAGACCTTGCTCACCTCAGCTTAATTTAGCAGAAGCCAGCTCACTTTAGCTTGGCTTAGCAACAAGCAAAGAACTAGCAAGCTAAGCCAGCTAGAGTAGAGCCAAGCTAACCTCTTCAATAGCTGCCAGCTCCATTTCAAGCTTCAGACTTCTCCTCCTCAGCTCCTCTCTTCAAACCTAGCTCCAATACCTCCTCCTCTACTCTACCACTAGCTAAGCTAACCTAGCTTAGCTTAGCTTAGCTTAGCTAGGCTCCAGCTCCCTTGACAATCCACAACCTAAAAAACCTCCATAGCTAGCTCTACCAACTAAGCCCTACCTGAGCTAGCTCCACTCTACACCTTTTGGTGCCACCACCTAGCTTACCCACTACCACTAAAAGACAGCATTAAATGGTGCCAAAACCACCTATAACTACCCTTGTTTTGGCACCAAAAATTCCCTCCAAAAATCCCCCCATCCTAACCCTACATCTACCCATATAACCCATCCTAGCCACCAACCTACCCCTCCTTCTAGAACCCTACTTGGTGCCACCTAAGGCCCCCTTCTAGAACCCATTTCGGCGCCAACTTCATGGGGTGTCACCACCCATAACCACCACCTAGGTAACCCTTGGATTGGTGCCAACTAACCTTAGCCCTAGGATCAACCTAACTACCCATAACCACCACCTAAATACATCCTAGCCTTCCACCTAACCCACGCCTACTACCCCCGTCTCCACCTCTATAAATACCCATCATATTCCACCAAAAAAAATTCACCCTTGGCTATAATTTTGCTACCTATATTTCCACCCACATAGAAGGTAAAGAGAAGAAGAAGAAGAAGATTAAGGGGATATTCTGTCCCCTTGGTGCCTTCCCCCTTCTCTTCTCTCTTGTGCCCATGCCAGCTAAGGAAGGATGCCAAGCATTGGAGGACAACCTAGGGTACACGCCTACCCTAGGAAGTAGAAAACTTGAGGGTGGTACACTACCACCCTTGGAGGTGGAATCAAAGGTGGTCCACGCCACCATAGGTGGAGCCTTTGAAGGTGGAAATGCATCCACCTTGGAGGAGTTAAGCATGCCCCCCTAGGGCTTGCTTTGGAGGACACCATTCTGGTAGAGCTATAGAAAGAAGGAGTTTCTTTTCAAGGCTGGGAGCTACCAGCCTTGAAGCAAGAAGAGCTTCATCCTCTTCATCACCATTAGCATCTAAAGGATTTGTCTTTATTTTGTTCTTGCAAAATTTTGTAAAAGCATTCATCTACTTGTAGACAATTTCCTTTAATATAAAAAAAGAAGTTGCCTTGATTTCTTGTTGAACTCTTTTTATTGCATTACCTTACTTTCTCTTTAGTGTATTTTCACTCCTCCTTTCTAATTAACCTATGCCTCCATGCGCCTAGGTTGAGCTTAGAAAGAGGATAATTTTTGTCACTTAGATTAGCATATTAGGTGTAGTAATTTTTTCCCCCAATAGCTTCACATATTGTCTTAATTTCAAAAACATAAAAATGATATATTGAAAAAGACCAAAAAGAAAGTTGATTTCCACTTCTGAGCAAGAGAATTATTTTTGCAAAAAAATTGCCTCCTTGGACGACCCTAGATACCCCACTATGTAGAAATATAAATTTTAAAAGCGTATGCAATTTTGTGTGTTACAACGACTTTAAAAACCCTAATTACAAATCATGTGATTTTTCGCTTCACATTTTGGCACCATTGTCAGGGAGGCACGGCTTTGTTTTTATCACTTTTCTCTTGTTTGAAGTGGATCTCATCCCCTTCTCTTTTCTTCTATCTCGTGTGCGCAGGAACTATAGAAAGTAAGCGGGAATTCTAGAAAGAACTCAAATCCCTTGTCTTCCTGTGGATTCAGGTTGGTTCCCTTTATCTTGTCACATAAAGCATTAAAAGACTACCAAATTATATTAAACTTGGCTTTTAAGACCTCAAACGACTTAATTGAGTGGAGTGGTGAAGTTTAAAATTTATTGTTTGCCTGTATGCTTCATTAAACACCACTCCAATTCAAGTGTTGGTATTCTATTTTTTGGGTCCATATTTCTGTTCAGAATTGAAAAATCAATTGCTAACACAACAAGCCTCCTAAAATCTTGAAATTTCACTCAGGGATTTCAAATCAAGTAGGGAACATTTTTTCCAAATTTCAAATCAATTGACTTTGTGTTTAATTTTTAAAAATTCATGGACTACAGAGGGGTCACACCATTTATTCTTCCTATTTTTTTACAGTCCGTGAATTTTTAGATTTTTTATACCTAGCCAATTTTTATGAAATCTAGCTTTCCGGAATCTTTGTTAAATTTTACACATCATATAAAATCACCGAAATTTGTTGAAGCTGGTGGTGGTACAGAAAGTCCAAAATATTCATGGGTATCATTTCTGATCTTTGACACCAGCACAAATAAAAATTCAAAAAAATTATCAAGTAAATTCCTAAAATCCTAAAAAAATATTTTATGGAATCCTTGTTTGATTTCCTTCAATGTAGTAATGTTGTTTTAATTATTTAGACCACTACTTAATATAGAAACCCTAAAAAGAACTCATTGGTAGTAATTTTCTACCTTAGGATCAAATTTCATTAGGGTTTTCCTTTGTATTTCAAGAAAACCACTTTTAAAGGAAATTGACCATCACCAATACAACTTGTTTTCCTTTGATTGTGGAAGTTTCAAACTTGTTTGAACATTTAAAAAGAGAAACCCTAAAACACATTAAATTAAATTAAATCATAAAAGACAGAAGTATAAAAATTGTGTGACAAC
The DNA here is from genome assembly GCA_037157565.1 of Thalassia testudinum. NCBI lineage: Eukaryota > Viridiplantae > Streptophyta > Magnoliopsida > Alismatales > Hydrocharitaceae > Thalassia > Thalassia testudinum. Next base: position 37,343,179 of record JAZHRO010000025.1, read on the forward strand.
TTATTTTTCATTGGAATCAACTTCTAATCCTTGCACACACACAACAATTGAAATAACAAGGAAATACCAAAATCAACTCCCTCTACATTCCATGTGCACATTAGTATCCTAGACCTAATTAAAAATTGTAGCAATTTGACTCCTAAGGTTTCATCAACTTAGGCTTTTTATCTAGGTCTTAAGATCTCTTTAGTTGATATCAATTCTGTCATCTATATTTGACGTTTAGGCTGAGGGGCCATGTCAAATGACTAGGCACGGGTTTGTACAAGTACTTGAGATTTTCTTGGGAAATGCTTGGGCCCAAACCTCGCCTTAAACAACTTGGCTAGATTTGTTGATAGAATGGGTTTTCACTAGTGATTACTTATTTCCTAGATAGACCAAATCTTAGGTTAATTTTCTAAGGAGTCACACTTAAGTTAGGTCTAGAATTTATTGTTTGAATTGCACACTTTCTCTCATCTCCATCTCTTCTCCTCCCCTCCAATTCTTCCAAAAAAAAGTGCATGCACGAGTGAAGGTCCCAAAAACCACATCTTGAGCAACCATCTGATTTTGCCCCCCGCACCAGAAAATCATTATTTTCTTCTCCTTCCTCTTCAAAAAAATGGAAAACCCGGGAAACTGGTAAAAACATTCTGCTTCCGCTTCTAACCAGTCAACTGACCCACAAGCTGACTTCCCCATCCTTAACCTCCCTCAGCTGGAGCAACTAGAAATTCCTGCAGGGCCAAGTGGCCCTCCAATCCAAACTCAAAATACAAACCCCTTTGCCTTTATGGTCGACCATTTGGTTCGGCTATTGCAAAATCAAGAGAATTTGGCTAGGATTGTGATGAACCTAGCTAACCAAGGCCAAGGGCAAAACCCACCACCCCGCTAGCAGCTTGGTCATACCACAAGGGGATTTTGAGATCAAACCAGCCATTCTAAATCTTATCAAGCATTCTCATGATCTTCCAAGAGAGGACCCTTTTTGTCATCTCGAGGAATTAACTGTCCTTGCTCAAGTCACTCGTTCCTACAATGTGCAGGAAGACGTGTGGTTGATGAGACTTTTTCCTCTCTCTCTAACAAATAAAGCTTCACATTGGTTTAGAATGGTTGGGCACCCGATTACCACTTGGCCCTAATTAAAGAGCACTTTTCTAAAAAAAATTTTTCCGATCGGTCGAACCAACGCTTTAAGAAGATCCATAATGACCTTTCAACAAAAAATTGGTGAAGCCCTCCTAGAAGCCTGGGAAAGATTCCAAGAACTTTTAAGAGGTCCCCACCATGAAATTCCGCAATGGCAGTTAGTGTAGATCTTCTATCGTGGATTAGAAGATCAATTGAAGTGATTTGTGGATGCCTCATGTGGGGGCAATTTCCTTAAAAAAGATGCTGAAAGTGTCTATCTCCTCTTTGAAGAAATGAGTGAAAGCTCATTTAATATGACTTCAATGGACACTTTTGGTAGAACACAAAACCCCAAACAAAGAGTCAATGAAATTGACTCTAAATCCACCTCTTTTCCAGTCACTAAGGATGATCTATATATGTTAGCTCAAAGACTGGACCAGATGCAAATTCACTAGAAGAAAATGGAAGAAAAGCTCACAAATAAATAAGCTCCACACTTTACCTCCCCACACACCAACAATCCACAACTTCTCCGAAGAGAAAATCTACACAATATTGATTACACACTTGCTGGTCAGCAATTTCCAGATGATTTCCCACAAGAATTGACTGGGAATTTTGATTATTTGAATCAAAATATTTTTTATCCCACCACAAAAAATATTTATGCTCTCTAGGAGCAATTTAGAAACCCCTCCAACACTTATAATCAAAACTGGAGGACTAACCCAAATCACTCCTGGAAAAACCCGGACATGATTCCTTTTCCCAAACAAAATCATTTTGGGAATTATGGGTAACCTACATATCAACCAGGACCATCCTAGGAAGATATCAATACTCAGGTCATGAAAACTCTACAAGGTATGCATATTCAAATGACAGAAGTAACCCGCATGTCTACCAACTTGCAACACCAAGTTGAGGTTACTCCTGATCATTGACATGTTGGGAATTTACCTTCCCAACCCATGCCCAACCCAAATAATCAAAGGAATCAGTTCCAAGGTGAATATCCTAGTCAACCCATTCAACCAGCACCTCAGCATCCCTCGAGTTTCAATAATAGTCAGGCTTCTCGTCCTCATCCTAGAAACAACTAGACTACAAATGCAGTTACTTTGAGGAATGGGAAAACCACTCAAGACCCCCTGCCTATTAAAGAAACTCATTTCAATGAAAAATAGATCAACTCTTCCCCATCTTCCTCTAAGACTGTTCAGGAAACTAATAATTCAAAATAGGGAAACCCTGCACCATTTCCACAAGCCCTCCATTCTTCACAAAATAAGAAAAAGAAGAAATCCGAGCCCACTGATAAGGAATTAATGGATTTATTTGGGCAAGTTGAAATTAACATCCCTCTCCTAGATGCCATAAAATACATCCCTGCCTATGCAAAATTTCTAAAAGATTTGTGTACCCTAAAAAGGCAGCCCAGAAATCTAGGAAAGGTGATCCTTCTTGAGATAGTTAGCTCAATTATGTAGAGCCGACTGCCTCTTAAGAGAAAAGATCCAGGCGCCCCCCTGATTCAAGTTATCATTAATGATACTTCTTTTGATCACGCCTTGGTGGATCTCAGTGCCTCAATTAATCTTATCCCCACAATTATTTTTGAGGAATTTATGATCAGAGAGTTAAAGCCTATTGAGGTTACTCTTCAATTAGCAAACCAATCTACAATTAAACCAAGGGGAATTGTTGAGGATGTCCTTGTCTAGGACAAAAATTGTCTATTTCCAGTAGACTTTTTAGTCCTAGACATAGAGGTACCGGAAGCATTAAAGTTTGCCCGTATAATTCTTCGAAGACCATTCTTAGTCACCACCCGCACGAATATTGATTGTGATTTTGGTAAAATGAAGATCATGTATGCGGTGAATCTGTAACCCTAGATATTTTCCAAGCTTCTAGGAGATTCCGAGAACCAGATTTCTTTGATGACTTGGATTCAGAAATGAAAAATATAGTGGAGGAAACATTGTAGATTTCACATTTAGCTTCCTGTTTTTCCATTAACATGATTCCTGAACAATCCACTTCTCGCCCTTCCACCCTAACCACACATTCAGCTAACACTCTTGCTAACCCTTTCACTCTCACTTCACCATTAACACAAAAGGTAGAAATTCTTTCGGAGCCAGACCCACAAGTGGAATTAAAACCTTTGCCAGACACCCTTAAATATGTTTTCTTGGGTCCAAATTAGACCTGCCCCTAATTATAAATTCTAGACTTACTGGGGCACAAGAAAACAAACTTCTCCAGGTTTTGAGTAAATATAAAGAAGCTATTGGCTAGACCCTTTCTGATCTTAAGGGTATTCATTCATCATACTGTACACATCGTATATTTTTAGAGGATGATTCTACCCCTCCCGCCAACCACAAAGGTGCTTGAACCCTAATATGCAGGAGATGGTAAAAATGGAGATTATTAATGGCTTGATGCCAATATCATCTAATCCATTTCTGATAGCTCCTGGGTTAGTCCAACACAAGTTGTGCCCAAAAAGGCTGGACTAACAGTTGTCACCAATGACAATGGGGAGAATATAGCCACTCGAACCACCTCTTCTTGGCGCGTGTGTATTGATTATAGGAAATTAAACACTGCCACCAAGAAAGATAATTTTCCGCTCCCCTTTATTGATCAAATCTTGGAGCGATTAGCCGGAAGGGATTTTTACTATTTTCTGGATGGTTATTCCGACTATAATCGGGTAGCAGTTCATCTTGAGGAACAGGACAAAACAACTTTCACCTGCCCCTTCGGAACATTTACTTTCTGAAGAATGCCCTTCGGTCTTTGCAATGCACCTACAACTTTTCAAAGGTATATGCTTACAATATTTTTGGACCTAGTAGGTGAATGCTTGGAAGTCTTTATGGATGACTTCTCTATTTTTGGAGATTCCATTGACCATTGTCTCAAGAACCTTGAAAGAACGCTCCAAAAATGCATAGAAGTCAATATGGTGCTCAGTTGGGAAAAAGGTCATTTCATGGTCGAAGAAGGTGTTGTCTTTGGGCCATGTTATTTCAAAACAAGGAATTGCAGTATATAAAGCAAAAATAGGTGCTATATCTAAGCTCCCACCGCCCACTACTGTAAAACAGATCAGATCCATTTTGGGTAATGTGGGTTTCTACCATAGATTCATAGAAAATTTTTCCCAAATCTCCAAGCCCTTAAGTCAGCTTCTTACTAAAGACCAACCATTTGATTTTATTGATAAATGCTTGGAGAGTTTTTTGAGGTTGAAAAAGGAAGTTACCGAGGCACTAATTTTGTAGGGATCTGATTGGAATAGTCCCTTTGAATTAATGACAGATGCCTCAGATTTTGCTGTGGGGCCGTTCTAGCGTACAAAATTGGAAAGAAGCCCGTTCTGATCTATTATGCTAGCAAAACTCTTTATGACACAACAGAATTACACGGTTACTGAAAAAGAACTTCTTGCCATTGTATTTGCCATAGAAAAATTTAGATCTTATCATTTGTGGTCACATGTCACGGTATATATCAACCACTCAGCACTTGAATATTTGCTAACAAAAAAAGATGTGAAACCCTGCCTTATCTGTTGGATCCTGCTGCTCTAGGAATTTGACCTGGAAATCAAGGATAAGGTGGGATCGCAAAATGTAGTGGCCGACCATCTCTCTCGTCTTATGACGAAAGACATCATGACCCCATCTGATCAATTCCCTGATGAAAGCATTTTAGCTGCCACCACCCTCCCTTGGTTTGAGCCCATCGCGAACTATTTAGCAATAGAATGAATCCCTGTTGATTGGCCAAAAACAAAATGGGATAATTTCTTTGCTGACCTTAAATACAAGTTTTGGGAGGAGCTCTACCTTTTTCGCATTTGTGCCGATCAGGTCATTCGACGATGTGTCCCTGATTCTAAAATCCATGATATTTGACACATTGTCATTCAATGGTCTGTGGCAGACATTTTTTAGGCAAGAAAACTGCAACTAAAATCCTTAATGTGGGATTCTTTTGGCCCAGCTTGCACAAAGATGCTCTTAATTTTTTTCGGTCATGTGTGTGTTGCCAAAGTATCGGCAACTTGAGTTGGAAGGATATGATGCCCCTTAATTCTATTTTAGAGGTTGAAATTTTTGATGTATGGGGCATCGACTTCATGGGACCATTCATCAACCCTGGTGGGTATTTATATATGCTAGTCACAACCGACTATGTTTCTAATTGGATAGAAGCAATACCCACCCACACTAATGGTCACTGAGTGGTTGTTGAATTTCTTAAGAAGAATATTTTCTTAAGATTCAGCATTCCAAAAGCCATTACCAGTGACGAAGGCTCACATTTCACTCATTCACAATTCCGTCTTCTTCTTTCTAAATATGGGGTTAATAACAAAATTTCCACACCTTATAACCCCCAAAACAAATGGCCTGGTAGAAGTTTTTAATCGGGAAATCAAAAATATTTTACAAAAGACGGTTAGGCCTGACCGTAAAGACTGGTCCACCAAATTGGACGACACTTTATGGACCTACCGTACCACTTTCAAAACCCCGCTCGTCACGTCTCCCTTCTGTCTGATTTTTGGGAAGGCATGCCATCTCTTGATAGAACTAGAACATAGGGCTTTTTGGGCAATAAACCAATTAAACATGGATTTATCTGTCACCAATATCCATAGAAAACTATAATTAACTAAATTTGAAGAATTACATAATTTTTCCTATGAAAACATGAGGATTTGTAAAGACTGAACAAAGAAATTTCATGATAAATACATTATTCATAAACACTTTGACGTTAATCAACATGTTTGGCTTTTTGATACTAGATTATGCCTTTTTCCTGGCAAATTAAAATCCAAATGGACCGGCCCCTTTATTGTCCTCAAAACTTATTCGTACGGTGCTGTTGATCTTTTTGATCCTAAAACTAATATGACATTTCAAGTCAATGGCCAACGTTTAAAGCCCTATTTAGATCATACCCCGAATCTTCCATCTGAATCCTTCGATTTTACAGAACCAATCACAGTTGTTCACTAATGCACACTACACCTAGCAGAAAGAAAATGATGGGTTCAACCTTGACTTCAGCTAAGACTTCTCTTCTTTCTCTGATTTCTCCTTCCTTGGTTCTTCCTTGGGTTCTTTCCCCTGCCTGCCTTCTCCTTCCTTCTTTTCCTTTCCCTGCTCACAAGAGCAAAACCTACCCCTACCCTCCCCTATAATTTCTCTCTCTGTTTTCTCTCTTAGGCTCGCTCTCCCAGAGCCTTTCTCTAGTATACAGGTCGGGTTAGCGCACCTAGGTCCAACCACATCAGCGTGGGTGATGCGTGAGGAGTGCAGGGCTATCAGGTCAGGTCAGCCAGGTCCACAGAGGAGTGAGCACGGATGAGGCGAGTGTGTGGCGAGGGGACCTCCCCCCATGTTAGGAGGCAAAGAGGCTAAAACACAAAAACAATTTATACCACTCACCTGCTTCTAAAGTTACTGAGGTGGGACTAAAAGTCCCACCTAGTTCTTCGCGTGCATTCGCAGGGAGTGTCCCTTGATTGCTGAAGCTGCGGTGCCCTGGGACTTCAATTACTGGGCGCAAGGGGATCGCAAAGTGGTTCCGCGCACCTAGGACTCGGTCTCCTAGAGCGGGGCTACCTAGAGCAAGCTTGCGAGAAAGCTTTGCTCCTACTCCAATGGCGGATAGGGGTCTGACTTGTTAATCATGAATACGGCCTCACGGTCCTGTTAAAATGCTCAGAGAGCTTCGCTGTGACACAGTAAAGGTGGTTCGGTTGGTGGTGTGGCGGGGGATGGCCTAGGAATGCGTGCCTAGGTCAGTTTGTGGCCGTGAAGGTGGGGCTATTCGAGGGCAGCATGTGGGATGTGCGGCGGTCGATGGAGAGGTGGAAGGTGATCAGTGGATTATGAGGAGCTTCTGCAGTAGTTGGCGAGGCGTGCGGGTGTGTGGTGCGTTGGATGCACCTTCGTTGGTGATCTATCGAAGGTGAAGAAGGTGAGGGTGGTATGTAGTTATCGAGGCACGAAAATAGAAATAAAGTGGGGGGAAATGAAGAGTAGAGAGTGGAGTTTTATCTAAGAGTGGCTGGACGAATGGGGGAGGCAGAGGGCAGATGGCGCGTATCTGCCGTCGCCGGAGATGAAGGCCCTAAGATGAAGAGGCAGCGACGACAAGAGGGATGTAGATGCGGGCGTAGGTATGGCATGATGCGGAAGAATGAAGTGAAGAAGACTCTGCCATTGGTATGGTGGCAGAGAGACGAGAAGAGGGAGGAAGAGTCACCAGAGCTTGCGGGCTACTTGGCCGGAGAGAGGAAAGGAGGAATTTTGGGGGATTCTTCAGCCAAATCACGCTTGGGATGGCCGAGGGGACTTGGGGTATCTTTTATAATCGCGGATGGAAGACCTTGTGCTTGGAAGGCAAGCTTCCAAGAATGGAAACCTCACCAGACTTGGAAGGTCGAGAGATACCCATATCTCTCATGTGTTCACATGAGAGATTGGGTGGGAATCTGAGCGCAAAATGGGGTTCACACAATCAGGAATTCCATAGAGAATCTCCTTTTCAAATTTGAGAGGGATTCTCTGAGGAATCAGGGAGATATTCCTTCTTGAATCCTTGCTAGAGTAGGATTCCTCTGCTATAATGGCAGAGGGACCTAATTGCAAAGAGTGGTGAGGAAGATAGGGGGGTCTCTCAAGGTTTTTAAAAGTTGGGGAAATAAAAGTAATTCGGTTGGATTGTTTTACAAAGTAGGTCAAGGTGAACTCCATTAAATCCAAATTTTGGTAAAACACTAATTTGGACCCAAGGAATCCAATGGTAAAGTTGGATTTTAGGTTTGACCACGACTGACTGGACATTATGCATAAAAACCCAATTTAGGGCAAATGTTAGACTAGGACCCCAATTTATGTCAAAATGGGTTCTAATGGCCAAATTGGAGGTTCTAAACCCTAAAGGAAAATTTTCTATGAATTTTAGAGGGTTTAGGTGAATTTTATCCTAATCAGAACCTTGTTGAATTAAATGAGTCTGTTTTAGGGTTACAAGAAATCATTTATTTCCGAAATCTCACATTAACCATTTTCTGATTGAACCAACCCACATTTTATCTTGTTAAGACCATTTGACCTATGTTCAGCCCCAGAGTAATCCCGATGCTGCACTGCAATGGTAAAATTACAGTTTTACCCTTTGTTTCTTATTTCTCTTTCAGAACAGTTATTCCTTGAATTAGGCCCTTCATTTGATTATGTAGGAGCTTTTGTTCTCTTTCCTTGGTCACAATGAGCTAGTTAAGGCTCATGATGGTGTTCTCATCACTAGCCATCCACCTAACCCACGCCTACTACTCCCCTCTCCACCTCTATAAATACCCATCATATTCCACCAAAAAAAAATCACCCTTGGCTACAATTTTTCTACTTATATTTCCACCTGCATAGAAGGTCAGGAGAAGAACAAGTAGAAGAAGATTAAGGGGATATTCTATCCCCTTGGTGCCTTCCCCTCTTCTCTTCTCTCTTGTGCCCACGCCAACCAAGGAAGGAAGCCAGGCATTGGAGGATAACCTAGGGCACACGGCTACCCTAGGAAGTGGAGGACTTGAGGGTGGTACATTACCACCCTTGGAGGAGGAATCAAAGGTGGTCAACTCCACCTTAGGAGGAGCCTTTGAAGGTGGAAATCCATCCACCTTGGAGGAGTTAAGCATGCCCCCTAGGGATTACTTTGGAGGACACCATTCTGGCTAAGCTATAAAAAGGAGTTTCTTTTTAAGCCTAGGAGCTACCAGTCTTAAAGCAAGAAGAGCTTCATCCTCTTCATCACCATCATCATCTAAAGGATTTGTCTTTATTTTGTTCTTGCAAATTTTTGTAGAAGCATTGATCTACTTGTAGACAATTTCCTTTAATATAAAAAAAGAAGTTGCCTTGATTTCTTGTTGCACTCTTTTTATTACATTACCTTGCTTTCTCTTTAGTGTAGTTTCACTCCTCCTTTCTAATTAACGTAGGCCTCCATGCACCTAGGTTGAGCTTAAAAAGTGGATAATTTTTGTCACTTAGATTAGCATATTAGGTGTAGTAATTTTTTCCCGCAATAGCTTCCCATATTTCCTTGATTTCAAAAACATAGAAATGATATACTGAAAAAAGCCAAAAAGAAAGTTGATTTCCACTTCTGAGCAAGAGGCCTATTTTTGCAAATAAATTGCCAGCTTGGACGACCCTAGATACCCCACTATGTAGGAATGTAAATTTTAAAAGCGTATGTGACTTCGCATGTTACAACGACTTTAAAAACCCTATTTACAAATCACGTGATTTTTTGCATCATTCAGGAAGGGATTCAGGAATAGATTCAACTACAAAGTGAGTGCCCATGTGTGAAATTTGCATGGTTTCTTCCACTTGATTATCTATTTCAGAATATGATTCATCAAATAATTCAAGTTCTTGGAATCTCCTTCAAGCTTGAAAAATATCCAAGGTAATTGATTCATTACCACAAGCGATCTTCATCTTTCCAAAATCACAATCAATATTTGCCTTTGTGGTGGCTAAAAAGGGTCTTCCAAGAATAATCAGTGCATTCTTTAAGGCTTCTGGTACGTACCTCGATATCCAGGACTAGAAATTCATCGGTGAATAGATATTTCTAGACCTAGACAATGACATCCTCAACAATCCCCTTTGGTTTGATTGTAGATCAATTAGCTAATTGTAATGTAACCTCAACGGATTTCACTGATCTTAAATTCCTCAAAGGCAACCATGGGGATAAGATTTATGGAGGTACCAAGATACGGAAGGGCATGATAAAAAGAGGTGTCATTAATGACAACCTGAATTAGAAGAGCACCCAAATCTTTCCTTTTCAGAGGCAGTTTGCTTTGCACAACTGAGCTAACTGCCTCTTAAAGGATCTCCTTTCCTAAGTTTCTAGATTACCTTTCTGGAGTGCATAAATCTAACTTAGCATAGGCAGGGATGTATATAATTACATCGAGGAGAGGGATGTTTATTTCTACTTGCCCAAAAAGATCCATCAATTTGTTATCAAAGGACTCAGATTTCTTTTTCTTTTTGCTTGTAGAAATGATATGGGGCTTTGCTCTTTCATAGTTCAAGGTTCCAAAATCAGAGTGAAGGGAGAGTTAACTTGCTTTTCTTTATAGTGGGTTTCATCCATGATCTTGAGTTATCTTCCCACTACTCAAAGTAACTGCATTAGCAGTATGACTATTTCTAGGAGGCCTGGGGGGGCTGATTTTGAAGGAAACTTGGAGGGTGTTGAGAGGCTAGGTGGATGGATGTTGGGAATTCTCGCTTTAATATTGGTTCCTTTGATTGTTGGGGTTAGGCATGGGTTAAGAGGGTAAATTATCTATAGGCCTTTGGTTAGGAGTGACCCTGATTTGATTTTGCAAGGTAGTAACCATGCAAGTCACTTCAGAAATCTAATTTTGCATTCCTTAAAGCATTTTCATGACCTGGGTATTGATATCATCTTGAGATGGCCCAAGTTGATACAAATTCTACCCATAAGCCCCAGTTTGATATTGTCTTTGGAATGGAACAGGATTTGGGGCCTTTTAGGAAGGATTCAAGTTATTCCTCCAATTTTGGTGGGAGGAATTTCTAAAATGTTCTTGGAGGGCCAAGATATTCTCAATAGGGCCAAAGGAATTTTGATTCAAAAAGTCCTAGCTAGATCCTATGTAACCTCAGGAAAATAATTTTGCTCAGCTGGGACAACACCATTGTTGTGCAAGTTCTCTCACTTGATGATGTTAGATGGAGTTAGATGTGGAGCTTGTTTTTGAGTGAATTTTTCCACCAACTTCTTCTGGTGAATTTGCATCTGGTTCAGTCTTCTAGCTATCATTTGAATGTCATCTTGGGTGACTAGATTGGTGCAAATTTGGAGTCAATTTCATTTACTCCTAGTCTTAGGTTTGTATCTCTACCAAAAGTGTCTATTGAAGCCAGACTAAATGAGTTTTCACAAATATTTTCAAATAGTTGGTAGGCACTCTCAGCATCCTTATTTAAAAAGTTACCAACACATGAGGCATCCACAAATTATTTCAAATGATCTTCTAATCCATGATAGAAGATCTACACTAACTGCCATGGTGGAATCTCATGGTGTGGACAACTTCGAAGTAATTCTTGAAACCTCTCCGAAGACTAATGGAGAGATTCACCATGTTTTCGCTGAAAGGTCATAATTGATCTTCTTGGTACATTAGTACGACCAATCGGAAAAAAATTTCTTAAGAAGGCACTCTTGACTTGCTACCAAGTAGTTATGGGTCGACTAATTGTCCTAAACCGATAAGCGGACTTGTCCTTGGGGATAAGAGGAAAGTCTCATAAGCCATAAGTCTTCCTGCACATTGCAGGAACAAGTGGTTTGAGTGTGGATGGTTAGTTCCTTCAAATGGATAAACAAATCCTCTCTTGGAAAGCTATGGAAGTGCTTAATTGGGTTCAGGATAGCAAGCTTGATCTCGAAATCCCCCTCGGGAATCACTACCCTAGGTCTCTCCTCATAATTGCAAGGATCATAAAAATCCTTAGGAGGAATAACTGGCTCCTCGGGTAGTACATTCCCCCTTTGGTTGGCTAGGTTCAAGACTATCCTAGGTAATTGTTGTTGATTATCATGTAGTTGAGCCAGTTGCTCAACCATCATTACTAAGGGATTAGGCAGGGGATTTTAATTTTGAACATTTGGTAGATCAGGATTTTGAGGTAGCTCCAAATTAGTGAGGTTAGGAATGGGAATGTTAGGTTGAGGGTTAGGGTGATGGTGGAGGTTATGGTTGTGATGTGAATTAGAGGTGGAAGTAGCAGTGGTCCTATTTTGTACATTTTGCATTTTTTTGTTATATAAAGGGGAAGTAGTAGAATGAGAAGAAGTAGAATGCTTTATGGAGGGGGCAAAATCAATTGGTCCCTCCAACTGTGGATTCTAAGATTGTCACCCGTGCATACGCTTAGCAGGAATGGAGGAGAGCAGGGATGAGATGAGAGAGAGTGTGCAATCAAGCAATCAAAATTCTAAGCCTAATCTTAAGGTTGACTCCAAATAAATCGAAGACTTGGGGATCTGAAAATTATGAAATCAATAGTTAATCCCACAACCCAAATTTCTTTTTAAAAAAAAGGGAGGAGTGCCATTATTAACAATGGCAAACTAGGAGCATTTTATTCAGGTAGAAAATCAATCAGGAAAAAATTACAAGGGAATTTTCCCACACCCTGCTATAATATTTATAAGGAGACCCTCCATGCTCCCATTAACTCCCAACATTCATTGACAATGCTCCTCACATTTATTGATGTCTCAGGAAATAACTTCTTGTTACGAGCGCACCAAATGCACCATAAGGATCTACTAATCAATGGACATGGCTTGGAAGAGTTTCTGAAACATGTCCATAATCTTCCCAAGAGGGTAAGGCTTCATCGAAGATGGCCTTCCATATTTGATCTATTACCAGGCAAGTAGAAAAAATGTGTAAGGCACTGTCGGTGGGAAAGTTGCAAAGAGGGCAATTTTGGGATGGTACACCCAATCTTGTGTGCCTTAGATCACCTGTGATGAGTCCATTTCTTTAGCTCAACCAAAGAAATATTTTTATTTTCAGAGGTATTTTTAGATTCCACACCATTGCGCAATCCTTGTCTATCAGTGATCGGTTGGAAGATTCTCTACTAATCAGCCAATTGTAGGCCTTAGAAGGAGTGAACGGTCCATGAGTCCATGCAAATTTGTCAAAGCCTCCCATTAGTTTAAAGCTTTCCAGCTCTCTCCTTAGTTGCTTCAATTCCTCTTCCAATCTACCCCACTGTCATGCTGCATGATTCAACAAGTCCCATCTACTGTGCAGTGAATCCCAGCAGTCCTTCACCACTACTAATTTATCCGCTGCAACATTGTAAACACGAGTGATTGAATAGCAATCATAGATCTTAATTGACCTAAATTAGGCTAGAACTTAGCATAAGTTAGGGTAATTCATGCATGCACAAGCATTATCTACATCTTTACTGCTTTACCTTAGCTATGCATGAAATAATGATACAATGTACTGATTAAGTGTATTATGTCAATTGCAGGCAATAAGCTGATTAGGAGCCAGATCAGGAGCAGGATCTGAAGCTGGATCAGGAAAAATGGGAGTTGCAGTAGAGCTGGAGTAGAAGGCTTAGATTAAATGTAGGAATAATGATGTACGGGAGTTAAGGGTTGCTATTCTATTAAGTAGGAATTAAGTAGTAAAATGTGAAGAGCTTAGGTCCATCCTAGCCCTAGGATAGCCTAGAGACTTCCCCAAGCCTTAACCACCCTTAGATTAGGTCACAGCACCCTAGGAAGCCATAAAACCCTAGTTCCAACCCTTATTTGGACATCCAGATAAGTTTTAGGACGTCTAGGACCCTTAGCCAACTCCCGCACACCTCAAACCCACTTCTACAATGTTATTGGACGTCCATGCACTTTGTCAGACGTCTAATTTCTACAGAATACCCAAAACAGAACCTAGATTTCCCCCTGACTCAGATTGGTCGTCTAGAACTGAAGTTTGGACTTCTGATTTTTGAGTATAAGTCGTCCGATCATATTTTTGGATGTTTGGAATTGGTCTCCAGTTCCTGTTTTGAGATTCAAGCCTAGATCTTGAATTTCTAGCTACCTAGACCTAATCCTGACCCCATAGGAACCGAAATTAAGGTGTCGTAACCCTAGTACATCACCTCTAGACCTACCTAAGGACATAATTAGGTCCTCATCAAACCCAATTTACTTAGATCAAAGTCAATTACCTTCACCTAAGTCAATTGGACTCATTGAGTCCAATTGAGCTTAGATCTCAACCCACACAAGTTCAATTAGACTTAATGAGAGTCCAATTGACCTAAACCCAACCTAATTGAGTTATTTCACTCTCAATTAGGTTCACACTCATTCAATTAAACTTAGGTTGAGTTTAATTGCAAATTCCCCTTAACAATTAGGCTTTGTAACCCTAATTCAAGGCATACACCTACCTAAATACCTTGGGACCTAACCTAAACCACCTAGCCACATAGAGCGCGACCACACACACACACACACACACACACACACACACACACATTCATGCACCCCACACATCTAGAGTTCTCTAGAACTCTCTCCAAGTGGCGCCACTCTCGGTTGCCAAATTTAGCAACCAAGAGGCATTCAAATTGAGATCCACATTTTTTGGATCTCATAACCACTTGGCCAGCCACTCTTGGACTCTCTCTAGAGAGTTCCACACCTCTCTAGAGAGAATCCCTTAGGTCTATAAAATGACCTAAGCGGTGGCCATTTGCACCCATCCACTCTTGGCCATTCACTTCCTTGGCTCCATTCACATCCACCTCAACTTAGGCTAGCCACCTTCACTCCATCTCGACAAGTTGACCACCACCATGAAGGACACCATGCCAGGATGCTGGATCACTCCTCTCTCTCTCCAAGGGCCAGCCTAAGCTCCATTGGCCACCCCTCATTCTCCTCCCTACCACTCCAAGGCCATCGAAGACCACCTCCGAATGCCCTTCTGTTCTACTAGATCTAGATTAGTTGTTTATGCTTGTGATAGTTTTACTACTTTTAATTACTGCTTAGTAGCGTAGTCCTTATTCTCCCTGAATGATGCATGCAAAATCCCCCTGTAGATTCTTGTATGAGATCATTTTTTGATAGCTAGATCTACATTTTTAAGCATTCATGTACAAGCTTTCCTCTACAAGTTCATGTTGCAGACACTCTCCAAATGAATGAATGAAAATTATATTTTATATATATATATGTCTATCTTTTGAAATCACCATGACATTATTGATTGCCATCATTTTTGTGTGATTCAAGTTGCCCATTTTAACTTGTTTATCTATTCCGCAACAAGTATGTCGTTTCATAAAAATATAGAAAATCTAACTATAGATGCATTTTCTATGAACAGTCACTACCTCACTAGAATAGTGTGCACAGAAACTCGCACTTTCACCTTTGTGATTTATTTAACACACGCGCACGTAATTAGGGTTCACAATAGAAGTGGTGAAATTTTAATCAGAAGACTAGATACCGGCGTGCGATTTTGAATAAAGTAGAGTGATAAAAGATTGAATTCAAAAGTAAAACAAATGCCGCCCAGAGACGAACGACCGAGACTCAACGTCTCGTTATCTTTTATTAAATATCTTTGTTTGATCGTATTGTGCACTATACTACCACGTTTTCCTATCAAAACTGTACTCTACGAGATTCAACAAATGGCACTGTTGTTGGGGAGGCAACGTCATTTTCTTTGATTTCAATCTTTTAAACTATCATTGACAAATCTCTCTCCACTTTGTTTTGGATGTGCAGGACAACACGGAAGAAAAATAGGATCTGCGCACACAACGAGCACAACAAAGAAAAAAATCTAGTGCACATCATCTCCTCTTTAGATTAGGTTTCCTTTTTGAACCCTAGGAGTAGAGTTACTTCCTGCAATTCTTTTGAAAAAAAAAAAATCTCTATTCATTTTCGTGAAAAAGAAAAAAAAAATTTAAAAAGAAAATAGAAATCTAGATTAGGATTCTTTTTGAATCTTAGGGTAGTTGAAAAAGCAAAAAGAAAAAATATATATATATTTGTGAAAATCCCTTGAAAAAAAATTTATCCGTTTGAAAAAAAAAATTTGTAAAACTTTTCAAAAAAAAAAACATTTTTGGTGGAAGGCTTGGATTTCAAACCCAAACCCTTTTAAAAGCTTTTCCACCATCTTCTGATTTTCGGCCAGATTTCAAGTCTGATTTAAAAATTCGATTGTCGAAACATTAGTAAGCAAAAAATTCTAAAATTTGAGGCAAACCTTCATTTTGAAACGATCTTTCAAACTTCACCATCTTTTCAATAAATTAGAAGTATAAAATTTTTAAAAATTCGCGAAGAGCGTGAGGGTCATACTAACCCAGATTTGTGATTTTTCAAATTTCAAAAAGAAATTCTGAGCAATCCGCGAATCTGTTTTGACTAAAAATGGTGGGGTTTGAAAGCTAAACTCATTTTCTTTATTTTCCATATTTTTTCCAAATTTTCAAAGGTCAATTGTTACTATTTCAAAGTGAAAAATCGATCACTGGTCAAAATTCCAGATCTGACCCTTAGACATTCAAAAATCTTTAAAAATTCAATTGAAATAGTAAAAATCCCAAAAAAATATTCTCTGGAAAGATAATTAAAAAAGGAATCTACTCGCGAAACTTCAAGTTAATTGGATTCCAATTGTTGTTAGCGAACGAACCTTACTTTTGTGGTCTGCTGAAATAGAACAAAACCCTAGAAGTGCATGAACCTCAAGTTGAATCTTTAGGGTTACAACTTAGAGACCACACTTGGGCTAACCTAGACTTAATTAATTTTAGCACTTAGCTGGTGAGCCTGGTCACCTTGTGGGCCACTCACCAAGAGAAAACCCCACTGAAGAAAATAGGCTAAAACAAATTTTAAAACACGAAATAAAACCCGAATTCGTTGTCGTACCACTGGGTGGTTTCAACCACTTGGCTGGGTTAGCGAAGAGGCGGGAATCACTTTCAGTCGGTTGTACGACAAATTTCTTCAAGAATTAAAACCTAAAACGAAAAAATCCAGTCATCTGATTCTTAAGGACCACTTGATTGACAGGGCCTTAGCCTTGTCTGACTTGGCTACACCAACTCAGGGGTTGGGTGGTGTATGCGAGGAAGGAGGTCACTTAGACCTCACCTGGTTGGACCTTGGGAGCCACTCCCAAGGAGGCGAGTTACCTCACTGGGACCATGTTCTCCCCCCACTTCTTCTACTCCGAGAGCCACCATGGCTAATCCTGGACCTGGACCTAGACCGGGTCAGGATATCAAGAATCTGGACCCGATGGCTCGTCTAGAAGCCCAGGTAGTCAAATCCGAGGAGCGGCATCAGTAGAGCATGGATCACATCTTAACGGCGCTTGAAAGGATGCAGCACCCACTGAGAGGAGAACAGCTGCAGAATTTCTATAACCCAACTGCACAAATCGTCGCACCACTGGTCAGAATTCCTGCAGGCGAAGACGCATTTGAGCTCAAGCCCAATGTGATTGGGTTGATCAGCACTCATTTCTTTGGGAACTCAAGCGAAGATCCCTTCCAGCACCTTGAGGACTTGAGTCGACTCGCCGAAACGATTCAACCCAGGAATATCGATCTTGGGATTATTCTAATGAAGCTTTTCCCATTCTCTCTACGGGACAAAGCTTCATACTAGTTCAAGACTATGGGAAGGTGATTGGAACCTAGTCGGAATTACGACATGAATTCCTACAAAAGTTCTTCCCAATCGGTAGAATAAATGCAATGCGGCGTGCAATCACGACTTTCTCCCACGGAGCTGGGGAGAAGTTACATGAAGCTTGGGATAGATTTCACGACCTTCTCCGGAAATGCCCGCATCATGGTATACCCAGATGGCACCTGGCTCAGATCTTTTACCTTGGGCTGGATGACACACATCGGTATCTAGCCGATGCATCTAGTGATGGGAATTTCCTCGCAAAAGATGAGAATAGCGCATTTGAGTTGTTTGAATCATTAGCGGAGAACTCAATGCCGCATCCATGAACCAGTTCCACTAGCCTGGTTAGTAGCAAGTTAGTGTCCACGAGGCTCACACCAAGACTATTCGAGCCGACATGGATATCATCATCAAGTAGCTGGATAGAATAAACCTAATCGAGAAGAAGATTGACTAGATCGGTCAGGGTCAATCTGACTTGAGCTCTGTCGCCTCAAGACCCTCCTATGCACCCTAAGCCCTCCTACTCGAGTTAATCTACTCACTCGAGAGGCATCTTCTCCGTATTTATGAGATCTCGCATATCAGGATCCCATAAATAATCCAGATCTGGCACCTTACCACCAGGGTTACGCACCACCCGCAGATTATAATGCGTATCCCCTTGACAGATATACGTCCCAGACATCTTTTGCCTATGAGGACATCTGTGCTATCCAAGGATATAGGCGTAATAACCCATATTCAGAGATGTATAACCCTAGTTGGCGCCAGCATCCGAACTTCTCTTGGTCTGGTAATTCATAGAGACCACATCAAGATCCACACTACCAGACTAGGAAATACGGGAATGCACAAAACACGTACCCTAGGTAGTAGCCATTCCTGTCTCAGTAGCAACAACCCCGATCTTTATACCAGCCGCTGCACCAAGCTGCCAGCCACCCTCCAAAGCGGGGTGACCCTTTAGAGGCACTGAAAGAGGAGCTATAGAATCAATGAGGAAATCCACACAAGAGAGCTTGCAAATTATGAAGGCCATGGCTGACTAGATACAAACCATACAAAACACGTAGAACCAGCTATTGCAGGAGCATAGGACTCAGGGAGTCGTGCCCTCCCAACCCCTCCCGAATCCTTGATATGTGCAGAACCAGGGTGCCCCACCTAGGTTTTATGCACCATAGGGATAGGCACATGCCATACTACAAGCACCTCCTACACCACCCAATTAAGCGTAAGGCCAGCCACCTTTGCATAACTCCACATATTCTGCCCCTTCCGCTCCCCCACCACCTTCATTGACAGCAAGCCGATGCACATGCTGTCTCTTTAAGGAGCGAAAGGAAGACATTTGACCCACCACTTAGGTAGGTAGGTCCTGATTTTTCCCACCCTTCGCCGCAGGTGGGTTCCACTCCTTCATCTCAGGAGCCACCTGCAGTAGATAAGGGTAAGAGGCCACTCGACCATGAGAGTCCCATCCCTTTTCCTGAGGCTCTAACACGAAATGTAGCATAGAAAAAGGACACGCAGAATTTTAAGGATCTGAAATCGATGTTTAAGGAACTACATATTCAGGTCCCCCTCCTCGAAGCAATCGATCACATTCCCACTATTGCTAGGTTCTTCAAGGACTATTATACCCCGAAGCGACAACAGAGAATTGGACGACAGGTGGTACTGTCGAAAGAAGCTAGAACCGTGATATTAGCTGACTTACCATCGAAGAAGAAAGACCCTTGTACCCCACTTATATCCTGCTTCTTGCAGGATTCTCCATTTGATCGGGAAAAATGGGAGTTGCAGCAGAGCTGGAGTAGAAGGCTTAGATTAGATGTAGGAATAATGATGTAAGGTAGTTAAGGTTTGTTATTCTATTAAGTAGGAATTAAGTAGTAAAGTGTAAAGAGCTTAGGTCCATCCTAGCCCTAAGATAGCCTAGAGACTTCCCCAAGCCTTAGCCACCCTTAGATTAGGTCACAGCATCCTATAAAGCCATAAAACCCTAGTTCCAACCCTTATCTGGATGTCCAGATAAGTTTTAGGACGGCTAGAACCCTTAGGCAACTCCCACACACCTCAAACCCACTTCTACAATGTTATTGGACATCCAGATACTTTGTCAGACATCCAATTTCTACAGAAAACCCAAAATAGAATCTAGATTTCCCCCTAACTTGGATTGGATGTCCAGAACTGAAGTCTGGACTTCTGATTTTTTAGTATAAGTCATCTGATCATAATTTTGGACGTCTAGAATTGGTCTCCAGTTCCTATTTTGGGATTCAAGCCTTGATCTTGGATTTTTAGCTCCCTAGACCTAATCCCAACCACATAGAAACCTAAATTAAGGTGTCCTAACCCTACTACATCACCTCTAGAATTGCCTAAGGACCTAATTAGGTCCTCACCAAACCCAATTGACTTAGATCAAAGTCAATTACCTTCACCTAAGTCAATTGGACTCATTGAGTCCAATTGAGCTTAGATCTCAACCAACACAAGTTCAATTGGACTTAGTGGGAGTCCAATTGACCTAAAACCAACCTAATTGAGTTATTTCACTCTCAATTAGGTTCACACTCATTCAATTAAACTTGGGTTGAGTTTAATTGCAAATTGCCCTTAGCAATTATGGTTTGTAACCTTAATTCAAGGCATACACCTACCTAAATCCCTTAGGACCTTACCTAAACCACCTAGCCACATAGAGCATGACCACACACACACACACCCATTCATGCACTCCACATATCTAGAGTTCTCTAGAACTCTCTCCAAGTGGCGCCACTCTTGGTTGTCAAATTTACCAACCAAGTGGCATTCAAATTGAGATCCACATTTTTTGGATCTCATAACCACTTGGCCAGCCACTCTTGGACTCTCTCTAGAGTGTTCCACACCTCTCTAGAGAGAATCCCTTAGGTCTATAAAAAGACCTAAGGGGTGGCCATTTGCACCCATCCACTCCTAGCCATTCACTTCCTTGGCTCCATTCGAATCCACCTCCACTTAGGCTAGCCACCTCCACTCCATCTCCACAAGTTGACCACCACCATGGAAACCATGCCGGGATGATCGATCACTCCTCTCTCTCTCCAAGGGCCGGCCAAAGCTCCATTGCCAGCCCCTCATTCTCCTCCCAACCACTCGAAGGCCATCGAAGACCACCTCCGAATGCCCTTCTGTTCTACTAGATCTAGATTAGTTATTTATGCTTGTCATAGTTTTACTACTTTTAATTACTGCTTAGTAGCATAGTCCTTATTCTCCCCGAATGATGCATGCAAAATTCCCTCGTAGATTCGTGTATGTGATAATTTTCTGATAGTTAGATCTACATATTTAAGCATTCATGTACAAGCTTTCCTCTACAAGTTCATGTTGCAGGCACTCTCCAAGTGAATGAATGAAAAATATATTTTCTATATATATATGTCTATGTTTTGAAATCACCACGAGCTTATTGATTGTCATCATTTTTGCGTGATTCAAGTTGCCTGTTTTCACTTGTTTATCTATTCCGCAACAAGCACGTCATTTCCTGAAAATATAGAAAATCTAACTATTGGCGCATTTTCTGTGAAAAGTCACCACCCCACTAGAATCATGTGCATAGAAACTCACACTTTTACCTTTGTGATTTGTTTAACACACGTGCACGTAATCAAGGTTCGTAATAGAAGTGGTGAAATTTTAATCAAAAGACTGGAAATCGGCATATGATTGAACAAAGTAGAGCGGTAAAAGATTGAATTCAAAAGTAAAACAAATGCCTCCCAGAGATGAACAACTGGGACTCAATGTCTCATTATCTTTTGTTGAATATCTTTGTTTGATCGTATTGAGTACTATACTATGACATTTTCCTATCAAAACTACGCTCTACGAGATTCAACAGCGAGGAAATATGGAATTTAGGGGTCCCAGGCTAAACTTCTCATCATTCCAAAAGGAGAAGTGTTGGCCATCACCAAGTATCGGTGCAAAGTGTTGCCATTTCTAACGCATGGTAGCCCATACTGATTTCCAGAATGGGAACGGCCTGCAGAGGGTAGTAGTGCATCTGGTTGCATGAGACCAGCCGTGTACATCTTTATTGATCATAGACCAAGTCCTATCAACGTCTTCAGGGAGCTTGATAGCCCACTTCAGCAGTAGGGAGTCGCTGAACTCCTTCAGCGAATGAATGCCAAGACCACCACTTCTTTTGGGAACACGCAACCGCTGCCATGTCAAGGGGTGGAGAAATCTACCCTTAGATTTTGGACCTTTCCAAAAGAATCGCTTGCGCAGCTTATCAAGTCTTTTCCAAATGGATTTTGGAGCTTTGAAAACTGAGAAGAAGAAGATTAGAATAGAAGTGATGTCAGAGTTCAGAAGGATAAGCCATCATCCTTTGGACAAGTATCGACTACTCCAACTTTCAAGCTTGGCAGCTACTTTCTCAAGCAAGGGATTCCAATCAGACTTCTTAAGTCTAGTGTCATGCAAAACTAGATACCTGATAGGCAGATTCATGATGGGTGTGTGCAGACTGATAGCAAGTGATTCCCACTCTTGATTGTTTAGTCCAAAATAGATGAGTGATGATTTTTAACAGTTTAGCTTCAAAACTAAGCTGTGCCTCCCAGGTAGAGGCAATAAAAAGTTCTGCGAGAAATACACAATTTGTAAATATGGATTTTATCCTTGTAATGCATAAATCACAATCATCTTTTAAAATTCCTAAAACCTAGATAGTGGAGTATCTAGGGTTGTCCAAGGAGGCCAATTTGTTAGTCAATAAATTGATTCTCTCTCTTGCTTTCTCAAATCTTCCTTTTTTATGTTAATTATTTTTATTTTGATATTTTTATGGTTTTGGAAAATAGTCAGGACAATAGAATACGAAGCAAGGAACTACACATAAGTGACAAGAATGTAATCTTTCTTTCTATACTCACCCTTAGAAAGTGCGCATAGGGTAATTAGAAAGGAAGAGTGACTGCACTAAAGAAAAAGAATAAACTTGAGATAGAAATACACAAGTTGAAAGGCAATAGAAATCTCTTTGTATTGCTAGATGAAAATAAAATCAAACGTAGAAGAATGCTTGTTACAAATTGAAGAAAATACTAAATACTAAAAGGGAATAGAAGAAGTAGATATAAATCCTCCAATTTTGCTTGATATGATTCTTACTCTAAATGCTATTGGTCCCACACTCGAAGAGAATCCTCTTTGGCTCTTCTTCCTAGATGAAACCATGAGATGCTCCTCCTTTCATTCTCTTCTAAAGGTGAACATCTAGAACCCTAGAGTCCTTCTTACCTAGCCATCCTCCCAAGCTTGATCCTTGGCTTTGGCACAAGAAAGAAGGGAAGAAGAAGATGACACCAAGGAGACGAGTCTCCTTGATCAACTTCTCCTCTCCTTCCATGGTCGAATGTAATGGTGTTATAGGTAGAAAAATGTGTAGCCAAGGATGGTTTTATGTGGTGGTTATAGGGTATATTTATAAAGTAGGAGGGGTAGGTTGGTGCCAACTTTAGGAGGTCAATGGGTTAAGTAGCATGGAGTGTTATGGAGGGCTAGGATTAGGTTTTGTAATGGTGGCCATATGATGGAGGGTGGAGGAGGGTTGGCACCATATGGAAGGGTGTAGGGGGTGAAGTTAAGGTATGGTTAGGGTCTTTTTGCATTAACTATAGGTTCTAGAAGTTGGTGCCAAGTTGGAGGGCTAGGATCTTATTTTAGGCTTATGTGTAGGGTAAAGAAGGGGGTACCAACTTCACAGGGTGTAGGAGGTCATTTTAGCGCCAACTAGGTGGTGGTTATGGAAGGTTAAGTGGTAGAAGGGTGCCTTGTTTTGGCACCACCCTTGAAAGGTTGCCAAGAATGGCGGTTGTTTGTGATTTTGAAGCCAAAGGGAGGATTGATGGGAACACCATCATAAGCCCAAACTAGCCTATTTTGGTCTTAAAAGATAGTAAAAGCTCCTACATCACCATCAAAGGATCCTATATGCATGATGTTGTGTTTTGAGAAGAGAACAAGAAACCAGGGTTAATTCTGTTATTTTAACAGCAAATCATGAACACAAAATAACCAAGGGGTTGGCTAGGGTGAATTAAAGGTCAAATGAGAATTAAAGTCAAATAAGTTGGTTCATGCAGATAGAAATGGGTTTTTCACGCATTTTGAGAGTTAACAGTAACCCAAAACCCTAATTTCAGACCTACTTAAATAGCAGAGGTTCTAGTAAGGAAAAATTCCATTTGAACCTTCTAAAAATCATAGAAAAATATTCAATAAGGTTTAGTATCCCTGATTTGACCATCAAAACCCATTTTGACCCAAAATAGTCTTAGACAGAAAGTTACCCTAATTTGGGTTTCTACACAAATTTCCCAGTCAAACTTAGTCAAAACTGAAATCCAACTTTACCACTAGATTCCTTGGGTGCAAGTTAGGTTTGTACCAAAAATTGGGCCCAATTAGATTCCATCTTGACCTAGTTTACTTCTTGGTCTAGTTTGACTCTTTCTCTCTCATTCATACCACCAACTTTCGAAATCCTTACAAAAATCCCCCTAACTTCTCCTCATTTTCTTTAAATGGGTCCCTGCCGCTATGGCAGATGTGAACCCAAAGGTGCCAAGCTTCAATTAGGGATACATCCTTGATTTCTCGATTAATCCCTTCTAGAATTGGAAGGGATGATCATGAGGTCATCCCTAAACAACTTAACCTAATTCTAGATCCTAAATTCTGCCAAGAAGCTCATTGTTAACGAGGCAAAATCGATTTTATGATGTACATTGCAGTATAAGTGAAATCTCCTTGAAAATAAATAAGAAATTTATTAGTCGAAAACCTAAGTATCTGAGGTCAAACACAGGGAGCAAATTAGTATTTTAAAAACTAAGATCACAATCTCAAATTACTCAAAAGATGAGGTTCAATAATAATATCAATGAAATTCAATGTATATGAAAGCTAAAGCGAGGAAGAAAACTGTAAAAAGAAATTAAGTGTTCTCACTTCTTTTTTCTCTCTCTGATGTCTTCTTTCTTATCTCTGCAACTACTCTTCTTCTGCCTTCTTTTTCTTCTTTGTCTTCTTGGCTTCTATTTCTTCTTTGATTTCTTGCCTTCAGTTTCCTTCTCTGCTTGGCCGCACCTTCCTTCTTCTTTCTTCAGCCTTTGCTTCTTCTGCTTTCTTCCTTGATTTCTTTCCTTCAGCCTTTTCTTCAGTTGCCACAGTGCTTCTCCCTCCTTCCTTGTCTTCTGCCTACTAGTCCTTTGGCGTCTTCTTTCTCTATCCTTCAGCTGCACTTGTCTTCCTTCAGCTCTGCGTCAGCTTCTTTTCCTTCTTGACTTCAACCCTTCCTTCCTTCTCCTTCCTTCCCTACACAGCATAGAGCAAAACCTACCCCTACCCTCCCCCATGTCGCACTCTCTATTTCTCTCTTCGCTCTCTCAGAGCCAACCAGGTAATTATTAATATGGTGATTTTATCATTGAAATGAGTATAGTGGTTAACCTAAATCGAGCCTAAGCATCTCTTTTGCAAATTTTTTTTACCTGGCCTACTTGATTTTATCTTGGTCACTTTTAGGCCCAGGGTCGAACTCAAGGAAGTGGGATTAGAGGTGAAGAAGTTTCTACGCCTTTCCTACAATGAATCTCTTCCGTTCATTTATTATGTTTTTGGTGTTTTCCTATTTAAGATTTTTTTCTGATAATTTTTGCCCTTGAGGTACACCCTCAAAATCAGGTTCTTGGCTTTGAGCCAAATTAGGGTTCCCAAAACTGGTCTTACTATTCGCAAGATTGAGTACCTGCAAGTCAAAGATTATCTTTTCTCTTTTGTATACTTTTTTTGTCTTTTTACTGGCAGGAAAGAGAAATAGAAATAAAGTAAATATAGTATATATATATGTATATATTATACATGTATATAGGGGTGGGGGTGGAGGTGGCGGTGGCGTGTAGCACGGTGTCGAGTCGATCGTCGTCTAGGAAGATGCAACCAACAGGACGAAGTGCCGCGTGGAGTGTAGGATGGATGGGTGGAAGACGTGTGCGAAAACGCTTTCTGTACGCGTGTATCGGGGAATATCAGCAACTGGTGTGGCTATTCCCACGATACAACGTATGGTAAGTGATATGAAAAAAAATATATATATGTAAATATGTAAATATATATCTACATGTATATATATATATATGGTTATAATTATATAGGTATATGTGCACTTATATATGTATATATATATATATATGTATTTATAGTTATAGATATATGTACATATGTATGTATATTTGTATATATATATGTATAAATATATGTGTATATATAAGTATATATATATATAGATGCATACATACTTATACTTAGTTATATAGGTACTAATATATGTATAGATATATGTATATATATATATGTATATGTATAGAAATATATATAGATATAAATATATATATGTATATATATATATAAGAATATAGTAGTGTATAAGTGAGAGTGTGTGTGTGCGAGAGTGTGAGTGTGTGTGTGTATGTGTCTGCTGAGGGAGTGAGAGAGTGCTGTGAGAGAGAGAGCGAGAGAAAGAGAGAGAGCATCTGTTGAGGAAGAAGGTGCGGCCGAGTTAAGTCGTCCACATGTAGCTGCCGTCGTTTCATGTTGCACGCAGGAGCGTGCAAGCGCACGCACAGGCGCGTAGGTGCGCGAAGAGGCGTGCGCACGCAGGAGGGAGCGAGCGTGAGGGAGAGAGGACCATAGTGCACCGCGCTGCGCGAAGATGTGGGGGCAAAAGCTGGTGGGTACGGGCGAAGGGGGGTGCGGGAAATGAAGCGGGCGAGCACAGACGCTGGAGCGGGGGTGGGTAGAGACACTGGCGCAGGCGTGCGCAGACGGGCTGGCACGGTAGCGGCATGGAGAGAGAGCGTCGGGTGACCGGATAAGTGAGAAAATTACCAGTCACTGCATTGTAGCCACAGTGTTCCACTGAAACGCATGAACAGTGGCTATAGTGAGCGCTCGGCTCATGCGACTGGGTTCTGGCAGTTCCGTGAGTGCGAGAGCCGCTGGCCGAGATGGCTCACGTGGAAGGACTGTGCCAGCTGCTGGAGAGCACATTGAGGAGCGAGGGTGACCTGCTGGCGCACGTGGAAAGAGCTGCAGCAGCTGTTGCAGGGGTAAGCGGTGGCCTGCGTGCAGGCGAGAGGCCGCTGCGCTGTGCTGCTGCTGCTGTTGCCAAGCTTCAAAGCTTGACCCTGCAGCAATGGCGGAGATGCTTGGAACGATGATATCAGAGAAGAGAACCACCATGCCCACCAACTCTTTGATGAGCTGGGCAGTGGTGGGACTCACGGTGGTGGTTGTGCACCACTGTGAGGTGCTCCTGCCCACTGAGTAGCTCCTCAGAAGGAGGAGAGGCTGCGTATGGAGGGGAGAGGGGAGGAGATGGCCTGGAAGGGAAGGAAGGTGCTATGTTTTGGCGTGTGGACCAGGCTCCCCTCAAAGAAGAAAGTTGTGCCTTTTTAAAGAGGAAGAAGGCAAGCACAGCCATGCCCTGGCTGTGCATGCTGTGCATGTGGTGCATGCAGCTGCAGGGCAAGCAGTTGTGTAGAGCATGGTGCGAAGAAGGTCCAACCATGCAGCCGCGGAGAAGAAAGTCAAATAAAAAAAATAAAGATGGTGAATTTGCGAGGCGACACTTAAGGAAAACGTAAATTTCAAGGCCATTTTATTCACTCTCCTCCCCTCTCAAATAAGTGCATGCATGCATTTATTTTCACAAATGCAACTATGGCCACCTAATCTACACTGGCAATGCTTGGAAATAGCATAAGATGGCACAATTTTAGGTGTACTTTTGCTGTGCAATCATACCCCCATGCCTATCTTTTGCTAGTCCCTAGTAAAACATTTTTGTATTGTATTTGGAAATGATCTTAAGCTGAAGATTTTTCTTTGAGGCAACATAGGTGTGTTTATTGTTGGATATTGTGAGAACCAATTGCAGAGAAGACTACCAGTACTTTAAGTCTTCTGTGACATAGATCATCTCTCAACTAACCAGGACTCTTGATATTTAAACCTTAAGTACGATTTCCAGGACCCAAGAGGTTTTTGCCGTACTCGAGAGCTCAAGAGATTATGGCTTGTGCTTAGTGAAGGATCAAGACTGACCAGATGAACATTAAAACTCAAGCCCAGGGTTTCATGAATTTTTAAGTACAGGTTGGTCCCAGTTTCAGCTCGTGTCTTCGGATTGACCCTTAAAAAGGTGACGGAAAACTCAACTCCCATTTTCTGACATTTGTGGCTCAAAGAAAACAGGATATTTGCCCTGAAGAACTTTTTTGTAGGAAGATTTTATAGACATTTGTGAGATATACTGACTTATTTGTATCTTCTCTTTTTCTTTTTCTTTTTTTTTCTTTTTGCTGAAACACGTGTCAGTATATCTCTTACAACATTATCTAGAGGAGAACACTTTTCCTTTTGGTGGGAGAGTTCCTTCTTGGTGGAAAGAGTCTCTCCTAAACACAAGACTAAAGCCTTGGATAAAAATTCTACCTGTGCGCACAAGTAAGGACTCCACCTTCCCTAATGAACACTAGGGTTGGATCTTATGTTCACCTAGTCTTTCTTGATATGTGTAGTGTGAACCAAGATTACTTAGGTCTCGAGTAGAAGCAAACCAACGGATCCTATACTGGTGTCTTAGGTACAAGAATATGTCCTTAGTTAGGAGAGATTCTAATCTATCTTGTCCATGCTCAAGTGAATTAAGCCGAGCCTGAGCGAATCAAGCTTCTATGGCCAGGAAAGTCTTCAAAACGGTGGTTGAATATCCATAAGCACTTATTGAATTTTTGTTTCAGCCTTCAGATCATTGCTAAACACCATTTTTTTTTAAATATTTATAAATAAGTGGAAACTGTATGATACCATAAAATACCCAGATCCTATGAATGCCTATCCACCCCCCCATGCCAAATGATGCTATGTCCTCATATGCATGCAGAGTAGGGTAGAGGAAGGGTGAAAGATCAGGTAACGAGAGCTGAGGTGCAGGGTATACAGTAAGGTGGTAGGGTGGGTGGATGGTGGGTGGTGAGGTGAAAAGTGAAGTGATCGTGATAGAGGCGATGTGTTGTTGGGGTGCCTCCCAACAAGCACTGAATTTAACGTCCCCAGCTAGACTCAGGATGAGGCACAACATTAGTTACCCTCCAGCAGGGCAACAGTTTCTTCAATGGGGGCAGGTTCATGAGTAAGATAAGGTTTCAAACGCTCCCCATTGACCATAAATTTATGCCCAGATTTGGGATCTTCAATCTCAACAGCCCCATTGAGAAATGGTCTTGAGACTAGGAAAGGACCAATCCATTTGGACTTCAATTTCCTAGGAAAGAATTTGAGCTGGGCATTGTAGAGCCAAACTTGCTGAGATGGCTCAAATTCCTTCTGCTCAATATGGCTATCGTGAAAAGCCTTAGTGCGTAGCTTGAAAGTTAAGGCAGAATCATAGGCTTCACAACGGAGCTCTTCCAGCTCCTGGAGTTGGAGTTTCCTTTCTTGACCACACAAGTCTGGGTAGAGGTTACATTAGCAAACCGCCCAATAAGTGTGGTGCTCCAACTCCACAGGCAAGTCACAAGGCTTCCCGTAAATGATTCTATATGGTGACATACCAAGGGGAGACTTGAAGGTGGTCCGATATGCCTAAAGTGCGTCAATCAGCTTGTCGGACCAATCCTTACGGTCGGGCCGAACCGTTTTCTGGAGAATTTGCTTGATTTGTCGATTCGACACCTCTGCCTGGCCGTTCGTCTAAGGATGATACGGGGATGTGATACGATGGTGGACTCTGTATTTCCTCAAAATTGCCTGAAAGGAAGCATGGGTAAAGTGGCTTCCTCCATCTGAGATAATAGCTCGAGGGATCCCAAAACACGCAAAGGTGTGGTTTTCGACAAATCAAGTGGATATAATATGGTCAGCACGTCGCGTGGTAATAGCCTCGATCCATTTCGAAACATAATCAATAGCCACGAGGATAAATTCGAAGCCGTTGGAAGGAGGAAAGGGACCCATGAAATCAATTCCCCAAATGTCGAAGATTTTCGCAGCTAGGATGGGCTGCAAGGGCATCATGTCACGACGTGACATTGACCCTAACGACTGGCACCTAGTGCAATGTTTGGCATACTTGTGTGCATCCTGGTGAAGGGAGGGCCAAAAGAAATCGCACTGCAACACCTTGGTTGCAGTTTTCCTCCCAAAGAAATGGCCTCCGCAGGCCTGATCGTGGCAGAAGGATAGCACACTGGGGAATTCGCTGTCAGGAATACAGTGACGGATGATTTGATCAGCACCTATCTGAAAAAGAAGTGGATTATCCCAGAAATAATACTTTGCTTTTGCCATGAGACACTCGCGGTGGTTTTTAGGCCAGCCACGTGGATGGGATGCAGAAGAAAGGTAATCGGCAATGTCGGCATACCAAGGTCCACTTGCCACATTGATTGCCAATAGGTGCTCATCAGGAAAAATCTCATTGATCGGCAGAGTAAGTCCAATATGGTCATGGTCCAGTCTGGAAAGATGATCAGCCACAACATTCTAGGCTCTGACCTTATCGCGGATCTCAATGTCAAATTCTTGGAGTAGAAGGATCCAACGAATCAGTCTAGGCTTGGCATCCTTCTTATGCATGAGATGGCGAATGGCTGCGTGATCAGTGAAAACAATAATGTGTGAGCCCAGAAGGTAAGAGCGGAATTTCTCTAGCCCAAAGACGACCGCCAGTAGTTCTTTTCCAGTGGTAGTATAATTGTGCTGGTCCGCGTCCAATGTCTTACTGGCGTAGTACGCCATGAAGGGGTGTCTATCGCGTCTTTGTCCCAGGATGGCTCCGACTGCAAGGTCGGAAGCGTCACACATGAGTTCAAAGTCGAGGGACCAATCAGCTGGCTGGAGAACAGGGGCCTTGGTGGCAGCGTTACGTAGCTGCGTGAATGCTCGTATGCAGTCAGGGCCCATATCGAAGGGTACGTCGGTCGATAGGAGATGAGTTAAAGGTCGAGAAATCTTCGAGAAATCTTTGATGAATCTCCTATATAAACTGACTTGTCCCAGGAAGGAGCGGATTTGTTTGATAGAGCCAGGCACAGGTAAATCAACAATTACATCAAGCTTAGCTCTGTCAACCTCAATACCCCTATCGGAGATGATATGTTCGAGAACAATTCCCTCGAGTATGATAAAATGACTTTTTTCCCAAGAAAGCATGAGGTTTACATCAGTACATCTCCTAAGGATACGGGTCAGGTTGGCAAGACAGTCATCGAAAGATGGTCCAAAGACCGAAAAGTCATCCATGAAGACCTCGAGAAAGTCACCCACCATGTCATGGAATATCACCAGCATACATCTCTGAAAAGTTGCTGGCACATTACAAAGTACGAATGGCATCCTTCTAAATGCAAAGGTGCCGAAGGGGCTGGTACAGGTGGTTTTTTCTTGGTCCCGGGGGTCAATTGCCACCTGGTTATATCCTTGGAATCCATCCAGAAAATAGAAAATTTTATTTCCCGCTAACTGCTCCAGGATTTGGTCAATGAAAGGTAGTGGAAAGTGATCTTTCTTAGTTGCAGCATTGAGTTTCCTATAATCTACACACACTCTTCAAGATGTAGGAGTGTGTGTAGGGATGGATTCGCCCCTGTCATTGACACGGATGGTGAGTCCCACCTTTTTGGGCACGACGTGAATCAGACTCACCAGGGGCTATCACTGATCAGGTAGATTATACTCGCATCCAGCCACTTAATAATTTCCTTCTTAATGACCTCCCGCATGTTAGGGTTGAGACGTCGCTGCATCTCGCGGGAAGGTCTAGCCTCCTCCTTTGTATATATATGGTGAGTGCAGTAGGAGGGGCTAATGCCAGATAAGTCTGATAAAGACCATCCAATGGCTGCCTTGTGTTCCATAAAAACCTTAGTTAGTTTGCACTCTTGCTCCCTGGTCAATTTTGAGCCAATGATTACAGGGAGCGTTTCATTTGGTCCCACGAAAACATATTTAAGTGTACTAGGTAGCTCTTTCAGCTCAGGAGTGGTTGGTGAAAGATCTAGCATTTCATGGGACGAGAGTGTCCCAGGCAAATCGGAGAAGAAGTCAGGAGGAAGAAGTTGGCCCTTAGATTGGCAAAGAAGAGGGGCTTCTTGGATAGATGGATCCAAAAAGGAATAGGCCCAGTGAGGAGTATATGGGCTCAAGGTCCCAGTATGGAGTTGCAAATCTGCCTGATTCGGCAAGAAAGAAAGGGCAATCCGATCTTCAAGAGTGTGGACTGGCGGTGAGTAGCCCGGATATGACTCAGACCACGAGGTATGGGAAGCAGAGAAAACCTCTTCAGAAGTCTGGCCAGGAGAAGGTACGGGACAAGGGAGGGATGGGGGAACGTCACAATATGTGTCGGTCAGGCAATCATTAGTGTTTAAAGGCAGTCCGCAGCAGTCAGAATAGGTCCCAATTAGTCCGATACACGCGGTGACGGCTATGTCCTCGTCAGACGTGTCATTCTCGATGCAATCGCAATCAAAGTTCTTGGCTGCCTTGAAGATGTTAAGCTTGAGCTTTTCAGATCAAACAGCAATCTCAATACAGCCTGACGCGCAGTCGATATGGGCGTGGGCTATGGCCAAGAAAGGTCGACCAAGGATGATCAAACAATCAGAAAGTGAGCTAGGAACTTCCATATCTAAAATAAGAAATTCAACAGGAAAACAAAGACTGTTGACCCTAACCACCACGTCTTCCACCACACCCTTTGGGATTTTAACGGAACGATCTGCCAACTGTAACGTGATAGGGGTGGGTTTTAGATTTCCCAAGGAAAATTTTTCGAGCATGATGGTTGGCAAAAGATTGATGGAAGATCCTAGATCAAGTAGGGCACGGTTAAAATTGCAGCCTTGGATGCTACAGGAAATAAGCGGTGTGCCCGGATCTTTCTGCTTCGGTGGTAGATTTGACAGTATAGCACAACTTGCATGAGGTGAGAGAACCACCAGATTCTTAGTTTTCTTTGACTGTCGCCTGGGTGTTGTGTAGTCTTTGAAAAATTGGGCGATAGTAGGTATGTGGTCGATAGACTCGAGCAGGGGTACCTTGATTTCTTCATCCCTAAACAAATTACGCAGGTTATAAAAGGCCTGCGTATCTTTCTTCTTGCCTTTTGGCTCCCTCAGTAGAGCCTCAGGAAATGGAACTGATTCTGGCACCAATTTGGGTGTATCGTCCTCTCGCGAATGTGGTGCGCATCCCGAATGAGAGGGCAATGAAGAAGATGGGCTAGGATTAGTGGGATCATACAATGGAGGAGGGTTTGCAATAGGGACATAAGAGTGAGGTGCTGCAGCAAGATTAGCCTGAAATCCCGGTGGAATGCTCGGAGCCTGCAAAATTTGATGAACCTGCCCCTGAGAAGGTCGTACCTGTGGTTGAGGACCACAGGGTACGAAATTTCATGGGTTGGGAATAGGTTGGGCTGGGAGAGTGCCCTGAGATCGAGTCGCCATGCATAGTTGACTAATCTCAGCATTCTGCTGTGCCAATTGGTGCTGAAGAGAGGTTATGTTCTCTTCATGGCGCTTTGACATTTCCGTCATCATACGCATCAATTTATGAAGAGGACTTAATGCGTGTTCTGTTTGCGGTACGCAAGGACCTGATGGCGGATTCGCCATAGGATTAGACTGGGCCCTTGGGATGGCAGGTGCGGATGGTCGCATTGGTCCACCCGCAGGGTTTTGGTGCTGCGGGTTGTTGGACCATGCGAAATTTGGATGATTTCGCCACCCTGGGTTATAAGTGGCAGAGAATGGGTTGTTTCCTAGGGCACAAGCGTCTTCTATGCCAGAAGACGTGTCCGCATGTAAATATGCGTCGAAGCACACGGAGGCTTGGTCCTCCGTGTCAAAATACTAGCTTACAGAAGCCAGATCCACATGACTTACCGAATCGCTCAGGGCGACACTCGGTAAGGAAGGTCTTACGGGGTTTCTCAGGATAAGCCTGGTGTTGGAAGAATTGGAAGTGTGACGAAGTGGTGAGGTGGGGGTGTTTGCCAAAGAACTAGCGAGGTTTGCCAGAAGCTCGTCCAGCTTCTTGTGCATGACGGAGACTTCATCCAATTTCTGTGCGATAAGGCTGAGATCTGTGGATGAATGGGAGGGTCCCGTGTCAACTTCGTGGACATTACGAGGCAGGCTGGTATGATTAAAGGCGACAATGGAGGCATTGTTCATTGAGTTTTGACTCATATTTTTAAACAATTCGAATGCTCCATTCTCATCTTTATTCATGAAATTCCCTTCGCAGGAAGCGTTTGCAATATGCTTCAAAGTCTAATTTATCCCATAGTAGAAAATCTGGGCTATATTCCACTTTGGCAGACCGTGGTGCGGACACTTCCTGAGGAGGTCATTATATCTCTCCCATGCCTCATGAAACTGTTCGCCGTTTTATTGTGTAAATGAAGTGATAGCATGGCGAAGCGCATTGGTTCGCCCAATTGGGAAGAACTTCTTGAGAAATGCTGTTCGCATCTCTTCCCAAGAGTGGATGGTTCTCCCAAGGGTGCATAACCATTGCGACGCTATATCTCGCAATGAAAATGGGAACATTTTCATGAGGACTATAGGTAACCCGATATTTCTTGGTTTAACTGTTTCAGCCAATCGGATTAGGTCTTCCAAGTGGAGAAAAGGATCTTCACTTCCAAGACCATGGAAGTGAAAATTTATCAGGCCAATTATGTTAGGCTTCAGTTCAAAGTCATCCCCACCCATGGGGACCCAAATTTGTCCTATGGTCTCTGTAGCAATGGGATTCTGATAGAAGCTAAGAGACCTAGGCTCCTGCCATTCGGGAGGGTTCTGCATTTCCTCCAATGTTTCCCTAATGGCCTCAATTTGTTCATTATACATTTCCATTTGGGCTTGGAGGCGGGTTATGCGATCCAAGGCTCCACCACCTGGTGGGTTTTGAGGGCGGTTTCCTCCCTCGGGATTTGGGGGTGGGTGTGCAGCCATGTTTGTGGAGGAGGAGGACGATGCGGCTTCTTTTCTAAAATTATTAGGCAATTCACACAGTTCAGGGTTTTGTGACCTCCTCCCAAACATGCACTACCGCAGGAAGAATTGGGGGGATACGAAGGGAAAAGAGATGAGAGAAATTACGCTGCAAAGGTACACTTGATGACAAATCAATACAATCAAATTCCTAACCTCTACAGTGTGCCCTTAGACCTAAAGATCTAAGTTACCTAATATCACGAACTACGGAACCGAATGCGAGCACTGCAGAACCACCAGGTCAGATTGAAAGGCTGTTTGCCCCAGTCTTACACACCCGATAGCACGTTGAAACCCTCACCAGCACGTAGGCACTACACGCAGGTAGTTTGACCTCCAATCCTTAATAAGGGTCAAGTTGCTACCAATTTTAGTTAGAGGCTTAGGATCAAGTGCTTCTGGAATGTGAAGGGCGTTATTTACGGGTAATGCCCAAGTGATTGATTTTTAAAGAGTGTGTAAACCAAGCATGCAACGGGGAAATCTCCCCGAATTGAAGTTTTAATTGGTGAATGGTTTTTAGAATTCAGCCTTAAGTAGTATGGATTTTAGGATTTCGCTGAATTACCAATTCAACCAATCTTCGAGTTTTAAGAGAATAGAAGTTTTCTTCTAAGCGCAACAAACCCTTCTTCAATGTCAGTTGGCTAATGCATGCTAAAATGCAATGGGCTTCCCTAGATGGAGATTTCTATGTGTGGATGCACGAATCAATTTTATATTTGTGTGAAAGGGAGCCAAAGCACTGCAATTCAAGTGCTCCCAATCACCAAAATGATTTCCACACACAAGGCTCAACCATAAGAAGAAAATCAAATTGTTGGGGTTGAAGTATTCGGGATCGAATCTTAGGCACGTGAAAGGTCGTGGTGGGGTTAGAATCAACTCAATTCCAAGTCTCCCCACCAAAAAGGTGATCCCGAATTGCAGATAAATGAGGCAAAGAGGGATGTAATCAATCTTTTTATTTTTGCCTCAAAGAATACTTCACACGGCGAAAGATTCAAGAATCAAGATCCTAGGATCTTCTCTATGTGAAGTTTGGCGGGAAATCCCGGGGCGGTGGGAGTGATGACAAACAGGGAAACAAGTGATTTTTAATCCACTTACCCCAAGAGATCCCAAGAAGTTTTCAATTTTTTTTTTATTTTTATTATTTTTATTAAGGTGACAAGTTAACCTAAGTTGCTAAGAAAGAAAGACCTACTTGTTTAGCAACGTGTGCGAAGCTCCA
This sequence comes from Thalassia testudinum, assembly GCA_037157565.1. Taxonomy (NCBI): domain Eukaryota; kingdom Viridiplantae; phylum Streptophyta; class Magnoliopsida; order Alismatales; family Hydrocharitaceae; genus Thalassia; species Thalassia testudinum. Next base: position 37,379,068 of record JAZHRO010000025.1, read on the forward strand.
ATGGGGTGCTGGCGTCTTCACGCTCTCGTTCCCGCCTTGGATCTCCCCACGTTTCCGACTTCATCTGCTTACCCTCTCCTTGCAACTGGTTTACCTACACAGCAAAAAACAGAACCACCCGTGAAGTGAAGGGTGTGAGAAGAGAAAAATTAAAGGAATGGAGTAGAAACTTACTTGAATACGCACTTCCCCAGCAACGGCGCTAGAAAAGATGGTTCTGGTCGAGCCCAGATAAGTTGTGTTAATATGGTGATTTTATCGTTGAAATGATTATAGTGGTTAACCTAAATCGAGCCTAACCATCTCTTTTACAAAACTTTTTTACCTGGCCTAGTTGATTTTATCTTGGTCACTTTTAGGCCCAGGGTCGAACTTAAGGAAGTGGGATTGGAGGTGAAGAAGTTTCTACGCCTTTCCTACAACGAATCTCTTCCGTTCATTTATTATGTTTTTGGTGTTTTTCTATTTAAGATTTTTTTCTGATAATTTTTGTCCTTGAGGTACACCCTCAAAATCAGGTTCTTGGCTTTGAGCCAAATTAGGATTCCCAAAACTGGTCTTGCTATTCGTAAGAGTGAGTACCTGCAAGTCAAAGATTATCTTTTCACTTTTGTATATTTTTTTTATCTTTTTACTTGCAGGAAAGAGAAATAGAAATAAAGTAAATATAGTATATATATATGTATATTGGGGTGGGGGTAGAGGTGGAGATGGCATGTAGCACGGTGTCGAGTCAGTCGTCGTCTAGGAAGATGCGACCAACAAGACAAACTGCCGCATGGAGTGTAGGATGGATGGGTGGAAGACGTGTGCGAAAATGCTTTCTGTACACGTGTATCGGGGAATATCAGCAACTGGTGCGGATATTCCAGCGATACAACGTATGGTAAGTGATATAAAAATATATATATATATGTATTTATGTAAATATATATCTATATGTATATATATATATATATGGTTATAATTATATAGGTATATGTGTACTTATATATGTATATATATATATATATATATGTATATATATAGGTATGTAAATATATGTATAGATAGATGTATGTATATGTAAATATATATATATATATTTATAAATAGATATACATGTATATATATATAACTATATATATATATATAGATATATATATAAATGTGTATATATAGTAATATATGTATATAGTTACATATATGTGTATATGTATATATACATATTAGTATAAGTATCTATGTATATAGATATAGGTAGATAGATATACAAATATATATATATGTATTTGGAGTTATAGATATATGTATATAAGTATGTATATTTGTATATATATATATATATGTATAAAGATATGTTTATATATAAGTATACATATATATATATATGTATATATACTTATACTTAGTTATATAGGTACTAATATATGTATAGATATATGTATATGTATATAAATATATATAGATATAAATATATATATGTATATATATATATAAGCATATAGTAGTGTATAAGTGAGAGTGTGTGTGCGAGAGTGTGAGTGTGTGTGTGTATGTGTCTGCTGAGGGAGTGAGAGAGTGCTGTGAGAAAGAGAGAGCGAGAGAGAGAGAGAGAGAGCGTCTGCTGAGGAAGAAGGCACGGGTGAGTTAAGTCATCTGCACGCAGCTGCTGTCATCTGATGCTGTGCGCAGGAGCGTGCACGCACACATGCAGGTGCGTAGGTGCGCGAAGAGGCATGCGCACGCAGGAGGGAGCGGGCATGAGGGCGAGAGGATCGCAGCGCACTGTGCTGAGCGAAGATGAGGGTGCAGAAGCGGGTGGGTGCAAGCACTAAAGAGGGCAAGCGCAGACGCTGGAGCAGGGGCAGGGAGAGACGCGGGCGCGAGCGTGCGCGGACGGGCTGGTGCCGGTAGCGGTGCGAAGAGAGAGTGCCGGGTGACCGGATAAGTGAGAAACTTACTGGTCACCGCACTGCAGCCACAGTGTTCCACTGAAACGCGTGAACAGTGGCTATAGTGCGCGCTTGGCTTGCTCGACCGGGTGCTGGCTGTTCCGTGAGTGCGGGCACCGCTGAGCGAGCTGGCGCATGCGGAAGGACTGCGCCGGCTACTGGCCAGCACATTGAGGGGCGAGGACGACCTGCTAGCATGCACGAAAAGAGCTGCGCCGGCTGCTGCAGGGGTGCACGGTCGCCTGCGCACAGGCGAGAGGCCGCTGCGCCGTGCTGCTGCTGCTGCTGAGCTTCAAAGCTTGACCCTGCCGCAATGGCGGAGATGCATGGAATGATGAAATCAGAGAAGAGAACCACCACGCCCACGGGCTCTTTGATGAGCTAGGCAGTGGTGGGACTCATGGTGGTGGTTGTGCACCACTGTAAGGTGCTCCTACCCGCAGAGTAGCTCCTCAGAAGGAGGAGAGGCTATGTATGGAGGGGAGTGGGGGGAGACGGCCTGGAAGGGAAGGTGCCGTGTCTTGGAGTGTGGACCAGGCTCCCCTCAAAGAAGAAAGCCGTGCCTTTTTAAAGAGGAAGAAAGCAAGCATAGACATGCCCTGGCTGTGCATGGCTGTGCCTGTTGTGCATGTGGTGCATGCGGCTGCAGGGCAAGTAGTTGTGCAAGGCATGGCGCAAAGAAGGTCCAGCCATGCAGCCATGGAGAAGAAAGTCAAATAAAAAAAATAAAGATGGTGAATTTGCGAGGCAACACTCGAGGAAAACGTAAATTTCAAGGCCATTTTATTCACTCTCCTCCCCTCTCAAATAAATGCATGCATGCATTTATTTTCACAAATGCGACTTTGGCCACCTAATCTACACTGGCAATGCTTGGAAATAGCACAAGATGGCACAATTGTAGGTGTATTTTTGCTGTGCAATCAGTAATCAGGTCGGGTTACACGCGCTCGAGTCCAGGCGCACCGGCGTGGGTGGTGCGTGAGGAGTGCAGGGTAAACGAGTCAACCAGGTCCACGTAGTTGTGGTCACGAACAAGGCAGGTGGAGTGGGCGAGCGACCTCATCCCATGTTACTTGAGGCGATGAGGTAAAAGCACAAAATCAATTTAAAGAACTCACCTACATTGAGAACTTCTGAGGTGGGACTAAAGTCTCACCCACTTCTGGGTGCTTCGCTAAGCCAATTGCCTGGTGGTGTGCGTGCGCGAGACCAACCTGTGCCTTCTGGACCAGGGAGCATGGAGTGCTAAGGCCTAGAGCAACCTTGTAAGCTCCTTTGAGTCGTCGCTAATGGCGACGGAGGCTCACACCTGAAACACACGAACACAGCCTCATGGCCTTATCAAATGCCTTGGGGAGCTTCGCCATGTCACGGCGAAGGTGAGGCGGGGGTTGGTGTGGCGCAGAACGGCCTAGGCGTGCGTGCCTAGGTCAGACTGTGACTGTGGAAGTGTGTGTGTCGGGTGAGGGTGTAGGGCATGTGTGGCTGTTAGTGGAGGAGTGGATGGTGATTAGTGAGTGATGGCGAAGGTTCTAAGGTGGGTGGCGAGGCGTGTAGAGGTTTGAAGCGACGGTTGCACCTCGCTGGTGGTTTGCTGGAGATGCGAGAGACGGAGGTGATTGGCAGCAGTCGAGGGGTGTTTTATGAAATTAAGTAGGGGAAAATAAAGAGTAGAGAGAGAGGAACTTACTGAGGATAGTTGGACGAAGGGGGGAAGGCGAAGGAAGAGCAGCGCGTAGATGCTGTCGTTGGAGAAGAAGGCCCTGGGGTGAGGATGACAGTGACAAGGAAGGGGTTGGAGAGGCACGTGCGGGTACGGCGCAACGCAGAGGAGCAAGACGTAGATAACTCTACCACTGGTATGGTAGTAGAGCAACGAGAGGAGGGAGGATGGATCGCTGGAGCTTGAGGCCAGTTGGCTGGAGATGAGGGAGGAAGAAATTAAGGGGGTATCCGTAGCTAAAACAAGCTTGAGATGGCCGAGAGGATCTAGGGCATCTTTTATAGGCACTGGCGGAGGGCCATGTGCTTGGAAGGCAAGCTTCCAGGCATGGAAACCTCACCAGAGTAGGAAACCCATGAGATACCCATGTCTCTTTAGCGTTCACACGAGAGATTTGGTGCGAATGGAATCCTGGGATCATGTTCAGTCGGTAGGGAATTCATCAAAGAATCTCCCTTCCAAATTTGGGAGATCTCTGAGGATTCGAGGAGAAATCCTCCTCAAATCCTAACCAGAGTAGGATTCCTTCGCTGTAATGGCGAAGGGACCTGAATGCAAAGAGTGGCGAGGAAGGTAGGGGGGTCTATGCAAGGATTTTCAAAAGCTTGAGGCCAAAATGTAATTGGGTGGACTATTTTGCAAAGTAGGTCAAGGTGACCTTCCCTTAGGCCCAAATTTTGGTACAAACCTAATTTGGACCTAAGGACTCCAATGGTGAAGTTAGATTTTAGGTTTGACCAACTTTGACTTGACATGTAGCACAAAAACCCCAATCAGGTCAAATACTGAGCTAGGACCCCTTTCTCTGTCAAAATAGGTTCCAAAGGCCAAATTGAAGTTTCTAAACCCTAGGGGATATTTTTCCATGAATTTTAGAGGATTTAGTTGATTTTTATCCTGACCAGAACCTTGTGAAATTAAGTGGGTTTGTTTTAGGGTTACAGAATGTCGTTTAATTCTTAAATCTCACAATACCCCTTTTCCGACTAAACCATCCCAGTTTTCCTCTTATTAAGTCCAATTGACCTATGTTTAGACCCTGAGAAATCCTATTGATGTACTACAATGGTAAAATTATAGTTTTACCCTTTAGTTCATGTTTTCTTCCCAGAACAATAACCCCTTGAATTTGGCCTTCCTTTAGATTATGTAGGAGCTTTTGTTCACTTTCTTAGGTTGAAAAGAGCTAGTTAGGGCTCATGATGAGGTTCTCATCATACCCCCATGCCTAGCTTTTGCTAGTCCCTTAGCAAAATTTCAAGGTTTTAACGTTTGTTCTAGACCATAAGTTTCTTTCATCAGTTATGATAAGTGCCTTTTCTTTTTCTTTTGTGACTAGATCAGAATGCTGAAAATAGGCCTAGTGGTGCTCAAGTACCAACCAAAATTTGAACCTGACCAGCTTTAACCTCGATCCTCCATAAAGGTTTTTAAGGCCTATAGAAACTATCCTAGGGTTCGTTGGACTCCGCAGTTAAAGCACCCGTGCTTAAGACATTTTTAGCCTTGGTTCAGTTTGCAATGCATTTTTTTAAGAGTGAGACAGAGGATTTATTTTTTTAGAGAGTTTTCTCTCTCTTCTATTTTTATTTCTAGCTTTGGATTGGCTCCTCAACATGGCCTGTATCGGATTCCTCATCCCCATCATGAATCCTCAAAGGTCCCTGGCAATCGATGCTTCATGATAGCACCGCACATGGCAACCCCCAAAACCCTGGCTTTCGAGATAATCATGCCCATGGTGTTCCTTGGTCGAATCCAGACCTGGCAGTCGACATTTCGTGATAATGCCGCCATGGTATCTGAACCAGTAGAGTTTTTACATGCCCTCGGTAGGATATGTAAATATCCTAGGAGACAAGCACTGAGGAGATGATATGTTGTTACGCATCTTCGAGGGGAATTTCCCACCTCTCCGCTCTGGGAACTCGTCCAAATCAACTTGTGTTGATCGGCCACTCCTAATCTAGGCAACTTTTTCAGAACATTAAACACTTTTGCGTGATTTTGATAGTTATGTACACTGAACTAGACTGTGTGCGTATTAGGGTGCTTAGGTTGCCAAGTCACGCAAACCGAAGGTCAGTTAATGAGGCCGAATACTCCCTAAGCCTTAGACCTAATACTTAAACTTTGCATTTTCCCCAACCTCTTGTGGATTATTCAGATCTTAACGGATACTTGAACTTTTAAGCCTAAGAGTCTAGCCCAAAAGGCCTAAAGTCAGCGTTCCTACTAATCTCTTTTTTTGTCTCCTTAGCACTTTTTGTTATTTTTCTTTCTTAATGTGGTCTGGAACTTTAGTTAATCCCTTAATCTTTTACTAATGACTATCTTTTCTTTTTTTCATTTTATGCTCCTTTTTGTTATTTTGCTCTTTTCTTCCTCATGTTTTTTATATCCCAAAAAGTTTCTCTTCCTCGTCAGCTTTTTGTTCTTTTTTAAGATTTTTCAATTTTTTGTGTTTTTTGTGATATGTGATTTTTTTGTTCAAACTTTTTCTTGATATGAGTTTTCATAACATTTTTGCACTTTCATACCCCCCCGTGCCTATGATTTGCAATGTCCCCATTGTAAATTAGGTGGGTTCGAATTTCACTTAGTTCATTCATTAGGGCAAGTGTTGGGTGAGTGAACGAGTTGAGGTGACTGTTGCAAATGATTTTTAGACTCTAATACGGGTACCTGAGGTGGAGTCGGCTATTCTAATGGATGAACCCTAAAGTGCAATATGAATTCAGCATAGAACAATTAGGAAAGGTTTCAGGTTTTTCAAAGAATGACGGGTTGCCTCCTGTTAAGTGCTGAGTTTTACGCCATCGGCTGGGCACAATGAGCTTAGGGAGAATGGAGGATGAAGGATGTCTCAGCTAAATTTGTATTGGTCATGTTAATGAACGGTTTGAGTCTCTGACCGTTCACGATGAAGGGTTCAGAATCATGGCTGAGTGGACTGATCTCAACAGCTCCATTTCCAAAGATTTGTCGGACTAGGTAGGGTCCTATCCATTTAGATCGTAGTTTTCCTGGAAATAATTTGAGTCGGGCATCAAAGACTAGAACCTTTTGACCAGTGATGAGAGCCTCATTATGTGCCCTAACTAGCTCAGTTTGACCTATGAAAGAGAATAAGGGCTCCTACATAACCTAGAGAAGGACCTAATTCAAGGAATTAAAGTTCTGAGAAGAAAACATGAAACAAAGGTTAAAACTGTAATTTTACCATTACAGTACATAAACGTGATTTCTTAGAGGCAAAAATAGGTCAAATGGTTTGAATTTGATAGAGAGTAGGTTGGTTCAGTCAAAAATGGGTTATTGCGTAATCCAAGAATTAAATGACATTTTGTAACCCTACAACAGACTTGCTTAATTCAACAAGGTTATGGTCAAGATAAAAATTAACTAAACCCTCTAAAATTCATGGAAAAATATCCCTAGGGTTTATAACCTTCAATTTGGCCTTTGGAACATCTTTTGACCCAGATTGGGGTCACAACTCATTATTTGACCTAATTTGGGTTTTTGTGTAAAATGTCTAGTCAAACGTGATCAAACCTAAAATTCAACTTAATCAATGGATTCCTTAGGTCAAAATTATCTCTATACCAAAATTTGGACCTAAGGTGAGGTTATCTGGACCTACTTTGAAAAATAGTCCACCTAATTACATTCTGGCCCCTAACTTTTGAAAACTCTTGCGCAGACCCCCCTAACTTCCTCGCCACTCTTACAATCAGGTTCCTTCACCATTGGTGGGGACAAATCCTACTCTAGCAAGGAATGGAGGGGGAGTACTCCCTGATTCCTCAGAGATCTCCCAAATTTGGAAGGGATATTCTTTGAGGAATTCCCTTCCATTTGAGCATGATTTCAATCTCTGATTTGCACCCAATAACTCGTGCGAAGGCTCGAGAGATTTGGGTATCCAATGGATTCCATCTTCAGTGACGACTCTCGTGCTTGGAAGCTTGTCTTCCAAGCACAAGAGCCTCTGCTAACATCTATGAAAGGATCCTCAACCCCTGCCGCATCTCTTCAGCTCGACTTGGCCAGAGATCCACCCCAATTTCATCTTCTTCTCTGGTCAGGAAGCCCAGCGAGCTCCGGCAAGCCTCCCTCCTCTTTCTTGTCACTCTGCCACACTACTAGTGGCAGAGTTTCCCTCACCATCTTCCTCCACGTCGCGCAACACCTGCACACGCACCTCCAGCCCAGTCGTCATCACCATCACCTCTCCCCTGGACACCGTCTTCTCTGGCGATAGTAGGTATAGCTGGTAGCCACTTCTCCCCCTTTGTCCACTTAGTTATGTTAGAATTACTCCTCTCTATCCCCTCTTAAATTCCCCTCTCTCTATTTTCCCTTTCAACCCCTCGCAGCCACTGTCCACCACCATCTTCTACATCTCCAGCCGCTCACCGGCAATGTGCCCCCACTGCTCCACACCTCCACATGCCTTGCCAGATACCTCACTACCTCTACCACAGTCCACTGATCAGCTTTCACCCATCCATCGACCACCATCACCTCCCTAAATGTCCCCAAACCCATAAGCATGGCCACAGGGTGACCTAGGAACGCAAGCCTAGGCCGCCCTGCGGCCTGCCACCTACCATCCCACCTTCGCCCGACACGGCGAAGATTCCCATGTGTTTTAATGGGGCCGCTAGGCTGTATCTGTGTATGCAGATTTGAGCACCTGTCACCATTGGAGCACACAGCAAGAAGGTAGCAAGCTTCGCTCCAGGCAGTGCGCTCCAGGTGTCAGGGTCCTAGGTGAAGCAGGTTGGTCTTGTGCATGTACGCAGCTAGGCAATTGGCTTGGAGAAGCAACCCAGCAACAGCAATTGGCGAAGGTCTCCTACAGGCATGAGCGAAGAAACAGGTGGGACATTTAGTCCCACCTTGTAAACTCACAGGTGAGTGGCAACACTTAAATTGTTTTCGTGCCTTCAGCTATTTGCCTCAAGTCACACAGGGGTGAGGTCCCTTGCCCTCAAGCCTCATCTGCGACCTGCCCCTGCGGATCTAGCACACAACCCATTTACCTAAACCTAGCACTCCTCGCGCATCACACTCATGTCGGTGCGCCTGGACCCAGGAACACAATACCCGACCAGATTGCTTGGCTCTAGGAGAGCGTACCAAAGAGAGAATTAGAGAGAGAGAGACGTGGGGAGGGTAGGGGATAGGTTTTGTTGTGTGGTGTTGTGTAAGGAAGAAGAAGAGAAGAAGGAAGGTGCAGTTGAGGCAAAGCTGAGTAGGGAAGGAAGGATACCTAGCTGCAGAAAGGAAGAAGGAAGGAAGGCCAAAGAGAAGAAGAAAACGAGGAGAGTCTAAGGAAAAGGCTGAAGAAGGAAATCAAGGCAAGGAAGGAAAAGGAAGAAAAAGAAAGGCAGAAGCCAAGGGAAGGAGCAGCATTATAGCAAAGGTACGACTGAAGAAGAAAGAAGAAAGAAAGAAAAGAAGTAAAAGAAGAACAAGACAAAGGAACATAAGAAAGAGCAGAACTAAAGAGATGAAGAAGAAAAGTGAAGAAGAAAGAAAGCAGAAATGAGAAGACTCAAGAAGGAGAAGGAAATAAGATCTTAAAAGGAAATATCTTTTTAAGACATCTAATTATAGAATCAAACGTCCAATTTTTCTATTTTTGTTAAAGTTGATTCTTAAATTCTTTCATTTATATTCTAAATTAAGTTTTAAGTAACTCTAAGTGTTCAATTACATTATTGAGACTAGTGAATAAATTCCATTTGTTCCATGTGTTCGACCTCGGATACTTAGGTTTTTGAGTAATAAATTCTTATTTGTTATCAATGCTTGGTCACCTATACTACAACGCGGCTGACTTATACTCATCTAAATAGCCCGACAAAGCATTATAACAACTAGGATGAAAGATCATTCTAGAAATGTGCTTGTCATGAAAGGCTTTAACCCACTCTTTGTAAATTCGCGAGTTCTCATACACGTCATTCCGTAATTCATCGATCTCGCTCATTTGAAGCTTTCTATGGGTTTCAGCCTTATAAAGATCTAAGTTGCAATTCCGTACTGCCCAATAGGCTTTATGCTCCAATTCGACGGGGAGGTGACATGCCTTCCCATACACCAGTCTGAAGGGAGACATACCTAATTGGGTCTTGTGGGCAGTCCTATAAGCCCACAAAGCTTCCAGAAGCCAGGATGACCAATCCTTCCTATTAGGTCTAACAGTAACCTGGAGGATTTTCTTGATCACTTAGTTTGATAGCTCAGCTAGACCATTAGTCTGGAGGTGGTAAGGAGTAGAGATTCGGTGCGACACCTGGTATTTGGTCATCAGTAACCTAAACTGAGCGTTTGTGAAATGGGTCCCTCCATCGGAAATTATTGCTCATGGAATCCCAAACCTTGAGAAGATGTTTCGATGAATGAATTTGATAACAACTTTGTGATCATTGGTTCGGGTCGGAATGGCTTCGATCCACTTGGACATGTAGTCAACAGCGAGTAAGATGTATTCGAAGCCGTCCAAAACTGGGAAGGGCCCCATAAAATCAATCCCCCAAATGTCAAAAATTTCGTATACCAGAATCGACTGTAAAGGCATCATGTCTCGATGGCTCATGTTGCCCAAGGTCTGGCAACGGGTACATGCCTTACAGTGATTGTATGCATCCTTGAAAATTATGGGCCAGTAAAAACCACACTAGAGGACTTTTGATGTAGTTTTGTTTCCTAAAAAATGTCCACCTCATGCCTAGTCATGGCAGAAAGAAAGTATGTCTTTGATTTCCTCTTCCGCGATACATCGTCGAATAATTTAATCAGCACCAATGCAGAATAGATATGGGTCTTCCCAAAGGTAATACTTGGCATCGAAATGCAATTTGTCCTTCTTGGCCTTTGGCCAATCGGACGGAATCTGATGTATTGCCAAGTAGTTTACTATGTTAGCAAACCATGGAAGCCCTGTATTAATAGTCAAGAGGTGCTCATCAAGAAAATGTTCCGTGATGGGTCCGGAAGGGTCAATGATCTCAGAAGGAAGGTGGGACAAGTGATCAACTACCACATTCTGTTTTCCTGCTTTATCACAAATCTCGAGGTCAAATTCTTACAACAGCAAGATCCATCGGATTAATCAAGGTGTCGCATCCTTCTATGCAAGGAGATACCTCATAGCTGTGTGAGCTGAGTAGATGATAACATGGGAACCCAGGAGGTATGAACTAAATTTTTCTAGGGCAAATACTATGGCTAGCAGCTCTTTCTCAGAAACTGTGTAGTTACACTGAGCTTCGTCGAGTGTTTTGCTAGCATAGTAAATGACCACGGGTTTCCTGTCAATTTTCTGCCCCAAAATCTCTCCTACAGCGAAGTCAGATGCATCGCACATTATCTCAAAGGGTTGAGACCAATCAGGTGACTGTAGGATCGAGCCTTGGGTAAATCGGTCACGAAGGATCTCAAATGCTTCAGTGCATTCCTTGGAGATTTAGAAAGGTACATCCTTGGAGAGAAGAGTGGTTAGGGGGCATGCGATTTTCAAAAAATCAGGGATAAATCGACGGTAAAAACCAACGTGCCCCAAAAAAGATCGGATGTCTATGATCGAGCTAGGCATAGGGAGTTTAGAAATCAAGTTAACCTTAGCTCGATCGACTTGGATGCCTCTCTCCGAAATCAGATGTCCCAGGACGATTCCCTCAAGCACATGAAATGGCTCTTTTCCCAAGAAAGAACCAGATTCACGTCGATGCACTGCCTGACTATTTGGACCAAGTGCTGGAGGCAATCGTCAAATGATGCTCCAAATGCTGAAAAGTCATCCATGAAGTCTTCCAGATAATCACCTACCATATCTGAGAATATGGCAAGCATGCACAATTGAAAAGTCATGGGTGCATTGCAGGGACAGAATGTCATCCTTCGGAATTCCTATGTTCTAAAGGGGTAGGTGAACGTGGTCTTTTCTTGGTCCTCTTGATGGAATGCCACTTGGTTATAACCGGAGTACTCATCAAGAAAGCAGAAGAACCTATTTCCCGCTAGTTTCTCAAGGATCTGATCAATAAACGGTAGTGGGAAATGATCCTTCTTCATGGGGGAATTGAATCTTCTGTAATCAATGTAGACTCTCCATGAGTTAGCTATTCGGGTTGGTATGACCTCTTCAGCTTCAGTCGTGATGATGGTGAGTTCGACCTTCTTAGGCACAACTTGGATTGGACTCACCCACTGACTATCGAAGATCAGGTAGATGATCCCTGCATCTAACCACTTGATGATCTCCTTTTTCACGACCTCCTACAGATTAGGGTTTAAACGTCTCTACATCTCTTGCGAAGGTCGTGCGCCCTCTTCAGTGTAGATTCGATGTGTGCAATAAGAGGGGCTTATGCCAGTCAAGTCATCGAGAGTCCATCAAATGGCTCTATGATGTTGCTGGAGAATAGTAATCAGACAGGATTCCTGGTCAGGTGCGAGTCTGGAGTTGATAATCACAGGAAACGTATGATTGGAACCCAAAAAGATGTACTTCAGATGATCAGGAAGGGGCTTGAGTTCCAAGACGGGATTATCAGTAGCAGTGGGCGGTTCAGGGTGTGTATCAGGGACAAGGGTAGGAGTTATGGGTGTATCTAGATCAGGTTTAGACTCCTCTGTTTGCAGGTTTCGATCTTCTGGTGGTTGATCGGGGATAATCAAGTTATCCTCGACATGCGATTCGTCAACCATGGCTTTGATATCACATATTTGTTCGATAACCCCGTAATTAGTCCCTTGTTGGGCCTTAAAGATGCCAATCTTTAGAGTTTGGTTCCCAAATTTTAATTCTATTTGGCCCTCCTCATAGTTTATGTTGGCCCTAGCAGTGGCCAGAAAAGGTCTCCCTAGTATAATCGGTGTATCCCTTGGGTTCTCAGGTGCATCCATATCTAGAACTATGAAATCCACCGGGAAGTAGAAAACCCGTACCCTAACAATGACATCCTCGAGTATTCCTTTAGGTGACTTGATGGATTGACCAGCTAACTGCAATGTCACCTCAGTTGGCTTAAGCTCGGACTCTTCAAGGTGGTCAAGGAGGGATGTTGGTATTAGGTTTATGGAGGCACCTACATCTAACAAGGCTCTGTCGAATTGGGTTTCACCAATTTTACACGAAATTAGGGGAGTACCTAGGTCTTTAGCCTTAGGTGGGAGTTTACTCAAGATTACAGAGCTGGCTTGCTCTGAAAGTACGATCGGACTCCCACTTTTGGTTCACGGCTTATGCTTGGGTGTACATACGTCTTTCAAAAATTGTGCATAAGCTGGTACGTGGTGGATTGCATCCATCAAGGAGATGTTTATCTAGACCTGTTCAAAGAGCTTGACCAGATTCTCCTCAGGAGCCACGGGTTTGGTTATCCTCTTTCCCTTAGTCAAGGCCTCAGGAAACGGAACCCTGGTTGGTTCCTCTAAAATAGGTCCAAGTTCTTGATCTGTGCTAAGGGCATCCTAGATAACTATCCTAGGGCTTGGGTTACTACCAGGCTTGGAGTGGTTTGGATAATGTGTGTCTTGGGTTGCTTTACCACTACGAGTTGTTACGGAGTTTAATCCTGCCTGGTTTTCATTTAGGTTTGGTAAGATGGGTGGCTGCTTCTAAACTCCCGCATAAGATGTTGAAGCTTCCATCCCATTGGGTGATGGAACAGAAGGGGCCTGATAAATCATATGTGCATGGCCTGAATTGGGGTTCATAACGCGCCTCTGGGTTGACACGTTATTTGGGTTTGGTAGAGGTTGCGAAGGAAGGGTGACAGGTTGGCAGGAATTCGCCATCTGGGCGAGTTGATTGCGAACCTCTATGATCTCGTCCTTGTGCTATTTTTGCATTGCCGCATTCGTCTTCTGAATGTCAGCCAATGCTTGAAGGATAAGAGTCATTTGATCCTGGTTTGGCCCAGATTGATAGATGGGATTGGGCTGAGGCTAAGGCGGCTGATATGGATGAGAAGCTTGTGGATGGGGTTGATAAGGTGGTCTTTGATTTTGAGAATTTCCCACCCACTGGAAGTTGGGATGATTTCGCCATCCAGGGTTGTAGGCATTGAAGAATGGGTCATTTTGGATGGCGTTGAGGTCCTAGTAGGTCTGAGGAGCCTCAAGAAAGTCAAAGTACGAGGGTTCAGATTTCTCCCAACTAGAATAGAGTGGATCGGAGGTCCCTCTGGTCCGAGAGTCAGATGGGGGTGGATACGGGTCCATCCCCTGAGAAGATCAGTGATAAATGTTTTGCACAGCTTCCCTCGCAAGAGGTGGCTGTGCAAATGAGTTTTGCGTAGAGGTGGCTCACTGCAGATGCCGAGTCAGCTCGTCCACCTTCTTCTTTATGATAAAGACCTTGTCCAATGGACTGGCCATCAGTTCCAAGTCGATGGATGTGGATAGGTCCTGTGTCTCATGTGCTTCCCTAAGATTCGTTGTTGCGTGGGCATTTGTTCGGTCTAATAAGCCCATAGAGTCATTATTGATGGAGTTCTCGCACATATTTTCAAGAATCTCCCACACCGTGTCCTCATGTTGACCCATGATGTTTCCTTCACAAGTTTCATTGACGAATAATCGAATGTATTCACGGAGTCCCTAGTAAAAGGATAGGACTTGTTCCCATTTAGGAACTCCATGATGGGGGCACTTTCTCATGAGATCTAAGAATCAATCCCATGCCTCATGAAGAGGTTCTCTCGATTGTTGAGTGAAATGAGTGATCTGATGGCGCAAGGCATTTGTTCGGCCAATAGGAAAGAACTTCAAAAATTCGGACTAAAGTTAGACCCATGTGTTGATCAGACGATTCTGTGTTTGATACCAATGAGCAGCCTTGCCCATGAGGGAGAAAGAAAACATCTTCATGTGTAGAATATCCCGATTTTGTGCATTTGACCCGAAGGTCTGGGCCAGATGTTTGACTTGCTTAATTTACTAGAATGGATCCTCGGAGTTAAGCCCATGGAATTTTGGTATGGCATGAATCATATTGGGCTTGAGTTCAGAATCAGGACCTCCAGCTGGGATTTGGACTCGAGGCTCGATTGCCACCACAGTGGGATTATAGTGATCTCGCATCATAGGATGCTGCGGTGGGTTTACAAAGATTTGGAAGAGATCATTTAGGCGTTGAAGTTGGTGCTCAAGGTTGTTCTCTTCTTCAATGGGTTGTGCCATGATGGAAGAAGGAGAACTTGGTTCTGAATCAGAGGAAAGATCTATGAGGTGGGGTTGCATACAAACATGGGCATCGAGGCTTGGTCTCGATGGGAGTGAATTTCTAAAGGAGGTCTTAAGGATGGTCTTAAAGACCTCCTACCAAACATGCACCGAAGGATTTAATGAGATCAGAATGTGCTGGACCCAATCGAGACACCCAAAAAATGTTGGGTGACTATAGAGGTTTGGGGCGGATGATAACCCTTAGTCAGAAAGGCCGTCCACCTGAGAAGTACCTGGGTAGCCAGAGAGGGAGAGTCCGGCAAAGACCCTTACATGGTTCAACGTCCCCACGAGTTATAGGATTTCCCCCACCTGACCTCTCTTGTCACTGAGATTCCAGGTAGATCAGAATGGGGACCTTGACCTCTTAAGTCTACCTTTTTTAATTAAGATCAAGGTGCTTATGGTTCCACTTGAACTTTAGGTCTTTTGAGTGCAAAGAGAGACCTAATTTTAAGGTTGGTTGACCTAAAGGATCAACTTCACCTCTTTGTTCCTTTGAGAGCTTTTAGGTCCTTTCTTCTAGGGTTCAAGTGAATTAAGAGCTTGATTTGCTTAGGGTTTCTCTTGGATAAATCTTCTTCAAACAAGACTTAGGCACACATCTTTTTGGAAATTTTGATTCTTTGCTTAAGAGAAGATGTGTCTCTAAATCCCTAGATTTGCAATCATTAAGTTAGCTCTATTTGGTCCAATTTAGTTGCCTCAAAGATGGCATCTAGCGCTCAATCAAGAAGGTTTTAGCCCTAGTTACCTTAATTGGATGTGCAATTCAAAATGTGTTGAAATGAAAATTAGGCAACTTTGGTGAACTACTAAATATGGAAGCAGGTAGCCCTAGATTGATTTTTCTTTATTTTCCATTTCAGACTTTGAGGGGATTAAGGGAAAGGGCAATGAAAGTTTACCTATTCCACGGTGTGGTTGCTGTGCGGCTGTTTTTCTTTCCTTTTCTTACCCTGAAACAAACACTGGCACCAAAATGTTAACAAGGCAAAATTGATTTTAAGAAAATGTACGTTGCAGTATAGGTGAAATCACCTTGAAAACAAATAAGAAATTTATTACTCGAAATCCTAAGTATACAAGGTCGAATACATGGAGCAAATTTGTATTTTAAAAACTAAGATCACAATCTCAAATTACTCAAAAGATGAGGTTCAATAATAATATCAATGACATTCAATGTATATGAAAGCTAAAGAGAGGAAGAAAATGTAAAAAGAAATTGAGTGTTATCTCTTCTTTTTTTTCTCTCTCTTACATCTTCTTTCCTATCTCTGCAGCTACTCTTCTTCTGTCTTTTTTTTCTTCTTTGTCTTCTTGGCTTTTATTTCTTCTTTGATTTCTTGCCTTCAGTTTCCTTCTCTGCTTGGCCACACCTTCCTTCTTTCTTCAACCTCTACTTTTTCTGCTTTCTTCCTTGATTTATTTCCTTCAGCCTTTTCTTCAGCTGCTACAGTGCTTCTCCCTCCTTGTCTTCTGCCTTCAAGTCCTTTGGCCTCTTCTTTCTCTATCCTTCTTCAGCTGCTCTCGTCTTCCTTCAGCTCTACCTCAGCTTCTTTCCCTTCTTGGCTTCAACCCTTCCTTCGTTCTCCTTCCTTCCCTACATAGCACAAAACAAAACCTACCCCTACTCTCCCCCGCATCACTCTCTCTATTTATCTCTTTGCTCTCTCAAAGCCAGCTAGGTAATTGGGTCAAGTTATGCACGCCTGGGTCCAGGTGCACCAGCGTGGGTGGTGCGCGAGCAGTGTAGGGTAAACGGGTCAACCAGGTCCGCGTAGGTGTGGTTGCGGACGAGGCAGCTAGAGTGGGCGAGGGACCTCACCCCGTGTTACTTGAGGGGACGAGATAAAAGCACAAAATCAATTTAAAGCACTCACCTACGTTGAGAACTTTTGAGGTGGTACTAAAGTCCCACCCGCTTCTGCTTGTGTGCCCGCAGGAGGCATTCCTTCAATTTCTGCAGCCAGGTGCTTCGCTAAGCTAATTGCCTGGCAGTGTGCATGCGCAAGACCAACACACGCCTTCTGGACCTAGGAGCTTGGAGCGTTGAGGCCTGAAGCAACCTTGCAAGCTCCTTCGAGTTGTCGCTAATTGCGGCGGAGGCTCACACCTGAAACACATGAACACGGCCTCGCGGCCCTGTCAAGTGCCTTTGGGAGCTTCGCCGTGTCACGGCGAAGGTGAGGCGAGGGTTGGTGTGGCATAGAATGACTGTAATCATGGAAGTGCATGTGTTAGGTGAGGGTGTAGGATGTGTGGCGGTCAGTGGAGGAGTGGATGGTGATCAGTGAGTGATGGCGAAGGTTCTAAGGTGGGTGGCGAGGCGTGTGGAGGTGTGAAGCGACGGTTGTGCCTCGTCGGTGGTCTACCGGAGATGAGGGAGACGAAGGTGATTGGCGACTGTCGAGGGGTGTTTTCTGAAATTAAGTGGGGTAAAATAGAGAGAAGAGAGAGAGGAACTTATTGAGGGTAGTTGGACAAAGGGGGGAAGGTAAAGGACGAGTGGCGCGTAGATGCCGTCGTCAGAGAAGAAGGCCCTAGGGTGAGGATGACAGCGACGTGGAAGGGGTTGGAGAGGCGCGCGTTGGTAGGGTGCAACGCGGAGGAGCAAGACGGAGATAACTCTGTCACTAGTATGGTGGTAGAGTGACGAGAAGAGGGAGGAGGGATCGCCGGAGCTTGCAAACAGTTGGCCGGAGAAGAGGGAGGAAGAAATTAAGGGGGTATTCGTAGCCAAAACAAGCTTGAGATGGCCGGGAAGATTTGGGGCATCTTTTATAGGCACCAGCAGAGGGCCACGTGCTTGGAAGGCAAGCTTCCAAGCATGGAAACCTCACCAGAGTAGGAAATCCATGAGATACCCATATCTCTCAAGCATTCGCACGAGAGATTGGGTGCGAATCGAATCTTGGGATCATGTTCAGTCAGTAGGGAATTCATCAAAGAATCTGCCTTCCAAATCTGGGAGATCTTTGAGGATTCAGGGAGAAATCCTCCTCAAATCCTCACCGGAGTAGGATTCCTCCACTATAATGGTGGAGGACCTGAATGCAAAGAGTGGCGAGGAAGATAGGGGGGTCTGTAAAGGATTTTCAAAAGCTAGGGGTTAAAATGTAATTGGGTGAACTATTTTGCAAAGTAAGTCAAGGTGACCTTCCATTAGGCCCAAATTTTGGTACAAACCTAATTTGAACCAAAGGAATCTGATGGTGAAGTTTTATTTTAGGTTTGACCACGTTTGACTGGACATTTTACATAAAAACCCAAATTAGGTCAAATACCGATGTAGGACCCCTATCTATGTCAAAATAGGTTCCAAAGACCAAATTGAAGGTTCTAAGCCCTAGGGGATATCTTTACATTAATTTTAGAGGATTTAGTTGATTTTTATCCTAGCCAAAACCTTGTGAAATTAAGTGGGTTTGTTTTAGGGTTACAGAATGTCATTTAATTCTTAAATCTCACAATAACTCTTTTCTGACTGAACCATCCCACTTTTCCTCTTATTAAGTCCAATTGACCTATGTGTAGACATTGAGAAATCCCGTTGATGTACTGCAATGGTAAAATTACAATTTTATCACTTAGTTCATATTTTCTTCTCGAAATAGTAATCCCTTGAATTAGGCCTTCCTTTAGGTTATGTAGGAGCTTTTGTTTACTTTCTTAGGTCAAAATGAGCTACTTAGGGCTCATGATGAGGTTCTCGTCACTCATGTGAATCCTTGATTTCTAAGAATCTTATTCCTGAAAAACCGAGCCTTTCAAGCTTGTTTCCAAGCTCAGGAGCTTGCTTGAAAGCTTATAAAAGACCCTCATGGACTGCCTCACCTCCTTAGCAAGTTTTTAGGTCACAAACCTCTTCCTTTCTCCCTCTCCAGCTTGCTCCAAGCTTTTCTCAGGTGACCACCTTCCTTCGACTCCCTTGTCGGTCGCCACATACAATAGGCAGTAGGTTTTGACTCCCCTTTTCATTCTGCATCGTGCAATACCAGTGCAGCACTCTCCGATCCCCTCCTCGTCACTGTCCCCCTTCTCGAAGCATTCTCCTTCTCCGACATTGACTCATCATGGATGACGCTTTATCTGACTCCCCTTCGTCCCTTAGCTACCCACATCAACTCCTCTTCATCCACTAATTCTCCCAGCATCATTAGACTTTAGGTCCGCTCACGAATTCTCCCGCTCCACTATCATCTCCCCTGTCTCTGGCATACCTCCAATGACCTCAACAACCCGCTACACGCCACCAAACCACTCACCTATGACTCCTACACCATTGCTGTGTCCACGCGATCAAAACCCTCAAGAAATCGAGGGGATTACTGCTCCAATCGATCCACCAAACACCTCTCCCTTTGCCTCCATATTCCGCCAATGGTGCCAAAAACAGGTCATGTTCGATTAGTTTGATTTTATTTTATTACTTCAATACAAAAATTCTCTGAGGTCGAACTCAAGGAGTAAGGTTGATTCTAGAAGTGTAGAAAATCACAATTTACAATAATACACTGTTTTACAAAAGAAGGACTAGAGAGAATGAAAAAATGTTTCATCTCTGTTCCTTTCTTCTCTCTTTCTTCTTTGTCCTTCTTTATCTTCTTTCAATCTTCAGACGTCTGATTCTGGGAATCAGATGCCTTAAGTAGCCACTTGCTACAGTGCACGTCTCCTTCTTCCTTTCTCTGCTACTGCTACTGCTTCTACTCTCCTTGGCTTTTTCTTCTTCTCTACTTCTTTGATCGACTTGGCCTACTTCTTTGCGACAGCTTCCTCTTCCTTCCTTCCTTAGTAAGCTTTTCCCTTTCCTGCTTCAGCTGCTCTCTTCTTCTTTCTCTTCCTTTTCCTCTACTTCTACTCCTGAGCCTTCTTCTTCTCTTCTCTTCGGCTGTAGCTACTTTTGCGGCTAAGTCCTCAACCGCTTCCTCTTCCTCCTCCTTCTTCTTCAGTTTCCCTGCACAAGCATGGTTAGGCAAAACCTAACCCCTACCCTCCCCCCGTCTCTTTCTCTCTACTTCACTCCAGGGTTTGCTCTCCCAAAGCCTACTTGGGTATGCGGGTCGGGTAACGTGCTCGGGACCAGGCCCACCTCCATGCGGTGGCGGGCGAGGTGTGTAAGGCTTAGGTAAATGGGTCGGGCCAGGTCTGCGGGGGGTGGTCGCGGACAAGGCTGGGTGAGCGGGTGAGAGGGACCTCACCTCGTGTGACTGAGGCGATAAGCCTGAGTCACTTTTTCAATTTATGCGTCGTGGAGTGCTTGCAAACTCACGAAGTGGGACTAAATGTCCCACCCTTCTGCCTGTGCACCCACAACCACAAACGCGAGCAATCGCCACTCCAGCCAAGGCGTCAGATGCCAATTGAGGACCTGGAGCTATGCGTGGAAGTCCTCCGCACAACCTGGGCTCATCTCCTAGAGCTAGAATGGCCTGGAGCTGCTTGCGAGCTTGCTTCAAGCTCGGCGTCAATGGTGGTGAGGGCTCAGGATCTGAAATGAAGAATATGACCTTACGGCTCTGTCAGAATGCTCGGTGAGCTTCGCCAGAGCACGTCGAAGATACTGCAGGGGTTGGCATGGCTCAAAGTGACCTAGGCGTACGTGCCTAGGTCAGTCAGAGTTTGTGTGAGTGGGTCTGTTTGGGGGGAGGCGACAGTGAGTGGCACGGTTAGTGAAGGGTCGCAGGGTGGTCAGTGGGTGAAGGTGATGCTTTTGAGGGGTCTGGCGAGGTGGATGGGTGTGGGGAAGTGATGGAGACACCTTGCCAGTGATCTGCCAGAGGTGGAGGAGATGGTGGTGGCTTGCGGTTGTCGAGGGGTTTGAATAGCAAATTGGCAGGGGGAAATAAATAGAAGGGTGAGAGGGAGTTAGCTGTGAGTCCAGAGTGAAGGAGGGGATGCGAAGGTGGTGAGCGGTCGATGCTGTCGTCGCTAGAGACGAAGGTGCCAGGGGGAGAGAACGACGACGAGGAAGAGGGGCTGGAGGGCACCTGATGGTATGGTGCGGTGCGGTGGAAGACGGCGGAGTTAACCCTACCACTGGTATGGTGGCAGGGCAACGAAAGAAGAGAGGGAATGTCGTCGAAAGCTCTGGCAATTGGCAGGAGTTGATGGAAGATGAATAGGAGGGGAGATCTTAGGTCAAACGAAGCATGAAGGATGCGGTAGAAGGTGTCGCCCATTAAATAGGCTAGGGCAGGCCGGCAAGCGCACGAGAGCTGCGGGAAAAGCCTCGCCGAAGGTATGGTAGACGGATACGCATACCTCTCATGCATTTGCACGAGAGGTATGGAGGATGACAGGGCATGGGAGCCAGCCCATGCGTTAGGGGGCAACGTAGGGAGTTTCCCTTTCAAATCTGGGGTTGGCTCCCAATGCTTGCACGGCGCCATCCTCCGTGCAAAGTCGCCGAAGGTATGGCCTGCTACTGCGGGTGGCAAAAGGATAGGATTAATGAAAATGATGGGAAAGTTGAAGGGGTAATTGCAAGGTTTAAAAAAGTTAAGGGTCAAAAAGTAATTATTGAGGACCATTTTGTAAAGTGGGTTAAGACGACCTTCTCTTAGGTCTAAATTTTTGTATAAACCTAATTTGGACCTAAGGAATCCAATGGTGAAGTTGGATTTTAGGTTTGACCATGTTTGGTTAGACATTTTGCACAAAAACCCAAATTAGGTCAAAAATTGTGTATGGTCCTCAATCTAGGTCAAAACAGGTTCCAACGACCAAATTGAAGGTTCTAAATCCTAGGGGATATTTTTTCATGAATTTTAGAGCGTTTAGTTGATTTTTATCTTGCCTAAAATTTGTGAATTAAAGTGGGTTTATTTTAGGGTTACAGAATGTCATTTAATTCCCAGATTTTGTCATAACCCTTTTCAAGCCAAATCATCCCACTTTTTCTCTTATTTGGTTCACTTGACCTTTGTCTAGACACTTAGAAATCCTGTTCATGCACTGCAATGGTAAAATTGCAGTTTACCCCTTGTATAATGTTTTGTTCTTAGATTGACAATTCCCTGATTTAGGCCTTCCCTTTGGTTATGTAGGAGCTTTAGTTCAATTTATTAGGTCAAAATGTGCTAGTTAGGGTTCATGATGAGGTTCTCAACACATCCGTGTAATCATCCCACGCGTTTCTAGCATAGCCGATAGGCCATTTTCATCTTTACAGGTGTTCACCCTCGACCACCATTAACAGAGCTTCTTCGCGCGACCTTGGAGCTGTTCTCTAACATCATTCAACCTTGTCTACTCATCAAGGTCACGCAGACACCTTGCAGGAGAACGCCTAGGTCGACAATTGGAGAAGTCGTTGCCTTCCTCACTCGCAATTGGAGATCGACCTGCTGCTAGCACACGCGAGAAAAGAGCAGTGGCTTTAGTGCCACATTGTTGTATTAGGAGCTTACGACACAGCATAAGAGGGATTTCTACCCATGACCCCTCGCCCAGTACACGAGGGATCAAGTCCCTCTTCACATATGCCTCACACCTTGGTCACTACCCATGTTGGTGACCCTGGTCCCCTATCCTGGATCCGTTTTCCAACCCGATTACCTACTTACCAATCCGATTAGGCGGGCTATGCAAAAATGAAAAGAAATAGAGAGGGTGGGTTTTTGCCCTTGCTCCTATTGGTGCCGTGCCTTGCCTTTCTTAAGGCTTAAAGGAAGGAAGAAGAGGCCTTTGCCTCTCTGTTGAATCTGCTCCTCCTGAACACTTAAGCTGCTAGGGACATTTTTTTATCGTTTGATTTCTAAGGCATTTGATTCTGCGTTTGAGCTTACTATTCATATATTTAAGTATTTGTGATGTTTAAACTTAAAGGGTAATTTGGTGATTCGAATCATCGTTTTACCCTAATATTTTTGCACATTTGTATTTGGATCTATTGATATATTATTTTGAATTGTTCTTCTGGTCTTAATTGCTTATATTTTTCTTAAAATTGTGACATATGAGAATGAATTGCCATTATTTCTCCTAGTGGATGACCTTGTACTTGCGAGTTATAAATTTTAAGTGTTTTCGAGTGATTTTGACTTGCTACGATGATTACATCCTTTAAAACATCAATTTCGCACGTTAACATTTTGGCGTCGTTGCCGGGGAGCAACATGCAAATCACACATTAGTCTTATCATTCTTGATTTTTATCTGAGCACGAACTTTCCCTGTTTGTTTTCTAGTGATTTTTGCGAGGTATAACACGAGGAGATCTTCCACGCAAATCAACCACTCCAAGGGTAGGTAATCTCGCTTCTTCCATAATCATTCCCTTAATATTTGGAAGAGAGAAAAAGGAAACAAATCATTTAGGAATCACCTGTCTTATTTTCATTATAATTTTCATTCAAAAGACAAGTTTCCTGATTTGGGAAAAAATTCACATCTGATTGAAGTTAACATGATTCTACTTATCGATCCCAATCCTGATTTCCTATACCTACTAGGGATTTACGCTTAATTTTTAATCACCTTGGACTACTCACCTTTTTATTTGAAGTCCAAGGTGTACACCTAAAGATCAAATTGGACTTGAATTAAAGCCAATTAGGGTTTCTACTCTAGTGTTTTGAAGTGTTAGTTCACACTTTCCGGAATCAAAGGGAATTAACCCTCCCGCATTTTTGTGCTACCCAAACCCTTGCTTGAAAAGATCTAACTAGAAGAACCCTAAAATCAAGCTCTAAATTCACTTGTACCCTAAAATTGTGGACCTAATAACATGAGAGTAAATTCAAGGTGATCTTTGTGTCTTAATTCAGATTTCATTCTGCATCTTCTACGACAGGTCAGGTGAAGTTGGTCTACATTGTAGGCCAACCAACCTCCAAATTAGGTCACAAAATAAATCAATTTCTAATCAAGTGAAATCCAAGAAACAAATTAAGAATAAAATTGGTAGTCTTAAGGTCTCAATTAGCACAAATTGGTCTACTTGGAACTACAGTGACAAGGAAGGTCAGGTTGGGGAAACCCTATAAACCGTAGGGATGCTCTACCATGTAGGGGCCATTGTAGGGCTCTCCCTTCTTGGCTGCCCAGGTAATTCTCAGGTGTGTGGATTTCTGATTCAGAGGTATCATCCACCTCGAAATAGCCTTAGTCATCTAAAAATCTTTGGGTGACTTGATTGGGTCCAAATCACATCCAGTCCCTCATCCTTTCTCTAGAGCAAACAGGTAAGGTCATTAGGTTTTTAACCTAAGAGGCCTCATTAGATCTTCTACAAGGATTTCTGATATAATCTGCTTACTTCAATCTGAACTTGAGTTTGATTCAGCATCTTGATCCACCACCTGATTTAAAAATGGAACCTAGCAACTTAGGAAGACCAATTAGGAAACCTGAACCCCAAGTGATCATAAAAGACAAAGTGATTGAGGCTGCCCTTAAATATTTTGAAGATTATCCAGCCAGCATGATTCAGGTTAATGTCCCAGAAACAACAAAATTTATTTTAAACCGTGCTTGTCTACTACTTACTCAATTAAAAAATGCTTCAACCCAAGAGACCCTCATACCAAAATTCAATGAAGTTTGGGAATTACAAAGCACGAAGGGTTTACATTGCTTTGCAAATCCATTACTCTGGGAGATACACCAAGATATCATTGAGCAACACGCAGATATTCTAGATCTATTACTACAACCCATTAATGAGACATCTTGGAGTGATTCTAGAGCCTTTCCAGAGCCTGGGTTAGACACTTAGAAATTTTGTGAACCCCCAACCCAAATGGAATTAGATACAAACTATATACAGAATGACCTACTTGAACTTGAGATGGGCTGGGAGGATCCAATTGTAGGTGTTTGCAATTCTAAACCAGCCTTAGAAAGCCTTGAAGCTGGCCCATCAAGCCTAGATTCCCTAGAAACCTATAATAAGAAGCTTGAGTCAGAACCTCTCGAGAATGTAAATTTCGAGCCTTATCTTGTTAAGGAAGTTCTTGAGAATGATTCTGACATCCCAATAGAACCTAGACTAAATTTTGGTGACCCAACACCTACATTTGACCTAGAATCTAGATTCAAGCCTATTTGGGATGGTAAAGAGGCCCAATGTGATGAGAATCAGATTTTGAATCTAGGTTATGATTGTGGGCCTATATTTGATGATTACACCTATCCAACCACCTTAGAGATACAAATTGATTTCTCGAAAGTCAAACCAATTTTTGATACAGAAATCGAGGGTTTGGAAGAGTTGAGATTCGATTGGGTCTACCCTAAGAACCAAGAACCTGAACCCATTCCTAATAAGGACACCTCTTTGAGCTTAGAATTTAAAATTAGGTTAGATCCAAGTTAGGTTGTTGATTCTACACATCTTGAATCATTCTATGATCGAAATCCCAATCTAGAATTAGGTTCAAAAACTGATATTCTTAAATTCTCCGATGATTTCGAGCCTTACTCAGATTTCAGAGAGCCTTTGTTTCCTGATGATTATGAATGAATTTACGACCTCAGTATCCATGATTCGTTCTTTGACTATGACTTTGAGGTCCCTAATCCCAAGATCATTGATTCAAATCAGGTTCCATTGAGATGGAATCATTCCTTTATGATCTACAGGAATAAAAAAGGGTAAGTGTGAACAGTGTCTGCAATCCATAATTTTAATCTTTTATTGACTCATATTTCCATGATCCTATAAGCACTGTCTAGGCATTTACATTTAATTTTGATGAACATCATGAGGATCCTCTTATGAACCTACCTTTGAATCCTTTCCAGAGGAGCCCTCAACACACTCAAATCTCATAGAAGCCACATCTTTTGATCCACACGAAGAGCCTTCCAAAATCTGATCACAACCCTGACCTACCAATGGAATCAACTTCTACTCTGATCCACCTCTCTTCGTTCCGGTTGCATATGATTCTCCCGCATCCTTTGATCGGGTCTCGGACACTGACCAGATAGATAATCACTTCCCAACCTTTTCTGATCCTACCAGTAGGGCTCCTATATCCTTTTAAGATCCATTTTCTTTTGAGGATCCCTACTCGGACGAGGTTGAACCAACTCAGCCAAACCATGAATTCTCATTCCACATCCATTTGAGCCTCAAAGTATCTGGTGGGCTCCACATCTATTAATTCACATCCATCAACCCACTAGATTGATGGGGTTTGGGCTGCATCATCAAGTTATAGATCTAAACAAGAACCTAGTTAGACCAACCAGGCTATTGGTCAAGGTGCTTCTATTACAAAACTCTTCTGATTTGACCACCCCTTCTCCTTGAACACCTTCTACTTGGTTGACGGCATTAGATTTAGCACTTAATGGGAGGCAACCCGTCATTCCAAAAAACCCAAGACCCTTCTGATCATCCATTGAGCTACACTCCTATTGAACTTTTGAGTTCAATTTTAGAACAACTGACTCCACCTTTGATATTCATATCAAAGATTGAAATTGTCCGCAATAGTCATCCAGACCCATTCACCCACCCTTAGGCCATGTTCTAATGCTTGAACCAACTGATTCGGTACCCTCTGATTTACAATGAGAACATTGCAAAACTTAGGCACGGGGGGGTGTTAAAGTGCAGACATATGGAAATTCAATTCTCTGAGGGGTTCTCAAAAATTGAAAAAAATAAAAAAATTGAAAAAGAATAAAAAAATGTAGAAAGGGGAGGAAAATTTTGAGAATTGATTGCATATCATTCATAAGGTGGAAAAGAGGAGAAAAATTCAAATGTCCAAAAGGAGCAAAATCAAGAACAAAAAGTGAGAGTCATTAGTACTTGATTATGAAAGTTTCTAAGTTCTAGACCTAATTAAAAGAAAAAAATATTAAGTCCTACGATGACAAAGAGGTAAAGATATTAGTATGAGTGTTGATCTTAGGCCTCTTGGGCTTGTTTTAGGGCTTAGACATACACGTATCCGTTGAGATCCGAATTAATCCTCAGGAGGTTGAGGAAAGAGTGAAGCTGATGTATTATGTTTAAGGCTTAGGGATTATTCAACCCCGTTGCATGCCCTTTGGTTTGCATGACTTGGTAAGCTGAGCACCAAAATCACACACTTAGTCTGGTTTAGTGCGCTTAATAAAGAAAAATCCGCCAAAAGTGTTCTGTTCTGAAAATTCATCTTGAAGATCTAGCTTAGGAGCAACTCGACAACATAAGGTGATTAGACAAGTTCCCGATGCGGAGAGGTAGGAAATTCCCCTAGAAGATGCATAATAACATATCGTCTCCTCGGTGCTTGTCTCCTAGGATATCTAAATATCCTACCGGGGCAGGTAAGCACCCTGTGTGCTTTAGGTGCCATGGGTGGGACTATCTCGAAATGTCAATTGCCAGGGCATGAATTTAGCTACAGAATGCCATGGGCAACACTATCCCAAAGTGTTAAAGGCCAAGGTTCTAGGGGTTGCCATGGGTGGTGCTATCCTAAAGCATTGATTGCCAGGGACCCTTCAAGGATTGATGGTAGGAACAAGGAATCCAATACAAACTATGTTTAGGGCTAATTCAAGGTTGGATTTAGGGAAAAGTAAAAAGAAAATAAATAAAACTCTGTAAATGAAAAACCTTCTATCTCATTCTTACAATAATGCACTAGCAAACTAAACTTGGACATGTTAAGTTTATGCACGGGTGCTTTAACCACTGGGGTCAATGAACCTCTAGGCAGTTTTTGTGGGCCTTAGAAACCTTCGTGGAAGACTCAGGCTAAAGTTGGGCAGGTCTGGATCTTGATTGATACTTGAGTACCTCTACGTCTAATATTAGCATTTTGACCTAATTTCTAAAAAGTAATAAGAATCAGGCATCTGAACTTCAATGCATGGTCTAGAACTCTAGTTCCTTTCATAGGATTTTGTATCTGACTAGCAAAAGTTTGGCATGGGGGTATGATGATAATGTCATCATCACCCATAACAAGCTTTAATTAGTCAAAATCAATTGACAAGTGCTCCTACATAATCGCTGGAGAGTTGTACTTCATTGAATATCCTTTTTGAGAAGAGTGCATTAAAATAGGATTAATTCTGTAGTTTTAACAAAAGGTCATAAATGCAGAGTAACCATGGGTTTTCCCAAGGGTTAATCTAAGGTCAAATGTTCATTAATGACTAATAAGAGGGTCAGTATAGATAGAAACGAGTTTTCGTGCACTTCGTGAGTTAAAACAGCATCCGAAACCCTAATTTCAGACCTGGTTAAATAACAGAGGTTTTGGTCAGGATAAAATTTACCTAAACCTTATAAAATTCATAGAAAAATATTCTATAAGGTTTGGTATCCTTGATTTGACCATCTGAACTTATTTTGACCCAAAAAAGAGTCTCAAATGGAAAATTGCCCTAATTTGGGTTTCTACGTAAATTACCTTGTTAAACTTGGTCAAAGCCAAAATCTAACTTCATCATTAGATTCCTTGGGTCCAAATTAAATTTATAGCAAAATTTGGGCTAAATCAAAAATCATGTTGACCTAGTTTGCATTTTAATCCAATCAGACTCTTTCTATCTAACACCAACCTCTAGCTTTTGAAATTATTGCAAATAGGTCCCTAAGTTTCTCATCATATTTGCACATAGGTCCCTACCACCATTTGTGTGAATAGAAGGTCCACCATTGAGATTCGAGTGAGGATTTCTCGCTTGATTCTCAATAAAACAATCCCAAAAATTGAATTGGAGATTCCTTGAGGAATTCTCTTCCAAATAAGATCGGCCATGAATCCTATTTCCTTCCCAATCTCCCATGCAAATGCATGGAAGATGTGGGCATCCCACATGCGTGAAATCCTCAAATCTTAGGAGCTTCTTTCCTAGCTTGGAATGCCCCCTGAGGCCTACAAAAGAACCCATGATGCAAGGTCGTTCTGTTTACCTCGGTTCAGACCTAAACCCTTCACCAAAAACCCTTCTCCAACCATCTCCTACAGTAGCTCCGGTGTGCTTCTTCACTCTCCATCCTCGCCCTTTGCCACATACCATAGGCAAAGGGAAACACCTGCCCTTCTTCTTCCGTTGCTTGCAATACCAGGGAGTGATGGGAACCGTTCTTGTGAATTTTGAAAGTTGTCAAAATCATAGTATAGTCGCACAAAAATTGTTCGTCAAAAATTGAGCTTGTAAAAATAACAAGACTTTGAGTCCCGGTCGTTCTTCTCTTGGAGGCGTTTGTTTTACTTTTGAAATCGATCTTTTTGCCACTCAACTTTGTTTAAAAACGCACGTCGATTTCCAATCTCCTAATTAATATTTCGCCACTTCTATTATGGACTCGGATTACGTTCGCGTGCGTTAAGTAAATCACAAAGGTGAACGTGTGAGTTTCTGTGCACAGGATTCGAGTGAGGTGGTGACTATTTATGGAGAAATGACATGCTTGTTGTGAATAGATAAATAATTGAAAAGCAGGCAACTTGAATCACACAAAAAGAATGGCAATTATTAAGCTCATGGTGATTTCAAACATATAAAGAGATATATGTATATAAAAATGCATTTTCATTCATTCCATTGGAGAGTTGTTTGCAACAAGAAATTTAGAGGAAAGCTTGTACATAAATGCTTGAATTGGAAATCTAGCTTCCAGAAAATGGCTGCATACAAGAATCAAAGGGGGGATTTCGCATGCAACATTGGGGGAGAAGTTAAGACTATGCTACTAAGCAGTAATAAAAGTAGTAAAAATCAAGGAGAGCATAAACTAAATCTAGCAGAATAGAGGGCATTCAGGGGTGGTCCCCGATGGCCTTGGAGTGGTCAGGAGGAGAATGAGGGGCGGCCAATGTAGCTTAGGTCGACCCTTGGAAAGAGGGAGGAGTGATCCAGCATCTCGGCATGATGTCCTCCATGGTGGTGGTAGTGAGCTCGTGGAGGTGGAGTGGCTAGCTAAGTGGAAGTGGGCGTGAATGGCACTAATGGAGTCAAGAGTGTGAATTTGCCAAGGGAGTGAATGGGTGCAAATGGCCACCACTTAGGTCTTTTTATAGACCTAAGGGAAGCTCTCTAGAGAATTATGGAATTCTATAGAGAGGCCTATGGTGGGAGCTCATGGGAGAGTGAGAGAGAGAGGATGGATGGCAGTTTTTAGATCCACCAAATGTGGATCTAAAAATTGAATGGCTCTTGGTTGCTAATTTTTGCAACCAAGGCAACCACACAAGGTAGAGAGTTCTAGAAACTCTAGGCTAGGTATTTTCGTGTGGATGGTGTGTGTGGGTGTGTGTGGGTGTGTGTGGGTCGAAACTTAGGTGGCTAGGTTGATTGGGTTAGGTTTTAGTGGGTTTAGGTCAAGGTATGTCTCAAATTAGGGTTATAAACCCTAATTCACTAAGGTAAAGTGCAATTAAACTTAATACAAGTTTAATTGGGTGTGTGAAAACTTAATTGAGTGTAAAAAAACTCAATTAATTTAGGTCTAGGTCAATTGGACTCTCACTGAGTCTAATTGGACAGAGTGTGCTGAGATCAGGGCTCAATTGGACTCAATTAGTCCAATTCAATAGGCTGATGGAATTGACTAAGATTCAAGTCAATTCAGTTTAGTGAGGAGCTAATTAGGTCCTTATGGAGGTCTAAAGGTGATGTACTAGGGTTAGGGCACCTTAATTTACTTCCTATGGGGTTGGAATTAGGTTTAAGGACCTAGAGATCCAAGATCAAGGCTTAAATCTCAAAACAGGAACTGGAGAGCAGTATCAAACATCTTATACTGAAAAATTAGAAGTCAAGACTTGTTGTTTGGACATCCAATCAGAGTCAGGAGGGATTTTAGGTTCTATTTTACGTATTCTGCAGAAATTGGACATCTCACAAAGTGTCTGGACGTCCAATAACACCGCAGAAGTGGGTTTGTGGTGTGCGGGTGATGGCTAAGGGTCCTGGACATCCTATAACTTATCTGGACATGCAGATGAGGGTTGGAACTAGGGTTTTAGGGCTTCCTAGGGTGTTGTGACCTAATCTAAGGGTGGCTAAGGCTTGGGGAAGTCTCTAGGCTATCCTAGGGTTAGAATGGATCTAAGCTCTTCACATTTTACTACTTTATTCCTACTTAATAGCATAGCAAACCTTTAACTCCCTTACATTATTATTCCTACATCTAATATAAGCCTTTTGCTCCAGCTCTGCTGCAACTCCCTTTATTCCTGATCCAGCTTTAGATCCAGCTCCTGATCAGCTTATTCCCTGCAATTGACATAATGCACTTAATCAGCACATTATAACATTATTTTATGCATAGCTAAAGGAAAGCAGTAAAGATGCAGATAATGTGTATGCATGCATGAATAACCCTAACTTACGCTATGTCCTAGCTTAATCTAGGTCAATTAAGACCTATGATTGCTATGCAATCATACCTCCATGCTTAAATAGTGCTAGTCCCTAGTAAATGCAAGACTAAATTATTTACAACAAGGTCCTTAAGGGACTGATTATTTTATCAAGTGTATGCGTAGAGATTTTTCTCCTTTTTGTTTTCATCCTATGCTCTAGAAATCCAAACAATCATGAAAGTGTAGCTATGTAGCTTCTGCAATGGACTCGAGTGAAAAACTGATTCACCTCTAAAGCCTGTACTTGACCCCTAGTAAAAATTCTAGCGGGGTAGGCAGACTTCTTCCCTTGGGGTATTCAAGATATTCTACGAATTCCACCCTGGCTTTAGGCTTCGGTAGAGAATCTTTGAGGGCTAAGATTATATATTTGGTGGCTTACTCTCACTTGGTGCTACATAGAGACTAGTACTATAGAATCTAGATTCCCGGATTACTAAGTAACTCAACTCAGAGAAAGACGAGAAAAACTATGATCCCTTTTGATTCCATTGTATCTATTCTGTCTTACTCTTTTTCTTTTCTTTCTTTTTCTTAGAGTTCACAGCCTCACCAAATTCACATATACGATCAGTATTTGGTGGTCTCACTTGGCATTAACATTTTAATTGAGTTCTCATAACCCTAGTACTAAGTCAGAATTTCTCAGCCATTATTCGGGCGGTCAGAAACACAGAAAAATAGGTTAAGGACATATTTGGTGGATCTCAGATTTATTTGGTGGTATTGCCTCAATGCAACTAAAATAAACACTAAATATTCACTCCTTTTTTCTTTGCTTTTTCTTCTTTTTCTAAGTTTTTTTTTCTCAATTTTTCTTTTACATCATGTTTTTTTTTCATTTCAATTTTTTTTCTTTCTTTCTTTTTTTTTTCACAACATAACACAACTAGCTAGCATCCATGAACTTTATTGAGGAGGCATTATTAGGGATTGGCGGTACTCAAGAGACATTGGGTGGCATATATGGTGGAAGTGCCTACCCACAGCACCGAGAAAGACGGATAGGATGGTGTGTTTCTGACCTTGGCATCAATACCCTCCTTCAACAGAGGATTCCATAAAGAATGGTCATAACCATCCACCTTAGCCCTGGTTTTATGAAAACTCGCTCAACGTGTTTGCCTTGTTTGGTGGCTCTCAGTATGTAGCACATAAATGCATACGCAGGAACTGAGAGCGGAAACTATGCCTAATCTCTGAGTATCATCACCTAATTATCTAGGATTCCTGATTCCTTGCACTAATCTTAGAGCACCAGTACACTCTACTCTTCTTCTCACACAATTTGGTGGATTTTTGGAAGAACATCAGCCTGACTCCCAAAACACTGTCCAGGGTTTTAGGAAAAGAAGCACTACTTCTTCTCGACAGACTGAAGACGTTTATCAGCCTTCACCATGAATCCATTGCAAATTCTACGTGTGTGTGAAAAGTTGTACTGGATTCCAGATTACAGGAATCAACTAGAGGATAAAGTCCCTAATGCATTCTCTTAATAAAATAATCTTATTCATGAATGCATTATGTATATATGCTATAAACAAGAGACCTCGCATAATTTGTACTTCATGAAATTCCTGTATTGGGTTACAATCAGCTTAACCCTAAATTTCGAATAAGAGGTGAACGAGTAAGTCGGAAATGGTTGTTGCGGACGATTTCTAGCTCCAATGCCAGCATTGGAGGTGGAGTTATTTATTCTTTTATTTAAGGTCCTAAAGTACATTTTACATGCAGCTCCGAGATTTTCCTAAGTGTTGGCAAAAAATTTTCCAGTTTTGTTGTATCTACCCCCCCATGCCTAAGTTCTTGCATGTCCTCATGCATGACTATAAAGGAAAATAAATCTGACAGAGGATGAGTGGGTAGAAGTCACCTGGAATTGCTTCTGAAAATATACATTCAGCACCAACCAACCTGGTAGCATGCAATATACAAAAGGGAAATATGCTAAAAGAAAAATATGCTATGTATAAAAATGGTTACGTATAGATGATGGTGAAATGTGGGATATATGCAATCTATATGAGTTGAGTTTAACACCTCCAGCTGGGTGAAAACTCAATTAGATGTGTCATTTCTAGCATAGGAGCCGGCTAAGATTAGGAGAAAGATATGCTCGTATGCTCCTAGAATCAGTGGTCTGGAGATGCGAACTAGCTGATTGTGTACCCCTACTCCAAAAAATCTAGCTATAAGAAAGTGTGGAGTGGTGGTGGAAAATAGAGGATAATCAGAGGGGGGATCATGATGTTGATTCAGCTGATTTATCATGTGCCAAAATTTAGCAGGAAGTTGCTGAGGGAGTAGATCAAAATGTATCTCAGAACTAGAATCTGAGTCATAGGGATCCTCATAATGATAATTGACATCAAAGATCATGCCCTCTCCAGGCTCTAGGTCATATGGGGGTATCCGTGAAAGTAGAAGATCTGTGGGGAGGTCACTGAAATCCTCATCAAAAACTAATTCGTCCTCATTAGTACCCATCTCTGATTCATCAGAGGCTGTCTCCTCAGGCTCAGAGTCGAGCCATCTATTAGATTGACTAGGATGATAGGTGCATCCCCAGCTCCTTCTACTCAAAGCTTCACCATCATATGCATTGGGTTCCTCAGTAATTCCAGCATCCATAGCTATTTCTAGTCTTCGAATGTCATGCTCGGGGATAGAAAGTGTCATCTCAAAATCTCTAGAATCCGAATTAGGGATGTAGGTGAAAGAAGAAGAGTGCAGATCAGAAGATGTTGGCTCCAGCGCAGGTTCACCTACAATGGGAAGTGGCTTAGGCTGATCAGTAGTGTCGCATGTAATGCTTGCCTCAAGATCCATATCCTCAATTGGATCTACTTCCCTTGTCTCAATTGGGTTATCTAACATGAGAGGTGTCTCCCAGGATTCAAGATAATCTAATTGCGGCTCAGTCCAGGAGATATCAGTCCTTCCCTCCTCAATTTTAGATGAACCCATTCGGCATACTTCCTGCTCCTATCTCATATCCACGCTAGATTCCTTTTCCCTTGAGTGATCTTCCAGTATCTGCTCTCGAGAATCTTCTGTGTGTCCTTCCAGTGTAATCATTTCGGATTCCTTGAGGTCTTCAAGGCTATTTTCCACTTGATATCTCAAAAGTAGTAGTCCTTGAGTTTCCTAATTTTGTCTCATTAGGCTTGTTATCTTTGTTGCTTCCTGAAGAAGCTCCATCACAGCTTGTTGATGCGGAATCCAGCTTTGTCTTTGGTTTAGCTCAATGATAACCTGGATTTCGTGTAGATAGGATGCAGCCTTTTCATTAGCGCTCGCTATAGCTCTTTGTATTCTATAATGTGGCCGCATATGCACCGGTAGCTCTTCAGGGGTTCCAGGAGGTGAATCAGGTCTACCCATGTTCAATGGGTGAGAAGCAGGAGTATGAAATCCATATCCTAGGTTATAAGATGTGGTCCTTTGAGGGATCGACTGGTATGGGTCATAATATCCAGGGTTAGGATATGCGTTAACCATTTTGGTAACCCGTGGAGAAGGATTAGGCGAAGCAAAAGGTCATCTTCACCACCTTGGGTTCTGATCCCAAGGTTGAGCTGATTTAGTGACCGGGATCTCAAATAAGCTCGTGGGTCCAGCTCTTCTGGATCCTAATTAGGTCCAGATCCAGTGTTAGCTATCGCGGCTCAGCAGATAGAAGAAGTGACTTGCCTCCTTGGGAGCGGCTCCCAAGGTCCAATCAGTTGAGGTCTAAGCGACCACCTTCCTTGCATACACCACCCAACCCCTAGGTTAGTGTAGCCAAGCAAGACAAGGCTAAGGCTCTGTCAATAAAATGGTCATTAAGTATTGTGTGACCAGATTTTTCGTTAGAAGTTTGAATTCCTGAAGAGAAGTTCATCGTTCAACCGACTGAAAGTGATTCCCATCTCTCAAGTTAACCCAGCTAGTCTGGTTACGAGGGGCTAAGGGGAAGGATCTTCCTTTGGCTTACGCCTCCTGTTCCGTTAACCCCTGAGCCACGGTCGTTTGACACTACCCCGCAGACTTAGTCACCAGGTTCGGCAAGAGAGGTTAAAAACACCTAGTAGTATGACAACAAACTCAGGTTGATTTCGTGTTTTAAAATTAATGTTTAACTCGTTTTCTTCAGTGGGGTTTGTGGTGAGTGGCCCACAAGGTGACCAAGCTCACCGACTAACTAGACTTGATTAAGGCTAGGTTAGCCCAAAGTGTGGTCTCTAAGTTGTAACCCTAAAGATTCAACCTAAGTTTCATGTGCTTCTAGGGTTTTTTTTTTTGTTTTTCTATTTTAGAAGACCACAAAAGTAATGTTCATTCTCTCACAATAATTGGAATCCAATTAACTTGAAATTTTACGAATATATTCCTTTCTCAATTAACTTTTCAAAGAATATTTTTTTTGGAATTTTTTACTATTTCAATGGAATTTTTAGGGAATTTTGAATATCAGGGGGTCAAATCTGGAATTTTGACCTCTGGTTGGTTTTTCATTCTGAAACAGTATCAATTGACCTCCCAAAATTTGGGAGAATTAGGGAAAATTAAGCCAATTAGATTAGCTTTCAAACCCCACCATTTCTAGTCAAAATAGATTCGTAGATTGCTCGAAATCACATATTGAAATTTGAAAAATTTTTACTCCGGGTCAGTTTGACCCCCGTACACTTCTTGAATTTTTAAAAATTGTATACTTAGAATTTTTTCAAAAGAATGGTGGTATTTGAAAGGTGGTTTGAAAATGAAGGTTTGCCTCGAATTTCAGAATTTTTCCCTTACTAATTTTTTGGAAATAGAATTTTTTAATTAGACTTGAAATCTGGCTGAAAATCGGAAGACGGTAGAAAAGCTTTAAAGAGGCTTGAACTTGAAATCTAAGCTTTCCACCAAAAAGAAAATGTTTTTTTTTTCAAAACTTTTGCACATTTTTTTTTGCGCAGAGTTTTTCAAAAGATTCAAAGAAAATATCTTTTTTTTTTTTTCAAACTAACGTAGATTCGAAAGGAAACCTAATCTAGATTTTTTTTTCAAAATTTTTCTTTTCGATTTTTTTTCTTTTTTCATGAAACTAAGTAAAATCTTTTTTTTTTCAGAGAATTTTTCAAAGGAAATTGCAGAAAGTAAATCTACTCCTAGGGTTCAGGAAAAAAAACCTAATCTAAGGGAAGATGATGTGCACCTGACTTTTTTCTTTGTCGCGCTCGATGTGTGCGCAGATTCCATTTTTCTTTCATTCTTCCTACACATCAAAAGCAAAGTAGAGAGAAATTTTTCAGTGATAATTTCAAAGATCGAAATCATAGAAAATGACGTTGCCTCCCCGACAACGTTGCCATTTGACAGGAACCATTCTCGCGTGCTTTGAAAGTCATCATAATCGTAGTATGTCGCGCAAAAACTATTCATCAAAAATTGAGTTTGTAAAAATAACGAAACTTTGAGTCCCGGTCGTTCATCTCTGGGAGGCGTTTGTTTTACTTTTGAAATCGATCTTTTTGCCGCTCTACTTTGTTTAAAAATGCACGTTGGTTTCCAATCTCCTAATTAAGATTTCACCACTTTTGTAATGGACTTAGATTATGTGCACGTGCGTTAAGTAAATCACAAAGGTGAATGAGTGAATTTCTATGTGCACGATTCGAGTGAGGTGGTGACAATTTACGAAGAAAGTGACTATTGTTAGATTTTCAATATACTCGATAAACGACATGCTTGTTGCGAATAGATAAAGAATTGAAAAATAGGCAACTTGAATCACGCAAAAGGAATGATAATTATTAAGCTCATGGTGATTTCAAACATATAGAGAGATATATATTTATAAATGCATTTTCATTCATTCCATTGAAGAGTTGTTTGCAACAAGAACTTTAGAGGAAAGCTTGTACATAAATGCTTGAATTGGAAATATAGCTTCCAAAAAATGACTGCATACAAGAATCAATGGGGGGATTTCGCATGCATCATTGGGGGAGAAGTTAAGACTACACTACTAAGCAGAAATAAAAGTAGTAAAAATCATGGAGAGTATAAACTAAATCTAGCAGAATAGAGGGCATTCAGGGGTGGTCCCTGATGGCCTTGGAGTGGTCAGGAGGAGAATGAGGGGTGGCCAATGTAGCTTAAGTCGACCCTTGGAGAGAGGGAAGTGATCTAGCATCCCGGCATTATGTCCTCCATGGTGGTGGTAGTGAGCTCGTGGAGGTGGAGTGGCTAGCTAAGTAGAAGTGGGCGTGAATGGCACCAATGGAGTCAAGAGTGTGAATTTACCAAGGGAGTGAATGGGTGCAAATGGCCACCCCTTAGGTCTTTTTATAGACCTAAGGGAAGCTCTCTAGAGAATTATGGAATTCTCTAGAGATGCCTATGGTGGGAGCTCGTGGGAGAGTGAGAGAGAGAGGATGGATGGTGGTTTTTAGATCCACCAAATGTGGATCTAAAAATTGAATGGCTCTTGGTTGCTAATTTTGGCAACCAAGGCAACCACACATGGTAGAGAGTTCTAGAGAACTCTAGGCTAGGTATTTACGTGTGGATGGTGTGTGTGGGTGTGTGTGGGTCGAAACTTAGGTGGCTAGGTTGATTAGGTTAGGTTCTAGTGGGTTTAGGTCAAGGTATGTCTCAAATTAGGGTTATAAACCCTAATTCACTAAGGTAAAGTGTAATTAAACTTAATACAAGTTTACTTGGGTGTGTGGAAACTTAATTGAGAGTAAAAAAACTCAATTAATTTATGTCTAGGTCAATTGGACTCGCACTGAGTCCAATTGGACAGTGTGTGCTGAGATTAGGGCTCAATTGGACTTAATTAGCCCAACTGAATAGGCTGATGGAATTGACTAAGATCCAAGTCAATTAGGTTTAGTGGGGACCTAATTAGGTCCTTAGGGAAGTCTAGAGGTGATGAACTAGGGTTAGGGCACCTTAATTTAGATTCATATGGGGTTGGAATTGGGTTTAGGGACTTAGAAATCCAAGATCAAGGCTTAAATCTCAAAACAGGAACTAGAGAGTAGTATCAAACGTCTAATAATAGTGTCAGATGTCTTATACTCAAAAATCAGAAGTCCATATTTATTTTCTGGATGTCTAATCAGAGTCAGTTGGGATTTTGGGTTCTGTTTTGGGTATTCTGTAGAAATTGAACGTCTCACAAAGTGTCTGGACGTCCAATAGCACTGCAGAAGTGGGTTTGAGGTGTGTGGGAGATGGCTAAGGGTCCTGGATGTCCTATAACTTATCTGGACATCCAGAAAAGGGTTGGAACTAGGGTTTTATGGCTTCCTAGGGTGTTGTGACCTAATCTAAGGGTGGCTAAGGCTTGAGGAAGTCTCTAGGCTATCCTTAGGCTATGATGGACCTATGCTCTTCACATTTTACTGCTTTATACCTACTTAATAGAATAGCAAACCTTTAATCCCCTTACATTATTGTTCCTATATCTAAACTAAGCCTTCTGCTCCAGCTCTGCTACAACTCCCGTTATTCCTGATCCAACTCCAGATCCAACTCCAAATCTGCTTATTGCCTGTAATCGACATAATGCACTTAAATAGCACATTATAACATTATTTTATGCATAGCTAACACAAAGCAGTAAAGATGGAAATAATGCTTATGCGTGCATGAATAATCCTAACTTATGCTAAGTTCTAGCTTAATCTAGGTCAATTTAGACCTATGACTGCTGTGCAATCAAGGTGGCTCTCTGCAAGTATCGAGTTAGCTCATCCACCTTCTTCTCTTCTCTCTTGTGCCCACGCCAGGCAAGGAAGGAAGCCAGGCATTGGAGGACAACCTAGGGTACATGCCTACCCTAGGAAGTGGAGGATTTGAGAGTGGTACACTACCACCCTTGGTGGAGGAATCAAAGGTGGTCCATGCCACCTTAGTAGAAGCCTTTGAAGGTGGAATTCCATCTACCTTGTAGGAGTCAAGCACGCCCCCCTTGGGCTTGCTAGGAAGAGACTATCTCTGGTCTAAGAAAAAGGGAAGGAGGACCCTTTTTAACTACGGGAGAAACCACAGTTGGAGCAAGGAGCATTCCCTCTTCCCCATCATCATCCAAGATTTGTGTTTTTATTTTTGCAGTTTTACTTTCTATTGTACAAGCTTTCCTCTACTTTTGTAAAATAGAAAACCGCTTAATATTAAGTTGCCTTTTCTACTTAGTGTAGCATTTTCTTACATTAGTTTTTCTTTAGCACTTTCACTCCCTCTTCTCAATTATCCTAGGCCTTCACGCGCTAAGGGTGAGCTTGAGAAGAGGTCTTTCTTTTCACCTAGTAGTTAAATTAGATTGTCTTTTTCTACCACCATCTTGAGATTGCCCTTTTATTTCAAAAACCAAATATATATATATATATATATATTTGAAAAGAGTAAAAAGAAAGGTGATTTTCGCATTTCCAAGCAAGAGATTGATTTATCAAATAGTTGCCTCCTTGGACAACCCTAGATGCTCCCCTATCTAGGTTACAAATTTTAAAAGCGAACGAATTTAGGTGTTGCACCAACTTAAAACCCTAATCTTAAAAATTGTGTAATTTTCACATCACTGGCCAACCAAAGTTGATGCTCTCCTACCCTCTTCATCCCTTAGATAGGCTCCTAATCACGTCCTCCCCCTCTCTGCTCTCTTTTCCTCTCTCTAAACCATAGTTTTGACTCATGTTCATGCTCCTTCCCCTCTATCTTCCTTCACTCCGATTGAGCTCCGATGAGGTCGTGAGCCCGCTACACACCACCATTTGCCAAGCCACAACTCCCATTAGCATCACCGCTCATCCCAACACAAAACCCCTTAATCAAATCCTCATTTCATTTCTCATGACCTCCACCAATCACCACACCTTCGCAACACCATCTACGACCTCCACAGACCCTAACACTCCACCAAACTCCACAAAACACCCACCACCACCTTCGCAATCCTTCGACGAAGCTAAGGAGCATTTTAACTGGGGCTTTCAAGCCTGATTTTATGATTTTCAGGTCTCGCTGCCACTGCCCATCACCGCCTTCATCGCTAACTCCGACCGTCCTGCTCTGTTGAGTTTTAGGCTCGATTCCACTCCTAGGTGTCGCAGACTCCATCTGCGTATCCAGATGCATCCTCAATTGGGCGGAAGGGCCTCACTGCTGCTCCAATCGACGAAGTTCTCCCTGCTGCTACTGTGTGAATGAGGACTAAGATAGTCCCACCTCGTGGAGTGAAAGATGCTTGCTCGCCCATAAATTGATTTTGTGCTCAGGCTCTATTGCCCAAGCACAGGGGGTCGGGTCCCCATACACCCATTCACCTGCTAACCTAACCTATTAAGCACACCTCAGTCATAACCCATGCCGGTCACCCTAGTCCATGTTCTCGACCCAAATACCCAAGTACTTGGATCCGATTACGCTGGGTCTATGAGAGAGAAGAAGAGTGAAATTGTGAGAGAGCGAGGGAGGGTTTTGCTCTCTTGGTCTTATGCTCTGCGCAATGATAAACACTAGTTTATCATCATTCTTATGCATTAAAACAAACCTAGCTCTTAGGATTTTTACTCCGCAAATGGGTTTTTGGGCTGCATTTAGGCATAAATTAGGTTAGGCATGCATTGCATTTTTTATTGTCTTTTTAATGTGTTTTTGTGAGTGTTAGGGATGTACAGATACACAGATCCCTAAAACCCTAGCACTCAAGAAGGCAAATGGTGAAGGAGAAGCCCAGACTAGCTGGAACTCAGCTTGATCCAGCTCACCACAGCTGGAACCTAGCTTACTTGAACTAGGGTTAGCTCATCCCAGCTCCATTCAGCTAATCTCAGCTGAATGGCAGTTCAAGAGAGTTCATCTTAGCTCACCCCAGCTCAAGTCAGCTCAGATCCAGCTCAACTTAGCTGAGTCTAGCTCATCTCAGCTCCCACTAGTCCATAGGGAGCTCTAGCTAGCTCAGCTGAGTTGACAGGATTTCACCCCAGCTCATATCCAGCTACATCCAGCTCCACTCAACTCTAGCCAACTGAAGAAGAACTCATCCCATCTCAGGAAGCTCAAGTCCAGCTCCTGGGGACTTAGCTTAGCTCAACTCAGTTGAGCTAAGCTACCTTAGCTGCCTCAACCAGCTTGAGTCTCCCCGGGAGCACCAGACCTAGGTCACCTCAGCTCATCATGGTAGAAGCTAGCTTACTTTAGCTTGGCTTAGCAACTAGCAAAGAACTAGCAAGCTAAGCCAGCTAGAGTAGCTCCATGCCAGCCTCTTCAGCAGCAGCCAGCTCCAATTTCAACTCTAGACTTCTCCTCCTCAGCTCCTCCCTCCAAACCCTAGCTCCAACACCTTCTCCTCTACTCCTCCATTAGCTAAGCTAGCTTATCTTAGCTTAGCTTAGCTTAGCTTAGCTAGCAACCAGCTCCTTGGCCATCCACCACCTTCAAAGACAACCCTAGCTAGCTCCACCAGCTTAAGCCTACCTAAGCTAGCTACCCTACCCAAGTTGGCGCCACCTCCTAGCCATCCCTTCACCCCATTATCACCACCAAAAGATAGCTTAAGTAGGAGCCAAAAACTACCCCTAACCACCCCTATATTGGCGCCAACTTTCAGCCCTTAATCCACCCTACACCTACCCACATAAGCCATCCTAGCCATCCACCTACCCTTCCTTCTAGAATCCCTCTTGGCACCAACTTAGGCCACCTTATAGAACCCTTTTTGGTGCTAACATCAAGGGGTGTCAACACCCATAACTACCCCCTTGGTGTCCCTCAAGGTGGCGCCAACTCACTTTGGCCATGGGATCTTTAACCACCTCCATCTCTTCATCTTGGCCCTCCATTTCAAGGGACACCTTAGCCCCCTTCCTATTCTATGAAAACCCACCACCTACCACCATTTTGGGGCATCCTCCATTAGTGTATTTTACTACCTAAACCACCTATACCTACGGCCAAGAAGAAGTAGAGAAGGAGATTAAAGGGGCACGTCACCAGCCCTTTTGGTGCATTCTTCTCCCCACTCTCTTCAACTTGGGCCACTCCAAGGAGGAGGACTCTTCCACTTCAAGGAGGACGGACAGGCAAGGGAGAAGGACCTAGGGTGGACGTCCACCCTTAGAGAGAAGCTTAGGGCACGCCCCCTTA
This sequence comes from Thalassia testudinum, assembly GCA_037157565.1. Classification (NCBI taxonomy): domain Eukaryota; kingdom Viridiplantae; phylum Streptophyta; class Magnoliopsida; order Alismatales; family Hydrocharitaceae; genus Thalassia; species Thalassia testudinum. Next base: position 37,421,448 of record JAZHRO010000025.1, read on the forward strand.
GGGCTTGCCTTGGAGGACATCACCTTGGCGGAGCATTGCAAGGAAGGAGTTGAAGGAGTCTTTTCAAGATTGGGAGCCACCAACCTTGGAGTAAGAAGCCCTCATCTTCACCATCTATCTAGAGGATTTGTGTTTGCTTTTCTTTATTTTAATTTTTCTAGTAGTAGAAGCATTCCTCTACTAGGTTTTTTTGTAAACACTTTTCATCAATCTAAGTTGCCTTCTTTGCAATTTTCTATTTTGCATTTCTACTTGCTTTATTTTTTTTAGCATTTTCCACTCCCTCTCCCTAATTATTCTAGGCCTCCACTTACCTAGAGTGAGCTTAGGGAGAGGATCTACTTGCCAGTTAGAAGTAGTAGTTAAATTGAAGTGTAAATTACCTTCCCGCCACCATTTCGCATGTTGTCTTAATTGAAAAACGAAAAAAAATGATATATTGAAAAATACCAAAAAGAAAGTTGAGATTTATTCCAAGCAAGAGAATCACTATTGCAAACATTTTGCCTCCTTGGACGACCCTAGATACTCCCCTATCTAGGAATATAAATTTAAGAGTTGATCGATTTTGCGTGTTACAACGATGTAATTAACAAACCGCGTGAAACCGCTATCACGTAACACTTAGTTGCTGAAGGAGTTGGCTCCCTTGTGCTTGTGAAGGAGGAAAAAGAAGAGGAGAAGAAGAGGCTCTGAAGAAGAGAAGAAGGGACGTGCCTCAGGTTATAAGGTAATGTTAAGGAGATCCAAATTATCAAAAATCATACACTACAAGCTCTTCACCTATGTCAGGTACTTCATATTCCCGTCATAGACATGATATATTTTGCTAGTATGTAGGCATTAATTTAGATGAGTACATGACTAACCACAAACATATACACATAAAGATTTACATATGGCAAGTGTGCCATGTAATTTTCCTAGTTGCAACTTCCTTTTAAGGGAGTATAGTGAGTGCACCCTTTCCAAATGCTTCCCTCCTAAACTATTACTTATTTCACTTCCATGAAATTAAAGTGCATAAAAACAAGTGTCAACCCCAATAGAATGTCAAGAAAGATGCATCAATACCATTTCATCATCATTTTAGGTAGAATAAGTAGATATTTAGAATGAATTCATGATGGAAGGAAACAGAAGTATCGGGATCTCCTATTGATTTCATAAATGCATAGAGGCTTGGATATAAAAAATTTAACCCTTTGTCATTCCCATTTACTAAGCAGGTTTAGAACTGGGAAATCTCCTTGGTTATCCAAGTCTTGAGCCCTGTCGATAACCATCTCACAACATGCTATACACAAAACTGCAAGAATAGAAAGCAGCCTGTGTTTACAAATTACTTATCATAGACTTAAATCTATATTATGGTAATTTGATGCATTGTGTTTCACAACTACCTCCTACAAAAAGGAAAGGAGGAGGAGAAGAAGATGACTGACCTTGACATTTTGAGTGCTTCACATCATGTTCTGGACAACCAACCTTATTGCTATCATCTTTAACGACCCACTTTATTGCAAGCCAATGCATCTCAACCACAGTTAAAAAGGAAAGAAGGATGTAAAAAGAGTCCTACACCCCTCGACTAAGAGCACAAGCGAAAAGTCCTCTATATAATTTTCATCAGGTTTGTAATCTCACAGTGACCATGTAGACATAATTAAGATCAGCACATGGAATAAAAAAAGGTAATACGAGTTGCAACCATATTTTCCATGACCACCAAGATCCTTTGTTATCATTAAATGATGAACTTAGCATTTGTCAAATTAGGTGTGCAAGGACAAAGAAAAAGTGAAGCTTACTAGAAACCTAGCAATTAAATATAATTTCAAAATTAAACAAGTGTAACATCTTTATAAAAAAGAGCTTGGAAGTACAAAAAGAAGAAACTTCGACCTCCATGTAGAGATTGCCATTTTGTGGATAAGTTAATCACTTATTCAGTTATGGAATGAGTTCACTTGAAACAAAGGGATTATATGAACTCGTGCTATATGTTATCATGCTAATGCAATGAAAATAAAGAAATCATTCTTTTAGACAATGACTTGCTACACCGATTGCAAGAAAAATATCAAGACATATTAAGTTCAATAACTTACCACAAGATCGAAACATATTAATTCAATAAATGGAGGTTGAGAACAAATCTCATGCCAAAGCCCAAAATGTACAATCTTGACGACATCATTTGAGGAGTAAATTTTCTACAATACAACAAAGTGCAAAATTGAATCATAATAATTTCAACTAAAATTTATTGTAACATGATATGAGCTGAAAAAAACCAAATTGATAAGGATTAATAAGCTTCAACTTATCTGATAAAGCTTGATAATTTCTCCTAAGAATGGTCGCCTATCCATCAAATCAATTTTAGATCATTTCAGAACTTAAAACCTGGAAGAAGTAAAAAAATGATAACACGCGATTTTTTTCCTCCTCCAAGCTTTATCGGTCTTTTCTCAGGTTCAACATTTGGTTTCTTACATCTTCTTTATGTGAACTATTTGTTTTGGGGTAAACTAAGAAGTAGAATTTTTGTGAAGTATTTGTGTTACATCATACGCTAATAGGGAATTTATAGGGATAGTTAAAAATTAAAATTCCAAGAAGAAAGAAGAATGCATACACTTGAAAAGACAAAAATCCAAACCAAAGTTCAAAATAAAAATCCAATCAACTATATTGCTAGGAGAGAAGATACCATATGGACTAAGAGACCAAGTATTAAAAATTAAAAATTACCTGCTTTGCTCTAAGGGTAAAGCTTTATTCCCAATATATACTCTATTTAGTAAACGTAAATATGACAAATCTTTGTTGGATAACAGTGCAAAACTCTCACCATTAATGTTGGCGTGCTGCCAGCTAAACATGGAATCTTTTTTTTCCTCCAATAATCCTTCACACATCACAGTTTGTGCATATTATTTTGAAGCAGATCTTATTCTTCAATTGTTATCTTGGCTAGCTAGTAACTGCCTTTCATTACCACCTTTAGGTGCTCTTCATTGATTATTAGCATCCTATCATATTTGGTTTTAGTGTGTCGGAGGTTCGATTTCCTTACCTTATGCCCTTGCTTAGTTGACTTCAAGAAAAGCTTTCTAGCTAAGATAGAGAACTTGAACCAATTTTGCAAGCCCAATCACCATCCTGTTTGTCCAATCTTTATGCATGCTGCTATAGCAATGTTTAATAACTATTCCTTAGTTTTCTTGTCCTACATTATTTAGGTTGTCTATATGTTAAGCACTTGAAATAGGATTTCATAAATGGGACTCTCACTATACACATGTTTTAATGGACTTGGAGCATTGATTTGTTTGGTAGACCATACACATGATAATTTGTTAAGAAGCATCATCCTCTTTCTTATCCAAAGAAAGAGAATTTAAAGAAAGTGTGTGAGAGTAGCGTAGTTTGTGTTTCTAAAATTAGAAACATGATCATATTTTCTCATGGTAAAATTATCACATCTAGATTATGTTGTAGTTTCTTAGAAATTTCTTATAATTGGTTTAGCTACGGCAAAACCTTAATCTGATCATATTTTGAAGTTACTAAAGAACCTCAAATAGAAGAAAGATAACAATCAATAAAAAATTAAAAAAATATATGTAGAGAATTTGCAATTGGCACCTCAATATGTGTGACACAAAAACCCCTTCGTGGTTGCGAATATCCCTATGCGAGATCCACCTCCACTCAAAGGCCCCTACATATTAAAAACATAAATCACATAAGCAAAGGGTTAATTATATAGCCCTAATCCTAAATCAAATACCAGCACCAAACAGCAACCTAAACCACTCTAGAAAAAAGGTTAATTGTGTAAACCTAACCATAAATCAAGGTTTCCAGTGATCGAGAGAGATCAACATGAATAAAACACAAATCAAAAGAGATATTGAGAGAAAGATAGAGGGATCAAGTGAGAGATATCAGATCTAATCAAGAGAGACCAGATTGAATGAGAGCTCCCAATCTTAAGCATCGATTGACCAAATATTGAGCTTTGATTGACTTAGATCTATGAAACACTAATCTAATCATAGGCAAGAGAGATCATCACGAGTGAAATCATTGGAGAAACATTTGAGTGATCGGAGATTTGAGATCAATGAAAGTTTTCAAGAATGAGACCGAGTGATTGGTGAAAGTGAGAGGAGAGGAGAGTGAGCAAGAGGCAAGAGGCGAGAGGAGAGATCACTAATAGAGATTGACCTGAGGAAGAGATCGGTGGAGACCCTGATGTCGAAGTGAGTGAGAGATTGGCGAAAATGCCTTAACGTCGAGGTGAGTGAGCGGTAATCATGAGGTTGCCACGTTGGAGAAGACGTTGACGCACTATGGAGAGGTGTGGAGTGTGTGTGTCTACTGGGGGGAAGGGTGGGGGCAATGTAGCTTTGGGGTGAGAGGCATGGAGTGTGTGTGTCTACTGGGGGGGAAGGGTCGGGACGATGCAACGTTGGGGTGAGAGGCATCGAAGGTACTCTATGTGTGTGTTGGGTTGCGGAGAGGGTGGGGGTTGAAGTTCATCCGAGATCCTCGTGGGCTGGGAAGGGGGGTGTAGGGGGTGGCGACATGGGGTTGGCAAGGAAGGGTTGTATGGGTTTAGGTTTTGGAGTGTAAACTCAAGAGAGAGAGAGGAGGAGGGGAAGAAAAACAAAAGGAAAAAAAAAATGTAAATTAGTGACATTTCAATGTAGATCAAGAGAGACATATTTAAAATGTTGTTGTAGTCCACCCATCACTATAGGTCATTGTTTTTGTAGTGTTATTACCCATCGGATAAAGTCGACCCACCCAAGGTTTGAATCAAATGTGAGAAACAAGCATGTTGTGTATGAAATAATGTGACTCGTCAGTCGAGCAACTAATTAGATTCCATGTATTCAATAAGACTTAGAATATTTCTATACTCTCTCTGGGACAACTTGTATTCAGTTAGACCATACTAGGATTTGCCAACTTTCTCCTCACCACTTTTTTATCTCGAGGTCAACACTCTAGGTGTATATCTCTTCGACTAGACCTTTAGGTCTCTTATTCCTAATTCTTTTCTCTGTATTTTCTTTTTATAGGATAAACACCCACTTTTAGCAAGATGTTTTTATTCGATGGAAATGGAAAGGCAGCATCGATATGTAATGAGAAGCTTTTATTTGGCGGAATGACACCCATTTGTAGCAGGGTGCTTATTTGGTGGGCTATTTTCTCATATATCTTTTCTCAATTTTTTCTAGGTTGAATATCTTTTTTTATTTCTCCAAATCATTTTTCATGGCGTGTGGCTCTCCTTTGTTCGTTCTAAATACATTTCCCTACAAACAGGAGAAATCCTAAGAGCTAGAAACATAGCAAGTTCCTTTGGATTTGCTTTCCCTAAGATTAAATCTTATTGATCATTAAGGACTCAACAAAATCACTCAAAAGACTAGTCAATGCATTGTGCAATTGAAGATGCTTGGAACTCCAAGACTATCCAACCCAAATGGTAGAATGATAAGTCATTCACTCAGCACTCCTTTGACTTAATACTGCTAGCCTTTTCAGACTCCTTTCAAAGTCTTGGGAGAATCAATCCAGATTTAGGTAAATACTCGAGAAAATTAAGCCTAAAATGACCTGAGGAGTCCTAGCAAAAGGACTTTGTTTCATACTTTTCCTAAGATCGATAAGTCCTCAAATGATATTTTCTAATTTTTCATGGCTCAAACTCTAAAAGCAGTAATTTTTTTTCTTTTCTTTTCTTTCTTTTCCTTTTTTTCTTCTTTTTCTTTTCTTCTTTTTTTTTTTTCTAAAACTAATATACAATGGATGAAAACATGCAAAACAACAAACACACATGAGAATAGCAACTACGATAGAATACTAGAATTTTGGAGACTAGTATAAAACTCAATCAGAATATGTAAATCCACCACCCATGCCTATTTCATGCAATGCCCTCATTGTATGCTATAAACATAAAGAAAAGGGTAGAAATCACCTGGAAATATTTGAGCCAACATGACATAACTCGACTAGCTTTGACTCTACAAAGTATACTAAAATTCATTTGTATAAGAGACATGCTATGTATTTATGCACAAATTCTATGTTTAACACCTTCAGCTAGGCATAATTCAGCTCTATCAAATATCCAAAAGTGCAACTGCTTTAGCAACAGGTCTAGGTAAACAGTGATCCACATAAGGTTTAAGTCTTTGCCGATTAACTTTAAAAGTGTGGCCTATTTTAGGATCAGTGATCTCAACGAGTCCATGTGGAAATGTGTGTATTACTATATAAGGGCCATTCCATTTAGAGCTTAATTCCCAAGGAACAATTGCAATCTAGCATTGAAAAGCCAAACATTATGATTCGGCTCAAAGCTTTTTCAGGATATAGATTTGTCATGTACAGCTTTGGTCCTATTCTTATAAATCCTAACTTTTTTGTATGCATCATTCCTACTTTCCTCCACACCTTCAGCTAGGCATAATTTAGCTCTATCAAATATCCAAAAGTGCAACTACTTTAGCAATAGGTCTAGGTAAACAGTGATCCACATAAGGTTTAAATCTTTGCCCATTAACTTTAAAAGTGTGGCCTATTTTAGGATCAGAGATCTCAACAAGTCCATGTGGGAATGTGTGTATTACTATATAAGGGCCATTCCATTTAAAGCTTAATTCCCGAGGAATAATTGCAATCTAGCATCGAAAAGCCAAACATTATGATTTGGCTCAAAGCTTTTTCGGGATATAGATTTGTCATGTATAGCTTTGGTCCTATTCTTATAAATCCTGACTTTTTTGTATGCATCATTCCTACTTTCCTCCAACTCAGTCGGTTGGAGTTTGCGCTATTTCTAGCATAACCTAGATCCATATTAAATTGCCTAATAACCTAATAAGCCTTATGCTCAAGTTCTACGGGTAAATGGCATGCCTCTCCAAACATAAGGTGGTAAGGTGAAGTACCTATAGGAGTCTTGAAAGTTGTACGATAGGCCCAGAGTGCATCATCTACCTTCATGGCCTAGTCTTTCCTATCTAGCCTAACTACTTTCTATAGTATGGTCATACTCTCTCTATTGAATGCTTCAACCTGACCATTGGTTTATGGTTGGTAAGGTGTGGATATCTTCGACGGATGAGAGGCGCCCACACACACATAAGTTGGATTTATGCATAGCGCTTATCGCCCAAGTAACACGGGGGTTGGGGCCCCATTACCTGCACACTGCTTAACCCACCTATGCCACTCCTCACCTGCGACCCACGCATGCAAGCCTGGATACTGTTCGAGACCCAATAACCCGAGTATCTAGATCCGATTACTGAGCATTGGGTCTAGAGAGGAGAGGAGGGATTTATGAGAGAGTGGGGGGGTTTGTTCTCTTGGCGCTGTGTGTGCGACCAACACTTAGCCGTTGAAGAACTTGGTCTCCTATGCTGTGAAGGAAGAAAGGGCTTAGAGAAGAAAGAGAGGGCTCTCAGAAGAAGCTGATGTGAAGAAGAGAGAAGAAATAAAGAAGTCTTTGAGAGCCTTGGCACTTTTAGTCGTCTGATTACCACATCTGTCGTCCAATCTTAAGTTTTGACACTGTTAAAGGATTTAACCATTAAGTTAACATTTGATTAAATTGATTCTGAGATGTTTGATATGCATGCTTAATTAAGACTAATAATTGGTGATCTAAATCACCATTATTTTGTCTTAGATTTCTTTCTATCATTGTGATCTATTGAAATACTCATGCTTGTAATTGAATATCAATTCGAGTAGATATTATTCATTGAATATCACTTTTATGCTTCTATTATAGTGCTCATTTATATGCAATTAAAGATTAGCTCGTGAATTCTATATTTACTCCCTGTGTTCGACCTCGGACTTCATTTCTTGATTTCGAGTTTATAAATTTTATTTGTTGATTGAGCTATTTGGGAGTTTGCTACAACGAAATGACTTAAAAACTTCTATCTTGGTCAAACAACATTTTGGCGCCATTGCTGAGGTGCAATGCGTAATTCACCACTATTCTTGTTTTACTTGATTTTATTTGAGCACTAACTTGCCTGATGAGAACCTCATCATGAATCCTAACTAGCACAATCTAACCCAGATATGTAAGAAAAAGCTCCTACATAACCCAAAGAAAGGCTTAACAAAGAGAATTCTGAGTTTAAAAAGAAAACAAATCATAAGGGGTAAAATTGGAATTTCACCAATGCAGTTTACAAATAGGGTAATTAAGGGTCCAAACACATGTCAAACAATCCTAATAAGAAGGAAAGTGGGATGGTCGGATCTAAAAGGGGTTATAGCAACTTTAGGAAATTAAATGATATTCTGTAACCCTAAAACAAACCTACTTCAATTCACGAGGTTTGAGGTAGGATAAAAATCAACTAAACCCTCTAAAATTCATAGAAAAATAATCTCTAGGGTTTAGAACCTTCAATTTCGCCTTAGAAACTCATTTTGACCTACAAAGAGAACCTTATCCAATTAATGACTTAATCTGGTTTTTTACGTAAATTAGCCAGTCAAACATGGTCCAACCTAGAAATAAAATTCACCATTAAAATCCTTAGGTTCAAATTAGTCTTATATAAAAACTTGAGCCTAAGAGGAGACCTCCTTGACTGACTTTGCAATTTGGTCCTCTTCATTTACTTTTTGACACTTATCTTTCGAAACCTTTGCATTTTGGCCCCCAACTTTTTCATCATTCTTTGCAGAATGGTCCCTCCTGCAAAACTCTGCGCAGCACCATGCTCCGGCGACTTTGAAAGGAGCATGGCGCCGCGCAGAGAGGGGTGACCGCCCTACAAAGTAGACGCGGGGTTCCCTGCGACGTCCTCTATCGCAGGGACCTAGCCATGCTCTCTATCGGCTCCCATACCTTCCGTGCGAACGCGCGGAAGGTATGGGTCCCCTCTCCGGCCACGTTCAGGCGAGGCTGGCACGTCGCCAGCCCGCGCCTCCCTCTACGCCAGCCCCCTTTTAAGGATCGGTACCCCCTGCCGATTCCTCTAAGCTCTCTTTGATGCAGAACAACCCCACACTTCATCTCCTCCTCCTCCGTCAGACGGCCCGTAGCTTCCGGCGACCTCCTCCTCTTCCTCCTCGTCACTCTACCGCCTTACCTGCCGCAGGGTTCTCCTAACCCTCTCGTCTGTGCTGTGCTGCACCCACCGGCACCCTCTGCCTGCTTCCTCGTCACCGCACTTCTCCTCCAGGGCCCTTTCTTCTCCAGCTCCGGCAGGTATGAGTCAGTGGTTCCTCCCTCCCCCTTTGTCTAGAACCTAGGTAATTAGCTTCCTCTCCTCCTCCCTTACATTTTCCCTTCTCTCAATTTGTCTTTTCGCCTCACTGCACATGACTTCCACCCCCGCCTGCTCCATCTCCGATCACTCTCTCCTGCGAGCTCATCCCACCTCCACAGACCTTCTCACCCCTCACCGACTACCCTAAAAGCTTCCCCTCACTCCACTCAACAAATCCCCCCTTCCCATCCACTACCAGACATCACCTGACGACCCCCCAAACAGACCCATCTCTCTGGTCACAGTCCGACCTAGGGCTACCACCATACGCCACCTCACGCCTCGCCACCACCCGCAGTGCCTTCGCCACACTCTGGCAAAGCTCCTTGCATCCTCTGATTGGGCTGAGAGGCCGTATTCTTATTTTCAGGTTGACGACCCTTCACCGCCATTACCGAGCTTCTGGAGCTCCTTCACCTGCAGCTACAGGTGCCCTCTCGCCCAGGCTCACGCCCTAGGACACGCAGCTTGCCTTCGCGAAGCATCCCAGGCCTGCAGCTGGGGCAAAGGCTTCGCATGCTGCTGCAATTGCCTGCAGCTTCCTCAGCTGCAGGCGCCAATTTGGGTGGAACATTTAGTCCCACCTCGGTAGTTCTGGAAGCACCGCAACTAAATAAATCGAAAAAGTATTCTAGGCTTATCGCCTTTGAACACAGGGGTCAGGTCCCTCACGCCCACGAGTCTGGGCCAGATCCGATTACCTTAACTCGTGCACTCCTCGCCCACCACCGCACGTCGGTGGGCCTGGTCCCGGGTGCGATACCCGTACCCGAATACCCGACTCTGGGAGAGCTATCCTATGAGAGAAATCTGAGAGAGAGAGACGCAGGGAAGGGCAGAGGTAGGTTTTGCTGTCTAATCCTTGTGTGAGCGTGGAGGAACAGAGAGAGGAAGAAGGAAGGAAGGAAAGAAGAGGAAGGAAGGCGGCCGAAACCTTAGCCGCTCAGGGCAGAGAGGAAGAAGAAGAGCAGCTGAAAGAAGGAGAAGGAAAAGAAGAAACAGAAGAAGAGAAGCACTGTAGCAAACCTACAGTTAAGTCGTCTGATCGCTGCATCAGATGATGGTTGAGCAGCAGCCAGAGGAGATAAAGCAAGAGAAGAAAGAAGAAGAAGATTGTCACAGCAGCAGAAGAAGAGAAGAAAAAGAAAGAAAGAGAAGAACAAAGAAAGAACAGAAGAAGAAGAACTCTGTAGAAGAAAAGAAGAGACATAGCCATGAGTAGAGAAGAAGAAGAAGAAAAGAAGAGCAACTGAAAGAAGGAGAAGGAAAAGGTGAAGAGTAGAAGAAGAAGCCAGGACAAGCTCCCTCTCTCTCTTTCTCTCTCTCTCTCCCTTATTTTTGTAATCTAATAGAGAACCTTTGTATTTCTAGAATTCCAGTAGCTCCCTAAGTTTGACCTCGGGAAAACCCTTTCCGACTAAAAAAAAAAAATTGTAATGATAACGTGGTAGCTGTCTTATTACTACAACGACTGTAACTTGACATATAACAAACATAAACAAGCTGACTGGACAGCCAGACCGTTGTCATTTCTTGGCGCCGTTGCCGAGGAGCAATGGCTTTTCTAGAAGCTATAAATTCTCTATTTGGGAGTTTTCTAATAATCTCTTCTCTCTTGTGTGCAGGTATAGGAAAAATTAAGAAGCAGCCTTACAACAACCACTCCAAGGACAGGTAACTTCTATCCTCTCACTCTTAACCCCTAAATTCTAAAGAGGAAGAAAAAGGAAAACATAATATAGGTATAACCTGTCTTTCATACTTAGTAACAGCTGCATGTTTTCAAAACCAATATTCCTGCACACAGTATTAAGGGTAATTAAGGGCTAACATCTTCTTGCCTGAAGCCCTAATTACCCAACAAGGAGTTAACTGGACCAAGTAGAGCCAACATAGGAATTAACACTTGGGTTTTTAGAGACACACTACTTAATCAAGAATTGAGAAATCCCAAAAGAAGTGTGCCTAAGCCATTGATTGAATATACCTATTCAGGAAAACCCTAAGCAATTGGCTCTCTAAAAACACTTGAACCCTTAAAGACAAGACCTAATAAGTTCTCAAAGGAATCAATAGGTGAAGTTGACCCCTTAGGGTCAACCAACCTTCAACTTAGGTCACTCTTCACACTCAAAAAGCTAAAAGTTCAAGTGAAAATCTAAGCACCCTGATCTTAAACTAAAAGTGGTAGACTTAAGAGGTCAAGATCCCCATTCTGGTCTACCTGGAATCTTAGTGACAAGAGAGGTCGGGTGGGGGAAACACTGTAACCCGTGGGGATGCTCTACTGTGTAGGGGTCTTTGTGGGACTCACCCTCTCTGGCTGCCCAGGTAATTCTCAGGTGGCCAATCTTTTGATCAAGGGGTCCATCTACCCCGCACCTCTATAGTCGCCCAACATTTTGGGTGCCTTGATTAGGTCCAGCACCTACTAAACTCATCTCTTCCAACAGTGTATGTTTGGTAGGAGGTCCTTAAAACCTCCTTTAGAACTTCACTCTCCTCGAGGTCGAGCCTCAGTACCCTTGTTTGAGAAAACAACACCACACATCAACCTCTCCTCCGACTCCGAACCCAACTCATCTTCTTCTTCCACAATGGCTCAGCCAATTGAGGAAGAAAACAATCTGGAGCACCAGCTCCAGCGACTCAATGACCTCTTCCAGAACTTTGTGCACCCACCGCAGCGTCCTATGATGCGGGACCATTATAACCCTGCTACGGTGGCTATTGAGCCTCGAGTCAGAATCCCGACTGGAGGACCTGATTCTAAATTAAAGCCCAATATGATTCATGCTATACCTAAATTCCATGGGCTTAATTCTGAAGACCCCTTCTAGCACATCAAACACCTGAAGCATCTGGCCAAAACTTTTGGGTCAGATGAGCAAAATCAGGACATTCTCCTCATGAAGATGTTCTCCTTCTCCCTTATGGACAAGGCTGCTCATTGGTACCAAACTCAGACCCGGCCTATCAATAATTGGGAAGAACTTCAGCCTAAATTTTTGAAGTTCTTCCCCGTTGGTCGGACCAATGCCTTGCGCCATCATATTACTCACTTCACTCAGCAAACAGGAGAACCTCTCCATGAGGCATGGGATCACTTTTAGGATCTCATGAGAAAGTGCCCCCATCACGGAGTTCCTAAATGGGAACAAGTCCAGTCTTTTTACCAGGGACTCCATGAGGATATCAGGCTTTTCGTCAATGCAACTTGCGGAGGGAATATCATGGGTAAACATGAGGACACCGTGTGGGAGATTCTCGAAAACATGTGCGAGAACTCCATCAACAATGACTCCATGGGCTTATTCGATAGGACGAATACCTGCGCATTGACGAACCTTAGTGGAGCACACGAGACGCTGGGCCTGTTCGCATCAGTCGACCTGGAACTAATGGCCAGTCGATTGGACAAGGTCTCCATCATTGAGAAGAAGGTGGATGAGCTGACTCAGCACTTGCAACGAGCCACCTCTGTGCATAGCTCCTTTGCACAGCCTCCTTCCACACGGGAAACTGCGCAAAACATTCTCCACCGATCTTCTCCTGGGATGGATCCATATCCACCCCCATCTGATTCTCGGATCGGAGGGTCATCCGATCCTTTCTATACCAGTCCGGGGAATTCCATTCCCCCTTTCTATGATTCTTTGGAGGTTCCTCAGACCTGCGAGGACCTCAACGCCATCTAGAATGACCCATTCTCCAACACCTACAACCCTAGATGGAGAAGCCATCCCAACTTCTAGTGGGCAGGAAATTCCCAAACCCAGAGACCACCCTTTCAGCCCCGTTCACAACCATCTCGTCCTTACCAGCCGCCTCAGCCTCGGCCCAACCCTACCTATCCATCAGGGCCAAATCAGGACCAAATGTCTCTCATCCTTCAGACTCTGGCTGACATTCAAAGAACGAATGCGGCTATTCAGAAGCAACATAAGGACGAACTTACAGAGGTTTGAAATCAACTGGCCCAGTTGGCAAATTCTCGCCAGCCAGGCATACTTCCTTTCGAACCTCTTCCTAACTCGAATAACGTGTCGACCTAGCGGCGTGTTATGAACCCAAACTCAGGCCAAGCACACATGATTTATCAGGCCCCCTCTGTTCCTTCACCCGACTGGATAGAGGCTTCCACTTCCTATGCAAACTATCAGCAGCAACCCATCTTACCCAACCCTAACCAAAACCAGGCAGGGCTAAACTCTGTAACAACCCTTAGTGGTAAGGAAACCCAAGATCCACCCCATCCAGACCACTCCAAGCCTGGTAGTAATCCCAACCCTACGACAGTAATCCAGGACGTTCCTATCCCTATCCCAGATCAAAGACCTAGACCTATCCTAGAAGAACCAACCAAGGTTCCATTTCCCGAGGCCTTGACCAAGGGAAAGAAGACCACCAAGCCCGTGGCACCTGAGTAGGACCTGGTCAAGCTCTTTGAGCAGGTCCAAATAAACATCCCCTTGATGGATGCGATTCGCCACATATCGGCTTACGCACGATTCCTAAAGAATGTGTGTACACCCCAGCGTAAGCCACGAACCAAGAGTAGGAGTCTAATTGTACTGTCAGAGCAAGCCAGCTCTGTAATCCTAAGCAGACTCCCACCCAAGGCTAAAGATCGTGGTACTCCCCTGACTTCCTGCAAGATAGGTGATACCTAATTCGACAGAGCATTGCTAGACTTGGGTTCTTCCATAAATCTGATACCCACATCCTTACTTAACCACCTAGAAGAATCTAAGCTAAAACCGACTGAGGTGACATTGCAATTAGCAGATCGATCTATAAAGTCACCAAAAGGGATTCTCGAGGATGTTATTGTAAGAGTGCGGGATTTCTACTTTCCTGTAGACTTTATAGACTTAGACATGGACGCACCTGAAAACCCTAAGGATACACCGATCATTCTAGGGAGACCTTTCTTGGCTACTGCTAGAGCCAACATCAGCTATGAGGAGGGCCAAATAGAGCTCAAATTTGGAAATCAAACCCTAAAAATTAATATATTTAAGGCCCAACAAGGAATCAATTGCGGTGTCATCGAACAGATTTGTGATATCAGGACTTTGGTTGATGAAATGCATTTTGAGAATGACCTGATTATACCTCATCAACCACAAACAGATTTTGAACTGCAATCAGAGGAGTCAAAACCAGATTTAGACAGACCCATAACTCCAACCCTTGAACCTCACATTTACCCTGAACCACCCGCTGCTGCTGATAGCCCCATCCTTGAACTGAAACCCCTTCCCGATCATTTGAAATACATCTTTCTGGGTTCTAATCAGACCCTTCCCGTGATTATTAATTCCAAGCTTAACCCCGAACAGGAATCTCGTCTGATTGTTGTTCTCCAGCAACATCGCAGAGCCATTGGATGGACTCTCAATGATTTGGCTGGAATAAGTCCCTCTTATTGCACACACCATATTTACTCAGAAGAGGGCACATGACCTTCTCGTGAAATGCAAAGACGTTTGAATCCCAATCGGCAAGAGGTCGTGAAAAAGGAGATCATCAAGTGGTTAGATGTAGGGATCATCTATCCGATCTCCGATAGTCGTTGGGTGAGCCCAATCCAGGTTGTGCCTAATTAGGTAGGGCTCACCACCATAACAACTGAAACTGGAGAAGTCATACCTACCTGATTAGCCAACTCATGGAGAGTCTGCATAGATTACCGACGACTCAATTCCTCCACGAAGAAGGATCATTTCCCACTACCTTTCATTGATCAGATTCTCGAGAAATTAGCGGGAAATCGATTCTTCTGCTTCCTTGACGGGTACTCCGGTTATAACCAAGTAGCTATTCATCCTGAAGACCAAGAGAAAACCACGTTCACCTACCTCTTCGGAATGTACACATTTCGAAGGATGCCATTCGGTCTCTGCAATGCACTTGCGACTTTTCAGCGGTGCATGCTTGCCATATTCTCTGATATGGTAGGTGATTATCTGGAAGTCTTCATGAATGACTTTTCAGTTTTCGGGGCATCATTTGATGATTGCCTACAACACTTGGTTCATATACTCAGGCGTTGCATCGACGTTAATTTGGTTCTTTCCTGGGAAAAGAGCCACTTTATGGTGCCTGAGGGGATAGTCCTAGGACATCTGATTTCTGAGAAGGGCATCCAGGTGGATCGAGCTAAGGTTGATCTAATCTCTCGCCTTCCTATGCCTAGCTTGATCAGGGACATCCGTTCTTTTCTGGGGCACGTCGATTTTTACCGTCGTTTCATTCATGATTTCTTGAAAATCGCGTGCCCCCTGATGACTCTCCTCTCTAAGGATGTACCCTTTGAAATCTCCAAGGAATGCACTCTAGCCTTTGAAAACCTTCGTGAACGAGTCACCCAGGCATCAATCCTACAATCCCCTGACTGGTCTCAACCCTTTGAGATCATGTGCGATGCGTCTGATTTCACCGTAGGAGCGGTTCTGGGGCAGAAAGTTGACGGGAAACCCGTGGTCATCTACTATGCTAGCAAGACACTTGACGAGGCTCAACATAACTATACAATTACGGAGAAAGAGCTGCTAGCCGTAGTATTTGCCCTTGAAAAATTTCGATCTTATCTACTGGTTTCCCACGTCATCATCTACTCGGATCATACGAATGTGAGGCATCTCCTTGCCAAGAAGGACGCGAAGCCCTGACTAATCCGATGGATCTTGCTGTTGCAATAATTTGATCTCGAGATTCGCGACAAGGTGGGAAGACAAAATGTGGTAGCTAACCATTTGTCATGCCTTCCTTCTGAGATTATCAACCCTTTCGGACCCATCACGGAGCATTTCCTTGATGAGCACCTGTTGACTATTGGTACTAAACTTCCATGGTTTGCTGTTATAGTAAACTACTTGGCATCTCATCAGATCTCGTCTGATTGACCGAAGGCCAAGAAAGACAAATTGCGCTCTGATGCGAAGTATTACATTTGGGAAGATCCGTACCTCTTTCGCATAGGTGCTGACCAAATCATCCGGAGATGTGTCCCGGAAGATGAAGTCAATGATATTCTTTCCTTCGGCCATGACCAGGCATGCGGTGGCCATTTCTCTGGGCACAAAACCGCATCGAAAATCCTCCAGTGTGGTTTCTACTGGCCCACACTATTCAAAGACGCATACAGTCACTGCAAGGCATGCAGTCATTGCCAAACTTTGGGCAACATGAACCATTGCGACATGATGCCTTTGCAGCCGATTCTCGTATGCGAAATCTTTGACATTTGGGGGATTGATTTTATGGGCCCCTTTCCAGTTTCGGATGGTTTCGAATACATTCTGCTGGCTGTGGACTACGTGTCCAAATGGATCGAAGCCATACCGACCTGAACCTGTGATCACAAAATCGTTCTCAAATTCATTCATCACAATATCTTCTCACGGTTCGGGATTCCTCATGCTATCATCTCAGATGGGGGGACCCATTTCACGAATGCTCAGTTTAGGTCACTGATGACTAAATACGAGGTGTCTCACCGAATCTCTACTCCTTATCACTCCCAGACTAATGGTCTAGCTGAGCTGTCAAATTGGGAGATCAAGAAAATCCTGCAGGTCACTGTTCGGCCTGACAGGAAGGACTGGTCATCCCGACTTTCGGAAGCCATGTGGGCTTATAGGACCGCCCACAAAACCCAATTAGGCATGTCTCCCTTTAGACTGGTGTAGGGAAGGCATGTCACCTTCCTGTCGAACTGGAGCACAAGGCCTATTGGGTAGTATGGAACTGTAATCTAAATCTTTCGAAGGATGGAACCCACAGAAAGCTTCAAATCAGCGAGATCAATGAGCTACGTCTCGATGCGTATGAGAACTCACGAATCTATAAGGAACGGGTTAAAGCCTTCCATGACAAGCATATCTCTAGAAAGATCTTTTCTCCTAGTCAGAAGGTCCTACTCTTTGATGCCCGACTCAAATTTTTCCCTGGGAAGCTGTGATCCAAGTGGGGCGGACCATACTTGGTCCGACAGGTTTTTGGAAATGGAGCCGTCGAGATCAGCCCACTTAGCCATGATTCTGAACCTTTCATCGTGAAGGGTCAGAGACTCAAACCGTTCATTGATGTAACTTCTACTGATTTGGCTGAATCATCTTATATCCTCCATTCCCCATGAGCTTATTGCGCCCAGCCGATGGCGTAAAACTCAGCACTCAATGGGAGGTAGCCCGTCATTCTCTTGGAAAACCTAAAACCTTTTTTGACACCTTTGTGCACTTAAGGTTCACCCTTTAAGACATCCGACTCCACCTCAGGTGCTTGCATCTGAGATTAGAAATCGTCCGCAACACTCATCCCGACCCATTCACTCACCAAAATATCTGTCCTAAGGAATGAACTAAGTTGAATAAAAACCCCCTAAGTTACAATGAGGACATTGCAAATCTTAGGTAGGGGGGTATGAAAGTGCAAAACTTGTAAGAAAATGTTTTAAACAAAAAAATTCACATATGCCAAAAACACCATAAAAATTAAAAAAAAAATTGATAAAAAAAAATCATAATAAAATAAGATGAGGAAAGAAATTTTGTGGAGGAAGGAAAAGAAACAAAATGAAAAAGGAGCACAAAAATGAGAGAAAAGTGATAGTCATTAGTAAGAAACTAAGGAATTAACCTAAGTTTTAGACATCATTCAAGAAAAAAACTGGAAAGTGCACAGTAAGATTAGTAAGAACGCAAACCTTAGGCATTCTTGGATAGACTCTTAGTACCCATTAAGATCTAGACATTCCTCAAGAGGTTGAGGAAAATGAAAAGCTTAAGTATTAGATCCAAGGCTTAGGAAGTATTTGGCCTTATTAACTAACTTTTGGTTTACGGGACTCAGTAACCTAAGCACCCTAACCTCACACATAGCCTAGTTCAGTAAGCATAAAAATCAAAATCACGCAGAAGAGTCGCAAAATTCTGAAAATAACACCTAGAGTAGGAGCGGCCGATCAACACAAGAGGATTTGGATGAGTTCCCAGTGCAGAGAGGTGGGAAATTCCCCTCGAAGATGCGTAACAAAATATCATCTCCTCGGTGCTTGTCTCTTAGCATATTTACATATCCTACCGGGGGCATGTAAGCGCTCTGCTGGTTCAGATTCCATGGATGGCATTATCACGAAATGTCAATTGCCAGGGTCTGAATTCGGCCTTGGAACACCATTAATGGGATTATCTCGAAATCTCAATAGTCAGGGTTCCGGGGATTACCATGGGCGGTGCTATCTCGAAGCATCGACTACCAAGAACCCTTGAGGATTGATGATGGTGACAAGGAATCTGATATAGACCGTGTTGAAAAGCCAATCCTAAGCTAGAATTAAAAAGAAAAAGAGAGAAAACTCTCCAAACAGATAAATCTTCTATCTCTCTTTCTTACAAAACGCACTGCGAACTGAGCCAAGGCTAAAATCATTTCAAGCATGGGTGCTTTAACCACAAAGTCTAATAAACCTTAGGTTAGTTCTTGTAGGCCTTAAAAACCTTTGCTAAGGACTGAGACTGAGGCTAGACAGATCCAGATCTTGGTTGGTACTAGAGTACCTTTTAGGCCTATGGTTAGCATTCTAACCTAATCTAGGTTTCAGATGAAAAAGCACCTATCTGAAATCATTAAGAACTTCATGGTCTAGAACAAAGGTTGAAACCTTAAGTTTTTGCTAAGGGACTAGCAAAAGCTAGGCATGGGGGTATGATGAGAACCTCATCATGAACCCTAACTATCACAATCTAACCCAGATATGTAAGAAAAAGCTCCTACATAACCCAAAGAAAGGCTTAACTCAGAGAATTCTGAGTTTAAGAAGAAAATAAATCATAAGGGGTAAAACTACAATTTCACCAACGCAGTTTGCAAACAGGGTAATTAAGAGTCCAAACACAGGTCAAACAAGCCTAATAAGAAGGAAAGTGGGATGGTCGGATCTAAAAAGGGTTATAGCAACTTTAGGAAATTAAATGACATTCTGTAACCCTAAAACAAACCTACTTCAATTCACGAGGTTCAAGGTAGGATAAAAATCAACTAAATCCTCTAAAATTCATAGAGAAATAATCTCTAGGGTTAGAACCTTCAATTTGGCCTTAGAAACCCATTTTGACCTACAAAGAGAACCTTGCCCAATTAATGACTTAATCTGGGTTTTTACGTAAATTAGCCAGTCAAACATGGCCCAACCTAAAAATAAAATTCACCATTAAAATCCTTAGGTTCAAATTCATCTTGTATAAAAACTTGAGCCATAGAGGAGACCTCCTTGACCGACTTTACAATTTGGTCCTCCTCATTTACTTTTTGACCCTTATCTTTCGAAACCCTTACATTTTGGCCCCCAACCTTTTCATCGTTCTTTGCAGAACGGTCCGTCCTGCAAAACTTTGCGCAGCACCATGCTCCGGCGACTGCGCAGAGCATTGCGCCGCGCAGAGATGGGTGACCGCCCTACAAAGCAGACGCGGGGTTCCCTACGATGTCCTCTGTCGCAGGGACCCGGCCATGCTCTCTACCGGCCCCCATACCTTTCGTGTGAATGCACGGAAGGTATGGGTCTCCTCTTCGACCACGTTCTGGCGAGGCTGGCACGTCGCCAGCCTGCACCTCCCTCTACGCCAGCCCCTTTTTAAGGACCGACACCCCCTGCCGGTTCCTCTAAGCTCTCTTTGACGGAGAACAACCCCCCACTTCATCTCCTCCTCCTCCGTCAGACGACCCGGAGCTTCCGACGACCTCCTCCTCTTCCTCCTCGTCGCTCTTCCACCTTACCTGCCGCAGGGTTCTCCTAGCCCTCTCGTCTATGCCGTGCTGCACCTGCCGGCACCTTCTGCCTGCTTCCTCATCGCCGCACTTCTCCTCTAGGGCCCTTTCTTCCCCAGCTCCGGCAGGTACGAGCCGGTGGCTCCGCCCTCCCCCTTTGTCTAGAACCTAGGTAATTAGCTTCCTCTCCTCCTCCCTTACATTTTCCCTCTCTCAATTAGTCTTTTCGCCTCACCGCACACGACTTCCACCCCCGCCTGCTCTATCTCCGACCACCCTCTCCGGCGAGCTCATCCCACCTCCACAAACCTTCTCACCCCTCGCCGACTACCGTAAAAGCTTCCCCTCACTCCACTCAACAAATCCCCCCTTCCCATCCACTGCCAGACGCCACCTGACGACCCCCCAAATAGACCCATCTCTCCGGTTACAGTCCGACCTAGGGCTACCACCATACGCCGCCTCACGCCTCGCCACCACCCGCACTGCCTTCGCCACACTCCGACGAAGCTCCCTGCATCGTCTGATTGGGCTGAGAGGCCATATTCTTGTTTTTAGGTCGACGACCCTTCACCTCCATTACCGAGCTTCTGGAGCTCCTTCACCTATAGCTGCAGGTGCCCTCTCGCCCAGGCTCACGCCCCAGGACGCACAGCTTGCTTTCGTGAAGCATCCCAGGCCTACAGCTGGGGTGAAGGCTTTGCATGCTGCTACGATTGCTTGCAGCTTCCTCAGCTGTAGGAGCCAATTTGGGTGAGACATTTAGTCCCACCTCGGCAGTTCTGGAAGCGCCGCAGCCAAATAAATCAAAAAAGTGTTGTAGGCTTATCGCCTTCGAACATAGCGGTCAGGTCCCTCACGTGCACCGCGCGCCACGCGCTTGCCCTCGCCCACGCTCACGCCTCGCGGGTCTGGGCCGGATCCGATTACCTTAACCCGCGCACTCCTCGCCCACCACCGCACGTCGACGGGCCTGGTCCCGGGCGTGATACCCATACCCTAATACCCGGCTCTGGGAGAGCGATCCTATGAGAGAAATCTGAGAGAGAGAGACGCGTGGAAGGGTAGAGGTAGGTTTTGCTGTCTAATCCTTGTGTGAGCGTGCAGGAATAGAGAGAGGAAGAAGGAAGGAAGGAAAGAAGAGGAAGGAAGGCGGTCGAAACCTTAGCCGCTCAGGGCAGAGAGGAGGAAGAAGAGCAGCTGAAAGAAGGAGAAGGAAAAGAAGAAACAGAAGAAGAGAAGCACTGTAGCAAACCTACAGTTAAGTCGTCTGACCGTTGCATCAGACGACGGTTGAGCAGCGGCCAGAGGAGATAAAGCAAGAGAAGAAAGAAGAAGAAGGCGGAAGAAAAAGGAGAAGTCAGAAGAAGAAGATTGTCACAGCAGCAGAAGAAGAGAAGAAAAATAAAGAAAGAGAAGAACAAAGAAAGAACAGAAGGAGAAGAACTCTACAGAAGAAAAGAAGAGACACAACCGTGAGCAGAGAAGAAGAAGAAGAAAAGAAGAGCAGCTGAAAGAGTGAGAAGGAAAAGGAGAAGAGAAGAAGAAGAAGCCAAGACAAGCTCCCTCTCTCTCTTTCTCTCTCTCTCTCCCTTATTTTTGTAATCTAATAGAGAACCTTTGTATTTCTAGAATTCTAGTAGCTCCCTGAGTTCGACCTTGGGAAAACCCTTTCCGAGTAAAAAAAAAAATTTGTAATGATAACATGGTAGTTGTCTTATTACTACAACGACTGTAACTTGACATATAACAAACACAAACAAGCTAACTGGACAGCCAGACCGTTGTCATTTCTTGCCTATTTGTTTTCTTGTGATTTTGTGAGGTACATCATGAGGCAATCTTCCATGCAAATTAGCCACTCTCGGGGCAGGTAATCTCTTTTCTTCTCTAATCAATCTCATAATCTTGGGAAGATAAAAAAGGAAACAAATCAATTATGAACCACCTGCCTTATTTTCATAGTAATCATCACTTAAAAGGCAAGTTCCTGATTTATGAAAAAATTCATATCTGATTGAAGTCAAGACGATTTTGATTAGAGATCCCTACCCTATTTCTTGTACCTATTAAGGAGTATGCTTAATTTCTGATCGCCTTGGACCATGTGCTTACTTGTTTGAAGTCCAAGATGAACATTATTAAGATCAAATTGGATTTGAAATAGAGCCAATTAGGGTTTCAACATTAGGGTTTGAAGTGCTAGTTCACACTTGCCTGAATTAAAGAAAATTGACCCTTCCACATTTGTGTGCTACCCAAACCCTTGCCTGAAAGGAACTAATCATTTAAACCCTAAAATTAGGCTCTAATTTCACTTGAACCTTAAAAATTGTGGACCTAATAACCTGAAAGTCAATTCTGGGTGATTTCTGGGTCTTGACCTAGATTTCATTCTTTATCTTTTAGGACAAGTCAGGTGAAGTTGGTCTATTTTGTGGGCTAATTAACCTCCAAATTATGTCACAAAACAAATCAATTTCTAAATCAAGTGAAATCCATGGCACAAATTAGGCTAAAATTGGTAGACTTAAGGTCTCAATTCGTACATTCCAGTCTACTTGGAACCGTAGTGACAAGGAAGGTTGGGTGGGCGAAACCCTGTAACCTGTGGAGATGCTCTACCGTGTAGGGATCTTTGCGAGACTTTCCCTTCCTGGCTACCCAGGTAATTCTTGAGTGCACGGATTTCTGATTTAGAGGTATCATCCGCCTCGAAACAGCCTTACTCATCCAAAAATCTTTGGGTGCCTTGATTGGGTCCAAATCACATCCAGTCCCTCATCCTTTCTCTAGAGCACATACACAAGAAGGTCCTTAGGTTTTTAACCTAAGAGACCTCATTAGAGCTTCTGTCGGGATTTCTGATTTGATCTGATTACTTCAATCTAAACCTGAATTTGAGTCTACATCCTGATCCACCACCTTATTTGAAAATGTAACCTGACATTTTAGGAAAAGCAATTAAGAAACCTGTGTCCCAAATGACTATGATACCCAGGTTAGAAAATCAGAATTATTATGGACCCTCAACTCAAATGGATGTCAAATTAAAATATGTGCTGAATGATACACCCGATCTTTAGATGGGTTGGGAGGGTCCGATTGCAGATATTCATGATTTCGAACTAGTTGATGAGTCCATTTTAATGGACTATTGTTATGCCTAAGTTAACCTTATTTTTACATTTTATGTTTGTTGATAACTACATTAGGTTATAGAATAAGTGCATGCATCATTACTTGAGTTTCTATCTATTCTATCACATTCTATAACTTAGTCTGTAATTATTTTATGTTTCATTATTGTAGGAATAAATTTCAAGAGACGAGGGGGGTGAATTAAATTTTCCCCTCCCCCAACAGCCGCCGACCTCAACTGAGCCTTCCTCAACCTCCGACCGGCCTCAACATCTCCCCAACAGCTGAAGGCCAAATTTAGTAAGGGATTTTGAAAATCCCTTAACTCGCGTAGGGAGAGGAGATAAAAAGAGGTTCTGGCAAGAGAGATGGGAGTCTTCACCTTCTTTCCCCCTGAGGGGATATCCCTTCTTCTCCACCTTCCCCACTGTGGAGAGGGTGGGCACTGTGGAACCAAGCATACATTGCCTTCACACCTTCCACCACCCACACCCACGTAGCCACACCAGCGCCTTCCTTCCTTCACCACACTGCCATAGCCGCACCAACTTCCACCGCCTGCAGATGCGCGCCATCACCTACCCGCACCTGCAAGCCCTATAGGTGCTGCACCAAAGCCTCACCACCACCTGCAGGCACTGCACCAAACACCTGCAGGTGCCACACCACACGCCAGCCAGCACCAAGTGCCCTCTCTAGCGTGGCCTACAGGTGCTGCACCAAAGCCTCACCACGTGCAGCACACCAGCATCCTCACGTGGCTAGCAGCCACACATGCCACTGCCTCCAAGGGCACGGTGCACAGCGTTCTAATAGCATGCAAGGTCGCGCACTGCAGATGGTACTTCTCATCTTCTTCGTCTGCCTCATTCTTCCACTGCTGCAACGAAGAGAGGAACCCACTACCGCAGCCACACCCACGCCCTTACACGCAGCACACCTCGCACCTTAGGTCATGCCTCAGACCGTGCAGCGCCTCAACGCACCTACGCGTGAGCGCGTAGCCGTAGGCCACACCATAGGCCGTGCGCACAACCGTGCGGCAGAACCCAACACTGGCGACGTACCTCCACCATCCATCCATCATCGTCCACCTCTGGCTACCGCACCTCCTCCGTTGCGACGCCTGGCCTTCAACGCACCTCCACCAAACTCCAGCTGGCCGATGATCGCCGCTCCACATGCACGCACAAGAGAGAAGGAGATTCCCCTGTTTTCCCCTTATTAAAAATTACTGGGTATGCCATTGCCATAGATACTATTCACTTATTTATCTTATTATTATATTGTGGTAGAATTGCATGAATGACCCTCAAATCTAATTGAATTGCATGCACTCACATTATATTCATCTCATGACTAAGTTGACATGTATCTTTGTTATGGGGAACAAATTCTGATTTAGTTAAATTTGATGATACTTGTCAGTATTAAGGTAGCAATTCTAGTATTTCCATGGTGGTGATTTTGCATGTGCACCCTTAGATTCTTGGTTAATTATCTAAATTGAGAATTTATGCTGGAAATGAGAACACTAATTAGCAAGCACATCCGTTGATATTCCCGATTACTTAATGCACCATTACTCATTTTTGATAGGTTAATTTCTCCCCGTGGAGACGACCTAACTATTCGTGATTAGATTCTGAAAATTAAAATGTTTTGAAAAGCGATTTTCTACCATGTGATTAAATACAACGACACATCATTTTATGTTAAAGTTTTCAATGAAAATGAAGATCTCTCTTTCAAATTACGCCGTTGCCGAGGAGGAAACATGCCTATTAATTTTGTCAGGAATTTTATATTATTTTGATGCTATTTTAAAAGCTTTTCTGAATTATTGACATTGGTTCTCTTTGTGTGCACGAGTTGAACGACGAACGCAACAGGCACGCACGGCGGAGACGATCTTTTTGGTGGACCTTGACGCAACCTAGAGGCCAGCAACAAGAACACATGGGCCTTGATCCCACGCACGTAGGCTTACGGAGGAGCCTATTCTTGATTTAATCAATAGATCTTAGTTTAGATTTAGTTTAGATAGACATTAGAACTTAATTTCTATCTTTTGGACCCTTGTCGGGTATTTTTGGGAACGTGTTCCCAGTGTTTCTTTATTTCTTATAGCTCTTGTATGCGGGAGCGTATTTTTGGGAGCGTATTCCCATTTATTTAGATTATAGGATTATTTGAATTATTTAAACTACATGTCGGTTAGTTAGTTAGATTAGGTTTGTTTGCTTATTATTATTAAAATATATATATATATTCTAACTTCTTGCTAAAAGCTGCATATCTATAGGACGACCATCTAGGACTGAATGAGTAGCATCTAGTTTATTTTTACTGTATTGCATACATTCTTGTACGAAGAAAGCTGGAGTAAGGTACGTCTTCTCTTAAGCATCAATTACCTGTCATGCATCTGCATTGAACCTAAATCTGTGACCACTAAAGTGCTTGAATCGAATTAATTCAGTGGTCACTTTAAAAATTGGGACTGCTAAGAGGTTAGACCTTAAAATCTGTGACTTAAAATTGTGTGCAAAAGGATATTGTTTGCAAAATTTCAAAGCTCCAAACATGATCGTATGATTGCACACTTGAGACACTGTGCACCTCACACATAAGGTCACTAGATAAATTTCTACCTCTCCTCTTTTGCACCACAAGGGAAGTTAGTCGGAAATCAACAAGGCTATCCACCAAGTTACTTCAATTCCTCATGTGTGGACTCGATTCGAGACTTTCATCCCTTGAGAGTAGGTTATAGGCACCAACGAAGGTTGGCCTAAGAAGCGTAATTTTTGCAAAACTTGTTTGGCCACCAACGAACATTTAATTCTAGGACCTAGAATCTACTAAAAATAGATCCCACTAGATTTGCATTTGCTTTGACAGCAATAGAACTCTCTAGGAAGTTTCTGCTTGTGTTCTGAATTCTTCTAAATCCTAAGAGAGTTAAAACTGTTTGGCTTAAAGAAATGGATCACCCTTACTCCTATCATTTAGATTATCAGAGTCAATACTTCCCATCTTTTAACCAGGATCCCATGCCCCGAGCATATTCATCCTTTAATGGGTACATTGACAATTCATGGGATCATTCTTATTCTTATCCTAGGAGTACTGGCCCGATAACTCCCACTTTTGAGCAAAGCCTAGGAGCAGGATTTTACAACCCTGGAATCCCTACTTCTATGCAAACACCCAACCTCCCATCCTTCATGATTTTCCGTATCGAGGTTGGATCGATACCCCTAGGCAACCAAAGCTTGAAATTGCATATCCTCCCCAACCTGATAATAGTAGCCTCTCCTCTTTTATGATAGAAATGCAAAAACAGCAAAAGGAAATGATGGAATCCATGGGAGAGATGTTGAGTAATAGTCAACAGTTAACCGAAGAAACAAGACAGCTTAACTACACGCTTCCCAGTAATTTTGATCCCTACCCATACGACCATGATCATGAAAATAATTCTGAGGAAACCAATGACAATAGGGATCCAGTTTTATGTAGCTATCACTTAGACTCTCCCAATAAGACACGGCCACTAGAGGAGAACAATCATAGTGATTATCCACCCGAGCTATATTGGAGCCAAAAGCAAGGGAAGATAGTACCTCTTGAGGACCTTGACCCCAATGACAGTATTCTCCTTACCCCTACTAACCTGAGTCAAGGTTGTATTGTTCCTATCACTTTCCCTATTGATTATTTGGTGGAATCCCATTCTACCCTTAGTGAGCCTACTCCTGACCCTCCACTTAGGGAATCAACACCTACCATTCAGCATCCTGAGGATTTAAATGCGCCCAATGAAGGTGACTCTAAGGGAATGGAGGATGAATTAGATCAATTTTGGTCTCAAGGATATGAAGAGTCTATTTTAGAGGACGAGGATGCCCCAATAGAGGAACCTGGACTGAAAATCTAGAGTGAATCATAGGGGAATTATTTATTTGAGGATTTACTTGCAAAGCATATAAATATAATATGGTGAAATCCAGATTCTTCCCTTCTTTTGAGAGTCATCCTCCATCAAAACAGGAGTTAATATTAGAGGAGGACAAACAAAATAGTGAAAAGCCTAGGGGAGACTCTCGAGGACAAAACACGTCAATTGAGGATTTATACCCCGAGAAGAATAATGAATTCAGTGATATAGGCTTGCTCCAAAATATTAAGACTAATCCTCCTTTAGGAATAATTAAGGATACTGATCTAATTCCTTTCTTCATTAATGAATCACATATACACCCCGACAAAAATTTGAGTGAACCAAATGAATCTGGGGATGAGCTTAATGATAATGATTCTGATATTTTGACCCTTCCATCAAAGACTTATAATTTGGAGTCTGCCCTTGATTCACATATACTGAAAGGTGAAAATATGACTCCGATCATTAATGCTAGGCAGGGTAACGTGAAGTTGTCTACAATTGTTAGGGAGTATACACAATCTGAATCATTGTTGGAATTGGACCTGACACCAACTAAGCCCTCACTGGACTTAACCATTACCTTCCAACACTACAAAAAACTCTTATACTCCCTAACCAATCCTTGGCTCAGATCTCTGCTAATGTACATTCTTTCTGGAGAACATATCAGACCAGTACATCCTCAGGTAGAATGGCGAGTGTGGATTGATACTTGTACTTTTAGTCTTGCCATTCAAGGGTTTCAAATATTAATGTTTTTATCTTTTAAAACCCATCCTGCTTTGGAGGATCCTTGTTATCCTCCACTTATTCCATTTCGGGAGGCCTCATTTCATTTTCCTTTTGTTATTCCTAGACCTCCCTAGGTAGCCAACGAGGTTTTCTGCTTTCATACATTCTGGCGAGAAGTTGGGATTACGTTGCATCATCAACTCACCAACATCCGTGGCTACTTGTTTTCTAGGCCCGCGCTGTTACGCATATTTTTAGGGCCTAACTTTCTCTGTCTGGAACCAGACTTACAGGTTCCTTATAAGTCTAGCTGTTGAAAGAAAATGCAGTGCTTGTTGGGAGGCAACCCAGCGTTCTGAATAACACCGTCGTCAGGTGATTTCTTTCCTTTCTCCCCCTATTTTAATTTTACAATGAGGATATTGTAGGAATTAGGCATGGGGGGGTGCATGATAAACGCCAGTTTATCATCATTCTTATGCATTAAAATAAACCTAGCTCTTAGGATTTTACTCCGCAAACGGGTTTTTGGGCTGCATTTAGGCATAAATTAGGATAGGCATGCATTGCATTTTTTATTGTCGTTTTAATAAGTTTTTGTGAGTGTTAGGGATGTACAGATGCACAGATCCCTAAAACCCTAGCACTCAAGAAGGCAAATGGTGAAGGAGAAGCCCAGACTAGCTGGAACTCAGCCTAATCCAGCTCACCTCAGCTTGATCCAGCTCACCTCAGCTTGATCCAGCTCACCGCAGCTGGAACCTAGCTTACTTGAACTAGGGTTAGCTCATCCCAGCTCCATTCAGCTAATCTCAGCTGGATGGCAGCTCAAGAGAGTTCACCTTAGCTCACCCTAGCTCAAGTCAGCTTAGATCCAGCTCAACTTAGCTGAGTCTAGCTCACCTCAGCTCCCACTAGTTCACAGGGAGCTCTAGCTAGCTCAGCTGAGTTGACAGGAGTTCACCCCAGCTCAGATCCAGCTACATCCAGCTCCACTCAACTCCAGCCAGCTGAAGAAGAATTCATCTCAGCTCAGGGAGCTCAAGTCCAGCTCCCGGGGATTCAGCTTAGCTCATCTCAGTTGAGCTAAGCTACCTTAGCTGCCTCAACCAGCTTGATTCTCCCCGATAGCACCAGACCTAGCTCACCTCAGCTCATTTTGGTAGAAGCTAGCTCACTTTAGCTTGGCTTAGCAACTAGGAAAGAACTAGCAAGCTAAGCCAGCTAGAGTAGCCCCATGCCAGCCTCTTCAGCAGCAGCCAGCTCCAGCTCCAACTCCAGACTTCTTCTCCTCAGCTCCTTCCTCTAAACCCTAGCTCCATTACCTTCTCCTCTACTCCTCCATTAGCTAAGCTAGCTTAGCTTAGCTTAGCTTAGCTTAGCTTAGCTATGCTCCAACTTCCTTGGCTTATACCACCCCAAAAACCCACCTACCAACTCCACCCAACTAGCTCCACCTAAGCCCCACATAAGCTAACCTACTTGGCACCAACCTAACCTACCCACCACCTCCAAAAGACACCTAAAAGTGGCGCCAAAAACTACCCATAACCACCCCTTAATGGCGCCACTTTTCCCTCCAAAATCTCCCCTCATCTCGACCACACAATCTCCCTTGAACCCATCTCCACCATCCACCTAACCCCCCTTCTAGAAGACCCCATGTTGGCGCCAACATGGTGGTGTCTCTCCACCACCAAAAGACACCAACACCACCATAACCACCCCCTTTAACACCCCTTGGGTTGGCGCCAACTCACCCTAGCCATAGGATCACCAACCACCCTCATCCTTCCATCCTAGCCCTCCATTTCAAGGGGTACCTTAACCCCCCATCCTATTCTATAAAAAGCCACCACCTACCACCATTTTGGAGCATCCTCCATTAGTGTATTTTTCTACCTACATCCACCTATACCTACGCCCAAGGAGAAGGAGTAGAGAAGGAGATTAAAGGGGCACATCACCAGCCCTTTTGGTGCCTTCTTCTCCCCACTCTCTTCAACTTGGGCCACGCCAAGGAGGAGGACTCTTCCACTTCAAGAAGGATGGCCAGGCAAGGGAGAAGGACTTAGGGTGGACGTCCACCCTTGGAGAGAAGCTTAGGGCACGCCCCCTTGGGCTTGCCTTGGAGGACATCACCTTGGCGGAGCACTGCAAGGAAGGAGTTGAAGGATTCTTTTCAAGCTTGGGAGCCACCAACCTTGGAGCAAGAAGCCCTCTTCTTCACCATCTATCTAGAGGATTTGTGTTTGCTTTTCTTTATTTTAATTTTTCTAGTAGTAGAAGCATTCCTCTACTAGCCTTTTTTGTAAAACATTTTTCAGTAATCTAGTTGCCTTCTTTGCAATTTTCTATTTTGCATTTCTACTTGCTTTGCTTTTTAGCATTTTTCACTCCCTCTCCCTAATTATTCTAGGCCTCCACTTGCCTAGAGTGAGTTTAGGGAGAGGCTCTACTTGCCACTAGAAAGTAGTAGTTAAATTGAAGTGTGAATTACCTTCCCGTCACCATTCCGCATGTTGTCTTAATTTAAAACAAAAAAATGATATATTGAAAAATACCAAAAAGAAAGTTGAGATTGTATTCCAAGCAAGAGAATCACTATTGCAAACATTTGGCCTCCTTGGACGACCCTAGATACTCCCCTATCTAGGAATATAAATTAAAGAGCGAAAGCGGATTTACGCGTTACAACGACGTAGTTTAACAAACCGCGTATTTTCGCTATCAGTGCATGTATAAAAAAAAAATTTCTTTTCTTGGGCTGAATAGGTTAGTCCCTAGCAAAATATCTTTGTCATTGGAGGTTTTTCTTCTTGAATTATTTCTTAAGTTTAGAATCCAGTACATTTATTTCACATGCACGTAGACTAGGTAATGGATCCTTGTAGAAAATCAATAAGCATTTGTAGTCTACTGAACCCTTGGACAGTTAATAAGGAGTCAGGCATACTATCTTCTAGTAGATCCACCTCATATTTGTGAGAAGAAAGTAGATAGATTAGTGATGCGCTAAGTCTAGTGCAAGGACTCTTAAGTTTTGGACAATTAGATGATGATACTTCAAAGTTAGACATAGTTTTCGCTCTCTGTTCTTGTGTGCGTACTTTGTGTGAATTCCTGAGAGTCACCAAATAAGAAAGATACATAGAGATTGAGTCTTAATAAAGCTATGACAATGGTGGATGGTTATGACCGTCCTTCATAGAGTCCTTGGCTGAAGGAGGGTAATAGTGTCAAAGGTAAGAAATACGCCTATCCTATCCATTCCTTCCCGATGCTGAGAATAGGCACTTCCACCAAATAAGCCACACAATATCCTCTTGACCATCATCATCCCTAATAATGCCTCATAAATAAAAGTCTGTATCGTGTTGTGTTGACTGATAAAGAAAGAAAAAGAAAGAAAAAAAAAGAAGAAACAATTATAGAAAAAAAAAGAAAAGAGAGAGAAAAGAAAAAGAAAAGAGTCTAGGGTTATTGTTGTAACACTGTTTCTGAGGCAACAAAACACCTATCGCGATCCACTAAATATGACCCATACCTACTTTTCAGTATTTCTGATCGCTCGAATACTGGTTGAGGACTCTAACTTAGTTGTAGAGTTATTAGGACTTTAATTGAAGTGTCGATGCCAGGTGAGGCCACTGAACAGTGAGTACAATTACTAAATCTGGCAAGATTTGGGTTCTTAGAAAGAAAAGAAATAAAAGAGTGAGTGCCAAGGAACATCAAGAGAGCACAGTTGTTTAGCCTCTCTCTGAGTTGACTTGTCTAATAGTCTAGAGATCTAGAGTCTGTAGTACTAGACTACATGTAGCACCAGATGAGTGTGTGCCACCTAATATCCATTTAACTCGATATCTCCTACCTAAGCCATACGTCGGGGTCAAATTACAAATTATCTTCTGCTTTATCCTCGAGGGAAGTAGTTGCCTATCTCGACATAAATATTTACTAAGGGTGAAGTACGAACTCCCAATGCGAATTGGCTTTTCACGTGAATCTGTTACCTAGGCTATTATCACGTCACATTTATTTGGATCTCCAAAGTTTTTAAATAACATAGCAACAAGTGTCAGTAATGTTGGTCAAATCCTTCACTTTTGGAAAAACACCAAGATCTCATGGATAAATAGGGAAAATTGCTGAATATGTTGTATAAGACCATTGATCGAGAATACCCCTACATCCCTTCAGAAGATAATGAGACACCTTGGAACAACACTGATGATCAACATGATTCCCCAAAACCTAGGTTAGAAAATCAGAATTATTGTGGACCCTCAACCCAAATGGATGTCAAATTAAAATATTTGCTGAATGATACACCCGATCTTGAGATGGGTTGGGAGGATCCGATTGCAGATATTCATGATTTCGAATCAGTTGATGAGTCCATTTTAATGGACTATTGTTACGCCTAAGTTAACCTTATTTTTACAATTTATGTTTGTTAATAACTACATTAGGTCGTAGAATAAGTGCATGCATCATTACTTGAGTTTTTATCTATTCTATCGCATTCTATAACTTAGTATGTAATTATTTTATGTTTCATTATTGTAGGAATAAATTGCAAGAGACGAGGGGGGTGAATTAAATTTTCCCCTCCCCCAACAGCCGTCGACCTCAACTGAGCCTTCCTCAACCTCTGGCTGGCCTCAACATCTCCCCAATAGCTGAAGGCCAAATTTACTGAGGGATTTTGAAAATCCCTTAACTCACGCGGGGAGAGGAGATAAAAAGAGGTTCTAGCGAGAGAGATGAGAGTCTTCACCTTCTTTCCCCCTTAGGGGATATCCCTTCTTCTCCACCTTCCCCACCGTGGAGAGGGCGGGCACTGTGGAACCAAGCGTACACTGCCTTCACACCTTCCACCGCCTGCACCCGCGCAGCCACACCAGTGCCTTCCTTCCTTCACTGCACTGCCATAACCGCACCGACTTCCACCGCCTGCAGACGCATGCCATCAGCTGCCCGCACCCGCAAGCTCTGCAGGTGCTGCACCAAAGCCTCACCATCGCCTGCAGGCGCTACACCAAGCGCCCGCAAGCACCGCACCACACGCTAGCCCACACCAAGCGCCCTCTCCAGTGTGCCCTGCAAGCGCTGCACCAAAGCCTCATCATGCGCAGCACACCAGCGTCCTCATGCGGCTAGCAGCCACACGAGCCACCGCCTTTAAGTGCATGTCGTGCAGCGTTCTAACAGCACACAAGGACGTGCACTGCAGACCGCGCTTCTCGTCTTCTTCATCTACCTCATTCTTCCACTCTTGCAATGAAGAGAGGAACCCATTGCCGCGGTCATGCCCGTGCCCTTGCATGCAGCACACCTTGCACCTCAGGCCATGCCTCAGACCGCGTAGCGCCTCAATGCACCCGCGCTCGAGCACATAGCCGCAGGCCATGCCATAGGCCACACGCACAACCGTGCGACAGAACCCAATACCGGTGACGCACCTCCACAATCCGGCCGCCGCCGTCCACCTCTGGCTGCCGCGCCACCTCCGTTACGACGCCTGGCCTTCGACGCACCTCCACCGAACTCCAGTCGACCGATGATCGTCACTCCACGCACACGTACAAGAGAGAAGGAGATTCCCCTATTTTCCCTCTATTAAAAATTATAGGGTATGCCATTGCCACATATACTATTCACTTATTTATCTTATTATTACATTGCGAAAGAATTGCATGAATGACCCTCAATGCTAATTGAATTGCATGCACTCACATTATATTCATCTCATGACTAAGCTGACATGTATCTTTGTTATGGGGAACAAATTCTTATTTAGTTAAATTTGATGACACTTGTCAGTATTATGATAGCAATTCTGGTATTTCCATGGTGGTAATTTTGCATGTACACCCTTACATTCTTAGTTAATTATCTAAATTGAGAATTTATGCTGGAAATGAGAACACTAATTAGCAAGCACATTTGTTGATATTCCTGATTACTTAATGCATCAGTACTCATTTTTGATAGGTTAATTCCTCCTTGTGGAGACGACCTAACTATTTGTGGTTAGATTCCGAAAATTAAAATGTTTTGAAAAACGATTTTCTACCATGCGATTAAATGCAACAACATATCATTTTATGTTAAAGTTTTCAATGAAAACAAAGATCGCTCTTTCACCTGCCCTAGAGAACCATGAAGCTGGCTCACCAAACCCTGAATTTGCAGACACTTGTGATGATGAGAGTGAATAAGAGCATCTCGAGGGTGTAAATTCCACCCCTTATTCTGATAAGGTGATCCTCGAGAACAATTCTGACACCCCTATAGAGACTAGACTAGATTTTAGAAGCCTAATGCCTACATCTGACCTAGAATCTAGATCTAAGCCTAATTGGGATGATTATGAGGCCCCATGTGATGAGAGTCAGGTTTTGAATTTAAATTATGATTCTAGGCCTGTATTTGATGAGTACATTTCTCCATACTCCTCAAAGATACGAATTGATTTTTTGGAAGTCACGCCAATCTATGATACAGAAATCGATGAGTTGGAAGAGTTGGGAATTGATTGGGTCTACCCTAGTGTTGACATGGGAAATCAATGTTTTAAAATACTTTGTCGTAGTATAGGTCAAAATCGTGTAAAAACAAATACAATTTATACTTGAATTTAAAGTTTGGGGTTGAATGCAGTGAGCAATCAATTACAATTTAATCTCACCAATCACAATTTAATCAGAAATGTAAGCAATTATAATCAAAACTTCATTCATAATAACTCAAAATGATATATAGATAAAACCAGTAGTAATGTGCAAAAAGATTGGGTTAAAATGGTGATTTGAATTACCAATTAACCCTTTTAATGTTAAGCTCAAATATCTCAACAGTAATTATCAACCAATATTCCACGTCAACTAGATGAAATAACACAACAGAGCCAAGGCACCAACAGATATCAGACAAATGCTCAAGGCCTTCAGATGCCTTAACTAAGGCTCAGCAGCCAGAGGCAAAACACCCTCCCCTCGCTCTCTCTTTTCTTCTCAAACCTGACTTGCTTGGGTAACTGAATCCAGACTTGTGCCAGACCCGCCTGCATGAATGGCGGGCAAGGCGCATGTTAGGCATGCCTGGGAACCCGACCTCCGTGACTTGGGCGAGGGATCGAGGGAAGAAATTCCCTTTATCCCACACCAAGAGCTCCAATCTTCATAATGTGGGACTAAATGTCCCACAGTCTTTGTGTGCGAGCAACTAATGACAGAGGGTCTTGATTGGGCCTGCAGCTACAAATGAAGGTCCCAATTGGGAACCTGGAGATGCTCCTGAAGGAAATCCATAGTGCCTGGAGAAGTTTCCTGGAGGTCTTGCGGCCGAAGCACTACAAACAAGGTCGGAGGAGTTGAGGCGGTGATGAAGGTCCGACGAAGTACCTAAAAGCATGAACACGATTTGCGAGGGGAATTTCCCAACTCTCTACGCCAACAACTTATCCAAATCAACTTGAGTTTTTAAGCCACTCCTAATCTAGATCTTAGGACCATTTTTAGAATAGCATAAATGCTTCATGATTTCATATTTAAGCGCATTGAACCAGATTGTGTGTGATTTAGGGTGCTTAAGTTCCCGAGTCCTGTAACCCAGAGGTCAGTTAACGGGGCCGAATAATCCATAACCCGTAGACCTAATAAACAAGCTTTGCATTTTCCTTAACCTCTTGAGGATTAATCCGGATCTAGACAAGTACGTGAGTGTTTAAATCTCATAATAGATCCAAGAGGCCTAAGGTCGGTATTCGCCCCTAATCCCTTAAGTTTTAGCTTTCCAAGTCTTAATTTATCATTCGATCCAACCTAGAAGTTAAGTGAGTTCCATATTATCTTGAAGGGACTCCATTTTATTCTTTATCTTTTTGCTCCTTTCTTTTCTTTTCAATTTTCCTCCCTTCTTTTTTCTCATTTTTCCCTCAAATGGACCATCTTTTTCCTCAAGCTCTATTTTTTTATAACAAAATCCTTTTGTGATATGATTTTCACGACATTTTGCACTTTAATACCCCCTATGTCTACGATTTGTAATGTCCTCATTGTAAATTAGGTGGGTTCGAGTTCAGCATAGATCGTACACTAGAACAGGGTCAAAGGGTGGGTGGACAGGTCGGGGTGATTGTTGCGGACGATTTCAAGCTTTGATACAAGTACTAAAGGTGGAGCCGGCTGTTCTAATGGACGATCCCTAAAGTGCAATATGTTTTTAGTGAAGAGATATGTGAAAAGGATTTCAGGTTTTTTCAAAAGATGACAGGTTGCCTCCCGTTAAGCGCTAAGTTTAACACCATCAGTTGAGCGCAATAAGGTCAGGGAGAATGGAGATCAAAAGAGACAACAGCCAAGTTCAGGTTAGTGAGTTCGATGAATGGTTTAAGTCTCTAACCATTCACGTTAAAAGGTTCAGAATCATGGTTGAGTTCACTAATTTCAACAGCTCCATTTCCAAATACTCATCTTACCAAGAATGGTCCAATCCATTTAGATTTGAGTTTGCCTAGAAAGAGTTTGGGTTTGGCATCAAAGAGTAGGACTTTTTGACTAGGATGAAAATATTTTCGCATAATGTGCCTATCATGGAAGGCTTTAACCCGCTCTTTGTAGATTCACAAGTTCTCGTACGCATCATTGCGTAGTTCCTCAATCTCGCTCATTTGCAACCGACAGTGTAATCTAGCCTTCATAAGATCGAGATTGCACTTCCGTACAGCCCAATAGGACTTGTGCTCCATCTCTACGGGAAGGTGACATGCCTTTACGCACACTAATCTGAAGGGAGACATGCCTAATTGGGTCATGTGGGTGGTCCTATAGGCCCACAGAGCTTTCGGAAGGCAAGTAAACCAGTCCTTCCTATCAGGCCAAATAGTGACTTGAAGGATCTTCTTGATCTCTCGATTTGACAGTTCAGCCAGTCCATTAGTTTGGGGGTGGTAAGGAGTCGAGATACGATGCATCACCCCGTACTTTTTCATCAAGGACTAGAAGTGCAAATTGTTGAAATGAGACCTGCCATCAATGATGATGGCCTTAGGAACCCTAAATCTGGAAAAGATGTTCTCTTGAATGAATCGGAGAACAACTTTGTGATCACTAGTTTTGGTGGGGATGGCTTCAATCCATTTTGAGATGTAATCAACAGTGAGTAAGATGTATTCGAAGTTGTTAGATCTTGGAAAGGGTCCCATGAAATCAATTCGTCATATGTCAAAGATTTCGCACATAATGATCGGGTTTAAGGGCATCATATCTCGTGGTCCCATGTTGCCAAGGGTCTGACAACAAGCACATGCCTTACACTATGTTTGTGCATCTTTGAGCATCATGGGCCAGACGAACCAACATTGGAGGATTTTCGCTGCAGTTTTTCACCCAGAGAAATGGCCACCGCAATCCTGGTCATGGCAAAATGAGATTACGTCGTTGACCTCAGTGTCAAGAATGCATCTCTGGATTACTTGATCATTGCCAATGTGGTAGAGATATGGTTCCTCCCAAATATAGTACTTGGCCTCAGAAATCAGCTTGTCCCACATGGAGGTCACCCAATCTGGTGGGACTTTCCCTGTAACCAAGTAGTTTACCATATCAACAAACTAAGGGAGACCATGAATGGCCAATAGATGCTCATCCAAAAAATGCTCCGTGATTGGACCGAATAGGTCAATGATAGAAGAACAAAGGCGGGATAAGTAATCAGCTACCACGTTCTGTTTCCCCGCCTTATCATGAATCTCGAGGTTGAATTTTTGCAACAGCAAGATCCAGCGGATTAGTCGAGGTTTCATGTCCTTCTTCGCAAGTAAGTGCCTCACTTCAGTGTAATCCTTGTAGATGATGACATTGGAACCCGAAGGCATGATCTGAATTTTTCCAGGCCAAATATTACAGCCAGCAATCTTTCTTAGTAATCGTGTAGTTACGCTGAGCCTCGTCAAGTGTTTTATTGGCGTAGTAGATGACCATGGGTTTCCCATCAATTTTCTGGCCAAGCACTGCACCCACTGCGTAGTCAGATGCATCGTACATGATCTTAAAGGGTAGAGACCAGTCAGGGGATTGCAGGATCGGTGCTTGGGTAACTCGATCACGCAAGCTTTCAAATGAGTGAATGCACACATTCGTGATCTCAAACGGGACATCATTTGATTGGAGATTAGTCACGGGGCATGTGATTTTTGAGAAATCAGGAATGAATCGACGGTAAAAACTGACGTGCCCCAGAAAAGATCTTATGTCCTTAACTGAGCTAGGTACAGGTAGTTTGGAAATCATATTTACCTTAGCCCGGTCAACCTGGATGCCTTTTTCAGAGATGAGTTGTCCTAAGACAATTCCCTTAGGAATCATGAAATGGCTCTTTTCCTAAGAATGAACCAGATTCACGTCGATGCAACACCTGAGAATTTGGAACCAATGCAGGAGGTAATCATCAAAAGACGCACCAAATACCAAGAAGTCATCCATAAAGACTTCAAGGTACTCACCTACCATATCAGAGAATATTGAGAGCATGCACTTCTGAAAGGTGGTGGGTGCATTGTAAAGCCCAAACGGCATCCTACGGAAAGCATACGTCCCATAGGGGTAGGTGAAGGTGGTTTTCTCTTGGTCCTTAGGATGTATTTCCACCTGATTATAACTGAAGAACCCATCCAAAAAGAAAAAGAATCGATTTCCCACTAGGTTCTCGAGTATTTGATCAATGAACGATAGTGGGAAATGATCCTTCTTCATGGAGGCATTCAATCTTCTGTAATCAATGCAAACTCTCCACAAGTTTGCTATACGGGTCGGTATGGTCTCTCCAGTTTCAGTCGTAATCACGGTGAACCCTGCCTTCTTAAGCACAACCTGGATCGAACTCACCCAACGACTGTCAGAGATCGAGTAGATTATCCTAGCATCTAACCACTTAATGATCTCCTTTTTCACAACATCCTACAGGTTCAGATTTAGACATCTCTGCATTTAACGAGATGCTCGTGAGCCCTCTTCAGTGTAGATGCGGTGCATACAATACAAAAGGCTAATACCAGTTAGACAACCAAGAGTCCATCCAATGGCTCTCCGATGTTGCTGGAGGACAGAAATCAACTTTTTCTCCTGATCAAATGTGAGTCGGGAATTGATAATCACAGGAAACGTCTAATTGGAACCTAAAAAGACGTACTTCTGTTGATTGAGAAGAGGTTTTAGTTCCATGACAGGATTATCAGAAGCAGAAGGTGGTTCGGGATGGGCCTCAAAAGAAAAGGTGGGAGCTGTGGGTGGGTCTAGATCGATGCTAGGCTCCTTTATCTACAGGGTCTAATCTGCTTGGTGTTGAGGAACAGGGGTATTCAGGTCATCCTCGAGAAATGAGTCCTCAACCATAGCATTAATGTCACACACTTGTTGTACTACCCCTTAATTAATTCCTTTCTGGGCCTTGAAGATATCAATTTTCAGAGTCTTATTACCGAACTTCAACTCAATGTGGCCCTCTTCGCAGTTAATGTTCGCCTTAGCTATTGCTAAGAATGGCTTTCCTAGTATAATCGGTGTATTCTTTAGATTTTCAGGAATCTCCATATCCAAAATGATGAAGTCCACAGGAAAGTAGAAGTCACGGATCTGAACCA
Organism: Thalassia testudinum; assembly: GCA_037157565.1. NCBI lineage: Eukaryota > Viridiplantae > Streptophyta > Magnoliopsida > Alismatales > Hydrocharitaceae > Thalassia > Thalassia testudinum. The sequence goes on from JAZHRO010000025.1 coordinate 37,461,037, forward strand.
AAACATCCTTGAGAACTCCTCTAGGTGACTTGATCGATCAGTCAACTAACTGCAAGGTCAGCTTAGTTAGTTTTAGCTTAGTTTCCTCGAAATGATCTATTAGGTACATAAAGATCAAATTGATGGAAGCTCCTAAGTCTAAGAAGGCTCTATCGAATTCCAAATCACCGATTCTGCAAGTGATCAGAGGGGTACCAAGGTCCTTTGCCTTAGGCAGGAGTTTGCTCAAGATGATGGAGTTGGCTTACTCCGACAATATGATTGGATTCTCGCCTTTAGTTCGCGACTTACGCTTAGGTGTACATATGTCCTTCATAAATCTCACGTAAGTCAGTACATGGTGAATCGCATCCATTAACAAGATGTTTATTTGGACTTACTCAAAGAGCTTGACCAAGTCTTCCTCGAGAGCCATGGGTTTGGGTTTCCTCTTTTCTTTAGTCAAGGCCTTCGGAAATGGAACCTCTGCAGATTCCTCTAAAATTGGTCCAAGTTCTTGATCTGGGATAAGGATATCCTAGATGACCAACCTAGGGTTTGGGTTTGAACTACTAGGCTAAGAGTGGCTTGGATAAGGTATGTCCTGAGTTGTTTTGCCATTATAGGTAGTCACAAAATTTAGTCTTGCCTGGTTTTGGGTTGGGGTTGTCAAAAGAGGTGGTTGCTACTGATAATCTGAATATGATGTCGAAGTCTCCATCCTGTCAGGTGATGGAGCAAAAGGGGCTTGATAGATGTAGTGAGCCTGGCCCTGAGTCGAGTTCATAATGCACCTCTACTTTGGCATGTTATTTGGATTAGACAGAGGTTGTGAAGGGAGTGCACCCTATTGGTGAGAATTTGCCATCTGTGTAAGCTGATTACGGACCTCTGTGATTTCGTCCTTATGATATTATTGCATAGCCACATTCGTCTTTTGAATTTCAGCCAAGGTTTGAAGAATTAGAGACATTTGATCCTCCCGAGTTGGTCCGAATTGATAATTCTGGTTGGGTTGAGGCTGAGGCGGCTGATATGGATGAGAAGCTTGTGGTTGGGGCTAATATTGAGGTCTGTGATTTTGATTGTTCCCCGACCATGTGAAGTTAGGATGATTACGCCATCCAGGATTATAAGTGTTTGAGAAAGGTTCGTTCTTGACCGTGTTGAGGTCCTCGCAAGCCTGAGGAACCTCGGAGAAATCAGATGAGGGTTTATAGTTCCCCCAACTATAGTAGGCAGATCTGTAGTTTCCCCTAAACCCTAGATCAGACAAGGGTGGATACAGATCCATCCCTTGGGAAGATTAGTGGTAGATGTTATGCATAGCCTCCCTCCCAGAGGGTGGTTGCACAAATGGGTTTTGTGTAGAAGTGGCTCGCAGCAAATGTCGAGTCAGTTTGTCCACCTTTTCGATGATTGAGACCTTGTCCAGGTGACTTGCCATTAATTCCAGATCGACGGATGAGGACAGGTCCTGCGTCTCGTGTGCTCCCCGTGTATTCATCAATGCACGAGCAGTCATCCAATCAAACATTCCCATGATTCATTATTAATGGAGTTCTCGCACATATTCTCGAGAATCTCCCACAAAGTGTCTTCGTGTTGACCCATGATGTTTCCTTCACAAGTCGCATTGACGAACAATCTAATGTCTTCATAGAGTCCCTGGTAAAAAGACTAGAATTGTTCCCATTTAGGAACTCCGTGATGGGGGCACTTTTGCATGAGATCCAAAAAGGGATCCCATGCCTCATGAAGTTATAGGGTTTCCCCCACCCTATAACTTGGTAGAGCATCCCCAGAGGTTATAGGGTTTCCCCCACCCAATCTTCCTTGTCACCGTGGATTCAGGTAGACCAAAATGGATAACTTGACCTCCTTTGTCCACCAATTTTAACTTTAGAGAGAGGTTGCTTAGGATTTCACTTGAACTTTAAGATGTTTTTGTGAGTAGTGACCTAATTTGAAGATTGGTTGACCCCACAAGGTGGGTTAACTTCACCTAATTTGTCCTTGATTATTAGGTCTCACTTTTGAGGATTCAAGTGATGTTTAGAGCTTGCTTTTAGGGTTTGCTTGTTTAGGTAAGTTCAATCAAGGCTTAGGACGCACACAATTTGGAAGGTTGATTCTTTTTTAAGCAAGTGTGTCTCTAAAACCTTGAAATGGAAACACTAATGTGACTCTAACTGGTCGATGGGAACACCATTATGAGTCATAACTAGCTCAATTTTATCTTATAAAGTCAATAAAATCCCCTACATATTAGTCAGAAGGTCTCTAGAGTAGGGTGAGTTGTTTTGAGAAGAAAAGATGAAAAAGGGTTACTTCTACAATTTTACCATCTTATCACAAATACATAATAACCACGAGGTATGCCAAGGGTTTATTAAAGGTCATTTAGTCATTAATGTCTAATAAGTGGGTTCATGCAGATAGAAACAAATTTTCACGTATTTTAAGAATTAATGGGCATCTAAAACCCTAAAAACAAACCCACTTGATTAACTAAGGTTTTAGTCAAGATAAAATTCACATAAACCCTCTAAAATTCATAGAAAAATATTCTTTAGGGTTTAGCATCTTTGAATTGACCATCAGAACCCGTTCTGACCCAAAATAGAGTCACAGACAGACTGTTGCCCTAATTTGAGTTTTTACATAAATTACCCAGTCAAATGAGAACAAAACCAAATCCAACTTTCCAATTAGATTTCTTGGGTTCAAATTAGGTTTGTATCAAAATTTGAGCCCAATCAAAGATCATTTTGACCTAGTTTGCATTTTAATCCAAGTCTGACTTTTATTATCCCAAATAACTCCTCAGCTTTTGAATTTATTACAAAAATCCCCCTATCTTTATCGTCAATCTTTGCAAAAAGGTCCTTCCACCATTTTCATGAAGGGATCCTACTCTGGCGAGCTTCGTTTGGTAAGAACTTGTTGATTATTTGACGAATCCCTCTCAAAATTGAAAGGGAGATTCGCCAAGTAATTGCCTTCCTTTTGAACCTTTTCGTGGGCTCCAATTCTTTCTCAATATGATGTGGGTGTCCTACTCCAACAAGCTTACCAAGCTTCAAAGCTTGGTCTCCAAGCTTGAAGCCCCTCCCCATGGCCTATAAAAGGATCAGGGGCAAGAACCCTTACTCCTTAGCAAGTCTTGGCCTAAGAAACTCCCTCCTCCCTCTCTGGCCAACTTAGGATTTTGCTCTGGTGACTACATCCGTTCTCCCTCTTCCAGCCATCCAACCATCAAGTTGGATGGTCCAACATCCTTCCCTCATCCTCGCGAGCCTCTCCAAGCAAAGAGAGGTCGTTCCTCTATCTCACTCATCGTCGTCGCCTCGCCATCCTCTTCTCCTTCTTTGGCTCCGGTCAAGCCACGACCACTGCTCTCCGTCCTCTTATCTCTCCTAAAATCCCCTCTACTTCTTCCTCTGCTCCTTCACATCATTTCCCCTCTGCTCGCACATTGATTCAACCATCGCTCTGCCTTCCACACCGTCATCTTCCTCTATGCCGGCGAAGCTCCGACGAGCTTGCCATGCTACGCTACACCACCAAACAGCCTTGCGTCACCTCCAAAACATCCCCCATCACCTTAAAACCAAAATCCCCCTCCTATTTCACCTATTCATCCACCCAACCATCCCCCAAACACACCCATAACCAACCACCTTCTTCGTCATGGACCAGCCTCCACGCTTCACCAATCACCATGAAACCATCACCACTACACTTGCCATGGTCCAGCGATGTTTGTGAACTATTTTATTATGGTTGTGAGGCCTTATTTATGAGTCTTAGGTATACGTCACCACTGTCTGCCACCACCGTCATCTATACCCTCGCTTGCAGTTCTCCAGTGTCAAAAGCTCCAGGTGTTACACTCAGGTTGTGCGGAAGGCCTCCAGGACCCTTCCCAGGTCTCTAATTGGGGAAGATACCCTCAGTTGCATCTGTAATTGGAGAAGGTTCCATCTTCGATCACACGTGCTAAAGCCTTGTAGGATAGTCCCACATTGTGAAGTGGCACACCTCCTGTGGCAAATAAATTATTTTTCTGCCTCAGCCTCATTGCCTCAGTGAGAACAGGGTGAGGTCCCTCTCCACATGTGCAAGCATGCCCTCACTCGCGACCACGCCATGCTGGTCTGGGATCTGAACCGATTATCTGTATACTCGAATCCAATTAGCACATTTCTGTGAGAGGAGAAAGAAAGGGAAAGGAAGAAGAGAGAGAGGGGGGAGGGGGGCTTTGCTCTGCTACCTACCTCTCGACACTTAGCAAATTCTAAGGGAGGCCTTTGCCTCTGTTAGTGTTGGTGCTGAGCTCTACTGTGCCTCTCCCTGAGGCTTGAGAAAGAAAGGCCATTGCCTCTGTTGCTGGTTCTAAGTGCACTGTGCACTTATCCTACGTGGATTAAACTTGGTTGATACTATTGAGATATTTGATATTATTGTAATTAGGGTAATTGGTGATTCAAATCGTCATTTTACCCTAATCTTTTTGCACTATCAACATTTGCTCTTATATTGATATCATTTGAGTTCGAAAATTTAATCATATATCGATATCTTGTGATAGAATTGCAATTTAAAGATTTATTTTGCTACTTGCTCCCAGTGACGACCTTGGATTTTATTCAAGTATAAATTTTATCTATTTTTGCACCATTACGACCCATACTACAATGCAAAAACTTTTAAAACACCATTTTAACATGTCAAACACTGGTCAATTAATTTCTTCCAAATTTGGCACCTAGGGCTCAATCAAGAAGGTGCGTAGCCCTAGGTGTCTTAAATCCCTAAATAAGTGCAGAGATAAGGTTCGGGATGTTTCTAAAAATGAACCAAATCAGGCAACTTGTGATGATTGAATCTAAATATAGAATGCAAGTTGGTCCTAATTGAGTTCTTTCCTTTTTTTAGCTTTTTTAGAATCGGGGCCTTAATGAAGATGGAAAATGAGATTACCTACCCCTGGAGTGGTTGTCGTGCGGTTGATCTTTATCCTTGACTGAATCCTTGCACAAATCACAACCAAAGAGATAGAGCAAGTTAGTATCAAGCCAGGAATTGTAATCAGAGAGATCAAATTGTGCGTTGCTCCCCAGCAACGATGCCAAAATGTTGATGCAAGAAATAGATGCTTTAAAATACTTCGTCCTAGTATAGGTCAAAATCACGTGAAAAAAAATACAATTTATACTTGAATTTAAAGTTTGGGGTTGAATGCAGTGAGCAATCAATTCCAATTAATCTCACCAATCACAATTTAATCAGAAATGTAAGCAATTATAATCAAAACTTCATTCATAATAACTCAAAATGATATATAGATAAAACCAGTAGCAATGTGCAAAAAGATTGGGTTAAAATGGTGATTTGAATTACCAATTAACCCTTTTAATGTTAAGCTCAAATATCTCAACAGTAATTATCAACCAATATTCCACGTCAACTAGATGAAATAACCCAATAGAGCCAAGGCACCAGCAGATATCAGACGAATGCTCAAGGCCTTTAGAAGCCTTAACTAAGGCTCAGTAGACAGAGGGGAAACCCCCCTCCCCTCGCTCTATCTTTTCTTCTCAAACCCAACTTGCTCGGGTAACCAGATCCGGACTTGGGCCTAACCCTCCTACGTGAATGGAAGGCGAGGCGTGCATTGGGCATGCATAGGGACTCGATCCCTGTGACTTGGGTGAGGGGTCGGGGGAAGAAATTCCCTTTACCCCGCACCAAGAACTCCAATCTTCATGATGTGGGACTAAATGTCCCACAGTCTTTGCATGCGAGCAACTGATGGCAGAAGGTCTCGATTGCAGCTGTAACTATGGATGAAGGTCCCAATTGGGAACCTAGAGACGCTCCTGAAGGAAATTCACAGTGCCTGGAGAAGTTTCCTAGAGGTCTCGCGATCGAAGCACTGCAAACAAGGTCAAAGGAGTCGAGGTGGCGACAGAGGTTCAGCGAAGTACCTGAAATCGCGAACACAACCTTGTGGCCAAGTCAAACTAGTTCAGAAGCTTCGCCATGGAATAGCAAGTGTAATGGTGTGTGTGATGTGGTGTGCGTAAGCGTGAGAAGGCTTGCCGACCTTGAGACGACAGTGAGAAGGTGAGGGTGGTCGGGGAGGTGGTGGAGTGACCAATCCCCTCAATTTGTTGAGGGGTTTTTGTGGGTGAGGGATGCCAGAGGTTTTGGGATCAGAGTGGGGTGGTTTGGTGGTCTAGAGCGGGCTGGAGGCATTGCCGAACCTTCGTTGGAGTGGAGAGAGACGGAGGGCGTGAAGGCGATAGTGTGGTTGATTTGGAGTGCAGGTGAGGGGGAAGTGATGTTGAGGGAGAAAGGAAAAGAAAGAGTGGTCTTAGGAAAGAGGGAGAAGTTCGGAGAGCTCCGGTTGTGGCTTGGCCACAATCGGAGAAGATGACGAAGTGGGACGACGACGACGATGATGTAGACGAAGGAATGACCTCCTTTGGCTGGGAGGATCGCGAGGATGAGAGGAATAGGCTCCACCATCCAATTTGATGGTTGGACAGTTGGAAGAGGGGGATCGAGGGAGGTCGCCAGAGCAGAGGTTTCGGTGGCCAGAGGAGGAGAAATAGGGGTATTTAGCTCACCAAAACTTGCTAAGGAACTCGACCTTATGACCTAGGTCCTTTTATAGGGCTTAGGTGATCGTTTCAAGCTTGGAAACCAAGCTTGAAACCTTGAAAGCTTCATGAAATAAGAAACCCACATCTCCCATGCGCTCGCATGGGAGATTGGGAAATAATTAGAGCCCAAGAATAGGTTTAGATCATAGAAGATCCTCTCAGGAATCTTCCTTCCAATTTTGGAAGGGTTTGGCTGCAAAATCAAGGAGTAATCCTTGATTGGAGGTCGTCGACGAAGTAGGTTTAGGAGTTAAAGGTGGTGGGGGCCTGTTGGTGAAGAAGATTATGAAGTTGGGAGAATATTTGCAAAGAATTCGAAAGTTAGGGGCCTGTGTGTGAGAGAAAAGAGTTAGACAAGACCAAAATGCAAACTTGGTCAAGGTGATCTTTGATTGGGCCTAAATTTTGGTACAAACCTAATTTAGACCCAAGGAATCTGATGGTGAAGTTGGATTTAGGTTTTGATCGAGTTTGACTGGGTAAATTATGCAAAAACCAATTAGTGCAACTGTCTGTCTGAGACTCTATTTTAGGTCAAAATGGATTCCAATGGTCAAAAAAAATATACCAAACCTTATAAAATATTTTTCTATGATTTTTAGAAGGTTTAGGTGAATTTTATCCTGATTATAACCTCAGTTAATTAAGCTGGTGTATTTTTAGGGTTTTAGATGTCATTTAATTCTCAAAACTCGTGAAAACCCGTTTCTATCTACATGAACCCACTTTTTAGACATTTATGACCATTTGACCTTTAATTAGCCCTTGGAATACCCTATGGCTATTTTGTAGTTGTGAAATATTATTAAAATTGCAGAAATAACCCTGGTTTCATCATTTCTTCTCAAAATAGAACATTAAGCATTTAGGACATTCTGATAGTTATGTAGGAGCTTTTATTACCTTTTTAAGACCAAAATCGGCTAGTTAGGGCATATGATGGTGTTCCCATCACCTAAGAACCAAGAACCCGAGCCTATGCCTAATAAGGGCACCTTTTTAAGCACAAACCTGAAATTAGGTTAGATCCAAGTCAGGTTGTTGATTCTTCGCATCTTGATTCTCTCTGTGGTGGAACTCCTGATCCAGAATTAGATTTAGAAACTCATTCTCATAAATTCTCCAACAATTTCGAATCCTACTATGATTTTGGAGAGCCTTTATTTCCTGATGACTACGAGCCAATTTACGACCTCACCATCCACGATCCATTCTTTGACTCTGATTCTGAGGTCCTTGATATCGACATCATCAATTCAAAATCAGGTTCCATTGAGTTGGAATCATTCCTTTTTTATCTACAGGAATCAGAAATAGTAAGTGCCGAGAGTGTCTGTAATCCAGAATATAAATATTTTATTTACTTAGATTTCAATGATCCTACAAGCACTCTCCAGTCATTTACATTTGATTTTTATGGCCATTATGAAGTCTCTCTAGATGAACCCACCTTTGAATCCTTTCTAAAAGAGCCCTCAACACACACAATTCTCATTGAAGCCACCTTTTCTGTAATACATACAGAGCCTTCTCAAATCCGATCCCAACCCTGACCTGCCACCGGAATTAACTTCTACTCTGATTCACCTCTCTCTGATCCAGTTGCATACGATTCACCTCCATCTTTCAAATGGGTTTCGGACATCGATCAAATTACTAATCACATCCCATCTTTTTCTGATCACTCTTTTTCTTATCCATTTTCTTTTGAGGATCCCAACTCTGACCATGCTGAACCGACTCAGCCAAACCCCAGATTCTCATTTCCACATCCATTTGAGCCTCAAAATACCTGGTGGGCTCTGATCTACTGATTCACATCCATCAACCCACCAAACTGATTGGGTTTGGACTGCATCATTAGCCTGCTAATCTGAACAAGCAACTGGTTGGACCAATTAGGCTATTGATTAAGGTGCTTGTTCTACAAAACTCATCTGATTTGACCACTCCCTCTCCATGATCACCTTTTGCTCGACTGAAGGCATTGAATTTAGTGCTCAACAGGAGGCAACCCATCACTCCAAAAATCGAGACCCTTCTGATCATCCTTTTTGAGTTACACTCCTACTGTACTTAGAGTTCAAAGTTAGAACAGTCGACTCCACCTTTGATATTTGTATCAAAGCTTCAAATCGTCCGCAACAGTCATCCTGACCTATTCACCCACTCTTTGATCCTATTCTAACCCTTGAACCAAGCTGATTTCATACCCTCTGATTTACAATGATGACATTGCAAAACTTAGACATGGGGGTGTTAAAGTGCAAACACATGGAAATTAAAGTTTCTAAGGGGTTCTCACAAAAAAATACATATTCAAAAAACCAAAAAAAATTGAAAAAAGGATAAAAAATGGAAAGGGGAGGAAAATTTTGAGAATAGATTGCATATCATTCATAACGAGGAAAAGAGGAGAAAATTTAAATGTCAAAAAGCAGCAACATTCAAGAACAAAATTGATAGTCATTAGTAAATGATTATGGAATCTACTTAAGTTCTAGACCTAATCAAAAATAAAAATATTAAGTCCTGAAATGACAGAGAGACAAAGAGATTAGTATGAGTGTTGTTCTTAGGCCTCTTGGGCTTGTTTTAGGGCTTAAACATTCACGTATTAGTTAAGATCTGGATTAGTCCTCAAGAGGTTGTGGAAAGTGCGAAGCTGATGTATTAGGTCTAAGGCTTATGGATTATTCAGCCCTGTCGCTTTGGTTTGCGGGACTTAGTAACCTTAGCATCCAAAATCACACACTTTGATTCAGTGCACTTAATAAAGAAAAATCTACCAAAAGTTTTACTATTCTGAAAATCCATCCCAAAGATCTAGCTTAGGAGTGGCTCGACAATGATTGGTCGACTTTTCGCTTAGTGTTATAGTATTTAAGTGGTGGAAAAATTGACGAATAAAAAATAATGAAAATAACCACTCGCAGAAGAGCGGGTCGTGTCCACAGGGAGACAATGATGCAATCAATACTTAATTATTTTATGTTATTTCGGATAGTGCGAAATTCCTTTTCAAATTGGACTTAAAATGTGAAGGAAAGTAGGTTTGCAAGACCAAAAACAAAACGGGATAAGTTCTTTGCTGATATTAAATACTATGTTTTGGAGAAGCCCAACCTTTTCCGCATTTGTGCCGATCAGGTCATTTGATGATGTGTACCTGATTCTGAAATCCATGATATTTTGACACATTGTCACTCAATGGCCTGTGGTAGACATTTTTCGGGCAAGAAAACAGTAGCTAAAATCCTTAATGCGGGTTTCTTTTGGCCCAGCTTGCATAAAGATGCTCATGCTTTTGTTCGGTCCTGTGTGCATTGCCAAAGCATCGGCAACATGACTCGGAAGGATATGATGCCCCTTAATCCTATTTTAGAGGTTGAAATTTTTGATGTTTGGGCCATTGACTTAATTGGACCGTTCATCAACTCTTGTTGGTATTTATATATACTTGTCATAGTCGACTATATTTCAAAGTGGATACAAGTAATACCCACCCACACTAGTAATCACTGTGTGGTGATCGAATTTCTTAAGAAAAATATTTTCTCAAGATTCAGCATTCCAAAAGCCATTATCAGTGATGGAGTCTCACATTTCACTCATTCACAATTCCGTCACCTTCTTTCTAAATATGGGGCTAATCATAAAATTTCCACTCCTTATCACCCCCAAACTAATGGCTAGCCAGAAGTTTCTAACTGTGAAATTAAAAATATTTTGCAAAAGACGGTTAGGCCCGACCGTAAATATTGGTCCACTAAATTGGACGACACTTTATGGGATTACTGTACCGCTTTTAAAACCCCACTTGTCATGTCTCCCATTCATTTGATTTTTGGGAAGGCATGCCATCTCTTGATAGAACTAGAACATAGGGCTTTTTAGATAATAAAACAATTAAACATGGATTTATCTGATGCTGGTATCCATAGAAAACTACAATTAACTGAATTAGAAGAATTATGTAATTTTTCCTATGAAAATGTGAGGATTTATAAAGACCGAGCAAAGAAATTTCATGATAAATACATTGTTTGGAAACACTTTGACGTTAATCAATGTGTTTGGCTTTTTGATGCTAGATTATGTCTTTTTCCTGGCAAATTAAAATCCAAATGGACTGGCCCCTTTATTGTCCGTAAAACTTATCCATACGGCACTGTTGATCTTTTTGATCCTAAAACCAATACGACATTTCAAGTCAACAGCCAATGTTCAAAGTGCTATTTTGATCATACCCCGAATCTTCTGTCAGAATCGTTCGATTTCACTGAGCCAACCACCTTGATCACTAATGCAAACTACGCCCAGCTGAATGGCGTAAAAGTTAGCACTGGATGGGAGGTAACCCATCAATTTTTTCCTGCTTTCCTCTTTCTCTTCTTGTTCCAGGTTTTAACCATCCTAAACCTGACTGCTCTTCATTAAGGTGATCCCTTTTTCCTCCTAATGCATGAGGACATTACATATCTTAAGCATGGGGGGTGTTTTTAAAATTTGGCTATCGATTTAGGATTTTCAAAACCTAAAAACAAGCATTTTTCTTTAATCATTTTATTTTCCTACCTGCATACCCAAAAATATAAAAATGTTGAAAACTTTTTGAAGAAAAATTTTGAAATTGGGACTAAAGTCGAAAAACTCACTTTTGGTACAATGGGATTTAATCCTTAACAAACTAGGGATGAGGATGTGGATGTGATCATTAGAATTTCAGGGTCTATTTTTAGACTAGATCAGATATCCTTATCTAAAATTCCACCTGAACTCATGATAGTTCAGGTGACTTGATCCTCTTTTGTAATATGGAAAGTACCTAATTTGAGGAACTTCTTGTGTCAATTTTCACACACAAGCCAACACTTAGAAACAACTAAAAGTTAGAAAAACTCCCTTGTTTGGACTTAGAAGAAGTATGAAGCAGATCATTGGTTTGAGTTCCGACCATTGAGAAGGAGGAAAATGCCTCCTTTGAGGATGCGATGTCAACATGTTACCGGCTCGGCGCTGCTCCATATCTATATTTCATATCTTTAGATGGAGCATTAAAGCGCATTTTAGCAGCTCAAGTGTCTTGGACGATGCTCTTCCTATAGTGTCGGAGCAAGAGCTTGAGTTTGCATGGAGCGCCCTTTTACACTGCATTGTGTTTTAGGGTTGTGAGCTCCTGGGTGGTGTCATGGATAGTGCTATCTTGAAGTACTGACGCTAGAGCCCCCTCAAGGATTGGTAACGGGAATGATGATCCGGACACATCTGTTGTAAGACTATGCTAAAAATAAGCATGGGGAAAAAAGTTTTAAACCAAAAACACGCCCTTATAAATGTTGTCTTTTCACAAGCAAGGACACAAGGTTTTAAAGGATATTGCAAGTTGTGAATCAGATTCAAGAGCCAAAAAAATCTTAAAAACAGAAATTTCAAGTCATCTGAATTAACAAGGGGTTAATTTGTGAATTTTCTGGAAGATATATTGATCCCATTTTGTCTAATTTTTAGATCCAAAAACAAATCCCGATGTTTATGGTTAACAAATCCCGTGCCTCCTGTGTTTAGGTCAATGGTAGCGTGGTGTCACTCAACTCAGTAATTAAGTTAATTTCACTTAATTAAGAGTAGAAGAGATCACTTACGTTAACTCGAAGTTATGTCGATTGTATAGTGTAGGGTCGAATTAACCTAACATTTTAGAAATTTTTACTGGTTGAGTCCAGGTCGTTTACTAGGAGGCATAATAATTTTCTCCAAATTCACCAATTTTCTTTTATCTCTTTAAGTTTAGGAGGTAAAACTAGTTTAATTTTTATAACATGAATTTTGTCAAAATATTTAAACTATAAAGAACATACAAAATTCCATATGCAAACATATTTACTCAAAATGTTGTACTTTATTAACAAGTAAACATGCTAGTTTTTCAATTTTATTTCATTCTAAGAAATTAAGGCAATTAAAAAGTTATCCAATTAAAGCATGCCTTTTACAATTAAGAACAAAAGGTAATGATACAAGAGAAAATTCATTTATTTTCATCGCTCTTCAGCCTCTAATCTTCTTCGTTCTTTCTTTCTCTTTCTTCTTTCTCTCTTTTATTTTCTTCTCTCGAGCTCTCTTTCTTCTTACCTTTCTTGTGTTGTTCCTACCTTCTCTTCTTCCCTTAATTTTTCTCTTTTGTTCCTTAGTCTTTTTCCTTAACACTTCTTAGCACCTATGCCTTCTCCTTTAGCACTTAGCATCCTTCAGCAGCTTCTCTTTTCCTTAAGCTTTCAGATCAACCAGGTTTTTTTACTTTTTTAACCAAAAGTTTTTTTATTTATGGCGAGGTCCTTTCGAGGATACACAGTACCTTGAGACCAGGGTGGGACCAGACCCTACTCGGTCCTCGCCTAATCTCAGTTTAGTTCGTTTTGGTTTATTTGTTAATCGGTTCACAGTCTCGAGCCACATCAACTCAACTCGGCCTCCTAGGCCACACTTGCCCTCCTAGGGCACAATCACTTCCGCATGCCCCCAAGGGCGCACACCTGCAGGCATAAGCCCGCACACACAGAACACACATTGCTCAGATCATATCAGAAGGAATTGGAATAGGTGCGTCGAGCGCTGACGACTGCATAGCCAAGGGAACAAATCAGTTTTATCCCTAGGCTTGCGCTTGTGAATATCCGAGGTGGGACAAACATACCCCTTCTAGGCCAGAATTCAAACGTTCATAACTTTCTACCAAGAGCTCCAAATTGAACAATTTAAAGTTTGTTGGAAAGCTCTAAGGGTAATCTACACAATTTCAGGGTCAATTTGATGTTTTAATGATGTTTGGCTCTTCAATTTAAGAGATGAAATCAGGGGTTCCTACAGGTTTTTTTGAAAAGCCTGGAAAGTGTTTCAAATCAGGAGAGTCCTTAGATGGATTTCTCTCATCTATTAAAAAGTTTGTACATATTATATACGTGATTCCACTTCTGTTAGGATAGATTTTAAACTCTAAAGACCTTCAGAACCTGCAGAGAAGCTTTTCTCTTCTCTGAAAAATTCAGAGGTTGATTTTTAGATTTCAATAAGTGCAATAGACACTTAAAAGTGTTCCTAATCTATTTAGATTAATTCTAAGGGTTATAACAAATCAATCTGGGTACGTTTTAAGATTGAATTTCATCAGAACAGTACTTCTGTTGGTTTGGGTTCGAAAATAACCTAAATTGACAAAAACATAATCTTTACTAAGTACATCATTTGAGCTTACTTTAATTAATTTCAAATCATCAAATAAGATCCCAGAAATAGTTTTCACATCTCAATTCCTCATTTCAAGCTTAGAACTCCATTATCAGACTTAGGTTTGACTATGGAAGCTCAAAAATTGACTTTCTGTTCTAAGCTTCCTCCTAAGAAATTAATGGCTTAATTAGAGTCTTCTCATCATCAGAAACTTATTCAGATCTTCAGATTTGTGTTCTGTCCTTAGTCCTTAGGGTTTCAGGCTCGTCGCCTAAAATAAAATTGGTGTGTGTTCGACAGAATAAAGGAAAGATTGCTACAATGTTTTGAGGGTTAAAATAGCTTCAGTGCATCGCACTGAAGCTTCTGAGCTCATTAAGTGTTTCTCAAATCCTTAATAACAGACTTCTCCAACTCGCCGGAGTTGGGGAAGAAGAAGTTCAAATCTATAGCTCCAGTGGTTAAAACTTCAAACAAATATCTTTAAAACAGTAATTAATCCTTATTATACCATTCTAGAGCCACCTAGCAAGTTTAAGAGGCTATAGCACAAAAATGGCTCGCCGGAGTTCGTCGGAGCTCCGGTGAGTCCAGAAATGTAAATTGTATGTACAGATTGACAAAATTAACCATTTTTGATCCAGAAATGATCCTGAGGTTACAAGGAACCTCTTTATCACATTAAATTCTTCATTTGTTCATTAAAATGTAAGATTTGACAGTAAGTTTATTTTCTTAAAGATTTGAATGGTTGAAGCTCAGGACTTGATTTAACTACTCGATTGAGAAGTTAAATCAAGTCAACAGATGTTATTAATCATAAATATATATTTAATTTATAGTTTGAACTGTTCCTAAGCCGCCATGGACAGCAAGCTCAGGAACTTAATTAAGATTTAGGCGTTTAATTATAGATGATAATAATAGGTAATATAATGTCGATTAGGGTTCATTAGTGGTGATAGGTGATGAAAGAACCCAGTGAAGGTGGAATTAGGTCAATTATTGTCACCATAGACAATGTCAGTAGTCGGTGAAGGTGAGATTTGAATTAGGCATTTTGGTGATTTAATTAAATGATTAAGTGAATTAGAAATGAACATGGAAGATACAGGAAAGTGTACAGTGTATTAAAAGACAAAATTAAAGCTCTGGCGAGCTCAAGGAACTCGCCGGAGTCGGAGGAGATGAAACTAAAATCTGAAATTACTCTAACCTAACTAACTAAACTAACTAAGCTAGCCTACTCCTACTCCTACTCCTAGTCTACTGTTACCTGGACGAAGGGGTCAATAGGGTTCTGCCGAAGTCTCATGGCGGACAATGAAATCAGAGGGTGGGAGAAAGATCTCCGGCGGGTGGATTTGAGGTGGAGCGGAGAAATCCTTAGGTTGGCACCTTTGTCAGAGGTGCGGAAGACCACGGCGGATCTCCTTAGCTACTTAAGATGGATGGGGGAAGTCAGAAGATGGAATGGGGAATCACCAAAGGTTTGGAAGAGTAGCTTATCGAAGTCGGCTACAGTGTTAGAAGAGGGAAGGGAGCTAACTTGCCTAAAATCAGAGGTGTGAGGGGGTATTTATAGCAGTTTGCGGTGAAGAGAGAGGCAGGGTCTGGCCGAAGGAGCTCGAGGAGCTTAACCTCCGTCGTTGTCTCCGACGACGGTGAGGTTATCTCCCCTGAAAAATAGGATTCTTGGTTAATCCAGACCGATGGATGAAGTGTAGGTGCTGAGCGCAAGCTGCAAGAGCTTGGTCAAAGAGGAATGATGTCGGCAGGGCGGTGATTGCACGGTGAGGTGACTCCCTGCTGCCAGCCGTTCATTCGGCTGGAGAAGAAGAAGAAGAAGAAGACGAAGAGGGACTTAGAAGTAATAAAACTTAAGGACCTATGTGAGAAATAAGGACCCGACTGTAATGAATATTAAGGACTAAAATGTAAACCTAGGTTTTTAAGGTTTATTTTAATTTAGATCTTTTTCAACATTTTATATATGTTAGTAAATAAGGTAAATATTATGTTTACACCTTGAATTTACATTTTTGACCTTTTTAGGTTAATTTATTAGATTAAGTAAAATCACTTAAGTTATTACATACTTAGGTATACATTATATTTAAGTTACTTATCTTATTAATTAAGGAAATGATTAATAGGATTTTGAGTCCAATTATTATCTAAATTATTAGTAATGTTAATTGAATGATAAAATGTCATTTTTAACTTATTTTAAGGTCCTTAACTAAATATCCATTACTCTATAATTAACCCTTATATATTCATAACCTTAGCTAATTAACTACGAAGACTAGTTATTAAGGGTAATTAGTGATCATGATGAGTGTCTCATCAGTCAACCAAGGTCCCTTATTCTTTTTCTAATCAAAAGTCAAAGGAATTAGATTTCCCAAAAATTCCATTTTATAAATTGAAGTTTTGCTACGAGACTAGCAAAAGATAAGCATGAGGGTGTAATAAACGCCAGTTTATCATCATTCTTATGCATTAAAACAAACCTAGCTTTTAGGATTTTACTCCGCAAATAGGCTTTTGGGGTTGCATTTAGTTATAAATTAGGATAGGCATGCATTGCATTTTTCTTGTCTTTTTAATGTGTTTTTTGTGAGTGTAAGGAATGAACAGATATACAAATACTTAAAACCCTAGCACTCAAGAAGGCAACCGGTGAAGAAGAAGCTCAGATTAGCTAGAACTCAACTTGATTTAGCTCACCATAGTTGGAATCTAGCTCACTTGTACTAGGGTTAGCTCATCCTAACTCCATTCAGCTCATCTCAGCTAAATGGTAGCTCAAGAGAGCTCATCCTAGCTCACCATAGCTCTGGTCAACTCAGATCCAGCTCAACTTAGCCGAGGCTAGCTCACATCAGGTCCCACTAGTCCATAGGGAGCTCTAGCCAGCTTAGCTGAGTTGACTGGAGTTCACCCCAGCTCAGGTCTAGCTACATCCAGTTCCACTCAACTCCAGCAAGCTGAAGGTGAATTTATCCCAGCTCAGGAAGCTTAAGTCTAGCTCTCGGGGACTCAGCTAAGCTCAAGCTAGTTGAGCTAAGCTACCTTAGCTATCTCAACCAGCTCAATCCTCCCCGGGAGCACCAGACCCAGCTTAGTTTAGCCTAGCTTAGCAGCTAACAAAGAGCTAGCAAGCTAAGCCAGCTAGAGTAGCCCCATGTTGACCTCTTCAGTAGCTGCCAGCTCCAATTCAGCTCTAGACTCTTCATATCTAGCTCCTCTCCTCAAACCCTAAGCTCCACTTGCATACTCCTCTACTCCATAGCTAGCTAAGCTAGCTTAGCTTAGCTAACATCTAGCTCCTTGGCCATCCTCCACCTTCAACTTAACCCTAGCTTGCTCCACCAACTAAGCTTACCTAGTCCACCTAAGCTACCTAACCTCTACTCTATTTTGGTGCCAAGATGGACACCTCCTAGCCCCTCAACTACACCCAAAAGACACCTTGTTTTGGTGCCAAAATACCCTTTTAGAAGCCCTCCCTTTTGGTGCCAAAACACCCCACATCATAGCCCTACACATAACCCTATAACCTATCCTAGCCATCCACCTAACCCCCCTTCTAGAAGCATTCATGGTGGCACCAAAACCAAGGCACCTCTCCATGGTTGACACCACCTTTAGGTGGCCCTTCACCACCATAACCACCACCTTCACACCCCCTACTTGGTGCCAACTCTCCTTAGCCATAGGATCACCTAACCACCCCCATCTTCCTATCTTAGCCATCCATCTCAAGAGTCACCTTAACCCTCTCATCCTACCCTATAAAAAGACCAATACCCACCACCTTACAACCCATCCTCGCCTAGCAAAATACCTCCCGTATTCTACTTAAACCTCACGCCCAAGAGAGAAGAAGAAGAAGATTACAGGGATATTCTGTCCCCTTGATGCCTTCTCCTCTTCCTTTCTCTCTTGTGCCCACTCCAGCCAAAGGAGAAGCCAGGCAAGGAAAACCTTTGGAGGAGTTCTTGAAGGTGGTCCATGCCACCTTGGAGGAGAGCTTGAGGGTGGTGCACGCCCACCCTTAAAGGAAAGAATTGAGATGGAGAGCATCCACCTTGGAGGAGCATTCAAGGAAGGAGAAGAAGGAGACCTTTTCAAGCCAAGGAGCAGCTAGGCTTGGAGAAAGAGGACTCCCTTCTTCACCAGATTTTGCAAGAGGATTTGTGTTTCTTTTTATTGCTTTTATATTTTCCATTTCTAGTAGAATCATTCCTCTACATGTTTTTGTAAAAAGAACACAAATTCTACTAAATCAATTTGCCTTCTTTTCAATTTCTATTACAATTGCTTTTTCTTTGTTCTGGCACTTTTTTCATTTCCACTTCCTAACTACTCTAGGCCTCCACTTGCTTAGAGTGAGCTTAGGGAGGGGTCATATTTGCCTCTTAGGTTTTAGCTTAGTGATTATAGGTGTTAGTTACTTTTTCGTCAACAATTCTCATTTTGCCCTTATTATTTCAAAACATAAAAATTATATATTTAAAATACCAAAAAGAAGGATTGAGTTTCCCTTAAAGGCAAGAGATTTGAATTGCAAACTTGCCTCCTTGGACGACCCTAGATACTCCCCTATCTAGGAATAGAAATTTAAAAGCGTATGTAATTTCACGTGTTACAGTGACTTTAAAAACCCTAATTACAAATCATGCGATTTTTCGCATCAAGAGGAGAATGAAAGTGAGCACGTAGGTGGCATTCACGAAGTTGGCTTTAATTCGCAGTGCGCTCTCCAGCCACCAAGTTTGCCTTCTCCACAGTGGTAAAAGATGGAAGCGACCATGGCCCCCCGCGTCCTTCCTCTTTTTAAATGCCTCGTAAATTCTATTTCTTTCCACGAGATCATCTCCAACAATCTCACCGAATTGTTGTGAGGTTGCAAGATGCCTGGCTGAACTGCTGGGAGAGAAAAGGTTGTGAGAAGGCAGTCGCGCATTCTGAAGGAAAAAGAAAACAAAAGAAAAATAAATTGGGTTATTTAGAAAAATAATCTAAAATAATACATGAAGTGAATGCATGCCCCTTTATGTAAACATTAATTTATTTACATATCAAAGTATGCTTTGTATACGTACACGCTACCATAAAAATTAGGCATTTATGTATTAATTAGCCCACAAATGTGGTCTCATCAAATGCTCTCAAGCCTAAATTTTGCTTGTCCCTAGCAAAAGTGAAAAACAATGGAAGTAACCAAGAGATCTCTCCTTTCCTTATTCAAAAATTTAGAGATCTAGACAAATGTGAAGTGATAGTAACCTAGGTAACGAATCCAAGTGAAAAGCCAACCTACATTTGCAGTTCATATTTAACCTTTGGTAAAACCTCTATTAGGATAGGCATCTTCTTCCCTCGGGGATAAAGCAGAAAATAATCTATAATTTGACCCTGACTTTTTGGCTTAGGTAGGAGAAACTGAGTTGAATGGATTAATATTTGGTGGCTCACACTCATCTAGTGCTACCTGTAGTCTAGTACTACAGACTTTAGATCTCTAGACTATTAAACAAGTCAACCCAGAGATAGAGGCTAAAAACTGTGCTCTCTTTGCGTTCCCTTGTGCTCACTCACTCTCTCTTTTCTTTTTCTCTTTCTTCCTTTTGAGATCACATATCTTACCAGATTTTCGTAAATGTACTTATTATTTGGTGGCCTCACATGGTATTCACACGTCAATAAAAGTCCTAATAACTCTATAACTAAGTTATAAGTCCTCAACTAGTATTCAGGCGATCAGAAAAACTGGAAAGTAGGTATGGGTCATATTTGGTGAATCGCAATGAGTGTTTTTGTTGTTGCCTCAAAAACATTGACAAAAAAGACATGAAGATAAAACTCCAAACTTGGACTCTTTTTTTCTTTTTTATTTTCTTCTTTTTTTGTTTTTTATTTCTATAAATATTTTTTCACTTTTTTTTATTTTACTATTTTTTTATTATTTTTCTTTTTTATAAAAATTAACATAACAAGACGCAAACTTTTATTCATGAGGCATTATTAGGGATGATGATGGTCAAGAGGATATTATGTGGCTTATTTCGTGGAAGTGCCTACTTTCGACACTGGGAAAGGATGGATAGGATAAGCGTATTTCTGACCTTTGACACTATTACCCTCCTTCAACCAAGGACTCTATGAAGGACGGTTGTAGCCATCCATCATAGTCATAGTTTTATCAAGTCTTAATCTTTGTGTATCTGCCTTATTTGGTGACTCTCAGGAATTCACAAAATGTACGCACATAGGAACAAAGAGAGAAAACTATGCCTAAATCTAAGGTATCTTCATCAATTGTCCAGAACTTAAGAGTCCTTACAGTAAACTTAGCGCACCAGTAATCTCTCTAGTTTCTTCTCACAAAAATGAGGTGGATCTAGTAGAAGATAGTATGCCTGACTCCCTTTTAACTATCCAAAGGTCCAGTAGACTAAAAATGCTTATTGATTTTCTATAAAGATCCATTACTCAGTCTACATGCAAGTGAATGTAACTGTACTGGATTCTAAACTTAAGATATAATTCACGAAGAAAATCTTCAATGACACTTGATAAATTTTCTGCTAAGTACTAACCAATTCAACTCAAGAAAATAAAAGATTTTTTTTTGGCTAATACACTATCCTAAATGTTTGCAAATATTTATAAATGCTATAAACATCCTCAGGTTATACCCCTCCCATGCCTAAGATTGATAATGTCCTCATTGGAAAAATAAAGACATAGAAGAATATCACCTGAGGAGAGTGGGAGGAGCTAAGGCTCCTCAAGCCGAAGTGTGTCCAAAACATGGCCATTTGAAATAGTAACATAAGGTTTAAGTCATTGGCCATTTACCTTAAAGCTCGCACCAGAAGTAGGGTTCTGAATTTCTACAGCTCCATGAGGGAAGGTATTGATAACAACGTATGGCCCATCCCAGTGGAGCTTAAGCTTTCCTGGAAATAATTTATGTCTGGAATTGAAAAGGCAGACGCACTAGTTGGGCTCAAAGGTCTTTCTAATAATGTGCTTATCATGGAAGACCTTTGTACGTTGCTTGTATGCTTGAGAAGTTTCATAGGCTTTATTATGAAGCTCCTCAAGCTCACTTAACTCTAGCATACGTGCCTTTCCCGCTTTATCCAGATTCAAGTTAATGTTCTCAGTAGCCCAATAGGCTTTGTGTTGGATTTCAACGGGAAGATGGCATGCCTTTCTGTAGACAAGATGGAAAGGAGACATGCCCAAGGGAGTCTTATACGTAGTTCTGTAGGCCCAAAGACCATTATTTAGTTTTTTAGACCAATCCTTATGGTTGGGCCTGACAATTTTTTCTAAAATTCGTTTATCTCCCTATTAGACACTTCAACCTGTCCACTCGTTTGGGGATGGTAAGGTGTGGCTATCTTGTGGTTGACTCCAAAATTTTGGAGTAGTCTTGTGAAGTGTACGTTCTTGAAGTGAGGTCCTCCATCACTTATGATCATCCTTGGGCACCCATACCAGGAAATGATATTAGCCTTAACAAAACCCAAGACCACGGAATGGTCATTGGTTAGCATGGGTATGGCTTCTATCCATTTCGATACAGAGTCCACAGCCACAAGGATGTACTCATATTCGAAGGACACAGGAAGGGACCCATGAAGTCGATGCCCTAGATATCCAAGATCTCAATGGGGAGAATAGGTTGCTGGGGCATCTCTTCCCTTTTTCCGATGGTTCCCGTCTGCTGGTAACATAGACATGCACTCACATATGTATGTGCATCTCGGAATAATGTGGGCTGCCAAAAGCCAAACTGAAGAACCTTATGGGTAGTCTTTTTTCCACTAAAATGCCCACCAAAGTGGAGGTCATGGCAGAAACTCAGAACACTCCTTTGTTCTTCATCAGGGACGCAATGGCGGAAAAGCTGGTTAGGGCCTATTCTAAATAGCTCGAGTTCTTCCCAGTGATAAAATTTAGTGCCAACAAGAAACCTATCTCACTTCTACTTGTCCCAAGTACTGGGGTAATGCCCGTGACTAGATAGTTCACTATGTCAGCAAACCAAGGAGTTTTAGTCTCCATTGCCATCAGAGACTCATCAGGGAAAGTCTCTTGGATACCTCCAGCAGGGGTCGATGCCTCAAAGGGGATCCTAGATAGATGATCTACTACCACATTCTCAACTCCTTTCTTATCTTTAATTTCTAAGTCAAACTCTTGGAGTAGCTAAATCAAACGAATTAAGTGAGCATTGGTATCCTTTTTAGCAAGAAGATGCTTTAAGGCATAATGATCAGTGAACACCACAACCTTGGATCCCAAAAGATAAGATCGAAAGTTTTCCAAAGGAAATACTACAACAAGAAGTTCCTTTTCAGTGACCATAGAGTTTTGCTGAGGATTTGTAAGGGTCTTGCTAGCATAATGCAGCACATGACTTTTGCCATCAACCCTTTGACCTAAGACCGCTCCCACTGTGAAATCAGAGGCATCTCACATTAGCTCAAATGGGAGGGTCCAATCTGGTGCTTGGAAAAATTGGTGCAGTAATAAGGGCTTTCTTCAAGACTTGGAAAGAGTCGCCACATTTATCATTAAAATCGGTGGAGACGTCCTTCGCTAATAGGTTGCAGAGTGGCTTAGAGATTTTACTGAAATCTCTAATGAAGTGCTTATAGAACCCAACATGGCCAAGGAAAGATCTAACTTGATGAACATTTGTGGGCGATGGAAGCTTAGTGATGGAATCAATTTTTGTGGTGTCCACCTCTAATGCTCTCTCGAAAACTACATGCCCTAACATAATGCCCTACTGGACCATAAAGTGGCTTTTCTCCCAACTAAGCACCAGCTTTGCCTCTTCACAATGGGTTAAGACTTTATCAAGGTGCGAAAGGCATAGGTCAAACGATGAGCTGTAAATGGAGAAGTCATCCATGAAAATATCAACAAACTCGTCGATCATATCAGAAAAGATAGCCATCATACATCGTTAGAAAGTGGCAGTAGCATTACATAACCCGAATGGCATTTGGCGGAACGAAAATGTACCATATGGACTCGTGAAGGTAGTACGCTCCTAATCGTTAGGAAAGGTGGCTATCTGATTATACCCAGAGTACCCATCAAGGAAACAGAAGTACTTGTTCCCTGCCAGTCCTTCCAAAATCTGATCGATAAAAGGTAAGGGGAAATGATCTTTTTGGGTAGACGTGTTTAAACAATGGTAATCAATGTAGACCCTCCAACTAGTTGAGGGTCTAGTGGTTACCAACTCTCCTTGGTCATTCTCTTCCACATTGATTCCTGCCTTTTTGGGCACCACATGAATAGGACTGACCCATTTACTATCTGAAATGGGATAGATAATCCCTGCATCCAGCCATTTCAGAATCTCCTTTTTAACAACCTCCCGTATATTGCGGTTGAGCCTTCTCTACATGGCTCGGAAGGGTTTCATGGACTCGTCCATGTATATATGATGCATGCAAAGGGAGGGGTCAACACCCTTAATATCTACAATTGACCAAGCAATTGCTTCCTTGTGCCTTTGTAAACATTTAAGCAGAGCTCCCTCCTGTGATTTAGATAAAGTAGATGAGATAATAACGGGGAGCATATCATTAGGGCCAAGGAAAGCATACTTCAATGTGCTTAGGAGGGGTTTCAGCTCCAACTTAGGAGCCTTTTAGATTGAGGGTTTAAGTTGAGATGTCCCCGCCTCAGGTAACTAATCTACTTTCACAGTCTAGGGTGCAAATAGAGACTCTGTGTGTATCCCCAGCAACTCTTCTAATTTGGGTATTTTCCCTTCAATTTCTTTAATAATCGGAGGATGGTCCTTAGATATGACCTTTTGAAGGGAATCTCTACATAGTAGTGCTAGAGTAGTCTCCTCAATTATTTCATCAACAACATCAATTTGAGAACAATCTTCAAATCCAGATTGCTTGTAAGTATCAAAAACATTCAACCGAATCCTTTTGTTCCCAAAGCCCATTTTAAGTGTCCCTAATCTACAACTGATAGAGGCATTAGCTGTGGCCAGGAAGGGGCATCCTAGAATAATGATGGCTTAGTGGGCTTACTTGATGGGTCAATATCTTGCATAATAAAGTCAACAGGGAAGAAGTCCTCCACTCTCACCAGGACATCTTCCAATAATCCCTGTGGTGTCTTAAGTGATTTATCTGTGACATGGAGGATGATTGGACTAGGCTTTAACTCACTGATGGGAACACCATCATGAGCCCTAACTAGTTCATTTTGACCTTGAAAAGAGAATAAAAGCTCCTACATAACCAAGTGAAGGGCCTAACTCAAGGAATAATTGGTTTGAAAGAAAAATAAGAAACAAAGGATAAAACTGTAATTTTACCATTGCAGTGCAACAACAGGATTTCTTAGGGGCTAAAAATAGGTCAAATTGTCTTATCAAGATAAAAAGTGGGTTGGTTCAATTAGAAAAGGGGTAATGTGAAATCTGGAAATTAAATGACTTCTTGTAACCCAAAAACAGACCCACTTAATCTAACAAGATTTTGGTTAGGATAAAATTCAACTAAACCCTCTAATATTCATGGAGAAATATCCTCTATGGTTTAGAACCTTCAATTTGGCCTTTGGAACCTATTTTGACCTAAATAGGGGTCCTAATCAATTATTTATCCTAAATTGGGTTTTTGTGTAAAATGCCTAGTCAAACGTGATCAAATCTAAAATCCAACTTCACCATTGGATTCCTTAGGTCCAAATTAGGTTCATAGCAAAATTTGGACTTAAAGGAAGTTCACCTTGAGCTACTTTGCAAAATAGTCCAACCTAATTACATTTATGCCCCTATCTTTTGAAAACCCTTGCAGACACCCCCTAGCTTCCTTGTCATTCTTTGCAATTAGGTCCCTCCACCATTATAGCAGAGGAATCCTACTCCGGTGAGGATTCGAGGGGGATATCTCCTTGATTCCTTAGAGACTCCCTCTCAAATTTGAAAGGGAGATTCTCTATGGAATTCCCGTTCGTATGAACCCAGTCATGAGCTCTGATTTCCTCCCAATATCTCATGTGAACACATGAGAGAATTGGGTATTTCTCGACCTTCCAACTCCGGCAGCTTGCCCATTCTTGGAAGCCTACCTTCAAAGCACAAGGCCCTCCTCCAGGGGTCATAAAAGCTCCTCCTGACCCTGCCGTTCATCCCCGGCTTGGTTTAGCCAGAGATAATCCCCCAATTTTCTCTCTTCTACTTCGGCCAAACACCTAACGAGCTCCGACGACCTATATCTCCTCCTCTCATCGCTCTGCCACAATATCAGTGGCAGAGTTGCCCTTGCCTCCGTCGTCCACATCGTGCCATACCTACGCATCCGCCAGCTACACTCTCGTCATCGTCGTCCCCCTCCAACTGGGATCTTCGTCTCCGGCAGCGGTAGATACGAGTTGTCCGCCATCTTTTCCACCTCCATCCTTAAACTAGGTCAGATACTTCCCCCCTCTCTTCTCTTTATTTTCCTCTCATCTATTTCTACTTTCACCCCTCAACGCTCACAAACCACCACCATCTTCACCTTTGGCAGACCACCAGCAAGGTGCTTCCGTCATTCCATGCACCCATCCACCTCGCCAAACACCTCAAAAGCTCCACCATGACTAACTGATCATTTCCCCCCTTTCCATTAATGACCACACACTCCACACACTTCCCCCGAACAAACCCAATTCCACAGCCACAGGGTGACCTAGGCACGTGCGCCCCGGCCGCCTGCGCCACGGCGAAGCTTCCTGTAAGTTTTGATGAGGCTGCGAGTTCGTGTTGCATAAGTGCAGGTTTGGACCTCGGTCCCCATTAGAGCAGGCTTGAAGCAGCTCACAATCTTCACTCCAGGCGCCAAGTTTCAGGCATCCAGGTCCAAGCGATGTGGATTTGTCGCCAGCACACTTTCAGCCAGGTGATTGGCTTTGGAGGGCTCTGCAGCTTCAGCAATTGAGCATGACTCCTGTGGGCACACGCAAAAAAGCAGGTGGGACATTTAGTCCCACCTTGGTTGTTTTTGAGCGAAAGGTGCGGCATGAATTGAAAATGTGTCAGGGGCTTATCGCCTCCTGACACAGGGTGAGGTCCCACTCATCCCACGCCTCATCCGCGACTGACGACCCCGCGGAACTGGTATTCGACCCAATTACCCATGCACTCCTCGCCCACCACCAACGCTGGTGGGCCTGGTCCCTGGCACGCTAACCCGACCCGTTTACCTGAGATGGCTTTGGGAGAGTCAGCCTAAGAGAGAAAAGAGAGAGAGTTTGTTGGGGAGGGTAGGGGTAGGTTTTGCTGTTGCAAGGAAAGGAAGAAGAAAGAGGAAGCTAAAGGAGAAGCTAAGGAAAGAAGGAAGAAGCCACAGGTGATGCCGCAGAGAAGAAGAAGGCTAAAGAGAAGTTAAGGACTAAAGGAGGAGGGAGCTGAAGAAGAAGCTAAGCGATAAAAGGTAGAAGAAAGTTGAAGAGGATGAGAAGCTAAGGAAAGAAGAAGAAGAAAGGAAGAAGAAGACAGTTAAGGCTTGCAAGGCGAAAGCCAGAGAAGAAGCAAGAGAAGAAAGATGGAAGAGAAAGCAGAAGAAGAAAGAAGCCAAAGAAAAGAAAGAAGCAGAAGAGCAAAGAAGAAAGAAGAGAAAGAGAGGAATGAGCCAAAGGAAGAAGCAAAAGAAGAAAGAAAAATTAAGCACTTTTAGGACATCTGATTCTATAATCAAACGTCCAATTCTTTCCAATTTCTCTTCTTTATATTTTCTAGCTACATTTTGTTGTCCATATACTAATGCTTGACATTCTAAATTATATTTTGAGTAGTTTTATGTGTTTAAATTGCATCTATTATTGAGATTAGTGCATGAACTCCATTTGCTCCCTGTGTTCGACCTTGGACTAAAACTTCAAGTAATAAAATTTAATTATTTTCAAAGCGATTTCAACTATACTACGATGCATTACTTTAACCTGATTTCGCTTCCGATAAACACACCTCCCAAAAGATCGTTGACAGAGCTCGGTAAAATGTTCACCCTTGCACCCAGATTGAGTAGAACCTCGTCAATGTGTTGGTTACCTATAACCACTGAAATATACAGGGCCCCTGAGTCTTTCATTATGAGGGGTGTTCCATGTTGGAGAATCGAGCTAACATGGTCAGCCAAGATGACCTTAGATTGTACATGTCTCCTAGATCGGCACTTCTGAGTGCATAGGTCCTTTAGAAACTTGGCATAGGATGGGATCTATTTGATAGCTTCCAACAGAGGCAAGTTGATATGGACTTGCCTAAAAATGTCCATAATTTCATCCATCCTATCGTTGGCTCTAGACGAGCCAACAGAAGATTCCCTAGGAGCAGATATGCGCTCTGGATAGGGCACCCTTGGCTTCTGGGTAGAGGGGTCATCATGGCAGGAAAGGAGTGGTGGAATGATGACATCCTCAGG
Source organism: Thalassia testudinum (assembly GCA_037157565.1). Lineage (NCBI taxonomy): Eukaryota > Viridiplantae > Streptophyta > Magnoliopsida > Alismatales > Hydrocharitaceae > Thalassia > Thalassia testudinum. The sequence goes on from JAZHRO010000025.1 coordinate 37,488,401, forward strand.
GTGGGTGATTTCAAGGGAGGGAGAGCAGTGTGGCTCCTCCTCGGTGGAGATGGAAGTCGGGTCGGGTATAGGAGGGGAATCCTAAGACGTGACCGTAGGAGTGTTATCAGGCTTGTCGATTTTCTTTCCACTCCTTAGTACGGTCACAGCTTGGGTGTGTTCCCTGAATATGACCCCCTTGCCCTTTGGGTTCTCCTCAGAAGAGATAGGCAACTTCCCCAGATCACACTGCCTAACTGCCTCAGTATGATGACCAATTTGGGATTGCATATCAGTAATCATCTTATTCTGAGATTGGATGACCATATTCTGATGCTCTTGCATCGCTTTCATCATGGCTTTAAGTTCCTCCATCTCAAAAGGCTTATGCTGAGGAGGGTTTTCATAGGATGGCTGGTATATGGGTTGGGGAGGTAGGGGTCTTGTATTCCCTTAGTTAGAATCATCACCTTGCTTCCATGAGAAGTTTGGATGGTTCCGCCAACACGGATTATAGGTATTAGAATACGGGTTATTAGAGGAGGTGGGTGGAAACCTTGGGTCACATTTAGGTCGGCCTGAATCAACTCAAGGAATTGATTTGCCTGGTGGCACTCCGCAGTGGTGTGCATTGTGCTTTAGCAAATGGAGCATTCACTCAAAGCCTGAAAGATAGAGGCTGCTTGCAGGTTCATGCCAGGGTTTTCTAAAAGCCTATCGAAGTTTTTGTTCAACTATTGAAATTGATAGGCCAAATCCTGAGTAGCCCCAACTTCATGGGCCTCTATCTTCCTCTGCAAAATTGATGATTTTCTTTCTTGATAGGTAGAGGACATATGTATGGAATTGTCACTTAATGTTTCAAATAATGACTAGGCTTCATCCTCAGTTTTGGTCATGAAGGTTCCTATGTAGGCTGCATCGATGGTTTGCGTGTGCCTTTCAGATAATCCGTTATAGAACCTTTTGACCAACTGCCATCTTGGAACCTGATGGTGGGGGCATAGCCTAAGAAGGTCATTAAAGTGCTCCCAAGTCTCATGAAATTGCTCCCCTTCCTGTTGAGTAAAACCCATAATCTCCCTTCAGTAATGGTTGGTATTACTGATAGGAAATACCTTTTCAAGAATTCTCCCTTAAGGGTGGCCTAATCATTTACCCTTGCATCGAGGGTATGATACCAGTGCTTGGCCTTATCCTTTAGGGAGAATGGAAATAGTGTCCTCATCAGGGCTTCATCAGTAAAGCCCTGGAGCTTCACCGTGGAATAGACCTCAAGATGCCTATAGGGATCCTCCCTAGTAGTACCATAAAATGATGGGAGCAAAGATATGGTGCTGCCCTTGATTTCAAATGGGTTATCCACTCTAGGTCTTCGGATAGTTAGGGCTTGGTGGGTTGTAAGGAGGAAATAGTCTCTCAAGGTTCTCTAATTTTCACCAACCCTAACCTCTTCTTTAGGTCTTTCTTCAGCCATTTTTCTTCTTTCTTGGTTAGCTTTCCTTATAATTCTCTCAGGCTCAGGCATGAAAAGAAGACTACTTCTTAGAGAGCACCTACCAAGCATACACCAAGCAAACATAAGGCAAGGGAACTTTTGTTAATTTAAAGTTCTTTAAGGCCTCTTCTAACTCTTCAGCTTGGCTAAATATAGTCAAGGCAGTTTTTCGCTATTCCACATAAGTGGTATAAGAGAAATGAGGCACTTGAAATTTTTGGTCAATGACTGTTATGAAGGTTGAGGTTACTTTTAGTCCTTTTTGGGTGATTAATCAAGTTGTCAAACAATTACGCACCCTAAATTGACCTTCGAGTGCCCTAAAGACGTACAGTCTGCTGCAATGATATTCTCAAATGCTCAAGTAAAAAGGTACTCCAAGGATGGAACCAAGGGATGCAAGTAGGGTGAACCCTTCCTTTGAGGTGATGCATTAGAGGAGCCTCTTAACTACCCTTGAATTCCTTTAAGGGGTGTCCCCCTCCTTAGAGTATCAAATCACTCGGGCAAATGTTAATACCACTGTTTCAAAGTGAGATAGGAGGGTTTGCACCGATAAAGAGATCGATGCCTATAGCCTTAAGGGTCCAAATCCTAGTGTAGTGCCTATAGTGCGTGCTCAGTGCAGGAAGTGTGCATTCGCCATGAAAAGTGATTTTTTTTTTTGAAAACCTTAATCAAGTTATTCAAACACTTCCTGTATATTTTATTTTATTTTCGAGAAGCAATATGACCACTTGATTAATCTTTTCAAATTAGTTTAAGTGGTATTCTTTAATTATGTTCAGATGCAATGCATGTGCAAATAACTAATGTAGTAAGAATAGAAATTCACACCTTGCTCCAACACTCTTTTATACAAAAATGCATGCAATGCAGTAAGAAAATCTAGATGGTGCTCAAGCAATCCTAGATGGTCGTCCTATGGATATGTAGCTTCTAGCAAACAGTTTGGATTTTTTTTTTAATAAATAGATGCGCAATAAAAAGAACTAACTAACTACGAATAAACCTAGAATCTAAAGAATCGAGGACACTCCCCCACAAACTGGCCCCAGAGTACAAGGGCGAGAAAACAAATAACTAGGCTAATCCTAAAGAGTCTATTCTAAAATTCTAAATCAGAAGTCTAAGAGGAGGAATCCTCCTAGATGGTCCTCCGTGCGTCTCAGCAAGTGTGGGATCAAGGTCCACAGGCTCCTGCGATTATCTCTGAGGTGTGTCGCTTAAGGTCGACATTGTCTCTTAGCTATGCCTGTAGCTTTGTCAGATTCCTCGCACAGAAAAGATAAAGAATGATCAGATAAATGCACAATTTAGAGTAATCAGAAATAAAATTAGTTGAATTTAATGTGTCGATTGCCTCCCCGGCAATAGCGTCATTTGGTTAGGAGTTTTTCACTTATAGAAATAATGTACCAGAATAATATGCCATTGTAATGTGTAAATCGTGGTGGCAAACTCCGAATAAAGATATATATCAAGAAAACTAACCACGATGGATTAGGTCGTGTCCACAGGTAGGAATAGAGTAATAAATTCACAAAATATTTTTCCTTTGTATTTGTTTAATCAAGTGTGCAATCCGTGCTCAAATCTGATGCGAAACAAAGCGAAAAGAAGGAACACGTGATAATTTAAGAAAGCAGGGTATGTATGTAATTTTCCTTCCATGAAATAACTTGCAAGGGCATGTAACATAATTATACTTCAAGACATTGGGCTTTCTCCTTTTGGTCATGTGAGTGCCATGATGATATTTTATGCATGTGTCAAACTCAACATATAAGAGTTAAGTGCATGAGAGAAATAATATAAACACTTAAGGGCAAGCATGCAATTAAGTGTTTATGCAATTTCACTCAAATAGATTAATCTATCAAATATTGCAATAGTATTCTCAGCAATGGAATATTGGTAATTTTTATTGGAATGCAAAATAGAGGAATTCTTCCTCCTGATCTCGCACGAAGAGGAGTCGATGGCAGAGGCCGAGGAGCTCGAGGAAGGTTGACCTCGATGAGAGCTTTCTGATGGTGGTGGTGGCACTTCGAACGGTGGCTGGAGTTGATGCCGGTGACGAAGAGGAGCGGTGGCGGTGCCTGCGGCTCACCTGTAGGCATGGTTGCAGTTGGCGTATCTGAGGGTGTGGCCGAGCTCGTGAGGTCGAGGAGAGCTCAATGGAGGTGATGGCGTGGAGAATGGTTGCATGTAGAGGGGTCTGCATGGAGGGGGATCGGCATTGATGATGGGTTCCCTTCGGTCTGTTTGGAGAGGAAGAAGAAGAAGAAGATGGAGGCCGCCTACGCGTAAGGGGGCCCGGCTTGACATTGTGCCTATGTGCAAAGGCGTGGACATGCAATGAGCTTGGGCACGCATGAGATCCCTCCGCACAAGGGTGCTGTGCACGAGGAGAGATTCTTGCGGGGGTGACGCAACGGTGGTGGAGGGTGGCCGTGAGAGGGCGTGGTCGCGCGGAGATGCTGGTGGTGCGTGCGGCTAGTGGAAGTGCTATTGCACGAATGCTTGGGTGAGCTTGCACGCGTGAGGGTGACCGGTAGGAGAGGAGGAGCCTGAAGGTGGTGCGCAGTCGTGCGTGGAAAGGAGAATGAGGGTGAGGACGTAGGTGGCATCAACGAAGTTGGCTCTAATCTGCAGTGTGCTCTCTGGCCACCGAGTTTGCCTTCTCCACAGTGGTGAAACATGGAAGCAACCATGGCCCCCCGCGTCCCTCCTCTTTTTAAACGCCTCATAAATTCTATTTCATCCCTTGAGATCGTCTCCAACAATCTCACCAGATTGTTGTGAGGTTGCAAGATGCTCGACTGAACTGCGGGGATAGAAAAGGTGGCGAAAAGGTAGTCGCGCATTCTACTGGAAAAAGAAAACAAAAGAAAAACAAATTGGGCTATCTATAAAAATAATCTAAAATAATACTCGAAGTGCATGCATGCCCCCATATGCAAACATTAATTTATTTACATATCAAAGTATGCTTTGTATACGTAGGCACTACGAGAATAATTAGGTATTTATTTATTAATTAGCCCACAAATTTGGTCTCATCACCTGACCGCGGGTATTATGACTCGTACCAGTTGGCCCCTCAAGGGACCTTATCTTATAATCCAGGGTATGAATTTCATACTCTTGCATCTCACCCATGGAATATGGGTAGATGTGATTCACCCCCTGGAACCCTCGAGGAACTACCATTGTATATGCGACCACATTATAGATTACAGCAGACTATAACTGGGATGAGAGACAGAGTCGCATCCTATCTGCACGGAATCCAAGCTATTATGGATCTAGAACAAAGACGAGCCTGGATTCCATATCAAGAAACTTTAATGGAAGCCCTTCAGGAAATGACATCAATAACAAGGGCACTTAAACAAAATCTTACACTTCAGGAGATGCTGCTTTCGCATTATCAAGTGGAAAATAGCCTGAGCAATCCCGAAGAACCTGAATTGACCACTCCTGAAGGCAATTCACAAGAGTAGATACTCGAAAGAAATTTAGGGGAAGAAGAACAGGAGTAGGAAACATCCCAAATGGATTCAGCTGGAAACTCGATATGAGAAAATGATGAGGAAAGGATTGATTACTCTAGACCCTGGGAGACACATTATGGGTTAGACAACCTGCTTGAGACGAAGGATGAAGATCCATCAGAGAACATGGATCTGGAGGCGAGCATTCCATGTAACACCACCGATGAATTTATACCTATTCTTGACCCAGCGTCAGTCGATTTGCACCCTTCTACTTTCACCTATCAAGGCCATGTTGGAATCTCTGAGACCACACCTTTCGATTTTGATACCCAAAGAATAGAGATAGCCAGGGATGTCTTGCCTAAGGAAATGGACATGATATCTAAAGCAGGAGGTAATGCATAGCCTACTGCATATGAGGGCAAAGAACTGATTAGAATGAACTGGGGACTTGCCTACTAGACTCGGATCCTGAAGAGTCAGCCTCTGAGGAGTCAGAGATGAGTATTGATGAGGACAAAGTGATTTCTGATGAGGATTTCAGTGACCTCCCCACTAAACTTTTACTTTCCCGGATACCCCCATATGACCTAGAGCATAGAGAGGGCATGATCTTTGATGTCAATTATCATTATGAAGACCCCTATGACTCAGATTCTGGTCTTGAGATACATTTTGATCCACTCCCTTAGCAACTTCCTACTGAATTTTTGGACATGATAAATCAACTGAATCAAAATCATGACCCCCCTTTGATTATCCTCGATCTTCCACCACTACTCCACACTCTATTATAGCTAGACTTTTTGGAGTAGGGGTGTGTTTGCACCTCAAAACACGCCTGTAATAATGCCTTCTTGTGCTATTTTCTAGCATTAACATTGCATAATAGGATCCTGTAATCGCATTTGTAAAAACACTTGCATGCATGCATTTAATCAAGAGAGGAAGAGGAGTGAAACAATCGCCTACATAGTTACATTTTTCTTCAAGTGCCTCCTTGCAAAATCACCCTCTTTTTATTTTTCCTCTTGATTTCTTCTTTTCTCTCCTTCCCACGGCTGCATCCTTCCCGCGGCTGCACTCTTCCCGCAGCTGCATGCAGTAGCCACGCAGCACTTCTTCCCGTCATGTCTCCCTGCCAACGCCGCTCCCTATAGCTGCAACTCGCACACCCTCTCCCTGCTGCAGCCGGCACGCCACTCTCCCCTCCTCTATAAGTAGCTGCAGCTTCATCCTCGCGACGCAGCTGCTGCAGCTGCTGAAAAAACCCGCAGCCATCTTCTCCACCGCTTTCCCCTCCCATACGTCGGCCCTCCGTCGAGGAGGCACCCGGCAAGCAGGAGAACCCACTGTGGTGCACACCACCACAGTGGGAGCACCACCGCCCAGCTCTTCGACGAGCCAGTGGGCGTGGTGCATTCCCTCACTTCGTTTTTTCTCTTTAACGCCATTGCCGCCGCTCCAAGCTTCGAAGCTTGAAGCCACGGCAGCAGCAGCAAGTCCTCCCGCCCCTCCGCGACCGTCCCCGCAGTCGGTCACCGCCTCCGCGCGCGTCTGCAGGGCGTTCCCCGCCTCCGTCTCCGTTCTGTCCGCCTCGCAGTTGCACCCGTAGCCCGCCGCCGCACGCACTGCAGCGGCCGGCTACGGCCTCACGCCGACCCCTGCCCCCCTCCGCGACCCTCCGCGACCACCTGCAGACCTCCTCCACGCTCGCTCCTCCGCGCCATCGCCCGCTCGTCGACTTCGCGCAGGCCTGCAGAACCCTGCGCGAAGGTGCGCCCGCACCCGCCGTCTTCAGACGTCCGCCTCCGCCTTCAGACGACGCGGCGTCAGACGTCCGCCGCCGCGAGCAGACGACTTAACTCGCTGCCATTGTCCGCGCTCTCGATCTCTCCAGCCCGCTCTCTCTCTCTCTGCTGATCTCTCTCTCCCGCTCTCTCTCTCTCACGTATTCTCTCTCTCTCCCGCTCTCTCTCTCTCACGTATTCTCTCTCTTTTTCACTCACTCACAGACACACACTACACCAACACACACACATCTTCACCGACACACACACACACCCACACACACACTTACACTATACGTATAGTTATATATAGTAACATATATATACTTATATACATCTATATATAATATATACATACATATATATATATATATATATACACTTATATACATAGTAATATCTATAGTTATGTATACATACATATATATATAATATATATACATATATATATAATATATATATATATATATCTACTTATATATATCTATATACTTATATATATATATATACTTATATACATAGTATATCTATATATTTATGTATACACACACATATATATAATATATCTATATTTATATATATATATACACGTATATATATATCTATATACTTATACATATACTTATATATATATACATATATACTTATATACATATATATATATACATATCTATATACTTATATATATACACACACATATATATATATATATCTAGATACATATATACTTATATACATATATATATATATACATCTATATAGTATTATATATATATACTTATATACATATATACATAGCTATATACATATATACATACATATATATATATACATATACACCTATATATATATATAATACATATATATCTATATATATCTATACATATATACTTATACATTTATATACATATAGATATATTTACTCATATACATACATATGTACATATATTTTCACGTTATTTACTATACGCTGTATCACGGGGATATCTGCACCAGTTGCTGATATTCCCTGATACACGCGTACAAAAAAAGTGTGGTCCCATACTTCATCCATCCTCCATCCACACTCCACGCGGCACATAGTCGTGTTGGTTGCGTCTCTCTAGACGTCAACTGACTCGACATAGTGCTACACTCCATCGTCACCTCCACCCCCACCCCTTTATATATATACTACATATAAATATATATCTATAGCTACTATATTTACTTTCTATCTGTTAGCTTCCTTCTTAGTAAAAAGATAAAAAAAAGGTATAAAAGTGAAAAGATAATCTTTGATTTGCAGGTACCCCCGTCTTGCGAGTAGCAAGACTTGTTTTGGGACTCTGTTTGGCTAAAAGCCAAGGACACAATTTTGAGGGTGTGCCTCAAGAACAAGGATTACCATAAAAAACCTAAATAAGAAAAACACCAAAAACACAATAAACGAACGGAAGAGACGCGTTTTAAGGAAAACGTAGAAACTCGACTTTAACCCCACTTCCCTGAGTTCGACCCTGGGCCTAAAAGTGACAAGATAAAATCAATTAGGCCAGGTTAAAAATTTTGTAAAGAGATGGTTAGGTCTGAATTAGGTTAACCACTATACATATTTCAACGATAAAAATATCATATTAACAACCTATCCAGGCCGACCCATCATGACTTTTCTGGCGCCGCTGCCGGGGAGGTGCGCTTTCGAGTAAGTTTCTATCCAATTCCTTTAAATTTGTCTCTTCTCTCTTCACGGGTATTGTTGTTTTTTGGTGTGCAGGTGAACCTGGTGGAAGGAGAAGAAGGCTGACGAAGTCGAGGACGTGAGCAGATCCAAGGCGGGAACGAGAGCGTGAAGACGTCGACATCGCATTGGAGCTTCGCACACGTTTCCGAACAAGTAGGTTTTCTTTTCTCATCAAATTAGGGTTAACTTGCCACCACAATAAAAAAAAAAATTTAAAAACTAAAAACTAGAAAAACTTCTTGGGATTTCTTGAGGGCAAGTGGATTAAAATTCACTTGATTAATTGGTTGTCTTCACTCCCACTGTCCTGGGATTTCCCGCCTTACTTCGCATAGCGAAAATCCGAGAATCTTGATTCTTAGATTTTTCGCCGTGGGAAGTATTCTTTGAGGCAAAGAAAAAGATTGCTTGTATCCCTCTTTTGCCTCACTTATCTTTAATTCAGGATCACATTTTTGGTGGGGAGACTTGGAATTGAGTTGATTCCAACCCCACCACGACTTTTCAAACTTGCCTGTGATTCGATCCTGAATACTTCAACCCCAACAATTTTATTTTCTTTATCTTTTGGTTGAAGCCTTGTGTGGGGAAATCATTTCTAGTGATTGGGAGCACTTGAATTGAAGTGCTTTGGCTCCCTGTCACATTGATATAAAACTGATTCCTGCATCCACACTTAGAAATCTCCATTTAGGGTAGCCCATTGCATTTTAAGCATGCATTAACTAACTGATAATTGAAGAAGAGTTTCTTGGGTTTTAGAAGGAAAACCTGTATTTTTGCAAAAACCCGGAGATTGGTTGAATCGGTAATTCAGCAAAACCCTAAAATTCATACTACTTAAGGCTGAACTCTAAAAACCATTCGCCAATAAAAACTTCAATTCGGGGAGATTTCCCCGTTGCATGCTTGTTCTTACACACTCTTAAAAGCAATCACTTGGGCATTACCCGTAAACAACGCCCTTCACATTCCAAAAGCACTTGACCCTAAGCCTCTAATTAAAACTGGTAGTAACTTGACCCTTACTAAGGATTGGAGGTCTAACTACCTGTGTGTAGCGACTACGTGCTGGTAAGAGTTCCCACGTGCTATCAGGTGTCTAAGACTGGGGCAAACGGCCTTTCAATCTGGCCCGGTGGTTCCGCGGTGCTCTCATTCGGTTCCGTAGTTCGTGATAGTAGGTAACTTAGATCTTTAGGTCTAAGGGCACACTGTAGAGGTTAGGAACTTGACTGTATTGATTTGTAATCAAGTGTACCTTTGCGGCGTCATTTCTCTCATCCCTTTTCCCTTCTCATCTCCCCAATTCTTCCTGCGGTAGTGCATGTTTGGGAGGAGGTCACAAAACCCTGAACTATTTGAATTGACTGATAAATCTAGAAAACAAGTCGAATCGTCCTCCTCCTCCACAAACATGGCTGCACGCCCACCCCCAAATCCTGAGGGAGGAAACTGCCCTCAGAACCCACCAGGTGGTGGAGCCTTAGATCCCATAACCCGCCTCCAAGCCCAAATGGAAATGTATAATGAGCAAATCGAAGCCATTCGGGAAACATTGGAGGAAATGCAGAACCCTCCCGAACGGGAGGAGCCTAGGTCTCTTAGCTCTTATCAGAATCCCGCTGCTACAGAGACCATAGGACAAATTCGGGTCCCCATGGGCGGGGACGACTTTGAATTAAAACCAAACATAATTGGCCTAATCAATTTTCACTTTCATGGTCTTGCAAGTGAAGACCCATTTCTCCACTTGGAAGACCTAACCCGACTTGCTGAAACCGTTAAACCAAGAAATGTCGGGTTATCTATAGTCCTCATGAAGATGTTCCCGTTTTCATTACGGGATAAAGCGTCGCAATGGTTACGCACCCTTGGGAGAACCATCCACTCTTGGGAAGAAATGCAAACAGCGTTTCTCAAGAAGTTCTTCCCAATCGGGCGGACCAATGCGCTTCGCCGTGCTATCACTTCATTTACGCAACAAAACGGCGAACAATTTCATGAGGCATGGGAGAGGTATAACGACCTCCTCAGGAAGTGTCCACACAACGGTCTGCCTAAGTGGCATATAGCCCAGATTTTCTACTATGGGCTAAATGAGACTTTGAAGCAGATTGCAGAACTTCCTGCGGAGGGAACTTTATGAATAAAGACGAGAATGGAGCATTCGAGCTGTTTGAAAATATGAGTGAAAACTCGATGAACAATGCTTCCATTGTCGCCTTTAATCGTACCAGCCAGCCCCGAAATGTCCACGAAGTTGACACGGGACCCTCCCATTCATCCACTGATCTAAGCCTTATTGCACAAAAACTGGATGAAGTCTCCGTCGTGCACAAGAAGCTGGACGAGCTTCTGGCCAACCCCGCCCGATCTATGGCAAACACCACCTCTTCACCACTTCGTCACAATCCAAGTTCTTCTAATACCAGGCTTATCCCGAGAAACCCCGTTAGACCTTCCTTACCGAGTGTCGCGCCAAGCGACTCGGTAAGTCATGTGGAACTGGTTTCTGCGAGCCAGTATTTCGACACGGAGGACCAAGCCTCCGTATGCTCAGACGCATATCTACATGCGGACGCGTCTTCTAGCATAGAAGATGCTTGCGCCCTGGGGAACAACCCGTTCTTTGCCACTTATAACCCAGGGTGGCGTAATCATCCGAACTTCGCATGGTCCAACAACCCGCAGCGCCAAAACCCCGCGGGTGGACCAATGCGACCGTCCGCACCCGTCATCCCAAGGGTCCAGTTTAATCCTATGGAAAATCCGCCATCAGGCCCTTGCGTACCACAAACTGAACACGCATCAAGCCCTCTTGACAAATTGATGCGAATGATGACGGAAATGTCAAAGCGCCATGAAGAGAACATGACCTCTCTTCAGCACCAATTGGCGCAGCAGAACGCCGAGATCAGTCAACTACGCATGGCGACTCGATCCCAGGGCACTCTTCCCGCCCAACCTGTTCCAAACCAGCGAAGTTTCGTGCCCGGTGGTTCTCAACCACAGGTACGACCTTCTCAGGGACAGGTTAATCAAGTTCTGCAAGCTCCGAGCATTCCACCGGGATTTCAGGCTAATCCTGCTGCAGCACCACACTCTTATATCCCCATTGCAAACCCTCCTCCACCGTATGATCCCACTGGACCCGCATCGTCCAATGCTATCACTACGAGGAGCGGTAAGCAGACCGTCGATCCACCTCGACCTGATCTTGGCCCATCTTCTTCTTCGCCCTCTCATTCGGGATGCATACCGCATTCGCGAGAGGATGATGCACCAAAACTTGTGCCAGAATCAGTCCCATTCCCTGAGGCTCTACTAAGGGAGCCAAAAGGCAAAAAGAAAAATATGCAGGCCTTTGACAACCTACGTAATTTGTTCAGGGATGTAGAAATCAAGGTACCCCTGCTCGAGGCAATCGACCACATACCTACTGTCGCTCGATTTTTCAAAGACTACACAACACCCAGGCGACAGTCAAAGAAGACTAAGAATCCGGTGGTTCTCTCACCTCATGCGAGTTGTGCTATACTGTCAAACTTACCACCGAAGCAGAAAGATCCGGGCACACCACTGATTTCCTGTAGCATCCAAGGCTGCAGTTTTAACCATGCCTTGCTTGATCTAGGATCTTCCATCAATCTCATACCGACCATCATGCTCAAAAAATTTTCCTTGGGAAATCTGAAACCCACCCCTGTCACGTTACAGTTGGCAGATCGTTCTGTCAAAATCCCGAAGGGTGTGGTGGAAGACGTGGTGGTTAGGGTCAACAGTCTCTGTTTTCCTGTTGACTTTCTTGTTTTAGATATGGAAGTTCCTAGTTCACTTTCTTATTGTCCGATCATCCTCGGTCGACCTTTCTTGGCCACAGCCCGCGCCCACATCGACTGCGAGTCGGGCTGTATTGAGATTGCCGTTGGATCTGAGAAGCTCAAGCTTAACATATTCAAGGCAGCCAAGAACTTTGATTGCGATTGCATTGAGGATGACACGTCTGACGAGGACATGGCCGTCAGCGCGTGTATCGGACTAATTGGGACCTATTCGGACTGCTGCGGATTACCTATAAACACTGATAACTGCCTGACCAACGCATACTGTGACGTTCCCCAATCCCTCCCTTGTCCAGTACCTTCTCCTGGCCAGACTTCTGACGAGGTTTTCTCCGCTTCCCATACCTCGTGGTCTGAGTCATATCCGGGCTACTCACTGTCGGTCCATACTCATGAAGACCGAATTGCCCTTTCTTCCCTGCCAAATCAGGCGGATTTACAAATCCACACTGGGACCTTGAGCCCATATACTTCTCACTGGGGCTATTCATTTTTGGATCCATCTATCCAAGAAGCCCCTCTTCTTGGCCAATCTGAAGGCCAGTTTCTTCCTCCTAACTTGTTCTCCTACCCGTCTGGGACACTCTCGTCCCAAGAAATGCCAGATCCTTCCCCATCCACTCCCGAGCTAAAAGTGCTGCCTAATACACTCAAGTATGTTTTCCTGGGACCAAATGAAACGCTCCCTGTAATCATCAGTTCAAAATTAACCATGGAGCAGGAGTGCAAACTAACTAAGGTCCTCCTAGAACACAAGGCAGCTATTGGATGGTCTTTATCAGACTTATCTGGTATTAGTCCCTCCTACTGCACTCATCGTATATATACGGAGGAGGAGGCTCGACCTTCTCGCGAGATGCAACGACGTCTCAACCCTAACATGCGGGAGGTCGTTAATAATGAAATCATTAAGTGGCTGGATGCGGGTATAATCTACCCGATCAGCGATAGCCCCTGGGTGAGTCCGATTCACGTTGTGCCCAAAAAGGCAGGACTCACCATCCGTGTCAATGACAGGGGCGAATCCATCCCTACACGCACTCCTACATCTTGGAGAGTGTGTGTAGATTATAGGAAACTCAATGCTGCAACCAAGAAAGATCACTTCCCGCTACCATTTATTGACCAAATCCTAGAGCGGTTAGCGGGAAATAAATTTTTCTGCTTCCTGGATGGATTCTCAGGATATAACCAGGTGGCAATAGACCCCCGAGACCAAGAGAAAACCACTTTTACCTGCCCTTTCGGCACCTTCACCTTTAGAAGGATGCCATTCGGACTTTGTAACGCGCCAGCAACTTTCCAGAGATGCATGCTGGCGATATTTCATGACATGGTGGGTGACTTTCTCGAGGTCTTCATGGATGACTTTTCAGTCTTTGGACCATCTTTCGACGAATGTCTTGCCAACCTGACTCGCATCCTTAGGAGATGTATTGATGTAAACCTCGTACTTTCCTGGGAAAAAAGTCATTTTATGGTGCACGAGGGAATTGTTCTTGGACATATCATCTCCGATAGGGGTATCGAGGTTGACAGAGCTAAGCTCGATATCATTGCTGATTTACCTGTGCCTGGTTCTGTCAAACAAATCCGCTCCTTCTTGGGACACGTCGGTTTCTATAGGAGATTCATCAAAGACTTCTCCAAAATTTCTCGACCCTTAACTCATCTCCTATCAACCGACGTGCCCTTCGACATGGGCCCTGACTGTATACAAGCCTTCACGCAGCTGCGTAATGCTGTCACCAAGGCCCCTATTCTCCAGCCGCCTGATTGGTCCCTCGACTTTGAACTTATGTGTGACGCTTCAGACCTTGCAGTCGGAGCCATCCTGGGACAAAGACGCGATAGACACCTCTTCGTGGTATACTACGCCAGTAAGACGTTGGACGAGGCCCAGCGTAATTATACTACCACTAAAAAGGAACTACTGGCAGTCGTCTTTGGGCTGGAGAAATTCCGTTCTTACCTTCTAGGCTCTCACGTTATTGTTTTCACTGATCACGCGGCCATTCGCCATCTCATGCACAAGAAGGATGCCAAGCCTAGACTGATTCGTTGGATCCTTCTGCTCCAGGAATTTGACATTGAGATTCGTGATAAGGTCGGAGCCCAGAATGTTGTGGCTGATCACCTTTCCAGACTGGACCCTGACCATATTGGACTTACTCTGCCAATTAATGAAGTTTTTCCTGATGAGCACCTATTGGCAATAAATGTGGCAAGTGGACCGTGGTATGCCGACATTGCCAATTACCTTGCTTCTGGATCTCTTCCACGTGGCTGGCCTAAAAACCAGCGCGAGCGTCTCATGGCAGAAGCAAAGTATTATTTCTGGGATAATCCACTTCTTTTTCGGATAGGTGCTGATCAAATCATCCGTCGCTGTATTCCTGACAGTGAGTTCCCCAGTGTGCTATCCTTCTGCCACGATCAGGCCTGTGGAGGCCATTTCTCTGGGAGGAAAACTGCAGCCAAGGTGTTGCAGTGCGGTTTCTTTTGGCCCTCCCTTCACCAGGACGCGCACACTTATGCCAAACATTGCACTAGGTGCCAGTCATTAGGGTCAATGGCACGTCGTGACATGATGCCCTTGCAACACATCCTAGCTGCGGAAATCTTCGACATCTGGGGAATTGACTTCATGGGTCCCTTTCCTCCATCCAACGGCTTCAAATTCATCCTCGTGGCCGTCGACTATGTTTCAAAATGGATCGAGGCTATTCCCGCGCGCCGTGCTGACCATGTTATCTCCACCCGATTCGTCAAAGACCATATCTTTGAACGTTTTGGGATCCCTCGGGCCATTATCTCGGATGGAGGAAGCCACTTTACCCATGCTTCTTTTCGGGCACTTCTGAGGAGGTACGGAGTCCACCATCGTATCGCATCCCCGTATCATCCTCAGACGAACGGCCAGGCGGAAGTGTCGAACCGGCAAATCAAGCGATTCTCCAGAAAACGGTTCGGCCTGACCGTAAGGATTGGTCCGACAAGCTGACTGACGCACTTTGGGCGTATCGGACCGCCTTCAAGGCTCCCCTTGGTATGTCTCCATATAGAATCGTTTACGGGAAGCCTTGTCATTTGCCTGTGGAGTTGGAGCACCGCGCTTATTGGGCGGTTTGCCAATGTAACCTCGACCCAGACTTGTGTGAACAAGAAAGGAAACTCCAACTCCAAGAGCTTGAAGAGCTCCGTCGTGAAGCCTATGATTCTGCTCTAACCTTTAAACAGCGCACTAAGGCTTTTCATGACAGCCATGTTCGGCGGAAGGAATTTGAGCCATCTCAGCAAGTTTGGCTCTATAATGCCCGACTCAAATTCTTTCCTGGGAAATTAAAGTCCAAATGGACTGGTCCTTTTCTGGTCTCAAGACCATTCCCCAATGGGGCCGTCGAAATCGAAGATCCCAAATCTGGGCGTAAATTTACGGTCAACGGGCAGCGTTTGAAACCCTATCTGACTCATGAACCTGCCCCCGTTGGAGAAACCGTTGCCCTGCTGGAGGGTAACTAATTCTTTGCCTCATTCTGAGTCCAGCTGGGGACATTAAATTCAGCGCTTGTTGGGAGGCACCCTAACAGCACTCACCATCCACCATCACTTTTCACACCTCTATCGCAATCACTTCACTTTTCTCTTCACCACCCACCATCCACCCACCCTTCCACCCTGATCTATACCCTGAACCTCAGCTCTTGTTACCCGATCTTCCATCCTTCCTCTGCCTTTCCCTGCATGCATATGAGGACATAGCATTGTTTGGCATGGGGGGGTGGATAGGCATCCATAGGATTCGGGTATGTTATGGTATTATACAGTTCCCACCTATTTATAAATATGCAAAAAAAAAAAAAAAAAAAAAGAAGAAAAGAAAAGAAAAAAAAAATATATATATATATTATAATAAATGGTGTTTAATAATGATCTTGAAGCTGAAACAAAAAGGCAATAAGTGTTTATGGATATTCAACCTCTGTTTTGAAGACTTTCCAGGCCACAAAAGCTTGATTCGCTCAGGCTCGGCTTAATTCACTTAAAGCATTGACAAAATAGATCAAGATCTCTCCTAACTAAGGATGTATTCTTGTACCTGAGACACCAGTACAGGATCCGTTGGTTTGCTTTTTCTTGGGAGCTTAAGTAAACTTGGTTCACACTACACATATCAGGAAAGACCAGGTGAACATAAGATCCAACCCTAGTGTTCATTAGGGAAGGTGGAGTCCTTACCTGTGTGCGCAGGTAGACTTTTTATCCCAGGCTTTAGTCTTGTGTTTAGGAGCGACTCTTTCCACCAAAAAGAAACTCTCCCACCAAAAAAAAAAATGTGTGTTTCAAAATGTGTTGTAAGAGATATACTGACACGTGTTTCAAAAAAAAAAAAAAAAAAAATCAATCAGAAAAGAGATGTTTTAAAAGAGTCAGTATATCTCATAAATGTCTATATACTTTGTTTTTCGGTGAGTCACAAAAAAAAAAAAAAAAAAAATCAGAAAATGGGAGTTGAGTTTTCCGTCATCATCTTAAGGGTCAATTCGAAGACATGAGCTGAAACTGGGACCAACCTGTACTTAAAAATTCGTGAAACCCTGGGATTGAGTCTTAATGTTCATTTGGTCAGTCTTGATCCTTCACTATGCACAAACCATAACCTCTTGAGCTCTCGAGTACAGCAAAAACCTCCTGGGTCCTGGAAATCGTACTTAAGGTTTAAATATCAAGAGTCCTGGTTAGTTGAGAGATGATCTATGTCATGTGAGACTTAAAGTACTGGTAGTCTTCTTTACAATTGGTTCTCACAATATTCCATAGTAAACACACCTGTATCACCTCAGAAGAAAATCTTCAGCTTAAGATCATTTCTAAATACTATTTTGCTAGGGACTAGCAAAAGAAAGGCATGGGGGTATATGTTTGCACCTCAAAACACGCCTGTAATAACGCCTTCTTGTGCTATTTTCTAGCATTAACATTGCATAATAGGATCCTGTAATCGCATTTGTAAAAACACTTGCATGCATGCATTTATTCAAGAGAGGAAGAGGAGTGAAACAATCGCCTACATAGTTACATTTTTCTTCAAGTGCCTCCTTGCAAAATCACCCTCTTTTTATTTTTCCTCTTGATTTCTTCTTTTCTCTCCTTCCCGCGGCTGCATCCTTCCCGCGGCTGCACTCTTCCCGCAGCTGCATGCAGCAGCCACGCAGCACTTCTTCCCGTCACGTCTCCCTGCCAACGCCGCTCCCTATAGCTGCAACTCGCACACCCTCTCCCTGCTGCAGCCGGCACGCCATTCTCCCCTCCTCTATAAGTAGCTGCAGCTTCATCCTCGCGACGCAGCTGCTGCAGCTGCTGAAAAAACCCGCAGCCATCTTCTCCACCGCTTTCCCCTCCCATACGTCGGCCCTCCGTCGAGGAGGCACCCGGCGAGCAGGAGAACCCACTGTGGTGCACACCACCACAGTGGGAGCACCACCGCCCAGCTCTTCGACGAGCCGGTGGGCGTGGTGCATTCCCTCGCTTCGTTTTTTCTCTTTAACGCCATTGCCACCGCTCCAAGCTTCGAAGCTTGAAGCCACGGCAGCAGCAGCCCAGCAGCAGCAGCAGCAAGTCCTCCCGCCCCTCCGCGACCGTCCCCGCAGTCGCTCACCGCCTCCGCGCGCGTCTGCAGGGCGTTCCCCGCCTCCGTCTCCTTTCTGTCCGCCTCGCAGTTGCACCCGCAGCCCGCCGCCGCGTGCACTGCAGCGGCCGGCTACGGCCTCACGCCGACCCCTGCCCCCCTCCGCGACCCTCCGCGACCACCTGCAGACCTCCTCCACGCTCGCTCCTCCGCGCCATCGCCCGCTCATCGACTTCGCGCAGGCCTACAGAACCCTGCGCGAAGGCGCGCCCGCACCCGCCGTCTTCAGACGTCCGCCTCCGCCTTCAGACGACGCGGCGTCAGACGTCCGCCGCCGCGAGCAGACGACTTAACTCGCTGCCATTGTCCGCGCTCTCGATCTCTCCAGCCCGCTCTCTCTCTCTCTGCTGATCTCTCTCTCCCGCTCTCTCTCTCTCACGTATTCTCTCTCTCTCCCGCTCTCTCTCTCTCACGTATTCTCTCTCTTTTTCACTCACTCACAGACACACACTACACCAACACACACACATCTTCACCGACACACACACACACCCACACACACACTTACACTATACGTATAGTTATATATAGTAACATATATATACTTATATACATCTATATATAATATATACATACATATATATATATATACACTTATATACATAGTAATATCTATAGTTATGTATACATACATATATATATAATATATATACATATATATATAATATATATATATATATATATCTACTTATATATATCTATATACTTATACATATACTTATATATATATATATATATATATACTTATATACATAGTATATCTATATATTTATGTATACACACACATATATATAATATATCTATATATATATATATATACACGTATATATATATCTATATACTTATGCATATACTTATATATATATACATATATACTTATATACATATATATATATACATATCTATATACTTATATATATACACACACATATATATATATATCTAGATACATATATACTTATATACATATATATATATATACATCTATATAGTATTATATATATATATACTTATATACATATATACATAGCTATATACATATATACATACATATATATATATACATATACACCTATATATATATATATATAATACATATATATCTATATATATCTATACATATATACTTATACATTTATATACATATAGATATATTTACTCATATACATACATATGTACATATATTTTCACGTTATTTACTATACGCTGTATCACGGGGATATCTGCACCAGTTGCTGATATTCCCTGATACACGTGTACAAAAAAAGCGTGGTCCCATACATCATCCATCCTCCATCCACACTCCACGCGGCACATAGTCGTGTTGGTTGCGTCTCTCTAGACGTCAACTGACTCGACATAGTGCTACACTCCATCGTCACCTCCACCCCCACCCCTTTATATATATACTACATATAAATATATATCTATAGCTACTATATTTACTTTCTATCTGTTAGCTTCCTTCTTAGTAAAAAGATAAAAAAAAGGTATAAAAGTGAAAAGATAATCTTTGATTTGCAGGTACCCCCGTCTTGCGAGTAGCAAGACTTGTTTTGGGACTCTGTTTGGCTAAAAGCCAAGGACACAATTTTGAGGGTGTGCCTCAAGAACAAGGATTACCATAAAAAACCTAAATAAGAAAAACACCAAAAACACAATAAACGAACGGAAGAGACGCGTTTTAAGGAAAACGTAGAAACTCGACTTTAACCCCACTTCCCTGAGTTCGACCCTGGGCCTAAAAGTGACAAGATAAAATCAATTAGGCCAGGTTAAAAATTTTGTAAAGAGATGGTTAGGTCTGAATTAGGTTAACCACTATACATATTTCAACGATAAAAACATCATATTAACAACCTATCCAGGCCGACCCATCAGGGTGCACAATCAGTTGGTTCGCATTTGTGGACCACTGTTTCTGCGAATGCGTGAACATATCTTTCTATTGATCCCGACCTACTCTTATGAAATTAATGATCCATCTGATTGAGTTTCCACCCAACTAGGGGCGTTAAACTCAGCATCTAGCCACATTCTTCATCACCCTATACATACTCGCCTTATACATAGCATATTTTTCTTTTAGCATATTTCCTTTTCGCATATTGCATACTGTCAGGTTGGCTAGTGCTGAACGTTCAAAATTCAAGAGCAATTCCAGGTGATCTCTACCCACTTACTCCCTGCTGTATCTATTTTCTTTTATATTCATGCATGAGGACAAGCAAGAACTTAGGCATGGGGGGTAGATATGCAGCAAAACTGAAAAATTTTTATTCCAACACTTAGAAAAACTCAGAGCAGCATGTCAAACGTACTTTAGGATCCCAAATAGAAGAACAACTGAGTCCACCTCCAATGAATGCATTGGAGGTAGAAATCGACTACAACAGCCATTTCCGACTCACCCGCTCACCCTTTTGTTCTAAATTTAGGATCAAGCTGAATGTAACCCGATTAGGGGATTTATGAAGTACAAATGAAAGAGGATACTTGTTTATAGCATATATACATAGTGCATTCATGAATAACATTATTTCTGTTAAGAGAATGCATTAGGGACCTTATCCTCTAGTTGATTCCTGTAATCTAGAATCCAGTACAATTTTCACACCCACATGTAGAATTTGCAATGGATTCACAGTGAAAACTGATGAACATCTTTAGCCTGTCAAAAAGAAGCAGTGCTTCTTTTCCTAAACCCCTGGACAGTGTCTTGAAAGTTAGGCAGATTTTCTTCTAAAAATCCACCAAATAGTGTGAGATGAGAGTAGAGTGTACTGGTGCTCTAAGATTAGTGTAAGGAATCTGAAATTACGGTTAATTAGGCAATGATACTCAGAGAATAGGCATAGTTTCCACTCTCGGATCCTGCGTATGCATTTTGTGTGAAGCATTGAGAGCCACCAATCAAGGCAAATACGTAGAGAGCGAGTTCTCATAAAACTAGGGCTAAGGTAGATGGTTGCAACCATTCTTTATGGAATCCTCGGCTGAAGGAGGGTATTGATGTCAAGGTCAGAAATACACCATCCTATCTGTCTTTCCCAGTTCCGTGAGTAGGCACTTCCACCAAATAAGCCACCCACTGTCTCTTGAGTACCACCAATCCCTAATAATACCTCAATAAAATTCACAAATGTGTTGCTAGATTGTGTTGCATTAGAAAAATTATATATGAAAAAAAAAGAAAAGAAAGAAAAAAAAAGAGAAGAAAAGAGCAGAAAAAAGAGTTTGTGAGCATTTAATGTTTATTTCATTTACATTGAGGCAATACCACCAATAAAATTGAAATCCACCAAATATGGCCTTAACTGACTTTTTATGTTTCTAACCACCCAGATACTAGCCGAGTAATTTCGACTTAGTGTTAGGGTTATTGGAACTCTATTAAAGTGTTAACGCCCTGTGAGACCACCAAATATGAAATATATGTGTGAATTTGGTGAGATTGTGAGCTCAAGAAGAGAAAAAGAAAAGAAAAGAAAAGAGGAAGAGAATGAATACAAAGGAATCAAAAGAGAGCATAGTTTTTCTTGTCTTTCTCTGAGTTGAGTTACCTAATAATTTGTGACTCTAAACTCTGTAGTAGTAATCTCTATGTAGCACCAAATGAGAGTGAGCCACAAAATAAACAGCCATTTTCCTCAGACATTCTCTACCCAAGCATAAAGCCAGGGTGGAATTCATAGAATATCTTGAATACCCTGAGGAAATTAGTTTGCCTATCCTATTGTCGCAGCAAAATCGTGGTTAAAAACTACGTTATAGTATAACCGAAATCGCTTCGAAAATAAATAATACTTTTTACTCGAATTTTAAGTCCGAGGTCAACACTAGGAGTAATATGGAATTCAAAACTCAAGATCACAATTGGAATAAAAAATATAAGAGATTGCAATAAGAATGTTATCAGGTATCAATGTGCAAAAAGAATGGAGTAAAATGGTGATTTAAATCACCAATTACTCCTCACAAATAATAATTAAATCAAAGCCTCAAATATATGCAATCAAGTGTATCAGATGACTTAAACATCCCGTGCTATAGTGTTGTTTAGAGACTCAAGGGTCTCTCTACTTCTCCTTTCTTTCTCTGTGCATCTCCTGCCTTGTCTTCTCTTCTTCTTCTTGTTCTTATTCTTCCTCTCTTTCTCTTCCTATGCTCAAGCTTTCTCCTCTTCTTCTTTCTTTCTTTATACTTCTTCATCACGTAAAGGGGGAAGATCCTTCAAACGGCTAAGTGTTAGCCATTACTCCTTGTAGCAAAACCCTCCCATCCCCCGCACACTATCTCTCTTTCTTTCTTTGGGTCACGCTCTCCCAGAGCCTTCCACAGTACCAGGTAATCGGATTTAGGACCTAGAGCGCACCTGGGTCCAAAGCTGCGGGCGTGATCGTAGCTGAGGAGTGGAATGGGTTAGGTGGGTCGGATCTATGCCAAGCCCATGAGGGACGGGTCACGGGCGAGGCGCAGGTGAGCAGGTGAGCGGGGACCTCACCCCCAGTGTTTGAGGCAAACAACCTTAGACATAAATTCAACTTATGCACCTCAGTGCACTCTTCAGCTTTTGAGGTGGGACTAAAGTCCCACCTTCTTTTTGCACGTCTGCAGGAACATGTGTCCTCCTCAATTGCCTCAGCTCGCAAGGCCAAGGCACTCAATTGACCACCTGGGCGTGTGTGCAAGATGTTTCCGCGTGGCCTGGGGCTTCCACCTCAGCCTGTCAAGACTTGGACCGAGCTTCAAGAATGCTCAAAGCTTTCTCATCAATGGTGGAGGATGCGAGAACTTAAATTAGAAAGATGGTCTTTCGACCGCGTCAGAAGGCTCAGGAAGGATCGTCGGGCCATGGCGAGTGCGATGGTGATGGTTGTGTGGCGTGGCAAGGTCTATGTGTGTAGGGTGGAGTTGAATTGTGCGCGTGAAGGTGGTTGTGTTCAGGAACGAGTTTGGGTGAGTGATAGGTGGAATTAGGTTAGCGCTTTTGTTCGTGGAGTTATGGCAGAGCTGATGGGGGTGGTAGCGGCGAGATTCGTCCAGTGGCGCGGTGGATAGGCATCGTCGGAGCTTCGCCGAAGCGGAATGTGACGGTGTTGAGGGAGAATCAGTGGTTATGCCTATGTTGTGAGAGTGGGAAAAGAAATTATAATGAGAGAGAGAGCAATAGAGGAACTTAGGGATGCGATAGAGAGACGAAGGGCTCCAGTGTTTGGCGACCGGAGCCGGAGAAGGAGGATGGTGCGACGAGGCGACGACATCGACTGAGGGAGAGGCACAACCTCTCAATGGCAGGAGAGGTTTGCGAAGATGAGGGGAGGATCGCTGGTTGTCCAATTTGATGGTTGGATGGCCGGAGGAGGAGAGCGGAGAGGGGTCACCAGAGCTAAGTCTGAAGGTGGCCGGAGATGGAGGAGATGAGAGTTTCTTCGGCCAAAACTTGCTGAAGAGCACGACCGTGACCTAGGGTCTCTTTTATAGGCCCCAGGACACCCTTCCAAGCTTGGAAAGAATCTTTCAAGCTTGGAAGGTGGTTGCAACAATGGATACCCGAAACTTGAAGGGTTCGTACGACCTTTTGGGAAGGACTTAGAGCCCAAGGAATGGCTCAAATGGAAGGAAACTTCCAAAGGAATCCCCATATCAATTTTGAGAATGATTGATTGAGAATCGAGCGAGAAATCCTCGCTCAAAACTCAACGGTGTAGGTTTCACCCTCCAAAAATGGCATGGGGACCTACTTTTGAAGAGGACAAAGAAGTTGGGGGGTTATTTGTAAGAAAATTTAAAAGTTAAGGGTCTGAATGAGATAGAAAGAGTCTGATTGGACTAAAATGCAAACTTGGTCAAGATGATCTCAGATTAGGCCCAACTTTTGGTAAAAACTTAATTTGGACCCACAAAATCCAATGGTGAAGTTAGATTTAGGTTTTCACCAAGTTTGACTAGGTAATTTATGCAGATACCCAAATTAGAGCAAATATCAGTTTAGGACTCTATTTTGGGTCAAGATGGGTTATGATGGTCAAATTGAAGGTTCCAAGCCCTAGAGATATTTTTATATGAGTTTAGATTTTATCATAACCAAAACCTCATTTAATTAAGCAGGTTTGTTTTTAGGGTTTCAAAAGTCATTTAATTCTCAAAACACGTGCAAACCTTTTTCTGTTTGTTTTAACCAACTTGTTACACTTTAAGGACCATTTGACCCTTAATTACCCCCTGGGAAAACCCATGATTGTATTGCATTTGTGATAAGATGGTAAAATTACAATTTTAACCCTATTTGTTGTATTTCCCTCAGAATGGTTATGCAGTGACTTATGGCTCTTTGGCAGTTATGTAGGAGCATTTACTAACTTAATTGGATCAAAATGAGCTAGTTATGGCTCATGATGGTGTTCCCATCATACCCCCATGCCTAGCTTTTGCTAGTTCCTTAGCAAAATCTTATGGAATTAACTTTAATTCTTGGCCATATGCCTTTCTATGCTCAAAACTCTGATGTGTGCTTTCTATTGTAGATTAGGTCAGAATGCTGATAGTAGGCCCAGAGGTACTCAAGTATCAACCAAGATCCAAACCTGTCCAGCTTTAGCCTCCATCCGCTTCAAAGGTTTCTAAGGCCCAAAGGAATTAACCTAAGGTTTGTTGAACTCCGCTGTTAAAGCACCTGTGCTTGTAACATGTTTTAGCCCAGGTTCAGTATGCAGTGCGTTTTTGTAAGAGAGATACAAAAGAGCTTTTCTTTATTTTTGGAGAGTTTTCTCTCTCTTTTCTTTTTATTTCTAGCCTCAGATTAGCTTTACAACACGATCTGTACCGGTTTCCTAGTTCCCACCAACAATCCTCGTAGGGTCCCTGGTAATCGATGCTTCGAGATAGCATCGCCTATGGCAACCCCCAAAACCCTAGCTTTTGAGATTTCGAGATAATCCCAGCCATGGTGTTTTGTAGCTAAATCCAGACCCTGGCAATCGACATTTCGTGCTAATGCCACCCATGGCATCTGAACTAGCATATGGTGCTTACATGCCCCTGGTAGGATATTTAGATATCCTAGGAGACAAGGATTGAGGAGAAGATATGTTATTGTACATCTTCAAGGGGAATTTCCCACCTCTCCACACCAAGAACTCATCCAAATCAACTTGTGTTAATTAGCCACTCCTAATCTAGGTGACTTTTTCAAAACAAGTTAAACGCATTTGTGTGATTTTGATACTTAGGCGCACTGAACCAGACTGTGTGTGGATTGGAGTGCTTAGGTTACCAAGTCCC
Organism: Thalassia testudinum; assembly: GCA_037157565.1. NCBI lineage: Eukaryota > Viridiplantae > Streptophyta > Magnoliopsida > Alismatales > Hydrocharitaceae > Thalassia > Thalassia testudinum. The sequence continues at coordinate 37,513,712 of JAZHRO010000025.1, forward strand.
ACAAACCAGAAGTCAGTTAATGAGGCCGAATAATCCCTAAGCTTTAGACCTAATACTTAAGATTTGCATTTTCCCCAATGTCTTGAGGAGTATCCAGATCTTAGCAGATACTTGAACTTTTAAGCCTAGGATCGTAGCCCAAGAGGCCTCAGATCAACATTCCTACTAATCTCTTTCTACTTCTTAGAACTTTTTATCTTTCATTTTCTTTCTTTTTTTTGGTCTAGAACTAAGTTAATTCCTTAATCTTTTACTAATGACTATCTCTTTTTCTTTTCTTTTCAAATTGCACTCCTTTTTGACATTTTTATCTCATCCCCTTTTCTCCTCAACAAATGATATGTAATCAATTCAAAATTTCCTCCCTTCTCCCTTTTTGTTCTTTTTCAATTTTTCAATTTTTTTTTGGTTTTTTGGAATACATGATTTTTTTTTTATGAAACCCTTTCTTGTGAAGTGATTTTCACAGTGTTTTGTACTTTAATACCCCCTGTGCCTATGATTTGCAATGCCCTCATTGTAAATTAAGTGGGTTCGAGTTTAGCTTAGATCATTCATTAGAACAGGTGTTGGGTGGGTGGATGGGTCTGTATGACTGTTGCGGATGATTTCAAGCTCGGGTATGGGTACCCGAGGTGGAGTCGGCTGTTCTAATGAATGATCCCTAAAGTGCAATATGAGTTCAGCATAAGATGTGTTAAGAAGGGTTTCAGGTTTTTCAAAAAGTTGATGGGTTGCCTCCCGTTAAGCACTGAGTTTAACGCCATCAGCCGAATGCAATAAGCTCAAGAGGAATGGAGATCAAAAGATACCTCAGCCCTGTTCGCATCAGTGAGTTCAATGAACGGCTTGAGTCACTGACCGTTCACAACAAAGGGTTCTGAATCAAGGCTATGTTGGCTGATTTCAATAGCTCCATTTCAAAATATTCATCTCACCAAGAATGGTCCATTCCATTTTGATCCGAGTTTTCCTAGGAACAATTTGAGTTTGCCATCAAAGAGTAGAACTTACTGACCAAGGTGGAAAGATTATCGCACAATGTGCCTGTCATGGAAGGTTTAACACATTCTTTGTAGATACGCGAGTTCTCATACGCATCATTGCATAGTTCCTCGATCTCGCTCAAATGCAACCGGCAGTGTATTCTAGCCTTCACTAGATCCAGATTGCACTTTCATACTGCCCAATAAGCCTTATGCTCCTTCTCAACAGGAAGGTGACATGCCTTATCGTACACTAATATGAAGGGAGACATGCCTAATTGGGTCTTGTGGGATGTCCTATAGGCCCACAAGGCTTCCGGAAAGCAAGTAGACCAATCTTTTCAATCAAACCAAACAGTGACCTGAAGGATCTTCTTGATCTCTTGATTCGATAGTTCTGCTAGTCCATTAGTCTGGGGGTGGTAAGGAGTCGAGATACGATGTGACACCCCGTACTTTTTTATCAGGGACTGGAAGTGCACATTGGTAAAATGAGACCCGCCATCACTGATGATGGCCTTAGGAACCCCAAATCTGGTAAAGATGTTCTCCTGGATAAATCAGAGGACAACTTTATGATCACTCATTCTCCTGGGCATGGCTTTGACCCATTTAGAGACAAATCAATAGTGAGTAGAATGTATTCGAAGCTGTTAGATCCGGGAAAGGGTCCCATGAAATCAATTCCCCATATGTCAAAGATTTCGCACATAATAATTAGGCTCAAGGGCATCATATCTCGCTGGCCCATGTTGCCAAGGTTCTGACAACGAGTGCATGCCCTATAATACATCTGTGTGTCTTTGAACAAAGTGGTCCAAAAGAACCCACACTGGAGAATTTTCACTGTGGTTTTTGCCCAAAAAAATGGCCACTGTAGGCCTGGTCGTGATAGAATGACATTATGTCATAGACCTCGTCGTCAGGAATGCATCTTCAAATCACCTGATCATTGCTGATCTGGAAAAGGTATGGTTCCTTGTAATATAGTACTTGGCTTCAACAATCAATTTTTCCCACTTTGAAGTCAGCCAATCTAGCAAAACTTTCCCCGTAACTAAGTAGTTTACAATATCAGCATACCAGGGGAGATTGTGAATGGCTAACAGGTGCTCGTTCGAAAATGCTCGGTGATTGGACCAGACATGTCGACGACGGACGAAGGGAGACGAGACAAGTGGTCAGCTACCATGTTCTGTTTTCCTTCTTTGTCGCTAATCTCGAGATCGAATTCTTGTAATAGCAAGATCCAGTAGATTAGTTTAGGTTTCGCATCCTTCTTCGCAAGGGGGTGCCTCACTGCAGTGTGGTCCGAGTATGTGATAACTCGGGAACCCGAAAGATATGGTCTGAATTTTTCCAAGGCAAATACTATGGCTAGCAGCTCTTTTCTCAGTAATTATATAGTTACGTTGAGCCTCCTCAAGTGTCTTGGTAGTGTAGTAAATGGCCACGAGTTTCCCATCTATTTTCTGCCCAAGTACTGCTCCTATAGCATAATCAGATGTATCGCACATGATCTCAAAGGGTTAAGACCAATCAGGGGACTGCAGGATAGGTGCTTGGGTAACTTGATCACGCAGGATCTCAAATGCCTGAGCACACTCCTTGGAGATTTCAAAGGGGGCATCCTTAGATAGGAGATTAGTTAGGGGGTGCACAATTTCTAGGAATCAGGAATGAATCGATGGTAGAAACTGATGTTCCCCAGGAAGGATCGGATGTCTTTGATCGATCTAGGCATAGGGAGTTTGGAAATCAAATTCACCTTGGCTTGATCAACCTAGATGCCTTTTTCAGAGATGAGATGTCCTTGGACAATTCCTTCAGGTACCATGAAGTGGCTCTTGTCACAAGAAAGAACCAAGTTCACATCGATGCACTGCCTGAGGATTTGGACCAAGTGCAGGATGCAACCATCAAATGATTCATCAAATACCAAGAAGTCATCCATGAAGACTTCAAGGTATTCACCTGCCATATCTGAGAATATGGCAAGCATGCACCGGCTGAAATGTAGCAGGTGCATTGTAGAGACCAAACGACATCCTTCAGAATGCGTATGTTACGAAGGGGCAGGTGAAGATGGTCTTCTCTTGGTCCTCAGGATGGATTGCGACCTGATTGTAACTGGAGTACCCATCCAAAAAGCAGAAGAATCGATTTCCCGCTAGTTTCTCGAGAATTTGATCAATGAATGGTAGTGGGAAATGATCCTTCTTCATGGAGGAATTGAGTCGTCTGTAATCAATTCAGACTCTCCATGAGTTCGCCATACGGATCAGTATGGTTTCTCCAGTTTCAGTAGTGATGACGGTGAGCCCTGCCTTCTTAAGCACAACTTCGATTGGGCTCACCCATCGACTGTCAGAGATCGGGTAAATGATCCTTGCATCTAACCACTTGATGATCTCCTTTTTCACGTCATCCTGTAGATTTAGATTTAGGAGTCTTTGCATTTCACGGGATGGTCGTGAGCCCTCTATAGTGTAGATGTGATGTGCGTAGTATGAGGGGCTGATACCTGTCAGATCATCGAGAGTCCATCAAATGGCTGTTCGATGCTGTTGGAGAACAGAAATCAGGAGTGTTTCCTGATCAGGTGTGAGTCGGGAGTTGATAATCATAGGAAACGTCTAATTGGAACCCAAAATGACGTACTTAAGATGACTGGGAAGAGGCTTTAATCCCATAACCAGGTTGTCAACAGCAGCGGGTGGTTTAGGATGGGTGTCGGGAGCAAAGGAAGGAGCTATGGGTGTGTCTAGGTTGAGTTCGGGCTCCTCTAAATGCGGGTTTGGATCCTCTTGTGGTTGATCGGAAATAGTCGAGTTCTCCTTGATGAAGTCATCAACCATAGCTTCGATACTGCAAATCTTTTCTATGACTCCGCAATTAATTCTTTGTTGGGCTTTAAAGATATCGATCTTTAGTGTCTTGCTCCTAAATTTTAATTCAATTTGGCCCTCCTCACAATTGATATTGGCCCTAGCAGCGGCCAGAAAGAGTCTCCCTAGTATGATCGGTATATTCTTCACATTCTCAGGAGCATCCATGTCTAGGATGATAAAATCCATTGGAAAATAGAAATCATGCACCCTAACTATGACATCCTCGAGAATTCCTTTTGGTGACTTAATAGATCGGTCGCCTAGTTGTAAAGTCATTTCAGTCAGTTTAAGCTCAGATTCCTCGAAGTAGTCTAGTAGGGATGTCGGTATCAAATGTATGGAGGCTCCTAAGTCTAATAAAGCTCAGTCGAATTGTATATCACTGATTTCATAGGAGATCAAAGGGGTGCCTAGGTCTTTTGCCTTAGGTGGGAGTTTGCTCAAAATGACAGAGCTGGCTTGCTCTGACAGTATGTTTGAATTCCTGTGTTTGGTTTGCGGCTTATGCTTAGGTGTACATACATATTAAAGAAATTGTGCATAAGCCGGTATGTGGCGTATTGCATCCATCAAGGGGATGTTTATATGGACCTGCTCAAAGAGCTTAACCAGGTCCCCCTCAGGTGCCATGGCTTTGGTTACCCTTTTCCCCTTGGTCAAGGCCTCGGGAAATGGAACCTTAGATGGTTCCTCTAGAATAGGTCCAGGTTCTTGATCTGAGATAGAGGTGTCTTGGATGACTATCCTAGGGTTAGGGTTTGTATTACTAGGTTGGGAGTGGCTTGGATAAGGTGGGTCCTGTGTTGTTTTGCCATTGCGAGTAGTAATAGAATTCAATCCCGCCTAGTTTTGGTTTGGTGTGGGTAACAAAGGTGCTTGCTATTAGTAACCTACATTTGATGTCAAAGCATCTATCATGTCGGGTGATGGAGTAGAAGGGGCCTGATAAACAAAGTGAGGTTGGCTCAGATTTGGGTTCATAACGCACCTCTGGTTCGATACGTTATTCGGATTAGGTAGAGGTTGTGAAGGAAGTGCACTAGGTTACCAAGGATTTACCATCTGGGCAAGTTGATTGTGAACCTCTATGATCTCATCATTGTGCTGTTTTGCATATCTACATTCGTCTTCTGAATGCCAGCCAAAGTTTAAAGGATAAGAGTCATTTTATCTATATGAGTTGGCCCAGATTGATAAGTTGGGTTAAGGCGAGGCTGAGGCGGTTGATATGGACGAGGAGCTTGTGGTCGAGGCCGATATTTAGGTCTCTAGTTTTGATTATTGCCTGACCATGTGAAATTGGGATGATTACGCCATCTAGGGTTGTAAGTGTTGGAGAATGGATCATTCTGAATGGTGTTGAGGTCCTCACAGGTCTGAGGAACCTCAGAAAAATCGAAATACGAGGGTTTGGAGTTCCCCCAACTAGAGTAGGTGGGTCCAGAGTTTCCTCCAAAACCAGAATCAAACGACGGTGGATATGGGTCCATCCCTGTGAAGGCCGGTGATAGATGTTGTGCACAGCTCCCTGTCAAAGAGTGGTTGCGTGAATGGGTTTTGCGCAGAGGTGGCCCGCTACAAGTCTCGAGTTAGCTCATCCACATTCTTCTGAATAATAGAGACCTTGTCTAGATGACTAGCCATCAGTTCCAAGTCGACGGAAGAGGACATGCCCTGCGTCTCATGTGCTCCCTTTGGATTCGTCAATGCACAAGCATTCGTTCGGTTGAACATGCCCATGGATTCGTTATTGATGGAGTTCTCGCACATATTCTCGAGAATTTCCTACATGGTGTCTTCATGTTGACCCATGATGTTTCCTCCGTAGGTCGCATTGACAAATAATCGAATATCCTCATGGATTCCGTAGTAAAAGGACTGGACTTGTTCCCATTTAGGAACTCCGTGGTGGGGGCACTTTCGCATGAGATCCAAAAAATGATCCCATGCCTTGTGAAGTGGTTCTCCAGCTTATTGTGTAAAATGTGTGATCTGGTGCTATAAAGCATTTGTCCGACCAATAGGGAAGAGCTTTCTCAGAAACTTGGATTGAAGTTTCGCTCAGGTGTTGATTGGACATGTTTGGGTTCGGTACTAGTGAGCAACTTTATCCATGAGAGAGGAGAACATTTTCATGAGTAGAACATCTCGATTTTGAGCTTCTGACCCGAAGGTCTGGGCCAGATGCTTGAGTTGCTTGATATGTTGGAAAGGAACTTTGGAATTACGCCCATGGAATTTGGGAATGGCATGAATCATGTTGGGTTTGAGTTCAGTGTCAGGACCTCCAGCGGGGATTTGTACTTGAGGTTCGATTGCTACCGCAGCAAGATTGTAGTGATCTCACATCATTGGAAGCTACGATGGGTTCACAAAGGCTTGAATAGATCATTGAGGCGCTGAAGCTGATTTTCAAGATTATTTTCTTCTGCTAGTTGTGCCATGATGATGGATGAAGGAGAATCAGGTTCAGATGAATCAGAAGAGATATCGATTGGATTGGGTTGTTGCACAAACAAGGAGGTCGAGGCTTAGCCTCGACGTGAATGAGTGGCTAAAGGAGGCCTCGAGGATGGTCTTAGAGACCTCCTCCCGAACATGCACTGATGGAGTAGATGACCGGTAGAATGTGATGGACCCAATCAAGAAACCCAAAAATTTTGGATGACTATAGAGGTTCGAGGCAGATGATACCCCTTAGTTAGAAAGCTGTCCACCTCAGAATTACTTGGGCAACCGTTTACAAGGCAAAATCGGGTATAAAATGAATTGCGTCATAGTATAGTTGAAATCGCTTTGAAAACAAATAAATTTTTATTACTCGAATTTTAAGTCCGAGGTCGAACATAGGGAGTAAATGGAATTCATACACAAATCTCAATAATGGATGCAATTTGAACACATAAAATTACTCAGAATCTAATTCAGAATGTAAAGCAAGAGTTTATGAATAAAATGTAGCATAAAAGAGAAATTTAAAAGTGTTTGATTCTTCTTCTTTTGATTCTTCTCTTTGGCTCTTTCTTCTCTATTCTTCTTTAGATTTTCTTCTTCTTCTTCAGTCCTTCTTTCTTCCTCTGGCTCTGGTCCTTGGCTTCTTTCTTCTTTGTCTTCTTTCCTTCTCTGACTTGTTCCTTCATTTCTTCTATTCCTTCTTTATATTCTATTCCTTCCTACCTTCTCCTTCCTTCTTCTTCCTTCTTTTCTACCTTAGCTTTCTCTACCCTTAGCTTCTTTGCCTTAGCCTTTGATCTCCCTCCTTTCTCTTTCTTCAAGCATGCCTTCTCTTCAGCCTTCTTCTCTGCAGCTTCTTCTTCAGCTTCCTCCTTCAGCATCCTCTTCCTTAGCATCCTTCTTCAACTTCATCTTCCTTCTTCCTTTCCCTGCAAGCAAGTGCAAAACCTACCCCTACCCTCCCCCGTGAACTCTCTCTCTTTTCCCTCTTAGGCTCGCTCTCCCAGAGCCAACTCAGGTAAACGGGTCAGGTTAGTGCACCCGGGTCTAGGCGCACCAGCGTGGGTGATGCGCGAGGAGTGCACAGGTTATCGGGTCAAGCTACCAGGTCCACGTAGCGTGGGCATGGATGAGGTGTGGATAGGTGAGAGGGACCTCACCTTGTGTCAAGAGGTGATAAGCCCCTAACACAAATTCATCTTATACTACTCCACCTGCCTAAAAACAACCGAGATGGGACTAAAAGTCCCACCTACTTCCTCATGCACACCCGTAGGTGTCTGGCTTGATTGCAGTGATTGCAGTGCCCTCTCAAAGCCAATAACTGGCTGAATGTGTGCGTGATACCAATCCGCGTCGCCTGGGACCTAGGCCTGGAGCGCTATTGCCTGGAGCGAAGGGTGCAATCTCCTTCATGTCTGCTGCAATGGTGGCAGAGGTCAGAACCTACTCTCAAACAACAAAGCCTTGCGGCCTCATTAGAATACGCAAGAGGCTTCGTCGTGGCACGATGAAGATGAATCGATGGTCGGTGTGGCGAGAGGTGGCCTAGGCGTGCATGCCTAGGTTGGTCTATCGTCTTGGTGATGGGTTCGATCGGGGGAATTGTGTGGAGGCTGTGGCGGTCAATGGAGTAAAGGATAATGATCAGTGGAAGGTGGTAGAGCTTCTGAGGGGTTTGGTGAGGTGGATAGGTGCATGGAGTGACGGAGGCACCTCACCGGTGGTCTGCCAGAGGTGGAGACGATGGTGGTGGTCTGTGACTGTCGAGGGGTGTTTTGGGAAATAAAGAGGGGGAAAATAAAGAGTAGAGAGAGGAGAAGATATCTAACCAAGTTTAAGGATTAAGGGAAAGAGATGGCGGACGGCGCATACCTGCCGCCGCCGGAGACGAAGATCCAGTAGAAGGGTGACGACGACGATGAAGAGGATGCTGGCACGTGCGCAGGTATGGGGAAATGTGAAAGAATGAGATGGAGACAACTCTACCACTGGTATTGTGACAGAGCGACGAGAGGAGGAGGGATAGGTCACTGGAGCTCGCTGGGTGTTTGGCAGGAGGAGAAGAGACGAATTTGAGGGGTTGTCCCTGGCCAAATGAAGCTGAGAATGGACGGCTGGGTTGGGGGACCTTTAAATAGCCTCTAGCAAAGGGCCTTGTGCTTGGAAGAGAAGCTTCCAAGCATGGCCATCCTCACTGGAGTAGGATTGCTAGAGATACCCAAATCTCTCATGCGTTCGCATGAGAGATTGGATGACAATCAGGGCTTAGGATTTGGTTCACACGATCGGGAATTCCTCATAGAATCTCCCTTTCAAATTTGAGAGGGAGTCTCTAAGGAATCAAGGAGAAATGCTCCTCGAATCCTCGAAGGAGTAGGACTTCTCCGCTGTAATGGCGAAGGGACCTAATCGCAAAGAATGATGAGGAAGATAGGGGGGTCTTTGCAATGGTTTTCAAAAGCTAGGTGTCTAAATGTGATTAGGTTGGACTGTTTTGCAAAGTAGGTCAAGGTGAACTCCCCTTATGTCCAAATTTTGGTATAAGCCTAATTTGGACTTAAGGAATCCAATGATGAAGTTGGATTTTAGGTTTGACAACATTTGACTAGGCATTTTACACAAAAACCAATTTAGGGCAAATATTTGACTAGGACCCCTATTCAGGTCAAAATAGGTTTCAAAGGCCAAATTAAAGGTTCTAAACCCTAAAGGATATTTTTCCATGAATTTTAGAGGGTTTAGGTGAATTTTATCTTGACCAGAACCTTGTTGAATTAAGTGGGTATGTTTTAGGGTTATAAGAAGTCATTTAATTCCTAAATTTCACAATAGCCCTTTTCTGATTGAACTAACCCACTTTTTATCTTGTTAAAACCAGTTGACCTACGTTTAGCCCCTGAGAAATCTTGTTGTTGTGCTACAATGGTAAAATTACAGTTTTACCCTTTGTCTCTTGCTTTTCTCTCAAAATAGTTATTCCTTGAATTATGTCCTTCATTTGGTTATGTAGAAGCTTTTATTCTCTTTTCTTGGTCAAAATGAGCTAGTTAGGGCTCATGATGGTGTTCCTATCATGCCCCCTTGCCTAGCTTTTGCTAGTCCCTTAGCAAAATTTTAAGGTTTTAACTTCTGTTCCAGACCATGAGTTTCTATCTCAATTTATGATAAGTGCTTTTTCTTTTTCCTTTTGATTAGGTTAGAATATCGACAGTAGGCCTAGAGGCACTCAAGTACCAACCAAGATCCGGACCTGACCAGCTCTAGCCTCGATCCTCCGCAAAGGTTTTTTAGGTCCGCAAGAACTATCCTAAGGTTTGTTGGACTCTGCGGTCAAAGCACCCATGATTGAGACATATTTTAGCCTCGGTTCAATTTGTAGTGCATTTTTTGTAAGAGAGAGATAGAGGATTTATTTGTTTGGAGAGTTTTCACTCTCTTTTCTTTCTATCTCTAGCTTTGGATTGGCTTCAGAACATGGTCTGTATCAGGTTCCTCGTCGCCATCATCAATCCTCAAAGGTCCTTGGCTATCGATGCTTCATGATCGCACCGCCCATGGCAATCCCAGAACCCTAGCTTTCAAGATTTTGAGATAATCCCACCCATGGAATTCCATAGCCAAATTCAGACCTTGGTAATCGACATTTCGTGATAATGCCGCCCATGCTATCTGAGCCAGCAGGGTGCTTACGTGCCCCCAATAGGATATGTAAATATCTTAGGAGACAAGCATCGAGGGGACGATATGTTGTTACTCATCTTCGAGGGGAATTTCCTACCTCTCTACGTCGGGAACTCATCCAAATCAACTTGTGTTGATCGGCCGCTCCTAATCTAGGCAACTATTTTTCAGAACATTTAAATGCTTTAGCATAATTTTGATAGTTATGTGCACTAAACCAGGCTGTGTGTGGATTGGGGTGTTTAGGTTATCGAGTCCCGCAAACCAAAGGTCAGTTAACAAGGCTGAATACTCCCTAAGCCTTAGACCTAATACTTAAGCTTTGCATTTTCCCCAACCTCTTGAGGATTACCCAGATCTTAGCAATACTTGAATGTTTAAGCCTAAAAGTGTAGCCCAAAAGGCCTAAGATCAGTGTTCCTACTAATCTCTTTTGTGTCTCATTAGCACTTTTTTCTTCATTCTCTTTCTTTCTTGATGTGGTCTAGACTTCGGTTAATCCCTTAATTTCTTACTAATGACTATCTCTTTTTCTTTTTCATTTTGTGCTCCCTTTGACATTTTGCTCTTTTCCTCATCTTTATATGACCTCATAAGTTTCTTCCCTCCAATTTTTTTGTTCCTTTTCACAATATTCTTTTTTTTTTGGTGTTTTTGTCATATGTGATATTTTTGTGAGAATCCTTCTGACTTTTCTTAATTTCTGTGTGTTTGCACTTTACCAGCCCCCATGCCTAAGTTTTGCAATGGCCTCATTGTAAACGGAGGGTGTGAAACAGTGTTGGGTTCAGGGACTTAGAATAGGATTTATCGAGTGGGCAACTAGGTCGGGAATGACTGTTGCAGATGATTTCAAGCTCTGGCATGTGTACCAGAGGTGGGATCGACTATTCTAAGAAATCTAAACTTAGGGTGCAATAGACGTGAAGTACGGACTGATAATCAGATGGATCATGGGTTTTTAGAATGACGGGTTGCCTCCTGTTAAGCACTAAATTCAACTCCTTTAGTCGAGTGGGAAATGGTATGGAGAGGGAGTGGTCAAATCAGTGGAGTCTTGTAGAACAAGCACCTTGATCAAGAGCCTGGTTGATCCAACTAGGTGCTTGTTCAGATCAGTAGGCTGATGATGCAGCTAAAACCCTATTAATCCGATTGGTTTATAAATGTAGATCAAGAGATGTGGAACCCACCATATGCTATGGAGCTCGAATGGATGTGGAAGTGTGAATTCGGGGTTTGGCTGAGTCGAATCAGCCTGGTCAGAGTAGGGATCTGTAAAATAATCAATGAATGATGCGGAAACCCTACAGGAGTGATCAGAAAATGATGGAGCATGGTCTTTAGTCTGATCAATGTCTGAAACCCAGTATAGATGTGGAGTCGAATCATCTACAATCAGCTCAGTAAGCAGGGAATCAGAATAGAAATTGAGTTCGGTTGCAGGTCAGGCTTGAAAATGGGTTTGGCTGGGTTCTGTATGTGCGGAGGAGGTGGCTTCAATAGGAATTGTGTATGAGGGCTCTTCTAGAAATGAGTTATGGGTGGTTTCATTTAGAGAGTCCTAGTAGTAACTCTCAAATTCAAAAGTGAATGCCTAAGGAGTGGCTATAGGATGAGAGAAATCTGAGTCGAGAAAAGATTCGAATTCTGGATTGCAGTCACTCTTGGCATTTTCTAGTTTTGATTCCTGAGGGTCGAAAAGAAATGATTCCATCTCACTGGAACCAGAATATAAATCAATGATCTCGAGATCAGGGACCTCAGAGTCAGAGTCGAAGAATGAATCATGTGAGCTGAGGTCGTAGATTGACCCATTGTATTATGGAAATAGAGGTTCTCTGAAATCATGACAGGATTTGAAATCATCGGAGATATTGTGAAAATCAAGTTCTGAGTGAGATTTGAGATCATGGGTTCCACCACTGAGTAAATCACATGATGTAGACTTAGCAGCCTCACTTGGGTCTAGCCTATATGTAAATTCTGAGATCAAAAAGGTGTTCTTATGTGGTCTAGGCTCAAGTTCTAGGCTAGTAGGAAAGACCCAATTAAAACCCCACTGTCCAACTCCTCGGTTTCTGTATCGTAGATTGGTGTGACTTTCGAAAAATCGATTTGTATCTCTGAGGATGTTGGAGAGGGATATTCATCAACTAAAGGCCAAGAATGATACGCTTTATTGAAAATCTGATCTTCATCATACGGGGCCTCGTAATCTTCCCAATAAGTTTCAAATCCAGGTTCTAGGCTTAGGATGTGGTTTGAATTACTAGAGTCTAGGTCTGAATAACCTTTGAGGGTCACCTTATCAGAATAAGGGGCGGGATTTACACCCTCGAGAGGTTCAGTTCTACTCTTATCATTGCAGGAGTCTCGGAATTCTATGCTTGGTGATCCAGTTTCTAAGGTTGGCTCCAAATCGTCTTCTCTTGCAATTGGAACTTCCCACCCTAATTCAAGATCAGGCATGTTGTATTCCATCTGGGTTGGGAATCCACAACTTTGTGCCTCAGACCTGAGATTTGGGAAATCGGATTGATCCCCAATACTATTCCAAGATGGTTCATCATCTGTTTAGGGTGTATACGGGTATTGCTGATCGATGACTTGTTTCAATAATCACATCATCTCTTCCCATTTTTCAAGATCATCTTGGTGTTGTTCCCATAGTACAGGATTTGTCATGCATTGAAGGTATTCAAAGTTGTGCAATTTTTCTATATCAATCTATCCTGTTATGAGAATGTCTCAGGTTGATCCTTTTGTGGCTTCTGTCAATAACACTTGGGCATAGTTTATGATGAAAGTTGTGGTTATTGGTATATTAACCTGAATATCTTGTACTGGTGTTGAGGTTTTGTATTCAATTTCATAGAATTCAAGGGCATCCTCAATCATCCAATCTCTCATGGATCTCTGTGATTCAGGTTTCTTGAATGGTAATCCTAAGTAACCAGGTTGCATGTTTGGATTAGATGGTGGAATCAAGATGTAGAATCAAAATTCGGATCGAGATGTAGAATCAAGCCTTGAATTGATTAGATCTGAATAGAGAATCCCACTGAAAATCTATGTGTGTGCTCTAAAGAGAAGGGATGAGGGACTGGATGTGTTTTTAACCCAATCAAGGCACCCAAAGATGTTTGGATGACTATGGAGGTTCAAGGAGGATGATACCCCTGGATCGGAAAGTCGTCCACCTGAGAATTACCTGGGTAGCCAGAGAGGAGAGTCCCGCAAACACCCCTACATGGTAGAGTGTCCCCACGGGTTATAGGGTTTCCCCCACCCAACCTCTCTTGTCACTGAGATTCCTAGTAGACCAGAATGGGGACCTTGACCTCTTAAGTCTACCACTTTTAGATCAAAGGTGCTTTAGGGTTCCACTTGAACTTTAGATGTTTTGGCTTCATGACCTAATTTCAAGGTTGGTTGAGCCAACAAGGGTTCAACTTCACCTGACCTATCCTAAAGATGGCAGAATGATTCCAGGTCAAAACCTAGAAATCACCCTGATTTGACTCCAAGGTTATTAGGTCCAAGGCTTTTAAGGTTCAAGTGATTTTAGAGCTTTAATTTTAGGGTTTGTTTTGCTTAGATTCTTTCAATAAAGGGTTTGGGTAGCACATAGATGCGAGTGAGTTTGTTTCCTTTTATGCAAGCACGTGTGAACTAGCACTCCAAAACCCTACTGTAGAAACCCTAATTTTGTTTTATTTCCAATCATCTTTGATTTCCAAAAGTTCTCTTTGGACTTCAGACAATAAGTGTGTAGTCCATGGAGATTTAGAAAGTAAGCGTGATCCCTAATAGGCAGAAGAAAATTATGGGGTAGGATCTCTAAAAATCACTTCAACTTCAATATGATGTAAAAAATATTTCGCAAATCAGGAAACTATCCTTTTAAATGATAATTAATATAAAAAGAAGGCAAGTGATACCTAATTTGATTACTTCTTTTTAGTCTTCCCAGGATTTAGAAGATGGATTAGGGAAGAAGAGAGAAGTTACCTGCCCTAGAGTGGTTGATTTCCGCGGGAGATCTCTTCATGAAATACCTTGCAAAATCACAGCAAAACAAATAGGGTAAGTTAGTGCTCAAATATAATCAAAAGAACGTAGAGACTAGTGATGAATTGCATGTTGCTCCCCGGTAACGACGCCAAAATGTTTACAAGGCGAAATCGGGTATAAAATGAATTGCATCGTAGTATAGTTGAAATCACTTTGAAAACAAAAAATTTTTATTACTCAAATTTTATGTTCGAGGTCGAACACAGGGAGCAAATGTAATTCATACACTAATCTCAATAATAGATGCAATTTGAACACATAAAATTACTCAAAAGCTAATTCAGCAAGTAAAGCATGAGTTTATGAATAAAATGTTGCATAAAAGAGAAATTTAAAAGTGTTTGATTCTTCCTCTTTTGCTTCTTCTCTTTGGCTCTTTCTTCTTTATTCTTCTTTAGCTTTTCTTCTTCTTCATTCCTTCTTTCTTCCTCTGGTTCTGGTGCTTGGCTTCTTTCTTCTTTGTCTTCTTTCCTTCTCTGACTTCTCCTTCCTTCTTTTCTTCCATTCCTTCCTTAGCTTCTATTCCTTCCCGCCTTCTCCTTCCTTCTTCTTCCTTCCTTTTTGCCTTAGCTTTCTCTGCCCTTAGCTTCTTTGCCTTGGCTTCTGATCTCCTTCTTTCTCTTTCTTTGATCGTGCCCTCTCTTCAACCTTCTTCTCTACAGCTTCTTCTTCAGCTTCCTCCTTCAACTTCCTCTTCCTTAGCTTCCTTCTTCAGCTTCCGCTTCCTTCTTCCTTTCCTTGCAAGCAAGTGCAAAACCTACCCCTACCCTCCCCTGTGAACACTTTCTCTTTTCCCTCTTAGGCTCGCTCTCCATAAGCCAATTCGGGTGAACGGGTCGGGTTAGCTTGCCCAGGTCCAGGCACACCGGCGTGGGTGATGCGTGAGGAGTGCATAGGTTATCAAGTCAGGAAACCAGGTCTGCGTAGCATGGGCACGATGAGGCGTGGATAGGTGAGAGGCACCTCACCTCGTGTCAAGAGGCGATAAGCCCCTGACACAAATTCATCTTATACTGCTCCACCCGCTTGAAAACAACCAAGGTGGGACTAAAAGTCCCACCTGTTTCCTCGCGCATGCCCGCAGGTGTCTTGCTTGATTGTAGCGACTACAGTGCCCTCTCAAAGCCAATAACTGGCCGAATGTGTGCGTGATACCAATCCACGTCACCAGGGACCTAGGCCTGGTGCATGGCTGCCTAGAGTGAAGGTTGCAAGCTCCTTCACGTCTGCTCCAATGGCGGAGGAGGTCAGAACCTATTCTCAAACAACACAGCCTTGCAGCCTCATTAGAATATGTAGGAGGCTTCACCGTGGCACGACAAAGATGAATCGATGGTTGGTGTGGCGTGGGGCAGCCTAGGCATGCGTGCCTAGGTCGGTTTGTGGCCATGGTGATGGGTTTGATCAGGGGAATTGCGTGGAGGCTATGGAGATCGATGGAGAAGGGGATAATGATCAGTGGAAAGTGGCAAAGATTCTGAGTGGTTTGGCGAGGTTGATGTGTGTGTGGAGTGATGGAGGCACCTCGCCAGTGGTCTGTTGGAGGTGGAGATGACAGTGGTGGTCTGTTGTTGTCAAGGGGTGTTTTGAAAAATAAAGAGTAGAGAGAGGGGAAGATATCTAACCTAGTTTAAGGATGAAGGGAGAGAGATGGCAGACGGTGCGTACTTGCCACTGCCGGAGACGAAGATCCAATAGAAGGGTGACGGCGACGATGAAGAGGATGCAGGCACGTGTGCAGTTATGGCACGATGCAGAAGAATGAGGCTGAGACAACTCTACCACTGGTATAGTGGTAGAGTGACGAGAGGAGGAAGGATAGGTCGCTAGAGCTCGTTGGGTGTTTGGCCGGAGGAGAAGAGACAAATTTGAGGGGTTGTCTCCGGCCAAACCAAGATGAGAATGGACGGTCAGGTTGGGGGACCTTTAAATAGCCTCTGGTGGAGGGCCTTGTGCTTGGAAGACAAGCTTCCAAGCATAGGCATCCTTGCTAGAGTAGGATTGCGAGAGATACCCAAATCTCTCATGCGTTCACATGAGATATTGGGTGACAATCAAGGCTTAGGATTTGGTTTACACGATCGGGAATTCCTCAGAGAATCTCTCTTTCAAATTTGAGAGGGAGTCTCTGAGGAATCATGGACAAATCCTCCTCAAATCCTTGCTAGAGTAGGACTCCTCTGTTGTAATGGTGAAGGGACCTAATTGCAAAGAATGACAAGGAGGATAGGGGGGTCTTTGCAGTGGTTTTCAAAAGCTAGGGGTCTAAATGTAATTCAGTTGAACTGTTTCGCAAAGTAGCTCAAGGTGAAATCCCCTTAAGTCCAAATTTTGGTTTAAACCTAATTTGGACCTAAGGAATCCAATGGTGAAGTTGGATTTTAGGTTTGACCACATTTGATTGGGCATTTTACGCAAAAACCTAATTTGGGGCAAATATCTGACTTAGACCCCTATTTACGTTAAAATAGGTCCAAAGGCCAAATTGACGGTTCTAAACCCTAGAGGATATTTTTTCATGAATTTTAGAGGGTTTAGGTGAATTTTATCCTGACCAGAACCTTATTGAATTAAGTGGGTCTATTTTAGGGTTACGAGAAGTCATTTAGCACTTTTCTGATTGAACCAACCTAATTTTTATCTTGTTAAGACCATTGACCTATGTTTAACCCCTGAGAAATCATGTTGCTGTACTACAATGGTAAAATTGCAATTTTATCCTTTGTCTCTTGCTTTTCTCTCAAAATAGTTATTCCTTGAATTAGGCTCTTCATTTGCTTATGTAGGAGCTTTTGTTCTCTTTTCTAGGTCAAAATGAGCTAGTTAGGTCTCATGATGTTGTTCCCATCAGAGAGGGAGAGTCCCGCAAAGACCCCTACACAATAGAGTGCCCTCACGGGTTATAGAGTTTCCCCCACCTGACCTCTCTTGTCACTGATGTTTCAGGTAGACTAAAAAGGGGACTTGACCTCTTAAGTTTACCAGTTTTAATTAAGAGCAAGGGTGCTTATGATTTCACTTGAACTTTTAAGATGCTTTTGTGAAAAAGGGACCTAATTTGAGGATTGGTTAACCAAACAAGGTAAGTCAACTTTACCTGTATTGTCCTCTTGAGAAATTTAGGTCCCTCTTTTATTGTTCAAATGAATTTCAGAGCCTGATTTTAGTGTTTTGCTTGTATAGATCAATTCAATCATGGTCTAGGCACACATTATTTTTGGAAAGATAAATACTTGATTAGGCAAGTGTGTCTCTAAAACCCTAAACTAGAATCCTTAATTGGCTCTGATTTGGTCCAATTTAGTTTATCAAAATGTGGTACCTAGGGCTCAAACAAGAATGTGATTACCCTAGATACCTTAGCTTTAAATGAGTGCACAGACCAAGGTTTGAATGTTTATAGAATGTATCAAATCAGTCAACTTGATGATTAATCTAGGAATATAATGCAAGTAGCCCTAATTGATTTCTTCCTTTTTTAGCTCTTTCAGATTCAGGGTTTTACAAGAAGGTAGGTGGAGTTTACCTACCCCTAGAGTGGATGATATGCGGCTGGACTTTCTTGATGAATCCCCTAAAATAGATCAAAGTTAAAAGAGATAAAGCAAGTTAGTATTGACTCAGATATTGCAATCAAGAGATCTGAATTGTGCATTGCTCCCCAGCAATGGTGCCAAAATGGTTTCACAGCAAAATCGTGGTTAAAAA
Organism: Thalassia testudinum; assembly: GCA_037157565.1. Classification (NCBI taxonomy): domain Eukaryota; kingdom Viridiplantae; phylum Streptophyta; class Magnoliopsida; order Alismatales; family Hydrocharitaceae; genus Thalassia; species Thalassia testudinum. Next base: position 37,531,512 of record JAZHRO010000025.1, read on the forward strand.
CTATGTTATAGTATAGCCGAAATCACTTCGAAAATAAATAATATTTATTACTCAAATTTTAACTCCGAGGACGAACATAGGGAGCAATAAGGAATTCAAAACTCAAGATCACAATTGGAATCAAAAATATAAGAGATTGCAATAAGAATGATGTCAGGTATCAATGTGCAAAAAGAATGGAGTAAAATGGTGATTTAAATCACCAATTAATCCCTACAAATAACAATTAAATCAAAGCCTCAAATACATGCAATCAAATGTATTAGACAGCTTAAACGGCCTGTGCTACAGTGCTGTTTAGGGACTCAAGGGTCTCTCTGCTTCTCCTTTCATTCTTTATGCATCTCATGCCTTGCCTTCTCTTCTTCTTCTTCTCTTTCTCTTCCTGTGCACAAGCCTTCTCCTCTTCTTCTTTCTTTCTCTGTACTTCTTCTTCTTGCAGAGGGGGAAGATCCTTCAAACGGCTAAGTGTTAGCCGTTACTCCTTGTAACAAAACCCCTTGCCTTCGCACGCTATCTCTCTTTATTTCTCTGGGTCATGCTCACCCAGAACCTTCCACAGTACTAGGTAATCGGGTTTCGGACTTAGAGCGCACGTGGGTCCAGGGTTGCAGGCATGATCGCAGTCGAGGAGTGGAACGGGTTAGGCAGATCAGATCTGCACCAGGCCTGCAGGGGATACGTAACAGGCGAGGCGCAAGTAAGTGGGTGAGTGGAGACCTCACTTCTAGTGTCTGAGGCAAACAGCCTTAGACACAAATTCAACTTATGCACCTCATTGTGCTCTTCAACTTCTGAGGTGGGACTAAAGTCCTACCTTCCTTTTGCGTGTCTGCAGCAGCATGTCTCCTCCTTAATTGTCTCAGCTCACGAGGCCAAGGCGTTCAATTGACCACCTGGGCGTGTGTGCAAGATGTTTCCACGTGACCTGGGGCTTCCACCTGGGGCTATCAAGACCTGGAGCAAGCTTCAAGCAAGCTCGAAGCTTGCCTGTCAATGGCAGAGGATGCAAGTACCTAAAATTAGCAAGGGGCCTTTCAATTGCATCAGAAGGTTCAGGAAGGATCGCTAGACCACAGCGAGTGTGACGGTGGTGGTTGTGTGGCGTGCCATGGTCTATGCATGTGGGGCAGAGTCAGACTGTGCATGTGAAGGTGGGTGTGTTCGAGGGTGAGTTTGGGTGAGTAATAGGTGGAATTAGGTTATTGCTTTTGTTCATGGAGTTATGGCAGAGCTGATAGGGGTGGTAACGGCTAGATTAGTGTAGTGGCACGGTGGATAGGCACCGCTCGAGCTTCGTCGGAGTAGAAGAAGGTGACAGTGTTGAGGGAGAATCAGTGGTTGTGTGTGTGTTGTGAGACTGGGAAAAGAAAGTATAGTGAGAGAGAAGCGATAGAGGAACTTAAGGACGCGATAGAGAGACGAAGGGCTCTGGTGTTGGTCGATCGGAGCCAGAGAAGGAGGATGGTGCGGCGAGGCGACGACATCGACTGAGGGAGAGGCACGACCTCTCGTTGGCAGGAGAGGTTCATGAAGATGAGGGGAGGATCGTCGATCATCCAATTTGATGGTTGGATGGCCGGAGTAGGAAAGTAGAGAGGGGTCACCGGAGCTAAGTCTGAATGTGGCCGGAGATGGAGATGAGGATTTCCTCGGCCAAAACTTGCTGAAGAGAACGGCTGTTCCCTAGGTCCCTTTTATAGGCCCTCGGATGCCCTTCCAAGCTTGGAGAGAAGTTTTCAAGCTTGGAAGGTGGTTGCAACAATGGATACCCGAACCTTTGAAAGGTTTGCATGACCTTTTGGGAAGGACTTAGAGCCTAAGGAATGGCTCAAATGGAAGGAAACTTCCTAAGGAATCCCCATATCAATTTTGAGAAGGATTGATTGAGAATCGAGCGAGAAATCCTTGCTCAATACTCAACGATGAAGGTTTCACCTTACAAAAATGGTGCGGGGACCTACCTATGAAGAAGACAAAAAAGTTGGAGGCTATTTGTAAGAAAATTCAAAAGTTAAGGGTCTGAATGAGATAGAAAGAGTCTGACTAGACCAAAATGTAAACTTGGTCAAGATAATCTCATATTAGACCCAACTTTTGGTACAAACCTAATTTGGACCGAAGGAATCCAATGGTGAAGTTAGATTTAGGTTTTGACCAAGTTTGATTAAGTAATTTATGCAAAAACCCAAATTAGGGCAAATATCAGTCTAGGACTCTATTTCGGGTCAAGACGGGTTTTGATGGTCAAATTGAAGGTTCCAAACCCTAGAGAATATTTTTCTATGAATTTTAGAGTGTCTAGGTGAATTTTATTCTGATCAGAACCTCAGTTAATTAAGCGGGTCTGTTTTTAGGGTTTCAAAAATCATTTAATTCTCAAAACACTTGCAAACCCTTTTTTGTTTGTTCTAACCCACATGTTAGACGTTAAGGACCATTTGACCCTTAATTACCCCAAGGAAAACCCGTGATTGTACTGAATTTGTGATAAGATGGTAAAACTGCAATTTTAACCCTATTTTGTTGTATTTCCCTCAGAATGGTTATCCAGTGGCATATGGCTCTCTGGCTTTATGTAGGAGAATTTACTGACTTAATTGGATAAAAATGAGCTAGTTATAACTCATGATCGTGTTCCCATCATATCCTACTAGAATTTCTCTGGGGATCGAGTACAAGCTTTTGAGGTAAATCAGGCTTTTCACTCAAATCTGTTGCAAAAGCTACATAGTTGCACTTCCACAATTGTCTGGAATTTTAGATTTTAGGATAAACAAGAAAAGGAAAAGAATTCCTAGACATACAGTTGATAAAAATAATCAATCCCTTAGGAACCCTTCTGTAAATAACTTAGTCTTACATTTTCTAGGGATTAGCAAGATTTAGGCATAGGGGTATGATTGCGTAGCAATCATAAGTCTTAGGTGACCTAAATTAGGTTGGAACTTAGCTTAAGCTAGTGTAATTCATGCATGCATAAGCATTATTTGCATCCATACTGCTTTCCTTTAGCTATGCATGAAATAATGATATAATTCACTAATTTAGTACATTATATAATTTGTAGGAAATAAGAAGCTTAGAAGTTGGATTTAAAGTTGAATTTGAAGTTGGACCAGAAGCTAGAGCTGCATCAGAGCTGGAGCGAAAGATTAGAATAAAATGTAGTAGAAAAATAATGTAAAGGTTGAGGTATGCTATTCTATTAAGTATGAGTAAAGCAGTTAAATTATGAAGAACTTAGGCCCAATCCTAATCCTAGGATAGCCCCAGAAGCCTTCCCAAGCCTTAGCCACCCTTAGATTAGGTCACCATGGCCTAGGAAGCCTTAAAACCCTAATTCCAGCCCTTATCTGGACGTCCAAATAGGTTATTAGATGTCCAGGACCCTTAGCCACAACCCATACACCTTAAACCCATGTCTCCAATGTTATTGGACATCCAGACACATGATCAGACGTCCAAGTTCAGCACAATACCCAAGATGGAACCTTGAATCCCTCCTGACTTTGATTGGACATCCAGACAACAAGTCTGGACTTCTGATCTCTGACTATAAGTCATCTGATACTGATGTAAACATGTTTACACTACTTAAGATGTCTATTTATGCATGTTCTTAAGCATAGCATTGCATTGCATACTATAAATATTGCATAACATGCATCATCTTGAATTTAGATTAGTTTGAATAAAATGGAGGTTAATTGTCTCCTTTTATGTTCGTTGACAGGGAAAACTTTCTATCAGGACCTTGGATCGAAGATCCAACCGTACAGATGTGACCAGGGCGACGATTGGAGTTCAACGACTCCAAGATCGCCCTAATCAGACATCTGTAGCATCAAATAGAGATCGGGGAACCCTAGAAGATCAAGGGCCAAGTTGGTGTGAATTCGCACTTCAAACGACAAATCTGACTGCACGGATGGATTCGGATCGACGATCGCAGCCTAACAGAGCGAAAATTAACTCAATCTGACACCCATGGCACCATCTACATCATCCAGAAGATGGACGACCAAGATGGCGCCACGTGGTGCCATCTTTGCAGCCCAACTAGACACCCTAAACCACTAAAGATTCTAGCACCCACGCATCTCTACCGTTGGATCAAGATCCAACTGCTGAGAGAGGAGCTCAACGGGCGCGCCCATCCTCTGAGTTGCACCTGAAGAAGCCGCCTTGACTGATGGATCTTGATCCAACGGTCCTCATCGCATGTTCAGATGATCAGCTACTCGCCCATCCACGTGCAGCGTAGTGGATAAGACACTCGTTCGCCTTTAGGTGCGAGTTCGAATCTGCAAGCCCAGGCGAGCAGGCGCAGGCGAGCAGGCACGTGCGACCATGAGATGAGAATCGAGCCGCTGCGGGTGCTCGATAGCGCCCACGTGCTATTGCATGCCACGCCTCACTTGAGATCGCACGTGGGTGCGTAAGTTGAGGAGCGGGCGGAGACACGAGATAAGACGTCCGATCTCACGATCGAACGGCTAAGATCAACTGAACGTGAATGCACGTTACACGCGCGAGCAGGCGGGCAGGTGCATGCACTCCGCCACACGTCGCCCACGATAGTGACCCCTTATTTAATGTTTTGAGATTTAAAAGACCAATTTGACCTCATTCCTTGCAACTATAAAAGGAGACCTCCTCCATACTAAATTCTCATCCCTTCCTTCTCTTCTCTCCCTCTCCAAGGCATAAGAGAAGCTTGTCCCACACCTGGGATGCTTCTCGCGAGATAAAGTCAATTTTTCGTCCCCCTTTCGAAAGCGAATCCCACAACGACAACAACGTGCTGCCCCGTTCCCGTTCTTCCTGCTTCGTCCTCCTTCATCCAGCTCCATTCCCCATCTTCCAGGCATCATTCCATCCGGCTCGTCCTCCAAGCAACCATCGAGGAGGGCATCTCTCTCCCCATTCTTTTTACTGCTTTCTAGAGTAGATTTACTGCTTTCTAGTGTAATCATTTTCCCACTTTCGAGTCGTAATGTTTACTGTAACAAACAATCCTTTTAATGATGAATTCCATGTTCATTCTACACCTCTTTTTGGTTTTTGTTTGTAATATTCTCTCTCTCTCTTCTATTTATTGTAAATAGTTAGATAGTTCTAATCAATTATTTTACTTTTTGACAAATAAAACAAACGCGTATTTTTAAATCAAACGTCCGCCTCACTGAGTTCGACCCAGGATTTCTATTCTGGTATAAATTTTATTTGTTGAACACGAGTTCTTCACTTTCATACTACGACGACGGGTTTTTCAAAACCAAACATGTTAGTGTAGCAACTCACAGGTTCAACATTTTGGCGCCGTTGCCAGGGAGCGTTCAACATTTTGGCGCCGTTGCGGGGGAGGCAATGCTTTTTGATTTTTCTTCGCGTTTTTGCAACTTATGAATCATTTATGTTACTTCTCTCCTTTCTTATTGTGATTACAGGTACTCCTTTGAGACGAGCAAAAGCGGTAGATTGGAGTAAAGTGCTGTGGAAGGTTCTGTGAGTTATTCCCCACTTCCCCACACATTAGTTTTCATTTCACCACATAATAACACAAACATCAATCAACCTAGGTGTTCTTATAAACTCTAAGGTTAGATTGTTTGTTGTTTGACACCTACACTCACCCCAACCTCCACATTTAAAAAAAAAAAATCTCACAGAGGTACACAACCTCATCTGATTTTCAAACTCAACAGGTAAACCAACCTTTGGAGTTGGTACACACATTCAAACACATAATTGAGTAGAAATCAGATTAGGTAATCATTTGTGTGACTAATTAAGTGGTGCAATAGTCCAATTGTTTGAGTTGATTGGGCTGCACCACTTCAATTAAAATCAACTCATCAAGTAGTTGCCACTTAGGTTCAACTATTAGGAATTTACCAGGCACTCCACATTCTTTTTAAGCTTCAAAGGAAAACATCTTCACCTGTGCTTTCAAAACCTGGTGTGCCAACAAAACTTGTTTGAAAATACCTAAAGTTGAATCCTAAAAGCTACTAACCAACATTTGAACCCTAAAATTCACCGCATCAAAAGTAATCTTGCTTGAAAAATCACTGGTTGTGCACGCACACACAAATCAATCAATCATTAAGGGCACAACCTAGATAAAGGGCCCATCACATTCCAAAGCACATTCAAACCTAGCCCTAAATAAAACATAGTAGACAATGGCCTTAAGGATTCGACTCGCTCTTCAGAGCCCAGAACGAGATTATTTTCGATTAGTCTGTTTCTAGTGTTCAATTTGATGTCTAGCTAGGGAGCAGAATCAAATGATCACAGCTGGGGGGTACACTAGGAACCGGAGGTGCAAGCCGAAGGAAGAACCTTCTCCCCAGTCCCTCCTTCTAATTGGTTGGATTGAACAAACAGAAGTAGATAAAATCGTTCCTTTATCTCAAGATGGGTTTTAGGAGTCTATAGGTCTTTAGGCTAGCCCACTTAAGGATAGGTTTGATTGTTTGTATTCCAGGGTGCCTTTCCTCTTCCCGTCTCTCATGAATCCTTCCACATATTACATGCATTCCCGCTCTTTCCCTCCTATTTTCAATTATCCTCAACATGACGATTATCCCGACTCATACTATAATCAACCATCAGTTAGTTGGGATAACTCAGATTGGGGATACAGTTCCAGACCTCCATGTTTAGGGTCTAACTCTAAATACTATGATTGTGATTTCTATCCTTCTCATAGCCACATCGATTATAGATCGTCAACCTTTCATGAACAACCTAATATGATCTACAATCAAGAAGGATACACCGATCCTTACCCATCCTCTGATTACACTGCCTTTAGGTAATCGCCACCTTTTGAATAATCTGAAGTGACCTATTATCAGGAAGGGTATAACGAATCTCAATTCGTTAATTCCCCTACACTAACCCCAAACCCGCCCAACCCTAAACCAATTCATTTGGTTCAGGGTAACCAAGTTCAAGATAAGGTTCTGGCTAACTTGAGAAATATCATACAAATTTTAGAAGTTTAGCCAATACCTTCCATTGAAAGATTGGAGCCTCTGATTGAAATGATTGATGATTTGAACAACTATTTGTTGGATTGGCTCCATGACGTTAAGGATAAGAACCCAAGTGAGTTTCTACTTGGGAAGTTAGTGAAATTGAAGATGAGATTTGTGGTTGCTTTAGTTTAGTTGTAGAATGATTCCTAGGATGAACTCCCTTCAGGAGAGCCAATGACAGAACCCGCTCAGGCACTTGTTGAGGGGGACATGTGTTATGAGGCTGACCAGATTCAATTAGAGCAACCAATTAAGGATGATCTGATTTCATCACTTGAGATCCCTGAGCGAGGGTACGAGGAAACGTATGTCTCCTTGGAACAGAAAGTGACAGATGATTTTGGGACATACATTAATACAGATCCTGATTTCTTTGATTCTGATGGTGAAGATTCAAGTTGCGAAGTCTCACGCGAGTTTACAGAACACAATTTCTGTGAGACGATTGGGCCTGAGGAATCTGATAGATCATTTGATAGCCCAATAATTGAGGAAATTGATCTTATTGGGGCTCACATTAAGGATCCACAATCACATTTTCTGGAGGATTCAATTCAATGCCCTGATTGTCAGTTACACCCTATTGAGCTTATCGATGATTCTGTTTCTAAGATAACTAGACCCAAGTCAATTCTGATTCAGCCACATCATTTAGACTTAGAGATTTTAGATGGGGTGATTAACATGCAAGAGGTCCTGGAATTTGACATGCTGAATCAGGAGGATAGGAGCCAAGAAATTTTGATTTGGGAAGCAAGTTCCGAGGAAGTAGAAGACTGAGTCGAAGGGTTCCTATTAAGCTGAAACCATCAAATCAAAACCCTTATGACATTTGTTCTGAGGATGTTCAACCCAACCACACATTCATTGATTATCCTTTTGATATCTATATAACCCAATTCTTTGGTCTTTGGTTGCATCCTCATAAATCATAGGCCCGACCCCGCTTGCATATTGATTTTATGTTTTAGGTAATTTTTATCCAGAACCTTAGACATTCTCGATTATGGGGTATGGGTCTCCACCTTAATCTGGTCCACATTTGTGGACATCTGCTGATAGGTCAGAGGTTTTTTCAATTTATTTTGATTCTGATTTGATGACGTGCGGTTGTGCGTGTGTGTTAAGAAGTGTCGTTATAGTCGCACTTGCAGCGTCGGTTTTAAAGTAAATAAATGGAGGTGAGTCTGAGTGTCGATCTTAGGGAGGCATGAAAATCGGATTTTACTTGTCACTTGTTGTCACGGAAAGCACGAAGTTTTGCTTGCGGAGGTGCAATTTGAAAAGCGAGAGAGATAGAGAGAGATTAGGGTTAGAGTGTTTCTTGTTTGATCATGCAACTTAAACAGAAATTAAAGTAACAACTGAACAGAAAATAACTTCATTAATCATGCACTTTTAGTTCATAGCTTACAACATTAAATACATGCTCAAACAAAAGTAATGGAAAGCTTAAAAGAGAGAGAGAGAGAGGAGGGAGAGCAACGAGGCAGCCACGGCGGTGGAGGAGGCTCCGTCGGTGGCTCATCGTCTCCGGCGATTACAAGAGGGCCTAAAGCTAGCTAAGAGAGGGGTGGAGTAGTTGCAAGGGAAGTGAATGCCTTGAATGAGCGGTTGGAGGGGGTTTAAATAGGGTTAAGGGCTTTCTAAAAGAAGAAGGGCCTTTAGCGACGTCCGGGACGTCGCTAAAATCACTCCAAAAGCATCGGTGAAGCCCTCCAGCTCGCCGGTCAACCGCCTGCACCGTTCTTCTTCACGCTCAATCTGCGGCTGCTGTGTGAGAGCTGTTTCATCGAAGATTGGACGGCTGAGATCTCTCCTTGGCTACGCTTGGATTGCACCTCGGGCGCGCGTGTGCGCAGGTGTCATCGCCCGGTGTGTGCATGTGCATGGGTGCTGGCGATCTGTGGGCACACCGCGTGGCGCAATCTCGGCCGCCTGCTACTGATCGGGTGGCCCAATTTCGCCACTCGCCTCCTTCGTCTTCGATTTCACACACCGTGCGGCTCGAACCTGCGTCGCATGCGTGAGGGCGTGCGCGCTAACCGTTGCACCACGCCCACGCTTTGTCGCGGCGACTGCAGGTAGGCGTGCGAGTCTCGGCCGTCCGATCGAAGATCGATGGCCAAGATTTGATCTCAATTGAAGGGAGAGCGGCGTGCAGTGGAGCGGGGGTGACGTGGCGCAATGAGTGCCATTGATCTCCAGATCAGCAGTCAGAACTTCTTGGGCCCATTGTAGGAGCTCTGGATGTCGGATTTGGCTGATCCTGAGTCCGTTGGACTGCGTTCGTCATTCTGAATCCATCTGTGTGGTCCGATTGCTCATCTGAGGGCTGCTTTGACAAGTGCTTACACAAATGGCCATTAATACAGTTTTATAAGCAATCTTGGTACATGATACATGCAATGCTCCCATTCTACTTATGTTGTGCCTTTTATTCTTAAGATGGGCCATATTCGACATAATTATCACCCCCATGTGCAGTGTTATCATACCCCCATGCTTACTCCTTGCTAGTCCTTAGCAAGGTTTATTCTAGACTTTATTTTCTTTTAGAACTTAAGAAGTATTTGCTTAGACATTTCGTCACTTGTCAATAGGAGGAAATATACCAAGATCTTAATCTGCAAAGATTAAGCAACACCCGGGTGTCTGCCAAAATGCGAATCACCTGAATCCTTGCTTTAATATATATAACTATACATATGTATATGTATATATATATATATATATATTTACAATTTTTTTTGGAATTCAGTGTGGGTTGGTAACTTTTTACGGCTACCCAACCCACCTAAAACTCGGTCAAAACCCTAAGTGCTAAGCATCTTGGTGTGAAGGTTGTGATAGACTCACTTAGTGGTAATTTAGACAGACTTCGAGTTTCTACGCCCCTAGGTGACCGGAAGAGGAAATAAATTTGCCTGAAGGTGTATTTGTTCGATTGGTAGCTTTCTCCCTACGTTTGTTTTAATTGGGGTCAACACAAGGATTTTTCCAGTGTATATCTCCCCGTCTTGTACTACTTCCCCTCTTCTTCCTTAAGTGTTTTGGTTCTTTTTGGTGCAGTTATTGAGCTGGGCTCTGGACAACTGACCAATGGGCTGTTACCCACGATCACTTGCCAGCCATAGTTGTGCAGTGAAGTGCGGTTTATTTTATTTTCTTCTCCCCTTTTTTTTCTTCGTAGGTGGCTTCCCTGATCTCAAATGTACCTAGAGGCAATGAATAAGAAATGGTCTGTGGTTGGGTTCTGGACAACCTGCCAATGGGCTATTACCCACGATAACTTGCCAGCCAAACCACCCTAGAGAGTTCATTAGCTACCCAATTTCTGTGAAAATCTCTGAGGAGTGAGTCTGTGTAAAAATGTGTGCAGATGCCTAGACTCAAAGTTTTTCTGAGTTAGAGGGTGAGTTGATAAGCCGTATACTTATCACCTTATTTAGTAGGTGGATTAGAATGGCTTAAGGTTGCAAAGATTCGAAGCTAAATCCATATTTTAACAGACACCAGGGCTGATTAAGCCTGAAGGCCTGAAAAGTCTAAGTGTTTAAGTTCTTTTTGTATTATTTCCCACTATTGACAAGTTTCTAATGCCTAAGTTTTCTTCCTAAATTCAATTTTTTTTATTTGATTCAGACTTATTAAATGAGCTCAGGATTATGTAATTTATCACCCCCCCCCCCCATGCCTAAGTTGGACAATGTCCTCATTGGCAAGTACATGGATGCATAAGGGTTCAAAAACATAGTACCTGAGTGACATAAAATACCGGATCAGTCTGAATCCTCTGGGTTGCCACCCAGGAAGCGCTGAGTTTAATGCCTCCAGCTGGGAGGTGCTCCGTGTCAGCCCTCAACGAGGGTGACACTTTCCTTTGGGGGAACCTGGGCCAGGAAATGCTTCAATCTTTGACCATTAACTGTAAAAGTGTGCCCATTGTTAAGATCAGTGATTTCAATCGCCCCATTAGAGTAAGGCTTAACCACCCGAAATGGTCCTATCCATTTGGACCTGAGTTTCCCCAGGAAGAGTTTTAGGTAGGCGTCAAACAGCCAGACTTGCTGGCTAGGCTCAAAGGTTTTTCTATGAATGAGTCGGTCATGGACTACTTTCATTTTCTCCTTATACAGTCGACTATTGTCAAAGGTGTCCCGACGAATTTCTACGAGCTCAGATAATTGGTGCGTCCTCTACGCACCGGCTAACTGGGAATCCATGTTACATTACTTGATAGGCCAGTAAGCCCGGTGTTCCAATTCGACAGGAAGATGGCAGGCTTTGCCAAAGACCAGGCGATAAGGTGACATGCCTACCGGGGTCTTGAAAGCGGTCCTGTATGCCCACAGGGCATCATCAAGTCATGTGGATCAGTCTTTCCTGTCAGGTCTCACAGTCTTCTGTAAAATGCTCTTGATTTGTCTATTTGAGACCTCGGTCTGCCCGTTTGTTTGCGGATGATACGGGGTAGCAATGCGGTGGTTCACCTCGTATTTTCTAAGTAGGGCACAGAATTGGGAATGAATAAAATGGCTTCCACATCACTGATCATGGCCTTGGGTATTCCAAACTAGGAAAAGATGTTCTTCTTAACAAAGTCCATGACAGTTTTGTGATCGCATCGACTGGTGGCGACATCTTCAATCCATTTGGAAACATAGTCTACCGAGACCAGGATGTACTTGAAGCCGTCGGATGGTGGAAAGGGGCCCATAAAATCGATACCCCAAACGTCGAAGATTTTGATAATCAAAATGGGCTGGAGGGGCATCATATCTTTCTTGTTCATGGTCCCCAGCATTTGGCAGTGTGAGCAAGTCTTGGAAAAGCTATGTGCATCCTTAAATAGGGACGGCCAGTAAAATCCAGACTGTAAAAGCTTTGGAGCTATTTTCTTTCCAGAGAAGTGGCCACCACAAGCCTGGTCATGATAGAAGGAAAGCACACTCTGAACTTCATCTTTGGGGATACACCTCTTGATGATCTGGTCAGCACAGAAGCGAAACAGCATGGGATCATCCTAGAAATAGTGCTTGGCCTCAGCCAAGAACCTGTCCCGTTGCTGTCTGGACGAGCTGTGCGGGGTTTGTCCTACAACCGGGTAGTTGACGTAGTCAGCATACCATGGCATTTTCTTGTCTTGCACAGCTAGGATGTGTTCATCAGGGAAGGTGACAGATAAAGGTAGGGAGGGTCCAATGTGGTCTGGATGAAGTCTAGACAAGTGGTCAACCACCACATTCTTCGATCTGGCCTTGTCTCAGATTTCCAGGTCAAATTCCTGCAAAAGCAGGATCCATCTGATGAGGCTCGGCTCTGAGTCCTTCTTGGCCAACAGGTGCCGGATGGCTGAATGGTCAGTGTAAATAGTCACGTGGGATCCCAGCAAGTACGATCGGAACTTTTCACGTCCAAAGATTACAGCGAGCAACTCTTTCTCTGTGACCGTATAATTTCGTTGGGCCTCGTCCAACGTTTTGCTCGTGTAGTAGATCACCATGGGCTTCTTGTCTTGCCTTTGTCATAGGACAGCGCCTATGGCAAAATCTGATGCATCACACATAATCTCTAAGTCCTGGGACCAGTCTGGGGGTTAAAGTACATGTGCGGTGGAGACTAAGTCCCGGAGGGTGTGATAAGCATGGATGCAATCAGAAGACATGTGGAATAGGGTGTCGTTGGCTAGAAGGTCGGTCAAGGGTTTGGAAAGCTTGGAGAAGGCTTTAATGAACCTTCGGTAGAAGCCCACATGTCCTAGGAAGGAGCAAATCTGTCAGACTGAGCTAGGTGGAGGAAGTATGGAAATTAAATCAACCTTAGCCCAATCTACCTTGATGCCCCTATGTGTTATGATGTGACAAAGGACAATTCCTTCTTGAACCATAAAATGGCTCTTTTCCCAACTTAACAACAAGTTAAGCTTGATACATCATTTCAGGATTTTCTCCAAGTTGATTAGACAATGGTCGAATGAATTCCCGAATACAGAGAAATCATCCATAAAGACCTCTAAGTATTCACCCACCATTTCCGAAAAAATGGCTAGCATGCAACGCTGGAAGGTCGCAAGTGCGTTGCATAACCCGAACGACATTCGACGGAATGCAAACGTTCCATACGGGCAAGTGAATGTGGTCTTTTCCTGATCTTCCGGAGCAATTGTGACTTGGTTATATCCTGAATATCCATCCAGGAAGCAAAAGTACTTCTGCCCTGCCAATCTTTCAAGGATTTGGTCAATGAATGGCAAGGGGAAATGATCCTTCTTAGTGGCTTCATTGAGCTTCCTATAATCAATACACACCCGCCATGCGATGGTGGTGCAGGTGGGGATGGATTCGGCATGATCATTGGTGACAACGGTGAGCCCAGCTTTCTTTGGAACCACTTGAGTGGGGCTCACCCAGGGGCTATCGGAGATAGGATATATGATGTCGGCGTCAAGCCACTTGATAATTTCCTTTTTAACGACCTCCCGCATGTTTGGGTTTAAACGTCTCTACATCTGGCGGGAAGGTCGTGCCCAGTCTTCCAGGTAAATCTTATGGGTGCAATAGGTGGGGCTAATTCCTCTTAAGTCCGAAATGGTCCAACCAATGGCGGCCCAATGTTCTGAAAGGGTCGCATTCAACCTGAGTTTCTGATCCTTGGTTAGATGAGAATTAATAATCATTGGGAAGGTCAGGTCAGGTCCCAGGAAGACATACTTGAGATTCTCGGGCAATGGTTTAAGTTTAGGTGTAGGTGGAACCACAGTCGATGGGAAGGGAAAGGGCGGGAGTTGATCAACATTGATCTCTTCAAATGGTGTTGTGTGATGGTACTCAGCCTTATAGAGGTCCACGGGTAATGATGGTGATGGGTCAGAACAGTCACTACGGTTTTGGTGGTCTGATACAGAACTGAGGGTGAGGCATTCCTTGATTAGAGTTTCCACGGGATCATGTTCCTCAACGCAATCATAGTCAAAAGACTTTGTCGCCCGAAAGATATCTAATTGCATTTTCCTGTCCCCAAAGGCGATTTCCATACATCCCGTGTCACAATCAATGTTTGCCTTAGCTGTAGCTAAGAAAGGTTTGCCTAAGATTATGGGTGCATTTTGTAATTTTTCAGGGACTTCCATGTCGAGCACCAACAAGTCGACCGGGAAATAGAAGTCCTTGACCCATACAATCATGTCCTCAACAACCCCCTTCGGGGTTTTCACTGATCTATCAGCCAGCTGGATGGTGACAGGGGTTGGTGTCAGCTCTCCAAAACCAAATTGGTGGTACAGGGTTGTTGGAATCAGATTGATAGAAGCACCTAGGTCCAGGAGCACTCTATCAAACGTCATGTCCCCAATATTACAGGAAATCAAGGGTGCTCCTGGTTCAGTTCGCTTGAGTGGAAGGTTGCTTGATATTACGGAACTTACTTGTTCAGAGAGCACAACCTTCCTAGGTGCTTGAGGTCTCGGCTTATGCTTGGGTGTACAAGCATCCTTTAAAAACTTGTCGTAAGCAGGGATGTGTTTGATGTCTTCATGGAGCGGAATATTAATCTGTACTTGCTTAAAGATTTCCAATAGCTCCTCAGTTTCCACAACATTCTTCTTTTTCTTGATAGTTTCCAAGGCCTCAGGGTAGGGTGTCTGAATGTGGATTGGTTCTATTTCTGGGTCCTTGGTCGGTGCCTCCTCTGAGTCAGGTATTTTAGTAGGTGAAGTCTCGGGGAGAGTCGGACATTTGGGATCCTAGGTTTTCGTGCCGCTTCTCAAGGTCACCGCATTCGCAGAGGCATTGGGGCCATGGGTTGATCCTTGAGAAGACGAGGACGAAGATGCACCAAACCCAGGAGGTGTTTGCAGGGCTGGCTGGACCATGTGAGCCTGCCCAAGGTTGCTTTGGAACCCTTGCGAATTGGGGCCTCTGTTAATTATGTTTCGCTGGTTCGGTTGTGGTTTGGAAGGTAGGGATCCTTGTTGTTTACAGTCCAAGAGTTGGTTTAACTGTCAATTTACCAAGGCCATTTCCTCCTGATGTTTCTGGTTCATGTCAGCCATCATATTTATTAGGGTATCCATTTGGTTTTGTGGGGGAGGGGTCACCCTATTCTGATTATATTCGGGTCTAACTGGTGGTCCTTGCTGATAGGGGAGCAAGTGTGGCGGCTGGTTTGGCTTGGGCTGGTTTTAGAATTGCGATGGTTTCTGGTTTATCTAACCAAAGTTGGGGTGGTTACGCCAGCCAGTGTTGTAGGTGTTGGAGAAAGGGTCAGGTTTCGCATAACATTGGACAGCTTGCACATCTTCTAGGTTAGCCAATGTTGATGAAGAGGGAAAGGAGTAATCAAGGGTTGAGGGAGCCAAGGTCCCTCCTTGGAACGTGGTTAGGGGTTGTTCCAGGTTTAGTTGGGTTAAGTGCTGGACCAGTTCAATATTATGCTCTCCCTTTGCTAGGGAGGAAGTCTGTAAGGGGTTCCTGGTCTGGTTTAGTACATCATCAATCTTTTTGTCCACCAATTCCACTTGATCCAATTTCTTGGCAATGATGTCCATGTCAACTATTCCAGAATTTGCTTCTACCTCATAAATCCCACCACGGTGTTGACTGGACCTGTTGAACTGGGTCATAGAGGCATTGTTGAGCGAATTCTCGCTCATAGGCTCAAAGAGCTCAAATGCACTCTCCTCGTCTTTGTTCAGGAAGTTCCCCCCGCATGAGGCATCGACGAAGTTCCACAGGTTGCTGTCTAGACCATGGTAGAAAATCTGGGCCAATTGCCACCTTGATACTTCGTTGTGTGGGCATTTCCTCAAGAGTTCATTAAATCTTTCCCACGCCTCATGAAATTGTTCCCCACCCTGGAGTGTAAATGTAGTAATAGCTCTTCTAAGGGCATTGGTCTTTCTTATGGGGAAGAATTTCTTTAAAAATGCATGCCTCATTTCTTCCCAGGTGGTGATGGGTCTACCTAGGGTTCTAAGCCAATGAGAATCCTTGTCTCTTAATGAGAAGGGAAACATCTTGATTAGAACAATGTCAAGGCTAATGTTCCTAGGTTTCACAGTTCGCGCTATGCAGTCAAGATCCTCTAGGTGCTGAAAGGGGTCCTCATTTGAGCTTCCATGAAAGTGGCTCTAGATCAGACTTAAGACATTCGATTTCAGCTCAAAATCATCTCCCCCCTCGGGGATCCTAAGGTGTGGCTTTACTCTAATAGCAGAGGGATTATATAAATCGCGGAGGGGCATCGATTGATCCTGAAATGATGGTATATCAAGTGGTGGTTGCCCTGGTATGTCTTGGAAAGGTGGTGGTGTTGGTTCTCGTGGGTTCTGTAACCGTTGTATGGCTTGCATGATGGTGTGGATTTGTTGTTGCTGAAGTCGATGGTTAGCATTAATTTGGGCTTGGATGATGGCCATAGTGTCTGGTGGGGGTTGATTGTCAGCCTCATCTACCTTAGGTTCAGCCATGTTTCCAACAGAATTATGTCGCCTAGATTCCTGCCCCAAAACACACAACTTGGGATGCAGTGAGCGTCTCCCATGCATACACTAGAGAAGAACAGGAGGGGATGCGGAGGGCGGTAGATGCGAGAAATGTGTTTCAATCAAGCACACAAGCCTAGTCCTTATGGTGTATTCTTTAGGAGACCTAAAAATCTCACAAAGGGTGATTAAGTCCGTAAGCACTGGAATCCCCTTCCCAAGGCTAATCTAGCCAGGTTGATTACGAGGGAATTGCAGGGAAGGTTCTTCCTTTGGCTTGAGCCTCCAGTTCCGTAGACCCCACAACCACGGTCGTTTGACACTGCCCCGCAGCCTAGTCACCAGATTCTACTAAGGGAATGAAAGCCAAGTGCCCAGCGAACAAAACCTCACCTTTTGAGACTTAACTCAGTCCTGCCTAGGGCATGTCTACTCAGTTTTAAAGGGCTAGGATAGTGCTTGTGCTAGGGTTATGTGATGAGGCATTGATTGGGGTGGTGCCTCTTAATTTTCCACTTTCAAATTGTGTGCTTCTATCAAAACATGGTTTTCAAGCAAGGATTTTTAAGATGTGGTGTCTTTTAGTATTTCATCCTTACTTTTAGTGCTTTTTAGGGTTGACGTGTCTTAATGTTTTCAGACAAGTTTCAGTGGGCACGTCAACTTCTTCACACAATTCAGTGAAAGTAGATTTCCTTTTATTCTGTAGAGGCTCTAAAACCCTAATGTACTCATCCTAATGATCATGCAGCTTCTATTAGATGAGTTGGTTTTAGGGTTGAGTGGTGCGGCCCAAGTCAACTCATGGTGGCTTTGCAAACACCACTCAAGAAAAAGAAAAGAACACTCCAAGAATTTATTGAGAATGTCAGAGTGTACATTTTTTTTTGTGGGGTGATGTGTTAAGGATGTGGGTCAAGAAATCATACACCACACCTATTTTTTTCAATTTTTACAATTTTTTTTTAGTTTTTTCATGCAAGCAAACAATCATGAGAGAAGAATTACTCACTATCGGTCCTCGTAGCGGCTACTTCCTTGCTACCGTCGTGGGATGCGTCGCTTCGCCATCCACATGTCGAATTCCTGCAACCATCAAGTAAAAAGGAAAATAGGGCATTAGACGATGTGAGAATGAATGTGGAATGGAGGTGACAAAACAAATCTGTTGCCTCCCCGGCAACGGCGCCAAAAACTGACGTGCGGTTGTGCGTATGTGTTAGGAAGTGTTGTTATAGTCGTACTTGCAACGTCGGTTTTAAAGTAAATAAACGGAGGTGAGTTCGAGTGTCGGTCTCAGGGAGGCGTGAAAATCGAATTTTACTTATCACTTGTTGTCACGAAAAGCGTGGAGTTTTGCTTGCAAAGGTGCGGTTTGAAAAGCGAGAGAGATAGAGAGAGATTAGGGTTAGAGTGTTTCTTGTTTGATCATGCAACTTAAACAGAAATTAAAGTAACAACTGAACAGAAAATAACTTCATTAATCATGCACTTTTAGTTCATAGCTTACAACATTAAATACATGCTCAAACAAAAGTAATGGAAAGCTTAAAAGAGAGAGAGAGAGAGGAGGGAGAGCAACGAGGCAGCCACGGTGGTGGAGGAGGCTCCGTCGGTGGCTCGTCGTCTCCGGTGATTACAAGAGGGCCTAAAGCTAGCTAAGAGAGGGGTGGAGTAGTTGCAAGGGAAGTGAATGCCTTGAATGAGTGGTTGGAGGGGGTTTAAATAGGGTTAAGGGCTTTCTAAAAGAAGAAGGGGCTTTAGCGACATCCGGGACGTCACTAAAACCACTCCTAAAGTTTCAGTGAAGCCCTCCAGCCCGCCAGTCAACCTCCCGCGCCGTTCTTCTTCACACTCGATCCGCGACCGCTGCATGAGAGCCTTCCGATCGAAGATCGTATGGCTGAGATCTCTCCTTGGCTGCGCTTGGATTGCGCCTCGGGCGCGCATGTGCACGGGCGTCGTCGCCCGGCGTGCGCGCACGTGTGGGCGCTTGCAATCTGTGGGCACGCCGCATGGCGCAATCTCGACCTCCCGCTGCTGATCGGGCGGCCCAATTTCACCACGCTCCTCCTTCGTCTTCGATTTCACGCACCGCGCAGCTCGAACCCACGTCGCGTGCGTGCGGCGTGTGGGCGTGCACGCTAACCATTGCACCACGCCCGTGCTTTATCGCGGCGATTGCGGGCGGGCGCGCGAGTCTCGGCCGTCCGATTGAAGATCGATGGCCGAGATTTGATCTCAGCTGAAGGGAGAGCGGCGTGCGGTGGAGCGGGGGTGACGAGGCACAATGAGGGCTGTTGATCTCCAGATCAACGGTCAGAACTTCTTGGGCCCATTGTAAGAGCTCCGGATGTCGGATTTGGTCGATCTTGAGTCCATTGGACTCCGTTCATCGTTCTGAATCCATCCGTGTGGTCCAATTGCTCATTTGAGACTTGCTTTGACAAGTGCTTACATAAATGGCCATTAATACAGTTTTATAAGTAATCTTGGTACATGATGCATGCAATGCTCTCATTCTACTTATGTTGTGCCTTTTATTCTTAAGATGGGTCATATTCAACATAATTATCACCCCTTGTGTAGTGTTATCATCTGCACCTGTGAATTTTTTATTTCTCTTCTTTGTATAATGTGCCTAGCTGAAGGCACTAAATTCAGCACGTATACAGTTCTTTTTAGTTTTTATCTTGGAGCGGACCTGACATTCACGCAATTCAGGTGCTTTCTACTCTATTCCACTTTGTTTTATGTCTTTTAATACATTGACGACATTTAATTAGATAGGCATGGGGGGGTGGATATTCATCTTTGAATTTATTCGACAGCTCCGTAGATTTGTTTTATTTTTTCTTTTATTAAAAAAAATGGAATTAGGAAAGAGAACTTGGGTTTAAGAAAATTTTCAATCTTAGGAAATACTATATTATGATTTGAATACAAAGACCCTCCAGGTCTTTGGACTTAATCAGCCCGTGTATCCATTAAAATATGGATTTATTTTTCGAGTCCTCGCCAACCTAAATTCTATTTTAATTGGAGTAAATAAGTTTGGGTGATAAGTACACGACTTATCAACCTGTCCTCTGATTTGAGGGAATTTTGAGCTTTAAGAATCCACACACTATCTTGTCACTAACTCGTTGTTCGGTGATTCTAACAGAAATTGGGTAGCTAATGAACCTTCTAGGGTGATATGGCTGGCAAGTTATCATGGGTAACAACCCATAGGTAGGTTGTCCATAGCCCAGTCACTAGACCATTCTCTTTTTGCTGCCTTTAGATAAATCTTAGACCAGGGAAGCCACCTACTTAAAAAGAGAAAAAGAAAATCAAAAAGAAAAGAAAAGAAAAAAAAAGAGAAAAGAAAAAAAGAAATAAGCCACACTTCGTCACACGAGTATGGCTGGCAAGTTGTCGGTGGTAATAGCTCATCGACAGATTGTCCACAACCCATCTCAATAAATGCAATGAAAATTTCCAAAATAGCTTGGAAGAAGCAGAGAAGTAGAATAAATTGGGGAGATATGCACTAGATTCACCCTTGTGTTGACCCCGTAAAAAATAAAAGTAGCGAGAAGGCTACCGGTTGTAAAGATACACCTTTAGGCAGAATTCTTGTTTTAAGGTCACCTAGAGGCGTAGAAATCCGACGTTTATTTTAACTGTCCGTCAACGAGTCTTTCACATTCACAATAAGATGCTTAGAACATAGGGTTCTCATCAAATCTTGGGTGAGTTGAATGACCGTAGAAAGCCACTGTTAAACCCTAAAACTTGAAAATCCAAAAAATTAGAAAAGAAGAAAAAGAGAAAAAGAAATTTCTTTCTTTGAATAGGACGAGGGCTTGAGATGGTCTGTATTTTGGTAGATACCCAGGCACTGTTGCGTCTTTGAAAGTTCAGATCCTAAGTAAATATTTTCTTAATGATTGAAAATAACTCAAGCCCAAATAATCCAACCTGATTCTTTTATAAATAGCATATAGTTTTTGCTAGGGACTAGCAAAAGATAGGCATGGGGGTATGATGTAAACATGTTTCCACTAATTAAGATGTCTATTTATGCATGTTCTTAAGCATAGGATTGCATTGCATACTATAAATATTACATAACATGCATCATCTTGCATTTAGATTAGTTTGAATAAAGTGGAGGTTAATTGTCTCCTTTTATGTTCATGGACAGGGAAAACTTTTTATCGAGGCCTCAGATCAAAGATCCAACCGTACAAATGTGATCATGGCAACGATTGGAGTTCAACGACTCTAAGATCACCCAAATCAGACATTTGTAGCATCAGATAGAGATCAGGGAACCCTAGAAGATCAAGGGCAAAGATGGTGTGAATCCACACTTCAAACGACAAATCTGACCACACGGATGGATTCGGATCGACAATCATAGCCTAACGGCACGAAAATCGACTCAATCTGACACCCATGGCACCATCTACATCATCCATAAAATGGACGGCCAAGATGGTGCCATCTTGGCCACCCAACTAGCCACCCTCAACCACTGAAGATTCTAGTGGCCACGCATCTTCGTTGTTGGATCAAGATCCAACGGCTGAGAGAGGACCTCAACCGGCGTGCCCATCCTCTGAGTTGCACCTGAAGAAGCTGCCTTGACCATTGGATCTTGATCCAATGGTCCTGATCACGTGTTCAAATGATCAGCTGCTCGCCCATCCACACGCGCAACGTAGTGGATAAGGCGCTCAGTCGCCTTCAGTCCCGGGTTCGAATCCGCATGCTTAGGTGAGCAGGCATGGGTGAGTAGGCGCGTGCGACCGTGCTATGAGAATCGAGCAGCTGCGGGCACTCGATAGTGCCCACGTGTGGATCCAATGGTCCTGATCACGTGTTCAAATGATCAGCTGCTCGCCCATCCACACGCGCAACGTAGTGGATAAGGCGCTCAGTCGCCTTCAGTCCCGGGTTCGAATCCACATGCTTAGGTGAGCAGGCATGGGTGAGTAGGCGCGTGCGACCGTGCTATGAGAATCGAGCAGCTGCGGGCACTCGATAGTGCCCACGTGCTATTGCACGCCGCGCCACACGTGGGATGGCACGCGGGCGCGCACGCTGAGGAGTGGGTGCAGCTGTGAGATAAGCTGTCCGATCATGAGATCAGCTGAACGTGAACGCGTAATGTAAACATGTTTACACTACTTAAGATGTCTATTTATGCATGTTCTTAAGCATAGGATTGCATTGCATACTATAAATATTGCATAACATGCATCATCTTGCATTTAGATTAGTTTGAATAAAATGGAGGTTAATTGTCTCCTTTTATGTTCATGGACAGGGAAACTTTTTATCGGGGTCTCGAATCGAAGATCCAACCATACAGATGTGGCCAGGGCGACGATTGGAGTTCAACAACTCCAAGATCACCCTAATTAGACATCTGTAGCATCAGATAGAGATCGGGGAACCCTAGAAGATCAAGGCCCAAGATGGTGTGAATCTGCACTTCAAATGGAAAATCCGATCGTACGGATGGATTTGGATCGACGATCGCAGCCTAACGGCATGAAAATCGACTCAATTCGACAACCGTGGCACCATCTCAATCATCCAGAAGATGGACGGCCAAGATGGCACCACATGACGCCATCTCAGCTGGCCAACTGGCCGCTGCACTCGTCGCTGTTGGTGCTAGAGCACCACGATCATTTGTTTTGATGATAACAAAACACGTGTTATTTAACATTTGCACTTGGAGTCTTAAATTTCAGGTCAATTGCAAATGTAGACGTGATTAAACGGAATTCGAGCTCGCATCCAGGACGGATTGGAGGAGCTTGATGGAGAACAGAGGGGATTCGTGAAGAGCGATAGATTGAAGATGGAAGGACAAGAAGAATAGGATAGAATTCCATTTTATTCCTTTCATGTACTTTTGTCTTTATTTTCTTGCTCTTTATTTCCTTATAAAATTATGTTAAAGAGCCTCAAAGTATCCTAACAGTAGTCCTAGGAACACTGGCACAACCCTAGGATACTTAGGTTTTCTGTAAAGAACTTAGAAAACCAATATAGGGTTCAAACAGCATTTCCAAATGCCTAATTCCAAAATCAGACATCTGATAAAGTGTTTTAAGACGTATGATTGTTGATTCAGATGTCTGATAACATTTAGGCTGGACATAGTTAGTTCTGTCTGATGAAATCAGACATCCAGACCTTAGAACAGATGTCTTAGGAGACGTCTGACGACTTTGCCAGACGTCCAATTAGTGGACCGTTGGCTCCCTTAGCATACACTTAAGGATATGACCGTTAGAGCCTTATCAGACATCCTTGAGCCCTTCCAGACGTCTGATAATTGACCGTTTTGCCTCGACTGACCCGAAAATCTCTTCTCAAAGATTTTCTAGCCGTTGCAAATCCATTCCCACGAAAAAGTAGGTTTCCAGACGTCCAGACATAGTGCCAGACGTCCTGTATGTCGTCTGATGGACTTGCATTAGAACCTTGTTTAGATCTGATTCAAGTCAGGAAGGAACCCGCACGAAATCAGACGTCTTAAAGTGGTCTTCCAGACGTCTAATGCCAGAATCAGACGTCTGATAACCCTGTCAGTGCAATCATTGTTCCTGATTTTAGCCTGATTCTCTTGGGCTTTGCACCCAACGGTTATGGAACCTTTCCTAAGCCTTCCAAAGCCTTCCTAAGGCCTCTATAAATAGAGGGGAACCTTTGCAACACAAACACACACCAAGAAACACAAGACACACCTAGCTACACACTTTCACACTCTTTTGTGTCCAAAACGACTCTCTTGCTCTCCAAGCTCTAATTCTTCATCTTGACAGCATCAAGCTTTGCGCACCCGCTCTCCCGCCGTAGTTCACGAGAGCGACGTAGCGCCGTCATGTTGTTCACGCATCCGCGTCGCCGACGCACTCCTTTCAAAGGGGAGTTTCCTAATTCTTATAGAAGCTAGGTTTAAAATTACTTTGTTGGCTCTATAAGATTATTCTTCTTTTATCTTTGTTATTTGGTTGGGTATTCGCTTTGCGAATTCCCGTCTCCTTCGAGGGACAAAATCCTTCTCGTGAAGAGAAGGGGTTGAGGAATGCTACCCTCGCACTTGTAGCATGGTTGTATTTGAGGTTGAATCACCCTTGTTTAAAGTGATTCGTTTAGTGGATTTTGATCAACTTGGTTGATCGGAAAATCCTAACTCGAGAGGGTTAGGTGGTGGTTTTCACCCGGTTTGGGTTTCCACCTAAAAATACTTGTGTACTTGTGTGATTGTCTATTTTGTGAGATTGTTTATATTTATTTCCGCAATTATTACGTCACCCCCTCCTAGTAGGGAATTTCAGTCGCACCCTCTCTTCTTTGCTGCTTCTCCACCGTTGGATGCGCATCCAACGGCTGTGGATGTGTGCACCTGAATTCGTGTTCATGACATAAGAGCCGCTGTAGTGCAGAGGGTGAACGTGCTCGTGAGAAGGCGAGGCGCGCATTCGAGCCTGTGCGAGCGGCATTTGAGGCGTGGGCGAGCGTGCTCCATGACTGCTCGATCGCGATCGAGCAGCTGTGTGCGCTCGATAGCGCCCACACACTATTGCACGCTGCACCTCATGCGAGATCGCACGTGGGCAGGCCCGCTCTGAGGAGCAGGTGGAGGCGCGAGATAAGCCTTCCGATATCACGATCGGACAGCTGAGATCAACTGAACGTGGACACGCGTTACATGTGCGAGCAGGCGAGCAGGTGTGAGCTCCGCCGCACGTCACCCATGATGGGGCTTTAGCGACGATTTTGTCCATCACTGAAGGCCCCTTATTTAATGTATTGAGATTTAGAAGACCAATTTGCCCTCATTCCTTGCAACTATAAAAGGAGACCCCCTCCACACGAAATTCTCATCCCTTCCTTCTCTTCTATCCCTCTCCAAAGCGCAAGAGAAACTTGTCCCACACTTGGGATGCTTCTCGCGAGATAAAGTCAAGTTTTTGTCCCCCTTTCGAAAGCGGATCTTGCGACAACGACGACGTGCTGCCCCGTTCCCATTCTTCCCACTTCGTTCTCCTTCGTCCTACTTCGTCCTCCTTTGTCTAGGCATCATCCTATCCAGCTCGTCCTCCAAGCGACCATCGAGGAGGATATCTCTCTCCCCATTCTTTTTAATGCTTTCTAGAGTAGATTTACTGCTTTCTAGTCATAATGTTTAGTGTAACAAACAATCTTTTTAATGATGAATTCCATGTTCATTCTACATCTCTTTTTGATTTTTGTTTGTAATATTCTCTCTCTCCCTCATATTCTCTCTCTCTCTTCTATTTATTGTAAATAGTTAAATTGTTTCTAATCAATTAATTTACTTCATGACAAATAAAACAAACGCGTGTTTTTAAATCAAACATCTGCCTCTCTGAGTTCGACCCGGGATTTCTATTCCGATATAAATTTTATTTGTTGAACACGAGTTCTTCGCTTTCAAACTAAAACGGCAGGTTTTCAAAACCAAGCACATTAGCGTAGCAACCAAAGCATTCAACAACACATGTTACATGCGTGAGCAGGCGAGCGGGCGCGCGCAGTCTACAACACGTCGCCCACGATGGGGATTTAGCAATAGTTTTATCCGTCACTAAAGACCCCTTATTTAATGTTTTGAGATTTAAAAGACCAATTTACCCTCAATCCTTGCAACTATAAAAGGTGACCTCCTCCATATGAAATTCTCATCCCTTCCTTCTCTTCTCTCACTCTCCAAAGCTCAAGAGAAGCTTCTTCCATACCCGGGATGCTTCTCGCGAGATAAAGTCAATTTTTCGTCCCTCTTTCAGAAGCGGATCCCACGACAATGATGATGTGCAGCCCCGTTCCCATTCTTCCTGCTTCATCCTCCTTTGTCTTGCTCCATTCCTCGTCTTCCAGGCGTCATCCCGTCCGACTTGTCCTCCAAGCGATCATCGAGGATGATATCTCTCTCCCCATTCTTTTTACTGCTTTTTAGAGTAGATTTACTGCTTTCTAGAGTAGATTTACTACTTTCTAGTGTAATCATTTTCCCGCTTTCTATTCATAATGTTTAGTGTAACAAACAATCTTTTAATGATGAATTCAATGTTCATTCTACACCTCTTTTTGGTTTTTTCTTGTAATATTCTCTCTCTCTTACTCTCTCTCTCTTTTATTTATTGTAAATAGTTAGATAGTTCTAATCAATTAATTTACTTCATGACAAATAAAACAAATGCATATTTTTAAATCAAACGTCCGCCTCCCTGAGTTCGACCTAGGATTTCTATTTCGGTATAAATTTTATTTGTTGAACACGAGTTCTTCGCTTTCATACCATGACGACGGGTTTTTCAAAACCAAACACGTTAGCATAGCAACTCGCAGGTTCAACAGATACTATTATTAGATGTCTGGAACTGTTCTCCAGTTCCTGTTTCGGAATTCAAGCCTCGATCTTAAGTTCCTAGGTCCCTAAACCCAATTCAAACCCCTTAGGAACCTAAATTAAGGTACCCTAACCATAGTACACCACCTCTAGACCTTCCTAAGAACCTAAGTAGGTTCTCATTAATCCCAATTGACTTAGATCATAGTCAATTACCATTGCCTATTCATTTGGACTCATAGAGTCCAATTGAGTTCAGATCTGAACCCACACAAGTCCAATTAGACTCAGTGAGGGTCCAATTAACCTAAGCCTAACCTAATTGAGTTATTTCACTCTCAGTTAGGTTAATACTCATTCAATTATACTTGTGTTAAGTTTAATTGCATTTTCCCCTTAGCCAACTAGGGTTTGCAACCCTAATTTGAAGCCTACCCTAACCAAAACCTATTAGGACCTAACCTACCTCACTTAGCTACCTAGGGCATGACCACACACACACACCCATTCATGCACTCCCACACCACCTAGAGTATTCTAGGTCCTTCCAGTGGTGGCGCCACTCTTGGTTGCTAAAATTAGCAACCAAGAGACATTTAAATTGTAGATCCACTTTTGGTGGATTTAGAAACCACCCTCTCCCTCCCTTGGATGAACACACTTGGAGCACTCTATAGAGAGTTCCACACTTCTCTAGAGAGGCTCCCTTAGGTCTAAAAAGTGACCTAAGGGGTGGCCATTTGCACCCATTCACTCTTGGCTTCATTCCAACTTCCACAGCATAAGTCCACCTTCACACCTCAATCTCCACAAGCTCCACCATGACTCCACCACCTCCACGCCAAGATTGGATCACCTCCTTCTCACCTCTCCAAGGGCCAGACTAACCCCCATTGGCCGCCCCTCCTCCAATCAACCAAGTCAAAGGTTTTCGGAGCCCACCTTCGAATGCCCTTAGTTCTGTTAGCTAAGTAGATAGTTCTTCATAGAATTACTACTTTATTACTACTTAGCAGTGTAGCTCCATATTTCTCCCCCAATGATGCATGCATAATTCCCCCATAGATTCATGTTTGCAGTTGTTTTCTGCTAGCTAGTTTTATGTTTTCAAGCATTCCTCTACAAGCCTTCCTCTAGCTATGCTATGAACTCTGATGCAATTAATGAAATCATTTTCTGTATATCTATATGTCTATGTGTGAAAATCACCATGATCTTTGTTGCAATATCTTTTGGTGATTAAAGTTGCATGTTTTTAATTGCCATCATTTGCAACTAGCATGTCGGTACTTGAGGATGTTGAGGATCTAACTATTAACGTATTTTCCGTAAACAGCCACCACATAACTAGAATCGTGTGTATTAAAACTCACACATTCACGCTTGTCATCTACTTAACACATGCGCACTTTATTAAGGTTAATAATGCAAGTGGCAAAACATTGATCCGACGATTGGAAACCGGTGTGCGATTTTAAGCAAGTAGAGAGTGAGCGAGTTCTAAATTACTTTGCATTTCCATAATGCCTCCCAAAGATGAACGACCGGAACTCCAAGTCACATTATTTTACAAATATTTTTATCTTGATTGGATTTCACAATATACTATGAACAATGACATTGCTTTCCAAAAACCTCGCTATCTACCATTTGAACAATCACGATCGTCAATTTTGATGATACCAAAACAATTGTGTTTTAACATCTGCATTTGACTTTTAGATTTCAAGAAAATGCAAATGATTACAAGTGTGAAAGATGAAGCTGAAGCTCGCATGCATGACGAATTGGAGGAGCTTGATGGAAGAGAATGAGCCTTCCCTTAGAGCGAGAGCTTGAAGAAAGGAGATGAAGAATAGGATAGAAGATTATTCTTCTCATGTAATCTGATTCTGTTATTCTCTGTCATTTATTTCTTAGATCATATTTTAAAGACCCTCAATGTTACCTATCAGTAGTCCTAGGAACACTTGCACAACCTTAGGATACTTAGGCTTTTCATAGAGAACGTAGAAATCCAAGATAAGCTTTAGATAGCCTAATCAAACATCCAATCCTAAAATCAGATGTCTAAATGTTGTATCAGACGTCCAAACATTTAGGGCTAGACTTAGTGCCTTCGGTCAGTTGATTTTAGACGACCATCCCTTAGTCTAGACATCTTAGCGGATGTCTGATGATATTGCCAGATGTCTAGTTAGTGGAACGTTGGCTTAGAAAAATGATCGTTGAGGGTTAGCCCTTAATCTTCCATCAGACATCTATAGTAGACCCTAGATGTCTGATATGTAAACGTTAGATTCGATTAAGCCCAAATCTCTTTCCAAGAGAATTCTAGCCGATTGTGCCTTGGGAAATCTATTCTTGCAGTTAATTAGGTTTCCAAACATCCAGACATAGTGCCAGATGCCCAACTTGTTATTTGACCACCTTTCACAAGAACCCTATTTAGGTCTGACTCAAGTCAGGAAGGCAACCCACTTGGAATTAGACATCTGATATTAGGCCCAAACATCTTATAAGTGACTTCCAGACATCTGATACTTTTCCCAGACATCTGATAACCCTGTCAGAATCATTAATGATTCTGATTGAGTCCTGATTTGCCTTGGGATAATTCCCAACGGCTACCTAAGGCTTTACAACCTTCCTAATCCTTCCTTGGCCATCTATAAATATAGGGGAAGCCCTCCCTTGTTAAGACACACCAAGCAATACCATTTTTACATCTTATTGTGTCCAATTGATCATTAGAGGTGATCTTGCTCTCCAAGCTTTAGTTTTACATCTAGAGAGCACCATCCCAGATGCGCACTCATTCTCCCACTTAAGATTACGAGAGTGATGTTGTGTCATCGCGTGGTTCACGCATCCACATCAAGCTGACACACTTCCACCAAAGGGAAGTTTCCTATTTTCCTATAGTACCTAAGTTTACATTAATCTTTGTGGCACTATAGGACATTGTATTTTATTGAATTTGTTGGCCATTCGCCTTGCGAATTCTAGTCTCCCTTACGAGACAAAATACTCCTCGTGAAGAGGGGTTTGAGGAACGCTACCCTCATACATAGTAGCGTGGAGGTTCAGTCACCCTCATTTAAGTGATTGTGTTAGTGAATCTGATCGACTAGGTCGATCGGAAAATCCTAAGTTGAGAGGCTTAGGTGGTGGTTTTTACCAGGGTTTGGGTTTCCACATAAAATTCCTTATGCATTTGTGTGATTACCTTTTGTGTGAGATTGAATATTTTAGTTCCGCATCTTTTTCATATTTCGTAAATCTCACCCCCAACCATGGTAGAAATTACAGCAACCACCTAACTGGGAAGCTCCTTTTGAGAGGATGTGCGATGCTTCTGATTTTGCCATAGGAGCTGCGCTAGGCTAGAAATTAGATAAAAAGCCCACAGTGATTTATTATGCCAATAAAACACTTGATGAAGCACAGAGGAATTATACTACTATCGAAAAAGAATTACTAGCAGTGGTTTTCACATTGGAAGAATTTCAGACTTATTTACCAGGATCACATGTGACTATCTACTCATACCACACAGCATTTAGGCAACTTTTAGCTAAAAAGGATGCTAAACCCTGGCTTATTCAGTGGATATTATTATTACAAGAATTTGATTTTGAGATCAAAGATAAAGTTGGATCTCAAAATGTTGTGGCTGACCATCTGTCTAGGATCCTAGTCAAAGACCCTCGTCCGAACTTACCTATCTTAAATTCTTTTTCGGATGAATCTATCCTGAACATCTCATTAGTTAGATTGCCTTGGTATGCTAATATTGTGAATTATTTGGCCTTAGGGAGGGTACCTAATGATTGGTCTAAACAACAAAGAGATAGGTTTTATGCTGAGGCCAAGCATTACTTTTGGGATGATCCTGATCTCTTTAAGATTTGTTTTGACTAGATCATAAGATGTGTTCTTGAGAGTGAGCATCACAGCATCTTAAACTTTTGCCACACTACTACTTGTGGTGGTCACATTTCAGGAAAGAAAATGAAATTAATGATTTCGCAATTTGGATTTTGTCGGTCATCCATCTTCAAAGATGCCTACTAGTTTTCTCGGGCATGTACACATTGTCAATCAATTAGTAACAAGACCTGTAGAGACATGATGCTCCTAAACCCAATCTTAGTGGTTGAAATTATTGATATTTGGGGGATTGATTTTATGAGACCTTTTATACCTTCATTTGGATACCATTACATCTTAGTAGTTGTTGACTATGTTTCTAAATGAATAGAGGCAATCTTGACTCAGACCAATGATCATAAAGTTGTAATTGATTTAAACCAAATGAATATCTTTAGTAAGTTTGCGATGCCTAGAGCCATAATTAGTGATGGAGGTTTCCTATCCCCACTGCCGTTTCGCGCGTCTGCAGCAGAGGTGAAGTTGCATTTAATTAGGATGCTGCTGCTATTGGGATCCTCAATTCAGGACCTGGCGGTCTTCCAGGAATGAACCCGCATCACCTGGAGGTGGACTCGAAGGTGAATGCGGCTGGAGGCAGGAAGTAGTGGTTAGATGAAGTGGCGGCAAAGGAGATGGTCAGCGAGTTCCTGAAATAAGCATACGGGCTCAAAAGCCCCAGTTAGATGGTTCAACAGTATCACCGGAGGACGTGCAGTGTGATGGCAGTGGTTTTGTGGAGTTTGGTGGAGTGTAGAGCTCAAGAGACCTCAGGGAAGGTGGTTGCAGGTGGTGGTGTTCGGTGAAGGTCGTGAGTGAGCGAAATGCGAAATCGATTGAGGGGTTTTATGCAGGGATGAGCGGCGAAGCTTGTTAGGGTGTTGGCAAGGCACGTGGTGCGATGGAGCAATGGGGAAGCCTCACTGAAGGGCAGCCGGAGATGGAGATGATGACCAGGGTGGCGGTGATATGGCAGTCGAATTGAGTGATAGAGGAGATAGAAAGGAAATAGAGGAAGAAAGGGATGTAATTAACCTAATCTAACCAAACGAAAGGGGAGGATTCCCATGTTAGTGTGATGGCCGGACGTAGGGAAGACAAATTCTCCGGTGGGAGAAGCGACGACGACGAGGGGTGGTAGGGCGTTCGCTGGTATTGCAAGACACGGAAGAGCAAGAGGAAGGAGAACCCACGCGGCTATTGTTTGTGACGGTGAGTGAAGAGGGTAGTCGAATAGGGTCATTGGAGTTGGTGGAGACGGAGGTCGGGGAGAAGAGAAGAAGGGGATTTTGACCTCTAAACCAAGCTAAGGAGGTCGACCATGCATCAGGGAACCATTTATAGGCAATAGGAGGGCCTTCCAATCTTGGAAACCAAGCTTGGAAGCTTGGGACTTACACACAAAAGGGAAACCCTTGATTTCAAATGATTCACATGAGCTTTTGGGAGCGAAGTAGGATCAATGGACGGTCTCATTTGGAAGGTAATTCCTCAAGTAATCTCCCTTTCAATTTTGGGACTGATTGATTGAAATCGAGTTAGGAATCCTCACTCGAATCTCAATGATGGAGCTTATGTTCACACCAATGGGAGGAAGGGATCTATTTAAAAATACGACGAGAAACTTACAGACCTATCTGCAAGAATTTCAAAAGTTAGGGGCTGGTGTGAGATAGAAAGAGTCTCACTGGACCGAAATGCAAACTAGGTCAAGATGATCTCTGATTGGGCCCAAATTTTGGTACAAACCTAATCTGGACCCAAGAAATCTGATGGTAAAGTCATATTTTGGTTTTGACCAAGTTTGTTTGGGTAATTTACGTAGAAACTCAAATTAGGGCAACTTCCTGTCTGAGGCTCTATTTTAGGTTAAAATGTGTTTAGATGGTTAAATCAAGGATACCAAACCTTATAAAATATTTTTATATGAATTTTAGAAGGTTTAGGTGAATTTTATCTTGGCCAGAACATCTGTTAATTAAGCAGGTCTAAAATTAAGGTTTCGGATGTCCCTTAATTCTCAAAATGCGTGAAAACCCATTTCTGTGTGCATGGATCCTCTTATTAGTCATTTATGCCCATTTGACCTTAGTTTAATTCCTGGGAAACCTTGTGATTGTTTTACATTTATGATATATTGTTAAAACTGTAGAATTATCCCTATCTTAATGCATTCTTCTCAGAAAGGATATGCAATCTATTATGACTCTCTAGTGATTATATAGGAGCAGTTGTCTCTTGATTATAACTAATTAAAGCTAGTTATAGGTAATGACGACGTTATCATCAACCATACTTGGTGCCAACCACTCCCTCTCTACCTTATATATATACCATCATAAACCACATCATATCCCATCCTTGGTTAGCTATATCTCTACCTATATCCACCTCCATTAACGTCCAAGGAAGGAGGAAGAGTCAAGGTGATTAGGAAGACTCCCTTGTCTTCCTAGTGCCATCTTCTTCCCTCTTCCTTGGTCCAAAACCATGGAGCAATCATCATTGGAGGATGACCAAGCAAAGGAGTGGAAGAAGGGTGGTGGATGTCCACCCTTGAAGGGAAGTAGCATCATCAAAAAGGCTAGGAGGAAGTTCCATTCAAGTTAGGAGCACATCAGGGCTTGGAGCGGGAATTGACTACAACTTCATCTTTGTAGGAGCTTTCTCTCTTCATGTATTTTATTTTGTAGTAGCAAGCATTCCTCTACTTGAGGATTACTTGCGTGCTATCATTCACACAAGTGAGCTCTTCAAGTAGCTTTGGTAGACATTACTTGCCAATCTATATAAAGTTCTTGCCTTTCAATTTTGGAGCTTAATTTGTTTCAAGTAAATCTTAGTTGTTAGTGCACTCACTTCACGTCTCTAATTACCTTAGGCACACTTGTGTAAGGTGGGCTTAGAGAGGTAGGTTTCATTGTGTTCACTTAGGAGTAGTTTTGATTTAGTTGCTCTGATTACTTCTCAAAACCTTAAAAAGCAAAAAGAGGATTTGAGAAAGCAACAGAGAGATTACTAATTTGATGACTATTATTTGCCTGCTTGGACGACCCTAGATACTTCAGCCTATCTTGGTTACAAATTTGAAAGTTGATCAAATTTTATGCATTGCAACAACACCAATTTGCATCAATTATAAAATCGCATATTTTCGTATCAGTCGGGTCGACCCCTTTGATATCAACTATAGTCTAAGCAATGGCTTCCTTGTGTCATTTTAAACATTCAATCAAAGCTCCCTCCTGTGTCTCAAATAGCATAGAAGAGATGATGACGAGGAACGTATCATTGGCTCCAATGAAAACATGCTTGAGGGATTCTAGGAATGGTTTAAGCTCCAAGTTGAGAGCTTTCTGAATCGAGGGAACTAGGTTCTATGTCCCCACCTTCGGTAGTAGATCTATCTTAATTATCCATGGTGGGGAGAGGGACTCGACTTTAATACCCAACAATTCTTTTAATTTTGCCATATCCCCCTCACATTTTTCAAGTGTCTAGGTATGGTATTTAGAGATGACCATCTTAAGGGTATCATTACACAAAAGAGCAGGTGTCGTCTCCTCTACAATCTCATCGATCACCTCTATTTAGGAATAATCTTCCAATCCAGGCTATTTATAGGCATCAAACACATTCAGTCAAATTTTTCGATTCCCGAAGCCCATCTTTAGCATCCTTGATTTGCAATTGATAGAGGCATTGGCCATGGCCAAAAGGGGATGCCCTAAAATAATAAAAGGTTTGGTGGGCTTATTGGATGGGTCAGTGATAAACACCAATTTATCATCATCCTTAATATCCATTCATATTTAGTTCCTAAGGTTTTATAAATTACATTGCATTATCTCATTGCGTTTAGCATGCATTTGCATTTAGGGTTTAGAGCATGCATTAGCATTTATTTTACATTATCTTATGTAGTTACCATTTGATTGCCAGGGATGAATGCTTTGGAAATCATAAAAGCCCTGGTAGTATGGAAGGCAGAAGGAACAAGTGTGAAGACAGCTCAGGAAATCTCCTTCCAGCTCGTCCTCTACTTAGCTAAGCTACTAGCTAGCTTAGCTAACTCCTCCACTACTTCAGCTCCTACCCTACTACCTCTCCACCTCAATGGTCATCCACCTACATTAAAACCAATAGCCATTGGCACCCTTTCACATTGCACCAAGGAAGCTTCCTAACCACCCTCCTTGGCACCCTTTCACATGGTGCCAAGGAAGCTTCCTAGCCACCCTTCTTAGCACCCTTTCACATGATGCCAAGGAAGCTTCCTAACCACCCTCCTTGGCACTCTTTCACATGGTGCCAAGGAAGCTTCCTAACCACCATCCAAGCCACCCTCCTTGGTACCCTTTCACATAGTGCCAAGGAAGCTTCCTAACCACCATCCATACTAGCCTATAAAAAGACTCCCCATCCTACCATTCAAACCATCCTTGGCAAGCAACAATTATTCCTATCAAACACCTATAGCCGCCATACATCCCACGGCCAAGAAAGGAGAAGGAGAGAAGAAGATTAAGGGAGTAGTCTACCCGCTCCCTTGGTGCCTTCTTCCACTTCTCTCTCCTTCCTTGTGCCACTCCAAGGAGCAAGCTTCCATCTAAGGAGGACGACTAGGAAGGAAGAAGGAACGGTGGAGGACATCCACCTTTGAGAGGAGCAACTCAAGGAGCTAGAAGGAAGTCTTCTTCAAGTCTAGGAGCCACCATTCTTGGAGCAAAGGCTGCCTCAGCTACTCGGGAGAATTTTCTATCTTTTTCTTTGTTGCATTTTAATTCCTGTTAAGCATTCATCTACCTAGGGATTAACTAAGTGGAACCTCTGCTTAGTTGAGCTCCCTAGGTGCTTTGTAAACATTTCTTCTTAATGTCAAAGAGCCTTTCTTCATTATTGAATTTTCAATTTCAAGTAGTAACTTTATTTATGTTAGTGCATCACATCTCTCTTCTGATTACCATAGGCGCACTTGCCTAGGGTGAGCTTAGAAGAGAAGACTTCTCTTGTCACTTAGGTTCTAGTTGTTAAGCGTAGTTTCTTTAGCATAGTTCTATCTTCGCATTTGTATCCTGCTTATTTCCAAACATAAAAATTTACAAAAATTAAACTACAAAAAGAGAAGTGTTGATTTGAGAGGAGAGAGAGAGAATCACTTATTTGAATAACAAATTGGCCTCCTTAGATGACCCTAGATACCACCACTATCTAGGAATATAAATTTAAAAGCTGATCGATTTTGCGCATTGCAATGACATTAAAACCCTCATTTATAAAATCATGCAAACCTCGCATCAGTCAGTATCCAATATCAGAAAATCCATGGGAAAGAACTCCACTGTCATCAAGACATCTTTTAAAAGCCCATGTGGTGTCTTAAGTGATATGTCAACTACTTGAAGGATAATAGGACTAGGCTTCAACTCACCTTCACCTAATTGCTCATAAATCGAGCTTGACAATATGTTAACCCCTGCACCCAAATCGAGGAGAGTGATGTCCACACATCTAATTGACATAAAATGTCTATTTATGCATGTTTCTAGTGTTATGGAAGCATTCATCATTATAAATATTATATAGCATGCATCATCATGCATTTAGGTTATATTGCATAAATTAGAGGTTAATTTTCTCTTTTTGTGGTCAAGGGACAAGGTGATATCGTTTCAGGGCCTTGGATTTGAGACCCAACTATACGGATTTGATCAGGGCGATGATTGGAGTTCAACGACTCTGAGATCGCCCTGATCGGACTTCCGTAGTATCAGATACAGTCCTAGAAAGATCAAAGCTCGAGGGCTAAGCTGGTGTTAAATTCGTACCTTAGATGAAGAATCCAACCGCACGAATGGGTTTGGATCGACAATCGCAACCCAACGACATGAAAATTGGTTCAATCCAATGTCTGTGGCACCACTTACAAGCAAGAAGATGGATGGCCTGGATGGTGCCACGTGGCGGGATCCAAGTTGCCCAAAGGCACCGGTGCTCCTCCCCTCATCAAACAATCCTTGATCTCAGCCATTGGATCTTGATCCAACGGCTGAGAGTGCATGTGCATTAATCGTAAGTGTGACCAAAGAGTCCACGTAGCACATTGGCTTGCGTCTCCTTTCATGAAGACAAGGCATGAGTTCGAGCCCCACCCCACCTCAAATTAGGTAGAGAGCGATGTGCGAGGAAATTTGGTCGTAGGATGTAGTGCGAACGGCCAATGGAGCGACAACGCGATGCACGGAGAAGCGAGGATCGTGTATGTGCATGATGACGAGCGAACACACGCACCATCACACGCACGCGTGCATAACAGCTAAAGGCGAAGAGGCGTGCGCAGCTTTTAAGCGGTCTGACCTCTTGATCAAATAGTTGAGAGCATGCAAACATAGGTGGAGCAAAATGGTTGATGCTGAGAGCGGGCGACGCGGCACAACATGGGCGCTCAAATTAGAGGCGAACGGCGGAGATCAAGGTGCAGCTTCAGCAACGTGGGGGCTTTAGCGACATGCATATCCGTCACTAAAGACCCTACATTCATTATTAAGCTTGTAAAAGGACCTTTTTGTTCCCATGTCTACACCTATAAATAGCTTACCCTTCCTACACATTTGATCATCCCTTCCTTTCTTCTCTCACCTCCTTCAAAGCTTTACGAGCTCATCCCAAACCCAAGATGCTCCATTAGAGCTACAGTAAAATAATTTTCCATCTTCTCACCTCCTTCGTGAAGCATCCTGCGGTTGTCCTCTCACTACCGTTCGGGAAGTGGATCCTGCTACGATGTCGCCTTTCTCTGTCCTTCATCCTCCAGCTTTATCCTCCTTCATATAGCATCTCACCACCCTCGTCTGGGCGCTCCGTTAACGTGGCTCATCCTCCAAGTAGCCATCGAGGAGGATAACTTCTCACCCCCTTCTCTTTTTTCCGCTTTCTAGTGTAGATTTCCTGCTTTCTAGTTGTAGCAATTAGATGTAATGAACGTGATGGATATGAAGCATTTGTTTATTCTCTCCCTATTTTCTCTTTATTTGTATTATTCTATCTCTCTCTTGTATTAATTATTCTTTAAGTAAAATAGCTACTGTAGATTAATTTCAACCAACTAATCTACTTTCGTGATAATAATTACAATGTGGTTTTTAATCAAACATTCGCCTCCCTGTGTTCGACCTAGGACTCACCTTAAGTTTTGGTTAAATTATCTATTTAATGGATTTTCATGCAACTGCAATGACAAGTTTTCAAACTCAACTTTTAGCATAGAAATCGCGTTCAATAGAGAGCCTCATTAATGCATTGGTCTATAATGACCACAGAAATATACCAGGCTGCTGGGTCCATTTTAGGGGGTGTACCATGTTGTAGGACCGAGATGACTAAGTCGGGCAGGACAACCTTAGCCTGGACCTATTTTTGTGATTTTCTCTTATGCATGCACATGTCCTTCAGAAATCTAGCATAGGATGGAATATGATTGATAGCATCCAACAGAGGCAAGTTGATGTGAACCTGCTTGAATGTTTCCATAATCTCTTCCATCCTACCTTTGACTCTAGATAAGCTAGCAAAAGATGCCCTAAGGGTAGATAGGCACTCTGGAAAGGGTGCTGTCGACCACTAGGTGGAGGGGTTGTCGTGGCAGGATAGAGGTGGAAGAGTGACAACATCCTTCGAATGAGTGATTTCAGGCGAGGAGGGGTTGAGTGGCTCTTCCTCGGTGGATGTGTAAGTTAGTGTTGGGTAGGTAGGAGGGGTGAACATAGGAGCAACTTTAGGTTTGTAAATTTCATTGCCACTCAGAATAATCACAACCTTAACATGCTTCCTTATGAAGGGCCCTTTACCCTTAGGATTCTTCTCAAATGAGCTAGGTAATTTCCTAGGCTCGCATTGCCTAACAACCTCAGCAAGGTTGCATTGGATGGCCTTATTCTGAAATTGAATTATCATATTCTGGTTTTCTCGCATGGCCTACATCATTGCTTTAAGGTCATCCAACTCAAAATTGTTGGGCTGTGGAGGAGGTTGGAATTATTGTGCATGGAAGGGTTGGGGGGGTTGGGATCTTGTATTCCCAGAGTTGGAAGCATCACCTTGCTTCCACGAAAAGTTAGGATGGTTCCTTCATCCAGGATTGTAGGTGTTGGTAAATGGGTTGCTCTTGGGAGGTGGACTAAACCCTTAGGCAGCATTCAAGTCTGCCTGAACTAACTCAGGGAATTGATTAGCCAAGTGACACTCAATAATGGCATGAAGAGTGCTTTGGCAAATGGAGCATTTAGCGTGGACTTGGGAAGTTGACTGTAAGAATGTGCCAGGGTTCAACATGGGCCTCTCAAAATCAACAATTGGATTTGGAAGGCTAAATTCTGAGTAGCCCTAGCTTCACTAGCTTTCACCTTCTTTTGGA
Source organism: Thalassia testudinum (assembly GCA_037157565.1). Taxonomy (NCBI): domain Eukaryota; kingdom Viridiplantae; phylum Streptophyta; class Magnoliopsida; order Alismatales; family Hydrocharitaceae; genus Thalassia; species Thalassia testudinum. The sequence continues at coordinate 37,569,779 of JAZHRO010000025.1, forward strand.
GGATGGATGGTTTTCTATCCTAATAAGCTAAGGTTATGTGGATAGAATTATCGCTCAATGACTCAAACAATGTCCAGGCCTCATCATCTATTTTGGTGAGAAAGGTTCCAACACAAGTAGTATCCATTGTTTGTCTATGCCTATCAAAGAGTCAAGTATATAACTGATGGAAACACCATCATTAGCCATAACTAGCTTTAATTAGTTAGAATCAAGAGACAAATATTCCATGTAAATCTATTCTGAGAAGAAAACATTAAAATAGGGTTAATACTACAATTTTAGCATCACATCATGAATGTTAAGTAACCCTGAGGTTTGGTAGGGGTTAATTGAAGGTCAATTAAGCATTAAAGTCATAAGAGTGGGTCCACACAGATAGAAGTAGGGTTTTACGAATTTCGAGAACTAAATCAGAACTCAAAACCCTAATTTTAAACTCACTTAAATTAAAGAGGTTCTGGTCAATATAAAATTTATAGAAAAATATTCTAAGAGGTTTGGTACCCTTGGTTTGACCATCTGAACCTATTTTGACCTTGAACAAAGTCGTAAACGGAATTCTACTTTAATTTCGATTTCTGTTCAAATTGCCCAATCAGACATGGTCAAAACTCAAATTTAACTTCACCATTAGATTCCTTGGGTCCAAATTAGGTTTGTACAAAAATTTGGGCCCAATCAGAGTCTATCTTGACCTAGTTTGCATTTCAGTCCATTAAAACTCTATTCCTCTTAGTCAAGCCCCTAGCTTTCCATAATATTTGCAGAAAGGCCCCTAACTTTCTCATCTTCTTCATGGATAGGTCCCTGCCGCCATTGGAGGTCAATCGACCTTAGCACCGACCTTTGACCACCTCAAAACCTCATCAAATCATCACCAAATCTCACCAAAATTGGTGGGATTGATGTTCACACTATAAAGAATCATTTGAACCAAATTTTGGCTTCCAATTCGTGATGTGCCCTAGCAAATCCACAAAATTTGTGGGTTCCTTGTGACCTAAATTCCAAGCAAATCAAGCTGGTTTCTTCATTTAGAGCTCGATCAAGAACTTTATAAAAGCTCCCTGTGATATGGTCGTCTTCTTCAGCTCGATTAGACCTCAATTTCTTCAATTTCTTCTCCCTCGGTCGCCTCTGACCGTAGCTCTAGCAAGCTCCTCCAACCTCCATCATTTCCTTTTGCCACAGACTATAGGTATAGGTACTTCTTCCCTCCTTCGTCCGCTTCTCACCATACCAGCCAGAAGCTCCCAGGTACTTTCTTCCTCGCCGTCTCTCTCACCGGAGGACTTCTTCGGGACCGGTCAATCAAAATCGGTGCAATTCCTCCCCCTCTTCATCCTCAATTAGGTCCCTTTAATTCCCCTTCCTCTCCAGATCTTTCCTAGCCTCTTATCTCCCCAATTCAACTGCCATTTCACCTTCTTCCCCCCCATCTTCTCCAACATCGACCATGTCTCTGGTGAGGCCGTGCGATCACTACTTGCAACCAAACCGCTTGCGACAACTACCATAAGTTTTCCAACGACCGTGCAAGCAAAACCCCTCAAGAAATTTAGGGTTTTGCGCACTCAAAACCTCCATCGAACACCTCCTTCGCCATTCGCCATCCTCGTCACCGTCCGACCACACCACACGCTCTCCCACTCAATTACCCCCACCATTAGCTTGGCCTCACCACAGTGAAGCTTTCCATGTGTTTAACTGGGCCCTAGGACCATGTTTTCTGTGCAGGCACCTCCATCGTTGCCCTCATTTTCCCTGGTGCCAACGTTCGTCATCTGACCATCATCGCCACCAACACCACTTCCAGGTGCTACGGAACCATTCCACGACAACAACCGCTGCTCCAATTGAAGGAAGAACCATTCTCAATAGCTCAATTTAATGAAGGCTTCCCTATAGCTTCTCATGTGAAAGAGGACGGTGGGATAGTCCCACCTCGTGAGTAGACGAACGATCAGCTGCACATATAAGTGATTTCTGCTGTTGCCTCTTGCCTACTAACGCTGGGGGTTGGGTCCCCCATGCACATGCCTCCTTGCCCGTGCACACATGCACATGGGTCTGGATCCCCGGATCTATTTACCTATCAAAATACTTGATTACCGTCTGCTGAGAAATAAGAAGAGAAATTGTAAGGAGGATGGGGGAGGGTTTTGCTTCAAGTTTATCTCTCTCGGGGTGCATGCTGAAGAAAGCTAATACTTAGCATCTGAGGAGAAAGGTTGTGCTTGGTGCCCTTGTGCACCTTGCTGTGGTTCTGTGCCTTGGTGATATTTATGTCGTCTGCCCCTTGTGGCCAATGTCTAATGTAGTACTGTGGCATTATTTGAGTTGCTACTTGATTCCTATTCTACCATGGCTATTTGAGATTAATGCTTCAAAGATACTGTCGAAATATTTAAGTTAAATTTGAATGCTTGATATGTGCTTAACTTGAGGGATATCCTTGGTGATCTAAATCACCATTTTATTGTTTCTCTCTTTTCTTTTTATCATAACGATTTCTTGAGATACTATTGATTATCATTGAATATCATTTTGAGTAGATCATTATTCATTGAATATCTCTCTGGTGCTTAATTTATTGTGCTCATTATTATTAATTACAATTAATGTTTTGAATTCCATATTTTCTCCCTGCGAACGACCTCAGACTCATCTCCTATTTTCGAGCTTTATAAATTTGAATGCTGTTGTGTTTTCATTGAGTATACTATGACGCACACATTTCTTAACTCGACGATATACGCATGCCACATTTTGGCACCGTTGCCGGAAAGCAACATGCAATTCACCACTAGTTGAGCTTATTACTAAATTGCCTTATTTGTTTTGTTGTGATTTTGCAAGGTACATCACTAGAAGATCATCTGCGCAACCAGCCACTCTAGGGCAGGTAAAATCTCTCTTCTTCCCTAATCAACCTCCTAATCTTGGTAAGAGAAAAAGGAAACAAATGAATTAGGATCCACTTGCCTTATTTCTATAGTAATTATCATTCAAAGGCAAAGATTCCTTATTTGTGAACTTGATTCATATCTGATTAAAGATTGAGACTATTTGATTAGAGATCCCCATCATGATTTCCTATACTTATTACGGATTTACGCTTAAATTCTCGATATCTTGGACTACTCACTTTCTTGTTTGAGTCCAAGGTGCCACATTTGAGATCAAATTGGACTTGAAAGAGAGCCAATCAGGGTTTCCACTTTAGGGTTTTGAAGTGTTAAGTACACATGTGCCAGCATTAAAGGAAATTGATCTTCCTGCATTTGTGTGCCACCCAAGCCCTTGTTTGAAATGATCTATTCAAGTAAACCCTAAAATCAAGCTTTAAATTCACTTGAACACTAAAATTTTGGACCTAATAACTTGAGAGTCAATTTAGGGTGATTTTTGGGTCTTGACCTAAATTTCATCCTCCATCTTTAGGGCAGGTCAGGTGAAGTTGGTCTAGCTTGTGGGTCAACCAACTTCCAAATTAGGTCACAAATTGAACCAACTTCTAATCAAGTGAAATTCATGGCACAAATTAGGACTAAAATTGGTAGACTTAAGGTCTTAATTCACACATTCCGGTCTACTTGGAAGCGCAATGACAAGGAAGGTCAGGTGGGGGAAACCCTATAACCCATGGGGACTCTCTACTGTGTAGGGGTCTTTGTGAGACTCTCCCTCCCTGGCTTTCCAAGTAATTCTCGGGTGTGTGGAGTTTTGATTTAGAGGTATCATCCGCCTTGAAACAGCCTTAGTCATCAAAAAATCTTTGGGTGTCTTGATTGGGTCCAATAAACATCCAGACCCTCATCTATTCTCTAGAGCACATACACAGGAAAGGTCCCTAGGTTTTTGACCTAAAGGCCTCCATTAGAGTTGATCTTGTAGGGATTTCTAATTTGATCTGTTCGATTCAATTTGAACCTGAATTTGATTCTACATCTTGATCCACCACCTGATTTGAAAATGCAAACTGACAATTTAAGAAGAATGTTTAGGAAACCTGAATCCTAAATGTGCATGAGAGAGAAAATGATCGAAGTTGCTCTTGGACATCATGATGAGTATTACAAAACCTCAAATCCATTTAACAAAATTTAGGTTAATGTGTCAAAAACAGCAACCCACATTATGAACCGTGTTGTAATGATATTGACATAAATGACACATGGTTCAACCTAGGATGATCTCTTATTAGAATATATTGAATTGGAGAAATTACATAGCAACGAGTATCTACAATGTTGGTCAAATCCCCCACTTTGGGAAAAACACCAAGATCTCATGGAGAAACACAAAAAATTGCTAAATATGGTGTATGAAGCCATCAATCAAAAATACCTATATATCCATTCAGAAGTTGATGAGACATCTTGGAGCAATGTCGAAGATCAATATGATTTCCTAGAGCCTGAGGTAGAAAATCCCGGTTGTTGTGGACCCCCAACCCAAATGGAATTAGGTTCAAGCTTTGTGCAAAATGATATACCTGATCAAAATATGGGTTGGGAGGATCCAATTGCAGGTGTTCCTGATTTTGAACCAGCCCTAGAAGACCATGAAGCTGGTCCATCATGCCTTGATTTCCCAAACACCTATGATGAACTTGAATCAGAACCTCTCGAAGATGTAATTCCCGCACCTTATCCTGTTAAGGTAATCCTCAAGAGTGATTCTGACATCCCAATAGCACCGAGTCCAGATTCTAGTGATTCAATTCCTACCCTTAACCTAGAATCTAGATTTGAGACTATTTGGGATAATCAGGAGGCCCAATATGACGAGAATCAGATTTCATATTTGCATTGTGATCTTAGGCCCATATTTGATGGTTATACCTCCCCAGACTCCTTAGAAGAACGAATTGATTTCTTAGAAGTCATACCAATTTACAATACAGAAACAGAGTTGGAAGAGTTGAGATTTGATTGGGTCTACCCTAGGAGCCAAGAATCCGAGCCTATGCCTAATAAGGATAATTCTTTGAGCTCGGAAGTTGAGATTAGGTTAGATCCAAGTCAGGTTGTTGATTTTATGCATCGTGATTTATTTTTTGGTGGAAATCTAGATCTTGAATCAAGTTCGAAAACTGGTTGTTGTAGATTCTCCAATCATTTCAAATGATACTCTGATTTTGGAGTACCTTTGTTTCCAGATGATTATGAGCCAATCTACAACTCAGTATCCATGACCCGTTCTTTGACTCCGACTCTAAGGTCCTTAATCCCGAGATCATTGATTCAAAATCATGTTCCATTGAGTTGGAATCATTCAGTTATGATCTACAGGAATCAGAAATAGTAAGTGCTGAGAGTGTCCACAATCTAGAGTTCGAATCTTTCACTAACTCAGATTTCCATGATTCTATAAGCATTTTGTAGGCATTTACATTTGATTTGGATGAGCATCATGAAGACTATCTAGATGAACATATCTTTGAATCATTTCTAGAAGAGCCCTCACTGCACCCAGATTTTGAAGAAGCCACACCTTTCATCACAGAGCCAGAGCATTCCAAAATCCATTCGCAACCTTGACCTGCCATCGGAATCAATTTCTATTATAACTTACCTCTCTCTGATTTGGTTGCATATGATTCACCTCCATCTTTTGATCAGGAATTGGACATTGATCAGACTAAGAATCATATCTTATCCTTCTCTGATCTCACCTATAGGGTTCCTACATCCTCCTTATATCCATTATCTTTTGAGAACCCCTACTTTGATCAGGTTGAATTGATTTAGCCAAACCCTAGAATCTCATTTCCATATCTTTCTGAGCCACATAGTATCTAGTGGGCTCCACAGCTATTGATTCACATCCATCAACCCACCAGATTGATTGGGTTTGGTCTGCATCATCAGCCTGTTGACCTGAACAAACACCTGGTTAGACCAACCAGGCTACTTATTAAGGTACTTATTCTACAAAATTCCTTTAATTTGACCACCTCTTCTCCTTGACCACCTTCTGCTTGGCTGAAGGCATTAAATTTAGCGCTTAACAGGAGGCAACCCGTCATTCAAAAAATTGAGACCCTTCTGATCATCTTTTTGAGCTACACTCCTACTGCACTTGGGAGTTCAACTTTAGAATAGTTGACTCCACCTTTGGTACTTGTATCAAAGCTTAAAATCATCCGTAACAATCATCCCGACCCATTCACCCACCCTTTGACCCTATTCTAAACCTTGAATCAACCTAACTTCATACCCTCCTAGTTTACAATGAGGACATTGCAAAACTTAGGCATTGGAGGGGTTAAAGTGCAAACAAATGGAAATTCAATTCTTTGTGAGGTTCTTACAAATATATATATATATATATATATATTATGGAGAAAAGGGAGGAAAACTTTGAGAAATGATTGAAAATCTTTCTTAAGGAGGAAAAATAGGAGGAAACACAGAATGTCAAAAAGGAGCAAAAATCAAGAAAAAATGATAGTCATAGTAATTGATTATGGAATATACTTAAGTTTTAGACCAAATCAAAATAAAGATTAAGTCCTAAAGTGTTAAAGACAAAGAGATTAGTAATGAGTGCTAATCTTAGGCCTCTTGGGCTTGATTAAGGGCTTAAACACTCACATATCCATTAAGATCTGGATTAGTCCTCAAGAGGTTGAGGAAAGTGAGAAGCCGATGTAGTAGGTTGAAGGCTTAGGGATTATTCGCCCCATTTCCTACCCTTTGGTTTGCGAGACTTGATAACCTAAGCACCCAAAATCACAAACCAGTCTGGTCCAGTGTACTTAATAAAGAAATCATGCCAAAAGTGTTATGTTCTGAGAATATCGTCCTAAAGATCTAGCTTAGGAGCGGCTCGAAAATGCAAGTTGATTGAATGAGTTCCTAGTGCGGAGAGGTGGGAAATTCCCCTCGAAGATGCGTAATAACATATCATCTCCTTGATGCTTGTCTCCTAGGATATCCAAATATCCTACCAGGGGCATGTAAACACCTTATGTTGGTTCAGGTGCCGTGGGCGGGATTATCCCAAAAATGTCAATTGCCAGGGCCTCAATTTAGCTATAGAATGCCATGGGTGTCACTATCTCGAAGTGTTGGAAGCCATGGTTCTGGGGGTTGCCATGGCTGGTGTTATCCCGAAGCATCAAAAGCTAGGGATCCTTCAAGGATTGATGATGGGGACAAGGAATCCAATGCAGATCGTGTTTAGGGCCAATTAGAGGCTGGATTTAGGGAAAAATAGAAAGAAAAGAGAGAAAGCTTGCCAAATGAAAAATCTTTCTCTATCTGTCTCTTATAAAAATGAACAGATAAACTAAACTCGAACTTAATACATTCTACGCATGGGTGCTTCAACCTCTGGGGTCAACGAACCTTTGGGCAGCTTTTGCAGGCCTTAGAAACTGTCACAGCAAACTCAAGCTAGAGCTGGTCAAGTCTGAGTCTTGACTAGTACTTGAGTACCTCTAGGCCTATTATTGACATTCAACCTAATTTCTAAAGAGGCATCAGAACGTCTTTAGAAATATACTTCTTTCCATGAGATTTTGCTAGGGTCTAGCAAAAGTTAGGCATGGGGGTATGATGGTAACACCATCATTAGCTATAACTAGCTTTAATTAGTCAGAATTAAGAGACAAATGCTCCTACATAATCGACTGAGAGTCGTAATTCCATGCAAATCCATCCTGAGAAGAAAACATTAAAACAGGGTTAAATCTACAATTTTAGCATCACATCAAGAATTCATAGTAACCATAGGGTTTGCCAGGGATTAATTGAAGGTAAATTGAGCATTAAAGTTATAAGAGTGGATCCACAAACAGAAATAGGGTTTCATGCATTTCGAGAACTAAATCAGAACCCAAAACCCTAATTTCAGATCTGCTTAAATTAAAGAGGTTCTGGTTATGATAAAATTCATCTAAACCTCCTAAAAATCATAGAAAAATATTTTGAGAGGTTTGGTACCCTTGGTTTGGCCATTGAACCTATTTTGACCATGAATATAGTCGCAAACGAAATTCTACCTCAATTTAGGTTTCTATGAGAATTACCCTATCAAACATGGTAAAAACTCAAATTAAACTTCACCATTAGATTCCTTGGATCCAAATTAGGTTTGTACCAAAATTTGGGCCCAATCAGAGTCCATCTTGATCTAGTTTGCATTTCAGTCCATTAAAACTTTGTTCTTCTCAGTCAAGCCCCAAGCTTTAGAAAATCTTTGCAGAAAGAACCCTAACTTTCTCATCTTCTACACGGATAGGTCCATGCTGCCATTGAAGGTTAACCGACCTCAGCACCGACCTTTGACTACCTCAAAACCTTATCAAATCATCACCAAATCTCACCAAAATTGGTGGGATTGATATTCACACTACAAAGAATCATTTGAACCAGATCTTGGCTTCCAATTTACGCTGATGTGCCCTAGCGAATCCACAAAATTCATGGGTTCCTTGTGACCTAAATTACAAGCAAATCAAGCTTGCTTCTTCATTTAGAGCTCGATTAGGAACTCTATAAAAGCTCCCCATGATCAAGCCGTCTTCTTCAGCTAGGTTAAGCCTCAATTTCTTCAATTTCTTCTCCCTTGACCGCCTCCAAGCGTAGCTCCAATGAGCACCTCCAACCTTTGTCTTCTCCCTCTACCACATAGTATAGGCAGAGGGAAACTTCTTCCCTCCTTTGTCCGCTTCTCGCCATACTAGCTAGAAGCTCCCAGGTCCTTTCTTCCTCACCGTCTCCCTCACCGAAGGACTTCTCCTTCTTTGTGTCCGACCAATCAAAGCTGGTGCAATTCCTCCTCCTCTTCATCCACAATTTGGTCCCTTCAACTCCCCTTTCCCTCTAAATCTTTCTTAGCCTCTTATCTCCCCAATTCAACTGCCGTTTCACTGTCTTCCCCCTGTCTTCTCCAACATTGGCTGCATCTTTGGTGAGGCTATGTGACCACTACTCGCAACCAAACTGCTCACAACCACTACCATAAGTTCGCCCTTGACTGTGAAAGCAAAACCCCTCAAAAAATTGAGGGTTTCGCGCACTCAAAACCTCCACGAAACACCTCCTCCGTCGTTTGCCATCCTCATCACCGTTCGACCACACCACACGCTCTGCCACGCAATTCCCCCCACCGTTAGCTTCACCTCACTGTGGTGAAGCTTTCCACGTGTTTAACTGGGCCCCAGGGCCGTGTTTTTTGTGTAGACACCTCCGCCGTCACCGTCGTCTTCTCTGGTGCCGACATTCATCGTCTGACCATCATCGCCACCAACACCACTTCCAGGTGTTGTTGAACTATTCCACGATGACAACCGCTACTCCAATTGAAGGAAGAACCATCCTTAGTAGCTCGACTTGATGAAGGCTTTCCTACAACTACTCATGCGAAAGAGGACAGTGGGATAGTCTCATCTCATGAGTAGACAAATGCTTAGCTACATATATAAGTGATTTGTGTTGTTGCCTCTTTGCCCAGTAACACGGGGGGTCGGATCCCTCATGCATGCGCCTCATTGCGCTCACTCCTTGCCCATGGACACGTGCACACGAGCCCGGATCCCCGGATCTGCTTACCTGTTTGAATACCCAATTACTGTCTGCTGAGAAATAAGAAGAGAAATTATGAGTAGGATGGGGGAGGGTTTTGCTTCAGGTTTATCTCCCTCAGGGTGCATGTTGAAGAAATCTAACACTTAGCTTCTGAGGAGAAAGGTTGTGCTTGGCATTCTTGTGTGCCTTGCTGTGGTTCTGTCCTTGGTGATATTTAAGTTGTTTGCCCCTTGTGGCTGACGTCTGATGCAATACTATGGCATTATTTGAGTTGCTATTTGATTCTTATTCTGCCATGGTTATTTGAGATTAATGGTTCAAAGATACTATTGAAATATTTAAGTTGAATTTGAATGCTTGATATCTGCTTAACTTGAGGGATATCCTTAGTGATCTAAATCACCATTTTAATGTTTCTCTCTCTTCTTTTTATCAAAACTATTTCTTGAGATACTACTAATTATCATTGAATATCATTTTGAGTAGATCATTATTCATTGAATATCTCTCTGGTGTTTAATTTATTATGTTCATTATTTTTAATTGCGATTAGTGTTGTGAATTCCATATTTGCACTCTACGAACGACCTTGGACTCATCTCCTATTTTCAAGCTTTATAAATTTAAATGCTGTTGCATTTTCATTAACTATACTATGACACCTACATTTCTTAACTTGACGATATACACATGCAACAGTAACCTTTCTACCAATTGCCATTTAGGCACTTGATAATGGGGACATAACCATATCAGGTCATTGAAATGCTCCCAAGTCTGATGGAATTGCTACCCATCTAACTGAGTAAAGCCCACAATTTCCCTCCTGAAGTGGTTGGTTTTGCTCATTGGGAAGTACTTCTTTAGGAATTCTCCCTTAAGGGCATTTCAATCATTTCCCTTAGCATCTAAGGTGTGGTACCAATGTTTGGCCTTGTTCTTAAGAGAGAAGGGAAAGAGGGTTCTCATCAAAGCTTCCTCAGTAAAGTTTTGAAGTTTCACCATTGAACAAACCTTTGTGAACTCCTTAAATGTCGGTAGGGGTCCCCCCTAATAGTACCATAAAAGGAGGGAAATAAGGATATGGTACTGCTCTAGATCTCATATGAATTGTCCCCTACCTGTCTCCTCAATGCTTGAGTAGGTTGGTTGGTCGAGATGAAATAGTCTTTCAAAGTTCTCTGTTGATTTACTCTTTAGTCAGCCATCTCTTCTCTCCTTTCCGTTTGGTGGGCTCTCTTAAGGATTCTCTCAAGTTCAGGATCAAATACTAAAGTACCTTCCAGAGAGCATCTACCAAGCATACAATGGCCACCAAACACAATTCAAGTTCTTACAAATTTGAGTAGGTGCACCACAAAGCCAACTTCATAGATTAATCAAATAAAGTCAAGACGATGTTCCTTCATTCCCACTTAAGTGGTATACGAGGAATGAGGCTACTTGAGATCCTGACCAATTCTATTTTGAAGAAGGTTGAGGTCAAGTTAGTTAATATAGGTGGCCAAACAAGTTTTTCAATCTAGATACGCAACCTAAGACAACCTTTGAGTGCCCTAAGACTTACACCTTGCTTAAATAATATTCTCAAGTGATCTAGTGAAAAGATACTCTAAGGATCGAACTAAGGGAGGCAAGTAAGGAAAACCCTTCCCTTGAGGTGGTGCATTTGCGGTGACCCTTAACTACCCTTTTGTTCCTTTAAGGGGTGTCCCCCTCCTTATAGTATCAAAGCACTTAGTCACAGGATAATACCACCGCCACAAAGTGAAGTACGAGGGTTTGCACTAATAAACAGATCGATGCCTATAGCATTAAGGGATCGAGACCTAGTGTGGTGCCTAAAGTGTGTGCTTAGTGTAGGTAGTGTGCATCACATCGTGATGTGTGAGAAAATTGTTGTGGAGAAAAATTAAATTTTGGAAAACCCGAGTTGTAAAATTCATAAGAAAATCCACTACCAAATAATTTTTAATCGAAACCCTAGCGAGTCCCGAGTCCAACACGGGGAGTCTATGTCGATTCTAAATCCCCAATTATATTTTTTTTATAAGAAATCATTCACAATGCAAATCTACTTGCAATATAAATAAGAGAGAGAGGGAAGAACTTTTATTACTCGGATAATGTCAATTTAAACTACTTGCTCAACTATAAAGTTGAAAATCTACACTAAAAAGCATTAAAAAGATAGGGGATGAGAAATTATCCTCCTTGATGAATGCTTGGAGGATGAGTTGGACGATCGATGCTTGGAGGAAGGAGAGCAGAGATGGAGGCAGGAGGAAGAATTTGGAAGAATCGGAGATGAGGTAGGGTGTTGACATCGTGGGATCCACTTCCAGAATGGGGGTGAGAGGATGACTAGAGAGAGCTCCATAAAGGGGGTGAGAAGTGGAAAATTTTGTTTTCTAACTCTGGCGGAGTTTCTCGTAGCTTGGGAGCACTAGAGCATGCTTTAGAACTTTGTTCTTAGCTCTTAGGAGAGGTGAGAAGAGAAGGGATGGTATGATGAGTGGGTATGGGGTCCTATTTATAGTTGAGGATATGGGGGCAAAAGAGGCACTTCACATCTTTAAAACTAAATACAAGCCTTTAGTGACACACGAACACATTGCTGAAGCTAAACATCGATGAAGATGCATGAAGAGGCGAGGAGCATTGAATCTTCATCAGACGGCACGGAGGGGACATTAGTTTGCACGTGCATTACATACGTTGAAGAGGCGCTACTCTTTAGCCATTGGATTGTAGATCAACGGTCCAGATTGCACACTGCTTCTCCTTCAGATCGTGCCAACGCTCCCATGTATGATCGCGTGTATGATCTTGCGTGATCATGCATGTATGAATCCAGTGCACTTGATCACACCACGTTGCTGCATCATAGTCGCTAGATCTCGATCATGCTCTAAATTTAGCCACGCGCCTCTCCTCATGGATTGATCCTCTTAATGTGAATCGAACGCACATCGTGCATCATGCGTAATGTAAGTGAAAAGATGGTTTTCACTTTCAATTTAGTTTTCCACGTAAAATGTCACATTGTAGTATGCAAGTGGTGGAAAATCACTAATCAAAACATTTAAAATTAACCACTCAAAAGAGCGAATCCTGTCCACAGGGAGGCAATGGCCTATTAAAACTCGCATGAGTTAAAGTAAAATATTCACGGATGATGTCATAAATAAATCATATCAAACACCCCTTTAGATTTAGGAAATAGTGTGAGATAATGCTGAAATCGCATTTACATGAAAGAAGAGGGATTAACTAGCAATAACACCACAATATTTAATCAATAAATCCAAAAAAATAACTCTTGGCAGTGGCATTCTTTGTAAAAACTAATATGGGCTGAAACATGGGAAAAGCTTTGTCTTGCTCACATGCACGGAGGGGGGGATGGTCGGAGGCCTGAAGCTCACTGGAGCTAGGTGGGGCTGGCGTGCATCCGACGGTGGTGGCAGCACGGGGGATGGTGGTCAGAGCCGGCGGCATTGAGGAGGAGAAGGTGGTGAGTGCGTTGGTCATTCCCCCTGCTACTGCTGGAGACGAAGGAGAGGTGGTGGTGGCTTGATGCTGGATGAGCTCACGGAGAAGCGCATATGCACAGTTGGGGCCGCACGTAGGAGTGTGGTGCGTGCGAGTGACAACATCAAGCAGGCAGTGCACGAGGGGTGTGCTCATGCGGTTGAGGTTTGCTGGCTACACATGGCTATGAGTTGCTACAGATGCAACTGCTGTGTGAGCGCATGAGCGCATGGAGGAGAAGGACAGGTTGTGTGTGGAGTTGTGGCGTGGATGGGCGTGAGGCATGGAGGAGAGGGTCGATTGCTGGTGGAGTTGGAGGTGGTGTAGTGGGTTAATGTTTGGGCTATTTTTGGTGGAGGAAAAACAAAAGAAGAAGGGAAGATGGGGGAAGAAGGTGAATAGTGGTGGTGGTGTGTGGAGTTGTTTGGGTGGGCATAGTTGGTGGTGCTGCAGGTGGTGGAGATGATGATGATGTCGGGTTTGTTTGGTTGCAATAGAGAAAGAAGATCGGGAAGATGAACAGTGGCGTTGAGTTGGTGATGGTGGTGGTGGTTCACATAGACAACGATTTAAGAAAGTGAAGACAATTGCATGACCCAAAGGCACACGTGTATGGTGATTGTCGAGCTCGCCGGATTGGCCCGGCGATCTGTCAACCCGCCGACCCACAGTGTGGCAGAGCTCGACCTTGCAGACACACAGTGGTGGAGTGGAGGTGAGTTCGAAGTTCTTCATGATGGTGGAGTCAGGACAGAGTCTCATCAAGCCCGGTTGTAGGTCACACTTTCTTATAGCTGCAGGGAAAGATGGAGAAGAAAATGGAGCATTGAGAAAGGTCAGCCAGATCCGCATCCACCACTCCCCTTCACTGCCACGTTCATTTCCAGATCTAGCCATAAATGGGTTGTCAGGGAGGAGTGGTTGCTGTTGCACGAAGATGTAATAAGAAATTAAATGAGGGTTATTTATTTATAAGACCTTAAAAGAAATGTGAAATAAAATAATGCATGTAATGAAACCTAAAAGATTAACTATTCTAATGCATGCTATTCTAAATGAATTCTAAATGCATTTAGATATGAATGCAATGCATAAAATATGCAAATAAGTGAATAATTAGACTAATCTATTTACATCTTAAGTATGCTATTTATATGTCAATATTAATCTAATGTCTAGGCATTTAAGTAACTAATTAGCCCGCAAATATGGGCTCATCAAATGCCCCCATCCTAGTTTTTTCTAGTCCCTAGTAAACTTCAAGCAATAACCCAGCTAGCCAACCCAATCGGTCTTCCTTTAGAAACATGTTAAGTTCAAACTTTAGACATAAGGTTCCCAAGTAGTTGCTAAGTTACAAACTAGGTCTGCTATGGACGAGTTGCAAGCATAGGTTTCCTTGATTTCTAGCTCTACCCTAGGGTTTATTGGTCCCAAAGATTAAAGCATCCGTGCATGTGCATTGGTCTAATTTATTTGAGGTTGGTATGATTGCCAACCTAGAAAGAGAGTAAGAGGGATCTTTTCTTTTTGTAATATATATATTTTTTGTTTGATTCCTCTAAGTCTAATCTTGGATCAGCTACCAACGCAATCTGTGTTGGATTCATTGTCCCCATCACCGAACCTCGAAGGGTGCCTGGCTTTCAATGCTTCAAGATAGCACCGCCCATAGCGACCACAAGAACTCCTGGCAATCGACACTTCGAGATATTATCGCCCATGGATTTCTTAACTGAATTAAGACCTGTGGCAATTGACACTTCGAGATTGGGCTGCCTATGGTACCTGAACCACACAATGTGCTTACATGCTCACAGTAGGATAAATATCCTAAGAGACAAGTGCCGAGGGGGTGACATGTTATCATCGCATCATCAAGGTGAGTATATACTCCACCTCTCATGTGGTAGGAACTCGTCCAATCAAATTTTGATTTCAAGCTTCTCCTAAATCAGAACTAAGAGAACCAAATTTTCTTCAAGAAAGGAATTTAGGTGATCACTATTTACACAAGACCAAGTGTCTGTGAAATGTGAATACTTAGGTTACGAGGACCTGTAAACCAAAAGGTAGAAAAAGATACAGGTACTACCCAGCCTTTAACTCAATCCCTAGTTTTCCTTCCTCAACCTCTTGGGGAATGGTCAGCAAGTTAACTCCTACTTAAGTTTTTAAATCCACAAAGGACCCTAAGGGTCAAAAGCTAGTAGCTCAATTTAGCTTCTAAAGTTAGACACCTAGAGTCAACTTAGTCTAACTTAAAGTTCTGGTCTTATGCCTAAGAATGCAGGGCCCTGCCAGTTAAGCTCAATGCAATTATAGGCCTAAATGCAATTTTTTTCTTTTAAATCAATGCAAATGTATGCAATGCAGAATGTTTTAACTAAATGCATGAATGCATTATGTATAAATGCTATGTATATCCCCAAGTACACCCCCCCATGCCTAAAATCTGTAATGTCCTCATTGCATAGAAGGGCATTACCTGGGTTAGAGTTGGGCTATCGTTATTTTGTTGCCAGCCGAGTAGCCAAATAACCTGCAAGTTAGGTTCCAAAGCCAAAGAAATAGGCCCTAAAAATGAGCAAAGTAATGCTGGTCTAGAAAACAGGTAACCTAGGATGTTGGCAAGTTGATGATGGATACCAATGGCAAAACCACGGCCAACAAGGATGGGAATGAAATTTTCCCAGGTCACCGAAGGAGGTTCTAATGGATATACTGGAATAGCAACCTTTAAATGGGTAGGAGGATGACAAGGACCCTATAAAAGAGATGCGGAAGGAATGGTGCAGAGATAAACCCCAAGGGTATTGGATTGACTGTAGCAAGCATCAATCCTTACCCGGTACCCCATTACAAGAGATATTGGTTCGCTAAGTCCCTCGGTCAGAATAGAAGTGAGCAAATCTCTAATCCAGGGATTGTCTAGGGTGTCCAAGTTTCGAGGTTGCGGGACGACCATAAGATCTAGGTTGGGTCTAATCGGCTTAGTGTCCATTCCTAACAGCCTTCCTAATTCCTCAATCGCATCCCTAGCATTCCTTATACTATCATAAGTATCTACTTGCACTTCATCAGTGATCATTTCAAGGTTTGGATTCAAAATTTTGCCTTTAGACATAGGCGAATCAGAGGGTGACTCACAATCAAATGAAGGCAAGTCGGAAGCAACATATTTAGGGATTACCGTATCAATCTCATCCTCGGATTCTTATTCTTTACTCAATTCCTCCCTGGAGTCTATATGTGAATCCACATAAATATCAAAAGTTGCTTCCATGTTTTCCAATATTTCATCATGAGGAGAGATATCATCAATAGATGTGCTAAGAAGCCTAATTTGGTCAAATTTATGACATCCTCGGGGGCTAATTCTTCAATAAGAAAATCACCCTTAGTGTCATTCCAAATCTCGAATGTAGGTTCCTCATATAATTCATCCTTCTCCTTATCATACAATTCATCATGTACCTGAGCTTTAGAATCATCTAAAATCTTGCTAGGTCCCCTAGGGCACTCTATCTGGGGTAAATGGTTCACACTGGTAACATCAAACTCCTCAGATAGGTGAATTTCTTCATGGTCAAGTTCCCTAAGGGTGGGCTTGAGTTCCACCTCGTGATTCGAAGGGAGGGTGGGATTAACAACTTGACTTTGACCCATTTGATCAAATGTCTCGAAAATACTGTCATCTAGGTCGAGGTCTTCCAATGGTACCATCATTCCTTCTTTTGACTCCATTATAATTCAAGTGGATACTCGACATGATCATCATCTTCCTCAGGTTGCCACCTTTCTAAATCCAAATGGTAGCTACTTTAATTCATATCCTCTTCCAACTTAAGGTGTGGACCTCTCAAGGAAGCTTCAAAATCAATCCCATAGGAGTAGCTATTCTTCCTTTCAGAATCCCCAAAATTCCCCTCCGACTTAGGGCATGGCTCTCCCATGAGAGATGCATTCAGCGTAAAGGGGTGCACGTCATCATCAATGGGGTAGGTTGGGTGGCTAATGCGTTCTTTTTCTTGTTGGTCTGCTCTTGAAGATTCGCCTAATAATTTGATCATTTTGTCTTGCATTTTCTGTATTTCCATCTTCAAGGAGGAGAGGTCATCATTACTACCAGGACAGAAGTCAGGCTCAGGCTTAAAATCATTCAAGGAGGGTGGGTTGGGTATTTCTATGGTGTGTGGGATATTGGGCAAGGAAAATCCCTCTCCTAGGTTATGCTCACTGATTTGGTGCTTAACCAGGCTAATAATCTTATAGTAGGAGTAAAAAGGATCCCAATTACTGTCATTATGTCCATCAAGGAATGGACCATCTTAGCATATGGGATCGAAAATTGTAGAGTGGGGGTCAGGGTGTGGACAAGAAGTAAAAGGATGGAAGTCAACATTGTCCATTCTAACTCACACCAAGTTAAATTCTTCCCAAGCAAACACAATTCAAAAGAACTTTTTAGGTCTTTATAGATTTAGGCACTTGAGTTTAGTTCCATTTTGTAGGTGACAAAACAAGTTATCCAAATAGTTACGTGCCTACTTGTCGACCTACGGTATGCCTAAGAAGACCTAGTTGGAACTTAGGTGCTCTTCCCTAAAGTTCAAATGGTAGAGTACTCCAAGGATGGAAGATCGAGGGATGCAAGTAGGCCTAAGCCTTCCTTTGAAGTGGTGGTTTCACGGTGCTTCTTATCTACCCTCAAAAATCCGTGATAGGGTATCCCCCTCCTTGGAGTTAAAAAACCTTTGATCTCACGTTTGGAACACTTCAGAATCCAACGGTAGGAGGGTTCTTACCTAGCAGCTCAAAAACCTAAGAGTGTTTAAATGAGTGCCTTGGTGCACAATCATTCACGTGTTCATACATTGTAAAATTTTGAGTTTGAATTTTGTGAATCGCACGACTAGTTCTCAATTCAAGTCCTTGGTTTTTAATGTTCTTCCTTTAGTTAAAGTCCCTTTTCAAGAAAAATATGTGACCACTTGTTAGATCTTTTCAATTCAATTAGGTGGTCTTGCAATTAAATCCAAATGCAAATACGTGAACGAGATAGAATGCAAAGAAAAGAAAATGTACCTTGCCTCCAGCAATCAGCAATGAAATGTACGCAAATGCAAAATAAATCTAGAGGCTATTCATACCACCTAAATGGTCATCCTAGGGCATGCAGCTTTTAGCTGACAGTTCATGATTTTTTTTTTCTTATGCACAAACAATGGAAAATCAATCCATGAAAGAAAATAAAAACCTAAGTCTAAATAAATGGGATCAGACTCCCAAAAAACTTACCCGCTTAGGGGCCTAAAATAATGGCAGGGAACAAACCCCTCGAATATACTCTAGAACAAGGGTCTCAAATCGAATGAATGTGCAAGAATAAAAAAATAATAATAAAGTTCTAAAACCTAAATTCTGTCTACTCAGAATGGAGGGATGATGGTTGCACTCCCTCAAAATGTTCTCCTTCGAATTGTTGCTCAAGGTCCACCTCAATTGTGTGTGCAACAGCTATGATGCTCCCTCCCCCAATATGTGGCCAAAGGTCTCTAGTGCTATAGATGATGAGGCGGTTGTAGCAATCCTTCCTCGTGATTTGCATGCACCAAAATCAAAATAATATATCAAAGAATGTATAGTCTCAAGAAAATCAAGTGTGAACAAATAATTAAATAAATGCAAGTTTAACAGGCCCATTGCTTCCCCGTCAATGGTGCCATTTGAAAAGATGATTTTCACTTTCAATTTAGTTTTACACATAAAATGTCACATTGTAGTATGCAAGTTGTGGAAAATCGCTAATCAAAACATTTAAAATTAACCACTCAAAAGAGCAGATCATGTCCACAGGGAGGCAATGACCTAGTAAAACTTGCACGGGTTAAAGTAAAATATTCACCGATGATTTCATAAATAAATCATATCAAACACCCCTTTAGATTAAGGAAATAGTGTGAGATAATGCTGAAATAGTGTTTACATGAAAGAGGAGGGATTAACTAGCAATAGCACCATAATATTTAATCAATAAATCCAAAAAAATAACTCTAGGCAATGGCATTCTTTGTAAAAACTAATATGCACTGAAATAGGGTAAAAGCTTTGCCTTGCTCACACGCGTGAAGGAGGAGATGGTAGGAGTGAAGCTCACTGGAGCTAGGTAGAGCTGACATGCATCTGGCGGCGGTGGCAGCATGGCGAATGGTGGCCGAAGCCAGCGGCGTCGAGGAGGAGAAGGTGGTGGGTATGTTGGTCGTTCCCCCTATTGCTACTAGAGACAGAGGAGAGGTGGTGGTGGCTTGATGTTGGAGGAGCACACGGAGAGGCACGCATGCACAGCTCGGGTCGCATGCGGGAGTGTGGCATGCACCTGCGAGGATGTCTGGCAGGCAGTGCGCGGGAGGTGCACACGTGCAGTGGAGGCATGTTGGCTACATACGACGGTGAGTTGCTGCAGATGCAGCTGTTGCACGAGCGCATGGAGGAGAATGTTAGGATGCACGTGGAGTTGTGGCATGGATGAGTGCGAGGTGCGGGGGAGAGGGCTGACTACTGGTGGAGTTGGAGGTGGCTGTAGTGGGTTAATATTTAGGTTGTTTATGGAGGAAAAACAGAGGAAGAAGAGAAGATGGGGGAAGAAGATGAATAGTGGTGGTGGTGCGTGGAGTTGTTTGGGTGGTTGTAGTTGGTGGTGCTGTAGGAGGTGGAGGTGATGATGATGTTGTGTTTGGTTGCAACAGATAAAAGAAGATAGGGAAGATGAATAGTGGCGTTGAGTTGGTGATGGTGGTGGTGGTGGTTCACGTAGACAGCGATTTAACACAGTGTAGATAATTGCATGGCCTAGAGGCACACATGCACGGTGATGGTCGAGCTCGCCGTTTTGGCGCCGCAATCTGTCACCCCGCCGGCCAATAGTGTGGCGGCGCTCGACCTTGGAGACACACGATGGTGGAGTGGAGGTGAGCTCAAAGCTCTTTACAGTGGTGGAGTCGGGATGGAGTCTCATTGAGCCCGGTTGTAGCTCCCACTTTCTTATAGCTACAGGGGAAGATGAAGAAAATGGAGCGTCGAGAAAGGTCAGCCAGATCTACATCCTCCGCTCCCCTTCATTGTCGCATTCATTGCCTAATATGGCCATAAATGGCTTGTAGGGGAGGAGTGGTTGCTGCTGCACGAAGATGTAATAAGAAATTAAATGAGGGTTATTTATTTATAAGACCTTAAAAGAAATGTGAAATAAAATAATGCATGTAATGTAACCTAAAAGATTAACTATTCTAATGCATGTTATTCTAAATGAATTCTAAATGTATTTAGATATGAATGCAATGTATGAAATATGCAAATAAGTGAATAATTAGACTAATCTATTTACATCTTATTGTATGCTATTTATATGTCAATATTAATCTAATGTCTAGCCATTTAAGTAACTAATTAGCCCACAAATATAGGCTCATCAGTAAGCACCTCTGTTTTGATGCACCAAAATTATGTTTATTGCATGACTAATATTTCAAGACTATCACGGATCAGAGCTGCTCTCTTGGATCAAGATCAGATGGTTGTAGATCTGTGTCTTTTACTTTTATTGAGTCTAGGATATTGTTGTAAAGGACATCAAAATAAAACTCAAACGGATTTTCACGCTTCTCTCTAAAAATCAATTTTTAGGGTTTTTGATCGACCAATAAGACTAATTGATCGACCAAGTTGATTGATTGACCAACGAACTTAGTTAATTGATCAAACCAGCCCATCTTAGGAAGTTGATTAATACCCTTTTGATCGACCAATTAAGCTAATTAATCAACTAATCAATGATCAATCAAATAACTAAATGGATCGACCAAATCTCATTTTGATTGACCAATCTACCTTAATTGATCAACCAATTTCATTTTCTTTTTCAGGTTGAATTTTTAGTATAAATAGAGGTCGTATGCAGCCCTTTTTCATACAACTTTCAATAGAAAATCCTCTCAAAAGAATAGAGATTCTCATGCTTCCTCAAGTGCTTCTATGCTTCATTTTTCATGCCTTTCAAAGCATGTCATTTCAATCCTCCGTTGAAATACTGGCTTGATTTTTATTGAGGTTCCATAGCTCTTCATTGTTCTTTTACATTGTTGTTTTGATTAGCAAATCCTAAGTTGTTGGGGAAGATCCGTTGTTGTTGTAGCTGTTGTTGTGCTTCTCTTCAGGTTGTAAAGAGAAGTGTTTGTAAAGAGGTTGTGCCACCTTCGTTCAAGTGGTACGATAATGGATTGACTAGCCTCGACTAGTCGGGAAAGTCCTAAGCTAAGAGGCTTAGGTAGTGGTTTTCACCCGATTTGGGTTTCTACTATAAATCTAGGTGTAATCTGTGCTTGATTTTGTTGTGAATATATTCTTGATTTATAATTTTTTTTTAAGTGATACTATTCACCCCTCCCCTCTAGTATACTTTATGATCAACAGGCAACCCTCACATAAGGCATTCCACCACTGCGGTACGCTCCACTCTTTGTTGTGCTTTTGAATTTAGCCATGCGCTCTCTTGACCGTTGGCTCTCGATCCAACAGTAGAAATCGTGCAACCTTTGCCTTCAGAGAATGTGAGGCGTAGCCGAGATTAAATCTTAGTTGTTAGATCGTGGATCCAATGGCTGAGATCAACTGATCAAATGAAGGAGAGGG
This sequence comes from Thalassia testudinum, assembly GCA_037157565.1. NCBI lineage: Eukaryota > Viridiplantae > Streptophyta > Magnoliopsida > Alismatales > Hydrocharitaceae > Thalassia > Thalassia testudinum. The sequence goes on from JAZHRO010000025.1 coordinate 37,591,549, forward strand.
TTGCGGGTGTTCTTAGGGCTGTTTAGGCAACTGGGATGGTGCCACGTAGAGGCATCCCAGTCATCCATCTTCAAATTCTTGTAGGTGGTGCCACAGATGTCTAATTGGACTGATTCTCGTGCCATTGGGCTACGATCATTGATCTGAATCCATCTATGTAGTTGGATTTATCATCTGAAGTTCACATTTTCACCACCTTGCCTCGTAACCTTTAATCTTCCTCAAACTGCATCTGATGCTATGGAGGTCCAATCGATGCGATCTTGGAAGCATTGGACTCTGATTGTTGCCTTGACCAGGTCCACATGGTTGGACCTTCAATCCAAGGACCCAAAATGATGTTGCCCCTGTCCCTTGGCCACAATAAGAGGCGAATTACTATATAATTTGTACGAATTAATCTAATGCATGATGATGGATGTTATTCAATATTTATAATGCATGATATTTCAATGACACTAGGAACATGCATAAATATAAATTTTAGGCTAATTAGATGTGTACACATCACACCCCCATGCCTATCTTTTGCTAGTCCCTAGCAAACTACAAGCTATTTATAAATAAATTAGGATCCAATTACTTAGGCAATAACTATTTCTCAACACTAAGAAATTTCTACTAAGGACTTGAACTATAGAGAATTACTATACAATTTGTACAAATTAATCTAATGCATGATGATGGATGTTATGCAAAATTTATAATGCCTGAAGCTTCAATGACACTAGGAACATGCATAAATGAAATTTTAGGCCAATTAGATGTGTACACGTCACACCCCCATGCCTATTTTTTGCTAGTCCCTAGCAAAACTACATGCTATTTATAAAAGAATTAGGATCTAATTACTTGGGCAATAGCTATTTCTCAACACTATGAAATTTCTACTAAAAACCTGAACTACAGAGACTCAACAGTGCCCAGGTATCTGCCAAAATGTAGACCACCCCAAGCCCTCACCTTATTCAAAAGCAAATATATTTTTTCTTTTTCTTCTTTTCTAATTTTTTTGGATTTTCTTTTTTGAGTTTACAGTTTTGGGGCAGCTTTTCTATGACTACCCAACCCACTCAAGACTCGAAAAGAACTCTAAGTCCTAAGCATCTTTTTGTGAAACTGTGATAGACTGATTGAACGACAATTAGAATGGACTTTAGGTTTCTACAAACCCTAGGTGTCCCTAATGAAGAATTTTTGCCTGTTCGACCAGTAGCTTTCTCTCTACTTTTTATTTTTATGGGGTTAACACAAGGACGAACCCAATGTATATCTCCCCAGTTTATTCTACTTCCCACTTCTTCCTAAGTGTTTAGGAATTAATTGTGCATTTTGTGAGTTGGGTTCTGGAAAATTGGCCAATGTGCGTCAAACCCACGGCAACTTGCCAGCCATACTCGTGCGGTGAAGTGTGGCTTTTTTTTCTCCTTTTCTATTTTTCATCATATATATTTTTTTCTTTTTGAGTTTTTTTTTCTTTTCTGAGTAGGTGGCTTCCCTGATCTAAGATTTACCAAAAGGTAGTAGAAAGAGAATGGTTGTGTGGGTGGGCTCTAGACAACTGGCCAATGGGGCATCAAACCCACAAAAACTTGCTAGCCATACCATCCTAGAAGGTTCATTAGCTACTAAATTTTCGTTAAATCATCGAAAAGTGAGTCAGTACAAATAATCTGTAGATGCTTTAAACTTAAAGTCCCCTAAAATCAGAAGGTGGATTGATAAGTCATGCACTTATCACCCGAACTTATTTAACCAATTAGAAATGAATTTAGACTGGTGAGGACTTGAGAAACAAGTCCACATTTTAGTGGACACCATGGCTGGTTAAGCCCGAAGACTTGAAGAGTCTAAGTGTTCAGGTCCTATTGTACTATTTCCTACGGTTGAAAGACTCTAATACATAAGTTTTTTTTCCCTAATTCAATTTTTTTTAATAATAAAGGGAAAAAGAAGGAAAATTTGCAACAAGTCCATAGAGCTAATAATATGATTCAGAAATGAATCCACCCCCCCATGCCTAGCTTATGCAATGTCCTCATTGAAAATAAAAGGCATGAGAAAAGGACAAAATGAATAAAATATCACCTATATTCCATTATGCTCTGGTTAGCTCTGAGTCAGATTATACAAATGCTGAGTATAATGCCATCAGCTAGGCGGGGTCCAGCCAAAGAAGTCAAATCAAGGTTAAAGCAACCTTGTCTGAGACGGGTTTTGCGATAACGCAGTCAACATAAGGTTTTAGACGTTGTCCGTTGACTTTTAAAGAGTTACCCATCTTTGGGTTAGAAATCTCAATGATGAACGGGCTGTTCCATTTGACCTAAGATTTCTAGGAAAGAGATTAAGTTGAGAATCAAATAGGCATACCTTCTGGTTTGGCTCAAAGCTTTTGCGTGAAATCAGCTGGTCATGAAGAGCTTTGGTCCTAGCCTTATATATCTTAGCATTTTCATATGCATCATTTCTAAGCTCCTTCAACTCAGATAATTGGAGTTTCTTGGCCCTTTTGGCTAAACTAAGGTCAAAATTGCATCTTTTTATTCCCAGAATGGCCGGTGTTCAATTTCTACAGGTAAATGACATGAATTACCATACACTAGATGAAATGGTGACATTACTAATAGGCGTCTTACATGCTATACAATTGGCCCAAAGATCATCATCAAGCTTTTGAGTCTAGTCTTTCCTATCAGGCCTAACCATTTTTTGTAGGATGTTCTTGATCTCCCGATCGGAAACCTCAGCCTATTTGTTTGTTCGAGGGTGGTAAGGTGTGGAAATTCTATGATTCACCCCATATTTTGCTAGTAAATTCCTAAACTAAGCATTAGTGAAATGAGTACTGAGAGTTTGCCTGTGGATCGAACGAATACTAGAGGGGAGGGGTGAATAGTATCGCCTTTTCCAAACAGTAAGAGGTAAAAATCTATTCACAACAAAGTCAAGCAGAAGTTACACCTGGATTTAGAGTGGAAACCCAATCCAGGTGAAAACCACTACCTAAGCCTCTTAGCTTAGGATTTTCCCAACTAGTCAAGGCTAGTCAATCCACTATAGTACCACTTGAATGAGGGTGGCACAACCTCTTTACAATCACTTCTCTTTTTACCCTGAAGTGAAGAACAATAACAACAACACAGATCTTTCCAACACCTTGGAATCCGTTAATTAAGAAATAACAATGTTGAATACTAATAAATATATCTATGGAACCTCAATAAAGAATCAAGCCAGAATTTTAGTAAAGATTTGAAACAATGTGCTTTTGAATGACGTGAATAGCGAAGCATAGAAACACTTGAAAGAAGCACGAGAAGCTCTGATCTTTTTGAGAGTATTTCTATTGAAAGTTATTATTCAAAAGAGCTGCGTATGACCTCTATTTATACTAAAAAGTTGACCTGAAAAGGAAGTCAACTTGGTTGATCAATTAAGGTATATTGGTCAATCAAAAAGCTATTTAGTCGGTTAATTAAGTTATTTGATCGATCACTATTTGGTCAATTAATTAGCTTGATTGGTCGATCAATAGGATTTTAGTCAACTTCCTAAAAGGATTTGTTTGATCGATTAACTAATTTGGTTGGTCGATCAATCAATTTTGGTCGATCAAGAGGAAAAATTGGTCGAGCCCTAAAAATTGGTTTTCAAAGAAGCAGGAAAAACTGTTTGAGTTTTATTTTTGTGGTTCCTTACATTAATATTCTAGACTCAAACAAAAAAGTAAAAGACACAAATCATCAACCATCTGAATTTAATCTAAAAGAGAAGCTTTAATCCAAGATGGTCCTAAAATATTAGTGTAGCAGTAAACATAATTTTCGTGCATCAAAATAGAAGTGCTTACATTCTTGCCCTTTTTTATGACAACAAAATTATAATTATGAAATTGAAACAGTTATGCATAATATCTCCCCCTTTTTGTTTCAGTAAAAAGTAAAACATGCTGCTATGTTTTTCATTTAACTCCCCCTTAGGCATGTAAATAAAGCAAGATAAATTTAAACATGCATTAAAGAGAGTAACATTTAACTGAGAGATAATATTCATGCATATATCGATGATATAAAAAAGTCTAGATAAGCAGTTCATAAAAATGAAATAGTTATGAGAAAAATTAAGTTTTTTTTTTTGAAACTGAAAAGAAAGCTATCATACTACGATAGCAATTCAGTAGGGTAATTTATTAATAATAAAAAGAATTACAAAGAGACCTACAAATTAGATCCCCATCTATGAATGAGGGACCAGCACTCATCTGCAATTTGTACACAACAAACTAGTCTCTCCTGAAATAGTCTCTCATTCCTCGCCCTCCACACACGCCAAAGGGTCACCACCATGCGTAAATGTGGCTTCCCAGTTATCCCAAAACCATGCCATAAAGATTCCCATGATGGAAGGGGCTCGTTGCACATTTTTCTCCAAATCGTGTTAGTGACCAAACTAGTGGAAAACAAATAATTCAAACTATTAGTGTGCATCCCACAAAGATGGCACTCATGCATTGTTGTTCCCATCCTCCTGTGCCTAAGGTCACCTATTATCAAACCATCCCTTCTACATAACCAGAGAAAGATTTGTACCTTGAGAGGGACCTTCAACAGCCATAGTTTCTTATCAATATAATCGCCTCCCAAACCACTATTGGAACTCCTAATTTTTCCATAGGCTCGTTGAGTCGTATAGATGCCATCCCATGCATAAGTATCCTCCACACCAGGTCTTGGATAGATGGTTTACAGGTTTGAAACCAGGCACTGCTTTTCTTCCGAAAATCTGGTCCCCTCCCTAACTGCCTCAGATGTAGTCAACCATCAACATTTGCTAGATTCAAACCAATAGTTATTAACCACCCCCATCCTTATCAGTAGAAGCCGAGTAGACTCTCAGATAAGCCTCTTGCAGGGCGACCAACGATGTCCACTGCTCTTTCCAGAACCTGAAGTGCTTGCCATCTCCAAGAACCGACTGCAATAAGTGCCAATTATCTCTGATAGCTTGAGTGACAGAATGCCAAAATGGGGAGGGTTTGGAGGGTATAGTCTGTTCAGAGCATTGTTGGAGCAACCATAGCCATCATTAATAAGTGTAGTCCATAACCTTTCCTCCCCATTTAGAATTTTGATAGTCCATTTAATCAATAAGGCTTCATTAAACTCTTTAAGTGCTTTAATCCCTGGTTGACCTTCTTCCTTGGGGTGACACAGATGTTCCCATTTCAGTGGCTACATGAATGTACCCTCATGTCACGCACCTTTCCAAAAGAATTTCTTTCGCATCAAATCCAACCATTTCCAAATGGATTTTGGAGCTTTGAAAAGGGAAAAGTAGAAAATCAGAATGAAAGTGATAATAGAATTTAACAAGATTAACCTTCCACCCTTAGATAGGAACTTACTGTTCCATCCTTCCATCTTAACAGAAATCTTGTCAAAGAGGGCATTCCAATCACTCTTCCGCAGCTTTGAATATCTCAATGGCAGCCCCAAATATCTGATTGGCAGATTTGATAGAGGAGTTCCCAACGTGGCTGACAATGCATATTGCTCCTGTTCATTCATGTCGAAACATATCAGGGTGGATTTCTCCCTGTTTAATCTCGGACCAGACAGATCCCCAAAGATGTTCACCATATGTCCTAATGCTTGGGCTACAGCAGTTGTCCCCTCAACAAAAAATACTGTGTCATCTGCGTATTGGATTATAGGGGCCATAGCTCTTCTGTTAGACAATGAGTATCCTCTGATGACACCAGCCTCAGCTAGTTTACAGGCATACCTAGCCAGTCCATCCATAGCAAGGTTGAAGACTAGTGGGGCTAACGAGCATCCTTGCTTAACACCACATTGTGGCTGAATCCACACCCCACATGGTTTTCCATTGATCAAAGGAGAGAAAGAAGAGGTTGTCATACAACGCTTCATCCATTGGATCCATAAGGATGGGAACCCTCTTCTCTTAAAGACCTCCTAGAGATAAGACCATGAAATAGAGTCATAAGCCTTTCGGAAATCAACTTTCCACATAAAAGCTTTACATTTCCTTCTGTGCCATCCACACACCATCTCTTGAGCCATAATAAACGATTCCTGCAAGTATCTATTAGGGAGGAATGCTGATTGGATAGGGTGAATTAGATTCTGCAAGATCGATCTCAATCTATTTGCCAGTATTTTTCTCACCACCAAATAAATTGAGTTTGAGAGTGCAATAGGCCTGAAATTAGAGAAACTCTCTGCTCCTTGGACCTTCGGCAGCAAAAAAAGAAGGACCGGTTGATCTTATCAAAGCTTGAATTCCCTCTCTCAAATTCCTTGGTGACCTCCATCACCTCACTACCGACCAAGCTCCACAGTTCCTTGTAAAAGAAAACTTGGATGCCATTAGGCCTAGGGGAGCCCTCACTGTTTAGCTCCTTTATGGAGTCCATAGTTTCTTTCTCAGTTATGGTATCCGTCAATCTGGAAGCCTGTTCCTCAGAAACTTTAGGTGCATCATTCACCGTCATCCTCCACATACCTCTAGCTGCAGCCCATGAAGCATCCCTGTAATATTTGATGGCTTCCAATCTAATCTCTTGCATAGAGGAAATTCCTTGACCATTTTTTACTATGGAAGAGATTATCTTTGCCCTTCTGTGAGATCTGGCTGCGAGATGAAAATATTTGGTGTTGGCATCGCCCTCCTTCAGCCAAAGTTGTCTTGATCTCTCCCTCCAATCCATCTCCTGTTTCAAGTCTTCCTCCGCCACCACTCCTTGCCACATTCTTCTATCATCAAGTTCTTAGTTAGACAGAGGCCCTACCGCCTCTTTTATATCCAAGCCCTTGATCTTCTCCAATGCCTCCAGACATCTTTGTTGTCTCAACGTAGATATCACAGCCTCATATTCTTTAAGCATTTTGCGCAAATAATCCAGTTTAGAAGCAAACTTGACAGTAGCTGATCCTTCCACTCGTTTGGCCCTCCACCACATCTCAATCATCTCAACAAAACCTGGTTCACGCATCCATGACCTTTTAAATTTGAAAAAGGAGCTTGCCTGAATTTGTTCCCCACTGTCCCAAACCAGGGGGTGTGGTCTGAGAAAGGGCGTTCCATCCCAGAAACTGTTGATAGATGGTACATTTTGAGGAGATTGGCATTTCCAAAAACTCTATCAATCTTTGTCATAAGGCCACTACCATTTCTCCAAGTAAACTCAACACCAGAAGATGGGTATTCACTTAAACCCAGATTTTGGACCAACAATTAGAAGCCAAGGGATGCACTATCCACTACACCATTTGGCCTATCTCTCTCTGTCAGCATACAGTTAAAATCCCCCCAACCAACCAAGATCCCCTTGTATAAGTTCTACGGTTGCAACCCAATCATCCCATAATTCTTGCCTCATCGATGCAAGACATGGCCCATATACACCAATGATAAAATACACATCTTCCCTTTGACATCTTTTGAACTTACATGTCACCAAATGTCGGGCTTTATGCACCTCTAGCAACTGAAGAAAAGCCTTTCTCCACCGTAGAGCAATCCCACCTGATCTGCCTTGAGCATTGAGAGATACACATTCAGCCATCCCCACATTCTTCAAGTCAATCCAAACCCTGTCCTCAATCTCCCACTCTCTCTGATACCTTGAGAGGGAAGCCCTCCGGCTCTTGTCATGCAACCCATGCATGTTCCATGTGAGGGCTCTCATCATCTTGCAAAGGAGTCCCCCCTATTTGCATCCTGGGCCCTACCCACCTTCATAATAGCAACCACCGAGTTTTCATCAATTTACACAGCCGTGGTTGGTCTTCTCTGTCTAAGTTTATAAGGAGATCTACCCACACCTCCTTTGGTATTTGTCCCAGCTCCAAATTTCAGACCTTCCATTGCATTTAACTGGGATTGGGGTTGCCTAGAGGTATTTGAAATCTCTTGCAGGATCCTCCCTTCCGTTAAATCTAACAAAGGTTGAGTTGCTACCACATCTCCACCATAGCGGGTTCCATTGGCGCCAACTCCATTACTTCCTCCTTCTCCCCAAGATGGTGATGATTCTTACCCTTCTTGGGCATAGGTGCCTCATCAGGGGTCATCCTACCCTTCTGATGCATGACATCCTCCACACCAGTCACCTCCGCATATGACGGCTTATCTTGATAGTTCTCCCCATCAATATCGCCCATTGTGAAGCTTAATGCCAAAAGCCAGGAGCCCACCCCACATCGGAGAATTATCCTTTCTGGGACATAACCTGCTTTGAAGACATCCACCAAGACACTCATAACCCGACCATCTCCTTCCATTAAACCAACCACTGCATCTTCGACCAGAGTAGCAAAGCCTGCAATCATGGTCGCCACCACCTCTTTCAATCTCAGATGTAAAGGCAGACCCCTAATCCCCAGCCTTCACGATCTAGAACCTGTTCTTTGGGGTGGTCGTTCGGGCAAGGATCCATCAAAAGGAGAGACCAATCTCCAAATCACCATCAATCCATTAGAAGAACTTGAACGAAAACGCAGATGTTCAACATCCATCATCCTCAAATCAAAAAACACAAACCGTGTGGGGGAGAGGAGCGCAACCTTCGAATCATTGGTCGACAGAGATAGAGACCTTACCAACTGACGAATATTGTCCAAGGAGGGAGTGCCGGTCATCACCTCTCCTACCAGAGCCCCTTGTAGCACCAGTTCAACAGTTTTGATTTCTTTTGTCATGGATACCTCAACATCCACCGTATGACCCCGATAGGTAGGAGGAAGAGGTGGTGGTGGCATCCTAAAGTTTGCTACCACTGGATGTAGGTTGGACCCATCCCTCTCCTATCCTCCATCGGTCACACATGAATCCTGCTTGTGGCCATGTCCTCTACACGCAAGGTATATGAGTGGTTGACGGAAAACCGCTGCCATGTGCCCTCGGCATCGACATCTGAAACACAAACCTCCTTGTCACCCCAATGCCTCCCCTTATTTGTGCTCCCCATGCTCACTCCCCATCTTCCAGCATCCCTGGCTCCTCTTCTTTCCTTTCATCTCCAAGCCCTGGATCTCCAGGTTGTCCAGCCTTCACCATCACGATTTCTCCCTCCATTCGCCCTATGATCGCTAGGCATCTCCCCCTTCTATCCCTTAGTAAGGTGTTCTTGGCCTCCGAGAAAAAATAAGTTTTACATTCCAACAAAAGCTAAGTAAAGGTAAATCTAATCATCTAATGATGCCATGAAGGTATCCTTCGTGCTTTGAAGATCTATGTCCAATTCAAGATCTAGCGAATTTGATCTCTCTGAGGAGGTAGGCTGACCAAGAAATAGGCGGGCACTGAGCTGATGATCTGGGTGTCGATTGCCTAGATATCCTATGAGGTGGTGTAACCTGCTGATCTGCTGGTGCTACTGCTAAGGTAGGAGGAGGAGGAGGAGGAGGTGTTGCTGAGGATGGAGGCATGGTAGCGAGGTTGAGGAGGTTGGTGAAGCTATTGCTGAATGTCATGAACAGACTCTCCAAGTCAGTCTAAGAACTGGCTTTGAGAATTCAAGTAGTTTAATACCTGATGCCCATGGCGCATCATCATCAAGTCGTTTCCTTCTGCCGATGCATTATCAAAGAAAAACCATTGGTCACATTCGTAATACTAGTAAAATCCCTGCCTAAAAGAGGTCTATCCAAGAGGTTCCACTCCTGGTCGGAGAAGGATGGAGACGGTTGCATTGGAGGAGGATAGGTCGCTGTTAAATGCTCATAAGGCGGGAAAGGAGGAGGGATTGCGGATGGTTCCTACTACTGCTGTTGCTCCTGGACTGCATCCTCACCATGGGCTCCCTGTGCTTGCTCCATCTTCGTATAAGTGAGCATATAGAAAATGGAGACTCTAGTGATAAATTGTTTATGATTAATATCCGTGGGAACACTGAAATGTAGGAAAGAAGTGTCCCAAACTTGAAGGAGCTAGCGAGTTGCTTGCTCATTAGATATAGAATCAAGTGGTTCCAATTGAACCACTTGTTCTTAAGAAATGCATAAAGGGTGATGAGCATAATGCCAGGGCAGTTTTCAAAAGACGTAGATTTGCACAAGAAATTTCATAAAAAGACTCGATTAAGAAATCTGGGTAGACGACATAAATAGGTTGACTTGGCTGGATGACCCAAGTCAAAATGAGTGAGAGTGAGCAGGGTCTCCCTAATGGTATCCGTCTATGTCTACTAATGGAGCTCAAGAAAAGTAGGACCAACAGATGAACATCCAAGAATCTCAGAAACAACATATGCATTGACCAGAACCTCTATGCCATAAACATTCGAGGTCATCTCGATGTTGAAGCCCTACCCTATGTTCTTCATATTATCATAAAATAGGTAACAAGCCATTGGGTCAACACCGGGTATGCAGCTATTCTTAGAACCCACATAAAAGTCCCGCTCAAAAAGACGTAAGATCTGGTGATAAGAAATTTTTTCGAGGATTTCTAGAAATATAGAGTCAAAGTATGCAAAGTCGACGAGTCTACCAACATGTGGTGAAAATTTTGTGAAGAGAGAAAAACAGTTGTGGGCAGCCTCAGTGATGAAAAATCGATCAAAAGTATCATCACGATAAGATGAAGAGGAGGTACGTGTGTGTTTGGGAGCCATTCCAGATTTTGCAAAAACATGTTGGTCGATCAAAAAGTTTGATTGGTCGATCAAAAATGAATTGGTTAATGTTTTGGAAAACTTGACTTTTGGTCGATCAACCAAGAAATTTGGTTGACCAAAAGAGGTCAGACTCAACAAAAACGAGATGTTAACAAATGTTTTGCTCACTTATACTACACGATTTCAAAAGGAATCACACGAGAAAGCAAGAAAACATTAGACCACAACATAGCACATCTAATACTTAAGAACAAATCCAACAAGGGATGGATTTCAACTAAGTTTTAGAGTGTACTAAGATCGATCAAGAATTGATCGATCAAAGGGAGGTTGGTGTGGAGAACAACCGAAGGTTGCATACGCGTGGAGGACGTTCAACAATGGTGTAGCTTCCTTATGGAGATGGTCAAAGGTAGCATGATGTTTGGTAGGTCATTGATGGGAACACCATCATGATCCTTAACTAGCCCATTTTAGTCTGGAATAAAAGATAAAAGCTCCTACATATTCATCTAAGGGTTATATCTCCACCTTATTATGTTTTGAGAAGAGAACATGAAACCAGGGTTTATTCTTTAATTTTAATAGAATGTCATGAACATAGAATAACTAAGGGGTTTGCTAGGGGTGAAATAGAAGTCAAATGGGCATTAAAGACTAATAAGTGGGTCCACACAGACATAAACGGGGATTCGTACCTTTCGAGAACTAATACAACACCTAAAACCCTAATTTCAAACCTGCTTAAATTACATAGGTTATGGTCAAGATAAAATTCATATAAACCTTCTAAAATTCATAGAAAAATATTCTTTAAGGTTTGATATCCTTGATTTGACCTTTGGAACCCATTTTGACCTCAAACGGAGTCTCAAACAGAAAGTTACCTAATTTAGGTTTCTATGCAAATTACCCAGTAAAACTTGGTCAAATATGAAATCCAACCCCACCATCAGATTCCTTGGGTCAAAATTAGGTCTGTACCAAAATTTATGCCCAATCAGAGTCCATCTTGACCTAGTTTGCAATTTGATCTAGTCAAACTCTTTCTCTCTCACATATGCCCTTAGCTTTTCAAATCCTTGCAATCAGGTCCCTAACTTTCTCATCATTCTTTGCAAATGGGTCCCTACCACCATTGGTGTGAACACAGGCACTCCGTCGGGATTCGAGCGAGGATTTCTCACTCGATTCTCAATCAAACTCTCCCAAAATTGAAAGGGACCCATTTAGGAATTCCCTTGAGGAATTTCCTTCCAAATAAACCAAGCCATGGTCCTTGATTTCTTCCCAATGCCCCATGCAAATGCATGGAAGATGTGAGTATCCAGTTTGTGTGAAAATCTTGAGCTTTGCAAGCTTGTTTCTGAGCTTGGAGCTCCTCTTTTTAGGCATGTAGGACCCAGGACGAGAATCCTTGCTCCTTCCCAAGGTTTGGCAAGAGAAATCCCTCCTCCCCTCTCCGGCCACCTTCACACCTTGCTCCAGTGACCCTCTCCGCTCTCCATGTCCGGTCATCCAACAATCAAATTGGACGACCCTCTACCTTCCCCTCTCAATTTCCCTCCTTGCCAGCCATATCAAGGGCTTCCTTCCTCCTCATCGTCATCGCTCCAACTCACCGTCGACTTCAACTTCTTTGGCTCCAACTCACCAACGTCGACCATCTCTGTCCACCTCCTTCCCCTCTAAGTCTCTCTATCCCTTCCTCTCTCCCTTTACTTTCTTTCCCCACACTCACAAATCACTCAAGACCACCGTACTGCTCTCAACACCAACTTCGTCCTCCGCTCCAGCGACTCTCCGGCATAGCCTCCTGCCTACTACAAACCCTCAAACACCTCACCGCCACCTCCACAAGCTTCACCACACCACCCTTGTCAAAAGCCTCTCTCTATCTGCTCATGCAACCACCAAACACCTCCATTGAACTCCCTTTCCTGCACACACCTTCCCTGAGGTCGGCAGACCTCCACACCTCACCACACGCCACACGACTGCCACCACTACACTCGCCACTTCACAGTGAAGCTTTTGAACTATTTTGATGAGGCTATAAGGCCGTGTTCTTGGCTTCAAGCCTTCACCAGATGACTGCCATCACCGCCATTGTCTCCGACCCCAGTTGCTCTTCTCCGACCATGTTCTTCTGTGCTCTCCACTCCAGGTGTTGCGGACTACTTCCAGGAAGTGCTCCAGACTTCCAATTGACAACCGTAGCCTTTCCATCGACCTCAATTGGAGCTTCCACTGCCTGCTGTTACCATTTGAAGAAATCACGTGGATTAATCCCACATCGTGGAAAGCAGAAGCCACGACTACGCATAAAGGCAATTTGTGCCTTTGCCTTATCACCTTCGACACAAGGGTCAGGTCCCTCACATACCCCTCCCTATGCACGCCTTCACCCACGGTCAAGCTATGCGGGTCTGGGTTCTGATTTGATTACCCGAGTCTGGTCCATCTGTTCTGAGAGAGAAAAGAAGAAAAAGAGAGAGAGGGGCGACATTTTGTCCTTCGCGCCTCTACTCTCTACACTCAGCAGATCTCTGAGAGGCCTTTGCCTCTATGCTGTGCTATGCTTGCCTCTCTCTTAAGGCGCGAAGGAGAAAGAGAAGGAGGCCTTTGCCTCTTCTATTGGAGCTGAACCTTGAGTGACTTACTACTGGTGCCTTAGTGATACATACTATTGGATGTTTAATTGGGTGATGTGGCATATTTGATTGAGAGATACTGTGCATTTATTTGAGCTTAATATTATGGGTTAATTTGGTGATTCAAATTACCATTTTAACATGTTCTTTTTGCACTGTGCTACTTGATTTCATATATATATATCATTTTGAGTTGTTTTAAATAAAGTTTTGGTCATGATTGCATGTATTTTTTATTAAATTATGATTAGTGAGATTGAGTTGCCATTATTTGCTCCCTTTGATTGACCTCAGACTCATTTTTTGAATCTCAGCATACAAATTTAAATGATTTGAGTGATTTTGTCCTATACTATGACGCATCTTTTAAACAACAATGAATTCACTTAAATAGTCACGGTCGCCGGAGGAGGTGAGTTGCGGTCGGATGGGTGTTTTGGTTTTGTGGTGGAGATTGTGTGGGGACCAATTAGTGGGGTAAGGTAGTAAAAAGAATAGGTTTTATGGTAAAAAAATGTTTGTTTTTATAGAAAAAGTGATTAGAAAAATGGGTAAAAACATTTTAGGGGGCTAATCACAGTTATCAAGGTCAGTTGGATAGATTAGGAGCGAGATTCGAGGTAGAAAGATCACAATCTCGAAAAGTGAAAGCACCCAGCTTTGGTCAATCAAAACACAAAATGATCGATCAATTAAGTTATTTGATCAATCACTATTTGGTCGATTAATTAGCTTGATTGGTCAATCAATAGAATTTTAATTAACTTCCTAAAAAGGATTGGTTTGATCACTTAACTAATTTGGTTGGTCGATCAATCAATTTTGGTCGATCAAGAGGAAAAATTAGTTGATCAAGTACCCTAAAAATTGGTTTTCAAAGAAGCACGAAAAACTATTTGAGTTTTATTTTTGAGGTTCCTTACAATAATATCCTAGACTCAAACAAAAAAGTAAAATACACAAATCAGCAACCATCTGAACTTGATTCGAAAGAGAAGCTTTAATCTGAGATAGTCTTAAAATATTAGTGTAGCAGTAAACATAATTTTGGTGCATCAAAACATAGGTGCTTAAAATTACCACCATCACTGATGATGGCCCTCAGGATTCCGAACCAACTAAAGATAGTCTTCTTGACAAAATCGATGACCACCTTGTTGTCATTGGTTTAGGCGGGAATAGCCTCAATCCACTTAGACACGTAGTCAATAGCTATGAGAATGCATTGGTGTCCAAATGAAGGGAGGAAAGGTCCCATGAAGTCGATGCCCTAAACATTAAAAATTTCGACGAGAAGAATGGGGTTAAAGGGCATCATATCTCTCTTGGCTATGCTCTCGAGTGCCTAGCATCGGGAATGTGACCTCAAGATTTCTTGGGCATCCTTGAATAAAGATGGCTAATAAAATCCAGACTGTAGAATTTTCGCAGCTATCTTTTTCCTGGAGAAAAGTCCACCACACGTAGATGCATGGTAGAACTCAAGTATGCTTTCGAATTCATGTTCTAGGACACATCGGCGAATAATCCTGTCAAAGCCAATGCAGTACAGTTCAGGGTCATCCCAAAAGTAATATTTGGCCTTGGACATAAGTCTATCTCGTTGCTACTTGTCCAGTCCTGTCAGCCAAATAGTTGATGATGTCCGCAAACCAAGGGGTTTGGACACCCAAAACTATAAGAATTGTCTCGTCCAGGAAGGTGTCAGTAATCAAAATATCCAGACAAGGAGAATCAGTTAGGATTCTCGAAAGATGATCCACCACTACATTTTGTGCCCTGAATTTGTCTTTAATTTCATGATCAAATTCTTGAAGTAAAAGAATCCATCGAATGAGCCAAGGTTTGGTGTTCTTTTTGGCCAAGAGATGTCTCAGGGTTCAAGTGGTTAGTATAGATGATGACCTAAGATCCTAAAAGATAAGCCCTGAAGTTTTCCAACGTAAATACTACAGCTAGCAATTCCTTTTTTGTAGTAGTATAGTTCCTCTGGGCCTCATCCAAAGTTTTGCTAGAGTAGTAAATGACAGAGAGCTTTCTATCTATCTTCTGACCCAAGATAGCCCCGACTGCGTAATCACAAGCGTCGGTCATAATTTCAAATGGAGTTGTCCAAACTGATGGTTGCAACACTGGAGCACAAGCCACTTCTATTTTGAGTAAATCAAATCCTTGTGGCATGCTTCATCAAATTCAAATAGCGTATCTTTAGCTAGAAGTTTGCTCAAAGGTCGAGCAACCTTAGAAAAGTCCTTGATGAACCTCCTATAAAAATCCTCATGACCAAGGAATGATCGAATTTGTTTAATAGATATGGGTGGAGGAAGTTTGGAGATAGCATCCACCTTAGCCTTATCAACTTCAATACCCCGATTAGAGACCACGTGACCCAAGATAATGCCTTCTTGTGTCATAAAGTGGCTCTTTTCCCAGCTAAGGACCAACTATGTTTTGAAGCATCTCTTAAGGATCAATTCCAGGTTAGCTAGGCAAGACTTGAAAGAATCTCCAAAAATGGAGAAATCATCCATGAATACCTTAAGACAATCACCCACCATGTCAAAAAAGATGGCTAGCATGCACCTTTGAAAAGTTGTAGTTGCATTGCAAAGCCCAAACCGTATTCTATGGAATGCAAAGGTTCCATAGGGACAGGTGAAAGTTGTCTTTTCTTAGTCTTCGGGATGGATAGGAACTTCGTTATATCCCAAATAACCGTCTAGGAAATAGAAATACTTTTGCCCAGCTAACCTTTCAAGAATTTAGTTGATGAAGGGCAAAGGGAAATGATCCTTTTCGTGGTTGTGTTTAGCTTTTTGTACTCAATACAGACTCTCCAAGAGGAAGCTGAATGGGTCGTGATAGATTTGCCTTTCTAGTTAGTCACTCAGCAATCCCTGCTTTCTTGGGAATAATTTGCACTAGACAAACCCAGGGACTATCCGAGATCGGGTATATGATTTCTACATCAAGCCACTTGATTATTTCCTTCTTGACCACTTCTCGCATATTGGGATTCAGTCTCCTCTGCATTTGGCGAGAAGGGCGAGATCCATCTTCCATATAAATCTAATGATTACAATAAGATGCTCAATCCCCTTAAGATCATAAATGGTCCAACCAATTGCCTCCTTATGTGCCTTAAGAACCTTAAGCAGTTTCACTTCTTACTCCTTAGTCAGCTTCGCACTGATAACCACATGCAGCATCTTCTTTGGTCCTATGAACTCATATTTCAGACTTTCTGGCAATTGTTTAAGTTTTAGCTACGGTGGGTTGATAACAGAAGGTAGGAAGGATGCTAATGAAGATTCATCAGGACGATCCTGTGGAAGAGGTTGTGAATGAACAAAATCAATAACCTCTTCAAAATGTGGCGAGTCTGCCACAGAGGGCTGTGGTTTAGGTTCATTGATGTGGGAGGAATCCTCGAAGACAATGATAGCCATACAAGTCTCAAGATTTAGATCACTATCCTCAAGTTCCTCGATATATCCACAATCCTCAAATTTGTTAATCACCTTAAAGATATTGAGTGTCAATTTTCTATCATCAAAGGCGATCTCCATACTGTCGCTTTCATAGTTGATATTAACCTTAGCGGTAGCCAGGAATGGATGCCCCAGAATGATGGGTGTGCTCCTTAACTCTTCAGGTACATCTATGTCAAGGATAAGAAAATCTACAGGAAAATAGAAATCCTTGACCTTAACAATAACATCCTCAATAACACCTTTCGGGTTTGTGACTGAACAATTTGCTAATTACAGTGTCACTGAGGTCAGCTTGAGTTCACCTAATCTGAACTTTTCATACAGGGAAGCCAGATTTAGGTTTATGGATGCACCTAGATCCAAGAGTGCCCGATCAAAGGTGTAATCCTCGATAACACATGAAATCAAAGGGGTACCTGGATCTCTCTTTTTCTGAGGAAGGTGATGCAGGATAACAGAACTAGCCTGCTCAGAGAGTATCACCTTCCTCAGGGTTGATTTCTTCGGCTTACGCTTCTGAGTGCATAAATCCTTTAAGAACTTAGCATAAGCTGGAATATGCTTAATAGCATTGAGGAACACGATATTGATTTCAACATTTTTGAATATATTCAAGAACTCCTTGTTGCTATCAATAGGTTTCTTCTTCTAGGGTTTCAATAAGGTTTTAGGAAATGGGATATGAGTCTGGTCATTAACTTTAGGTTCCTGAGTCTTAAGTTTTTCTTTAGTTTTCTCCAATTCTTCCTTAGGCTCACCAGGATTTTGCTTGCTAATTGAAGGTAATTTCAGGTCCTGGGTTTGCCTTCCACTCCTCAAGGTCACGAAGTTTGCAGAGACATATGGGTTTGGGTCCTGGGGAGGGCTAGGAAAGATTGGAGGGGCTTGACTTGCCAAATATCCAAGATTAGAAGAAGAAGTAGAAGGACCCTACTCAACCACCTAAGCATATGTATGTGGTTCCCTCTGATTCCCCTACCCTTGGGCTCGATTGCCCTGATTTTATATGTTTTCAGGGTTAGGTACAGGTTGAGATGGTAGAGATCTAGGCTGATGGGTATTAGGAATAAGCTCGGATTGCAAGTTGTCCAACAAGGTTTTCATTTGCTACATGAGCTGGAGCATGGACCCTTGCATTTCTACCATCTGGCGATTCAGATCAGCCTGCCCTGCGGGTTGACGGGCATTCCATGCTGGTTGATTGATCTGATTAGGGGGCAATTGAGTGTATACATGACCTTGACCCATTGGTCTTTGCTATGCATAATTGCTGGGTCGGATTTGGGTTTACTGTTTGATGTGCTCGAATTGCTTTAGTTAAGACACGTCGTTGTTGCATGATTAAAGCATCAAGTTTAAAATTTATATCAAACTATTAGTAATTTGGTGAGTCTGAGTTATTTCGTTGGGAGACTCTAAAGTAATTCCTAATTAGTTTGTTAAGCTAATGCTTAAAATTTGATATGAAAATAAAAATAATGCACGACTTGAAACCTACTTGCTACCTATTGTTACACTAAGTAAATTTATAATTTAGCAAACGATATAAGTTTAAACTAACTTAGTAACTATTTAAAGAAACAAACTTAATAATCTAAAATCGTTCAAACATGAATTCTTTTATTCATTTTTATAAACGTTAAAAAGACTAATAACAATTCTTAAATGTTCATTTATATAGAACTTAAATGTAAATTTCTATTCAACAAAAGTTACCATTAAAATCACATTTGACTATCAAATTATGTAAATAAATAAAACATATGAGAAATTTATTAATTAAAACACATGAACTTTAGAAAAGAAATATAAAATTTCAGATTTTATTATTTTCACATATAACTTTGAACACATTAAACAAATGAGATTGGAAATATATCTATTCTAGATATATAAAATTTCAAACATCAAATGCACCGGTTACTACTACTCTTGGTACATTTAAAATATTGAAATTAAAATTCAGGAAAGAAGAAGAAAATGAGAAAGAGTGTTCTTGGGCATTAGTCGAACAAGAGGAAGATGATGAGGAGTCGGAGGCGAGAACGTCGTCCCTGCAGGTGGTTGTTCACAGCGAGGGGAGTTCAAGGGTTGATGCTAGCCGTAGGAGGAAGACGTGGCTGGCGGCGGCTGCTGTAGTGGTGGTGGTAGTGGTGTTGACGTGGAGAGGAGAGGAGAAAAAAAAAAGGAGATGGCGGTGGCTCTGGAGGTGGAAGTGGTGGTTGTCGTGTGGCTTTATTGACGGCATTAAAGAAGAAAAAGATGAAGACAAAGGAAAAACAGGGGAGTTTGAAGGATGTAAAGGAGGTGGCGTGGACGGTATGGTGATCAGTAATCGATCAGGTTAAATTGACGAGGAGGTAGAGGAAGTCGAGAGGGATAGATGCGAGGTGGTTTTGAGTCAAGTGGTGGTGGACGTTGGTCATATTTGGTGGCCGAAGGTGTTGGGTTTAATGTTAGCCATTAATGGAGGTTGAAGGAGGGAAGGAGAAGATGGAAGGAGAGGAGCGTAGAAGAGGAAGATGGAAGGTGGTGCGACTTGGTAGTCGACGATGAGGGGTAGGGAGCGTAGAAGAGGCCGAAGAAAAGGAGAGGAGCCGGCGGCAGTGGAGGTCGGAGGAAGGTGGGTGGCAGTGTTTCACGTAGAGGGAAAGGAGAAGATAAGAGGAAAGGGAAAAGGAGAGAAGGAAGGAGGGGTTTAAGAGGTAGAGTGAATGACTGTGAGAGAGGGAGAGATCGAGAGAGCGACGGAAAGAGCTGAGGGAGTGGCAAAAAGATCGGAGGGAGCGCAGTGCGGCTCGGCGGTGGAGGGAGCTGCGGCGCGGGTGAGGGTGGACAGGAAAGGGAAGAGGAGAAGAGAAGGTGTGCGGGGTAGATTGAGCAAAGGAGAGGTAAGGGAGATGGGTTAGTTACGTCTTCGATTCTCCGTAGGGAGTAGAGGGGTTACGAAGAGGGATGGGATGAGGGTGTTACGAGTGAGCGGGGGAGAGGTTGCAGAGTATGTGAAGGGGAGGGAGGTGTGCCGCCTGCCTTCTCTGCAGGAGAGGGAGTCGGGGAAAAAGAGAGAGAGAGAGATGGTTATGAGAGAAATGGGATGGGAAGTTGCGGGGACTTGGGAGTGGAAGTTATGGGTTTGCGGGAGAGGTTACGTAGACGTGGGTGTGTGCATGGGCGTGGGATATATATATTCTTTAAATAAAAAAAGAGGGGATTGATGAGAATAAGAAAAGAAAAAAAATGAAGTTAAGTATTTGATTTCTCCTCTCTACACATATTTAATAATAGGATTTTAACGAACCTGCAATACTTGTATATATAGAATAAATATCTAAAAATATATAAATATACATAATTTAATGCTACTTAGATTCATTGTATATGGAATGTTAATTAAGTTATTAGCCCTATTATTATGTTAGTTACTTTTATTAAGCTCTGAAACAACGTTAAAATTAACTAATTATATCATGCGAATGTAGTTTCATCATATCCCCCCACATACATTTTGCTGGTCCTTAGCAAAAGCTCAGAAATAAAACAAAGAAAAATAACAAAAATATGAAGTCAGAACCCACCTTAACTAATCATCACCATTAACTTAAGTTGTACAACATTTGGTTTAAATAATAGCTCAATAGCTCCTCAGTAACAAATCAAGATAAAGGACTCTCATTATTCCTGACTTTAAATGTCACAAGTGAATTTCTAACTTACAGTCAAACAAAGCTTAGAAAAGAGCTAGAAATAAATCAGGTATTCATGCATGTGGACAGAATAAGTTTACAAGCCAAAATGGAAAAAAGCTAGTCTCCAAAGTCTGAATTTATTAGTCCAATTAATCTCCATAATCACCTTGGATTCTTTCCTAGTATACCTTGGATTACCATCTATCAGCTCCCAGCATATCTTAGGTTCACCAGGCCTTCTACATGACCCCTGTAGCGAGCTTTACATCTATAACTCCCAAACTAGTTGGCCTTAGGGTACTGAGTGATAAAGCACTCCAAAGGACTTCTTGGCTCGAGTCACGAAGGCTTACGAATCCCAAGATATGTATTAAGTTTATTTAATGGTGTTGAGTATTAGACCAAGATTAGAATTAGGTTCTTTTTTTTCTTTTTTTCTTCTCTTTTCTTTTACAAGATATATACAATGCCTCCAACTAAAAATGACAAATGAGAGGACTTTATGAAAATTTTCTGATGTTTTTATTTTTTTCTTTTTCTTTTTCTTCTTTTTTTTTCTATATATACTTTTCTAAAGAATCTAATTCTTCTCCTAAATCACACTCAACAAGTTAGGTGCATTTATTTCATTTTCCCAAGAGGCTAATAAGAGCTTCCCAAAAGTAGTTCAGAAATCCTTCTAAGTGAAGTGGAGAATAGTAATTAAGATTTGCGACTCTGAAAAGCCAAACTCCTAAGAACATTCGTACCTGACAACTTATCAGTGTGAGTAGTGATTATAAGGGAATACTTAAATTCCAAACTCTTCTAACCAGATGGTTGAAAATAAATCATGTTTACTCTTCACTCTTCAACTCGTTACCAGGAAATAACAAGACTAAAATGCCTGACATATGTCAAAATCCTAAATCTTAATTGATCACTTTGATAATTAAGTCTAAGACCTGAAGAGCCACTGAGTTAAACTTAAGTATACTTCCTAAGGTAAGAACTCTTGGTTAAAGGGGCATTTTCATCATCCTTCAGAAACAAAAACAAAAACAAATGGAAAAACACAACTAAATGCATGCAAACTTTACAAACTTTTTTTTTAACGCAAAATACAAGATAAAGCATGCAAGTTTTGATGATTTTTTTTTAAAACAATAATTTAGCTAAAACATAAGAATTACGACTTAAAAAAAATAATTCAACTAAAACTTAAAAATTGTTGCTTAGGTAACACATTAAAAAATGAAAATATGTCAAATAATAACGGGAAAGAAAATAAGTTTTCCCTACCCCCCAACTTAAATGACATTGTCCACAAAGGCATAAAATAAAAGAGAGGGAGTAGTTTAGATAGATACGACCTAAAGCAGTGAAACACTTGTGATGGTGAGCCATCCAACTTACCTAACCTACAAAACTAAAAACAGATTAAAAATAAAAAAATATTATTTATTTACACAATCTAAAGTATGGTTAAATAACCTTGTTTATATACAAAATTGAATCTAAGAAAAGCAGGGCTTTCGGTTATTTACAGACTGAGAAAAAGAAAGCCTCTATAAGAAAACTCGACCCATGGATTCACCATGATTGAGTCTTTTTAAGTCAGATCCTCAAGACATAGCAAAATCACAAGAAGTCTCGCAAAGCTACGCTTCTCTCGTGATGAAATCTAGGTATAGTGACATAGATTAGCACCCTGATATAACTCTATTAGGTCTCGCAAAGCTACACACCTTAGAGCTAACTCAGGTAATGCACTCCAGTCTATTTACGAGTAATAGCTAACATCTTATGGAATAGGGCTTCGTTGGGCTCCACTCTATCCTCAAGAGGTAACTAATCCCCATATCAGGCTCGAAGTCACTATCCTACTAAAGTACAAATAGGTTAACTCAAAAGAAAAGAGGCCAGCTAAATAACCCGAATGTGGAGCATCGCAATGCTATGCCTCTCACATCTATCCGAAATGCTAACAAGCCCTATGGCCTTGGTAACACCCGAAACTTCTAGTAAACTCGGAGTGGAGTCTCGCAGTGCTACTCTTCCTACATGAGTCCAAGGTCACTAGTGTCTCGTAATGCTATCTTTCAATCCCTGCCAAGCTGGTCTCAGATCTTAAGAATCAACCTAACTACCTAAAAGAAACAACAACCCTTTTTTTCTAAATGATTTTGTAAATTTTTATTATGTACAAATTTTCTGATGATTTATTTTTATTTTTATTTTTGCATATTTTTATTATACATAATTTTTCATTTTTTTACTTTTTTTTAAAATTATTTATTTGTAGTGTTGGGTTGCCTCCCAACCAATGCTAAGTTTTATGCCTTTAGCCGAGCGGTATGAAGGTGATGCCATATCTATCAAAGTATTGGTTTACTACCTCCACTATGGCTCTCTTAAATGGACGAGCAGGAGGATAAGGGAAATTGGTGCTCAGTCGACACTTAAGGAAGTGTAGGGGATCAGTGTACCAGTCTTGAAGGGATTTCTTATACCAATGGCATATGCCATCATTGGCATGGTTGTACACGCCACACTTGGTGCACAATCCCATATGCTGCTCCCTATGCCGTTTAGCCATATTACTTCTCCCACAAAAGGGAGATTCTTGAAGTGCATGAATCTCTTCACGGTGCACTTCCCTCACTTTTAGCAAGATCAACAATCGTACATCTTTAGGGAGATCCGTGCCATGGTGAAGTGAACAAGGGAAAGTGAGGAAGATGGGGTCGTGGAAAGGCATGGTGCAAGTCGCTAGTGTGCTTATGTGCTTTAATGCTATAAAAAGCAAGAAAGGGGGTGAGAAGGTATTGGACTGCCTCCAATGTGCGCTAAGTTTTATGCCTTCAACTAGGCAAAAAGAAATAAAGTCAACTATGGATAGGATTTAGAAGAGTAAGCTTATCAACACCTTTGCTAAACTCCTAATGCTCAAGATAGGGTTCAAGCCTTTGCCCATTAACCATGAAAGTGTGCCCAGTATTGGTATCTGCTATTTCTACAACTCCACTTGGTATGGTGCGCAGGACAATATAAGGTCTTATCCATTTAGAGTGAAGCTTTCCTGTAAAGAATCGAAGTCTGGCATCATAAAGCCAAACACGTTGGTTTGGTTTAAAAGACTTCCGAAAAATATGACGATCATGGAAAGCTTTCATTTGCTCCTTATAAATTCGAGAATTCTCATATGCATCATTTCTTAATTCCTCCCATTCACTCATTTGTAATTTTCTATGATCCCCAGCTTATTCAAGATTCATATTACATTTCTTTATTGCCCAAAAAGATCTTTGCTCAAGTTCTATTGGGAAATGGCATGCCTTTCCGTACACAAACCGATAGGGGAATATTCCAATAGGGATCTTGTAAGCTGTACGGTAAGCCCATAATGCATCATCTAATTTTTCAGCCCAATCTTTTCTATCAGCTCTTACCGTCTTTTGAAGGGTTGCCTTAATCTTCCTATTAGATGGTTCAGCTTGACCATTTGTCTGAGGATGATATGGAGTTGCAATTATATGATTGACTCCACACTTTTTAAGAAGACTTCTAAATTGAAAATTATTAAAATGGGAACCTCCATCACTGATGATTACTCGCAGCATCCCAAATCTTGCAAAAATATTCTTCCGAACAAAGCAAGTGACTACACTATGGTCATTAGTCTTTATTGGGACTACCTCTATCCATTTGGATACATAATCTATAGCTACTAAAATATAAAGATATCCAAATGAAGGGGTAAACGATCCCATAAAATCAATGCCCCAAACATCGAAAACCTCGACAATTAAAAGTGGATTCAAAGGCATCATATCTCTTTTAGTCATATTTCCTAAAGCTTGGCATCTTGTACAAGACTTAGTAAACAAATGTGAATCCTTGAACAAAGTGGGCCAATAAAAACTACTTTGGAGGACCTTAGAAGCTATTTTCTTTCCATAAAAGTGACCTCCACATGCACTACTATGGCAAAATGACAATATGCTGTGGAACTCACTTTTCGGAATGCACCTTCTTATTATCTGATCATTACAGAGCCTAAAGAGTCTTGGATCTTCCTGATGTAAACACGTTTATATCACCTAAATCGTCTATTTTTGTGTGCTCTTAGACGTATGGTTGCATCAAACGTTATAAATATTTCATAACATGCTTCATCTTGCATTTAGGTTAGATTGTGTAAAGTTTAGGTTAATTTTCTCTTTTTGTGGTTAGGTAATAGGGCAATATTGTATTAGGGCCTCAGATTGAAGATCCAACCATACGGATCTGATTAGGGCTACGATCGGAGTTCAACGACTCCAAGATTGCCCCAATCAAATTTCCGTAGTATTAGATGCAGTTCGAGAAAGATCAGAGGTCAAGGGGCTAGGTGGTGTAAATCTGTTCTTCAGACGACAAATCCTACTGCATGGATGGGTTTAGATCAACGGTTGCAGCCCAACGACGTGAAATCGGTTCGATCCGACATCTGTGGCACCACTTACAAGGAAGAGAAGATGGACAGTCTAGATGATGCCACATGGTGCCATTTAGACCCTCCAAATCGCTCATTGCCCTGCCATATCATCCAACGGCTGAGAATTGATAAGGTTGCCTCCCTCAATCCATGCCTTATGTGAGAAGAACCACAAATTTGATCTCAATCGTTGAATCAAGATCCAACGGTCGAGATCAAATAGCACAAGAATGCTTTTCTTGCCTATCCACATGCATAAGACAGTGGATAAAACCCTTCAGCACCTCCAGGTCATGAGATTGAATCCCCGCAACGCTTCTCCTCAGCACAGATCTAATTTAAAGCATGATTGCCTGATCTCGTGTCAACGGCTCTGATTCGTTTGTGTCATACACTCAACGGCTGAAGCAATAGCGCCACACGTGCGCTTAAATGCTTGATCAGACGCAGGCGCAGATGCATCTTAATCCGTCCGATCTCGTGATTAGACGGCTAAGATCGTGAGATCGTGGGCTTAAGCGTTGAAGAAGAGAAGATGAAGGCTCAGGCACGATGCGATCTGAGTTGTTGGATGTGAGATGGATGACTGAGAGCTTGCACGTGCAATGAAGGCATTGAACAACAAAGAAGGAGATGAGGCACGGGCGTGCATGACCTACGCCCACGTTGAGGTCTTTAGTGATGAATAAATCCTTCACTAAAGACCTATACATTAAATTTTAAAGGATAAAATGACCTTTTTTCCCCTTCAAACCTTACCTATAAATAGACATACAACCCCCACATATCCATCATCCCTTTCTCTCTTCTCTCACCCCCTCCAAAGCTCTAAGAGCTTGTCCCAAACACGGGATGCTCTATTAGAGTTAAAATTAGAAAATTTCCACTTTCACACCTCCTTCGTGAGGTATCCTGTGGTTGTCTTCTCACCGCTATTCGAGAAGTGGATCCTGTTGCGATGTCGCCCTGCCCCGTTCTTCGTCCGCCGTCTTCATTCTCCCTCATCCCGCATCTTACCACATTCTTCCGGGCGCTTTGTCAATGTGGCTTGTTCTCCAAGCAGCTGTCGAGGAAGATAATTTCTCACCTCCCTTCTCTTTACTGCTTTTTAGAGTAGATTTATCACTTTTTAGTTGTAATATTTCCAGCTTTCTAGTGTAGTGATTAGTTGTAATGAACATTACTCTGTGGTTATGAAATCCATGTTTATTCTATCTCTATTTTGTGTTTATTAGTATTATTCTCTCTCTCTCTCTTCTATTAATTATTCTTTAAGTAGATAGCTAGTTTAGATTTAATTCGACCAAGTAATCTACTTTGTGACAACAAATAAAACGTAATTTTTGATCAAACATCCGCCTCCCTATGTTCGACTCAGAATTCTTTTTGAGTTTCGGTTAAAATTATCTGTTGACAAAATTTTCTCACAAATTATGCTATGACGATGAGTTTTCAAAACTCAACTCTTTTTGCGACGATTCTTCGATTCAACATTTTGGCGCCGTTGCCGGGGAGGCAACGCTCTTTGATTTTTCACATTTTCGGACTTACTGATCGTTTATCTCACATTTCTCCTTTCTTATTGCGATTGCAGGTACTCTCACGAGGCAGGTAAAAATGATAGATTGGAGTAAGGTGCTGTTGAAGGGTCTGTAAGTAACCCCACCTCCCCACCTACTAAATTTTATTCCACCACCTAATACACAAACCCTAATTAACCTAGGAGATTGCATAAACTCTAAGGCTAGTTTTTGATTGTTTGTTTGACACTTCCACCTGCCTCACCATTCGCATATAAAGGAAAATTTAAAAAAAAAATCTCACAAAGGTACATAACCTCTTCTGATTCTTCATACTCAACTGGTAACCCGATCTTTGGGACCAATACACTCATCAACACATAATTGAGTAGAAATTAGATTTGGTAATCACTTGTGTGCATAACTAAGTGGTGCATCAGATCAATTATTTGAGTTGTTTGGGCTGCACCACTTCAACTAAAAACAACTCATCAAGTAGTTGCCAAATTGGTTCAACTTTTAGGATTAACCAGGCACTCCACATTCTTTTAAGTTTTAATGGAAGACATCTTCACCTGTGCTTTCAAAACCTAGTGTGCCAACTAAACTTTATTGAATATACCTAAAGTTGAATTCTAAAAGCTACTGATGTAAACATATCTACACTACTTAAGATGTCTATTTATGCATGATCTTAAGCATAGGATTGCATTACATGCTATAAATATTGTATAACATACATCATCTTGCATTTAGAGTAGTTTGAATAAAATGGAGGTTAATTATCTCCTTTTATGTTCATGAACAGGGCAAACCTTTTATTGGGGCCTCAGATCGAACATCCAACCGTACAGATGTGATCAGGGTGACGATTAGAGTTCAACGACTCCAAGATTGCCCTAATCAGACATCTGTAGCATCAGTTAGTGATCGGGGAGCCCTAAAAGATCAAGGGCCAAGATGGTGTGAATCCACACTTCAAATACAAATCTGACTGCACGGATCGATTCGGATCGACGATCGCAGCCTAACGATGCGAAAATCAACTCAATCCGACACCCGTGGCACCATCTACATCATCCATAAGATGGACGGCTCAGATGGCGCCACGTGGCTCCATCTTAGCCTCCCAACCGGCCAAAACATCTGCCGTACCTTCTCTTCTTTAATCAGGGCACCGCTTCTCTGCCGTTGGATGCGCATCCAATGGCTATGGATGCGTGTGCCTGAATTCGTCTCCACGACCAACTCCCCTCCGTAGCGCAGTGGGCGAAGGCTTTATCGCGAGCGGGCAGCGCGCGTTCGAAAAGCGAGAAGCGGGTGAGCGGTGCGGGCGAGCAGGCGTGATTGACCAATCGATCGCGATCGAACGGTCGCGCGCGCCCAATCCGCCCCATGCACTATTGCATGCCCCCGCGTGACGTGGGATGGTACGCGGGCGGGCACGTGCTGAGGAGAGGGCAAAGGCGTGACTTAAGCTGTCCGATCGTGAGAGCGGCTGGACGTGTACGCACGTTACACGTGCGAGCACGCACGCGTCGCCCACTACGCCCACGTTCGGACCTTTAGCGACGGTTTTATCCGTCACTAAAGGTCCTGAATTAATGTTTTTAAAATTGGAATGACCAAAATGCCCCCACTCCTTGCAACTATAAAAGGAGGTCCCCTCCATACAAAATTCTCATCCCTTCCTTCTCTTCTCTAACTCTCCAAAGCTCAAGAGAAGGTTGTCCCACACCTGGGATGCTCCTCGTGAGATAAAGTCAAATTTTCATCCCCCTTTCAGAAGCGGATCCCACGACGACGATGAAGTGCTACTCCATTCTTGTTCCTCCTGCCTCGATCCCGTTCTTCCGCTCCGTCCTCCTTCGTCCAGGCGACATCTCGTCTGGCTCGTCCTCCAAGCAATCGTTGAGGAGGATAACTTCTCTCTCCCATTCTTCTTTACAGCTTTCTAGTGTAGAATTTTCCTGCTTTCTAGTGTAGCTGATTTCCCGCTTTCTAGTGTAATTCTTATTTGGTTTTATTGTATAAACATTTTGAATTATTGAATGCATGTTTCCTCTCTCTCTCTCCCTCCCTTTTGTTTAGTCTGATTGTTGTTATAGCTTCATTGTAATTACATCACCTCACTTTTCAAGAAAAATTCTAAAAAAATATAATTGTGAATATAGATCGATGTAGCCTCCCTGTGTTTGACCCGGGATTTTTATTTCAGTATAAATTTTATTTGTTGAACACGAGTTCTTCGCTTTCATACTACGACGACAGATTTTTCAAGACCAAACATGTTAGCGTAGCAACCCGACGTTCAACATTTTGGCGCCGTTGCCGAGGAGGCAATGATTTCCGATCTTCTTTTCGCATTTCTTGCACTTTATTATTTTCTAACTTGCTTTCTCTTGTGTCTATTATTTTTCAGAGGCCTCCATCATGGAATCATCAAGCGGTAGACTGGAGTAAAGTGCAGTTGAAGACAACTATAAGTGCTCCCCATTCTCCCCCCCTCCATAGATTTCATTCGTCACATTAAATCCAAATTCCAATTAACCTAGGTGTTTATATAAATCCTCGGAATATTTTGGTTGTTTGGATTCTAACTCACATTCATTCCACCCTCATTTATAAAAAATAAAAATAAAAAGATAATCTTGTGGGGCAATTTTCAACAAACACACACTGTACACCCACATTTAAGGCACTTAACCGAATTGATTTGTTTCTACTCAACCGAGTTCTAATCTGTGGAACCGGTACACACAAAGCAACACATAAAAGAGTAGAAATCATTCTAGGTTAACCATCTTTGTGTGCCTAACTTAGTGGTGCATTTGTGGCCAATTGTTTGAGTTGTTTGGGCCACACCACTCTACTTAAAATCAACTTATCAAGTAGCTCCTCCTTAGGGTTTTCAATCTAGGTCTATTCTAGGCACTCCACTTTCTTTCTGGTTTTAAAAGAAAACAATCTTCACCCGTGTTTGACAACTTGGTTTTCCTAGAAACTTGATTGCAATCCACCTAATTTGAAACCCTAAAAGCTACTTAAGCAAGATTTGAACATTAAATCCATGCATCACAAATAATCTTGCTTGGAAACCCTGGTTGTGCATGCACTTACACAAATCTCAATCAATCATTAAGGGCACAACGCATTTTAAGGGCCCATCACATTCCATAAGCACCACAATCCCAGGCCTTAATAAAATTGAGTAGACGTTGACCTTAAGGTCTGATTCGCTCTTCAGGGCCTAGTCTGAGATTGTCTTTGATTAACCTACTTGTACTAATTAATCTGATGTCTAGCTAGGGAAGTAGCATCAAACAACCGCGGCTGGGGGGTACACTAGGAACCGGAGGCAAAAGCTGAAGGAAGAACCTTCTCCCCAGTCCCTCCTTCTAACTGGTTGGATTGAACAGATGCAAGTAGAGTAAATCATTTACAGTCTTAAGGTAGGTTTTGGGAGTCAGTAGATCCTTAGGCTACCCCACTTAAGGACAACCTTGTTTTGTTGTGCTGCAAGGTCCCTATCCCCAGTCCTTCCAACCTTCTCCTAGTTTATGGTGGGAAGACGGTCATTGAATCCCCGATTGGAAGGACCATTAGAGTATTCTAGGAGGCGCAAATTGGATTTTGGTCAAATTGATCCCATGGCCGACTAACAGCCTCCTCTGCTTGGAAATCCACAGGAAGAATTTCGAAGGCAGCTGGAACAAATGTAGAGAATGCAGGAATGGTTCCAGAGAATGCAGGGCGCTCAGCCCTTGAAGGATTTTTATGATCCTTCAAATTACGGGGAATGTCTTGGCATCCAGATTCCATCCGGTGACGTAGAAATCAAGCCCCAGGTGTTAAGCCTGATCAAACATTATCATGGGCTTGGCTCCGAAGATCCGTTTCAGCACTTGGAGGACTTGACCACTTTGGTCCAGACCACCAAGGCATGAAACGTAAATGAGGAGCAAATGATCATGAGGCTCTTCTCCCACTCTCTTAGGGATAAGGCCGTGCATTGGTATAGGACAATAGGAAGACCAATTGCAACTTGGAATGAGTTGAAATCGGCCTTTCTGAAGAAATTCTTCCCAGTCAGACGTACCAATGCTTTGAGACGGGCAATCACTACCTTTACCCAGCAGCCGGAGGAGTAGTTTCATGTGGCCTAGGAGCGATTCCAGGACCTATTGCGGAGGTGTCCACACCATGAGGTGCCGAAATGGCAACTCGTGAAGATCTTCTATCATGGGTTGACTGAGCAACTCAGAAATCATGTGGATGCTTCTTGCGGAGGCAATTTCCTCAATAAAGATGCAGATAGTGCACATGATTTATTTGAGGAAATGAGTGAGAATTCAATCAATCATGCCTCCATGGATACATTTAACCAGTCCCAGCAGCTCAGATCAAATGTCAATGAAGTCCATGACTCTAATTCATTTGATATGGAATTGATTTGTAACAAACTTGATAAGGTGGACTTGTTTGCTAAGAGAATGGAAGAGTGGATGGCTGGTAATTCTATGAACAACTCTCCATCCACTCAATCCCAAAATTCGGGATTCCATTCTTCACGAGCTCCTTTTGGACGGGAGTTCGTGAATCAACTCGATGTGGCTTAACCTGTGAGTCAGCATTTTTTGGAACCCCATAGGTTCCAACCTGGGGCCTTTGATCCCAGTTTTTCTGATCCTTCGCTTTCTTTCTCTCCATCCTCACCTTATGAGGATGTTTGTACTGTACAAGAGAATGTTAGATCCAACCCCTACTCTAATGCTTATAATCCAGGTTGGAGAAACCACCCTAATTTCTTTTGGAAAAACCTGGGGCAACAGACCCAATTCTGACCCGGCAACTATGCTCTGCTACGACCAATGGGTCAGGATCATGTATATACTCAATTGCCTCCAAATCAAGTCAATCAGCCAGCTTGGAATGCCCGCCAACCCGCAGGGCAAGCTAATTTGAACCGATAAATGGTAGAGATGCAAGGATCCATGCTCCAGCTCATGCAGCAAATGAAAACCTCGCTGGACAACTTGCAGCTTGGGCTCATTGCTAACTCTCGTCAACCCGGATCTCTACCATCCCAACCCGTACCCAACCCACGAAATATTATGAATTCGAGCAACCAAGCCCATGGGTACGGAAATTAAAGGGACCCACACGCACATGCTCAGGTGGTTGAGTAGGGTTCCTTGTCCTCTTCTTCTTCTTCTTCTGAAAATCAACAATTCATGGCTAATCAAGCCCCTCCAATCTTTCCTAACCCTCCCCAAGACCCAAATTCTTATGCATCTACAAATTTTGTCACTTTGAGGAGTGGTAAGCAGACTCAGGATCCACAACCACACTATTTTGATCTTTTGAATCCTGAAGAACCTGAGGAGAGAGAGGAGAATTCTGGAGGGGAAATCAAGGCTCAGGAATTTGATTCCCAAGATCTGACTCATGTTCCTTTTCCTAAAGCCTTGATCAAATCAAAGAAGAAGAAGTATGTTGATAGCAATGAGGAGCTTCTGAATCTATTTAAGAATGTTGAGATCAATATCCCGCTCCTTGACGCTATTAAGCACATACCAGCTTACGCAAGATTTTTAAAGGAATTATGTACACAAAAGCGTAAGTCGAGACAATCTATTCCGCGGAAGGTGGTACTCTCCGAGCAGGCTAGTTCTGTTATCCTGCACCACCTCCCTCAGAAAAAGAGAGATCCAAGTGCTCCGTTTATTTCTTGCGTCATTGGAGATTACACATTTGATAGAGCACTTTTGGATCTGGGTGCATCCATCAATCTAATTTCGACTTCTCTTTACAAGAAGTTTGGATTAGGTGAACTTCGGCCAACTTCAGTAATGCTATAGTTAGCGGACCGCTCGGTCACAAATCCATGAGGTATTATTTAAGATGTTATAGTTAAGGTCAAGGATTTCTATTTTCATGTAGATTTTCTTGTCCTTGACATGGATGTACCTGATAATCTGAGAAACATGCCCATCATTCTGGGGCGTCCGTTCCTGGCTACCGCTAAGGCCAATATTAATTGTGAAAGTGGTAGCATGGAAATCGCCTTTAGGGATCAACAAATGAAATTGGATATTTTTAAAGTGATCAATAAATTTGAGGATTGTGGATTTATTGAGGAACTTGAGGAGGATAATGGAAACATTGAAACTTGTTTGATGGTTTCTTCAATTGAAAGTTCCTCCTTTGATGACATATTCGACCAACAACCCTCTATGGCTGACCTGCCATCTTCTGAAGAGGTTATTGATTTTGTTCACTCACAACCTCTTCCTCTTGTTGAATCTTCAGCATCTACCCTACCATCAATCATCAACCAGCCCCAGCTTGAACTGAAACCATTGCCTGAGAATTTGAAATATCAATTTTTAGGACCTCAGAAGACGCTCCCTGTAATTATTAGTGCTAAATTGACAAAGGAGCAAGAAATTAAATTGATCAAGGTCCTGAAGGAACATAAGGAGGCAATTGGTTGGATCATTCATGACCTCAGGGGGATCGAGCCATCTTACTATAATCATAGAATATTCTTGGAAGATGGATCCTGCCCTTCTTGCCAGATGCAGAGGAGATTAAATCCAAATATGAGAGAAGTGGTCAAAAAGGAAATCATCAAGTGGCTCGATGTAGGAATTATTTATCCAATCTCTGATAGCCCCAGGGTAAGTCCCGTGCAGATTGTTCCGAAGAAAGTCGGGATTACCATTGTGACTAACGAGAGAGGAGAATCTGTCACAACTCGTTTAGCTTCCTCTTGGAAGGTTTGTATTGATTATAGAAAGTTGAACACAGCCACTAAAAAGGATTATTTTCCCCTGCCCTTCATCGATCAAATCTTGGAAAGATTAGCCAGGCAGAAGTACTTCTATTTTCTTGATGGCTACTCGGGATACAACCAAGTTCCTATCCATCCCGAGGATCAGGAAAAAACTACTTTCACCTGTCCCTACGGAACCTTTGCTTTCCGTAGGATGCCTTTCGGGTTATGTAATGCACCTGCGACTTTTTAAAGGTGTATGCTAGCCATATTTTCTGACATGGTGGGAGAGTTTATGGAAGTCTTCATAGATGATTTCTCTATTTTCGGAGAATCATTTGACTCTTGTTTGGCTAATCTGGAAATGATTCTTAAGGGATGTATCAAAACACGATTGTCCTTAGCTGGGAAAAGAGTCATTTCATGACCCAAGAAGACATTGTTTTGGGTCATGTAATCTCTGAAGAGGGAATTGAAGTGGATAAAGCTAAGGTTGATGATATCGCTAAACTTCCTCCTCCCACATCTGTTAAACAAATCCGATCATTTCTTGGCCATGTGAGATTCTATCGAAGATTCATAAAGGATTTCTCGAAGGTTGCTCGTCCCTTGAGCAATCTTCTTGCCAAAGAAATGCCATTTGTTTTTGACGAATCATGCCGAAAGGCATTTGATTTATTGAAAATGGCAGTCACCTGTGCTCCAGTTTTGCAACCACCAATTTGGACAGCCCCTTTTGAGATCATAACCGACACTTCTGATTACGTGGTCGGGGCTGTCTTGGGTCAGAAAATTGATAGAAAGCCCTCTATCATCTACTATGCTAGTAAAACTCTTGATGAAGCCCAAAGGAATTACACTGTTACTGAAAAGGAATTACTAGCTATAGTGTTTGCTTTGGAAAAATTCAGGGCTTATCTCTTAGGGTCTCATGTTATCATCTATATCGACCACTTGGCCTTGAGACATCTCTTGGCCAAAAAGGATGCTAAACCCCGACTTATTTGTTGGATTCTTCTGCTTCAAGAATTTGATCTTGAAATCAAGGATAAAATCGGGGTACAAAATGTGGTAGCGGATCATTTTTCGAGACTCCTAGGTGATTCCTCTCGTCTGGACATTCCGATTATTGACACTTTCCCAGACGAAACTATTCTTACTGTTTTAGGTGTCCACACCCCATGGTTTGCTGACATTGTTAACTATTTGGCCGTTGGTCAAATCCCCCAGGATTGGACCAAGCAACAATGGGATAGACTCAAATCTGAGGCCAAATACTACTTCTGGGAGGACCCTGAGCTGTACCGCATCGGCTCTGATCAGATTATTCGCCGATGTATACCGAAGAATGAATTCAACAGTATACTCGAGTTCTGCCATGCATCTGGGTGTGGTGGACATTTCTCCGGGAAAAAGACGGCCGCAAAAATCTTGCAATCTAGCTTCTATTGGCGGTCTTTATTTAAGGATGCCTAGGATTTCTCAAGGTCATGTTCTCGATGTCAGGCACTTGGGAGCATAACTAAGAGAGATATGATGCCCCTAAACCCAATTCTTCCTGTCGAAATTTTTGATGTTTGGGGCATCGATTTCATGGGACCCTTTCTCCCTTCATTTGGACATCAGTACATTCTTGTTGCTGTTGATTATGTGTTCAAATGGATTGAGGCAATTCCCACTCGAACCAATGACCATAAGGTGGTTATTGATTTTGTCAAGAAAAATATCTTCAGTAGGTTTGGGATTCCGAGGGCCATCATCAGTGATGGTGGCACTCATTTTACTAATGCCCAATTCCAGAATTTGTTGGCTAAATATGGGGTTAATCACTGAATTTCCACACCTTACCATCCCCAGACGAATGGACAAGCCAAGATCTCCAATCAAGAGATCAAGAACATTCTGTAGAAAATGGTTAGGCCTAATAGCAAGGACTAGACTCAAAAGCTTGAGGACGCTCTTTGGGCCTATCATACGACGTATAAAATGCCAATCAGCATGTATCCATTCGTTTGGTGTATGGAAAGGCATGCCATCTACCCATAGAGATTGAACACAGGGCATTTTGGGCTATCAAACAATGCAATTTAGATCTGAATTTAGCTGGGAAGACCAGGAAACTCCAACTATTTGAGTTGGAGGAGCTTAGAAATGATGCATATGAGAATGCCAAGATCTACAAGGCTTGAACCAAAGCTCTACATGATCAACTAATTTCTCGCAAGAGCTTTGAGCTGAACCAGAAGGTCTGGTTATTCAATTCTAAACTTAAGCTCTTTCCTGGCAAACTTAGATCTAAATGGAATGGCCCATTCATAATTGACCAGATTTTTCCAAATGGAGCTATTCAGATTTATGACCTAAAGACAGGTAACACATTTAAAGTCAATGGTCAACGTCTGACACCTATTATTAACCGTATTCTTCCATAACCCATCTCAGACACGATTGCCCTAGCCATTCTGTGACCTCTTTGGCTGGACTTCGCCTAGCTGACAGCATTAAACTCAGCAGTTGTACATATGACACAAAGTTGATACGAGCTTCATATTCAGGTGACATCTTTCATATTCTACCCTTTCTTTCATGTCTCTTTTTCAATGAGGACATTACATCAGCTATGCATGGGGGGTGGATTCATTTTTGAATCATTTGGTCAGCTTTGTTAAATTCATGAAAATTGTTTTTCTCTTCTTATTTATACATAAAAAAAATTAGGAAGGAATAGTTATACATTAGGACTTTTCAATCCTAGAAAATACTACATTATGATCTGAACACAAAGACCCTTCAGGTCTTTAGACTTAATCAGCCTGTGTATCCACTAAAATGTGGATTTGTTTTTCGAGTCCTCGCCAACCTAAATTCTATTTTAATTGGAGTAAATAAGTTTGGGTGATAAGTACACGACTTATCAACCCACCCTCTGATTTGAGGGAATTTTGAGTTTTAAGCATCTACACACTATCTTGTCACTGACTCGTTGTTCGGTGATTCTAACGAAAATTGGGTAGATAATGAACCTTCTAGGGTGATATGGCTGGCAAGTTATCGTGGGTAACAGCCCATAGGTAAGTTGTCTAGAGCCCAGTCACTGGATCTTTCTCTTTTTGTTGCCTTTAGGTAAATCTTAGACCAGGGAAGCCACCTACTTAAAAAAAACAAAAATTAAAAAGAAAAGGAGAAAAGAAAAAAGGAAATAAGCCACACTTCACTGCACGAGTATGGCTGGCAAGTTGTCGGTAGTAACAGCTCATCGACCGGTTGTCTAGAACCCAGCTCAATAAATGCACTGAAAAATCCCAAAACACTTAGGAAGAAGCGGAGAAGTAGAATAAATCGGGGAGATATACACTGGATTCACCCTTGTGTTGACCCTGTAAAAAAATAAAAGTAGGGAGAAAGCTACCGGTTGTAAAGATACACCCTTAGGAAGAATTTTTTTAGGTCACCTAGTGGCGTAGAAATCCGAAGTCCGTTTTAATTGTCGGTCAACGAGTCTATCACATTCACAATAAGATGCTTAGAACTTAGTGTTCTCATCAAATCTTGGGTGAGTTGAATGGCCGTAGAAAGCCATTCTTAAACCCTAAAACTTGAAAATCCAAAAAAAATTATAAAAGAAGAAAAAGAGAAAAATAAAATTTTCTTTGAATAAGGCGAGGGCTTGAGGCAGTCTGCATTTTGGCAGATACTCGGGCACTGTTGTGTCTTTGAAAGTTTAGATCCTAAGTAGACATTTTCTTAATGATTGAAAATAACTCATGCCTAAATAATCCAACCTAATTCTTCTATAAATAGCATATAGTTTTTGCTAGGGACTAGCAAAAGATAGGCATGGGGGTATGATGTAAACATGTTTACACTACTTAAGATGTCTATTTATGCATGTTCTTAAGCATAGGATTGCATTGCATGCTATAAATATTACATAACATGCATCATCTTGCATTTAGAGTAGTTTGAATAAAATGGAGGTTAATTGTCTCCTTTTATGTTCATGGACATGGCAAACTTTTTATAGGGACCTCGGATCAAAGATCCAACCATACTGATGTGATCAGGGCGACGATTGGAGTTCAACGACTACAAGATCGCCCTAATCAGACATTTGTAGCATCAGTTAGTGATCGGGGAACCCTAGAAGATCAAGGTCCAAGATGGTGTGAATCCACACTTCAAACGACAAATCTAACCACACAGATGGATTCAGATCGATGATCGCAGCCTAACGACGTGAAAATCGACTCAATCCGACACTCGTGGCACCATCTACATCATCCAGAAGATGGACGGCTCAGATGGCACCACGTGGCACCATCTTAGCTACCCAACTGACCAAAGCTTCCGCTGTAACTTCTCTTCTTCAATCAGAGTGCTGCTTCTCTGCTGTTGGATGCGCATCCAACAACTGTCGATGCGTGCGCCTGAATTCGTCTCTGCGACCAACTCCCCTCCATATCGTGATGGGCAAAGGCTTTATCGCGAGGGGGCGACGCACATTCAAAATGAGAGAAGCAGGTGAGCGATGCGGGCTAGCGGGCGTGATTGATCGCTCGATCGCGATCGAACGATCGTGCGTGCCCAATCCACCCCACGTGCTATTGCACGCCCGCGTGTGACGCGGGATTGTATGCTGGCAAGCGCTCGCTGGGGGCCGGGCGCCTTCGCCACTTAATCCGTTCGATCTCACAATCAGACGACTGAAAGCGGCTGGATGTGTACGCGTGTTACACGTGTAGGCAAGCGAGCGGGCGCGCGTGCACCGCCCACTACGGCCATGTTCGGACCTTTAGCGACGGTTTTATCCATCACTAAAGGTCCTGAATTAATGTTTTTTAAATTGGAATGACCAAAATGCCCCCACTCCTTGCAACTATAAAAGGAGACCCCCTCCGTACGAAATTCTCATCCCTTCTCTTCTCTAACTCTCCAAAGCTCAAGAGAAGCTTGTCCCGCACCTAGGATGCTCTTCGCGAGATAAAGTCAAATTTTCGTCCCCCTTTCGGAAGCGGATCTTGCAACAACGACGACGTGCTACTCCGTTCTCGTTCCTCCTGCATTGATCCCGTTCTTCCACTCCATCCTCCTTCGTCCAGGCGACGCCTCGTCCGGCTCGTCCACCAAGCAATCGTCGAGGCGGATAACTTCTCTCTCCCATTCTTCATTACAACTTTCTAGTGTAGAATTTTCCTACTTTCTAGTGTAGCTGATTTCCCACTTTCTAGTATAATTCTTATTTGGTTTTATTGTATAAACATTTTGAATTATTGAATGCATGTTTCCTCTCTCTCTCTCTCCCTCTCCCTTTTGTTTAGTCAGATTGTTGTTATGGCTTCATTATAATTACATCGCCTCACTTTTCAAGAAAATTCTAAAAAATATAATTGCGAATATAGATCGACGTAACCTCCTTATGTTCGACTTGGGATTTTTATTCTGGTATAAATTTTATTTGTTAAACACGAGTTCTTCACTTTCATACTACGACAACAGGTTTTTCAAAACCAAACACGTTAGC
Organism: Thalassia testudinum; assembly: GCA_037157565.1. Lineage (NCBI taxonomy): Eukaryota > Viridiplantae > Streptophyta > Magnoliopsida > Alismatales > Hydrocharitaceae > Thalassia > Thalassia testudinum. The sequence goes on from JAZHRO010000025.1 coordinate 37,630,306, forward strand.
GTAGCAACCCCACATTCAATAGCTACTAAGCAAGATTTAAACCCTAAAATTCACCACATCTAAAAATAATCTTTCTTAAAAACCACTGGTTGTGCAAGCATACACATATCAATCAATCATTAAGGGCACAACCCAAATAAAGAGCCCATCACATTCCAAAGCACATTCAAACCTAACCCTAATTAAAACAGAGTAGACGTTGGCCTTAAGGATTGCACTCACTCTTCGGAGCCCAGATAAAGATTATTTTCAGTTAGTCTGCTTCTACCATTCAATCTGATGTCTAGTTAGGGGAGCAGAATCAAATGATCGCGATTGGAGGGTATCAAAGAAACCTGAGGCGAAAGCCAAGGGAAGAACCTTCTCTCCAGCCCCTCCCTCTAACTGGTTGGATTGACTGAAAAGAAGTGGATTAAATCGTTTCTTCATCTCAAGATGGGTTCTGAGAGTTTGTAGGTCTTTAGGCTAGCCTACTTAAGGATAGGTTTGATTATTTGTATTTCAGGGCACCTTTCTTCCTCCCATTCTCTCATGGATCCTTCCACGTCCTATTCATACTTCCACTCTTACCCTCTTACCACTATTTATTCCCAAAATGATTAGTATTTTGACCAGACTTATTCTCATCCATCTTGTAGTTGGGATAATTCTGATTGAGAATATAGTTCCGGACCTCCATGTTCAGGGTCTAACCCTCGACACCATGATCTTAATTCTTATCCTTCTCCAAGCTACATCGATTATAGATAACTGCCCTCATTTCGATAACCTAATATGATCTACAATCATGAAGGATATGCTGATCCTTACCCTTCCCCAGATTACACTACATATAGGTCATCACCTCTTTATGGACAACCTGAAATGACCTATTATCAGGGAGGGTATCAAGAACCTCAATTCGTTGACTCCCCTGGATTGAACCTAAACCTGCCCATCCCTGAACCAAACCATTTGGTTTAGGTTATCCAAGTTCAAGATAAGGTGTTGGCTAACTTAAGGAATACCATACAATCTTTAGAAGCTCAGCGAACACTTTGTACTAAAAAATTGGAGCCTCGGATTGAAATGATTGATGATCTTAACAAGTATTTGTTGGATTGGCTCTAGGATGTTAAAGATAAGGACCCGAGTGAGTTTTTACTTGGGAAGTTATCGAAATTAAGGATGAGATTTGTGATTGCTCTAGTTCAATCTTGGGAGGATTCCCAGGATAAACCCCTGATAGGAGAGCCAATGTCAAAATCCGCTCAAGCACCTATAAAGGGACACATTTGAAGAGACCAGGGTTGACCAAGTTATTCTAGAGCAATCAAATAAGGATGAATTGAATTCTTCACCTGAGATCCCTGAGTTGGGGAACGATGAAACGTATGTCTCCATGTAACAGAAATTGATTGATGATTTTGAGACATACATTAATGCAGATTCAAAATTCTTTGATTCTAAAGGTGAATCATTTTGCGAAGTCTAACCCAAGTTTGAAGGAAATGATTTCAGTGAGACGATTGGGTCTGAGGAATTCGATGAATCATTTGATGGCCCTAAAATTGAGGAACTTGATTCTGTTGGAGCTCGCATGGTGGATTCAGATCCTCATTTCATGAAGGATCCAATTCAAAGCTCCATTCCTCAATCACACCCCATTGAGCATAATGATGATTCTATTCTTGAGATCGTTCAACCCAGGTCAATTCTAATTCAATCACAACTCAAAGACTTGGAAATTTCAGATGGGGTGTTTAATATGCAGGAGGTCCTGGAATTTGAAATTCTGATTATGGAGGATAGGAATTGGGAAATGATGATATGGGAAGCCAATTTTGAAGGAAGCAGAAGATTGAGTCTAAGGGTTCCGATTTCCCTGAAATCCCCAACCTTCTACCAGGACCCTTATGACATTGTTTCTGAAGATTTGCAACCCAAAAACAAATTCATTAATTATCCTTTTGTGCTTGATTTCTCTATATTTGACTTTTTGGACTTGGGTTGCTTTCTCACAAATCACAGGCCCTACCCCGCTTGCATGCTGATCTTCGAGTTTCGATAATTTTTATCCAAAATCGTACATATACTCTACCATAGGGCATGGGTCTGCATCACAATTTGGTCCACGTATGTGGACATCTTCTCTTGGCAAGTCCAAAAGTAGATTTTCTTATTCTGATTCTGACCTGCACCTGTGAATTTTTTATGTCTTCTTTATTTGTATAGTGTGCTTAGCTGAAAGCACTAAATTCAGCATGTATACAGTCTCTTCTTCATCTTGGAGCCAACCTGTTAATCACGAAATTCAGGTGCTTTCTACTCTACTGCACTCTATTTCATGTCTTTTTAATACAATGAGGACATTGCATTAGATAGGCATGGGAGGGTGGACATCATTATCTGAATCATCTTGTTAGCTTCGTAGATTCTTTTTATTTTTTCTTTATTTTTGAAAAAAAAATTGAATTAGGAAAAGAGAACTTGGCTCTAGAAATTTGTCAACCATAGGAATAATATTGTATCATCTGAACACTTAGACCTTTCAGGTCTTAGGACTTAATCAGCCTGAGTGTCCACTAAAATGTGGACTTGTTTCTCGAGTCCTCGCCATTCTGAATTCAAATTTTAATTGGTTAATGAGTTAGGGTGATAAGTACACGACTTATCAACTCGCTCTCTAATTTGGGGGACTTTGAGCCTAAGCATCTACACACTATTTGCACTGACTACCTTTTCGGTGGTTTTTATGGAAATTGGGTAGCTAATGAACCTTCTAGGGTGGTATGGCTGGTAAGTTATCGTGGGTAACAACCCATTGGTCGGTTGTCCAAAGCCCAGCCACATGATCATTCTTTTCCTGCTGCCTTTAGGTAAATCTTAGATCAGGAAAGCCACCTACTTTGAGAAAAAGAAAAGAAAAATATCCAAAAAGTGAAAAAGAAAAAAAATAATGAGCCACACTTCACCGCATGAGTATGGCTAGCAAGTTATCATGGGTAACAGCCCATTAGTCGGTTGTTCAGAACCCAATTCACAAAAAAAATGCACATTTAATTCCAAACACTTAGGAAGAAGTGGAGAAGTAGAATAAGCCAGGGCGATATACACTGGGTTCGCCCTTGTGTTGATCCCATAAAAATAAAAGTAGGGCAAAAGCTTCCGGTTGTATAGATATACCTTTAGGTAGAATTATTTCTTTTTTTTTTAAGGTCACCTAGGGGTGTAGAAACTTGAAGTCCATTCTAATCGCCGATCAGTGAGTCTAGTGCTTCACACAAAAAGATGCTTAGAACTTAGAGTTCTCATCGAGTCTTGGGTGGGTTGAGTGGCCGTAGAAAGCTACTCCAAAACCCTAGACTCAAAAATCCAAAAAAATTAGAAAAGAAGAAAAAGATCCTTCTTTGAATAAGGCGAGGGCTTGAGGCGGTCTACATTTTGGCAGACACCCGGGCATTATTGTGTCTCTATAGTTCATGTTTTGGTTGATATTCTTAAGAGTTGAAAAATAACTTCTTCATAAGAAATCTAATTCTAATTCTTTTATAAATAGCATGTAGTTTTGCTAGGGACTAGCAAAAGATAGGTATGGGGGTGTGATGTAAACATGTTTATGTCACATAAATCGTCTATTTTTGCGTGTTCTTAGACGTATAGTTGCATCATACATTATAAATATTGCATGACATGCATCATCTTGCATTAAAGTTAGATTGTATAAAGTTTAGGTTAATATTCTCCTTTTGTGGTCAGGTAATAGGGCAATATCATATCAGGGCCTTGGATTGAAGATCCAACAGTACAGGTCTAATCAGGGCGACGATCGGAGTTCAATGGCTCCAAGATTGCTCCGATCGAATTTCCGTAGTATCAAATGTAGTCCGAGAAAGATCAGAGGTCAAGGGGTCAGGTGGTGTAAATTCATTCTCCAGACGACAAATCCAACCACATAGATGGGTTCAGATCGACGATCGCAACCCAACAGCGTGAAAATCGATCTGATCCGACATTCGTGGCACCACTTACATGGAAGAGAAGATGGATGGTCCAGATGATGCCACATGGTGCCATCCAGACCCTCCAAACTACTCGCTGCCTTGCCTTCTCATCCAACGGTTGAGAATTGATCAAGTTGCCTCCCTTAAGCAATGCCTCACGTGAGAAGAACCACACATTTGATCTCAACCGTTGAATCAAGATCCAACGGTCAAGGTCAAATAGCATAAGAATTATCTTCTTGCCTATCCACATGCATAGCGTGGTGGATAAAACCCTTCGGTGCCTCCAGGTTGCGAGATCGAATCCCCGCAGCACTTCTCTTCAGCGTAGATCCAATTTGAATCAAGACTGCTTGATCTCGTGTGGACGGCTCTAATTCATCCGTGTCATATGCTCAACGGCTGAAGCAAGAGCGCCGCATGCACGCTTAAATGCCTGATCAAACTTAGGCGTGCGATGAGGCACAGATGCATCTTAAGTCTTCTGATCTCGCGATCGGACGACTGAGATCGTGGGATTAAGTGTTGAAGAAGAGAATATGAAGGCGCGGACGGGATGTGATCTGAGTCGTTGGATGCGAGATGAATGGTTGAGAGCTTGCGCGTGCGATGAAGGCGTTCAACAACAAAGAAGGAGAGAAGGCACAGGCGTGCACGACCTACATCCATATTCAGGTCATTAGTGATGAATAAATCTGTCACTAAAGACCTGTACATTAAATTTTAAAGGATAAAATAATCTTTTTGCCCCTTCAAACCTCACCTATAAATATCCCTACAACCCACACATATCCATCATCCCTTCCTTTCTTCTCTCAGCCCCTCCAAAGCTCTAAGCGCTTGCACCAAACCCGGGATGCTCCATTAGAGTTAAAATTAGAATTTTTCCAACTTTTTCCCCCTCGTCGAGCATCCCGTGGTTGTCTTCTCACTGTTGTTTGGGAAGTGGATCCCACTGCGACGTCGCCCTGCTCCGTTCTTCATCATCCGTCTTCGTTCTCCCTCATCTCGCATCTCACCACATTCTTTCGAGTGCTCGGTCAACGTGGTTCGTCCTCCAAGTAGCCATTGAGGAGGATAATTTCTCACCTCCCTTCTCTTTACTACTTTCTAGAGTAGATTTACCGCCTTCTAGTTATAATATTTCTAGCTTTCTAGTGCAGTGATTAGTTGTAATGAACATTACTTTGTGGTTATGGAATTCATGTTTATTCTATCTCTATTTTGTCTTTATTTGTTTTATTCTCTCTCTCTTCTATTAATTATTCCTTAAGTAGATAGCTAGTTTAGATTTAATTCGACCAGCTAATTTGCTTTGAAACAACAAATCAAATGCAATTTTTGATCAAACATCCGCCTCCCTATGTTCGAGCTAGAATTCCTTTTAAGTTTCGGTTAAAATTATCTGTTGATGGATTTTTCTCACAAATTACGCTACGACGAAGGGTTTTCAAAACTTAACTCTTTTTATGATGATTCTTCGATTTAACACTACCCAAAAATAATACTTAATCTCAGAGAAAATTTTATCTCTCTTATGTTTTGTCCAATCAGAAGGGGTTCGACCTACTACTAAGTAATTATCTATATCTGCAAACCAAGGAGAATTAATTCCTTTATAACCAACAGATGCTCAACAGGGAATAAATCACAAATTGTTGGAGAATGATAGTTACTTATTAAGATCCGAGATAAATGATCAGCCACTACATTTTCTGATCCAGCTTTATCCTTTATTTCTAAATTAAATTCCTGCAATAAAAGTATCCATCGAATTAATCTTGGTTTAGCATCCTTTTTGGATAGAAGATGTCTTAAGGGCTGAATGATCACTATAAATTACCACATGAGAACCTAACAAGTATGATCGAAACCTTTCAAGAGAAAAAATAATTACAAGCAATTCCTTTTCAGTTGTAGTGTAATTCTTTTGAGCTTCATCTAAAGTTCTGCTTGCACAAAAGATTACAACAGGTTTTGTATCAATTCTCTATCCTAAAACTGCTCCTACTGCAAAATCTGAAGCATCACACATAATCTCAAGTAGGAGTGTCCAATCTGGAGGTTGTAAGATAGGCACTCTAGTCAAAGACCCTTTAAGAGTATTAAAGGCCATTAAACAAGAATCATCAAATTCAAAGCTAACTTCTTTAGCCAAAAGAGCACTAAAAGGTCTAGCTATCTTAGAGAAGTCTTTAATAAAATGCCTATAAAATCTTACGTGTCCTAGGAAAGATCGAACATCTCAAACTGAAGTAGGAAGTGGAAGGTTATTGATCAGATCAACTGTAGCTTTGTCTACTTCCATTCCTTTATGACCTAAAACAATTCCTTCCTAAACCATAAAGTGGCTTTTTTCCCAACTTAAGACTAAGTTAACCTCAATACATTTCTGAAGAATTTTCTCAAGGTTAAGGAGAGAAGAATGAAATGAATCTCCAAATACAGAGAAGTCATCCATAAAATTCTCTAAATAATCACCAACCATGTCCGAGAAGATAGCCATCATGCACCTTTGAAATGTGGCTGGTGCATTACACAATCCGAATGGCGTTCTTTGGAATGCAAAAGTTCTAAAGGGACACGTGAAGGTTATTTTTTCTTGATCTTTAGGGTGAATTGCCACTTGATGATATCCATAAGATCCATCAAGAAAATAAAAGAATTCCCTTCCGGCTAACCTTTCAAGAATTTTATCTATAAAGGGTAAAGGGAAATGATCTTTCTTAGAGGCATTATTAAGCTTCCTATAATCTATACAAACTCTCCAAGAGGAAGCTATTATGGTCGGTACTTTTTCACCCTTGTCATTGGTTATAACAGTTAAGCTGGCTTTCTTGGGTACAACTTGTGTCGGACTGACCCAAGGACTATCAAAAGTCGGATATATGATACCAACCTCTAACCACTTAATTATTTCTTTCTTTACAACTTCTCTCATATTAGGATATAGTCTCCTTTGAAATTCTCTACAAGGTTTAATAGTTTCATTAGTGAAAATTATATGGGTGCAATAGGATGAACTTATCCCTCTTGGATCAACTATGCTCCCTCGAAATGCCATTTTATGTCTTCCTAGGACCTCAACCAATTGATCTTCTTGGGTGGTTGTAAGTTTTGAACTAATGATAACTAGTAATGTCTGGTTTGATCCTAGAAACACATACTTTAAAGTGTCAGGTAGAGGTTTAAACTCTAATTTAGGAGGGGATTCAATTGAGGGTTTTAAGGGCTCCTTAGAAAGTTCAGGTAATTTATTGTCATAATAGTCCAAGGAGGTCCTAAAGAAGAAGAAGAATTCAAAAGATTATTCACTTTTTGGAGTGGTCTCCTTAACATCTAAAGATTTCTCAAGAGTTAAACAAGTGATCAAAGGATCTTCTCGATGGTGATAAGGTGTGGTGTGATCAATGGCTTCTTGCAGTAAGCCTACTTCTATTAAATTACAACCATCATCAAAATTCAAGCTTTTTGATGCCTTGAAAATATCCAATTGCATCTTCTTATCACCAAAGGCTATCTCCATTATCGCTGATTCACAATCTATGTTTACTTTAGCACTAGCTAAAAATGGTCTTCCTAAATTAATAAGCGCATTCTTAATAACCTCAGGGATTTCCATATCCAAAACTAAGAAATCAACTGGAAAATAGAAATCTTTAACCTTGACAATTACATCCTCAAGAACTCCGTTGGGTTTCTTAATTGATCTATCAGCTAGTTGAAGAGAAATGGAAGTGGGTTGGAGTTCCCCTTCTCTAAATTTTTCAAAAATTGGAGTAGGCAAAAGATTGATTGAAGCTCCTAAGTCTAATAAAGCTCTGTTAAAAGTAAGATTACCAATAATACAAATAATCCAAGGATTACCTGGGTCTTTCTTTTTAATGGGTAAGTTTTGTTGAATAACTGAACTTATTTGCTCAGATAAGACTATCTTTTTAGGAGTCTTAAGTTTAGCTTTACATTTTTGTGTGCACAATTCCTTTAAAAATTTTGCATATAAAGGTATATGTTGAATAGCATCAATTAAAGGAATGTTTATTTGAACTTGCTTAAAGAGTTCAAGTAATTCTTCATTATTAGCTAAAGTTTTCTTTCTTGAAGTCTTATCTTTTAGAGCATCAAGAAAGGGAATGTGAGATGGTGTGAGATCAAGATTAGTTTTGAGTTCAGATTCTTTAGAAGTTTCTTTTACTAAGGGTGACTTTTTAGTAGTTTCTTTGTTAGTTGAAGTTTGGGGATGAGCTACCTCCTTAGTAATCCTACTACTCCTAAGTGTAACAGCATTTGCATTAGCTTGAGGATTATTATCTCTATTTTGAGGTTGCTGTTGTCTAGGAATGTTTGGGATAGGGTTAAGTGGACGGATTTGTGGTTGGTTCCTATTGAATCCCGGTGGAGGGTTCGAGTTAGGTAAATTCTTGGGTTAGGCTTTGGTTGAGCAGGTAAAACTCTAAGGGGTTGGTTATCTTTTCTTTGATTTCTCTCATCCCTAATTTCATTCAACAATTATTGTTGAGTGTTGACAAGTTGTAACATTAACTGTTGCATATCTCCTATTTTCTTGTCAAACTCACTTTTGAATGATTGGGAATCTTGGGTAACTCTATTTTGGTAGTTGTTATTTGGAAATGGAAATGGGTTGAGTTTAGGTTGGGATATTTAGTTAGGTTCATACCCTTGGTTCCTCTAAGAAGAATTAGGGTGATTCTGCCAACCTGGGTTATAGGTGTTGGAATATGGGTTATTTTCTTGCCTAAAGTTACCCTGAGGAGCTTGAGCATCTTCTAATTGAGTGTAGGAAGATGAAGAAGAATCTAAGGTTGAAGTTTGGACATTAGAATTATACATGGGCATTGGTTCTTGGTAAAGAGGAGAAAAAGTGGGTTGAACTTCACATGCGTGGGATCTAAGGTTAGATCTTTGATTCTCAAGTTCTTTTACTAAAATATCTACCTTGTCTAACCTTTTGTTGATCATCTCCCATTCTCTAGTGTTTCATATCTCATGAATTCCTACTTTAGAATTTGTCCTATCAAAAGCATCCATCAAAGCATGATTAAGGGAGTTCTCACTCATGTTTTCAAACAACTCATAAGTTTCATCTTCTCCCTTACTTAGGAAATTCCCACCACAAGCAGCATCAACATTATACCTAAGTTGTTCATTTATGCCATGGTACAATATTTGAACTATCTGCCAACGAGGAATTCCATGATGTGGGCACTTCCTAAGAAGCTCCTTAAATCTCTCCCAAGTTTCGTGGAGATGTTCACTAGGTTGCTGAGTGAAATTAGTAATGTCTTTCCTCATAACATTGGTTTTACCTATAGGAAAGTGCTTCTTAAGGAATTCAAATCGAAGTTTGATCCATGTGTTTATCGATTTTCCTATATTTTGATACCATAATTTAGCCTTATCTTTTAATGAGAATGGAAACAATCTCATCATTAGGGCATCCTCACTTAGATTTCTATTTCTCATAGTTTTGCTAATAGTCTCTAATTCATCTAAGTGTAGAAAGGGTTCTCATTGCTGTGCCCATAAAAATGAGGTCATAAGGCTATGGTGGATAGTTTTATTTCAAAATCATCATAAACTTCTAGAATATGGACTAAAGGATCAGGTGTTTGACCTGAGGGATCATAAAATTCCCTTAAGGGTCTTTGTTGATTAATAGGTTGAAACCTATAATACAATTCTTATTGTTCTTGTTGCATTTCCAAAAATTGTTGTTGCAGTTGCTGCAACAATTGGTTTTGGATTTCTTGGTTATCCATTTGTTTATTACTAATCCTACGTGGTTCTTTAATTAAAGGTTCTACTAAATTAGGAAATAAAGATTTACGACCAATCATACAAAGGAAAATGCAATACAAAAACACAATACAATCAACTAATGCAATGAATTAAGAAGGTAAATTGATTGATCTAGATTAAGTAAGGTGATAAAACAAAAGAACAAATTACGTTATTTTCCTTATTGACCTACGATATGCCTAAAATAACCTAAATGAGAGGCTCTAATGCCCTATATGTGTACCTGTGCCATTCACACATAAGTGTGCAAACCATAGAAATAAAAGCAAACACATGGCAAAAAGGTTCTTTAAACAAAAGGTGAGGTGATTTTTAGGGTTTTAATCTTTATTTAGTTTTTATTTTATTTTTGAATTTTCACTTTTTATTGATTTTTAACAAATAAAGTTACAACTTAATTCCATGATTAAATTCTATGCATGTGAAGAATAAAAATGCATGAATAGGTATTTGAGTGGGTTTAGAAAATGTACCTGCCTCCAGCACTCTACAAATTTTATGTAGATCCCAGAAAATTAAAAACTAAAGGCAATTATGCAGTCCCTAACGTGATTGTCCTAAATAGGCAACTTCCAGGGTTAAAATGTAATTTTTATGTGTAAGTTTTCTCTTTTTTTTTTAAAGCACAAACAAAATAAAATCTAACTAACCTTTTAATTAACCTAATTAATTACTAAACCACAACTACCTAAGCGAAAGGGAGAAAATAATAAAGGCCATGTATACAACCAAAATAATCTCACTCACACTAAGCCTAGTACATCAATTTTAAAATAAAATAAAATCCTAAAGCTATTCCTAAAATCCTAAAATGTAAAATGCCAGCCAGGTCTTGGATTCCTTTGCCTTGGGGTCACCAGGAAGATGAGTGCGGTGAATCCACTGAGTACACCAAGTACCTTGTACCAAAGAAAATAAACTAAGTCACAAATCAAACTAAAAAGCCTAGAAAGGAAATAAACATTTTTTTAAGTTTTTTTATTTTTAAAAGAAAACTAACAACCTAATTATGTTTTAATGCCTCCCCAGCAACGGTGCCATAAATGTGACCCGTTCGAATTTCTTTAGTTAAAACACGTCGTTGTAGCACGATTAAAGCATCAATTTTAAAATTTATATCAAACTATTAGTAATTTGGTAAGTCCAAGCCATTTCGCTAGGAGGCTCCAAAGTAATTCCTAATTAGGTAGTTAAGCTAATGCTTAAAATTTGATATGAAAATAAAAATAATACAAGACTTGAAACCTACTTGCAATCTATTGTTACACTAAGTAAATTTATAATTTAGCAAATGATATAGCAAGTTTAAACTAACGTAGTAACTATTTAAAGAAACAAACTTAACAATCTAAAATCATTCAAACATGAATTTTTTTATTCATTTTATAACGTTAAAAAGACTAATAACAATTCTAACAAAAACTGGGTTATTCATTTATATAGAATTTAATGTAAATTTCTATTCAATAAAAGCTACAATTAAAAGCACATTTGACTATCGAACTACACAAACAAATAAGACATATGAGAAATTTATTAATCAAAACACATGAACTTTAGAAAGGAAATATAAGATTTCAGATTTTATTATTTTCATATATAACTTTGACCACATTAAACAAACGAGATTGAAAATAACTAGATATATAAAATTTCAAACATCAAATGCATCGGTTACTACTATTGTTGGTACATTTAAAATATTGAAATTAAAATTCAGGAAAGAAAAAGAAAATGAGAAATAGTGTTCTCGGGCAATAGTCGAAGAAGAGGAAGATGATGAGTTGGAGGCGTGGACGTTGATCCTGTAGGTGGTCGTTCATAGCGAGGGGAGTTGAAGGGTTGATGCTAGCTGTGGGAGGAAGACGTGGCTAGCAGCAGTTGTTGTAGTGGTGGTTGTAGTGGTGTTGATGTGGAGAGGAGAGGAGAAAAAAAAAGGAGATGGTGGTGGCTGTGGAGGTGGAAGTGGTGGCTGTCGCGTGGGTTTATTGACGGCAGAAAAGAAGAAAAAGATGAAGACAAAGGCAAAATAGGGGCATTTGAAGGAGGTAAAGGAGGTGGTGTGGATGGTATGGTGATCAGTAATCAATCAGGCTAAGTTGATGAGGAGGTAGAGGAGGTCGAGAGGGATAGATGCTAGGTGGTTTTGAGTTGAGTGGTGGTGGACGTCGTGTGGATTTCTTCCCTACCAGGAGGGGGTGACGTAATATATTGCGGAAATAAAATGTAAAGCAATCTCACAAAATTCAAACACACAAGGTGCACAATTATTTTTAGGTGGAAACCCAAACCGAGCGAAAACCACCACCTAACCCTCTCGAGTTAGGATTTTCCGATCAACCAAGTTGATCAAAATCCACTAAACGAATCACTTAAACGAGGGTGATTCAACCTCAATTACAACCACGCTACAAGTGCGAGGGTAGCATTCCTCAACCCCTTCTCTTCACGAGAAGGATTTTGTCCCACGAAGGAGACGGGAATTCGCAAAGCGAATACCCAACCAAATAACAAAGTAAAATAACAAATATAGTCCTATAGAGCCAACAAAGATTTAAACCTAGCTTCTACAGGAATTAGGAAACTCCCCTTTGCAAGGAGTGCGTCGAATCGATGATGTGGGTGCGTGAGCCACGCGACGGCGCAACGTCGCTCTCCTGAACTACGGCGGGAGAGCAGGTGCGCAAAGGCTTGATGCTCTCAAGATGTAGAACTTGAGCTTGGAGAGCAAGAGCTTCTTTTTGGACACAAAAGAGTGGAAATGCTTGTTTTTGGTGTGTCTAGGTGTGTATAGGTGTGTTTTAGTGTGCAAGAGGTTCCTCTCTATTTGTAGAGGCCTTAGGAAAGCTGTGGAAGGCTTTGGAAAGCTTCCATAGCCGTTGGGTGCAAAGTCCAAGAGAATCAGGTCGAAATCAGGAACAATGATTGCACTGACAGGGTTATCAGACGTCTGATCCTAGCATCATACGTCTGGAAGATCACTTTAAGACATCTGGGAACAACATCAGACATCTGATTTTAGGTGGGTTTCTTCCTTACTTGAATCAGATCTAAATAGGGCTCTAGTGTAAATCCATCAGACGACATACAGGACGTCTGGCACTATGTCTGGACGTCTGGAAACCTACTTTTTCTGCAGGAATGGATTGCAACGGCTAGAAAATCTCTGAGAAGAGATTTTCGGGTCAGTCGAGGCAAAACGGTCATTTATGAGACGTCTGGAAAGGCCTAAGGACGTCTGATAAGGCTCTAACGGTCATATCCTTCAATGATTGTTAAGCCAGCCAATGGTCCACCAATTGGACGTCTGGAAAACACATTAGGCGTCTTATAAGACGTCTGGACTAAGGTCTAGACGTCTGATTTCATCAGAAAGAGTTAGCTAAGTCCAGCCTAAATGTTATCAGACATCTGAATCAACAGTCAGACGTCTTAAAACATATTATCAGACGTCTGATTTTGGAATTAGACGTCTGAAAAGGCTATTTGAACTCTATATTGGTTTTCTAAGTTTTCTACAGAAAACGTAAGTATCCTAGGGTTGTGCAGGTGTTCCTAGGACTACTGTTAGGGTACTTTGAGGCTCTTTAACAAGATGTTCTAAGGAACAAAAAGAGCAAGAAAGAAAAGACAAAAGTACAAGAAAGAATTAAACAGAATTCTATCCTATTCTTCTTGTCCTTCCATCTTCAATCTATCGCTTCTCATGAAACTCCTTTGTTCTCCATCAAGCTCCTCCAATCCATCCTGGATGCGAGCTCGAACTCCGTCTAATCACGTCTCCATTTGCAATTTACCTGAAATCTAAGACTCCAATTGCAAATGTTAAATGACACGTGTTTTGTTATCATCAAAACAAATGATCATGTTGCTCTAACACCAACAATCTCCCCCTTTTTGATGATGACAAAATCATAAATAATAATGCAAAAAATCCTCCCCCTTTTTGGCACTATCAAAAGGGTTTGATTGATTTTAAATTTCCTATAACTGCCCCTTAAAGCATGCTCTTCTATGAATTTCAAAAGTAATGTCCTCTCCTTTTTTGTAACAACAAGATAGCTGTTTTTCTTCTCCCCCTTACTAAAGGAAATTTAGCTAACTAACATCTCCCCCTTAAAAATTGACAATTAGCTCATAAATTTTTTTTTAACTCCCCCTATCTAAATGCTTATGATAAAAAGATAGGGTAAGGAATTTTTACCTCACCTACCATGTCCAATAAAATGGCCCAAATGTTGGTGGTGGATGCCACATCGGATGGGGTTCCCATCCGTAGCTTGGAGGCCCAGGCATTGGCGCTGGTCTCCAGTCTGGCGGTCGACGTGCTGCGGGTCCATCCTTTGTTTGCTGTCTCGTCGGTCTTCTTATTCTCCTCCTTGGTCTACTCCTTGGTTCTCCCAACTCGAGTTGACCAGCCTTGAGCTTGTAGGTCCAGTCCTTTGTGTTGTAGTTATCCCTGAAACCTACAAAACAAGATTCTAATTCTTTCTTTGGTATCCAAGTGAGCTTGGATCCGGATCTGTTAGCGAGTCTCCTTGATGGAGATCCTTTCTCAACCTTAGGGCTATAAAAATTATCTACTTTGTTGATTAATTTGTTGGAGTTTTCCCTAAGACATGCAATTTCTTTTTCTATAATATGCATCTTAGTCTTTAATCAGAAATTTCTAACTTTAAACTATCATTTTCCTCAATCAATTTAATATTTTCATTGATTAAATTTTTATTTTCTAATAACAGGTTATTATTCTTAGGACTAGAGCTGCTTTCTAAGTCCTTAGGTTTTATTTCTAACCTATCATTTTCAGATTTAAGAAAACTAAGATTCCTTTTCATGCTTTTGTTTTCTAATTTTAGTGATTTACTAAGCTCATACAACTCATTAAAAGCATCTTGTAAATCCGAATTTACCTCGTTGTCAGAGTCGCTTTCGCTTTCGCTGTCGCTATCACTTCCTCTGGCCATGAAACCAAAGCAAGCGGTTTCTTCTTCTACAGACTTTTCTTCTTCCTCTTCCTCCGAGCTCGAATCGTCCCAAGTGGCTTGGAACGCCTTCTTCTTAGATTTCTTCTCCTTTTCCTTCTTCTTCTCCTTTTTGAGAAGAGGGCATTCTGGTTGCAGATGCCCTTTCCCGTTACAGTGGTAGCAACATCTCAGCCTCTCCTTTTCCTTCCTCTTTGATTCCCTACACGACTTGGAAAACTTTTTAAGTAAAATTTTAAAGTCTTCGTCATCGAAACTTACCTCGCTATCCGACATAGCTTTGAAGGTGAGAGTCCTCTTCAGTTTTGGCTCTGGCGTATTCTTCTTCTGCTTCAAATTTGTCTCATAGGCCATCAAATTGCCTAGGAGATCTTCCATGTTGAGCTCCTCCACTTCGTTTGCCTCCTCGATGGCGGTGACTTTCTGTTCCCACTCCGGTCCAAGGGAACGAAGAAGCTTCCCTTGAACCTCCCCCTTGATGAATGTCTTCCCTAAAGCTTTCAAATTGTTTACTATGAGAGTGAACCTAGTGTTCATCTCACTTAAAGTTTCGTTAGATTTCATGGAAAAAGCCACAAACTCTTGTGAAAGTAAATTGTGTTTAGAAGTTTTTACCTTAGAGGTACCTTCATGAGTTACCTCGAGTGTGTCCCAAATCTCGTATGCGGTGGCGCATTGCAAGATTCTATTGAACTCCTCCAGGCTGAGCACGCAGTACAACGCGTTCATTGCTTTCACGTTGAGTGAGAGTTCTCGAATCTGCTACTGTGAGTAGCCTGCTGCGGGTCTTTCTGGGACGTTGAAGGGGGTCTCGCAACGGTCCCATATTGTAAATTCGGTGGCTTGAAGCCATGTCTTCATCCGTAGCTTATAATAGCTATAGTTGTTCCTGTCGAAATAGGGTGGTCGGACGGTGGACTGCCCCTCGGAAATCCTGCTCGCGGAACTGCTCCCCTCCATAGGATCTTCGCTGGTGTGTAACGCTGATAACGCGAAACCTACTTTGATACCAATTGTGGATTTCTTCCCTACCAGGAGGGGGTGACGTAATATATTGCAGAAATAAAATGTAAAGCAATCTCACAAAATTCAAACACACAAGGTGCACAATTATTTTTAGATGGAAACCCAAACCGGGTGAAAACCACCACCTAACCCTCTCGAGTTAGGATTTTCCGATCAACCAAGTTGATCAAAATCCACTAAACGAATCACTTAAACGAGGGTGATTCAACCTCAATTCCAACCATGCTACAAGTGCGAGGGTAGCGTTCCTCAACCCCTTCTCTTCACGAGAAGGATTTTGTCCCACGAAGGAGACGGGAATTCGCAAAGCGAATACCCAACCAAATAACAAAGTAAAATAACAAATATAGTCCTATAGAGCCAACAAAGATTTAAACCTAGCTTCTATAGGAATTAGGAAACTCCCCTTTGCAAGGAGTGCATCGAATCGATGACGCGGGTGCGTGAGCCACGCGACGGCGCAACGTCGCTCTCTTGAACTACGGTGGGAGAGTGGGTGTGCAAAGGCTTGATGCTCTCAAGATGTAGAAGTTGAGCTTAGAGAGCAGGAGCTTCTTTTTGGAAACAAAAGAGTGGAAATGCTTGTTCTTGGTGTGTCTAGGTGTGTATAGGTGTGTTTTAGTGTGCAAGAGGTTCCTCTCTATTTATATAGGCCTTAGGAAAGCTTCCATAGCCGTTGGGTGCAAAGTCCAAGAGAATCAGGCCGAAATCAGGAACAATGATTGCACTGACAGGGTTATCAGACGTCTGATCCTGGCATCATACGTCTGGAAGATCACTTTAAGACATCTGGGAACAACATCAGACATCTGATTTTAGGTGGGTTTCTTCCTTACTTGAATCAGATCTAAATAGGGCTCTAGTGTAAATCCATCAGACGACATACAGGACGTCTGGCACTATGTCTGGACGTCTGGAAACCTACTTTTTCTGCGGGAATGGATTGCAACGGCTAGAAAATCTCTGAGAAGAGATTTTCGGGTCAGTCGAGGCAAAATGGTCATTTATGAGACGTCTGGAAAGGCCTAAGGACGTCTGATAAGGCTCTAACGGTCATATCCTTCAGTGATTGTTAAGCCAGCCAACGGTCCACTAATTGGACGTCTGGCAAACACATCAGACGTCGTGTAAGACGTCTGGACTAAGTTCTGGACGTCTGATTTCATCAAACAGAGCTAGCTAAGTCTAGCCTAAATGTTATCAGATGTCTGAATCAACAGTCAGACATCTTAAAACATATTATCAGACGTCTGATTTTGGAATTAGATGTCTGAAAAGGTAGTTTGAACCCTATATTGCTTTTCTAAGTTTTCTACAGAAAACCTAAGTATCCTCTGGTTGTGCAGGTGTTCCTAGGACTACTGTTAGGGTACTTTGAGGCTCTTTAACAAGATGTTCTAAGGAACAAAAAGCGCAAGAAAGAAAAGATAAAAGTACAAGAAAGAATGAAATAGAATTCTATCCTATTCTTCTTGTCTTTCCATCTTCAATCTATCGCTTCTCACGAAACTCCTTTGTTCTCCATCAAGCTCCTCCAATCCATCCTGGATGCGAGCTCGAACTCCGTCTAATCACGTCTCCTTTTGCAATTTTCCTGAAATCTAAGACTCCAAGTGCAAATGTTAAATGACACGTGTTTTGTTATCATCAAAACAAATGATCGTGGTGCTCTAGCACCAACACGTTGGTCGTATTTGGTGGCCGAAGGTGTTGTAGAAACATAGGATCTACTATAGATGGATATGATTCTACATGCATAAACACTTAGACAAAATATTAGTAATAACAAAAAGATTTGCACAAATAATAATCAAACCACAAAGGACACAAAATGTATAGTGGTTCCCCACTCACTTGGGTACTGCACTACCTAAGCCTCTTAGCATAAGATTTTTAACCCGATTCTCTCAACCCCGAGGGAATCACTTTACTAACAGAGGTAATTAACGGGTTACCTCAACCTACGTATAATAACAAGTTTGTTACAACCCAACAAGCAAAAGCTCAAGTACAAAATGCACAGGTGTAAGAAAGAGAAATCTTACAACAAGAATTCCTATGCCTCTCAACAAGTATATAAATGATATTACCGATTTGAGAGCCTAGTAAAGATGTGAATCGCCTTGTAAATGAGTGAAAGAAACACGTTGAAAAGTTTGCAAAGCCATAGAAAGATTTAACACCTGCAAACTATATCTTCTCTTCGAAATATGAAAATTAAGCTCTAGAATTTTCTCTTCTATTTCATATATGCAAACTAAGAGTCCTAGTGTCTTTTTATAGAGTTAGGACCTTAGTGGGTCATGTACTAGACGTTGGGGTTTAAATCTCAACATTCAAGTCCTCAAAATCAATTTTATAGCCGTTCAGATTTGGCCCAATGGCTAACTGGTACCGGTACTAAAGTATGGGTACTGGTACTAGTGACATACTATTTTATGTTTTAAGTTAACTTATCACAGATAGTACCTATTGGGTACCAATACTAATCTTGAGTACCGGTACTCGTTGCTTCTAGATTTGGGTTTTAAATACTTAACACAAATCTGTAACCCACTTGTGCTGATATTGATCATGAGTTTCGGTACTCGTTGCCTCTAGTACCGGTACTAATAATGAGCACCAATACTCATGGGGTACAAGATTGTTTCTTTGAGAAAAACCCAAACCTGCAACTCACATATACCAGTACTAAACTTGAGTACTGGTACTTGTGGGTTAACAAGTATCTTTTTAAACATGAATACAACTTGATTACAAGCTTATTTTTGCAAATACTTTAAACATTAAAAAAGTATCTTTTACTTTGAAATAAATCGAATGATCGTAATTTTTATCCTAACTTATCTCTGTATGATTTTTACGATCTAATTCATGTTTCTTTGTTAAGAGGCATACATTCTAATAAAGTAACAACCTAATCTAAAAGACAACAAAAACTCCAAATCGAAGATGATCTTCTCCTCCTCAATATCTTTCCTCCTTGCCATCATGCCACCTTGCCATAGTTCAATGTTTGCCTTGATCTTCACCTAAATATGAAAAATACTCAATTGCAAACATTAATCTATAATAATTTTGTTAACACCAAAACAAAATGTGGAATAAGGCTCCAATAGGTGTTGGGTTTAATGGTAGCCATTAATGGAGGTTGAAGGAGGGAAGGAGAGGAAGATGGAAGGAGAAGGTGGTGTGGCTTGGTAGTCGACAGTGAGGAGTAGGGAGCGTCAAAGAGGCTAAAGAAAAGGAGAGGAGCTGGCGGCAATGCTGTTGGTGATGGTGTAGCTGGTCTGACGTGGAGGTCGGAGGAAGGTGGGTGGCAGTGGTTCATGCAGAGGGAAAGGAGAAGATAAGAGGGAAGGGAAAAGGAGAGAAGGAAGGATGGGATTAAGAGGTAGAGTGAATGACCGTAAGAAAGGGAGAGATCGAGAGAGTGACGGAAAGAGCTGAGGGAACATCAAAGAGAGAGGTGGGAGCGCAGCGCAGCCCAATGGCAGAGGGAGCTGCGACGTGGGTGAGGATGGACGGGAAAAGGAAGAGGAGAAGAGAAGGTGTGTTGGGTAGAGTGAGCGAAGGAGAGGTGAGGGAGATGGGTTAGTTGTGCCTTGGATTCTTCATGGGAAGTGGAGGGGTTACGAAGAGGGATGGGATGAGGGTGTTATGAGTGAGTGGGGGAGAAGTTACAGAGTATGTGAAGGGGAGGGAGGTGTGCTGCCTGCCTTCTCGGCAGGAGAAGGAGTCGGCGAAAAAGAGAAAGAGAGAGACTGTTACGAGAGAAATGGGATGGGAAGTTGCAGGGACATGGGAGTGGAAGTTGAGGAAATTATGGGTTTGTGGGAGAGATTACCTAGATGTGAGTATGTGCATGGGCATGGGATTTATATATATATATGTATATTTTTTTTCTTTAAAAAAAAGGAGAGGGGATTGACGAGAACAAGGAAGGAAAAAAAATGAGGTTAAGGATTTTATTTCTCCTGTCCACACATATTTAATAATAGGACTTTAACAAACCTACAATGCCTGTATACATAGAATAAATATCTAAAAATATGTAAACATGCATAATTTAATGCTACTTAGATTCATTGTATGTGGAAATGTTAATTAAGTTATTAGCCTTATTATTACGCTATTTACTTTTATTAATCTCTGAAACTACATTAAAATTAACTAATTATACCATGCGAATGTAGTTTCATTACTACCCTAGGTTTTTCCAGGAAAAGTTCGGGTGGTTCCTCCAACCCAGGATGTAAGAATTTGAATATGGGTTGGACCTAACATTCTCTTGTATAGCATACACATCCTCATTGGATGAGGATGGTGGGAAAGAAGGGGAAGGATAAGAGAAACTAGGATCAAAGGTCCCAGTTTGGAACCCATGGGGTTCCGAGTAATGTTGTCTTATAGGTTGAGTTGTTTCCAATTGATTTATGAACTCCCATCCAATAGGAGCTCATGAAGAATGAAATCCTGAATTCTGGTATTGAGTGGATCTAGAAGTATTTGTAGTGTTTCCAACAATCCACTCTTCCATTCTTTTTGCAACTAGGTCCACCTTATCAAGTTTGTTGCAAATCAATTCCATATCGAATTAATGAGAGTCCTGGACCTCATTAGCATTCGATCTGGGTTGCTGGGATTAGTTGAAAGTGTCCATGGAGGCATGATTTATAGAATTCTCACTCATTTCCTCAAACAAGCCATGCGCACTGTCTGCATCCTTGTTGAGGAAATTGCCTTCGCAAGAAGCATCCACGTGATTACGGAGTTAATCAGTCAACCTGTGTTAGAAAATTTGCACAAGTTGCCATTTTGACACCTTGTGGTATACATGCTTCCACAATAGATCCTGGAATCACTCCCAGGCACAATGAAGTGGTTCTCCCGACAGCTAGAAGAAAGTAGTAATTGCCCGTCGCAATGCGTTGGTACACCAAACAGGGAAAAATTTCTTCAAGAAGGTCGATTTGAGATCATTCCAGGTAGCTATCGGCCTCCCAATCGTTCAATACCAATGTGCTGCCTTATCCTTGAGTGGGTGATAAATGCCAGTTTATCATCATTCTTATGCCCTAAAATAAACCTAGCTCTTAAGATTTTAACTCTGCAAACGGGTTTTTAGGCTTCATTTAGGCATCAATTAAGTTAGGCATGTATTGCATATTTTGTTGTGTTTTTGACATGTTTATTTGAGTGTTAGGGATGAACAGATAATTAGATCCCTAAAAACCCCAGCACTCAGGAAGGCAACTGGTGAAGAGGAAGCTCATTCTAGCTGGGACTCAGGCAAATCAAGCTCATCGTAGCTGGATACCAGCTCACTTGAGTTAGGGCTAGCTCCATTAAGTTACATTCAGCTCACCTTAGCTGAATGGTAGTTCAGGGTAGCTCATATTAAGTCACCCTAGCTCAAGTTAGCTCAGATCCTGCTCAACTTAGTTGAGTCTAGCTCACCTTAGCTCCAATCAGTTCACTAGGAGCTCTAGCTAGCTCAGCTAAGTTGACTGGAGTCCACCTCAGCTCAGATCCAGCTACTTCCAGCTGCACTCAACTCAAGTTAGCTGAAGATGACTTCATACAACTTAGGCCAGCTTAAGCCCAACTCCCGAGGACTCCACCTAGCTCAACCTAGTTGAGCTAAGCTATCTTAGCTACTCCAACTAGATAGGTCCTCCTTAGGAAAAACAGACCTAGCTCACCTCAGCATATTTCAGTAGAAGCCATCTCACTTTAGCTTGCCTTAGTAGCTGGCAATGAACTAGCAAGCTAAGCCAGCTAAAGAGCTCCCTGCAACTCCCTTCAGTAGCTACTTGCTCCAATTCAACTCCAGACATTCCTTCCTCAGCTCCTCTCCCCTAAACCCTAGCTCCATTACACCTCCTCCTCTACTCAACTACTAGCTAAGCTAGCTTAGCTAGCTTAACTTAGCTACATCTTAGCTCCCACTGGCCATCCACCACCTACAACCTAACTCCACCTCACCACCTAACTAGCCCACAAAATAAGCTAACCACCTACACCTACTCCTACTCCAACTTGGCACCACCACCATCACAACCCTTCACCCCATAACTTCCACCAAAAGACACCTTAGAATTGGCACCAAAATGACCTCAACTGCCTTCCTCCTTTTGGCGCCAATTCTCCCATCATCCTAGCCATACATCTCATCACCTAAACCATCTCCACCCTCCATAAAGTGGTGCTAACAGCCCCTTCTAGAAGACCCCTCCCTTGGCGCCAACTTTGGTTCCCTTTCACCTCACATCCATCATCCAAAGCATCCCTTCTTTAGGTACCAATCAACATCCACCATTGGATCACACAACCACCTCTACAATTCATCTCCACCACCCATAAACTCCACGCCAAGAATGCCCACATCTAGAATCTATTTTTGGCGCCAACCTTAACCCTTATTTACACCCTCCATCCACATTACAAACCCATCTCCACCCTATACCTCAACCCATTCTAGAACCACCCACACTTGGTGCCAAATAACCCTAGCCCTAGGATCACCTAACCACCCTCATAAGCCCATCCTAACCCTACACATCACCTATACCTACATCCCCATCACCACTCCTATATATACCCCCTACCTACCACCATTAATCTTCATCCTTTAGCTTCATATTTTGCACCTTCATCCCACCATATCCACACCTAAGAGAAGAAGGAGAAGAAGAAGATTAAGGGGACACTCTGTCCCCTTGGTGCCTTCCCCTCTTCCCTTTTCTCTCGTGCCCCCACCAGCCAAAGGAGCAGCCAGGCAAGGAAGACCTTAGGAGAAGGTTTTGGGGGTGGTGCATGCCACCCTACGAGGAGTTTTGTGGGTGGAGATCATCCACGCATGGAGGATCAAGGGCATGCCCCCCTAGGGCTTGCCGAGGAAGAAACTAATTTATAAGAGCTTCTCAAGGATGGAGAAGAAGGAGAACTTCTTTTCAAGCCTAGGAGCAGCTGAGCTTGGAGCAAGAAGCCTCTCCCCTTCACCATTATCATCAAGAGGATTTGTGTTTTACTTCTTTTGTATTTTCATTTTAGAGTAGAAGCATTCCTCTACTTATCTTTTGTAAAACATATTTCTACTTAATAAAGTTGCCTTCTCTTCATTTGTATTGCATCATTTTTTGTTGTTTCTAGCACTTTTCATTCTCTCTCTATTTGCCCTAGGCCTCCACATGCCTAGGGTGAGTTTAGAGAAAAGACTAGCTTGTCACTTTAGTGTTAGTATTATCAAGTTAAGTGTAGTCTCTTTCCCCGCTTTAAATTTAGTAGTTTCCCATTATCTCAAAACCAAAAAAATCTTATATCTAAAAACATAAAAAGAAAGTTGATTTCTCTTTTTTCAAGCACTATTCTTAAAAAGTGCATTCCTGCCTCCTTGGACGACCCTAGATAGCACCACTGTGTAGGTTTACAAATTTTAAAAGTGATTGCGAATTAGCATGTTACAACGACTCCAAACCCACTTTTTACAAATCGCACTTTTCTCTACATCAGTGGGGGGAAAGCCTCATGATTATTTGCTCTTCCTCCACATTTCGTGCTTTGGTGGTATGGACCAAAGTGGTCAAGCCCTCTAAATGCTGAAATGGATCTTCAGAGCCAAGCCCATGAATATGTTTGATCAGGCTTAAAACTTTGGGCTTGATTTCCACGTCACCGATTGGAATCTGGACACCAGGGCATTCTCTATAATTTGATGGATCATAAAATCCTTCAAAGGCTAAACGCCCTGACCATTCATTTGCTGGAACCATGCTTGCATTTGCTGCAATTGTTCCAGTAGCCTTTGCAGCAACTCGTGTTGATTCTGAGGTGGAGGAGGTGGTTGATCAGCCATGGGATCTTCTTGATCAAAATTCAACCTACACCTCCTTGAATGGTCTAATGGTCCTTCCAGATGAGGATTCAATGACCTCCTTCCAAGCATACACTAGGAAGGGGTCGGAAGGACAGAGAAAAAGAGACCTTGCAATATAAGCAAACAATCCTGTCCTTAGGTAGGGTAGCCTTAAGACCTACAAACTCACAAAACTCGTCTTAAGACTAAAGACGATTTGGTTTACTCCAATCCAGTCAATTCAATCAGTTAAGGGTGGGATTGGATGTTGGAACCTAGTCCCACTTCTCTTTTTTGTTTTGGTGTTAACAAAACCATTTTAAAGTTTAATGTAGTTATGAAGTGTTACAGGACTATACAGGAAAAAGAATTTGTGGGTGCTAGCAAGCAACAAGATAGAATTGAAGATATGAAGGTAGAAGATTATAGATTTTGTTTCATTTATTGTATTTTAGAATCTTTGTATGTCTCTTAACAAGTAAAAAATAATCTAGGAGTTAAAATCAAAGTAGAGATAATTAGGGTTTATATTAACGTTCAATCGTTTATCTTTTCAACTCAAAATCGATTCTTTCAAAATAAAGTCATATATATTAGATGGGTTTTCTCTAAAAATTGACTTACACTTATAATATTAGGTACTTGTTGCAAGTACCAGTACTGGTCATAAGTACTGCTACATGCTAGGCACAGGTTTGGGCCTAAGTCCCAAACTATGAACAACAACTACCGGTACTCATCGTGAGTACCGGTACCAAGTGGTCACAATTTGTGCACATGGTTTTGCCTAGACCTTACAAGTACTGATACTAATCACCAGTACCAGTACATGTAGGTCACAACCCCATAGCCTGTGAGTCACAAGTACCGGTACTTATGATCAGTACCGGTACCAAGTTGCTTTATTGGTACTCAACAGAATGCACTGAGTACTGGTACCAGTGATCAATACCGGTACCCCAAGCACTATTGAACTGACTGTAGGTAGTCAGTACTGGTACTAAAAGTTTAGTACCGGTACCAACTAACCGTTGTGCCTAATCTGAACAGCTTTTTACAATTAATCTTAATCCTACACTTTCCTTTTTGCCCTTAGCGGCTAGTACTCGTAGGGGAGGTGTTTCATGGCCTATATATACACTCCTTGAGTATCATTTGCACATAACCAACAAGCTAAAAATATTCTCTTTGCCTACGCCTTCTTTTTCCAATTTTCTAGCTGCAAAGGAGCTTGTCTTGTTACTCTCTTCAAAAGGCTATTCTCTGGTTGCAACATGCTCCCAAGGCGATTGTGTTCTTAGTAAATTGTCTATTTTTGCTTTCGCATTCTAGTTAGAATTTATATATCATCTATTAAGAAATACACTTGTTGGAGACTTAGGAATTAGTTGTAAGCTTTTGTTTGTATCTTTCTTACACCTGTAATCTTTATTTCTTTTTGTCATCATGTAATTGGGTTGAGGTAACCCTTTAATTACCTTAGGTTATTAGTAAGTTGATTCCCTCCAGGTTGAGGGAATCAGGTTAAAAATCCTAAGTCGGGAGACTTAGGTAGTGGAGTACCCAAGTGAAGGGAACCACTATACATCTCGTGTGCTTTTTGTGGTTTGTTTATTCTTGTAATTTTTTATATACCACACTATTCATCCCCCCTTCTAGTGTGCTTGTGCCCTACAGATCCTACAGGTGGTATCAGAGCGGGTTGCGAAAAGAAGTAATTATTCGCTCTCGCAATGGCATCATCAGCCAAGCGCACCAAAGGTCAGTCATCCACACGTGCTCCCTACTTTGATGGGATAGGCAATGGATACTCGAAGAGGAGGATGCAAATCTTCCTCAAGGCCATGGATGAAGACTCATGGACTCTCATTCAAGAGAAGAACATGGATTCGGAGCTGCAGGAAGGAGTTGTTTGGACAGCGGATCAAAATAAGATCGCTGGGAATGCAAAGGCAATGAACGTGCTCTATTGTGCATTATCAAGGGAGGAGTTCAACCATATCTCTGCATGTGAGTCCACGTATGAGATATGGAACACACTTTAGGTCACCTACGAAGGTACTAATAAAGTTAAAGAAACACACATATCTATTTTAACAGAAAGCTATGAGTGTTTCAAGATAGAGAAAGGTGAAACAATCAAGGTAATGTACACGAGATTTGGAGACATTATCAACCCCATGAAGAATTTGGGAGTGAAGCTTATGGAAGAACAACTTGTAACGAAGATCTTGAGATCCCTTATAAGTGATTGGTCTCCAAAGTCCATGGCGATCCAGGAGGCAAAAGATTTATCAACTCTCTCCTTGGATGATCTAATTGGAAACCTCATGGCATATGAGGTCCAATTGGAAAACATGAAGAAGAATGAGGAGAGATCTGTGAGCAAGAAGAAGGAGGTTGCTTTTAAAGCCATGAAAGAGGATTCAGACTTCAACGATTCTGACTCCAATGAAGAAGAGGAGCTTGCTCTTCTAACGAGAAAATTTTGAAGATTCATCCGAAAATAAGGTAATAGTTTAGATAAGTTTTCAAATGACATTGTTTGCTTTGACTGCAAGAAGAAGGGACATATACAAAAAGATTGCCCTATGATCAAGAAGAAGAAAGAAGAAAAGAAGGACAAAGAACTCGATCGAAAGAAGATCTCAAGAAAAGCATACAAAGCAACTTGGGATGACAGTGATTCCAGCATAGAATCATCTTCCAAAGAATTTGAAGAAATGGAAGTTGCACATCTTTGCTTAATGGCGAACGACGGATCTGAAAATGAGGTAGATTTTGAAATTACTTTTGAAGAATTGTTACAATCTTATGAAGAATTTTATCATAAAGCTAGGATGATTAAAAAGGAAAATAAGGCCTTGCATAATAGTTATAGGACACTAGAAATAGAAAAATCTTGTTTAAAAATAGAATTAGAAATGTCAAAAGAAACTAACAATCAATTGTATGCAAAAATAGTAGAATTAGAAGATATTTATGAACACTTTGAGGGAACTTCGAATAATCTAAAAACAACAACTAGGTTGAATACAGAATTTTGTAATAATTTGAAAGCCAAGTTCAATAATAAAAGGAATACACAAAATAAATCACATGCACCTTGACATGCATGGATTTATCAAAAGGTCAAAAATCCTAAGAATTATAGATCTAACACAAAGGTGATCTATAAACCTAAGGATTTGAAGGGTACTAACCATCAAGGACCCAAAAGAGAATGGGTACCTAAAATAGATTTGATAAACTGTTTTGTAGGTCAAGAAGGACAAATGGATCCTAGACAGTGGGTGTTCCAAGAATATGACGGGACACTTCGACCTCTTTATCAAATGGACAAGAATACAAGATGGAGGACACGTCAAGTTGGGTGACAACAAACGTTGTCGCATTATTGGTGAAGGTACAATAGGTAATTCCTCTTAGTAGGTACGTAATGTTCTTTTAGTAGAAAACTTAAAACATAGCCTACTTAGTGTTAGTCAAATATGTGATAATGGATGTGATGTATTATTTACTAAAGTTGGTTTTAGAATATTAAAAGAGGGAACAAATACAGTTTTAATTGAAGGATTTAGATATGAAAATATCTATGCTCTTCATTTTTCACAAGAGAAATTTGTAAAATGTCTGCTTGCTTCCCATGTTGAAGTAGATTTATGGCATCGTAGGTTAGGTCACATTAATCACAAACATCTTAATAGGTTAGCCAAAAATGAGTTAGTAAGGGGTCTACCAAAACTAACTTATAAAAATGATGCTTTGTGCAAATCTTGTGAACTTGGAAAAATGCACAAGGCTTCTTTCAAACCTAAAGACTTAGTTTCAACCACACGACCTTTAGAGTTGTTACACCTTGATCTATTTGGGCCAACACTATTTGAAAGCCTAAATGGATCAAAATTTTGCCTAGTTATTGTTGATGACTTCTCTAGGTTCACTTGAGTCATCTTCCTAAAAAATAAGGATGAATCATTTGATTCCTTCCTAAGTCTTGCTCGAAGACTTCAAAAGGAAAAATCATCCTCGCTTCTTAGACTTAGGACTGATCATGGGGGTGAATTTGAAAATGAAAAATTTTCAAATTTTTGTGTCAATTTTGGCATAACCCATAAATTTTCATTTCCTCAGGCACCATCTCAAACTGGGGTTGTAGAGCGCAAGAATCACACTCTACAAGAATGCGCTCGAACTTTGCTCTTGAAGTCTGGGCTTCAAAAATATTTTTGGGCTGAAGGCACTAATGTGGCATGTTATGTTCTTAATAGAACTCTCTTAAGGCCTATTATTAAGAAAACTCCACACGAGCTTTATTATGAGAAGTCTCCTAGGATTTCATATTTTAGGGTGTTTGGAAGTCAGTGTTTAATCGCACACATGTTTCGCGAGTTTGAAATCAGGGTTACAAGTAACCCATCGTCGTAGTTGCAAAACTCGTGGTCAAATAAAATTTATACCAAAACTCTAAGGGAGTCCCGGGTCGAACATAGGGAGGCGATGCTTACTTTAACTGAAAACTACTCTTCGATTTGTTTCTTTTTGGTATTTTAGGGTTTTATTTTTTTATTTTGTATTTTTGTAAGAAGACAAGCAGAATAAATCACCAGAGATATGGAACAAATATGATATAGATATCACTTCAATGTTAATTACAATCAACTATGAAAGCATAAAAAGAGAGGGAGGTGAGAAGGAATCTCCCGAATCGGTTGTTCGGCAAGACAACGATGCCTGGCGGAAGCTCAGATGGAGGTGAGGAGTAGGACGATGGAGGAGAGATGTAGGAGGACGTCGGGTAGAGGAAAGCTTCGGCGTGGCTCCGGAATGGAGGTGAGAAGGCGGAGATGATCTGCTACTGGAATGGAGGTGGGAGGATGGCTCCAAGGCGACCTATGAATGGGGATGGAAAGATGGATGAATATTTGGTGAGGCAGAGGTTTGCTACACTAATAGGAGCCTTGGGAGCTTGAGAGCAAGCTCTAACAGAGCGTCGTTAGGCTTGCTAGAGCTTGAGAGTAGGTGGGAGTAGAGTAGGTAGAGATGGCTTGGTAGGGAGGGGGTGTAGGTCCTTTTATAGTGGAGGAGAAGAGGCAAAAATAGGTATGGGACCATTAGTGACCTCCAGGCCATCGCTGGAAGTGTCACTGTAGGTAGCTCATGCCCACTGACGCCCACAGCTAGCTTTGCCAGAGCGTAAAGAATTAGCGACGGCAGTAAGCGTCGTAATAGGTCCAGCTCATGCGTTGCTGTAGGCTGGCACCAACTGAGCACGTGCCCACGCTGCTGCTGCACTGTGTGTATGCGTGCCTCCGTGCGTGCGTGTGCATGGGTGGCCTGGGCTACTCCACGTGGCGTAATTTGGGCCATCCATCTTCTTTCTGTTGTAGGGGCTGCTACAAAGGTCGGATTGAGTCGATTTTCACGCCGTTAGGCAGTGATCGTCAACCCAAATCCATCTGCGTGGTCGGATTTGTCATTTGAAGCTCTGAATTATGTCACATAGTTCCTTGGCCGCTGATCTTCCTCGGACTGCATATGGTGCTACGGGACTCCGATTAAGGCGATTTTGGAGGCTTTGAACTCCAATCATCATGTTAATCAGATCAATATGGTCGGATCGTCAATCTGAGGCTCCGAAATAAATATCCTTCTCTCTTGACCACAAAAAGGATGTAATTAACCTAAATTATATACTACTCTAAATGCAGAATGATGCATGCTATGCAATATTTATAGCATGAAATGCAAATCTAAGCCTAGGAACATGCATGAATAGGCATTTTACTCTCAATAAATGTGTTTACATCATACCCCTATGCCTATCTTTTGCCAGTCCCTAGCAAAATTAAACTATATGCTATGTATAAAAGCAGAATTAGATCGTTTAGGCCTAAGTCATTTATTAACAAAGGAAAATTCAACTAAGGTCCTAAACTACGAAGACTCAACAGTACCCGGGTGTCTGCCAGAATGTAGATCGCCCAAGTCCTCGCCTTATTTGAAATGGGAAGATTCATTTTTTTTTCTTCTTTTCTATTTTTTTGTACTTTTGAAGTTTGAGAGTTCTGGGATAGGTTTTTATGGCTACCCGACCCACCAAAGACTCGAAAAGGACTCTAAGTGCTAAGCATCTTGTGAAAATAGTGAAAGACTCACTAGGCAAACATTGAAATGGACTTCGGGTTTCTACGACCCTAGGTGACCTTGCCTAAAGGTTTATCTTTTCGATTGGTACTCCATACTTCTTTTATTTATGGGGTCAACACAAGGGCGAACCCAGTGTATATCTCCCCGGTTTATTCTACTTCCCTGCTTCTTCTCTAAGTGTTTTGGGAATTATTGCGCATTTTCTTTGTGAGCTGGGTTCTGGACAACCAGCCAATGGACTGTTACCCACGGTAACTTGCCAGCCATACTCGTGCGGTGAAGTGTGGTTTGTTTATTTTTTATTTTTTCTCCTTTTTCTATATATATATATTTTTTCTTTTTCTTTTTCTTTTTTTTCTCTCTTTTTTTTTTAAGTAGGTGGCTTCCTTGATCTAAGATTTACCTAAAGGCAATACAACGAAAATGGTCTTGTGACTGGGCTCTGGACAACCTGCTGATGAGCTATTACCATCGACAAGTTGCCAGTCATACCACCCTAAATAGTTCATTAGCTACCCAATTTCCAAAGAAACCATCGAAAAGTAAGTCAGTGAAAGAAATGTGTGTAGATGCTTAGGCTTAATGTGCCCCTAAATCAAAAGGCGGGTTGATAAGCCGCATACTTATCATCCCAATTTATTTACCAACTTAAAATGAATTTTAATTGGTGAGGACTCGAGACTAAGTCCACATTTGAGTGGACACCCGGGCTAATTAAGCCAAAAGACCTGAAGAGTATAAGTGTTTAGGTCCTCTCATATCATTTCCTAAAGTTAATAACTTCCAAATGCCTAAGTTCTCTTCTCCTAATTCTTCCTTTTTTTATCTTTTTGAATTTTCATTTTTTTTTTCAAAGAATCAAATAATAGGAAATTACTGTTACAATTGACAAAAAAGTTATAAAATATGTCCACCCCCCATGCTTAGCTATTGCAATGTCCTCATTGTGAAAAATGAAAGCATGTAGGAGAGTAGAAGTGGAAGAATAACACCTGATTTCCGTGAGACTCAAGTCAGCTTGGAACTGTCTTTACATGTGCTGAGTTTAGTGCCTTCAGCTAAGTGAGGTCATCAATAAAAAATAACTAAACATTGAGGCCACAACAACATAATTTTTAGGCCCCCAGGTATGGGTCCTGGAGAATGAAAATGGGCTTGCCAAAGAGATGAACAATGAAAGTGGCAAGCTAGTGGTGCAGGAGAGCCCAATTGGTCTCCAATAGGAGTTTTGTTGATTTATTACAGAGGAAGTGTGGTTGGGTATAGAATTTGTGCAATGGTTGGGTGAAAAAGGATGATCAGGGTTTTGTGATGTGCTGGGGATTTGTGGATACTGTAGAATACGTAATGTTTGAAGAGTTCTTCCCCAATGTTCAATTTCATCCTCACACTCTGGGTTCTTAAACCACCCATTCTGATCCTCAGAATTCCCACCCACAAGTTGGACCTCAAACTCTAAGCATTAAGGATAAGGATGTTGTTGGGTTTTATCTTGATCATGTGAATCATCCAACAAATTTTTGATTTCATGTATATCTTCCTCATTCCGCGTTGCTACAATTGGTCGCATTTTTGTTTTGTCCTCAATTATTTCTGCAACAGAGTGATCTTCTTCCTGAGTTTGGGTTGAGTTGGGCATTAAAAGGTTGTCTAAGGTATGTATGGCCATTACTTCCTCCATTCTACCATGCTCCTCCATCGAACCACACTTAATTTTATTCTTCTTTGAGACCTCAAAAATATTGAATCAATTTGTCTTATCCCCTGAGGCCATTTCTATATTTCATTATTTACAATCAATCCTTGCCTTAGCAGTAGCCAGGAAAGGTCTTCCCAAAATAATCGGGGTGTGGTTGATTTGTTTTGGAGTTTCCATGTCTAGGACCATGAAATCAGCAAGGTAATGCAAATCATTAACCTTGACTAAAACATCCTCCAAAATACCCTTGGTTTTGTAATGGATCTATCTGCTAACTGCAAGGTTATGTCAGTGTGTTTTAGGTAGCCTAGACCCAATCCATATGCAATGAGTTGGGGATCACATTAATGGAAGCACCCAAGTCGAGGAGGGCCCGGTCAGAAGTAATGTTTCCTATTGTGCAGGAAATCAACAGGGCTCCCAGGTCCTACTTCTTAGGAGGTAGCTTGTTTAGGATCAGTGTGCTTGTATTATCGGACAAAACTACTCTCCTATTATTTTCAGATTTCACTCTACTCCTTTCTTTATATGCATTCAGTAAACCTATGGCGTAGGCAGGGATTGATCCGATAACCGCGAGGAGTAAAATGATTGTCAATTTGAAAGCCTGAAGTAAGGACATCCTTTCCTCCAATTTCTCCTCTGACTTTTTCTGTTTGCCCATACAACGACAACATACTCCCGAATTAGACTCTGATGTTTTGTTGATCACATTCTTAGTTGGGAGTTTGGAATTTCTGCTACGGGACCTAATGGGGTTGACATGGGGTTGGGTAGGTCCCTTGTGTCTATTACCACTCCTTAAGGTGATGGTGTTTGCCATGGCAAAATGCTGTTGGTTAGTGCCTTGAGGAGGGTTGGGCAAAATAGGAGGCTCCCAGTTGATTATGGTAGGAACTTGGTTCACTTCGGGAGGGGCTGGGGTATCCTGATAGATAGCATGAGCTTGAGCATGCGACTCCCCATCATTACCAAACCCTTGAGGCCTAGTGCCTCGGTTCTGTACATTCCTTGGGTTTGATACAGATTGTGATGGTAGAGATCTGGGTTGTTAGTTGTTTGTACTAAGTTCGGATTGCAAGGTGTCCAGCGAAGTTTTCATCTGTTGCGTGAGCTGGAGCATTGACCCTTGCATTTGTACCATTTTCAGGTGCATGTCAGCTTGCTCGGCGGGTTGTTGAGCATTCCACATGGGCTGATTAACCTGATTCAGGGCCAACTGAGTATATACATAACCCTGACCAATTGGTTTTTGCGGTACATAGTTGTTGGGTCGATATTGGGTCTGCTGCCCCTAATCTTTCCAAGAGAAATTAGGATGATTTTTCCAACCAAAATTGTAGGAATTTGAATAAGGGTTGGACCTAACATTCTCTTGCACAGCATGAACATCCTCATAAGATGAGGATGAAGAAGGATCAGAAATATTGGGATCCAAGGCCTTAGTTTGGAACCCATAAGGTTCCGAGAAGAGTTGGCTCGAAGGTGGAGCCTGCTCCAGTTGGTTCACAAACCCTCGTCCTGTAGGAGCTTGTGAAGAATGGAATCCCAATCCCTGGGATTGAGTGGATCTAGAAAAATTAGAGTTTCTGGACATTCACTCTTCCATTCGTTTAGTAACCAGATCCATCTTATCTAATCTATTGCAGATCAATTCCATATCAGATGTATGAGAATATTAGACCCCATTGGCATTTGATCTAATTTGTTGGGATCGGTTGAAGGTTTCCAAGGAGGCGTGGTTTAAAGAATTTTTGCTCATTTCCTCAAATAATTCATATGCGCTATCTGCATCCTTGTTGAGGAAATTGCCTATGCAAGAAGCATCCACATGATTATGGAGTTGATCATTCAACCCATGATAAAAAATTTGCACAAGTTGCCATTTAGGCACCTCGTGGTGTGGACACTTCTGCAACAGATCCTAGAATCTCTCCCAAGCCTCATGAAATGGTTCCCCCTGCCGTTAGGCAAAATTGGTAATTGCCCGTTGCAATGCATTGGTTCCCACAATTGGGAAGAATTTCTTTAGGAAGGCCGATTTCAAAGCTGTCTAGGTAACAATCGGTCTTCAATGGTATGATACCAATGTGCGGCCTTATCCCTGAGTGAATGGGGGAAAAGCCTCATGAGCATCTATTCTTCATCCACATTCTGCGATTTGGTGGTCTGAACTAGAGTGATCAGGTCCTCCAAATGTTGTAATGGGTCCTCTGAGCCAAGCCCATGAAAGTGTTTAATTAGCTCAAAACCTGGGGCTTGATCTCAACATCTCCGGCAGGAATCACAACACCGAGACGATCCTCATAATTTGAAGGATCATAAAAATCCTTCAAGGGCCGAGCGCCCTGACCATTCATTCGTTGGAACCATTGCTGCATCTGCTGCAATTCTTCCAACTGCCTCTGAATCAACTCTTGCTGGTTTGGGAGCGAGGGAGATGGTTGTTGATCAGCCATGGGATCTACTTGGCTAAAGCTCAACCTCCACCTCTGGGAATGGTCTAAAGGTCCTTCCGATCTAGGGTTCAATGACCTCCTTCCGAGCATACACTGGAAGGAAGTCGAAAGGATGAGGAGAAGGGACCCTGCAGCACAAAAATACAAGCCTATCCTTAGGTTGGGTAGCCTAAAGGTCTATAGACTCTCAGAATCCGTCATAACACTATGGATGATTTACTCCACTTATGTCCAAGCAATCCAACCAGTTAGAAGGAGGGACTAGGGAGAAGGTTCTTCCTTTCGCTTGCACCTCCGGTTCCTAGTGTACCCCCAGCCATAGTCGTTTGACACTACTCCCCTAGCTAGACATCAGATTGACTAGTAGAAGTAGGTTAATCGTGAATAATCTTAGTTTGGATCCCGTAGAGCGAACTAGTCTGTAAGGCCAATGTCTACTCAATTTTAGTTAGGCTTGGGACAATGGTGCTTTTGAAATGTGATGGGCCCTTAATGATTTGTTTGACAATGTGTGAATGTGTACAACCAAGAGGTTTTCAAGCAAGATTATTAATGATGAGGTGAGTTTTAGGGTTTGAATCTTGCTTAGTAGCTTTTAGGATTCAAATACTAGGTATATTCAATCAAGTTTTGTGAGGCAATCCAAGTTTTGAAAGCACGAGTTCAAGTATTTTTCCTTTGTAAATCAAGAAAATATGGAGTGCCTAGCAAGACCTAAGTATTGAATCTTATGGGGCAGGTACAAAATGAATCTCTTTTACATTAGGTGGTGCGGCCCAAACAATTCAATCAATTGACCCAAATTCACCACTGATTAAGACACACAGAAAAAGTGATTAACCTAATATGATTTCTACTCTTTTATGTGTTGAATTTGTGTACTGGGTCCATAGGCCGGAATTCCGGTTGAGTAGATGAAAATCAAGTTAGGTTATGTGACTTTGATGTGGGTGCAAAAAGTGTGTAAATTGATTCATCCCACAGAAAATATCTTTTTATTTTTTTTTATAAGATGTGGGTGAGATGGGTGAAGGTGGCAAACAAGACAAACAAAGTCTATCCTAGGGTTTATGCAAACACCTAAGTAGATTAGGTCTTGGTTATGATTGTGGCGAAATGAACTAGTGGGGGGGAATGTGGGGAACACTTACAAAATACTCTACCTGCACTTTACTCTGGTCTATCGCACTTGGATCTCCATGCTAGGGTACCTATAAGACATTAGATCAAAGACAAGTGGGGTTAGTGCTATGTAAATGCAAAGAAGTGCAGAAAATAATAAAGTAAATTCCGTTGCCTCCCCGGAAATGGCGCCAAAATGATCGCACATGTTTCGCAAGTTTGAAATCAGGGTTACAAGTAACCCTCGTCGTAGTTGCAAAACTTGTGGTCAAATAAAATTTATACCGAAACTCCAAGGGAGTCCTGGGTCGAACATAGGGAGGCGATGTTTACTTTAATTGAAAATCGTGTTTCGATTTGTTTCTTTTTGGTATTTTAGGGTTTTGTTTTTTTTTTTTGTATTTTTGTAAGAAAAAGACAAGCAGAATGAATCACCAGAGATATGGAACAAATATGATATAGATATCACTTCAATGTCAATTACAATCAACTATGAAAGCATAAAAAGAGAGGGAGGTGAGAAGGAACCTCCCGAATCGGCTGTTTAGCGAGACGACGGTGCTTGGCAGAAGCTCGGACGAAGGAGGTGAGGAGCAAGATGACGGAGGTGAGATGCAGGAGGACGTCAGGCAAAGGAAAGCTTTGATGTGGCTTTGGAATGGAGGTGAGAAGGTGGAGATGATCTACTACCGGAATGGAGGTGGGAGGATGGCTCCAAGGCGACCTATGAATGGGGATGGGAAGATGGATGAATATTTGGTGAGGCAGAGGTTTGCTAGCTCTAACAGAGAGTTGGTAGGCTTACTAGAGCTTGGGAGTAGGTAGAGATGGCTTGGAGGGAAGGGGGTGTAGGTCCTTTTATAGTGGAGGAGAAGAGGCAAAAATAGGTATGAGACCATTAGTGATCTCCATACTATCGCTGGAAGTGTCGCTGTAGGTAGCTCATGCCCACTCATGCCAGCTGATGCCCATAGCTGGCTTTGCTGGCTCATAAAGAATTAGTGATGGCTGTAAGCATCTCTGTAGGTCTAGCTCATGCGTCGCTGTAGACTGGCGCTACCGAGCACGCGCCCACGCTGCCGCTGCACTGGTGCACACTCCACGTGCCGTGTGGCACGTGCGCATGCTAACACGCTGGCACTGCACTGTGAGCATGCGTGCCTCCGCATGCACACGCGCACCCACGCTGCTGTGCGCATGCGTGCACATGGGCAGCCTGGGCTGCGCCACATGGTGCAATCTGGGTCGTCCATCTTCTTTTCATTGTAGGGGCTGCTATAGAGGTCGGATTGAGTCGATTTTCATGCCGTTAGGCTGTAATCGTCGACCCGAATCCATTTGCACGGTCAGATTGTCATTTGAAGCTCCGAATTATGTCACATAGTCCCTTGGCCGTTGATCTTCCTCGGATTGCATATGGTGCTACATGACTCTGATTGAGGCGATTTTAGAAGCTTTGGACTCCGATCGTCATCCTGATCAGATCCGTACGATCGGATCGTCAATTCGAGGTTCTGAAATAAATATCATTCTCTCCTAACCACAAAAAGGACGCAATTAACCTAAATTATATACTACTCTAAATGCAGAATGATGCATGCTATGCAATATTTATTACATGAAATGCAAATCTAAGCCTAGGAACATGCATGAATAGGCATTTTACCATCAATAAATGTGTTTACATCAGTGTTATTTATTAAACACTCGTGTTCAGCTTGATAAGTTTAATGCTAAAGGTGATGAAGGCATCTTTATTGGCTATTGAACAAAAAGCAAAGCTTATCAAGTCTTTAATAAAAGGACTTTTGTTATAGAAGAATCCCTGCATGTTTCATTTGATGAAACAAACTTAGGAGAACTTGAACCAAATCATTTAGATTCTGATGATGAAGAAACCCCCTTCATCGATGTATCAAAAATGGAAGATATACAAAATGTACATGATCTTCCAAAATAATGGGTACACCATAAGGATCACCCTCAAGAATAGATTATAGGTGATATTGAACAAGATGTAAAAACCCAATCTCATTTTGGAACTAATTTTGTCCTTAATGCCTTTGTTTCTCAACTTGAACCCAAGAAAGTTGATGAGGCATTAAAGGATGAATCTTGGGTTGTAGCTATGCAGGAGGAGCTACTCTAATTTACAAGGAACCATGTATGGGACTTGGTACCTGCTCCTGAGGGAAATTCCATCATTGGAACCAAGTGGGTGTTTCGAAATAAATTGGATGAATCTGGTTCAGTAATCAGGAATAATGCCAAACTTGTACCTCAAGGCTATAACCAATAGGAGGGTATTAACTTTGATAAGACATATGCTCCTATTTCTCCCTTGGAGTCCATACAGATGCTACTTGCCTTTGCAAGTGCAAAGGATTTCAAGCTATATAAAATGGATGTCAAGAGTGCTTTTCTTAATGGATATATTAAGGAAGAAGTTTATGTTCATCAACCTCCTAGGTTCGAGGACTCAGCACACCCAGAGCATGTATACAAGCTCAATAAGGTGTTGTATGGACTTAAACAAGCTCCTAGGGCCTGGTATGATAGGCTTAGGACCTTTCTTCTCCAGTATGGATATAGAATTGGAGTTGTTGATTCAACTCTCTTTGTAAAAGAAGAAGGAAATGACATCCTACTGGTTCAAATATATGTCGACGATATTATATTTGGATCAACCAAGGAGTCCCTGTGTTAGCATTTTTGTGGGACTATGAAGACTGAGTTCGAAATGAGTATGATGGGTGGACTCAGATTCTTGTTAAGACTCAAAATTCAACAATTAGACACAAGAATTTATATTAGTCAAACAAAATATGTTCTTGAAACTCTCAAGAAGTCTAATTTTGAAATTGTAAATGGCAAAGAGACTCCATTTGCTCTATCTACTTCTCGTGGTGAAGACTTATTCGGCAAGAGGGTAGATGAAAAGAAATACGGAGTATGATAGGTTCACTACTATATCTTACAACTTTTAGACCTGATATTCTTTTCGCTACATGTCTATGTGCGAGATTCCAATCCGAACCCAAGGAATCTCATTTTAATGCAGTAAAAAGAATATTTAGATACATAAACAGCACAAAAGATCTTGGTCTTTTTTATCCTAAAGCACAAACCTTAGATCTATTATCCTAAAGTGATGCAGACTATGTAGGGAGTCGGATAGACCAAAAGAGCACTAGTGGCACATATCATTTTATTGGAGAATCTCTGGTCTCATGGTTCTCTAAGAAACAGACTTGTGTTTCACTTTCTACGACTGAAGCAGAGTATATTGCTGCTTTACTTACTTGCTCTCAAGTCATTTGGATGAGATAGACTTTGTCTGACTTTGGATTGATTTTTGCGCAATCCAAAACATTATGTGATAATACAAGTGCAATAAATTTATCCAAAAATCCATTACATCATTCACGTACCAAACACAGATATTCGGCATCATTTCCTTAAAGATAATGTGCTTCAAGGTTCCATTCAATTAGAATTTGTAGACACACAAAATCAATTGGCAAACATCTTTACAAAACCTCTTGCAGTAGAGAGATTTTGCTTTATAAGAAGAAAATTACAACTTTGTACAATAAAAGAGATTCAAAACTAACAAATTGTTTGATATGTAATTTGTTTGTATTTATAAAAATCCATGAGGGCCTTACTGTAATTTACCTATTTTTGTTACAAAGGGGTAAAATGTAATATTTTTATATTTATGAAAATATCAGGATATTGTTTGCAATATGGTTGCTTAACTTATGTTGTTGACTACATTATTTTTCAACACCTAAGTTATTGATTGGAATTTTTTTCCAACCACTTAAGTGGTCATGTGACTAGCACATGGCCCATCCCATATAAAAGAGGCTAAGTGCAAACACTTGCCTCATTCCACTCTTTGCAAACCCTAGTTCACCTCCTCAAGTGTCTCTCGAAGCCCTAGCCAAGAAGAGAAGAATCATCTCCAAGCTTCAACTCTAGGTGCACTCTTATCTTCTTATCAAATCGTGCTTCCATGAGTCAATCTTAGTCTTATTTTTCACTCTCTCAAAACCTTTCCTACTGCTACAATATTTTTATCGTTGGGTACCAGATGGTACCAGTACTAATTGGGAGTACCAGTGCCTGCTTTAGCGAGTAGGTACCAGTACTGAAGATGAGTATCGGTATTAACTTGAATTTCTGGTTGGAACAGAAACCAACCAGTACCGGTACTAATCACCAGTACTGGTACATGCAAGCTTAAGTGTGTTTTTGAATGCACACATCAAAGGAAATATTCTATTTTACTCATTATTTTCTCCTACTCTTGTTGCATATTTTTCAGATGGCACCAAAATCTAAGAGTAAGGGAAAGGCACCTCAAGATGCATTTCACAAATGTTGCATCAATGAGGATGCCAAATCAAAGTTTGATTGGTATAAAGGCCTAAAACTTTACCATTGTAGGCCAGTTGAGTGGAAAGATTTTTCTCTACAAATCTTTAATTTCACCACCCATCTTTCTAAACAAAAACTCATGCATTTCTTTGATGAGTCATTTTTTGCCGATGTTCCTGGAGTATATCCTGATGTCAACTGCTTATTTTGTCAATTTCCAAGAATAAGAAAACCGTGGTCATCTTCTCCAAGCATCAAATGTATTTGGTCAAAAAATAACCATCACACCAAAATTCTTATTAACCATCACTAAATGTCCAAATGAAAGTCATGCTTTTAACACTCTTAAGAAGTAATTTCCTACTTATAAAATCCATGAAACTCTCTTGCTCCCTAACTATCAGGGAAAGCATTGGTTGCCCTGAACATGACCCTATTTGCTCATGTTCTTTTTCAAATTTTAGCATGGAACTTAAGAGCTAAAAATCTGGGATTCCATAAAATTCCTGTTGACATTTTACCCTTAATTTATGCTATCATCGCAAGTTTTCCGGTAAATTGGAACACGATTTTCCTTCATTTTCTTAGACCCCATTATCATGCTTCTGCTTTACCATTAGACATCTCGGTATCTCACATTCTTCTCAAAAATAAAATTGACCTCTCTAATTTTACTCCTCTTAGAAAAGTGGTCTATTTCAAATGGTCCACTCTTCGGAAAATGGGAGAGAAACCTTCTTGATGGGACCACCATCATGAGTCATAACTAGCTCAACTTGATCTGATTAAGTCATTAAATGCTCCTATATAACTGCTAGAGAACCCTAATTCACTGCAAATCCATTTTTAGGGAAATATAGTAAAACAAGGGTAAAACTACAGTTTTAACAGTATATCTAAATTGCAGTACAATCATGGGTTTTCTCAGGGATTAATTAAAGGCCAAATGGTATTAAGATTCTAATAAGTGGGTTAGAACAGACAGAAAAGGGTTTTCATGCGTTATAGGAATTAATGGACATCTGAAATCTTAAAAATAGACTAGCTTAATCTACTAAGGTTTTGGTCAGAATAAAATTCATCTAAACCCTCTAAAAATCATAGAAAAATATTCTCTAGGGTTTGGTACCTTCAATTTGACTTTTGGAACCCATCTTGACCTAAAATAGAGTTTCAGACAGACATTTGCCCTAATTTGGGTACTTATGCAAATTACCCAGTCAAACTAGGTGAAAATTAAAATCTAACTTCACCATTGGATTCCATAGGTCCAAATTAGGTCTGTACCAAAATTTGGTCCCAATCTGAGATTGTTTTGACCTAGTTTGCACTTTGGTACAAGTCTGGTTTACTTTATTTCACATGGGCCCTTAACTTTTTAATTCCTTACAAATAGCCCCCCAACTTTGTCATCTTCTTCACAAAAAGGTCCTTGCCACCATGAAATCCTATTCCTACAAACTCTGGCGACCTTAATATGGCATGTTCTCCTTGATTCCTTGGCGAATCCCTCTCAGATTTGAAAGGGAAGTTCGTCAAGGAATTCCCTTCCTTTTAAGCAGATCCTAAGCCCTAAAACCTTCCGAATCTCTCATACGAATGCATGAGAGATTCGGGTATCATAGAGTTTCCAAACTCCGGTGAGTTTTCCTAGCTTGGGAAGCAAGCTTCCCAAGCCCAAAACACCCTCTAGAAATCTATAAAAGATCGCCCAGATTAGACCAAAGATCCCAGACTCGATTTTGGTCAAAAAATCCCCAATTTCCTTTTTCCTCACCTGGCCAAATAGCTCCTCGAGCTCTGGTGATTCCCTCCGACTCCTCTCGCCGTTTGATCGCAATACCAGCGGCAGATTCTTCTTCCTCACCTTCCTCCACATCACGCCATACCAGCGGGCATCCTCAATTCCCCTCATCGTCGCCGCTTCTACCCTACAGGAGTTTCATCTTCCCCGACGTCGGCCTACCAACGCCGGTGCTGTTCTCCCCCTTTCGTCTGATTAGATTAGGTTAGATTAGTTAGTTTAGATTCTTAGGTTAGTTTTATACCAAAAACCCCAAAAACAAGCCCTCGACTACACCGCTCACCCTCGTCTTCTCCGTCTTCGATCGCTCCTCCGGCGAGGTGCATACATCGCTACACCCCTCTATCCGCCTCGCCAACCACCTCACGACCTTCGCTACACCACCCTCTACAAAACCCCTCTCCCTATTTGCCACTCCACTCGCCCACATCATCCACCAAACAACCCACCTTCCTACCTCCATTCGCGACTTCGTCCAGCCACCACAGACCAACATCCTCCATGAAACTACCTCCGCTACACTTGACGTGCTTCAGCAAAGCTTACGAGCTATTCTAATGTGGCCATGAGGCTCTATTTCATGTTTCAGGTCGTCGTCATCCACTGCCACCGCTGCCTGCATCTCTGACATCATTCAAGCTCCTCCGATCGTGTTCTTCGCCAATTCCACATCCAACCAGTGTGGCTTACTCCTAGGTTGCATCCCAGATTGCCAATAGAAGGACACCGCAGCTCGTTCATTCGCAATTGGACGAAGGACCTTGTTGCTGCACGAAGGAAGGAGGGGGACATTTAGTCCCACCTCAGAAACGAGTGAAGAGGCATGCACGCATAAATTGGATTTCTACCTCTAGCTATTCGCCTCAAGTAACACACAGGGGGTGAGGTCCCTGCACTCCCCTCACATGCACCTCGCCCGTGACACCTACACATAGGTCTGGTGTTCACCCGATTACCCACCTAAGCTAAGCACACCTCGCTCACCACCCACTACCGATGAGTCTGGTCCCGGGTGCGCGTGTGCTTGTTAACCTGATAACCTGATACTGCGAAGGGCCTTGGGAAGGTGAGGAAGAGGATCCCATGGAGAGAAAGAAAGAAAGAGCAGGGACCAGGGGGTTTTTGCTTTCTGTGACACTTAGCTGCAGGAGGGATTGCCTCCCTTTATGCACGAAGAAGAAAGAAGAGAAGGAAGAAGGCTTGATAGAAGAGAAAGGAAGGAGAATTGAAGGTGAAGGCCTTGACAGAAGAAGAAAAGAAGGAAGAAGAGAAGAAAAGAAGAGCAGAAGCAAAAGGAGAGAGAAGAGGAGGCTGAAGAAAAAGCACAGTGCCTTGGTTGATATTGTTGATATATTTGAGTACTAAGTTTAATGGTTAATGGCACTGTTGCATTATTTGAACTCAATGCAAATATGCTTAAATTGAATAATTGGTGAACTAAATCACCATTGTTTTTGCTTTTAAATTTCTTTTTGCCATGCATACTTATTGTTAAACTCATGCTTTACAATGATTATTATTTCTGAGTAATTTATTAGCTTATTTCTTGTGTTCATTTACATTATTCATTGAGATTGGCAATTGAATTCCTATTTGCTCCCTGTGTTCGACCTCAGACTTCCATTCGAGTAATAAATTATATTTGTTTTCAAGCTATTTTGACTTATACTACGACGCAACTTTTATAACCTCGATTTCTCTTGATAACACTTCTAGAGAGGAATCCTCTAGTGATAATGAAGAGGAAGAGTATGTTGATCCAAATGCTCAATCGTCTTCTTATCAATCTTCAAACTCATCCTCGGCTTTTGTTCCAATAACCTATCCATATCTAGAAGCCAAAACACCTTGGGTAAACCTATCTCATGGGTCTAACACTGATCCCAATATGATTAATACTTTCAATTATATTGGTCAAAATCTATCTAACCTCAATTTTGCCTTCTGTCACATGGAATGCAAGTTTCATGATCTTTCTCTTTCCATTGAGTCTTCCCATGTTGCTTATTCCACTCAACAACCTAAACAAAGGAAGAGAACTCAACCAAAAGTGCCTCAAGAATATAGTGAAAGAAGGAAAAAGCACTTCCAAGACCCATCTTCTGTCATTTCTCCAATTGTGGAAGAAGAACCAATACTTCATGATGATGATGAAGAAGACACTGAAGATGAAGAAGTTTCATATGAATATGATGACGATGAAGATGATGATGATGAAGATGATGAAGATGATGATGATAGTGTTGATGGTGGACATGCTCAAAAGCTCATCAGAAAATGTCCTAGAAACTAGTTTAATTTTTAATCATGTTGATAGTTCACTTTGTATAACATCTGTGCTTTTCTAAACTTGTATGACATATTGCTAGTTTGTTTGTTTTCGTGTTTTGCTGAATATGCATGTTTTGATCTTATTTGTATGACTTTTCTCATTTAAATGAAGTAGTTTGCTCATATCTCATGCTTCTTAAAAATATATTATTTATCCATCTTTTTTGCTTGATTGACAAAAAGGGGGAGATAAAATGGAATGGATACTTCATATTTAAACTAGAAGATAGGCTTAGTTTAAGGGGGAGGTTGTTCACTCCTTGTGGAGTTTTTTACTCTTCTCTTATTAAGTTTCTATCTACTTTTAGATATGGGTATCTTGTTTGTTTTGTCA
This sequence comes from Thalassia testudinum, assembly GCA_037157565.1. Taxonomy (NCBI): domain Eukaryota; kingdom Viridiplantae; phylum Streptophyta; class Magnoliopsida; order Alismatales; family Hydrocharitaceae; genus Thalassia; species Thalassia testudinum. The sequence continues at coordinate 37,674,263 of JAZHRO010000025.1, forward strand.
ACACCAAAAAGGGGGAGATTGTTGGAACCTGGTTCCAATTCTCTTTTGTGTTTTGGTGTTAACAAAACCATTTTAAAGTCTAATGCATTTATGAAGTGTTACAGGACTATTCAGGAAATGGAATTTGTAGATGCTAGCAAGTAACAAGATAGCGTTGAAGATATGAAGGTAGAAGATTATAGATTTTGTTTCATTTATTGTATTTTAGAATTTTTGTATGTCTCCTAACAAGTAAAACAAAATCTAAGAGTTAAAATCAAAGTAGAGATAATTAAGGTTCATATTAACGCTCAATCGTTTATCTTTCAACTCAAAATCGATTCTTTCAAAGTAAAGTCGTATAGATTAGATGGGTTTTCTCTAAAAATTTACTTACACTTATAATACTATGTACTTGTAGCAAGTACCGGTACTGGTCATAAGTACCGATACCAAGTGGTTACAGTTTGTGCACTTGATTTTTCCTGGACCGTACAAGTACCAGTACTAATCACCAGTACCAGTACATGTACGTCATAGCCCATAGCTTGTGAGTCACAAGTACTGATACTTATGACTAGTACTGGTACCCAGTGGCTTTGTTGGTACTCAACAGAATGCACTGAGTACCGATACCAGTGATCAGTATCAGTACCCCACGCACTGTTGAACTAACTATAGGTAGTCAGTACTGGTACCAAAAGTTTAGTTCCGATACCAACTAGCTGTTGTGCCTAATCTGAACAGCTATTTTACAATTAATCTTAATCCTACACTTCCCATTTTGCCCCTAATGGCTAGTATTCGTAGGGGAGGTGTTTCATGGCCTATATATACACTCCTTGAGTATCATTTACACATAACCAACAAGCTAAAAATATTCTCTTTGCCTACGCCTTCTTTTTCCAATTTTCTAGCTGCAAAGGAGCTTGTCTTGTTGCTCTCTTCACAAGGCTGTTCTCTGGTTGCAACAAGTTCCCAAGGCGATTGTGTTCTTAGTAAATGGTCTATTTTTGCCTTCGCATTCTAGTTAGAATTTATATCTCATCTATTAAGAAATACACTTGTTGGAGACTTAGGAATTAGTTGTAAGCTTTTGTTTGTATCTTTCTTACACCTGTAATCTTTATTTCTTTTTGTCATCTTGTAATTGGGTTGAGGTAACCCTTTAATTACCTCAAGTTATTAGTAAATTGATTCCCTCTGGGTTGAGGGAATCGGGTTAAAAAATCCTAAGTCGGGAGACTTAGGTAGTGGAATACCCAAGTGAAGGGAACCACTATACATCTTGTGTGCTTTTTGTGGTTTGTTTATTCTTGTAATTTTTTATATACCACACTATTCATCCCCCCTTCTAGTGTACTTATGCCCTACAGATCCTACAGGTGGTATTAGAGTAGGTTGCGAAAAGATGTAATGATTCTCTCTCACAATGGCATCATCAGCAAAGCGCACCAAAGGTCAGTCATCCACACGTCCTCCCTACTTTGATGGGATGGACAATGGATACTGGAAGAGGAGGATGCAAATCTTCCTCAAGGCCATGGATGAAGACTCGTGGACTCTCATTCAAGAGAAGTACACGGATTCGGAGCCACAAGAAGGAGTTGTTTAGACAGCGGATCAAAAGAAGATCGCTGGGAATGCAAAGGCAATGAACGCGCTCTATTGTGCATTATCAAGGGACTAGTTCAATTGTATCTTTGCATGCGAGTCCGCATACGAGATATGGAACACACTTTAAGTCACCTACGAAGGTACTTGTAAAGTTAAAGAAACACCCACATCTATTTTAACAGAAAGCTATGAGCGTTTCAGGATGGAGAAAGGTGAAACAATCAAGGTAATATACACGATATTTGGGGAGAAGATACTTCCCTTGGATTTTGCCTCAGGTTCTTTTGATATCCCACAACCGCAGTTATTTGACACTACTCCCCTAGCTAACATCAAATTGACCAGTTAAGCAAATTAATAGTAGATAATATCAATATGAGCCCAAAGATCGAGTCCAATCCTTAAGGCCAATGTCTACTTGATTTTAGTTAGACCTAGGATGTCTGTGCTCTTAGAATGTGTTGGGCTCTTAGAATGGGTTGTACACTTAATGATTGATTGACATGTGTGTATGTGCTCAACCAGGGTTTTCAAGCAAGATTATTTAGATGAGTAGATTTTAGAGTTCAAATCTTGATTAAGTAGCTTTTAGGGTTTAAATTAAGGTTGATTTAAATAAGTTCAGGAGGCACACCAAGATTTGCAAACATGAGTGAAGATATTTTCCTTTGAAAACAAAATAAGGTGGAGTACCTGGTACTTGACCTTAAATGTTAACCCTAAGGAGCAAGCTACTTAATGAGTTATTTTTAATTGAAGTGGTACAGCCCAAACAACTCAAGTAATTGGCCTTGATGCACCACTGAATTAGTCACACAAGTGGTTATCTAATCTAATTTCTATTCAATTTTGTGTTTGTTTAAGTTTACCAATTCCAAAGATCGGTTTACCAGTTGAGTAAGACAAATTAAAAGAGGTGTACCTCTGTGGGTGTATGTGATGTGCATGGTAAGGAAATCCCACAATCAGATAAGATTTTTTTTAGATTTTCTTTTGTAAACAGAGGGTGAGGTGGGTGGAGGTGACAAACAAACTACCAAACTAACCTAAGGTTTATAAAAGCACCTAAGTCAATTAGGGTTTGAATTCTTTAGTGATGGAATGAAAACTATGGAAAGGGAAAGAATAGGGGAGCACTTACAATAGTTATCAACCGCACTTCACTCTATTCTACCACTCATAGATTCCTTGAATAGGTACCTACAAGACAATAGAAGAAAGCAAAGACAGGTTAGAGATCAAATAAGTGCACGGAATGCAGAAAATAATCGGGATCCGTTACCTCCCCAGCAAGGACGCCAAAATGATGAGCAAGAAAATCATTGCAAAGAAAAGTTGGATTTTGGAAAACCCAAGTTGTAAAATTCGTAAGAAAATCTACTACCAAATAATTTTTAACTGAAACTCTGGTGAGTCCCGGGTTGAACACGGGGAGGCTACGTCGATTCTAAATCCACAATTATATTTTTTTGTAAATTTTTTTATAATGAAATTATTCACAATGCTAATCTACTTGCAATATAAATAAGAGAGAGAAAGAGGGAGAAAGAACAACTTTTATAACTAGGATAATGTCAATAATAACTACTTGCTACAACTATGAAGCTGAAAATCTACACTAGAAAGTGGTAAAAAGATAAGGGATGAGAAATTATCCTCCTTGACAAATGCTTGGAGGACGAGTGAGACGATCGATGCCTGGAGGAAAGAGAGCGAAGATGGAGGTAGTAGGATGAATCTGGAAGAATTGAGGATGAGGCATAGCGTCGACATCGCGGGATTTACTTCTAGAACAGGGGTGAGTGAATGGATGGCAAGAGCTCTGCGAAGGGGGTGAGAAGTGGAAAATTTTATTTTCTAACTCTAGCAGAGCTTCCCATAGCTTGGGAGCACTAAAGTGAGCTTTAGAACTTTGTTCTTAGCTCTTAGGAGAGGTGAGAAGAGAAGTAAGGGATGGTGTGACGAGTGGGTATGGGGTCCTATTTATTGTTGAGGATATGGAGGAAAAAGAGGCAGATGCACATGCACACGCACATGTTGCTGAAGCTAAACATTGATGAAGATGTGCAGAGAGGCAAGGAGCATTGGTTCCGAGAGGCATCAGTTCGAGTGTGCGTTACATGCATTGAAGAGGTGCCGCTCTTCATCCATTAGGCCGCAGATCAATGGTACAGATCGCGTGCTGCTTCTCCTTCAGATCATGCCAATGCTTCCACTTATAATCGCGTGTGATTGTGTGTGTATGCATCTAGGGCACCTAATCACACCATGTCACCACTTCATAGCTTCTCGATCTCAATCGCGTGGCTGAAGTTTGCCACACGCCTCTCATTGCAGATTAATCTGCTCAGCACAGGTCGAATGGACGTCGAGCATCGTGCGTAAGGCGTTCCACCACTACGCTATGCTCCACTTTGTTGCATTTCTGAATTTAGGCACACATGATCTCGACCATTGACTCTCGATCCAACGATCAAGATCGCGTGACCTTTTCCTATGGAGAAGGTGAGGTGCAACCGAGATTAAATCTCCGCTGTTGGATCATGGATCCGACGGTTGAGATCAATTGACCAGATGAAGGAAATTGCTGTGGGTACTCTTGCGGCAGTTTGGGCAGCTAGGATGGCATCACGTGGTGCCATCCTAGTCGCCTATCTTCAAATGCTTGTAGGTGGTGCCACGGATGTCAGATTGGATCGATTCTCACACCATTGGGCTGCGATCATTGATCCAAACCCATTTGTGCAGTTGGAATTATCATCTAAAGTTCAGATTTTCACCACCTTGCCCCTTGACCTCCGATCTTCCTTGGACTGCATCTAATGCTAGGAAGGTCCGATCGGGACAATCTTGGAGGCATTGGACTCCAATCGTCACCCTGACCAAATTCATACGGTTGGATCTTCAATTCAAGGCACCGAAATGATGTTGCCCTACCCCTTGGCCATAATAAGAGGCAAATTACTATACAATTTTTACAAATTAATCTAACATCATGATGATGCATGTTATGCAATATTTATAATACATGATGCCTCTATGACACTAAGAACATACATAAATTGACATTTTAGGCCAATTAAATGTGTGCACATCTCATAGTGAGAATCAATTTTGCTTTGTAAAGAATCTCACACAAGTCCTTTTGTCAAATCACATGTGAATTTGGTTTTAAGGCCCAACCTGATTAGCAATCCCAATTTTTATAAAGAGACCACTTAATTAGGTAGATTCAATCACAATCGAGTGGTCTTTGAATTTAGCCCAGGATGCAATGTGTGATCACGCACTAGATGCAAAGATAAGAGAATATACTTGACTCTAGCAATCTTCGTGCAGGTAATGTACACAATGCAAGTAAGGTAGATCTAGCATGCTGCTCAATCACCCCTAAAATGAATGCACCTAAGGGTATGCAACTTCTAATCCGGTAGATCGATAGTTTTCTTTTAAATAAAGCAAGCATACTAGATAATTCTAACTCTACCACACAATAATCCACACAACAAACCAATAATCCTAATAGCTAAAGAAATTGCGGACTGACCCCTGAAAACTAGCCCCAATGGTACAAGGACGAGAAAATTGATGCATAGAACTAGTAAACTAAGCTCTTAGATCTCCTAATCCAATCAGTGTTGAAGAAGAATCCCCTTACCACGGGATTAAGGTCTCCTTTCTCCTCGCATCTTCTTGTGGGCGCTACTTAAGGTCCACGTCGTGGCTATATTGTGCTCGTCATCTCAACCCATCAATTCCTCACACAAAAAAATATAGAATAGTCAAGTCACGATGCACCTCAAAATATATTAGAAATATAATCAAAAAAACATATTGCGCTCGTTGTCTCCCCGGCAACGGTGCCATTTGATGTTGGAATTTTTTTGCTTTTGCAAAATAATAATAATAATGGTGATAATAGTAACGATAATGATAATGATAATAGTGTGTCATCGTAGCGTAAGTTGTGGTGGAAAAAATCCTAGATCAACAAATATAATTCAATAAGCATGCATAAAAAATGTAATCAAATCAGATATGTGTCACATTGATTCTCATATAAATCAAATCATGAATAAACCAAGTAGGGAAAAATATCAGCTCCACAAGGAGGCAATAACACAAGTAGGTTCAGTATATGAATATAAAGATGATAAACAGTGATTCCAATAATCATAGAAAAATCAATGAACTACTAAAATCAAAGCAAATGCAGAGAAGCCAACCAAACATAGTTGCGGTGAGCACGCAGTTGCAGACGCGGTGCGGGGTTAACGGAGGTAATAAGGATAGAGTCGAGGCGAGGCTGAGACACGGTGGCAAGGTCGTTAAGTGGAGAAACGCAGTGAGCAACACGATCGATGAAGAGTGGTCATTTGTGGTCGAAGACAAAGTCATGGTGCGGTCACAGTGATGACGGTGTGATCAACGTGGAGGAGCACAATCGGTGTTGTGGTGACAGGAACGCTGAGCGCACGGTGAGGAGTCATAGTCGTGGCTATCGATGGAGAGACGAAGGAGGGTCACGATCAAGAATGAGACTTGGAGGCACGGTGACATGGTGGTGGCCATCGAGAGCATGGTGCTGGTTGCTGTCGACATAGTGGTTGCAATTTGCTGGAGAAGTGCTACTGCGGTTAGAGAGAGAAGAGGGGAGAGTAGCGTGGGTGATCTCATAAGATGAGGAGTGACGTGGTGATGGGTCTCTGTCGTGGGAGGAAGGAGAGAGATGAGGGTGGTCTTGTGATGAGAGAGAGAGACTGAAAGGAAGAGAGGGATTGCGATGCATGGGAGCATTGTAGGCGATCAGTATCTACATACACGTAGGAAGGAGGAGGTGGGTGATGACCCCATATTTGTGGGATAATTAGTTACTTAAATGTCTAGACATTAGATTAATAGTGACATATAAATAGCATACAATAAGATGTAAATAGATTAGTCTAATTAGTCACTTATTTGCATATTTCATGCCTTGCATTAATATCTAAATACATTTAGAATTCATTTAGAATAACATGCATTGAAATAATTAATCTTTAGGTTGCATTACATGCATGTATTAGAATTAACATTTTATGTGAGGGTTCGTAGATAAATAAGCCATAATTTCTTTTATATTTTATTAATCCATTTTTATTTCCTCTCCTCAATGGCTGCAGTGACGACGCCCTTTACTCGTTGCTTTAATGGCCATGAAATAAGGATCTAGTCAAGGCAGCCATGATTACAAAAGAGAGGAGGAGGCAACCATGCTCAGCAGGCCTCCACCCCACTCTACTACTGTGCAGAGAGTTCAAGCTCTCCACTCCACCACCGCCAGCCTCAACCGTGGCAGTTTGCTCCACTATCGTGGGCATGCGCCGTGACAGAACGCACCACTAAATCCGAGCAGCTGCGCTATCGTGAGCACACATAGGTGTGCACTCCACCGTGATCCATCGTCCACTACAACAACACCATCTCCACTCCACCTTCATCTTCATCCCCTCCACTTCATCTCCAACAACACTACCATACACACCATCACCCTCCTCCATGTCTCAATCCATTACTGTGAACCCAAGTCACCACACACCTACACCACCACACACCTCCAATGCCACTGTTCATCTTCCCCATCTTCCTTCTCTATTACCACCAAAGAACCCATAACCTCCATCACCATTCCCTCTCACAATCGCCACCTCCAGCAAACCACCTATAGCACTCCACACCGCACCTTCTCTCCCACGCGTGGCTAGCAGTGTGCCCGTGTGCACCTCCAGCAAGCCAGCCGCATGACCCCGCCTTGTCGCACCTATGCCCACGCGGGTGTGCATCTCCACATGCCTAGCAACAGCAACAGTAGCCCTCACCGTGCCATCCACGTGTGGTCACAGCCATGGCACCATGCACACGTGCCTCACATCCATCCTTACCATGCCATCCCCTCTGGTTAAGTTGTCTGGGAAGGTTCCCGGATGTTTGAAGACCCAATAGCACCACCACCATCTTCACTTCTTCCTCTTCTTCTTCTTCAACCTCCACGCACCACCATTTTTATCTCTACGCCACCGAACCACAGAAGCTGCCCTCTCCACGTTTAACTATAGCACGCACGTAGTGCACCGCCATCTCCACCTTCAGCTGCTGCATGCATGCACATGCACCAACAGGTCTTCTTCGCTCGTGTGTCTTCGCACGCTCGCGCGTGTGCCACCTCACGTGCCTGCAGCAACTAACAGAGGGGACAACACCGTCACCATCACCAAGTCCTATTGTTCATCTTCTTTGTGAAGGACCCATCACCACCCCCATCCGGCCACCTTCGTCTAGCCATCATTGGCCAACACCTTCACTGCCAACACCACCAACGAGATCATCGAAGTGTACTGCATCTACCCCCACTGTACGCAACATCAACCGACAACCCCTTCACTGCCGTCGACCACCAATGTCGTTGGCTACCTTCCATCTGGCCTACCGTCTCCGGCCACCTCGAGATGCACTGCTACCGTCTATGTGAAGCCCTTGGTTCAGAGATCCTCCTCCGAGCACCTCGCTGCCGATCATCACCCCCTTCGCACGTAATAATGCCATGAAGAAATGCACTGTTTCGCCAATTAATATTTACATTTTACGCCATTGCCACTTTTTATTTATATTTTATTATTGTGAACATTGCATTGAACTCCCTTCTGTTTGGCATAAATGCGATTTCAGCTTACGCTTTCACTTAAACACGTATCTAATGCGACTTTTGAAATAATTTTTGGGGGAAATAAATAGTGAACATTCAATTTCTATAGTAACGAGTTTTAATAAGCCATTGCCTCCCTGTGGACATGACTCGCTCTCTCGACTGGTTTATTTTAAGTGTTTTGATTAGTGGTTTTCCACCACTCACACACTACTTCGATGCGTCATTTTATGTGAGAAATTACTTCAAAAGCGAGAACCATCTTTTCAACGGGTGTGCTACACATGGTGTGAGAGAGATCAGAGCGGTGAGGGAGATCTGCTATGCATCGGGATCTTCATGCAGGGGATGTGCGTAGGGGGGTGTTAGTGATGTTGTTTTCCTCCACATGCGGAGGAGTGTGGGTGTTTATGTAGGTGGAGGTTCTCGTGCATCAGGGAGAGAGAAGAGAGAGGTCGGGGGTGGGGTTTTCTTATGCAAGACGTGAGGAAAATTATGATGGGTGCCCTTCCATGTAGAGATCGTAAGAGGGATCCGTCAATTTCAGTGATTTAGAGAGAGGTTGAAGGATAATCAGTAAGAGTTGAGGGTGGAGGTGGGTCTTGCCTGAATTGAGAGCACATGAAGGAAAAAAAAATCTTCTCAATGATTTCTTCCTCCAAAGGAAATCTCTCTTCCCTAAAATATTTTTGTTCCCATTTAAATTTTCAAGATGGCCTTCTAAGTTTGTGCCCTTAATTAATTCTGCAAAAACATGTGCACATAATTACTAAAATAAACTACAAACATGCATCAAGTGAAGAAACAAAGGTGGCTCCAGTGAGGGTGGAGGTGTGTCTGGTGTGGCCGACACCAGAGACGAAGGTGGCTCCAGTGAGGTGGGAACGGTGAGGATGAAGGGAAGTGGCATCTGTTGGAATGGCGAGATGCGAAGAAGAATAAGGAAGAGGAATCCATCGTAGGTATGGCGGTCGGACGACGAGAAAGAGCAGGGGGAATCGCTGGATGTCGAGGAGCCTTTGGTCGTGAGAGGGAGAGATGAATTGAGGGGAATCACGGCTGAATTCGAGTGTGAAGAAGTAGGGGGGATCTAGGCTTCTTTAAATAGGGATCTGAGTGGCGGTTAGGGCTTAGGAAGAAAGCTTCCCAAGCTTGGAAGGTCGCCAGGCTTGGGATCTGTGAAGATACCCAAATCTCTCATGCGTTCGCATGAGAGATTGGGAGGGAATCAAAGCTCATCAATGGGTTCAGATTGGAGAGAATTTCTCAAAGGATCTCCCTTCCAATTTTGGAAGGGATTCTCCAAGTAATCAAGGAGATATTCCCTGTCAAAGGCCATCAAAGTAGGTTTCCTCCACGATAATGATGGAGGGACCTACTTGTGAAGACGATGAGGAAGCTAAGGGGCTAAATGCAAGGGTTTTTGAAAGTTAAGGGTAGAAATGTATCAGGCAGGGCCATTTTGCAAACTAGGTCAAGGCAAACTCATCTTGGGTCAAAATTTTGGTACAAACCTAATTTGGACCTAGGGATTCCAATTGTGAAGTTGGATTTTGGTTTTGACCACGTTTGACTAGGTAATTTATGCAAAAACCCAAATTAGGGCAAGTAATTATCTCAGACACCATTTTAGGTTAAGATAGGTTCTGATGGTCAAATTGAAGGTACTAAACCTTAGAGAATATTTTTATATGATTTTTAGAGGGTTTAAGTAAACTTTATCTTGACCATAACCTTGGTTAATTATGTGGGCCTATTTTTAGGGTTTCAAAAGTCATTTAATTCTTAGAACATACACAAACCCTTTTCTTTCTAATCTAACCCACTTGTTATCTTATTAAGACCATTTGACCTTTATTCAGTCCTTGAGAAAACTCGTAGTTGTACTACATTCAAGATGTATTGGTAAAATTACAGTTTAACCTTAATTTCTTGTGTTTCTCTCAGAAAGGTTATGCAATGAATTATGACCTTCAATTGGTTATGTAGGAGCACTTATTGACTTCATTGGGTCAAAATGAGCTAGTTAGGATTCATGATGGTGTTCCTATTATACCCCCATGCCTAGCTTTTGCTAGTCCCTTAGCAAAATTTTAAGGTATTAACTTTGATTCTAGACCATGAAATCTTTTGGTGCTAAAAAACTGTGATGTGTGCTTTCTTCTGTTGATTAGGTTAGAATGCCAATACTAGACCTAGAGGTATTCAAGTAACAACCAAGATCTGGACCTGACCAGCTCTGGCCTCAGTCTGCTGCGAAGGTTTCTAAGGCCCACAGGAACTAACCTAAGGTTCGTTGAATTTCGTGGTTAAAGCACCCATGCTTGCAACATGTTTTAGACTTAGTTCAGTTTGTAGTGCATTTTTGCCAGAGAGACAGAGGAATTTTTTCTTTTTTTGGAGAGTTTTCTCTTTCTTTTCTTTTTATTTCTAGCTTCAGATTAGCTCCACAACACTGTCTGTATCATATTCCTAGTCCCAATCATCAATCCTCGAAGGGTCCCTGGCAATCGATGCTTCAAGATAGCATCGCCCATGGCAACCCCCAGAACCTTGGCTTTCAAGATTTTGAGATAATCCTACCCATGGTGTTCTGTATCTAAATCTAGACCATGGCAATCGACATTTCGGGATAATGCCGCCCATGGCATCTGAACCAGCACAGGGTGCTTACATGCCCCCGGTAGGATATGTAGATATCCTAGGAGACAGGCACCGAGGAGACGATATGGTATTGCGCATCTTCAAGGGGAATTTCCCACCTCTCCACGCCAGGAACTCGTCCAAATCAACTTGTGTTGATTAGCCGCTCCTAATATAGGTGACTTTTTTCAGAACAATTTGAATGCATTTGCGTGATTTTGATACTTAAGTGCACTAAACCAGACTGTGTGTGGATTGGGGTGCTTAGGTTACCGAGTCTCGCAAAATAGAGGTCAGTTAATGAGGTCGAAAACTCCCTAAGCCTTAGACCTAATACTTAAGCTTCGCATTTTCCCCAACCTCTTGAGGACTATCTAGGTCTTAGCAAGTACTTGAATTTTTAAGCCTAGAATTATAGCCCAAAAGGCCTAAAATCAGCATTCCTACTAATCTCTTCTTTATTTCATTAGCACTTTTTTGCCTTTCGTTTCCTTTCTTTTGATATAGTCTAGAACTAAGTCAATTCCTTAATTTCTTACTAATGACTATCTCTTTTTCTTTTTCTTTTCAAATTGTGCTCCTTTTTGACTTTTATCTCCTCCCCTTTTTTTCTCAAAAATTGATATGCCCTCAAAATTCTCTCCTCTCATTTTTGTTCTTTTTCAAGAATTTTTTATTTTTTTGGTATTTTTGGGATATGCGATTTTTTTGATGAAACCCTTCTTATGAGATGATTTTCACAGCATTTTTCACTTTAATATCCCCCCTTGCTTACGATTTGTAATGTCCTCATTGTAAATTAGGTGGGCTCGAGTTCAGCTTAGATCATTCATTAGAACAGGTTTTGGGTGGGTGAATGGGTCAGGATGACTATTGCGAACGATTTCAAGCTCGAGTACAGGTACCAGAGGTGGAGCCGACTGTTTTAATGGATGAACCCTAAAGTGCAATATGAGTTCAGCATAAGAATGTGTCAAGAAAGGTTTTGGGTTTTTCAAAATGACGGGTTGCCTCCCGTTAAGCGCTAAGTTTAACGCCATCGGCTAGGCACAATGAACTCAGGGAGAATGGAGGGTAAAAGATGTTTCAGCCAAATTTCTATCGGTAAGTTCAATGAACAGTTTGAGTCTCTTACCGTTCATGACAAAAGGTTCTAAATCGTGGTTGAATTGACTGATTTTGGTGGCTCCATTTCCAAAGATTCGTCGAACAAGGTAAGGTCCGATCCATTTTGATTTGAGTTTTCCTAGGAATAGTTTGAGTTTGGCATCAAAGAGTAGGACTTTCTGACCAGGGAAAAAGATCTTTCTGGATATGTGCTTATCGTGAAAGACTTTAACCCACTCTTTGTAAATTCGTGAGTTCTCATACGCGTCATGGTGTAATTCATCGATCTCGCTCATTTGAAGCTTTCTGTGGGTTCCTACCTTACAAAGATCGAGATTGCAGTTTTGTACTGCCCAATAGGCTTTGTGCTCCAATTCGGTGGGGAGGTGACATGCCTTCTCGTACACCAATTTGAAGGGAGACCTACCTAATTGGGTTTTGTGGGCGGTCCTGTGAGCCCACAAAGCTTCCGAAAGTTGGGATGACCAGTCTTTCCTGTCAGGTCGAATAGTGACCTGGAGGATTTTCTTGATCTCCCGATTTGATAGCTCAGCTAGACCATTGGTTTGGGAGTGATAAGGAGTAGAGATTTGGTGTGACACCCCATATTTGGTCATCAGTGACCTGAAGTAAGCATTAATGAAATGGGTCCCTCCATCAGAGATTATAGCACGTGGAATCCCGAACTGAGAAAAGATGTTCTGATGAATAAATTTGATAACCACCTTATGATCATTGGTTTGGGTCGGAATGGCTTTGATCCATTTGGACACGTAGTCAACAGTGAGCAGAATGTATTTGAAGTCGTCTGAAATAAGAAAGGGTCCCATAAAATCAATCCCCCAGACAACAAAGATTTTGCATACGAGAATTGGCTGTAAGGGCATCATATCACGGTGGCTCATGTTGCCTAAGGTCTGGCAACGAGTGTATGCCTTGCAGTGATTGTATGCATATTTGAAAATCATGGGCCAATAGAAGCCACACTAAAGGACTTTTGTTGTAGTTTTATGACCATTGAAATGTCCACCACATGCCTGGTCATGGCAGACGGACAAGATGTCCTGAATTTTCGCTTCCGGGACACATTGTTGGATGATTTGATCAGCACCGATGTAGAAAAGATATGGGTCTTCCCAAAAGTAGTACTTTGCATCGGAAAGCAATTTGTCCTTCTTGGCCTTCGGCCAATCAGACGGGATCTGATGTGATGTCAGGTAGTTTACTAGATTAGCAAACGATGGAAGCTCCATACTAATAGTCAGGAGGTTCTCATCAGGAAAATGCTCTGTAATGGGTCAGAAAGCGTAGATAATGTCAGAAGGAAGGCAGGACAAGTGATTAGCTACCACATTCTGTTTTCCCGCTTTGTTGTGAATCTTGAGGTCAAACTCTTGCAACAGCAAGTTCCAGTGGATTAGTCTAGGTTTTGCGTCCTTCTTTGCAAGGAGATGCCTCACAGCTGTGTAATCAGAGTAAATGATAACATGGGAACCCAGAAGATACGATCTAAACTTTTCTAGGGTAAATACTAGGGCTAACAACTCTTTCTCAGTAACTGTGTAGTTATGCTGAGCCTCGTCAAGTGTCTTGCTAGTGTAGTAGATGACCATGGGTTTCCTGTTAATTTTCAACCCAAGTACAACTCCTATAGTGAAATCAGATGCATCGCACATGATCTCAAAGGGTTGAGACCAATTAGGGGATTGTAGGATCGGAGCTTGGGTAACTCGATCACGTAGGATTTCAAATGCTTGAGTGCATTCCTTGGAGATTTCAAAAGGAACATCCTTAGATAGTAGAGTAGTTGGGGGGCACACGATTTTCGAGAAATTAGGAATGAATCGACAGTAAAAACTGACATGCCCCAGAAAAGATCGGATGTCTTTGACTGAGCTAGGCATAGGGAGTTTGGAAATCAGATTCACCTTGGCTCAGTCAACCTGGATGCCTTTTTCGAAGATGAGATGTCCCAAGACAATTCCTTCAGGCACCATGAAGTGGCTCTTTTCCTAGGAAAGAACCAGATTCACGTTAATGCATCGCCTAAGGATCTGGACCAAGTGTAGGAGGTAATCATCAAGTGATTTACCAAACACTGAGAAGTCATCCATGAAGACTTCTAGATAATCACCTACCATATCTAAGAATATGGCAAGCATGCACCGCTGAAAAGTAGCAGGTGCATTGCGGAGATCGAAAGGCATCCTTTGGAACGAGTACGTCCCGAAGGGCCAGATGAAAGTGGTCTTCTCTTGGTCCTCAGGATGGATTGCCACTTAGTTATAACCAGAGTACCCATCCAAAAAGCAGAAGAATCTATTTCCCGCTAGTTTTGCGAGGATCTGATCAATAAACGGTAGTGGGAAATGATCCTTCTTTGTGGAGGTATTGAGTCTTCTATAATCAATGCAGACTCTCCATGAATTTGCTACACGGGTCGATATGATTTATCCAGTCTCAGTCGTGATCACAGTGAGTCCTATCTTCTTAGGCACAACCTGGATTGGACTCACCCACTGGCTGTCGAAGATCGGGTAGATGATCCTAACATCTAACCACTTGATGATCTCCTTTTTCATGACCTTCTGCAAATTAGGATTCGGACGTCTCTGCATTTCATGGGAAGGTCATGTTCCCTCTTTAGTATAGATGTGGTGTGTGTAGTAAGAGGGGCTAATACCAGTCAAATCATCGAGAGTCCATCCAATGGCTCTTCGATGTTGCTGGAGAACAGAAATCAGACAGGATTCCTGATCAGATGTGAGTCTGGAGTTGATAATCACAGGAAACATCTGATTGGAACCCAAAAAGACGTACTTTAGATGTTCGGGAAGAGGCTTTAGTTCCAAAACAGGGTTATCAGTAGCAGCAGGTGGTTCAAGGTGGGTGTCAGGAGTAAGGGAAGGAGTTATGGGTGTGTCTAGGTTGAGTTTGGACTCCTTTGATTGTAGGTTTTGATCCTCTTGTGGTTGATCAAAAGTCGTCAGGTTTTCCTCGATATACTGATTGTCAACCACATCCTCAATGTCACATATTTGTTCTATAACTCTGCAATTAATCCCTTGTTGGGCCTTAAAGATGTTGATTTTTAGTGTTTGGTTCCCAAATTTCAGTTCAATTTGGCCCTCCTCACAATTAATGTTGGCCCTGGCAGTGGCTAGAAAGGGTCTCCCTAATATGATCGATGTGCTTTTCAGATTTTCTGGAGCATCCATATCCAAGACTTTGAAATCCACCGAGAAATAGAAATCCTGAACCCAAACAATGACATCCTCAAGAACTCCTTTAGGTGACTTAATAGATCGGTCTGCCAACTGTAATGTCACCTCTGTTGGTTTGAGCTTAGATTCCTCAAGATGGTCAAGTAGGGATGTAGGTATTAGGTTTATGGAGGCTCCTAGATCCAATAATGCTTTATCAAATTGGATATCACCAATTGTACAGGAAATCAGGGGAGTACCTGGGTCTTTTGCCTTAGGTGGGAGTTTGCTCAAAATGACAGAGTTGGCTTGCTCCAACAATACAATTGGGCTCCCACTTTTGGTTTGCGGCTTACGCTTAAGTGTACACACATCTTTCAGAAATTGTGCGTAAGTTGGTATGTGGCGAATCGCATCCATCAAGGGGATGTTTATATGGACCTGTTCAAAGAGCTTGACCATGTCCTCTTCAGGTACCACGGGTTTGGTTGACCTCTTTCCCTTGGTCAAGGCCTTGGGAAATGGAACCCTGGATGGTTCCTCTAGAATAGGCTCAGGTTCTTGATTTGGGACAGGGGTATCCTGGATGACTATCCTAGGGCTTAGGTTAGCACTACCAGGCTCTAAGTGGCTTGGGTAAGGTGGGTCTTGTGTTGCTTTGCCACTACAGGTTGTTACTGAATTCAGTCCTACCTGGTTCGGGTTTGGTGTAGGTAAAATAGGTGGTTGCTACTTAAATCCTGAGTATGATGTCGAAGCTTCCATCCCATCAGGTGATGGAGCAGAAGGGGCTTGATAAATCATGTGGGATTGGCCTAGATTTGGGTTCATAACGCGTCTCTGGTTTGGCACGTTATTCGGATTCAGTAGAGGTTGCGAAGGGAGTGTACCAGGTTGGTGGGAATTCAACATCTGGGCGAGTTAGTTGCGAACCTCTGTGATCTCGTCTTTGTGTTGTTTTTGCATAGACACATTCGTCTTTTGAATGTCAGCCAAAGTCTGAAGGATAAGAGTCATTTGATCTGTCTGAGTTGGCCCAAATTGATAGGTGGGGTTGGGCCAAGGCTGAGGCAACTGATATGGACGAGGAGCTTGTGGATAGGGCTGATATGGTGGTCTTTGATTCTAATTGTTTCCTACCCACATGAAATTAAGATGATTTCTCCATCCAGGGTTATAGGTATTAGAGAATGGGTCATTATGGATGGCGTTGAGGTCCTCGTAGGTCTTAGGGACCTCAGAAAAGTCAGAATACGAGGGTTCAGAGTTCCCCTAACTAGAGTAGGTAGGGTTAGAGTTTCCTTCGGCCCTAGAGTTAGACGGGGGTGGATATGGGTCCATCCCCTGAGAAGATTGGTGATAGATGTTATGCACAGCTTCCCTCCCAAAGGGCGGTTGTGCAAATAGGTTTTCCGCAGAGGTGCCTCGCTACAGATGTCGAGTTAGCTCATCCACCTTCTTCCCAATAATAGAGACCTTATCCAAACGACTTGCCATCAATTCCAAGTCAACAAATGAGGACAGGCCCTACGTCTCATGTGCTCCCCTTGGATTCGTCAATGTGCGGGCATTCATCCTATTGAATAATAACATGGAGTCATTATTGATGGAGTTCTCGCACATATTCTCGAGAATCTCCCACACAGTGTCTTCGTGTTGACCCATGATATTTCCTCCGCAAGTTGCATTGACGAATAATCAGATATCTTCATGGAGTCCCTGGTAAAAAGACTGGACTTGTTCCCATTTAGGAACTCTGTGATGGGGGCACTTTCGCATGAGATCTAGGAAATGATTCCATGCTTCGTAAAGTGGTTCTCCAGGCTGCTGTGTGAAGTGCATGATCTAGTGTCGTAAAGCATTCGTTCGATTGCCATTGCAACGGGATTGTAATGATCTCGCATCATAGGATGCTACGGTGGATTCACAAAGGCTTGGAATAAATCATTAAGGCACTGAAGTTGATTCTCGAGGTTATTCTCTTCTTCTACGAGTTGTGCCATGATGATGGATGAAGGAGAATTAGGCTCAGATGAATCAGAAGAGATGTCTATGTGATGGGGTTGCTGCACAAACACGGAAGTTGAGGCTTGGCCTCAATGGGAGTGAATGACTAAAGGAGGCCTGAAGGATGGTCTTAAGGACCTCCTACCAAACATGCACCATTGGTCTAGATGAGAATTGAATGTGATGGACCCAATCAAGACACCCAAAAATTTTGGATGACTATAGAGGTTTGGGGTGGATGATACCCCTTAGTCAGAAAGCCATCCACTTGAGAATTACCTGGGCAGCCAGAGAGGGAGAGTCCCGCGAAGAGCCCTACACGGTAGAGTGCCCCCACGGGTTACAGGGTTTCCCCCACCCGACCTCTCTTGTCACTGATGTTCCAAGTAGACTAGAATGGGGACTTGACCTCTTAAGTCTACCAATTTTAATTAAGAGTAAGGGTGCTTAGGATTTCACTTGAACTTTAAGATATATTGAGTGCAACAAGTGACCTAATTTCAAGATTGGTTGACCCAAGAAAGGTGGGTCAACTTCACCTATTTGTCCTTTGAGAAGTTTTAGGTCCCTCTTTTAGGATTCAAGTGAGATTAAGAGCCTAATTTTTAGGGTTTACTTGAATAGATCAATTCAACCAAGGCTTAGGCACACATCATTTTGGAAAGTTGATTCTTGCTTATATAAGTGTGTCTCTAAAACCCTTACTTGGAATCCTTAATTGGCTCTAATTTTGGTCCAATTTAGTTTGCCAAATGTGGTCTCTAGGGCTCAAACAAGAATGTGATAGCCCTAGTTACCTTAAGTGGGTGCACAAATCAGGTTTTGTTGTTGAAATCAAATTAGGAAACTTGATGAATTATCTAAGAATGGAAAGCAAGTAGCCCTAATTGATTTTTCTTCTTTTTAACCTTTTCAGAAACAGGGGTTTAGGAGAGAGAGTAATCAGAATATACCTACCCCTGGCGTGTTTGATGTGTGGCTGAATTTCCTTGAATGTATCTTCTCCCTGAAACAACCACAGCAAAAAGCGATATAGCAAGTTAGTATCTATATCAGAAATCACAATTGAGAATTCTAAGTTGCCCGTTGCTCCCCGGCAACAGTGCCAAAATGTTTACACAAGCGAGATCGATGTTTAAAATAATCGCGTTGCAGTATAGTCTAAATCGCTTTGAAAACAAATACAATTTTTATTACTCGAAAAAGTTCCGAGGTCGAACATAGGGAGATATATGGGATTTAGGAATTAAGATCACAATTGAAATTAAAAGAGATTGAAATAAGATCAGTAGCAATGTGCAAAAATATGGGAGTAAAATGGTGATTTAGATCACCAAATACTCCTACAATATCACCAAGGAACTCAATGTAAATGTTATGAAATGAGAGCTAGTGATTTGTTGTTGATTGCGCAGCAATCATAGGTCTTAATTGACCTAAATTAAGCTAAGACATAGCATAAGTTAGGGTTATTCATGCATGCATATGCATTATCTGCATCTTTACTGCTTTCCTTTAACTATGCATAAAATAATGTTATAATATGCTGATTAAGTGCATTACGTCGATTGCAGGGAATAAGCTGATCAGGAGCTGGATCTGAAGCTGGATCAGGAATAACGGGAGTTGTAGCAGAGCTAGAGTAGAAGGCCTAGTTTAGATATAGGAATAATAATGTAAGGGGGTTAAAGGTTTTCTATTATATTAAGTAGAAATAAAGCAGTAAAATGTGAAGAGCTTAGGTCCATCCTAACCCTAGGATAGCCTAGAGACTTCCCCAAGCCTTACCCACCCTTAGATTAGGTCACAACACCCTAGGAAGCCCTAAAACCCTAGTTCCAACCCTTCTCTGGACGTCCAGAGAAGTTTTAAGACGTCTAGGACCCTTAGCCAACTCCCGCACACTTCAAACCCACTTCTGCAGTGTTATTGGACGTCCAGACACTTTGTCAGACGTCCAATTTCTGCAGAATACCCAAAATCCTTCCTGACTCTGATTAGACATCCAGACAACAAGTCTGGACTTTTGATTTTTGAGTATAAGACGTCTGATTATATAATTAGATGTCTGATACTGCTCTCCAATTCCTGTTTTGAGATTTAAGCCTTGATCTTGGATCTCTAGGTCCCTAAACCCAATTCCAACCCCATAGGAACCTAAATTAAGGTGCCCTAACCCTAGTACATCACCTCTGGACCACCCTAAGGACCTAATTAGGTCCTCACTATGCCTAATTGACTTGGATCATAGTCAATTCCATCAGCCTATTCAATTGGACTCATTGAGTCCAATTGAGCCTTGATCTCAGCACACACTATCCAATTGGACTCAGTGAGAGTCCAATTGACCTAGACCTGACTTAATTGAGTTATTTTACTCTCAATTAAGTTTCCACACACCTAATTAAACTTGTATTAAGTTTAATTGCACTTTACCTTAGTGAATTAGGGTTTATAACCCTAATTTGAGACCTACCTTGACCTAAACCCACTAGAACCCAACCTAATCAACCTAGACACCTAAGTTTCGACCCACACACACCCACACACACCCACACACACCATCCACACGAAAATATCTAGCCTAGAGTTCTCTAGAACTCTCTACCATGTGTGGTTGCCTTGGTTGCCAAAAATAGCAACCAAGAGCCATTCAATTTTTAGATCCACATTTGGTGGATCTAAAAACCACCATCCACCCTCTCTCTCTCACTCTCCCACGAGCTCCCACCATAGGCCTCTCTAGAGAATTCCATAATTCTCTAGAGAGCTTCCATTGGGTCTATAAAAAGACCCCATGGGTGGCCATTGGCACCCATTCACTTCCTTTGCATCCATTACACTTAGGCTAGCCACTTCCATCTCCACTCCACCTCCACAAGTTGAGCACCACCATGGAGGCCACCATCTCCACGCCAGGAAGCTGGATCAGCTCCCCAACCTCTGTCCAAGGGCCGACCTAAGTTCCATTGGCCGCCCCTCATTCTCCTCTCGACCACTCCAAGGCCATCGGGGACCACCCCTGAATGCCCTCTATTCTTCTAGCTCTAGATCATGCGCTTCATAATTTTTTTTGCTTTCATTTACTGCTTAGTAGAGTAGTCTTAACTTCTCCCCTAATGATGCATGCGAAATCCCCCCCATGATTCTTGTATGCAGTCATTTTCTGGTAGCTAGATTTCCATTTTAAGCATTTATGTATAAGCTTTCATCTATAGTTCTGTTGCAAACAACTCTCTCACTGAATGAATAAAAAAATGTTATATATATATATATATATCTGTCTCCATGTTATGAAATCACAATGAGCTTATTGATTGCTATCATATTTGCGTGATTCAAGTTGCCTGTCTTAATTGTCTATCCATTCTGCAACTAAGCATGTCGTAGTTAAATATATAATAATCACGAACCGATATGCGTCTTTAAATAAAGTAGAGCGGCTTGAAAAAAATAAAAGGTCAATTTTAAAAGGAAAAGAAACGCCTCCCAGAGACGAACGACCGGGACTCAAGTCTCGTTATCTTTAGAAATCAATTTTTGACGAACGTTTTTGCGCGACTATACTACGATTTCCGACGACTTTCAAATGCGCGAAAATGGCTCTCTGTCAGTTGTTTGATTTGGAAATCTGACGACTTAAAGTTATCTACTTTCTTCTTCTTCTTTTTCTTTCTCTACTTTAGCTATTCTCTTCTTCTCTTCAGGCCTTCACCTCTTCTTCTTCTCTATCTTTGCTTTCTCTGTCTTCTACTTCTTCTTCTTTCTCTATGACCCTTCTCTTCTTCTTCTTCTTCCTTGTGCCTTCAACCCTGCGAGCCTTCTTTTCTTCCTTCTCTTCTTCCTCAGAATTTGGCTAAGTGTCCACCGAAGGTTCCTGTAGCAAAACCCTCCCCCTACTTGCGTGACACTCCTCTCTTTTTCTCTCTTAGGATCCGCTCTCCCAAAGCCACAGGTGTCCGGGTTATCGGGTCAAGTGCGTACCTAGGTCCAGGCTCATCGGCGTGCGGTGGTGAGCAAGGAGTGCAGGTCAGGTCTGGTCAAGCCAAGTCTGCGGAGGCAATGTCATGGACGAGACCGGGTGAAGGTGAGAGGGACCTCACCCTGTGGTATTGGAGGTGAACAGCTAAGGCACTTTTGCAATTTATGCAGGTGCGGGCGCCTCTTCGTATCCGAGGTGGGACAAAATGTCCCACCTTCCTTCCACACAGCGTAGCAGGGTGCGTCCTTCACAATTGCCTCAACGACTAAGGCTCGCGACTGCAATTGAAGACCTGGGTGTGAGTGCAAGCCACTTCCACGCGTCCTAGGACTTTAAGCTGGGCATGGCAGCACCTGGGGTAGCCTCAAGAAAGCTTCAAGCTTGCTCGCCAATGGTGGACAATGCCTGAACCCGAAAATAACAGAACAGGCTTTCGGCCACGTCAGAGCTCTCAAGGAGTATCACCAGAGCATGGCAGGTGCGTTGGGGGTGGTGGCATGGCCTGTGGGTGTTTGTGAGTGCTACTTAGGGCAGACTGTGTGCGTGAGTGGGTGCGTTCGGGGGTGCTTAGGAGTGAGTGGCGGGTTGAGTGAATGGAGGGGAAGTGATCAGTGAAGTGTGGCGAAGGTTTTGCGAGGGTCAATGAGTGTTTTGGTGGCCTGTGGAGGTGGGATGGGCTCGCCGGAGAGAGTGGCTGGAGATGGAGGAGATGGAAGTGCGAAGGGGAGTCAGTGGTCGAATTTGGAAGATAAATAGTGGAGAGGAAAGTAGAAGGGACAGGGGACTTAGCTAGGAAGTTAATGGACGAAGGGGGGCAGTGAGGGTGTCGGGTCTGGTGTGGCCGATGCCGGAGAGGAAGGTGGCTCTAGTGAGGTGGGAACGACGAGGATGAAGTGGAAGTGGGGTCTACTGGTACGGCGAGACGCCGAGAAGAACAAGGAAGAGGAATCCACCACAGGTATGGTGGTCGGACGACGAGAAATAGCAAGGGGGATCGCCGGAAGTCAAGGAGCCTTCGGTCGTGAGAGGGAGAGATGAATTGAGGGGAATCACAGCTGAATTCGAGCGTGAAGAAGTCAGGGGAATCTGGGCTTCTTTAAATAGGGATCTGAGTGGCGGTTAGGGCTTGGGAAGCAAGCTTCCCAAGCTTGGAAGGTCGCCGAACTTGGGATTTGTTGAGATACCCAAAGCTCTCATGCATTTGCATGAGGGATTCGGAGGGAATCAGAGCTCATCAATGGGTTCAGACTGGAAAGAATTTCCTAGAGGATCTCCATTCCAATTTTGGAAGGGATTCTCCAAGTAATCAAGAAGATATTCCCTGTTAAAGGTCGTCGAAGTAGGTTTCCTCTGCGATAATGACAGAGGGACCTACTTGTGAAGATGATGAAGAATATAGGGGGCTAAATGCAAGGGTTTTTGAAAGTTAGGGGTATAAATGTAATAAGATAGGAGCTTTTTGCAAACTAGGTCAAGACAAACTCATCTTGGGTCCAAATTTTGGTACAAACCTAATTTGGACATAAGAAATCCAATGGTGAAGTTGGATTTTGGTTTTGACCATATTTGACTGGATAATTTATGCAAAAACCTAAATTAGGGCAAGTAATTGTCTCAGACACCATTTTAGGTTAAGATAGGTTCTGATGGCCAAATTGAAGGTACTAAGCCTTAGAGAATATTGTTCTATGATTTTTAGAGGGTTTAAGTAAATTTTATCCTAACCATAACCTTGGTTAATTATGTGGGTCTATTTTTAGGGTTTCAAAAGTCATTTAATTATTAGAACATACACAACCCTTTTCTTTCTGATCCAACCCACTTGTTATCTTATTAAGACCATTTGACCTTTATTCAGTCCTTGAGAAAACTCGTAGTTGTACTACATTCAAGATGTATTGGTAAAATTACAGTTTTAACCCTAGTTTCTTGTGTTTCTCTCAGAAAGGTTATGCAATGAATTATGACCTTCAATTGATTACGTAGGACCATTTATTGACTTCATTGGGTCAAAATGAGCTAGTTAGGGTTCATGATGGTGTTCCCATCAGCAGGAATGCACTTTACATACTCTCGCTTGACATTAGGGAAATCAACGTTCTTTTTGGATTTTTGAATATAAAATTTTTTTTTTGAGTTTTGAAATAACGAGGCGAGAATGAAATAGAAAGCGGGAAAAGACTACACCTAACTTGCTAAAGCATAAAACCTAAGTGACAAAAAAATTCTTTTTCTAAGCTCACCCATGGTACGTGAAGAACTAGGGTAATTAGAGAGAGTGTGTGAGTGCACTAAAGTAAAAAGCAACAATTTAAATGAAAACAAGAATTTTAGAAGAGGCAACTTTATATATGGAGAAAAGTGTTTACAAAATCGTTAAAAGAGGAATGCTTCTACTACTAGAATTCAGAATACAAAAATTGAAAAAGAAACACCAACCCTACTGTGATGATGGTGAAAAGGAGAATATCCTTGCTCCAACCGTGGCTACTCTTGTAGTTGATAAGGGTTTCTCCTTCTTCTCCTTCCTTGAAATGTTCCTCCACGTTGGTGAGATCCTTCTCTTGGCAAACCCTAGATAGGGTGTGCCCTTGCTCCTCCAAGGGTGGAAAAATTCCACCCACAAGAACTCTCCTAGGGTAGGTGTGCACCACCCTCAGTATCTCCTCCTAGAGTCCTCCTTGCCTGGTTGGCCCTCCGGCTGGTTGACGTGGCTTCGTGCATGTGTGTTAAGAAGTGTCGTTATAGTTCGCACTTGCAACGCCGATTTTAAAGTAAAGAAACTGATGTGAGTCCAAGTGTCGGTCTCAGGGAGGTGTGAAAATTAGATTTTTCTTGTCAAATTGCAGAGTTTTGCTTGTGCAAAGGTGCGGGAGAAAATCAAGACAGAGAGAGAGAGAGAGAGATTAGGGTTAGAGTCATTTCTTTCTTTAACATGCAACTTGGATAGGAAATAAAGTAGACAACTGAATGGAAAGCAACTTCATTAATCATGCAGCTTTAGTTCATAAATTACACCATTAGATACATGCTTAGACATAAATAAAGTAAACCTTAAAAGAGAGGAAGAAAGAGAGAGAGGGAGGGCGGCGAGGTAGCCACGGTGGTGGAGAAGGCTCTGTCGGTTGCTCGTCTTCTCCGATGATTACAAAATGGCCTAAAGCTAGCTAAGAGAGGGGTAGAGTAGTTGCAAGGGAAGTGAATGCCTTGAATGAGTGGTTAGAAGGGGTTTAAATAGGGAGAAGGGCTTTCCAAATGAAGAAGGGGTTTTAGCACCATCTAGGACGTCGCTAAAACCCTTTCAAAAGCGTCGGTGAAGTCCTTAGCCTGTTGGTCGCTTACCCGCACCGTTCTTCTTCGCGCTCGATCTATGGCCGCAGCATGAGATCTATCCGATCAAAGATCGGATGGCTAAGATCTTCGCCCGAGCATGCTTGGATAGTGCCTTGAGCGCACGTGCGTGTAGGCGTTGTCGTCTGGAGTGCGCACAGGCATGGCCGATCGCTGCTTGAGGGCACACCATGTGGCGCTATTTCAGCCACTCGCTGCTGATCGGGTGGCCCAATTTTGCTCGAGCGTGAAGTCTTCTTCTAATTTCTGCACCGAGTGGCTCGAACTCGCGTTGCGTGGGTGCAAGCGTGCGCGTTAACCGCTGCGCCAGGCTCGTTGCTTTGTCGCAGCGACCGCAGGGGTGCACGTGGTTCTCGACCGTCCAATTAGAGATCGACGGCTGAGATCTGATCTCGACTGAAGGTGGAAGCGGGTGCGCAGTGAGTGGGCGCCATGTGGTACATCGAGGGCTGTTGATCATTAGATAACGGGCAGAACTTCTTGGGCCCATTGTGGGAGCTCTGGATGTCGGATTTGGCCGATTTTGAGTCCGTTGGACTCCATTCGTCGTTTTGAATCTATCCATGTGGTCCGATTGCTCATCTGAGGCCTACTTTGACAAGTGCTTATACGAATGACCATTAATATTATTTTATAAGAAATCTTGGCATATGATGCATGCAATGCTCCCATTCTACTTATGTTGTGCCTTTTATTCTTAAGATGGGCCCTATTTAACAGAATTATCATACCCCCATGCTTGCTCCTTGCTAGTCCCTAGCAAGGTTTATTCTAGCCTTTATTTTCTGTCAGAATTTAAGTAATTGCTTAGACACTTCATCACTTGTCAATAGGAGGAAATATACTAAGATCTTATTCTACAAAGACTAAGCAGCGCCTGGGTGTCTGCTAAAATACGAATCGCCCGAATCCTTGCTTTAATTTACATACATATGTATATATATATATTTTAAAATATTTTTGGAATTCAGAGTGGGTTGGTAACTTTTTTCGGCTACCCAACCCACCCAAAACTCGGTCAAAACCCTAAGTGCTAAGCATCTTTGTGTGAAGATTGTGATAGACTCACTTAATGGTAATTCAGACAGACTTCAGGTTTCTACGTCCCTAGGTGACCGGAAGAGGAAGTATTTTTCCTGAAGGTGTATTTGTTCGATTGGTAGCTTTCTCCCTACGTTTGTTTTAATTGGGGTCAACACAAGGATTTTTCCAGTGTATATCTCCCCGGCTTGTACTACTTCCCCGCTTCTTCCTTAAGTGTTTTGGTTCTTTTTGTGTAATTACTGAGCTGGGCTCTGGACAACCGACCAATGGGTTGTTACCCACGATCACTTGCCAGCCATACTTGTGCGGTGAAGTGTGGTTTATTTTGTTTTCTTTTCTTCTCTCTGTTTTTTTTTGTAGGTGGCTTCCCTGATCTCAAATGTACCTAGAGGCAATTAAGAAGAAGTGGTCCCGTGGCTGGGCTCTGGACAACCTGCCAATGGGTTGTTACCTACGACAACTTGCCAGCCATACCACCCTAGAGAGTTCATTAGCTACCCAATTTCTGTCAGAATTTCCGAGGAGTGAGTCTATGCGAGAATGTGTGCAGATGCTTAGACTCAAAGTTCTTCTGAGTTAGAGGGTGAGTTGCTAAGTCGTATACTTATCACCTTATTTAGTAGGTGGATTAGAGTAGCTTAAGGTTGCAAGGATTCGAAGCTAAATCCATATTTTAACGGACACCAGGGCTGATTAAGCCTGAAGGCCTGAAAAGTCTAAGTTTTCAAGTTCTTTTTGTATTATTTCCCACTATTGACAAGTTTCTAATGCCTAAGTTTCTTCCTAAATTCAATTTTTTTTTTTAATTTTATTTTATTCAGACTGATTAAATTAGCTTAGGATCGTGCAATTTACCACCCCCCAATGCTTAAGTTGGATAATGTCCTCATTGGCAAATACATAGATGCAACAGGGTTTCAAAAAGATAGTGCCTGAGTGACATGAAATACCGAATCAATCTGAATCCTCTGGGTTGCCTCCCAAGAAGCGCTGAGTTTAACGCCTCCAGCTGGGCGTTGCTTCGTGTCATCCCTCAATGAGGGTGACACTCTCCTTTGGGGGAACCTGGGCTAGGAAGTGTTTCAATCTTTGACCATTAACTGCAAAAGTGTGCCCAGTGTTTGGATCAGCGATTTCAACTGCCCCATTAGAGTAAGGCTTAACCACCTGAAATGGTCCTATCCATTTGGACCTGAGTTTCCCCGGAAAGAGTTTTAGGCGGGCGTCGAACAGCCAGACTTGTTGATTAGGCTCAAAGGTCTTTCTATGGATAAGTCGATCGTGGATGGCTTTCATCTTTTCCTTATATAGTCGACTATTCTCAAAAGCATCCTGACGAATTTCTTCGAGCTCAGATAGTTGGAGCGTCCTCTGCGCACCGGCTAACTGGGAATCCATGTTACATTGCTTGACAGCCCAGTAAGACCGATGTTCCAATTCGGCAGGAAGATGGCAGACTTTGCCAAAGACCAGGCGATAAGGTGACATGCCTATCGGGGTCTTGAAAGCAGTCCTGTATGCCCACAGGGCATCATCTAGTCGTGTGGACCAGTCTTTCCTGTCAGGTCACATAGTCTTCTGTAAAATGTTCTTGATTTGTCTATTTGAGACCTCGGTCTGCCCATTTGTTTGCGGATGATACGGGGTAGCAATGCGGTGGTTAACCCCGTATTTTCTAAGTAGGGCACGAAATTTGGAGTGGATAAAATGACTTCCACCATCACTGATCATGGCCTTTGGTATTCCAAAATGGGAAAAGATGTTCTTCTTGACAAAGTCCATGACAGTCCTATGATCACATCGGTGGGTGGCGACGGCTTCAATCCATTTAGAAACATAGTCTACCGAGACTAGGATGTACTCGAAGCTGTTGGATGGTTGAAAGGGGCCCATAAAATCGATACCCCAAATGTCCAAGATTTTGACAATCAAAATGGGCTGGAGGGGCATCATATCTTTCCTGGTCATGGTCCCCAGCGTTTGGCAGAGTGAGCAAGTCTTGGCAAAGTTGTGTGCATCATTAAATAGGGAAGGCCAATAGAACCCAGACTGCAGAACCTTTGCAGCCATTTTCTTTCCAGAGAAGTGGCCACCACAAGCCTGGTCATGACAGAAGGAAAGCACACTCTGAACTTCATTCTCAGGGATACATCTCCTGATGATCTGGTCGGCACAAAGGCGAAACAGCATGGGATCATCCCAGAAATAGTGCTTGGACTCAGCCAAGAACCTATCCTATTGCTGTCTGGACTAGCTGTGCGGGGTTTGTCCTACAACTAGGTAGTTGACATAACATACCAAGGCAGTCTCTTGTCTTGCACAGCCAGAATGTGTTCATCGGGGAAGGCATCAGATAGAGGTAGGGAGGGTCCAATGTGGTTTGGATGAAGTCTGGACAAGTGGTCAGCCACCACATTCTTCGATCCGACCTTGTCGCGGATTTCCAGGTCAAATTCCTGCAAGAGTAGGATCCATCTGATGAGCCTGGGCTTTGCGTCCTTCTTGGCCAACAGGTGTCGGATGGCTGAATGGTCAGTATAGATGGTCACGTGGGATCCTAGCAAGTACAATCGGAACTTCTCAAGTCCAAAGACTACAGCGAGCAACTCTTTCTCTGTGACCGTATAATTTCATTGGGCCTCATCCAACATTTTGCTCGGGTAGTAGATCACCACGGGCTTCTTGTCTTGCCTTTGTCCCAGGACAGCGCCTATGACAAAATCTAATGCATCACACATAATCTCAAAGTCTTGGGACCAATCCGGGGGCTAAAGTACAGGTGCTGTGGAGACTAAGTCCCAGAGGGTGTGATAAGCCTGGATGCAATCGGAAGACGTGGAATATGGCCAGAAGGTTGATTAAGGGTTTGGAAAGCTTGGAAAAGTCTTTAATGAACCTTCGGTAGAAGCCAACGTGTCCCAGAAATGAGCGAATCTATCAGACCGAGCTAGGTGGAGGAAGTTTAGAAATCAAATCAACCTTAGCCCGATCTACCTCGATGCCCCTATGTGATATGATGTAACTGAGGATGATTCCTTCTTGAACCATAAAATGGCTCTTTTCCCAACTTAGCACCAGATTAACCTCGATACATCGTTTCAGGATTTTCTCCAAGTTGCTCAGACAATGGTCGAATGAATTCCCAAATACAGAGAAGTCATCCATAAAGAACTTTAAGTATTCACCCACCATTTCTCAAAAAATGGCTAGCATGCAACGCTGGAAGGTAGCAGGTGCGTTGCATAACCCGAACGACATTCGACGGAATGCAAACGTGTTGTATGGGTAAGTGAATGTGGTCTTTACTTGATCTTCCGGAGCAATTGCAACTTGGTTATATCCTGAATATCCATCCCGGAAGCAAAAATACCTTTGCCCTGCCAATCTTTCAAGGATCTGGTCAATGAATGGCAAGGGGAAATGATCCTTCTTAGTAGCTTCATTGAGCTTCCTATAATCAATACACACCCACCATGAAGTGGAGGTGTAGGTAGGGATGGATTCGTCATGATCATTGGTGACATTGGTGAGCCCGGCTTTCTTTGGAACCACTTGAGTGGGGCTCACCCAGGGGCTATCGGAGATAGGATAGATGATGTCGACATCAAGCCACTTGATAATTTCTTTCTTAACTACCTCCCGCATGCTTGGGTTTAGATGTTTCTGCATCTGGCGGGAGGGTCGTGCCCCATCTTCCAGGTAAATCTTATGGGTGCAATAGGTGGGGCTAATTCCTCTCAAGTCAGAAATGGTCCAACCAATGGCGGCCCGATGTTCTGAAAGGGTCGCAGTCAACCTGAGTTCCTGATCCTTGGTTAGATGAGAATTAATAATCACAGGGAAGGTCTGGTCAGGTCCCAGGAAAACATACTTGAGATTCTCGGGTAGTGGCTTGAGCTCGGGTGCGGGTGGAACCACAGTTGACGGAAAAGGAAAAGGTGGAAGATGATCAACATTGATCTCCTCAAATGGTGTTGTGTGATGGTAATCAGCCTTACAGAGGTCCATGGGTAGTGACAGGTCAGCACCGTCGTTACAGGTTTGGTGGTCTGAAACAGAACTAAGGGTGAGGCATTCCTCGACCAGAGTTTCCACGGGATCATGTTCCTCAACACAATCACAATCAAAAGACTTTGTCACCTGGAAGATATCCAATTGCATTTTTTTGTCTCCGAAGGCGATTTCCATACATCCCTTGTCACAATCAATGTTTGCCTTAGCCGTAGCTAAGAAAGGTCTGCCTAAGATTATGGGTGCATTCTGTAGTTTTTCAGGGACTTCCATGTTGAACACCAAGAAGTCGACCGGGAAATAGAAGTCCTTGACCCGTACAATTACATCCTCGACAACCCCCTTTGGGGTTTTCAGTGATCTATCAGCCAGCTGGATGGTGACAGGTGTGGGTGTCAACTCTCCGAAACCAAATTGGTGGTATATGGTTGTTGGAATCAGATTGATAGAAGCACCTAAGTCCAGGATTGCTCTATCGAATGTCATGTCCCTGATATTGCAGGAAATCAGGGGTGCTCCTGGGTCAGTTTTCTTGAGTGGAAGGTTGCTTGATATTATGGAACTTGCTTGTTTGGAGAGCACAACCTTCCTAGGTGATTGAGGTCTTGGGTTACGCTTGGGTGTACAGGAATCCTTTAAAAAGTTGGCGTAAGCCAGGATGTGCTTAACGGCTTCAAGGAGCGGAATATTAATCTGTACCTGCTTAAAGATCTCTAAAATCTCCTCAGTTTCCACAACATTCTTCTTCTTCTTGATTGTCTCCAAGGCCTCAGGGTAGGGTGTCTGAATGTGGATCGGATCTATTTCTGGGTCCTTGGGTTTTTCTGGTGCTTCTTCTGAGTCAGGTATTTCAGCGGGTGAAGTCTCGGAGAGAGTCGGCCATTTGGGATCCTGGGTTTTGGTGCCGCTTCTCAAGGTCACCGCATTCGTAGTGGCATTGGAGACATGGGTTGATCCTTGAGAAGATGAGGACGAAGAAGCACCAAACCCAGGGGGTGTTTGTGGGGCTGGCTGGACCATGTGAGCCTACACGGGATTGCCTTGGAACCCTTGCGAATTGGGGCCTCTTTTAATTATGTTTTGCGAGTTCGGTTGTGGCTGGGAAGGTAGGTATCCTTGTTGTTTACAGTCCAAGAGTTGGCTTAACTGTCCCTTTACCAAGGCCATTTCCTCCTGATGTTTCTGGTTCATGTCAACCATCATCTTTATTAGGGTGTCCATTTGGTTTGTGGGGGAGGGGCCACCCTATTCTGATTATATGGGGGTCTAACTGGTGGTCCTTGCTGATAGGGGGCAAGTGTGGCTGCTAGTTTGGCCTGGGCTAGTTTTGGAATTGCGGTAGTTTCTGGTTTGTCCAACCAAAGTTGGGGTGGTTACCCCAACCAGTGTTGTAAGTGTTGGAGAAAGGGTTAGGTTTAGTATAACCTTGGACAACTTGCACATCTTCAAGGATAGCCGATGTCGATGGAGAGGGAAGAGAGTAATCAAGGGTTGAGGGAGCAAAGGTCCCTCCCTGGAACGTGGTCAGGGGTTGTTCTAGGTTCAGTTGGGTTAAGGGTTGGACCAGGTCAACATTATGTGCTCCCTTTGCTAGGGAGAAGGTCTGTAACGGGTTCCTGGTCTAGTTCAGTAGTTCATCAATCTTTTTGTCCACCAATTCCACTCGATCTAGTTTCTTGGCAATGATGTCCATGCCAACCATTCCAGAATTTGCTTGTACCTCATAAATCCCACCATAGGGTTGACTGGACCTATTAAACTAGGTCATGGAGGCATTATTGAGCGAATTTTCGCTCATGTACTCAAAGAGCTCAAACGCGCTCTCCTCATCCTTATTCAGGAAGTTCCCCCCGCATGAGGCATCGATGAAGTTTCGTAGGTTGCTATCTAGACCTTGGTAGAAAATCTGGGCCAATTGCCACCTTGGTACTTCGTGGTGTGGGCATTTCCTTAAGAGTTCACTAAATCTTTCCCACGCCTCATTGAACTGTTCCCCACCCTGGAGTGTAAAGGTAGTAATAGCTCTTCTGAGGGCATTGGTCTTTCCTATGGGGAAGAATTTCTTTAGAAATGCATGCCTCAGTTCTTCCCAAGTGGTGATGGATCTACCTAGGGTTCTAAGCCAGTGAGAAGCCTTGTCTCTTAATGAGAAGGGAAACATCTTAATTAGAACGATGTCAAGGCTAATGTTCCTAGGTTTCACATTCACAGTTCGTGCTATTCGGTCAAGATCCTCTAGGTGTTGGAAGGGGTCCTCATTTGAGCTTCCATGGAAGTGGCTTTGGATCAGACTTAAGACATTTGGTTTCAGCTCAAAATCATCTCCCCCTTCAGGGATCCTAAGGTGTGGCTCGACTCTAATAGAGGAAGGAATATAGAAATCGCGGAGGGGCCTCGGTTGATCCTGAAATGGTGGTACATCAAGTGGTGGTTGCCCTTGTGGGCCCTGGAAAGGTGGTGGTGGTTGCTCTTGTGGGTTCTGTAACCGGTGTATGGCTTGCATGATGGTGTGGATCTATTGTTGCTGAAGCTGGTGGTTTGCATTAATTTGGGCTTGGATGATGGCGATTGTGTCTGGTGGGGGTTGATCCTCAGCCTCATCTACCCTAGGTTTAGCCTTGTTTCTAACAGAATCACGTCTCCTAGATTCCTATCCCAAACCAAACAACTCGGGATGCAGTGAGCGTCTCCCGTGCATACACTAGAGAAGAACAGGAGGGGATGCGGAGGGCGACAGATGTGAGAAATGTGTTCAACCAAGCAAACAAGCCTAGTCCTTATGGTGTATTTCCTTAGGAGATCTAGAAATCTCACAAAGGGTGATTAACTCCATGAGAACTAGACTCCCCTTCCCAAGGCTAATCTTGGCCAAGTTGATTATGAGGGGATAGCAGGGAAGGTTCTTCCTTTGGCTTGCACCGTCGGTTCCATAGACCCTACAACCACGGTTGTTTGACACTACCCCACAGCCTAGTCACCAGATTCTACTAAGGATATGAAAGCCAAGTGCCCAGCGAACAAAACCTCGCCTTTCGAGACTTAACTCAATCCTGCCTAGGGCACGTCTACTCAGTTTTAAAAGGGCTAGGATAGTGCTTGTGCCAGGGTTATGTGATGAGGCGTTGATTGGGGTGGTGCCTCTGAATTTTTCACTTTCAGAGTGTGTGCTTCTATTAAAGCATGGTTTTCAAGCAAGGATTTTTTTTCAAGATGTGGTATCTTTTAGTGTTTCATCCTTACTTTAGTGTCTTTTAGGGTTGATGTGTCCTAATGTTCTCAGACAAATTTCAGTGGGCACGTCAATTTTTGCACATAATTTGGTGAAAGTAGATTTCCTTTTATTGTGTAGAGGCTCTAAAACCCTAATGTACTCATCCTAATGATCATGCAGCTTCTATTAGATGAGTCATTTTTAGGGTTGAGTGGTGCGGCCCAAGTCAATCCACGATGGCTTCGCAAACACCACTCAAAAAGAGAAAAGAACACTCCAAGAATTTATTCAGAATATTAGAGTGTACATTTTTTTTGTGGGGTGATGTGTTAAGGATGTGGGTTAAGTAATCATACACCACGCCAATTTTTTTAATTTTTATAATTTTTTTTTTAGTTTTTCATGCAAACAGTCATGAGTGAAGAATTACCCACTACCGGTCCTTGTTACGCCTACTCCTTTGTTATCGTCATGGGATGCGTCGCTTCGCTGTCCAAGCGTCGAATTCCTGCAACCATCAAGTAAAAAGGAAACAAAGCATTAGACAATGTGAGAATGGATGTGGAATGGAAGTGACAAAACAATCCATTGCCTCCCTGGCAACGACGCCAAAAACTGACATGGCTTCATGTGTGTGTGTTCAGAAGTCGTTATAGTTCGCACTTGCAATGCTGGTTTTAAGGTAAAGAAATCGATGTGACTCCAAGTGTCGGTCTCAGGGAGGCGTGAAAACTGGATTTTTCTTGTCACTTATTGTCACGAAAATCATAGAGTTTTGCTTGCGCAAAGGTACGGGAGAAAAGCGAGAGCGAGAGAGAGAGAGAGATTAGGGTTAGAGTCGTTTCTTTCTTCAACATGCAACTTGGATAGGAAATAAAGTAGACAACTGAATGGATAACAACTTCATTAATCATGCAGCTTTAGTTCATAAATTACACCATTAGATACATGCTTAAACATAAATAAAATAAAGCTTAAAAGAGAGGAAGAAAGAGAGAGAGAGGGAGGGCGGCGAGGTAGCCACGGTGGTGGAGAAGGCTCCATTGGTAGCTCGTCGTCTCCAGCAATTACAAGAGGGCCTAAAGCTAGCTAAGAGAGGGGTAGAGTAGTTGCAAGGGAAGTGATTGCCTTGAATGAGTGGTTGGAAGGGGTTTAAATAGGGAGAAGGGCTTTCCAAATGAAGAAGGGGTTTTAGCGACGTCCGGGACATCGCTAAAACATTTCCAAAAGAGTTGGTGAAGTCCTTAGCCTGCTGGTCGCTCGCCCGCACCGTTCTTCTTCGCGCTCGATCTATGGGCGTTGCATGAGAGCCATCCGATCGAGGATCAGACGGTTGAGATCTTCGCCCGGGCACGCTTGGATAGCGCCTTGAGCACGTGTGCGCACGGGTGTTGTCGTCTGGCGTGCGCGTGTGCGTGGCCGATTGCTGCCTGAGGGCACGCCGTGTGGTGCTATCCCGGCCGCCTGCTGCTGATCGGGCGGCCCAATTTTGCCCGAGCACGAAGTCTTCTTCTGATTTTCACACCGCGCAGCTCGAACCCCCGTCGCGTGGGTGTGGGCGTGCGCGTTAACCGCTACACCATGCCTGCTACTTTGTCGCGGCGACCGCGGGCGTGTGCATGGTTCTCGGCCGTTCGATCAGAGATCGATGGCTGAGATCTGATCTCGGTTGAAGGTGGAAGCGGGGGCACGGTGAGCGGGCGCCACGTGGCGCATCGAGGGCCATTGATCATCAGATCAATGGCCAGAACTTCTTGGGCCCATTGTGGGAGCTCCGAATGTCGGATTTGGCCAATTTTGAGTCTGTTGGACTCCGTTCGTCATTCTGAATCCATCCGTGCGGTTCGATCATCTGAGGCCTGCTTTGACAAGTGCTTATACAAATGGCCATTAATATTGTTTTATAAGCAATCTTGGCATATGATGCATGCAATGCTCCCATTCTACTTATGATTTGCCTTTTATTCTTAAAATGGGCCCTATTTAATAGAATTATCACTGGCGTGGGCACAAGAGAGAAGGGAAGAGGGGAAGGCACCAAGGGGACAGAGTGTCCCCTTAATCTTCTTCTCCTTCTCTTGGCCGGCTATGAAGGGTGGAATACAATGGGAATGTGGTGAATAAATGAAGCCAAAGGTCCTCTTTTTTGGTGGTAGATTAGATCTTTTTATAGGAGTGGTAGGGGGGTAGGTGTGGTTAAGGGATGGAAGGCTAAGATGGATTGTAGATGATGGTTATGGGATCCTAGGGTTGAGATAGGTGGCACCAAAATGGAAGGGCGCTTGGTGGTTGGTGCCATCCTTAGAGGTGACTAGGGTGAAGGAATTGGATGTGGTGTGTTGTAGGGTTAAGATGGAGTTGTAGAGTGGAAGTTATGGGAAGGAGGGCTAGGGTTTAATGGCACCAAGTGGAGGGGTGTTTGGTGGTTTAGTTAAGGAGGCTTGGTGCCAACTTAGGTGGGTTTAATTGGGTTAGTTGGCATGGGATTTAGGAAGGGTTAGGATGGTTCCATGTGGTGGTGGTTGTGGGATCAAGGGTAGATGTTAAATGGCACCAAGGTGAAGGGGTGTTCGTGGTGTTTTGGCACCACTTATGTGGTGGTTATAGGGTGGTTAGGGTGGTGTTGAGTTGGCACCAAGTCTAGGTTCCTAGAAGAGGATTAGGTGTAGGGTGTAGATGGCTTTTTGGAGATAGGTGTAAAGTGGTGATAGGGTTTAAAGTTGGCACCAGCTTTGAAGAGGTGTGGGGGTGTTTTTGGTGCCAACTCAACGGGGGTTAAGTTGGTGGTTATGTGTCATTAGGTTGGTGGTTATGGGATGGAAAGGGTGCCATGGTTAGCGCCACTTTGAAGGGGTGCTTATGGTGTGTTTTTGGCGCCAACCATGGTGGCTTAGGGTTAGGTTAGCTTACGGTTTATGTTGGGGTTATGGTGGATGGTGGACGGCCATGAAGTGGAGAGTTTAGCTAATCTAGCTAAGCCAGATTAGCTAGTAGGTGAGTAGAGGAGGTAGGATGGAGCTAAGGTTTAGGGAAGAGGAGCTGAGGAAAAACTATCTGGAGCTAAACTAGAGCTGCATTGGAGTTGCATCTGTTGAAGAGGTCTTCATGAGGACCTAGCTACGTAGCTTAGCTAGCTAGTTCTTCTGCTAGCAGCTAAGCTTGAGTAGTTGAGCTGAGTTGAGCTAGTCTTAACTTGTTTGAAGCTAGGTTGGGCAGAACCTACTTCTGATGAGAACTCCCAAGCTAGCTTAGCTACTAAGTTGACAAGTAGTAGCTAAGCTAGAGGGAGTTCAACTACCATGAGTTGAGTAGAGCTTGGGAGAGCTAGATCTAAGCTGAGGTGGACTCCTGTCAACTTAGTTGAGGTAGCTAGAGCTCTCAGTGAACTGATTGGAGCTAAGATGAGCTAGACTCAACTAAGTTGAGCTGGATCTGAGCTGAATTGAGCTAGGTTAAGCTAAGTTGAGCAGCCTTGAGCTATCATTCAACTAAGATGAGCTGAATGGAGCTTACGGGAGCTAATCCTAACCCAAGTAAGCTAGTATCTAGCTATGGTGAGTTGGATTTGGTTGAGTTCTAGCTGGATTGAGCTTTCTCTTCACCTGTTGCCTTCTTAAATGTTAGAGTTTTAGAAGTTTGGCTATCTGATCATCCCTAACACTCAAGTACACGTGTCAAAAACACAAAAATAATGCAATGCATGCT
Source organism: Thalassia testudinum (assembly GCA_037157565.1). Classification (NCBI taxonomy): domain Eukaryota; kingdom Viridiplantae; phylum Streptophyta; class Magnoliopsida; order Alismatales; family Hydrocharitaceae; genus Thalassia; species Thalassia testudinum. The sequence goes on from JAZHRO010000025.1 coordinate 37,710,805, forward strand.
TAACCTAAGTGATGCCTAAATGCAGCCCAGAAACCCATTTGCGAAGTTAAAATCCAAAGAGCTAGGTTTGTTTGAGGGCATAAAAATAATGATAAACTGGCATTTATCACACCTCCATGCTTATCTTTTGCTAATCTCTTAGCAAAACTAATTTTTACAAAATGGATTTTTGGAGAAAACTAATTTTTTTGCTTTTGAGGAGGAGATTACGGGACCTTGGTTGATTAAAAATATGAAAGGCATGGGATTTATTAAGATAAAACATTAGGATTTGTCTTTAGATTAGAAAATTAGATGAGTCAGGATCAATGTATTTTTCAAAAATTCACAAATTAACTCATTGTTAATTCAAATCCTAAAACCATTTTGCAGCTAGGATTTCTTCGGCTCTTGAATCCGATTTGCAACTTGCATAATCCTTGAAAACCTTGTGTCTGTGATTGTGAATGCCAACATTTATAAGGTCATGTTTTTGGTTTAAAACCTTTTGTTTTTTTTAATCTCCCCCATGCTTATTCTTAGCTTAATCTTATAACAGATGTGTCAGGATCATCATTCCTGTTACCAATCCTCGAGGGGACTCTGGCGCCAGCACTTTGAGATAGTATTGTCCAAGACACCACCTAGGAGCTCATAACCCCAAAACACAATGCAGTGGAAAGGGGCGCTCCAAGCAAACTCAAGTTCTTGCTTAGATGCTATGGGTAGAGCATCGTTCAAGACATTTGAGCTATAAAGTTGCACCTTACTGCTCCGTCTAAAGATATGGAATATAGATATAGAGCAACGCTGAGGCGGTAACATGTTGACATCACATCCTGAAAGGAGGCATTTTCCTCCTCGGCAGTGGGAACTCAAACCAATGATCTGCTTTGAATTTCACTATGGCCAAACAAGGGGTTTTTCTGGTTCTAAATGTTTTTTAGGTGTTGTTGTGTGTGAATTTTGACACAAGAATTTTGCTAGAGATGTAAGATTTTGGATCAAAAACTAAGCTAGGTAATTTCCAGGTTACAAAAGGAGATCAACTCACTTGAAACATCATGAGTTCAAGTGGAATTTAAAGAAAGATACTTGATCTAGTCCAAAGATAGACCCAGAAATTCTAATAATTAGATCTGTATCGTTATCCATAGTTTGTTAAAGATTTAATCCCATTGCGCCTTAAAATGAATCTTTCAACCTTGGTCCCAATTTCGAAATTTCCTCAAGAAGTTTTCAACATTTTTATTTTTTTTGGGTATGCATGAAGAAAATGAAACAAAAAATTGGATGTTTTTGGGTTTTGAAAATACTGATTTGATCGTCAAAATTTAAAAACACACCCCTGATTACGTAGCAATCATAGGCCTTAATCTGCCTGAATGAAGTTAGAACCTAGCTCAACTTAGGCATTCTGCATACATTTCCATCATACTTTGCATCGTAGTTGATTTATTAATTTTGTAAATAATAATGTCGTATTATGTTCTAATTGAGAGGCATTAACAATCGTAGGTAATCCGAGGGTGTGGATGATCGATCCAACCTTACAGATCTGCTTAGAACATCGACAGGAGTCCAACGCTTCCAAGATCGCATTGATCAGACCCCCGTAGCATCCAATGGAGTCCGCAAAAGAGAAAGAGCCAAGAGGCAAATAGGTGAAAATTTGGACCTTAGATGATAAATCCAACCTCATGGATGGATCCAGATCAGTGATCGCATTCCAATGGCGTAAGAATCATCTCGATCGAAGGCCTATAGCACCGTCTACGAAAGATAGAAGATGGACGGCCATGATGGCACCACGTGGCACCATTGCAACCACCCCTCGCCTCCGCCCAACTTTTAAAGAGGCTTCCCCATGCGCTGTGGGCTGTTGGATCATCATCCAACGACCATAATGTGGCCACATCGTTACTTCAGGAGTGGCTCAACAAGGAAAGAAGAAACCTCAACATTGGATCTCCATCCCATGGCTAAGGACAAAGAGACACAAAGAGGAAACTGCAAGAAAACACATGCATAGCACGTTGGCTCACGCACTTGCGTTGGATCAAAAAGCACGCATTTGAACCGCCTTGAATGAGAAATCAGGAGGGCGTTGGGAGTAGGTGCGATTGGCTATCAGATGGCGATCGGAGGGTAGAGGAGCAAATGTGTGGCACACCGAGAATGCTCCGCAGCTGTACGTGTGATCTCACGTGCCTTCTTCGATGTAGGTGGAGTGGGCACAACATTTAAGCCATCCGATCGTAAGATCAGACAACTAAGGATCAGGCGCTCGATTTGAATGAGCAGGTGCAGGAAGAAAGGAGAAGCGAGAGGGTGGGCATGTGCAGTAGAGGAAAGCATGAGCGGTAAGCATCTGATCATGATCCAAGCATCCAGAAGCTGCCATGTGTCAGCACGAGGGCGAATCCTCGCATAGAAGGCATTTTGAAGATTATTTCAAGGCTAAATTAGAGCCATTGATCTCCCGCTCGATGGATCTGATCACCAGAGGTTGTTGCACGATTTTGGAGGCCCAAATGCCCATCTTTCCTCTCATAAAAGCTATAAAAGAAGGCACATGGCTCCTTTAACTGAGCAATCTCTCCCACCAACTCCTCCAGACCCTCTCCAATTTTTCAGATCTTCTTCTCCGACTCTCTCCGTCTCTGGCTCTTTTCCTCTGAAGGGCCCACCAAGCCACCTTGGAGGATTGCCGTAGCTCTCTCCAGCCTCTTCAAAAGGCCATCATGGACCACCCGTGGTGCCCTGACGTGCTACGGACGTGTTTGTTTAAAAGGATCATTATAGTTTGCATTTGCAACGTCGATTTTAAATGTAGAAACGGACGTGAGTCTGAGTGTCAAACTCAGGGAAGCATGAAAATCAAATTTTCTTGTCACTTAGTGTCAAGGAAATGATGGTTTTTTGCTTACGAGAAGACATGGGAGAAAAGCGAGTGAGAGAGAGAAAGAGAGAGAGAGAGAGTAGGGTTAGAGTCTTTTAAATCATGGCAATCACTTAGATCAAGATGGAAAACAACATCAAAACTATATTTAACATGCAATTCAAGTTTTACAAAAACAACGATAGCTAAATGCTTAAACAAAAGGAAAGTACAGCTAGAGTAAAGGGAGAGAAAGAGAGAGAGGGGAGATGGCGAGGTGGTGGAAGAAGGCTCTGTCGGCAGCTTGTCGACTCCGTTGACTACAAGAGATGCTAAGGGAGGCTAGGAGGGTGATACAACACTTGCTAAGTGAATTGAATGCCTTCCATGGGTGGTTGGAAGGGGTTTAAATAAGGAGATGGTATTTCCAAATGAAGAAGCGATTTTAGCGACGTCTGGGACATCGTCAAAACCCTTCCAAAAACGTCGGTGAAGCACCCTGCCCAATGGTCGCACGCACACGCTATTCCTCCTCTTCACGCACGATCCGTGTGCGTGCATTGTAGGTCGTCTGATCAAAGATCGGATGACTGAGATCTCGTGAAGGGCGCGCTTGGATTGCACCTCAAGCACGTGTGAGCACGGGCATCGTCGACCGACGTAGGGTCACGCGTGGATGATCAACGCCTGAGGACACGTTGTGTAGTGCTATCGAGACCGCTCGATGGCGATCAGGCGGTCTAATTTGAGCACGCGAGCGAAATCAACGTATGGGCTGCGGCGGGCAATTCTATCCCACGCCTCCTTCGTGCGAGGCAAGGGCACGACCGTTGCGCTGCGAGCGCAGATGGTCGCGACTCTTCACCAATCGTCAGCCGTTCGATGGAGATCGGATGGCTGCGGTTAGATCTTGTGTGATGGAGTGACGTCGCACGGTGGGTGAGGGTGCTCCTGATGCTGCCACATGGCCACCTTGTGGCCGTTGATCATCATATCAATGGTCAGAACTTCTTAGGTCATTTATGGGAGCCTAAATGTCGGATTTGGTTGATTTCGAGTCCGTTGGACTCCGTTCGTTGCTTTGAATCCATCTGTGCGGTCCGATTGCTCATCTGAGGCCTGTTTTGTCATGAACTTATAGAAATGGTCATTAATATTGTTTAATAAGCAATCTCAATGTTTGATGCATGTCATTCTTCCATGCCCATTTATGATGTGTTATTTGTGCACATTACCCTTAAGATAAACCCCAATTGACATAATTATTACCCCAAGATATAGTGTTATCATACCCCCATGCTTACTCCTTGTTAGTTCCTAGCAAGGTTCATTCTAGCCATTATTCTTCGTCAGAATCCAAGAAGTGATTTCTTAGACATTTCGTTACTTGTGAACAAGAGGAAATATACTAAGATCTTGATCTACAGAGCCTAAACAGTGCCCGTGTGTTTGCCAAAATATGAATTGCCTGAATCCTTGCTTTAAGGCATGTACATATATATATATTTTTTCTTTTTCATCTTTTCTCATTTTTAGATCTTTGGAGTTAAGAGTGTGTTGGTAACTTTCTACAGCTACCCAACCCACCCAAAACTCGGAAAAGACTCTAAGTGCTAAGCATCTTGGTGTGAAGATCGTGATAGACTCACTCAACGTTAATTCAGAAAGACGTCGTGTTTCTATGCCCCTAGGTGACCGGGAAAAAACGTGTTTTGCCTGAAAGTGTATTTGTCCAATCGGTAGCTTTCTCCCTACCTTTGTTCTATTTGGGGTCAACACAAGGATTTTTTCAGTGTATATCTCCCCGGCTTGCTCTACTTCCCTGCTTCTTCCTTAAGTGTTTTGGTTCTTTTTGTGTATTTAATGAGCTAGGTTCTGGACAACCGACCAATGGGCTGTTACCCACGATCACTTCCAGCCATACTCGTGTCGTGAAGCGTGGCTTATTTTGTTCTTTTTTTCTTCTTTTTTTTTTTTTAGTAGGTAGCTTCCCTGATATCAAATTTACTTAGAGGCAATAAAAAAAAGGTGGTCCTGTGGCTAGGTTCTGGATAACTAGCCAATCGGCTGTTACCCACGACAACTTGCCAGCCATACCACCCTGGAAGGTGCATTAGCTACCCAATTTCTGTCAGAATCTCCGAGGAGTGAGTCAGTGCAAAAATGTGTGCAGATGCTTAGACTAAAAGTCCTTCTGAGTTAGCAGGCAAATTGATAAGTCATATACTTATCACCTTATTTTATTGGTGGATTAGAATAAATTAAGGTTGCAAGGATTTGAAGCTAAGTCCATATTTTAATAGACACCCAGGCTGATTAAGCCTGAAGGCCTGAAAAGTCTAAGTGTTCAGGTTCTTTTCGTATTATTTTCCACTGTTGACAAGTTCCTAATGCCTAAGTTTTTTTTTTCTTCCTAAATTCAATTTATTTTATTTTAATTTATTTTATTTTATTTAGACTGATTAAATGAACTCAGAATCATGCAATTTACCACCCTCCCCATGCTTAAGTTGGACAATGTCCTCATTGACAAATACATGGATGCAACAGGGGTTCAAAAAGATATTACCTGAGTGAAGTAAAATACCTAATTAGTCTGAATCTTCTGGGTTGCCTCCCAGGAAGCGCTGAGTTTAATGCCTCCAGCTGGGCAGTGCTTCGTGTCATCCCTCAATGAGGGTGACAACCTCCTTTGGGGGAACCTGAGCGAGGAAGTGTTTCAATCTTTGACCATTGACTGTAAAAGTATGCCCAGTATTTGGATCTGCAATTTCAACTGCCCCATTGGAGTAGGGCTTGACTACCCTAAACGATCTTGTCCACTTGGACCTAAGCTTCCCTGGAAAGAGTTTTAGTCGGGCATCAAAAGGCTAAACTTGTTGGTTAGGCTTGAAGGTCTTTCTATGGATGAGTCGTTCATGGACGGCTTTCATTTTCTCCTTGTACAGTCGGCTATTCTCAAAAGCATCCTGACGAATTTCCTCAAGCTCGGAGAGTTGGAGTGTCCTCTGCTCACCGGTTAACTGGGAATCCATGTTACACTACTTAACGGCCCAGTATGCCCGGTGTTCCAACTCGATAGGAAGGTGGCAAGCTTTGCCAAAGACCAGGCGATAAGGCAACATGCCTATCGGGGTCTTGAAAGCGATCCTGTATGCCCACAGGGCATCATCCAGTCGTGCAGACTAGTCCTTTCTGTCAGGTCTCACAGTTTTCTGTAGAATATTCTTGATCTGCCTGTTTAAGACCTCGGTTTGCCCATTTGTTTGCTGATGATACGGGTGGCTATGAGGTGGGTAACCTCATATTTTCTGAGTAGGGCACGGAATTGGGTGTGGATAAAATGACTTCCACCATCTCTGATCATGACATTTGGTATTCAAAACCAAGAAAATATGTTCTGCTTAATGTTTGCACCTCAAAACACGACTATAATAACGCCTTCTTATGCTATTTTCTAGCATTAACTATGTATATTATAATCCTGTAGTTGCATTTGTAAAAATGCTTGCATGCATGCATTTAATTGAGAGGAGAAGAGAATGAAATAAATGGCTTGCATTTTTACATTTTTCTTCAAGTGTTTCTTTGCAAAAGTCCCTTCTCTATTTTTATTTTCATCTTTTCTTCTTCTTCCCGCGGCTGAATTTCCTCCCGCAGCCGCATGCAGCACCCCCGCCTCTCCCTGCTGTCCTTCCCGCGCCTCTCCCTGCAGCAGCCACTCTCCAACGCCTCTCCCTGCTGCTGCCATGCCTCCCCGCCATGCTCTCCTCCTCTATAAAGCCGCAGCTCTTCCTCGCGAGGAGAGGCGGGGGGGAACGTTGCTGCAATACGCAGCTGTGGCAGCTGCTGAAAAATCGCCACGCTGCAGTCCACCACCTTCCTCCCTCGTTCTCCCCTCCCATACGCCGGCCCTCCGTCGAGGAGGCACCCGACGAGCAGGAGAACCCACTGTGGTGCACACCACCACAGTGGGAGCACCACCGCCCAGCTCTTCAACGAGCCGGTGGGCGTGGTGTGTTCTTTTCTCTTCGTTTGCATCTCCACGCCATTGCTGCCGCTTGAAGGTCCGAAGCTTGAAGCAGCAGCAGCAGCAGCAACCCAGCGGCGACAGCAGCAGCAGCAGCACCCCCGCCTCCTCCGCGACCTTCCCCGCAGGCGCACAACCCTCCGCGCGCGCCTGCAGGCCCGTTCCCCGCCTCCGTCTCCGTTCTGTCCACGCCGCAGTTGCAGCCGCAGCAGGCCGCTGCGCGCACTGCAGCGGCCGGATACGGCCTCGCGCCGACCCCCGCAGCCTCCGCGAGCAACTGCAGGCGCCCCAGCCCCTCTGCGCGCGCCTGCAGGCCTTCCCCGCCTCCGTTCGTCTGCTCTGTCGCCCGCCTCTGCGCCCGCAACCGGTCGCTGCGCGCCTCTGCAGCGGCCGGCCAGGCCCCTTCCCGCCTCCCTGCCAGCACCCACAGAGCCCCGCGCGCACTGTCGCGAGCCTCCGCGCTCGCAGCAGGTCGACGCAGACTCCTCATCTCCTCTGCGCGAGTACGCTCCCGTGCGCCCGCGACCTCCAGACGTCGGCCGCCATCTGCAGACGACTTATCGTGCCTCCTGCAGAGCGGCTGCGTTCTCTCTCTCTGCCGATCTCTCTCTCTCTCTCTCTCTCTCCGCGATCTCTCCCGCCCGCTCCCTCTCTGTCTGCCGCTCTCTCTCTCTCTCACGTATTCTCTATCTCTCTCTCTCTCTCTCTCTCTTTTTTTCACTTACAGCAACACACACACACCCATTCACCGACACACACACTCACACACTAATAGTAACTTATATACATACATATATATATATATATATATATATATACATATACATATATCTATATATATATACTTATATATACATAGTATATCTATATAGTTATGTATACATACATATAATATAATATATATATGCATATACATATATAATATATATATATATATATATATATATATATATACACATACTCATATACATATATATATATATACATATCTCTATACTTATACATATACACATATATATATACATATATATCTAGATACATATATACTTATATACATATATATATATATATATCTATATAGTATTATATATATATACTTATATACATATATACATAGCTACATACATATATATATATATATATATATACACCTATATATATATATATATATATCTATATATATCTATACATATATACTTATACATTTATATACATACATATGTACATATATTTTCACGTTATTTATTATACGCTGTATCGCGGGGATATCTGCACCAGTTGCTGATATTCCCTGATACACGCGTACAAAAAATCGTGGTCCCATACATCATCCATCCTCCATCCACACTCCACGCGGCACCTAGTCGTGTTGGTTGCGTCTCTCTAGACGTCGGCTGACTCGACATAGTGCTACACTCCATCGTCACCTCCACCCCCACCCCTTTATATGTATACTACATATAAATATATATCTATAGCTACTATATTTACTTTCTATCTGATAGCTTCCTTAGTAAAAAGATAAAAAAAGGTATAAAAGTGAAAAGATAATCTTTGATTTGCAGGTACCCCCGTCTTGCAAGTAGCAAGACGTGTTTTGAAACTCTGTTTTGGCTAAAAGCCAAGGACACAATTTTGAGGGTGTGCCTCAAGAACAAGGATTACCAGAAAAAAACCTAAATAAGAAAAATACCAAAAACAGAATAAACGAACGGAAGAGACGCGTTTTAAGGAAAACGTAGAAACTCGACTTGAACCCCACTTCCCTGAGTTTGACCCTGGGCTTAAAAGTGACAAGATAAAATCAATTAGGCCAGGTTAAAAATTTTGTAAAGAGATGGTTAGGTCTGAATTAGGTTAACCACTATACACATTTCAACGATAAAAATATCATATTAACAACCTATCCAGGCCGACCATCATAACTTTTCTGGCGCCGTTGCCGGGGATGTGCGCTTTCGAGTAAGTTTCTATCCAATTCCTTTAAATTTGTCTCTTCTCTCTTCACGGGTATTATTGTTTTTGGTGTGCAGGTGAACCTGGTGGAAGGAGAAGAAGGCTGACAAAGTCGAGGACGTGAGCAGATCCAAGGCGGGAACGAGAGCGTGAAGACGCCGACATCGCATTGGAACTTCGCACACGTTGCCGAACAAGTAGGTTTTCTTTTCTCATCAAATTAGGGTTAACTTGCCACCACACAAAAAAAAAAAAAAAAAATTTTAAAACTAAAAATTAGAAAAACTTCTTGGGATTTCTTGAGGGCAAGTGGATTAAAATTCACTTGATTGATTGGTTGTCTTCACTCCCACTGCCCCGGGATTTCCTGCCTTACTTCGCATAGCGAAAATCCGAGAATCTTCATTCTTAGATTTTTCGCCGTGGGAAGTATTCTTTGAGGCAAAGAAAAAGATTGCTTGTATCCCTCTTTTGCCTCACTTATCTTTAATTCAGGATCACATTTTTTGGTGGGGAGACTTGGAATTGAGTTGATTCCAACCCCACCACGACTTTTCAAATTTGCCTGTGATTCGATCCTGAATACTTCAACCCCAAAAATTTTATTTTCTTTATCTTTTGGTTGAAGCCTTGTGTGTGGAAATCATTTCTGGTGATTGGGAGCACTTGAATTGAAGTGCTTTGGCTCCCTGTCACATTGATATAAAACTGATTCGTGCATCCACACTTAGAAATCTCCATTTAGGGTAGCCCATTGCATTTTAGCATGCATTAACTAATTGATAATTGAAGAAGGGTTTCTTGGGCTTTAGAAGGAAAACCTGTATTTTTGCAAAAACCCGGAGATTGGTTGAATTGGTAATTCAGCAAAACCCTAAAATTCATACTACTTAAGGCTGAACTCTAAAAACCATTCGCCAATAAAAACTTCAATTCGGGGAGATTTCCCCGTTGCATGCTTGTTCTTACACACTCTTAAAATCAATCACTTGGGCATTACCCGTAAACAACGCCCTTCACATTCCAAAAGCACTTGACCATAAGCCTCTAATTAAAACTGGTAGTAACTTGACCCTTTTAAGGATTGGAGGTCTAACTACCTACGTGTAGCGGCTACGTGCTGGTGAGAGTTCCCGCGTGCTATCGGGTGTCTAAGACTGGGGCAAACGGCCTTTCAATCTGGCCCGGTGGTTCCGCGGTGCTCGCATTCGGTTCCGTAGTTCGTGATAGTAGGTAACTTAGATCTTTAGGTCTAAGGGCACACTGTAGAGGTTAGGAACTTGACTGTATTGATTTGTAATCAAGTGTACCTTTGCGGCGTCATTTCTCTCATCCCTTTTCCCTTCTCATCTCCCCAATTCTTCCTACGGTAGTGCATGTTTGGGAGGAGGTCACAAAACCCTGAATTGCTTGTATTGACTGATAAATCTAGAAAAAGAGCCGAATCATCCTCCTCCTCCACAAACATGGCACACACCCCCGCCTCACCACTTCGTCACAATTTCAATTCTTTCAACACCAGGCTTATCCCTGGAAACCCTGCAAGACCTTCCTTATCGAGTGTCGCGCCAAGCGACTCGGTAAGTCATGTGGAACTGGCTTCTGTGAGCCAGTATTTCAACACGGAGGACCAAGCCTCCGTGTACTCGGACACATATGCGGACACGTCTTCTGGCATAGAAGATGCCTGCACCCTGGGGAATAACCCATTCTCTGCCACGTATAACCCAGGGTGGCACAATCATCCCAATTTTGCATGGTCCAACAACCCGCAGCGTCGAAACCCCGCTGGTGGACCAATGCGATCATCCGCACCCGTCATCCCAAGGGCCCAGTCTAATCCTATGGCAAATCTGCCATCAGGCCCTTGTGTACAGAAAACCAAACACGCATCAAAACCTCTTGATAAATTGATGCGAATGATGACGGAAATGTCAAAGCGCCATAAAGAAAACATGACCTCTCTTCAGCATTTGGCGCAGCAGAATGCTGAGATCAATCAACTAAGCATGGCGACTCGATCTCAGGGCACTTTTCCCGCCCAACCTGTTCCAAACCCGCAAAACTTTGTACCCTGTGGTCCGCAACCACAGGTACAACCTTCTCAGGAACATGTTCATCAAATTCTGCAAGCTCCGAGTATTCCTTCGGGATTTCAGGTTAATCCCGCTGCAGCACCGCACTCTTATGCTGATAGTGATCACATCAAGGATGACACGTCTGACGAGGACGTGACTGTCAGTACGTGTATCAAACTAATTGGAGCCGATTCTGACTGCTGCGAATTACCTGACGACTGCCTGACCAACACAAACTGTGACGTTCCCCAATCCCTCCCTATTCCTGTACCTTCTCCTGACCAGACTTCTGACGAGGTTTTCTCCACTTCCCATACCTCGTGGTCTGAGTCATTGCCGGGCTGCTCACCGCCGGTCCACACTATGGAAGACCGGATTGCCCTTTCTTTCCCGCTAAATCAGGCGGATTTGCAAATCCACACTGGGACCTTGAGCCCACATCTTACTCACCGGGGCTATTCCCTTTTGGATCCATCTATCCAAAAAGCCCCCCTTCTTGGCCAATCTAAGGGCCAACTTCCTCTTCCTGATCTGTTTTCTGATCCGCCTGGGACACTCTCATCCCAGAAAACGCCAAATCTCTCACCATCCACCATTACTTTTCACGCCTCTATCGCGATTACTTTGCTTTTCTCTTCACCACCCACCATCCACCCACCCTTCCACCCTGATTTATACCCTGAACCTCAGCTCCTGTTACCCGATCTGTCGTCCGTTCTCTACCTTTCCCTGCATGCATATGAGGACATAGCATTGTTTGGCATGGGGGGGTGGATAGGCATCCATAGGATCCGGGTATTTTATGGTATCAGACAATTACCACCTATTTATAAATATGCAAGAAAAAGAAAAAAAAAGAAAAAGAAAAAAAAAAAATATATATATATAGTAATAAATGGTGTTTAGTAATGATCTAAAAGCTGAAACAAAAAAATACAATAAGTGTTTATGGATATTCAACCTCTGTTTTGAAGAATTTCCAGGCCACAGAAGCTTGATTCGCTCAGGCTCGGCTTAATTCACTTAAAGCATTGACGAAATAGATCAAAATCTCTCCTAACTAAGAACGTTTCTTGTACCTGAGACACAATACAGGATTCGTTGGTTTGCTTTTTCTTGAGAGCTTAAGTAAACTTGGTTCACACTACACATATCAGGAAAGATCAGGTGAACATAAGATCCAACCCTAGTGTTCATTAGGAAAGGTGGAGTCCTTACCTGTACGCGCAGGTAGACTTTTTATCCCAGGCTTTAGTCTTGTGTTTAGGAGCGACTCTTTCCACCAAAAAGAAACTCTCCCACCAAAAAGAAAAAAAAAAAAAAAAAAAAAAGGAAAAAATATAAAAGAGTCAGTATATCTCATAAATGTCTGTATACTTTATTTTTCGGTGAGCCAAAAAAAAAAAAAAAAAAAAAATCAAAAATGGGAGTTGAGTTTTCCGTATTCATCTTAAGGGTCAATCCGAAAACACGAGCTGAAACTGGGACCAACCTGTACTTAAAAATTCGTGAAACCCTGGAATTGAGTCTTAATGTTCATCTGGTTAGTCTTGATCCATCACTATGCACAAACAATAACCTCTTGAGCTCTCGAGTATGGCAAAACCTCCTGGGTCCTGGAAATCGTACTTAAGGTTTAAATATCAAGAGTCCTGGTTAGTTGAGAGATAATCTTTGTCATGTAAGACTTAAAGTACTGGTAATCTTCTCTACAATTGGTTCTCACAATATCCGATAATAAACACAACGATATCATCTCAGAAGAAAATCTTCAGCTTAAGATCATTTCTAAATACGGTTTTGCTAGGGACTAGCAAAAGATAGGCATGGGGGTATATGTTTGCACCTCAAAACACGACTATAATAACGCCTTCTTATGCTATTTTCTAGCATTAACTATGTATATTATAATCCTGTAGTTGCATTTGTAAAAATGCTTGCATGCATGCATTTAATTGAGAGGAGAAGAGAATGGAATAAATGGCTTGCATTTTTACATTTTTCTTCAAGTGTTTCTTTGCAAAAGTCCCTTCTCTATTTTTATTTTCATCTTTTCTTCTTCTTCCCGCGGCTGAATTTCCTCCCGCAGCCGCATGCAGCACCCCCGCCTCTCCCTGCTGTCCTTCCCGCGCCTCTCCCTGTAGCAGCCACTCTCCAACGCCTCTCCCTGCTGCTGCCATGCCTCCCCGCCATGCTCTCCTCCTCTATAAAGCCGCAGCTCTTCCTCGCGAGGAGAGGCGGGGGGGAACGTTGCTGCAATACGCAGCTGCGGCAGCTGCTGAAAAATCGCCATGCTGCAGTCCACCACCTTCCTCCCTCGTTCTCCCCTCCCATACGCCGGCCCTCCGTCGAGGAGGCACCCGACGAGCAGGAGAACCCACTGTGGTGCACACCACCACAGTGGGAGCACCACCGCCCAGCTCTTCAACGAGCCGGTGGGCGTGGTGTGTTCTTTTCTCTTCGTTTGCATCTCCACGCCATTGCTGCCGCTTCAAGGTCCGAAGCTTGAAGCAGCAGCAGCAGCAGCACCCCCGCCTCCTCCGCGACCTTCCCCGCAGGCGCACAACCCTCCGCGCGCGCCTGCAGGCCCGTTCCCCGCCTCCGTCTCCGTTCTGTCCACGCCGCAGTTGCAGCCGCAGCAGGCCGCTGCGCGCACTGCAGCGGCCGGATACGGCCTCGCGCCGACCCCCGCAGCCTCCGCGAGCAACTGCAGGCGCCCCAGCCCCTCTGCGCGCGCCTGCAGGCCTTCCCCGCCTCCGTTCGTCTGCTCTGTCGCCCGCCTCTGCGCCCGCAACCGGTCGCTGCGCGCCTCTGCAGCGGCCGGCCAGGCCCCTTCCTGCCTCCCTGCCAGCACCCACAGAGCCCCGCGCGCACTGTCGCGAGCCTCCGCGCTCGCAGCAGGTCGACGCAGACTCCTCATCTCCTCTGCGCGAGTACGCTCCCGTGCGCCCGCGACCTCCAGACGTCGGCCGCCATCTGCAGACGACTTATCGTGCCTCCTGCAGAGCGGCTGCGTTCTCTCTCTCTGCCGATCTCTCTCTCTCTCTCTCTCTCCGCGATCTCTCCCGCCCGCTCCCTCTCTGTCTGCCGCTCTCTCTCTCTCTCACGTATTCTCTATCTCTCTCTCTCTCTCTCTCTCTCTTTTTTTCACTTACAGCAACACACACACACCCATTCACCGACACACACACTCACACACTAATAGTAACTTATATACATACATATATATATATATATATATATATATATACATATACATATATCTATATATATATACTTATATATACATAGTATATCTATATAGTTATGTATACATACATATAATATAATATATATATGCATATACATATATAATATATATATATATATATATATATATATATATATATACACATACTCATATACATATATATATATATACATATCTATATACTTATACATATACACATATATATATACATATATATCTAGATACATATATACTTATATACATATATATATATATCTATATAGTATTATATATATATACATATATATATATATACATATCTATATACTTATACATATACACATATATATATACATATATATCTAGATACATATATACTTATATACATATATATATATATATCTATATAGTATTATATATATATACTTATATACATATATACATAGCTATATACATATATACATACATATATATATATATATATATACACCTATATATATATATATATATCTATATATATCTATACATATATACTTATACATTTATATACATACATATGTACATATATTTTCACGTTATTTATTATACGCTGTATCGCGGGGATATCTGCACCAGTTGCTGATATTCCCTGATACACGCGTACAAAAAAGCGTGGTCCCATACATCATCCATCCTCCATCCACACTCCATGCGGCACCTAGTCGTGTTGGTTGCGTCTCTCTAGACGTCGGCTGACTCGACATAGTGCTACACTCCATCGTCACCTCCACCCCCACCCCTTTATATGTATACTACATATAAATATATATCTATAGCTACTATATTTACTTTCTATCTGATAGCTTCCTTAGTAAAAAGATAAAAAAAGGTATAAAAGTGAAAAGATAATCTTTGATTTGCAGGTACCCCCGTCTTGCAAGTAGCAAGACGTGTTTTGAAACTCTGTTTTGGCTAAAAGCCAAGGACACAATTTTGAGGGTGTGCCTCAAGAACAAGGATTACCAGAAAAAAACCTAAATAAGAAAAATACCAAAAACAGAATAAACGAACGGAAGAGACGCGTTTTAAGGAAAACGTAGAAACTCGACTTGAACCCCACTTCCCTGAGTTCGACCCTGGGCTTAAAAGTGACAAGATAAAATCAATTAGGCCAGGTTAAAAATTTTGTAAAGAGATGGTTAGGTCTGAATTAGGTTAACCAGTATACACATTTCAACGATAAAAATATCATATTAACAACCTATCCAGGCCGACCATCACTTAACAAAGTCCATGACAGCCTTATGATCACATCGGCGGGTGGCGATGGCTTCAATCCATTTGGAGACATAGTCTACATAGACTAAGATGTACTCAAAGCCGTTGGATGGTGGGAAGGGGCCCATAAAATCAATACCCCAAACGTCGAAGATCTCGACGATCAGAATGGGCTGGAGGGGCATCATGTCTTTTCTGGTCATGGTCCCCAGAGTCTGGCAGTGAGAGCAAGTCTTAGCAAAGTTGTGTGCATCTTTAAATAAGGAAGGCCAGTAAAATCCGGACTGCAGAACCTTTGCACCCATTTTCTTTCTTGAGAAGTGGCCACCACAAGCTTGGTCGTGACAAAAAGATAGCACACTCTGAACTTCGTCCTCTGGGATACACCTCCTAATGATCTGGTCAGCACAGAGGTGAAATAGCATGGGATCATCCCAGAAATAGTGCTTGGCCTCAGCCAAGAACTTATGCTGTTGCTGTCTGGACCAGCTGTGCGGGGTCTGTCCTACAACCAGGTAGTTGACATAGTCGGCATACCAAGGTAGTTTCCTATCTTGCACAACTAGAATTTGTTCATTGGGAAAGGTGTCGAATAAAGGCAGGAAGGGCTCAATGTGGTCTAGGTGGAGTCTGGATAGGTGGTCAGCCACGACATTCTTTGATCCAACTTTGTCGCGGATTTCCAGGTCAAATTCCTGCAAGAGCACAATCCATCTGATGAGCCTGGAATTTGCATCCTTTTTAGCAAATAGATGCCGGATGGGCGAATGGTCCATATAGATGGTCACGTGGGATCCCAAAAGGTAAGATCTGAACTTTTCGAGTCCAAAAACTACAGCGAGCAGTTCTTTCTCTGTGACCGTATAATTTCGTTGGGCCTCGTCCAACGTCTTGCTCGCATAGTAGATCACCACGGGTTTCTTGTCTTGTCTCTATCCCAGGACGGCGCCTATGGCAAAGTCTGATGCATCACACATGATCACAAAATCCTGGGACCAATCCGGGGCTGAAGTATAGGTGCTGTGGAGACTAAACCCCTAAGGGTGTGGTAAGCCTGGATGCAATCAGAGGTCATGTGGAATAGGGCGTCATTGGCCAGAAGGTCAGTCAAGGGTTTGGAGAGCTTGGAGAAGTCTTTGATGAACCTTCGGTAAAAGCCAACATGTCCAAGGAACGAACGGATTTGTTGGACCTAGCTAGGTGGAGGAAGTTTTGAAATCAAATCAACTTTAGCTCAATCCACCTCAATGCCCCTATGTGATATGATGTGACCGAGGATGATTCCTTCTTGAATCATAAAATGGATCTTTTCCCAACTTAACACCAAATTAACGTCGATATATCGTTTCAGGATTTTCTCCAAGTTACTCAAACAGTGGTCTAATGAATTCCCAAATACTAAGAAATCATCCATAAAGACCTCCAGGTATTTAGCCACCATCTTTGAAAAGATGGCTAGCATGCAACGTTGAAAGGTAGCGGATGCGTTGCATAACCTGGACGACATACAACGGAATGCAAACGTGCCATATGGGCAAGTGAATGTGGTCTTCTCTTAATCTTCCGGAGCAATTGTGACTTGGTTATATCCTGAATATCCATCCAGGAAGCAAAAATACTTCTGCCCTGCCAATCGCTCAAGAATCTAGTCAATGAATGGCAGGGGGAAATGATCTTTCTTGGTTTCTTCATTGAGCTTCTTGTAATCAATACACACCCACCATGCGGTGGTGGTGCGGGTGGGGATGGATTCACCACGCTCATTGGTGACAATGGTGAGCCCGGCTTTCTTTGGAACCACTTGAGTGGGGCTCACCTAGGGGCTATCGGAGATGGGATAGATGATGTCGGCGTCAAGCCATTTGATAATTTCCTTCTTAACGACATCCCACATATTTGGGTTTAATCCTCTTTGCATCTGACGGGAGGGTTGCGCCCCATCTTCTAGATAGATCTTGTGGGTACAATAGGTGGGGCTAATTCCTCTCAAATCTGAAATAGTCCAGCCAATGGCAGCCCTATGTTCTGATAGGGTCGTTGTCAATCTAAGTTCCTGATCCTTGGTTAGGTTGGCATTGATAATTACGGGGAAGGTTTGGTTAGGTACCAGGAAGACATACTTGAGATTCTCGGGTAGCGGCTTCAGTTCAGGTGTGGGTGGAACAATGTTTGATGGAAAGGGGAAAGGCGGGAGTTGATCAACATCAACTTCCTCAAATGGTGTTGGTTGATGGTAATCAGCCCTACAAAGGTCCATGGGCATAGATGGTGATGGGTCAAAACAGTCGTTACAGGATTGGTAGTCCGAGACAGAACTAAGGGTGAGGCATTCCTCGACCAAAGGCTCCACGGGATCGTGTTCCTTGATACAGTCGCAATCAAAAGACTTGGTCACCTGGAAGATATCCAATTGCATCTTCTTGTCTCTGAAGGAGATTTCCATACATCTCGTGTCACAATCGATGTTTGCCTTAGCCGTAGCTAAGAAAGGTTTTCCTAGGATGATGGGTGTGCTCTGTAGTTTTTCAGGGACTTCCATGTCGATCACCAAGAAGTCAACCAGAAAATAGAAGTCCTTGACCCGCACAATCACATCCTCAATAACTCCCTTTGGGGTTTTCACAAATCTATCAGCCAACTGGATGGTAACAGGTGTGGGCGTCAACTCTCCAAGTCCAAATTAGTGGTACAGGGTTTTCGGAATCAGATTGATGGAAGCACCTAAGTCCAGGAGCACTCTATCAAATGTCATGTCCCTGATATTGCAGGATATTAGGAGTGCTCCTGGGTTAGTTTATTTTAGCGGAAGGTTTCTTGATATCACGGAACTTGCTTGCTCTGAGGGCACAACCTTCCTAGGTGCTTGAGGTCTTGGCTTATGTTTTGGTGTACAGGCATCCTTTAGGAACTTGGCGTTAGCCGGAATGTGCTTGACGGCTTCGAGGAGTAGAATATTAATCTGAACCTGCTTAAAGATCTCCAAAAGCTCCTCAGTTTCCATAACACTTTTCTTTTTCTTGATTGTCTCCAAGGCCTCGGGATATGGCGTCTGAATGTGGATAGGGTCTATTTCTGGGTCCTTGGGTTTTTCCTATGCCTCGTCAGAGTCAGGTATTTCAGAGGGTGAAGTCACGGGAGGAGTTGGCCATTTAGGATCCTAGGTTTTGGTGCCCCCTGGGTTTTGTAAAGGCATTGGGACCATGGGTTGATCCTTGAGAAGACGAGGAAGAAGAAGCACCAAACCCAGGTGGTGTCTGTGGGGCTGGCTAGACCATGTGAGCATGCCCGGGATTGCCTTGGAATCCTTGAGAATTGGGGCCTCTGTTAATCATGTTTCACGGGTTCGGTTGTGGTTAGGAAGGCAGGGATCCTTGTTGTTTACAGTCCAACAACTGGCTTAACTGTCCCTTCACTGAAGCCATTTCCTCCTAGTGTTTTAGGCTCATTTCAGCCATCATTTTTATCAGGGTGTCCATTTGGTTTTGTGGGGGAGGGGCCACCCTATTCGGATTATAGGGGGGTCTAACTGGTGGTCCTTGATGATAGGGGGCCAGGTTTGGCTGTTGGTTTGGCCTGGGCTGGTTCTGAAATTGAGGTGGTTTCTAATTTGTCCAAGCAAAGTTTCGATGATTACGCCAGCCAGTGCTGTAAGTGTTGGAGAAAGGGTCAGGTTTGGAATAACCTTGGATAGCCTGTACATCTTCAAAGATAGCAGATGTCGAGGGGGAGGGAAGAGAGTAATCAAGGGTTGAGGGAGCAAAGGTCCCTCCCTGGAACATGGTCAACATTGTGAGCTCCTTTTGCTAGGGAGAGGGTCTGTAATGGGTTCCTGGTTTGGTTCAGTAGTTCATCTACCTTTTTATCTACCAATTCCACTCGATCCAATTTCTTAGCAATGATATCCATGTCAATCGTTCTAGAATTTGCTTGTACCTCATAGATCCCACAACGGGGTTGACTGGATCAACTAAACTGGGTCATGGAGGCATTGTTGAGCGAATTTTCGCTCATAGACTCAAAGAGCTCAAATGCGCTCTCCTCGTCTTTGTTCAGGAAGTTTCCCCCGCATGAGGCATCGACAAAGTTCTGAAGGTTGCTGTCCAGATCGTGGTAGAAGATCTAGGCCAATTGCCACCATGGTACTTCGTGGTGTGGGCATTTCCTCAATAATTCATTAAATCTTTCCCATGCCTTATGGAACTATTCCCTGCCCTGGAGTGTAAAGGTAGTAATGGCTCTTCTGAGGGCATTGATTTTTCCTATGGGGGAGAATTTCTTTAAGAATGCATGCCTCAGTTCTTTCCAGGTGGTGATGGGTCTTCCTAGGGTTCTAAGCCAGTGAGATGCTTTGTCTCTCAGCGAGAAGGGGAACATCTTAATCAAAAAAATGTCTAAGCTGATGCTCCTGGGCTTGATAGTCCGGGCGATTCGGTCAATGTCCTCTAGGTGTTGGAAAGGGTCCTCATTTGAGCTTCCATGGAAGTGGCTCTGAATCAGACTCAAAACATTTGGTTTCAGCACAAAATCATCTCTCCCTTCAAGGATCCTAAGGTGTGGCTCAATCTGAATCGCAAAAGGATTGTAGAAGTCGCGGAGGGGCCTAGGTTGGTCCTAGAATGGTAGTGGATCAAGTGGTGGTTGTCCTTGCAAGTCCTGGAAAGGTGGTGGTGGTTGCCTCTGTGGGTTCTGCAATCGCTTTATGGCTTGCAAGATAGTGTGGATCTATTGCTGCTGAAGCTAGTGGTTTGCGTTGATCTAGGCCTGGATGATGGCCATTTTGTCTGGTGGGGGTTAGTCCTTAACCTCATCTACTCTAGGTTTGGCCATGTTTCTAACAAGGTCAGTTCTCCTGGATTCCCGTCCCAAAACTAACAACTTGGGATGAAGTGATCTTCTCCCGTGCATACACTAGAGAAGAACAGGAGAGGATGCGGAGAGCAACATATGCGAGAAGTGTGTGTGTACAACCAAGCAAGCAAGACTAGTCCTTATAGTGTATTCCTTAGGGAACCTAGAAATCTCCAAAGGAGTGATCAAGTCCGTAAACACTGGACTGCCCTTCCCAAAGCTAATCTGGCTAGGTTGATTATGAGGGGATTGTAGGGAAGGTTCTTCCTTTGGTTTACACTGCTGGTTCCATAGACCCCACAACCATTGTCGTTTGACACTTCCCCGCAGCCTAGTCACCAGATTCTACTAAGGGAATGAAAGCCAAGTGCCCAGTGCACAAAACCACACCTCTTGAGACTTAACCCAGTCTTGCCTAGGGCACATCTACTATGTTTTAATGGGGCTAGGACAGTGCTTGTGCTTTGGTTATGTGATGAGGCATTTCTTGGGGTGGTGCCTCTTAGTTTTCCAATTCTAGTGTGTGTGCTCCTATCAAAATATGATTTTCAAGCAAGGATTTTAAGATGTGGTATCTTTTAATGTTTGTCCTTACTTTTGTGTCTTTTAGGGTTGACGTGTCTTAATGTTTCAGGCAAGTTTCGAGTGGGCACGCCAAGTTTTGCATACAATTGGTGAGAATAGATTTCCTTTAATGTGAAGAGGCTCTAAAACCCTAAAGTACTCATCCTAGTGTTCATGCAACTTCTACCAAATGAGTTGATTTTAGGGGTGAGTGGTGTGGCTCATGTCAATTCACGGTAGCTTCGCAAACACCACTAAGAAAAAAAAAAAAGAACACTAAAAAAGTTTAGGTCATTAAGAATGTTAGAGTGTATATTTTTTTGTTGGGTGATGCGTTGAGGATGTGGATCAGGCAATCATTCACCATGCCAATTTATTTTATTTTATTTTAAATTTATTTTTAGATTTTTTTAGGCAAGCAAACAACCACGGGTGAAGAATTACTCACAATCGGTCCTTGTTGCGCTTACTCCATCTCTACCATCATGAGTTGTACTACTTCACCGTCCAAGCGCTGAGTTCCTACAACCATCAAGTAGAAGGAGAAAATGCGTTAGATGATGTGAGCATGGATGTAAAATGGAAGTAACAAAATAAATCCGTTGCCTCCCTGGCAACGGTGCCAAAAACTGACGTGCTACAGACGTGTTTGTTTAAAAGGATCATTATAGTTTGCATTCGCAACGTCGATTTTAAATGAAGAAATGGATGTGAGTCCAAGTGTCGAACTCAGGGAGATGTGAAAATCGAATTTTTCTTGTCACTTAGTGTCACAGAAATGACAGGTTTTTGCTTGCGAGAAGACGTGGGAGAAAAGCGAGTGAGAGAGAGAAAGAGAGAGAGAGTAGGGTTAGAGTCTTTTAAATCATGGCAATCACTTAGAATCAAGATGGAAAACAACATCAAAACTATATTTAACATGCAATTCAAGTTTTACAAATACAACGATAGCTAAATGCTTAAACAAAAGGAAAGTAAAGCTAGAGTAAAGGGAGGGAAAGAGAGAGAGGGGAGATGGCGAGGCGGTGGAAGAAGGCTCCGTCGGTGGCTCATCGACTCCGTTGACTACAAGAGATGCTAAGGGAGGCTAGGAGGGTGATACAACACTTGCTATGTGAATTGAATGCCTTCCATGGGTGGTTGGAAGGGGTTTAAATAGGGAGAAGGTCTTTCCAAATGAAGAAGGAGTTTTAGCAATGTTTGGGATGTCACTAAAACCCTTCCTAAAACATCGGTGAAGCACCCTGCCCAGCGGTCGCTCGCACGTGTTGTTCCTCCTCTTCACGCACGATCCGTGTGCGTGTGTTGTAGGCTATCCGATCGAAGATCAGACTGCTGAGATCTCGTGAAGGGCACACTTGGATCATGCCTCAAGCGCACGTGAGTGCGGGTGTCATCAATCGGCATAAGCCCGCACGTGGATGATCGACGCCTGAGGACGTGCCGCGTAGCGCTATCGAGACTGCTCGATGGCGATCGGGCGGTTGAATTTGAGCACGTGGGTGAAATCAGCGGATGGGCTACGACGAGTGATTCGATCCCGTGCCTCCTTCGTGCTAGGCGAGGGCACGACCGTTACACTGCGGGCGCGGATGGTCGCGCCTCTTCACCAATCATCAGCCATTCGATGGAGAACGGACAGCTACGGTTACATCTTGTGTGATGGGGTGACGTCGCACACCGAGTGAGGGCGCTCCTGATGCTGCCACGTGGCCACCTCGTGGTTGTTGATCATCAGATCAATGGTCAGAACTTCTTGGGTCATTTGTGGGAGCTCCGGATGTCGGATTTGGCCGATTTCGAGTCCATTGAACTCCGTTTGTCGATCTGAATTCATCCATGCAGTCCGATTGCTCATCTGAGGCCTATTTTTTCATGAACTTATAGAAATGGCCATTAATACTATTTAATATGCAATCTCAATATGCGATGTATGTCATTCCCCCATGCCCATTTATGATGTGTTATTTGTGCACATTACCCTTAAGATAAATCCCAATTGACAGAATTATTACCCTAAGATGTAGTGTTATCATGCCCTTATTTTGCTATATAGTAGTTTGTTTATTTATGCTCTACATAGATAGTGAGAACTTATTCTAGTCATAATTATATTTTTGAAATCCATTACCAGACTATTTGCATGATATACATATTGTCATATATATATAGATTAGTTCGCAATTAGTAGCATATTACCTAGTTAGTAATTAGATCTAGATTAGTTATGAAATCCGAAACATTTTCTGCCTGAGTTCGACCGGGACTCACCTGTTCCATTAAAATTTATTTGTCGAGACATATTTCTCACTATACTACGAAAAATTCATCTTCTTTACGCCGCAAACAAATTGGTGCCGTTGTCGAGGAGGCACGACGATTTTTGATTTCATAGCTAATTTAGTTCTTTTTCTTTTTGTGCAGGACGAACCAAGGATCTACGCACATATTGAGCGTGGATTTTTAAAAAATCAGGTGCACATCTTCCCTACCTTAGTTTTAGGTTAGGTTAGATTTGAATTTTAGTTAGATTTTGCTTTCCGAAAAAAAAAGAAAGTAGTTAGATTAGGATGTCCTTTTGAATCCTAGGTTAGTAGTTTCTTAAAAAAAATAAAAAAAAGAGAGAAAAGTTTGAAAAAAAAATCGTTTTGAAATTTGAATTTCAAAACCTTTAAAAAGCCTTTCCACCACATCCCTGATTTTCGGCCTGATTTCAAGGAGTGATTTAAGAATTCATTTACCGAAACTATATTAAGTGAAAAATTCTAAAATTTGGGAAAAACCTTCATTTTCAAACCATCTTTCAAACTGCTTGTTTTTTTCAGAAAATTTGGGTTGTGCAATTTTTAAAAACTCATGAATTACAAGGTGGTCAAACTGACCCAGATTTGAAAATTTTCATATTTCAAACAAAAATTATAAACAATCTGCAATTCTGATTTAGCCAAAAATGGTAGGGTTTGAAAGCTAATTTAATTATCTTTCATTTCCATATTTTTACCGAATTTTCAGAGTTTATTCGTTATTGTTTCAAATTGGAAAACCGACTAGGGGTCAAAATTCCAAATTTAACCCCCTCACATTTAAAAATTCTTATTTATTTGGTTGAAATAGTAAAAATTACAAAAAAATATTCTTTGAAAGGATAATTGAAAAAGGAATCTGTTTGCTGAATTTCAAATTATTTGGATTCCATTTGCACATCAAAGAAATATTTTACTCTTATTGGTTTGCCGAAACCCTAGAACTGCATGAACCCTAGGTTACACCTTTAGGGTAAAATTTTTAGAGACCACACATTTGGGCTAACCTAGACTAAATCAAGTGTAGTGGCTAGTTGGTGAGCTTAGTCACCTTGTGGGCCACTCACCACAAACCCAAGCTAAAGAAAAGGGCTAAGAAAATTATTAAAATACGTAAGTCAACCCAAATTCGTTGTCATACTACTGGGTGATTTCAACCTCTTCTTCCAAACCTGGTTACTAAGCTTGCGGGACAATGTCAAACGACCGCGACTAAGGGGTACAAAGGAACCGAAGGTGAAAGCCAAAGGAAGAACCTTCCTCTTAGTCCCCTGTAACCAAACTAGCCGGGTTAGCTTGAGAGGCAGGGATTACCTTTAGTCGATTGAATGATGAATTTTTCTTTAGGAATTAAAACTTAAATGAAAAATCTGGTCATCTGATCTTAAGGAACAATCTGATTAACAAGGCCTTAGCCTTGTTTGGCTTGACTACACCAACCCTTTGTGTTGGTGTATGCAAGGAAGGTCATTAAGACCTAAACTTGTTGGACCTTGGGACCCAACCCCAAGGCGGCAAAGGCGACTCTCACCTGAACCTTCTTCCCAACCCACTTCCTCTTGATTAGCTGAGATGGCTAATCCAGAGCCTCGAGCTAGTCAGGTCCCTGAGAATCACGACACAATGGTGCCCCTGCGGGTTCTGCAACTGGTGTATGGCTTGCATGATAGTGTGGATTTACTACTGCTAAGGCTGGTGGTTTGCATTAATCTGGACCTGGATGATGGCAATCGTATCTAGTGGGGGTTGGTCCTTAACCTCATCTACTTTAGGTTCAGCCATATTTCTAGCAAGATCAAGTCTCTCCTGGGTTTCCTGTCCCAAAACAAACAGCTCGGGATGAAGTGATCGTCTCCCATGCATACACTAGAGAAGAACGGAGAGGGATACAGAGAGAAACAGATGCGAGAAGTGTGTGTGATCAAACAAGCAGACAAGACTAGTCCTTATAGTATATTTCTTAGGGGACCTAGAAATCTCAAGAGGAACGATCACGACTGTAGGCACGTAACCACCCTTCCCAAGGCTAATCTGTCCAGGTTGATTACGAGGAGATTGTGGGGAAGGTTCTTCCTTTGGCTTGCACCGCCAGTTCCGTAGACCCCATAACCACAGTCGTTTGACACTTCCCCACAGCCTAGTCACCAGATTTTACAAAAGGAATGAAAGCCAAGTGCCTAGCAACCGGAATCACGCCTTTCGAGACTTAAACCAATCCTGCCTAAGGCACATCTACTCTATTTTAATGAGGGCTTAAGTTAGTGCTTGTGATCAAGACATGTGATGAGGCATTGATTGGGGTGGTGCCGCTTAGTTATTCAATTCAAATGTGTGTGCACCTAACAAGACATGGTTTTCAAGCAAGGATTTAAGATATAGTGTCTTTTTACGTTTGTCCTTACTTTAATGTCTTTTAGGGTTGAAGTGCCTTAGTGTTTTCAAATAAGTTTCAAGTGGGCACACCAAGTTTTACACACAACGGGTGGGAGTGGATTTCCTTTAGAGTGAGGAGGCCCTAGCAAACAACCCTAATGTTCTCATCCTACTATTCATGCAATCTACCAGGTGAGTCAATTTTAAGGTGAGTGATGCGACCCAAGTCAAGTCATGGTGGCCTCGCAAACATCACTCAAAAGAAAAATAACACTCCAAAGAGATTATGTCTTTTAAGAATGTTAGAGTGTATTTTTTTGTTGGGTGATGGGTTTAGGATGTGGATCAAGCAATCATTCACCACGTCGATTTTTCTCTGATTTTAATTTTTTTTAGATTTTTTTAGGCAAGCAAACAACCACAGGTAGAGCGATACTCACAACCAGTCTTTGCTGTGTTTACTCCATCTCCACCATCACGAGTCGCGCTCCTTCGCCGCCCAGGCATCGAGTTCCTGCAACCAATTGAGTAGAGGGAGAAAATGAGTTAGATGATGTGAGTATGGATGCAAAATGAAAGCGACAAAATAAATCTGTTGCCTCCCCAGCAACGGTGCCAAAAACTGACGTGAGACCGACGCGTATGTCTAAATAGGTCGTCGTAGCTCGTGTTCGCAAAGTTGGTTTTAAATGTAGAAACTGATGTGAGTCCGAGTGTCGAACACAGGGAGGCGTGAAATCGGCTTTTTCTGTCACTTAGTTGTCACGGAAATGGCGGGTTCTGCTTGTGCACGAGAAAATGCAGGAGAGAAAAGAGAATATGAGAAAAAGAGAAAGAGAGAGAGTAGGGTTAGAGTCTTTTGATCATAGCATTCATGCAAGTCAAGATAAGAAAAACCTGATCAAAAGAGAGAGGCAATAGCTATATAAGGAACAACATCGTTTAACATGCAACTTGAGTTTTACAACAATAGCTAAATGCTTAAACAAAAGTAAAGTAAAGCTAGAGTAAAGGGAGAGAGAGAGAGAGAAGGCGAGGTGGCCACAGCGATGGAGGAGGGCTTTGTTGGTAGCTCGTCAACTCCGGTGAGTACAAAATGTGCTAAGGGATGCTAGGAATGGGGGAGAAGGATTGCAAATATATTCAATGCCTCTACATGGGTAGTTGGAGGGGGTTTATATAGGAAGAAGGGGTTTCTAAATTAAGTAGGGGCTTTAGCGACGTCCAGGATGTCGCTAAAACTACCCCAAAAATGTCGGTGAAGGCCCCTGTCCATCGGTCTTCCTCGCGTGCCTGTGCTTCCACTCGCGCACCGCTCCTGCGATCCGTTTGCGCGCCTTGAGGGTCGTTCGATCAAAGATCGGACAGTTGAGATTGCATATGGAGCGCACTTGCAGATTGCCTGCTGAGACGCGCGTGCCTGATCACTCGCATCTGAGGGTGTCACATAGAGCTATCTCCGTCGTCTGTGCACTCATCGACGGTCCAATTTCTCTCACGCACGCCTTCGCCTCGAATTCGATACATGGCGTGGCTCTATCCTGCGTCGGATAATCGGGAAAGGAGCATCGACCGCTGCGCTGCGTCCTGCGGATGGTTGCGGAGAAGGATTTGCGCCCGGTAGTTGCCAATCGTTGGATGAAAATCCAACGGTCAAGATCTGATTGAGGGCGCGTGGTGACGAGGTGCGCCGTTGGTGCAGGCACATTAGATGCTGCCACGTGGCCGCTTGTAGACCGTTGATCATTAGATCAACGACCAAAACTTCTTGGGCTTCTTGTGGGAGCTTCGGATGTCAGATTTGATCGATTTTGAGTCTTTTGGACTCCGTTCATTGCTCTGAATCCATCCGTGTGGTCCGATCGGTTATCTGAGGCCTGTTTTGACATGAACTTGTACAAATGGCCATTAACAATGATTTATAAGAAATCTCAATGTGCAATGCATGTAATGCTCCCATGCCCATTTATGATGTGCTATTTATGCATGTTACCCTTAAGGTAAACCCCGTTTGACAGAATTATCGACATAAAATGTAGAGTTATCATACCCCTATGCTCATTTCTTGCTAGTCTCTAGCAAGGCTCATCCCAACCATTATTCTCAATCAGAATCTAGGGATTGATTACTTAGACATTTTGTTACTTGTCAACAGGAGGAAATATACTAAGAGCCTGATTTACAGAGACTAAACAACGCCCGAGTGTCTGCCAAAATATGAATCACCCGAATCCTTGCTTTAAGGCATACATATATATATCTTTTTCTTTTTCATCTCTTCCCATTTTTTTGGATTTTTGGAGTTGAGAGTGTGTTGGTAAGTTTTTACGACTACCCAACCCACCCAAAATTTGAAAAAGACTCTTACTGCTAAGCATCTTGGTGTGATTATTATGATAGACTCACTCAATGGTAATTAGAACAGACTTTAGGTTTCTACGCCCCTAGGTGACCAGAAAAGGAGGTGCATGCCTGAAGGTGTATCTGTCCGATTGGTAGCTTTCTCCCTACTTTTATTTTATTTAGGCTCAACACAAGGGTGTTTCTGATGTAAACATGTTTACACTACATAAGATGTCTATTTATGCACGTTCTTAAGCATAGAATTGCATTGCATACTATAAATATTGCATAGCATGCATCATCTTGCATTTAGATTAGTTTGAATAAAATGGAGGTTAATTGTCTTCCTTTATGTTCAGGGATAGGGCAAAATTTTTATCAGGGCCTCAGATCGAAGATCCAATCATATAGATGTGATTAGAGCGATGATTGGAGTTGAACGACTCCAAGATCGTCCTAATTAGACACCTGTAGCATCAGATAGAGATCGAGGAACCCTAGAAGATCAAGGACTATGTGAATCTGCACTTCAGACGACAAATCCGACAGAATGGATGGATTTGGATCGACGATTGCAACCTAACAGTGCAAAAATCGACTCAATCCGACAACTGTGGCATCATCTACATCATCCAGAAGATGGACGGCCAAGATGGCACCACGTGGTGCCATCTTAGCCGCCCAACTGACCGCCCTCAACTTTTAAAGCCGCTAGCACCCATGAATCTCCACCGTTGGATCAAGATCCAACGGCTGAGATTGCATCCCAACCGACATGCCCATCCTCTGAAGCCGCATCTGAAGAGCCGTCTTGACCGTTGGATCTCAATGCAACGGTCCTGATCGCGTGTGCACGAAATCATCTCCGTGACACAAATGCCGTTGTAGCGTAGCAGGTGAAAGCGCTTGCAAGAACATGCGACGTGCGTTCGATTCTTCGCGAGCGATTGCTGGGGCACAGGTGAGCAGGCTTTGCAACCGCTCGATCATGATCGAGCAGCTGCGGGCGCTCAATAGCACCCATGTGCTATTGCACGCTCACGCGTAATGCGAGATAGTACACTACGAGTGCGCAATGAGGAGGCGGGAGAGGACGCATTAGCCGTTCGATCTTGCGATCGAATGACCAAGAACTCAAGAACGTGGATGCATGTTTCATGCGCGGGAGGCGAGCGAGCGGCACACGTCGCCCACGATGGGGCTTTAGCGACGGTTTTATCAGTCACTAAAGACCCCTTATTTAATATTTTGAGATTAAAAAGACCAATTGCCCTCACTCCTTGCAACTATAAAAAGAGACCCCCTCCATATGAAATTTTCATCCCTTCTTTCCCTTCTCTCCCTCTCCAAAGCTCAAGAGAAGCTTGTCCCACACTCGGGATACTTCTCAAGAGATAAAGTCAAATTTTTGCCCCCTTTTCGGGGGTGGATCCCGCGACGACAACGACGTGCTGCCCTGTTCCCATTCTTCCCATTTTGTCCTCCTTCATCCTGCTCCGTTCCCTGTCTTCCAGGCATCGTCTCATCTGGCTCATCCTCTAGGCTATCGTCAAGGAGGATAATTCTCTCTCCATTCTTTTTAATGCTTTCTAGAGTAGATTTACTACTTTCTAGTGTAATCATTTTCTACTCTCTAACCATAATGAGTAGTGTAACAAACAATCTCTTTGGTAATGAATTCCATGTTCATTCTACATCTCTTTTTGGTTTTTGTTTGTAGTATTCTCTCTCTCTCTTCTATTTGTTATAAATAGATAGATAATTTTTAATCAATTATTCTACTTCGTGACAAATAAAACAAACGCATAGTTTTAATCAAACGTCCACCTCCCTAAGTTCGACCTGAGATTTCTATTCCGGTATAAATTTTATTTGTTGAACACGAGTTCTTCACTTTCAAACTGCGATGACAGGTTTTTCAAAACCAAATATGTTAGCGTAGTAACTCATAGCTTCAACATTTTGGCATCGTTGCCGGGGAAGCGACTCTCTTTGATTTTTTTTTCGTGTTTTACAACTTACGAATCATTTACCTCATTCTCTCCTTTCTTATTGTGATTGCAGGTACTCTTTTGAGATGAGTAAAAGCGGTAGATTGGAGCAAAGTGCTGTTGAAGGTTCTGTAAATTATCCCCCACCTCCCACCTGTTAGTTTTCATTTCACCACATAATAACACAAACATCAATCAACCTAGGTGTTCTTATAAACTCTAAGGTTAGTTTTGTTTGTTTGTTTGACACCGACACCCGCCTCAACCTTCACATTTAAAAAGAAAAATAAAAAAAAATCTCATAGAGGTACACAACCTCATCTGATTTTCAAATTCAACCTGTAAACTGATCTTTGGAGCCGGTACACACATCCAAACACATAATTGAGTAGAAATTAGATTAGGTAATCACTTGTGTGCCTAATTAAGTGATGCAACAGGCCAATTGTTTGAGTTGATTGGGCCGCACCACTTTAATTAAAATCAACTCATCAAGTAGCTGCCATTTAGGTTCAACTCTTAGGGATTCACCAGGCACTCTACATTTTTTTAAGCTTCAAAGGAAAACATCTTCACCTGTGCTTTCAAAACTTGGTGTGCCAACAAAATTTATTTGAAAATACCTAAAGTTGAATCCTAAAAGCTACTAAAGCAAGATTTGAACCCTAAAATTCACCGCATAAAAAATAATCTTGCTTGAAAATCACTGGTTGTGCACGCACACACACATCAATCAATCATTAAGGGCACAACCCAGATAAAGGGCCCATCACATTCCAAAGCACATTCAAACCTATTCCTAAATAAAACAGAGTAGACGTTGGCCTTAAGGATTTAACTCGCTCTTCGGAGCCCAGAACGAGATTATTTTCGATTAGTCTATTGCTATTGTTCAATCTGATGTCTAGCTAGGGGAGAAGAATCAAACGATTGCGACTGGGGGTTAAACTAGGAATCGGAGGTGCAAGCCGAAGGAAGAACCTTCTCCCCAGTCCCTCCTTCTAACTGGTTGGATTGAACAAACAGAAGTAGATCAAATTATTTCTTTATCTCAAGATGGGTTCTGGGAGTCTGTAGGTCTTTAGGCTAACCCACTTAAGGACAAGTTTGATTGTTTGTATTGTAGGGCACCTTTCTTCCTCCCATCTATCATGAATCCTTCCACATTTTATACGCATTACCGCTCTTTCCCTCCTGTTTTGAGTTATCCTCAACATGACGATTATCCCGACTTGTACTATAATCAACCATCAGTTAGTTGGAATAATTCAGATTGGGGATACATTTTCGGACCTTCGTGTTTAGGGTCTAACCTTGAACATTATGATTGTGATTTCTATCCTTTTTAGGGCCACATCGATTATAGATCGCCAACCTTTCATGGACAACCTAATACGATCTACAATCAAGAAGGATACACTGATTCTTACCCATCCTCTGAATACATTGCCTTTAGGTCATCACCACCTTTTGAACAATCCAAAATGACCTATTATCGGGAAGGGTATAATGAATTTCAATTTGTTAACTCCTCTACAGTGATCCCAAACCCGCCTAACCTTGAACCAACTCATTTGGTTCAGGTTAACCAGGTTCAAAATAAGGTTTTGGCTAACTTGAGGAATACCATACAATCTTTAGAAGTTCAGCCAATACCTTGCATTAAAAAATTGGAGCCCATGATTGAGATGATTGATGATTTGAATATGTATTTGTTGGATTGGCTCCAAGATGTTAAGGATAAGAACCTGGGTGAGTTTCTACTTGGGAAGTTAGCGAAATTGAGAATGAGATTTGTGGTTGCTTTGGTTCAATCGTGGGATGATTCCCAGAATGAACCTCCTTCTGGAGAGCCAAGGTCAGAACCCACTCAGGCACCTGTCGGAGGGGACACGTGTTACGAAGCTGACCAGATTGAATTAGAACAACAAATTAAGTATGATCTGATTTCTTCACCTGAAATCCCTGAGCCAGGGTACGAGGAAACGTATGTCTCCATGGACCAGAAAAATACAGATGATTTTGGGACATACATTAATACAGATTTGGATTTCTTTGATTCTAATGATGAAGATTCAAGTTGCGAAGTCTCACGCGAGTTTACAGAACACGATTTCTGTGAGACGATTGGGCCTGAGGAATCTGATAAATCATTTGATGGCCCAATAACTGAGGAAACTGATCTTATTGGGGCTCACATTACGAATCCAGAATTGCATTTTTTGGAGGATTCAATCCAATGCCCTGATTGTCAATTGCACCCCATTAGGCTTATCGATGATTCTATTTTTGAGATAACCAGACCCAAGTCAATTTTGATTCAACCACATCTTTTAGACTTGGAAATTTCAGACGGGGTGATTAATATGCAAGAGGTCCCAAGACTTGACATTCTGAATGAGGAGAACAGAAGCTGGGAAGTTCTGATTTAGGAAGTAAACTTTGAAGGAAATAGAAGACTAAGTCTAAGGGTTCCAATTCATCTGAAACCATCAAACTAGGACCCTTACAACATCTGTTCTGAGGATGCCCAACCCAAGCACACATTCATTGATTATCCTTTCGATATCGAATTCTCTGTAACCTGACTCATTGGTCTTGGGTTGTATCCTCATAAATCGCAGGCCCGACCTCGCTTGCATATTAATTTTAGGTTTTGGGTAATTTTTATCCAGAACCTTAGATATTCTCAATTATAGGGTATGGGTCTGCACCACAATCTGGTCCACATTTGTGGATATTTGTTGGTAGGTCAGAGGTTTATTCTTTGTATTCTAATTCTAACCTGCACCTGTGAATTCTTTATTTCTCTTCTTTGTATAGTGTGCCTAGCTGAAGGCACTAAATTCAGCACATATGCAGTTTTTCTTTATCTCGGAGCTAACCCGACATTTATGAAATTCAGGTGCTTTCTACTCTATTCCACTCTCTTTTATGTCTTTTTAATACAATGAGGACATTGCATTAGATAGGCATGGGGGGGTGGATATTCATCTCTGAATTTATTCGTCAGCTTCGTAGATTTATTTTATTTTCTTTTATTTATATATATTAAAAAAAATGATGGAATTAGGAAAGAGAACTTGGGTTTAAGAAAATTTTTAATCTTAGGAAATACTACATTAGGATTAGAACACCAAAACCCTTCAGGTCTTTAGACTTAATTAGCTTGTGTATCCATTAAAATGTGGATTTGTTTTTCGAGTCCTCACCAACCTGAATTCAATTTTAATTCGAATAAATAAGTTTGGGTGATAAGTACATGACTTATCAACCACCCTCTGATTTGAGGGAACTTTGAGTTTTAAGCATCTAAACACTTTCTTTGCACTGACTCGTTGTTCGGTGATTTTAATGGAAATTGGGTAGCTAATGAACCTTCTGGGGTGATATGGCTGACAAGTTGTCATAGGTAACAGCCGATAGGTAGGTTGTCCAGAGCCCAGTCATTGGACCATTCTCTTTTTGCTGCCTTTTGGTAAATCTTAGACCAGGGAAGCCACCTACTTAAAAAAAAAAGAAAAAGAAAAGGAGAAAAGAAAAAAAGAAATAAGCCACACTTCACCGCATGAGTATGGCTGGCAAGTTGTCGGTGGTAACAGCTCATCAACCGGTTGTCTAGAACCCAGCTCAATAAATGTACTGAAAATTCCCAAAACACTTAAGAAGAAGCAGAGAAATAGAATAAACTTGGGAGATATACACTGGATTCACCCTCGTGTTGACCCTATAAAAATAAAAGTAGTGAGAAAGCTACCGGTTGTAAAGATACACCTTTAGGCAGAATTCTCTTTTAAAGGTCACCTAGAGGCGTAGAAATCCGAAGTCCATTTTAACTGCCGATCAACGAGTCTATCACATTCACAATAAGATGCTTAGAACTTAGGGTTCTAATCAAATATTGGGTGAGTTGAATGGCTGTAGAAAGTCACTCTTAAACCCTAAAACTCAAAAATCCAAAAAAATTAGAAAAGAAGGAAAAGAGAAAAAGAAAATTTTCTTTGAATAAGGCGAGGGCTTGAGGCGATCTACACTTTGGCAGATACCCAGGCACTGTTGTGACTTTAAAAGTTCAGATCCTAAGTAGACATTTTCTTAATGATTGAAAATAACTCATGCCTAAATAATCCGACCTAATTCTCTTATAAATAGCATATAGTTTTTGCTAGGGACTAGCAAAAGATAGGCATGGGGGTGTGTTGTAAACATGTTTACACTACATAAAATGTCTATTTATGCATGTTCTTAACCATAGAATTGCATTGCATACTATAAATATTGCATAGCATGCATCATCTTGCATTTAGATTAGTTTGAATAAAATGGAGGTTAATTGCCTTCTTTTATGTTCAGGGACAGGGCAAAATTTTTATCGAGGCCTCGGATCGAAGATCCAACCATACAGATGTGATCAGGGCAATAATTGGAGCTGAATGACTCCAAGATCGCCCTAATCAGACACCTGTAGCATCAGATAGAGACCGAGGAACCCTAGAAGATCAAGGGCCAAGATGGTGAGAATCCACACTTCAGACAACAAATCTAACCACATGAATGGATTCGGATTGGCGATCGCAGCCTAACGGTGCGAAAATCCACTCAATCTGACAACCGTGGCACCATCTACATCATCCAGAAGATGGACGACCAAGATGGCGCCACGTGGTGCCATCTCGGCTGCCCAACCGACCACCCTTAACTTCTGAAGCTGCTAGCACCCACGAATCTCTGCCATTGGATCAAGATCCAACGGCTGAGATTGCATCCCAATCGGCGTGCCCATCCTCTGAAGCCTCATCTGAAGAGCCACCTTGACCGTTGGATCTCAATCCAATGGTCCTGATCGTGCGCGCACGAAATCATCTCTGCGACACAAACGCTGCTGTAGCACAGCGGGTGAGAGCGCTCACGAGAACATGTGGTGCACATTCGATTCCTTGCGAGCGGTTGTTGGGGCGTGGGCGAGCAGGCTTTGCGACCGCTCGATCGATAGCGACCGAGCGGCTGTGGGTGCTAAATAGCGCCCACGCGATATTGCATGCTCGCACGTAATGTGAGATCGCACATGGTGAGCACGCGATGAGGAGGTGGGCAAGGACGCATCTCAGTCGTTCAATCTCATGATCGAACCGCCGAGAACTCAAGAACGTGGACACGCGTTTCATGCGTGGGAGGCGAGCGGGCGGTACATGTCACCCACGATGGGGCTTTAGCAACGATTTTATTCGTCACTAAAGATCCCTTATTTAATATTTTGAGATTAAAAAGACCAAATTGCCCTCACTCCTTGAAACTATAAAAGGAGACCCCCTCCATACTAAATTTTCATCCCTTCTTTCTCTTCTCTCCCTCTCCAAAGATCAAGAGAAGCTTGTCCCACACCCGAGATGCTTCTTAAGAGATAAAGTCAAATTTTCATACCCCTTTCGGAAGTGGATCCTGCGACGACGATGACGTGCTGCCCCATTCCCGTTCTTCCTGCTTCATCCACTTTCGTCTTGCTCCATTCCCCGTCTTCCAGGCATCGTCCTATTCGGTTCGTCCACTAAGTGACCGTCGAGGAGGATAATTTTCTCTCCATTCTTTTTAATGCTTTCTATAGTAGATTTATTGCTTCTAGTATAATCATTTTCTGCTTTCTAGTCGTAATGAGTAGTATAACGAACAACCTCTTTGATAATGAATTCCATGTCCATTCTACATCTCCTTTTGATTTTTGTTTGTAATATTCTCTCTCTCTCTTCTATTTATTGTAAATAGATAGATAGTTTTTAATCAATTATTCTGCTTCATGACAAATAAAACAAACGCATAGTTTTAATCAAATGTCTGCCTCCCTGAGTTCGACCTGGGATTTCTATTCTGGTATAAATTTTATTTGTTGAACACGAGTTCTTCGCTTTCAAACTACAATGATAGGTTTTTCAAAACCAAATACGTTAGCGTAGTAACTTGCAGCTTCAACAGTTTCCAGTGTATATCTCCCAAGATTGGTCTACTTCCCCGCTTCTTCCTTAGGTGTTTTGTACTTTTTGTGCATTTAGTGAGTTGGGTTTTGGACAACGAGCCAATGGGCTGTTACCCACGACCACTTGCCAGCCATACTCGTGCAGTGAAGTGTGGCTTATTTATTTTTTCTTTTTCTTCTTTTTCTATTTTTTTCTATTTCTCCCATTTTTTCTTTTTCTCTTTTCTTTTTCTTTTGTTGTTTAGTAGGTGGCTTCCCTAATCTTAGATTTACCTAGAGGCAATAAAAAGAGAGTGGTCTTGTGGCTGGGCTCTGGACAATTGGCCAATGAGCTGTTACCCACGACAACTTGTCAGTCATACCACCCTAAAAGGTTCATTAAGCTACCCAATTTCTGTTAGAATCTTCGAGAAGTGAGTCAGTGCAAAAATGTGTGCAGATGCTTAGACTAAAGTCCTCCGAGTCAGAGGGTGGGTTGATAAGTCATATACTTATCACCCTACTTTATTGGCGAATTATAGTGAATTAAGGTTGTGAGGATTTGAGGCTAAATCCATATTTTAATGGACACCAGGGTTGATTGAGCCTAAAGGCCTGAAAAGTCTAAGTGTTCAGGTTCTTTTCATATTATTTCCCACTGTTGATAAGTTCTTAATGCCTAAGTTTTGCTTCCCAAATTCATCATCATTTTATTATTATTATTATTATTATTTTATTCAGACTGATAAAGTAAACTCAGAATATGCAAATTACCACCCTCCCATGCTTAAGTTAGACAATGTCCTCATTGACAAATAAATGGATGCAAAGGGGTTCAAAAAGAAGTCACCTGAGTGATGCCGTGTACCTAATCAGTCTAAATCTTCTGGGTGCCTCCCAGGAAGAGCTAAGTTTAATGCCTATAGCTGGGTGATGCTTCGTGTCAACCCTTAATGAGGGTGACAACCTCCTTTGGGGGAACCTGGGTAAGGTAATGCTTTAATCCCTGACCATTTACCATGAATGTGTGCCCAGTGTTCGGATCTACAATTTCAACCGCTCCATTGTAAAAAGGTTTGACCACCCGATATGGTCCTATCCACTTGGATCTAAGCTTCCCGAGAAAAAGTTTAAGTCGGGCATCAAAAAGCCAGACTTGCTGGTTAGGCTTGAAGGTCTTTCTATGGATGAGTTGGTCGTAGATGGCTTTCATCTTTTCCTTGTAAAGTTGACTGTTCTCAAATGCATTGTGACGAATTTCCTCAAGCTTGGAGAGTTGGAGCATCCTCTGTGCACTGGCTAACCGAGAGTCCATGTTACACTGCTTAACAGCCTAGTAAGCCTGGTGTTCCAATTCAACTGAAAGGTGGCAAGCTTTGCCAAAGACCAGGCGATACGATGACATGCCTATCTGGGTCTTAAAAATGGTCCTGTATGCCCACAAGGCATCATCAAGTCGTGTGGACCAATCCTTTCTATCAGGTCTCACAGTCTTTTGCAAAATGTTCTTAATCTGCCTATTGGAGACCTTAGTTTGCCCATTGGTTTGCGGATGATATGGGGTGGCAATGTAGTGAGTAACCCCGTATTTTCTGAGTAGGGCATAGAACTGGGCGTGGATAAAGTGACTTCCACCATCACTGATCATAGCCTTCAGTATTCCAAACCGAGAGAAGATGTTTTGCTTAACAAAATCCATGACTGCCTTATGGTCACTTCTGCGAGTGGCGACGACTTCAATCCATTTTGAGACATAGTCTACTGAGACTAAGATGTACTCAAAGCCGTTGAATGGTGGGAAGGGGCCCATGAAATTGATCCCCCAAATGTCGAAGATCTCGATAATCAAAATGGGCTGGAGGGGCATCATGTCTTTTCTGGTCATGGTCCCTAAAGTCTGGCAGTGAGAGTAAGTCTTCATAAAGCTATGTGCGTCCTTGAATAAGGAAGGCTAGTAAATCTAGACTACAAAACCTTTGCAGCCGTCTTCTTCCCTGAAAAGTGGCCACCACATGCTTGGTCATAATAAAAGGATAGCACACTTTGAACTCCTTCCTCCAAAATACACCTCCTAATAATTGGTTGGCATAGAGGCGAAATAGCATGGGATCATCCAAGAAATAATGCTTGGCTTCAGCCAAGAACTTATCCCGTTGCTGTCGGGACCAGTTGTGCGGGGTCTTTCCTACTACCAGATAGTCGACGAAGTTGGCATATCAGGGTAGTTTTTTTTCATCCATAACCGGAAGTTGTTCATCAGGAAAGGTATCAGTCAAGGGCAAGGAGGGCCCAATGTGGTCTGGGTGGAGTCTGAATAAATGATTAGCCATGACATTCTTGGACCCAGCTTTGTCGCAAATTTCCAGGTCAAATTCCTACAAGAGTAGGATTCATCTGATGAGCCTAGGTTTAGCATCCTTTTTGGCCAACAAATGCCAGATGCCCGAGTGGTCCATATAAATGGTCACGTGGGATCCTAGGAGATAAGATTAGAAGATTTCGAGTCCAAAAACTACAGCAAGAGCCGTTGCTAAAAAAGGTCTGCCCAGGATGATGGGTGTGTTTTGTAGCTATTCGAGTACTTCCATGTCAAGCACCAAAAACTTGACTGGGAAGTAGAAGTCCTTGACCTGAACAATTACGTCCTCGATAACCCCCTTCGGGGTCTTCACAGATCGATCAGTCAATTGGATAGTCACAGGTGTGGGTGTCAATTCTCCGAATCCGAACTGGTGATACAAGGTTGTTGGGATTAGATTGATTGAAGCACCTAAGTCTAGGAGTGCTCTATCAAATGTCATGTCCCCGATATTACAAGATATCAGGGGTGCTCCTGGGTCTGTTCATTTGAGTGGAAGGTTTCTCGATATCATGGAACTCGCTTGCACTGACAGCACAACCTTCCTAGGTGCTTGGGGTCATGGCTTACGCTTCGACGTATAGGCATCCTTTAGGAACTTAGCATAAACCGAAATGTGCCTGACTGCCTCAAGAAGCGGGATGTTAATCTGAACCTACTTGAAAATTTCCAAAAGCTCCTCATTTTCCACAACCGCTTTCTTTCTCTTCATCTTATCCAAGGCCTCGGGGTATGGTGTCTGGATTTGAACTGGGTCAGTCTCGAGGTCCTTGGGTGTTTCCTGCTCGTCTTCAGAGTAGGGTATCTCAGGGAGTAAGGTCATGTTTGATGCATAATTTGCATTTTAAAAGTTGTTTAGTTGTAGTATAGCGCGAAAACTTGTCGACAAATAAATTTATAAAACTCTGGTGAGTACCGGGTCGTTCGCAGGGAGACAATCTCGATTTTTAATGGAAGCTTTCAGAAAACTAGTTCTAACAGGTATTCATATATGTATATATATATATAAAGAGAAGATTCAAGCATTCAGAATATCATAATTTTATTGCATTCATAAATTATTTTCAAAGTAGAAAGTACTATGCTAAAGAGAGAGAGAGTAGATAGATAGAAGGAGAGGGAGATAGAGAGATAGAGAGAGATAGAAAGTGTAGAGAAACAACACCACTTGTGGGATGCTTGTGCGAGATGCGGCAACACCTCAGATCCAGAGCGTCGGGACGAAGTTGTAGAGGAACGGAGAATTATAGAGAAGACGGTAGAAGGGATCTGGAGTTGATGGGAAAGAGAGATTGTAAGTTGTTGCCTTCAACTGGGGGGCCCTAGGCCTTATTTTATAGTTTTGATGGTGGGAAAAAGGGTATTTTAACCCTTAATCTTGTGCAACAACCCTTTGGCTAATCAGATCCGTCAATCGGGAGATCAATGTCTCTGATTTGGCCTCAAAATAGCCTTCAAAAAGCCTTCTACACTCGGATTTGCTCTGGTGGCGACACGTGGCAGTCACTAGAGTGATGGATCGAAGATTGCACATCCTCACTTCCTCCTCGCAAACCCTTTGTCTTTTCCTTCTCATCGCTCAAGCCTTAATCCCGCCTTAACGTCAGTCGTTTGATCGTAACGAGCAGCGTTGCCTTAGCACCAAAGCAACCACATGAGATCACGCATACCCGCTACGCGCTCTGATCGCGCCACGTCACCGTGCTTCAGCACATACAATAGCGCACAATTCCATAGGATGGAAGTCATAGTGCAACGGCTAGTCATCACGAGGAAGAAGCGATCGATGAACAAAATCTGGATCCTATGACTCTCTTAAAAAGGCAGATCACTAAGCAGGGCCAGCATCATGACCGACAGATGGAAGTCATAGTGTAGGCCGTCACTCGACTCCAAAATGGAAGGGTAGACTGGCCCCTCCATGACTTTTATAACTCTCCTAATGCCCAACCTAAACCCTTTGTTAGGGTACCTCAGGATGGGGAAGATTTTGAACTCAAACCTTAGATCATTAACTTGATTCCCCACTTCCATGGCCATGAGTCAGGTGACCCCTTCCACCACCTTGAAGAGCTCCTACACATAGGAAGAACTTTTGGCCCTAGGAACATGAATGAAGGCACCTTAATGATGAAAATGTTCCCATTCTCCTTGAAAGATAGAGCTGCACATTGGTTGAGGACAATTGGTAGACCAATCCTAACTTGGGAAGACCTGAGAAGCACATTCCTAAAGAAATTCTTCCCCGTAGGAAAAACTAATGCCCTTAGATGTGCCATAACAACCTTCAAGCAGAACCCTGGGGAACAACTACATGAGGCTTGGGAGAGGTTCAATGATTTATCTAGGAAATGCCCTTGTCATGGGATTTCGAAGTGGCACTTGGCCCATATCTTCTATTATGGGTTGACTGATAATCTAAAGAATTTTGTTGATGCGGCATGTGGGGTAATTTCCTGAGTTGAGATGCTGAGGGAGCCTTTCAATTGTTTGAGAATATGAGTGAAAATTCCCTCAACAATGCCTCAATGTCCGCCATTAACAGAGCTAATCAACTAAGAAGTAGAGTTTATGAAGTTAACAACAATTCAAACTTGGTTGATTTAGAGCTAATTGCACAACGATTAGATAAGGTGGAACTCGTGGGAAAGAATGTGGAGAATTTGGATAAGAAACTGGATAACCTTCTAAAGGGCGGCAGTTCCTTAGGTACACAATCCAAATTAAATCCTATGCCTACCCAAGGAGTTCCTATATTAACCCACAACCAATTCCCCAACCCACTAGGTCAGGAATCAGTGCACAACAGTAATGACCTAACAATGGCTCCACCAATGAGCCAACTATGCTTGGATCCATCTCTTTCTGGGTACCAAGGAGGGACCTTAATGCCCTCGAATTCTGAACTAGGCAGCCTAATGCCTAGTTATCCTAAGGATGTGAATGTACTCTAAGGTTACACTAGAAATGACTCTTATTCAAACACTTGCAACCCTAGATGGCGTAACCATCCTAACTTTGCTTGGTCAAGTCAGAAACCCACCTAGGGTCCTAACTTGACTAAGCTAAACACTTATGGGCAACCTAGTAGGTATACACAACCACGTACATATCAACCACAACCTACTCAGGAAAACCAGCCCTATGATTTGAATTTGGTCCTCAAAGAAATTAGAGAGATGAATTTGAGACACAAGGAAGAAATGAATCAATTGAGGACAGAATTGACGAGATGACTAGACCAGCTAGTAGATGCTAAACAACACGGGATGCTGCCATCCCAACCTATCCTAAACCCAAGAAACTTCAATAGGGTTAATCAACACAACACACAGGAGCAACAAGCACACTTAATTCAACCTGCTCCCCAGCACCCACCAGGTTTTGTTAACCCTAACCCAACCTAGGCTCAACCCATTTTGCAAAACCCACCTTACCCTTCTAACCTTAATGCACATACCTGTGCTATCACTTTGAGAAGTGGGAAACAAATCCAAGATCCTTCTACATCAAAATCTTTCCAAGATCTTGAGGAGCCTGAATCTGACCTAGGAAACCAAACTAATTTAGAAAACAAGACTCAGGATTTGAATACTCATGATTTTTCTAAAGCACCTTTTCCTGAAGCCTTGATCAAACCCAGGGAAAAGAAAACTGATCAATCCAAGGAGTGGCTTGAGATTCTAAAGCAAGTCCAGGTAAATATACCACTCCTTAAGGCTATTGAGAACATCCCAGCTTGTGTGAAATTTCTGAAGGAAATATGCACACTGAAACGCCAAGCCAAATCATCAAAAAGGGTAGTGATTTCTGAACAAGCCAGTGCCATCATCCTAAACAAGCTCCCTCCTAAAAGGAAAGATCCAGGGACCCCCTTAATTTCATGTGAAATAGACGGATTCATCGTGGATCGAGCCTTACTGGACCTTGGTGCCTCCATCAACTTAATCCCCATAGAATTATACGAAGAATTGAATTTAGGCCCCTTGCAACACACTGATGTGACCCTTCAGCTTGCTGATAGGTCAACCAAAATTCCAAAGGGCCTTTTACAGAATGTGATTATAAAAGTGAGGGATTTTGAGTACCCTGTAGACTTCCTTGTTCTAGATATGGAGGCATCAGAAAACCTGAACCACACCCCGATAATCTTAGGGAGACTTTTCTTGGCCACGGCTAAGGCCTTAATGAACTGTGAGACGGGGATTATGCACATCACCTCTAGAAGGAAAAATTGTCAACTCAATATCTTTAAAACTTCCCAAAAGAATAAGGTGAATTGTAGTTCCGTTGAGGTTGTAGGAACAATTGAACAAGTGTTGGCAATCCATACTAAAGGTGATCCAAATCCTGGCAAAGTTCAAGATCGACACGAAGGGAAAGAAAGGGATGTACTTGAGGATAATTCTGATCTACCATCTCCCATGGAAAATCAAATTGAACATGACATTAGTGAGATTGAGAAACTTTTGGGAGTAACTTATGATGAATTAGATGATAATATAAAGAATCCTCAATACATCCACCCTGAAATTCAAGAACTTTTGAATTCTGAGGGAGTTCAAGAAAATGGGAAATCTAAAGACATGAACCAAGAAGTAACCCCAGAAGAAGTTCAACACATAATGGATTGGGGAAGAAGTTATAAGCCAATTGGTTCAAATGGATGGCTTGACTCAGAAGAAGTGACTTTGGATGAGGAAGAGGAAATTTCTGATGAAGATTTTGATGAATTCCACACAACTCTACCCCTATCTTCATAAGACCCAAAGCCTAGAGAACTCATGATTTTCGATATCAACTACCATTATGAAGATCCTTATGATTTTGATTTGGAACCAGATATAAATCTCAATCATGATCTCAATCCAGACCCTCTACCACCTCTTTTTGATCTATGGAACTAGATTAACAAATAGGCTCTGTATCATCAACCTCATCCACCTGACCCTATTTCATATTCCAAATCAGAAAGACTCTTTGGAATAGGGTTGCATCATCAACTGGTCCGCATTTGTGGATTACTAATTTTCGAACCAAATGATCATATCTTTCTACTAATCTTGAATTCCCCTGCAACTATTATTACTTCTTCTCTTAACCCACAGTATTGAACTACATATTTTTGGGTTTAAGTCCGACAAATGACGTTAAACTTAGCACTAGCTGGGAGGCAACCCAGTATTCATTACAGGTAGCTCTGCATCTTCTGCATCCATGCTGACCTGGATTAACAAGCATAGTCAAGTGATATCCCCTCCTCTTGCTTATTATATTTTGATTTTCAGGCATACATTTCAATGTGGACATTATAATGAATAGGCATGGGGGGTGGACATTGCATGTCTTATCTTTATGTCTGAAAAAAAAAATGCATTTAGGCATAAAGAATTTTTATTAAGGTCATATTAGGGATTTATTCTTAAGTTGATTCCTGAGTTTAGAATCCAGTATAATTTCACACTTACATGTAGAATTGGCAACGGATCCTCTATGAAGATCGATAAACATCTTTAGTTTGTAGAGAAGAAGTAGTGCTTCTCTTAAACCCTTGGACAGTAATTAGGGAGCCAGGCAAACTATCTTCTAACAGATCCACCAAACAAGTGTGAGGTGAGAGTAGAAAGTCTACTGGTGCTCTAAGGCTAGTATGAGGAACCTTAAACTCTGGATAATGAGATAATGATACTCGAAGTTAGGCATAGTTTTCACTCTCAGTTTCT
This sequence comes from Thalassia testudinum, assembly GCA_037157565.1. NCBI lineage: Eukaryota > Viridiplantae > Streptophyta > Magnoliopsida > Alismatales > Hydrocharitaceae > Thalassia > Thalassia testudinum. Next base: position 37,754,666 of record JAZHRO010000025.1, read on the forward strand.
GCATACAAGTTCTTAGTGCAAACATCTTCTGAGAGCCACCAAATAAGGCAAAATATGCAGAGAGCGGGTTCTGATAAAACTATGACTAAGGTGGATGGTCACGACCATCCTTTACAGAAACCTCGGTTGAAGGAGGGTATTAATGTCAAGGTCAGAAATACGTTGTCCTATCTATTCCTTTCCCCGTGCCACGAATAGGCACTTCCACCAAATAAGCCACCCGATATCCTCTTTAACACCCACAATCCCGAATAATGCCTCGTGAATAAAAGTTGTATGTGTTACTGTGTTGCGTTAGAAGATGTCTGAAAAAGAAAAAACAAAAGGTATATATGTCTATGCATATAGAAAAAAAATACATATACAAAAAAAAGGAGAGGAGTAGAAAAGAAAGAAAGAAAAAGCAAAAAAAAAAAAGAGTTCATAAGTGTTTTTTAGAGTTTATTCCAAGTGTATTAAGGCAATAACACCCATCACCCTCATGATCCACCAAATATAGCCTTGACCTACTTTTCTGTATTTCTGGTTGCCTGAATATAGGCTAAGGAAATGCTGACTTAGTCGTAGAGTTATCTGAACCTAATCAAAGTGTTAGTGCCAGGAGAGACCACCAAATATACTAATAAATTTGGTGAGATTGTGAGCCTAAAAAGAAAGAAAATAAAAAGAAAAAGAAAAAGGAAGAGAAAGAGAGAACGAGTACAAAGGAATTAAAGAGAGCACAGTTTCTCGCCTCTCTCTGAGTTGAATTATTTAATAATATGGAAATCTAGGTTCTAAAGTACTAGTCTATATGTAGTACCAGATGAGTGTGAAAGAAAAAATCTTCTACCTAACCCAAAAGCCAGGGCTGAATATACATGTTACCTTATAACCGCGAGGGGAGAAGTTTGCCTATCCCAATAGATTTTTACTAAGGGTCAAGTACAAGCTTTAAATGTGGATTGACTTTTCACTTGGATCCGTTACATAGACTATAATAAAACACATTCACGATTATTTGGATTACTAAAGTATTGGATGAAAACAAAAGACAAATCTCTAGTCAAACTCTTGATAAAAATCTGTCATGTAGGACCACTTTGCATTTAGTCTTGCATTTGCTGGGGACTAGCAAGATTTAGGCATGGGGGTGTGATTGCACATCAATCATGCAACCTAAAACACCTGAATTGAGCTAGATTCTAGCATAACTTCGAGTCAATGCATGCATAAGCATCGTAATTCGCATACTAGTTAGTTTATTAGTCATATAGATAATATCATCATTTTATGGCCTAAAAGTGAGATGGTTTCAATTGCAGTTGATTCAAAGCCGTAGATGTCAGATCAGACCAGATAGATCTGATCAGAACGACGACAGATGTCCAATGCTTTCGAAATCATCCTGATCAGACAACCAGGGCATCGTGTGCAGTCCATTAAAGAATGGAGATGATGGAGCCAAAGGACAAAGATCCGAGCCTCAGATGAAGAAACCAACTGCACGGATGAATTCAGATCAACAATCGCAGTCAACGGTGCAAAAATAAACTCGATCGGAGGTCTACAGCACCCGATACAAAGAAAAGACGATGGACGTCCATGATGGCACCATCACAACTGCTCCCTAACCACCGCCCCATCTAGGAAGGCTACATCGCACACTGTGGGCCATTGGATCTTCATCCAACATCCACGAGCATGCCACGTTGCCTGCCTAGATTGGATAAGGATAAATAGAAATAAACAAGTATATATAATAAAGGCCTTGCATCGTAACGTGCAATCCACTGCGCTATGCAAAGCCTTTGTTTTATATACTTGTTTATTTGTATTTACCCTTATCTAGTCTGGGCGGGCGACGTGGCACGCTCGTGGCCATTGGATGAAGATCCAACAACCCACAGCGTGCGGTGTGGCCTTCCTAAATGGGCTGGTGGTGAGGGAGCGATTGTGATGGTGCCACGTGGTGCCATCATGGCCATCCATCTTCTTTTCTTTGTATCTGGTGCTGTAGACCACCGATCGAGTTGATTTTTGCGCCATTGGAATATGATCGTCAATCCAGATTCATCCGTTTGGTTCAATTCTTCATCTAAGGCTCGGATCTTTGTCCTGAGGCTCCGCCATCTTCGTTCTTCTATGGACTGCACACGATGCTCTGGTTGTTTGATTAGGATGATTTTGAAAGAGTTAGACTTCTGTCATCGTTCCAATCAGATCTATTTGGTTAGATCTAAAATCTACAGCTTCGAATCAACTGTGATTAAAATCATCTCTTTTAGGCTGTAAAATGATGATATTATCTATATGACTAATAAACTAACTAGTATGCGAATTACGATGCTTATGCATGCATTGAATCAAAGTTATGCTAGAATCTAGCTCAATTCAGGTGTTTTAGGTTGCATGATTGATGTGCAATCAAGTCACGGGAGGAGTGGGCCACTTTAGATCCTGGGTTTTAGTGTCGCTTCTCAAGGGCACTGCATTTGCAAAGGCATTGGGACCATCAGTTGATCCTTGAGAAGAAGAGGAAGAAGAAGCACCAAACCCAGGGGGTGTTTGTGGGGCAGGCTGGACCATTTGGGCCTACCTAGGATTGCCTTAGAACCCTTACGAATTGGGGCCTCTATTAATTAAGTTTTGCGGGTTCGGCTATGGCTGAGAAGGAAGGGATCCTTATTGTTTACAATCCAACAGCTGGCTCAACTGTCCCTTCACTAATGCCATTTCCTCCTGGTGTTTCTGGTTAATGTCAGCCATCATTTTCATCAAGGTGTCCATTTGGTTTTGTGGGGGAGGGGCCACCCTATTCGGATTATATTGGGGTCTAATTGGTGGACCTTGTTGATAGGAAGTTGGTATGGATAATGGTTTGGCCTGGGTCGGTTCTGAAATTGATTTGGTTTCTGGTTTGTCCAAGCGAAGTTTAGGTGATTACATCATCTGGCGTTGTAGGTGTTGGAGAAGGGGTCAGGTTTGGAATAACCTTGGACGGCCTGGACATCTTCAAAGATAGAAGGTGCCGAGGGGGAGGGAAGAGAATAATCAGGGGTTGAGGGAGCAAAGGTCCCTCCCTGGAACATGGTCAGGGGTTGTTCCAGGTGCATCTGGCTTAGTGGCTGAACTAGGTCGACATTGTGAGCTCCCTTTGCTAGGGAGAGAGTTTGTAACGGGTTCTTGGTCTGGTTCAATAGTTCATATATCTTCTTATCCACCAATTCCACTCGATCCAACTTCTTGGCAATGATATCCATGTCAACCATTCCAGAATTTGCTTGTACCTCATAGATCCCACCATGAGGTTTACTGGATCGATTGAACTGGGACATGGAGGCATTGTTGGGCGAATTTTTGCTCATAGACTCAAAAATTTCAAACGCACTTTCCTCATCTTTGTTCAGAAAGTTTCCTCCACATGAGGCATCGACAAAGTTCAGAAGGTTGATATCCAAACCGTGGTAGAAGATCTGGGCCAATTGCCACCTTGGAACCTCATGGTGTGGGCATTTCCTCAACAATTCATTAAATCTCTTCCACACCTCATGGACTTGTTCCCCACCCTGGAGTGTAAAGGTGGTAATGGATCTTCTGAGGGCATTGGTCTTTCCTATGGGGAAGAATTTCTTTAAGAATGCATTCCTCAGTTCCTCCCAGGTGGAGATAGGTCTTCCTAAAGTTCTAAGCCAGTGAGATGCTTTGTCTCTCAGTGAGAAGGGGAACATCTTAATCAAAAAAATGTCTAAGCTGATGCTCCTGGGCTTGATAGTCCGGGAGATTCGATCAAGGTCCTCTAGGTGTTGGAAGGGGTCCTCATTTGAGCTTCCATGGAAGTGGCTTTGAATCAAGCTCAGGACATTAGGTTTTAGCCCAAAATCATCTCCCCCTTCAGGGACCCTAAGATGTGGTTCGATCTGAATAGCAGATGGATTGTAAAAGTCACGGAGGCGCCTAGGTTGGTTCTGGAATTGTGGTGGATCAGGTGGTGGTTGCCCCTGTGGGTTCTGGAAAGGTGGTGGTGGTTGCCCTTGCAAATTCTACAACTGGTGTATGGCTTGCATGATAGTGTGGATTTACTGTTGCTGAAGCTAATGGTTTGCATTAATCTGGGCCTGGATGATGGCCATCATATCTGGTGGGGGTTGGTCTTCAACCTCATGTACTCTAGGTTTGACCATATTTCTAGCAAGATCAAGTCTCTCCAAGGTTTCCCATCCCAAAACAAACAGCTCAAGATGAAGTGATCATCTCCTGTGCATACACTAGAGAAGAACGAAGAGGGATGTCGAGAGAAATAGATGCAAGAAGCGTGTGTGCTCAAACAAGCAGACAAGACTAGTCCTTATAGTATATTCCTTAGGGGACCTAGAAATCTCAAGAGGAACAATCACGACTGTAGGCACGTAACCGCCCTTCCCAAGGCTAATCTGGCTAGGTTGATTACGAGGGGATTGTGGGGAAGGTTCTTCCTTTGGATTGCGCTGCTAGTTCCATAGACCCCACAACCATGGTTGTTTGACACTTCCCCGTAGCCTAGTCACCAGATTTTGCAAAGGGAATGAAGGCCAAGTGTCTAGCAACCGGAATCACTCCATTCGAGACTTAAACCAATCCTACCTAGGGCACGTCTACTCTATTTTAATGAGGACTTAGGTCAGTGCTTGTGCTCAAGACATGTGATGAGGCGTTGATTGGGGTGGTGCCTCTTAGTTATCTGATTCAAATGTGTGTGCACCTAACAAGACATGGTTTTCAAGCAAGAATTTAAGATGTAGTGTCTTTTAACGTTTGTCCTTACTTTAATGCCTTGTAGAGTTGAAGTGCCTTAGTGTTTTCAAACAAGTTTCAAGTGGGCACGGCAAGTTTTACATACAACGGGTGAGAGTGGATTTCCTTTAGAGTGAGGAGGCCCTAGCAAACAACCCTAATGTTCTCATCCTACTGTTCATGCAATCTACCAGGTGAGTCCATTTTAAGGTGAGTGATGCGGCCCAAGTCAAGTCATGGTGGCTTCACAAACATCACTCAAAAGAAAAAGAACACTCCAAAGAGATTATGTCTTTTAAGAATGTTAGAGTATTTTTTTGTTGGGTGATGGGCTTAGGATGTGGATCAAGCAATCATTCACCACGCCGATTTTTCTCTAATTTTAATTTTTTTTAGATTTTTTTAGGCAATCAAACAACCACGGGTAGAGGGATACTCACAACCAGTCTTCGCTATGTTTACTCCATCTCCACCGTCACGAGTTGCCCTCCTTCGCCACCCAAGCGTCAAGTTCCTGCAACCAATCGAGTAGAGGGAGAAAATGAGTTAGATGTTGTGAGTATGGATGCAAAATGAAAGCGACAAAATAAATCAGTTGCCTCCCCAGCAACGGTGCCAAAAACTGACATGAGACGAACACGTATGTCTAAATAGGTTGTTGTAGCTCGCCTTCGCAATGTCAGTTTTAAAAGTGGAAACGGATGCGAGTCCGAGTGTTGAACACAGGGAGGTGTGAAATTGGCTTTTTCTGTCACTTCAATGTCACGGAAATGGCAAGTTTTGCTTGCACATGAGAAAATACGAGAGAAAAAAGAGAATACGAGAGAAATAGAGAGAGAGAGTAAGGTTAGAGTCATTGGATCATAGCATTCATGCAAATCAAGATAAGAAAAACCCGATCAAAAGAGAGAGGCAATAGCTATATAAGGAACAACACCGTTTAACATACAGCTTGAGTTTTACAACAATAGCTAAATGCTTAAACAAAAGTAAAGTAAAGCTAGAGTAAAGGGAGAGAGAAAGAGAGAGAGATAAGAAGGCGAGGCAGCCACGGCGGTAGAGGAGGGCTCTGTCGGCAACTCGTCAACTCTAGTGAGTACAAAATGTGCTAAGGGAAGCTAGGAATGGGGGAGAAGGATTGCAAGTGTATTCAATGCCTCTACATGGGTAGTTGGAGGGGGTTTACATAGGAAGAAGGGGTTTCTAAATTAAGTAGGGGCTTTAGCGACATCCAAGACGTCGCTAAAACTACCCCAGAAATGTCGGTGAAGGCCCCTGCCATCCGGTCTCCCTTGCGCACCCATGCTTCCTCCCTTGCGTCGTGCCTGCAATCCGTGTATGCGCCTTGAGGGCCGTCTGATTAAAGATTGGACGGTTGAGATTGCACGCAAAGTGCGCTTGCGGATTGCCTGCTGAGATGCGTGCGTCCGACCGCTCGCAACTGAGGGCGCCACGCAACGCTATCTCCACTGTCTGCGAGCTCATCGACGGTCTAATTTCTCTCGTGCGCACCTTTGCCTCGGATTCAATATGCGGCGCGGCTCGATCCTGTGTCGGATGCTTGGGGAAGGAGCATCGACCGCTGCGCTGCGTCCCACGGATGGTCGTGGAGAAGGATTTATGCCCGACTGCTGTCGACCGTTGGATGAAAATCTAATGATCAGGATTTGATCGAGGACGTGTGGTGACGATGTGCACCACGGGTGCGGGTGCATCAGATGCCACCATGTGGCTGCTTGTTGGCCGTTGATCATCAGATCAATGGCCAAAACTTCTTGGGCTTGTTGTGGGGGCTCCAAAAGTCGGATTTGATCGATTTTGAGTCTATTGGACTCCGTTCATCATTCTGAATCCATCAGTGTGGTTCGATCGCTTATCTGAGGCCTGTTTTGACATGAACTTGTACAAATGGCCACTAACACTGATTTATAAGCAATCTCAATGTGCAATGCATGTAATGCTCCCATGCCCATTTATGATGTGTTATTTGTGCATGTTACCCTTAAGATAAACCCTGTTTTATAGAATTATTGCCACAAAATGTAGAGTTATCAAGAATGAGAACAATGCATTCGAACTATTTGAATCCTTAGTAGAGAACTCGATGAATGCCACCTCTATAAACCAATTCCAGTGACTTGGACAACAACAAGTTAATGCCCACGAAGCTCATGCCAAATCTGCCCGAGCTGATATGGACATTATCACCAAGAAGCTGGACAAGGTGGATCTATTCGATAAAAAGCTCAATGAATTAATGCGAGCAAGATCTGGGTTTCTTGGCAGTACAACTACATCGTACTCCTCTATTGCATCCCGAACCCCTCCTGCTTGTGAACATCTTTTTACTCAAGATGTTTCTTCTCCATCTCTGTGGGATCCTGCATATCAGGAGACCGTGAGTAATCTGGATATGGAATCATAAAATCAGGTTTACGCACCACATGACAATTCAAGTGCGTATTCTTTTGATGAATTTGTGTCTGAGACATCTTCGGCCTACGAAGATGTTAGTGCTATCCAAGGTTACGGGCATCATAACCTGTATTCTAAGACGTGTAATCCTAGTTGGTGCCAGCATCCTTACTTCTCCTGGTCTGGTAACTCACAATGACCAAATCCACACTACTAGACCAGACAATACGGGAATGCACAGAACACATACCCGAGGCAGCAGCCATTCCCATCGCAACAACAAACATGCCTTATCTATCAGTCACTGCATCAAGTTGGCAATCACCCTCCAAGGCAGGCTGACCCTTTCGAGGCACTGAGAGGAATTGAAGGAATCTATGCGTCAATCGAACTATGACAACTTGAAATTCATGAAAACGATGGCAGATCATATTCAAAACATTTAGAATACACAGAACCAGCTGCTACAGGAGCATATATCATAGGGAGCCTTGCCCTCCCAACCTATCCCGAACCCAAGGTATGTGCAGAACCAGGGCACCCCATTTAGGTTCCAGGCACCACAGCGACAGGAGCATGCTATTTTACAAGCGCCACCAGCACCACCTGGTTATGGGCAAGGTCAGCCACCCTTACTATCAAATCCTGTCCATTCTGCCCCTTCTGCTCCGCCCCCACTGCAGAGACAGTATGCTGATGCAAATGCTATCACACTAAGGAGTGGAAAAGTTACAAAAGACCCACCGTGTAGGCAGGCAGGTCATGATACTTCTCAGGCTAGCTCATCTTCCTATTCTATCCCTTAAAAGGAGCAGCCTAAGGAAAAGGAACCAATCATTGAGATCACCGACATCCCTTTACCCTTCGTTGGAGCCTTAACTCGTGAACCTAAAGGAAAGATAAAGGGAATCAAAAGCAATGAGGACTTAAAGGAAATCTTCAAAGATGCTCACATTAAGGTTCTCCTCCCCGATGCCATTAATCACATCCCCACTGTCATTAAATTCTTTAAAGAATATGGTACACCTAAGCAATAGTTGAGGAAAAGCAATAAGGTGGTATTGTCCAAGGAAGCTAGTGTAGTCATTTTGTTTGACTTGCCGCCTAAAAAGAAAGTCCCGAGAGCCCCACTCATTTCCTATCAGCTATAGGATGCTCCTTTTGACTGGGCCTTGCTTGATTTGGGTTCAGCCATTAATTTAGCTCCCACTTCTATTTTTGATCACTTTCAATTTGGGGAGCTAAAACCCGCTTTGGTCAGTATCTAGTTGGCTTATAGATCAGTCAAAATTCTCAGAAGTGTGGTAGAGAATGTCATTATGAAAATCCATGGGCTCTGCTTCCCAGTAGATTTCTTCATCTTGGATATGGACATTCCTCCTAGTCTCCATGATACACCTATTATTTTAGTACGACCATTTTTAGCAATCGCCCAGGCTAACATTAATTGTGCATCAGGTGTATAGAGATCGCCCTTGGGAATGAAAAACATAAATTTGATATTTTCAGAGCAAACAAGAACCCACATTGCAACTTTATCGAGGACTCAGATGATGATGAACCTGAACACTGTGGGAACATAGAACTTCTTGGTGAAGTAACTTCGCACACAGCTTCTGTCAGGCTCATTGATTTGAACACTATGGTGGACACTGATTGACGAAAGGCAATCGATGAGACACATGATTATGAGAGATCTAGAATTGCCTAAATCCCTCATGACATGCTTAGATGATAAATACATTGAAATCCATGAGGGTGATTTTGAATTACCAAAGAATCCAATCGAAGTTGAGAAAGAATCTACTAAAAACTCCATTTCTGATTGTCAGGATAATATGAAAAATTTGGAGGAATTTTTGGAATTGGAGTCAGACGAATTTATCACAAATTCTTGTGCATCTTCGCTCTTGGATATCAAGAATTTCACTGAAGCCACCGAGTAGAAAATGAAAGAATTCGAGGCTTTACTATACTCTGATTCTCCACAGCATGGGGAAAATGAATTGCTGCTCATTACACTTGAGGATTCACACCATGAGCAAAATTTGGGCGATCCTTATGATATTTCTAATCAACCCAGGGATGAGAATAGAGCTGTTAGGATGGACCACAAAATCTTCTTTGACACACCTACTCTACAACCACCAACACCTAAATCCACTCACGAAATGGTTGTTTATACCATTTCAGATTACACCATGCGGGTCCCTCCATTCATTTTTCACCACTTTCAGGACCCGTATGACTTATTTCCCACTCTTGACTCCTCACCCATCTCATCAGCATTTCTCAAACACCACCTTTCAAGGGTGCTAATGGCTTCCTATCACTTTGGCACCTAGATTCATTCCTCTTGTAGCACCTAGCTACAACTGGTTCCAGGCCTTATGATTTTATTCTGCCAACCTTGTGGGCTTGGTATCCATAGGCAGCTGCTCTACATTGTTGGCCCGTTAATGATAACAGAACTCCAGATGCTTACCATTTTGACTCTATCTCCTGCAATCATTGATCCATCTGATAGAGTTTCACCCAGCTGGAGGCATTAAACTCATCATAGAAGTTAGCCATAGCATTTAGACTTAGCATCTAGGCATCATTTAGGCATCACATTTTGACTTATACATATATACATATCCTTTATACATAGCATATTTCATTCTAACATAGTATTCTTTATATTGTGATTACCATTGTAGTGTTGGCATGTGCTGAATGATAAGTTAAGAGCAGTTCCAGGTGATTTCTATCCACTTGCACCCTGTCTTATTTCAGTTTCTTTTATTCATGCATGAGGACATGCAAGAACTTAGGCATTGGGGGGTAGTACATATAAATTGAAAATTTTCTGCCAACACTTAGGGGGAATAGATCATTTTATCAAGAGGTGTTATTAGGGATTTATTCTTTAGTAGATTCCTGAACTTAGAATCCAGTACAATTTCATACTTGCACGTAGAATTTGCAATGGATTCAATGCGAAGACCGATAGACATCTCTAGTTTGTCAAGAAGAAGCATTGCTTCTTCTCCTAAACCCTTGGATAATAATCAGAGAGTCAGGTGAACCATCTTCTAGTAGATCCACCAAAAACTTGTGTGAGGTGAGAGTAGAGAGTTTGTTGGTGCTCTAAGACTAGTGTAAGGAATCTTAAATTCTGGATAACAAAATAATGATAATCGAGTTAGGCACAGTTTTCGCTCTCAGTTCTCACATACAAATTCTTTGAGAGAATCCTTGCGAGAGCCACCAAATAAGGCAAATACACAGAGAGCAGGTTACTAAGGTGGATAGTCATGGCTGTCCTTTATGGAAACTTCGGCTGAACGAGGGTACTGATATCAAGGTAAGAAATACGTTGTCCTATCCATTCCCTTCCCAGGGTCGAGAATAGGCACTTCCACCAAATAAGCCACCCAATATCCTCTTGAACAACCCTAATTTTGAATAATGCCTCATGAATAAAAGTACGTATGCTATGTTGCGTTGTGTTAGTAGATATGTCATTATATTAGTATATATAAAAAAAAGGAAAAAAGAGAAAAAAATAAAAAAGAAAAAAGAAAAAAAGAAAGAAAAAAAACAACAAGAAAAAGAAACAGAGAAAGAGAAAAAATCTTACCATATTGAGAAGTGTGAGTTATGTTGAGTTAAGTACATTGAGGCAACAACACCTACGACCTTTACGAACCACCAAATACAACCTTGACCTACTTTTCCTATATCTCTGACCGCCTGAATACGGGCTGAGGAATTCTGACATAGTCATAGGGTTATCAGAACCAAATTGAAGTGTAAATCCTTGAGAGACCACCATATATCCACAAAACTGGTGAGATGTGAGCTCAGGAAGAAAAAGAAAAGAAAAAAAAAGAAAATGAGAGAGAGAGAAGAGAAAGTATAAAAGACTTAAGAGAGCACAGTTTTCCAGCCTCTCTCTAGTTGATTTATTTAATAATTTGGAAATCTAGATTCTGAAATACTAGTCTCTATGTAACACCAGAGGAGAGTGAGACACCAAATACAAATCCATTTAACTCAGGCATTTTCTACCTAAGCCAAAATGTTGGGGCTAAAATTAGAGGATATTTTATATCCCCAAGAGAAGAGGTTTGCCTATCCCAATAGAATTTTACTAAGGGTTAAGTAGGAGCTTTAGATGTATGTTGACTTTTCACTTGATTCCATTGCAAAAGCTACACCACTACACATTCACGGTTATCTGGATTCTAAATTTCTGGATGAAACAAAAAGAAATAAATCTCTAGTTAAACTCTTGATAGAATGCATTTAGTCTTATAGTTGCTAGGGACTAGCAAGATTTAGGCATGGGGGTATGATTGCGCAGCAATCATAGGCCCTAGTCTACCTGAATTAAGTTAGGACCTAGCTTAACTTAGGCATTCTGCATGCATTTGCATAATACTTTGCATCGTAGTTGATTTATTAATTTTGTAAATAATATTGTCGTACTATGTTCAAATTGAGAGGCATTAACAATCACAGGTAATCTGCGGCTGCGGATGACCGATCCAACCTTACGAATCTGCTTAGAACAACGACGGGAGTCTAATGCTTTCAAGATCACATCGATCAGACTCCCGTAGCATCAAATGGAGTCCGCAGAAGAGCAAGAGACAAGAGGCAAATAGGTGAAAATCTGGACCTCAGATGATAAATCCAACCACACGGACGGATTTGGATCAGCGATCGCAATCCAATGGTGCAAGAATCATCTTGATCGAAGGCCTATAGCACCGACTGCAAAAGAAAGAAGATGGACGACCATGATGGCACCACGTGGCACCATCGCAGTCACCCATCGCTGTCGCCCAACTTCTAAAGAGGCTCTCCCCATGCACTATGGGCCATTGGATCATCATCCAACGGCCACAAACATGGCAACGTTGTTACTTCAGGAGCACCTCAACAAGGAAAGAAGAAACCTCAGCCGTTGGATCTCCATCCAATGGCTAAGGACAAATAGACACAAAGAGGAAACCACAACAAAACACACATGTAGCCCATTGGCTCACTGGTAAGAGACTCATCATCATCTCTAATTACCCCTTCCTAGTTAATTAGCTAAGGATATGAGCATATATGGGTTAATTATAAAATAAGGGATATATAGTAAAGGACCTTAAAATAAGTTAAAAATGATATTTTATCATTCAATTAATATTATTAATAATATGATTAATAATTGGACTCCAGATTTGATCAATCATTCCTTTAATTAATAAGCTAATTAACTTAAAACATAATGTATACCTAAGTATATAATAACTTAAGTAACTTTACCTAATTTAATAAATTAACCTAAAAGGGTCAAAAATGTAAATTCAAGGTGTAAACATAATAATTACCTTATTTATAATCATATATAAAAAGTTGAAAAAGATCTAAGTTAAATAAACCTTTAAAACCTGAGCTTACATTTAGATCCTTACTACTTATTTCAATCGGGTCCTTAATTTTCATATAGGTCCTTAGATTTCATTGCACAAAGGTCCCTATCTTCTTCTTCTTCTTCTTCCTTCAGCTGGTTGAACGGCTAACAACAGAGGGTGCTTCCACCGCTCGATCACCACACATTCGACGTCATCCACCTTCTCCAAGCTCCTAGAGCTTGTGCTCACCATCCCATTCTCCTTCATCGATCTGGATGATTCTTTAATCCTAATTTTAGGTGGGAGTTAACCTTACCATCGTCGGATACGACGCCGGTGGTTAACCTCCTCTAGCTCCTCACACGTCCAGACTCCGCTGCCCTCTTCATCACCGTCAACTATAAGTAGACCCCCACCCCCTTAATTTTTGTAAGTTGGCTCCCTTCCCTCTTCTATCACTGAGCCGACCCAATAGGCTATTCGTCTACAACTCTGGCGATCTTCCACATCAATCTCCGACTTCCTCCGTCCATCTTGATCATCTTAGGAACTTCACTGAGGTCAACCGCGTCTCTAGACAAAGGTGACGACCAAGGAGATCCTCCGCTCCATCCATTTTTGCCCGCCAGAGATCTTCCTCAATACCCTGTAATTTCATCCTCCATCATGAGCCATCGATGGAGTCCCTTTACCTCCTTCATCCAAGTAACAGTAGGTAGGAGTAGGAGTAGGAGTAGTCTAGGTAGTTAGTTAGTTAGTTAGTTTAGCTTAATGTCAGATTTCAGAGTTTATCTTCTTCGACTCTGGCGAGCTCCTTGAGCTTGCTGGAGCTCTTGTTTTGTCTTTTGTATTTGTTGATCACCTTCTTCTATCACTCATGATCACTTCTAACTCATTAAAACACTAATTCTATCACTTAATCGCCTAAATCATATTCAACTTCAACAGCTACTGTTGTTGTCTATGGCGGCAGTAGCTGAGCTTAGATTCACATTCACAGGGTTCTTCATCACTTACTCATCATCTAAGGACCCTATTCCACACCTTAGTTTGAATAATTATCAACTTTGACGTAAAAGCCTAATTCTATTTAAGCTCCTGAGCTCGCTGTCAATGGCAGCTCAGTAGTTAAAACTTTAAATTAATTAAGTATTTATGATTGCAAACATCTATTGACTTGTCTCAACCACTCATTTGAGTGGGAGACCAAGTCCTAAGAATTAAACAACTCAGATTACATTCAAACCAATTTCACTGATTAATCATTCATGTAACAAATTAAAGAGGAATTAAATGTGATTCTGAGGTTCCTTGCAACCTCAGGATCCTTTTCAGATCAAAAATGGCATAAATTCACCATTCTGAACATAATTTGCATTTTTCTGGACTCACCGGAGCTTTGGCGAGCTCCGACGAGTCATTATTGAGCTTCAGTCTATAAAACTTGCTGAGAAGCTCCAGATTGATGTTTTATTGATCACTGAGTTGTTTGAGGTCTTTTATTTGGAATTTTAGCTGTTGGAGCTCAAAGTGAGATGTCTTCTTCTCCAACTCCGATGGAGTTCGAGAAGCCTACACAGAAGTTTTAAAGAAGCATTTAAAGAGTCTAAAAGCTTCAGTGCAGTGCACTAAAGTTGTTCCTGACCTCAGTTTAGTGTAGAAACCTCCCAATCATTCTGATGAACAAAGTGCTTTTAGAGTTCAGGCGACGAGCCTGGAACCCTAGATTTTTAGGTTAGAATACCAGATTAAGGGATTGGGAAGATTTCTGAAGCTGAGAGAATTCTGTTTAAGGTGTCAATTTTGTGAAAAGAAGCTTAAATCAGAAAGTCAAAATTTCAAGCTTCACAGTCAAATTGAGGTTGAGATCTTGATTCTGATCTCGATCTAAGAAATTGAGTTAGAAATGTCTGTGAGAATCTGTTGAATGATTTTAGAATGATTTTATTGAGCTCAGACTTGTAATTTTGTAGGAATTCACAACCTGCCAGTTTGGGTTGTTTTCAAACCCAAACTGATGGTAGTGATAGTTTGTTGAGATTTGATTTCAATTCCTGCCCAGATCAATTTGTAACAACCCTGAGAATTTGTTGAAATCGACTGAGAATGTTCTTAGCTATCTGTTGCACTTTTTTGATGATTAAATTCGTTCTTTGAAGCGTTCAGAGAAGTTTAAATCTTCTCTGCGGTTTCAGAAGCTTAAAGAGCTTTAGGATCCATTCCTATAGATGTGGAATTACCTGTAGAGTTTGCTCAGACTCTTAGCTAAGCTAAAAAAGCCATCCTGTAGACACTGTGAAAAGAAAACCAATTCCAGGAAGTTACAACCCAATGGAACCCCCTAGATTTACTCTTCAAATCGAAGAGGAAAACATCCTCTTAACCTAAAATTGACCCTGTAATCTTGTAGAGCCATCTTAGAGCTTTCCATCAAGCTTTGAATCACTTGATTTGGAGCTCTGAGTAGGGAGAAATCTTCAGTTGAAGTTGGGTCTAGAGGGGGGAAACAAAATCCCACATCGGAAGTTGTAGAATGCGTGCATAGGTATAAAACATTTTTGTATTTAAGGCTCACCAGTTGTCAAGTGCTCGGCACAAAAAGAACCTCTGACCATCTGAGCATAGCGTGTGTGTGTGTGTGGGCATGTGCACCTGCGGGTGTGCACTCGAGTGGGTGTGTGCACGATGTGGCCCTGGGAGGGCAAGGCCTAGGAGGCGGTTGGGTCAGTTCCACTCGAGAAAGAAAAAAAACAAAAAATGAACCATAATCAAATAAGTCTTGAGCAGACTAGACATATCAATCTATTAATAGCAACCTTAAATAATTTGCAGACTCTTCAAACCCGTCCTCCATCTCAGCCTGAGGTTGGTTTTGACATCCCTGATTTACCGATTCCTCGTCCAAGGCCTCTACTTAGAGATTACTACAACCCATCTAATGCACAAGTAGAGCCTAATGTTAGGATACCTATTGGGGAAAATGATCCTGAATTAAAGCCGAATATCATTGGTCTAAATCGAGGATCCATTCCAACATATAGAAGATCTAAAGAATTTATCTCAAACTCTTGGACCTCGAAATCAGAATAGGGAAATCCTACTAATGAAAATGTTCTCTTTTAGCCTTAAAGACAAAGCTGCTTATTAGTACAAAACTATTGCAAGACCAATCTCAACTTGGGCTGAACTCGAATCTGCTTTTCTTAAGAAATTCTTTCCTATTGGTCGAACTAATGCTTTAAGGCAAGCTATTGCTACTTTCAATCAAAACCAAGGAGAACCAATTCATGAAGCGTGGGAACGTTTTCATGAATTGCAAAGGAAATGCCCACATCATGACATCCCTCGTTGGCAACTAATGCAAATCTTCTACTATGGTTTACAAGAGGGCATTCACAATCTAGTTGATGCCTCTTGTGGAGGGAACTTCCTAAATCGCGATGCAGAATATGCCTCAAAATTATTTGAAAGGATGGAGGAAAACTCGATCAACAACGCATCAATGTCGCAATTTATGTGGGGTGCAAACACAAATTATCAGAATCTGCACAAGGGCATTCATGAGATCGGTAACCCGTCCAGTCAAAGGGTTTAGAGATAATTGCAAGAAAACTGGACAAAGTCAATATCGTAGCAAAGCATCTCGACGAAGTCAAAAATACAATGAAGACTCTTATGCCTCTACTTGCTACGAATCCCACGCATCTACCTATTTCGTAAATTCCCGCGAGGAGGGAATTTGTGAATAATATGGATTCTAGAGATCCATCTTCCTTGGGTTTTTTATCTACTCCTTCCCCAACCCAAGGAGGGACCTTTGTCCCACAATCTTACCCACCCTTTTCCCCACCCTTATCTTTTGCAGAAAACATGCCTTATCCTCTTGATTTGAATGCCATTCAGGGATACACACCAAGATCAAATCCATATTCGAATTCCTATAATCCTGGATGGCGTAATCACCCTAATTTCTCTTGGTCTGACCATACACAAAGACCATCATATTCGACTCAGACCAGGCGAAACCCGCCTACATTGTCGTTTCAGAAAACAACGCGAGGCCATTTTACGCGGCTTCACAAAACCCCGTAGGGCCAAATAGAGATTCACAGCTAGATCAAAATTTAAGAGATATGACTGAGAGCCAGCGACAAAATGCTGAGGCTCTTGCTCAAGTCCAATGACAATGTTTGGAAAAATTGGCTGATCTTAGGGGTCAAATCACGTAGTTAGCTAAATCTCGTCAGCTAGGGGCCCTTCCATCCCAGCCAATTCCAAACCCTAGGAATATCCAGCAAAGACAACACTCGGGAGTTCAAAATCCGAATCAGGGACATGTTCATCTTCTTAATCAATTACCCCTGGATCCAAATCTAAATCCAAATCTGCATCCACTCCTAATCAACAACAATCAATTTTGAATCAGCCATTAATCAATAATCCATCTTTCCAAAGTACACAAGCATCTTCTTCTTCATCAGCTACTTCTTCTCATGCAGGTATTAATTCTGTTACAACCCGCTGTGAAACTTCCACTAGGGATCTAGCTTTTCCAAGGAACCTATCCCAAGACCCTAGTACATCTAGATCAACCCTTGTTTCTACACCTGGAAGAGGTGCAGAACCTGATCCCGTAATTCCTGCTAATTAACGAGTTTAGGGAAATACCTCAGTAGAACATGAAATCCACGTCTCATTCCAAGAAGCTTTGAAGAAGACTAGGAAACGAAAATAACCTGTTACATTAGATGAAGATTTGATTAAGATTTTTTAACAGGTACGCATTAATATCCCACTCCTAGATGCTATCAAACACATTCCGACTTACGCAAGATTTCTTACGGAATTGTGTACTCCTAAGTGTAAGCCGAAGAGAGGAAGCACTGTTGTACTTTCAGAGCATGTGAGCTCTATTATTTCAAGTACGCTTCCTTTGAAAAGGAAAGACCTAGTATCTCCATTTATTTCCTGTATAATTGGGGGTCAGTGTTTTGATAGAGTTCTCCTAGATTTAGGAGCTTCTATTAACCTCATTCCTTTCTCTTTGGTAAAATACTTTAAAATAGAAAACCTTAAGTCTACCAATGTGACTTTACAATTAGCTGATAGATCTATTAAGTCACTTAAAGGAATGTTGGAGGATGTTATTGTGAGAGTTCGGGATTTTTACTTCCCTGTAGATTTTATTGTTCTTGATATGGAAGTACCCAAATACATTAGCCACACCCCAATTATCTTAGGGAGACCCTTTTTGACTACTGCAAAAGCCAACATTGATTGTGAATCAGGAAAGATAGAATTGAAATTTGGGGAGAAGACAATTAAGTTAGATATATTTAGAGCTTCTAGTGGATTTGATTGTGAATGGATTGAGGAAATAAAATCTATAGTAGATTTTGATGATGACATTAGTTCTTTAGAACTAGAGAGCACACCTTTTGATATTCCATATCCTTAAAGTAACAGAATGTTGTTGGAATCTCTACTCAATCCCGAATCTAAATCTGAATCTGAATCATCTAATTCACTTTTTATAATTGAAAATCCCGCCCCAAATCTTGCTATTGATTCCACTCTGATGAGAACCTCATCATGAGCCATAACTAGCTCATTTTGACCTAATACAAAGGATAAAAGCTCCTACATATCTCAAGGAAAGGCTTAACTCAGAGAATCCTGAGTTTGAGAAGAAAACAAGTCATAAGGGGTAAAAATGCAATTTTACCAGTATAATCTGCATACAGGGTAATTCAGGGCCCAAACATAGGTCAAAGCAGCTTAATAAGAATAAGAGTGGGATGAAATGATCTAGCAAGGGCTACAGCAATTCCAAGAAACTAAATGATAATCTGTAACCCTAAAACAACCCACTTCAATTCACAAGGTTCGAGGCAAAGTAAAAATAGAATAAACCCTCTAAAATTCATAGAAAAATAATCTCTAGGGTTTAGAACCTTCAATTTGGCCTTCAGAACCCATTTTGACCTACATTGAGAACCATGCCCAATTAATAACTTAATTTGGGTTTTTGCGTAAATTGACCGGTCAAACAAGGTTTAATATAGAAATGAAATTCACCATCAGATTCCCTAGGTCCTAATTAATCATGTATAAAAACTTGAGCCTAAGAAGAAACCTCCTTGACCGACTTTACACTTTGGTCCTCATATATTTACTCTTTGGCCCTCAACTTTTGAACCCTCGCATTTTGGCCCCTAACTCTCCTTCGTTCTTTGCGATCAGGTCCCCCCTGCAAAACCTGCCAGCACCATGCTCCGGCGACCTTGCGCGGAGCATGGCGCCGCGCAGGGTGAGGTGGGGGACCTGGCAAGTAAACCGGGGGTGCCCTGCATCGTCAGCCGTCGCAGGGACACCCCCCTGGTCGTTGTAACCCACCATACCGGCCGTGCGAACGCACGGACGGTATGGGTTCTTGTTTCCGGCCATCCTCCGGCGAGGGAGACACGTCGTCTCCCTCCGCCTTCCTCCCTGTTTGATCCCTATAAATACCCCCCGTTGCTCCACCGACCGGGGCAGCCTGGATCTGACGGAGAAAATCCTCAACTTTCCTCTCTTCTCCCTCCGGCAGACGCTCACCAGCTCCGGCGGTTTCCTCCCCCTCCACCTCTTCGCTCTGCCGCAATACCAGCAGCAGAGACTTCCTCCCCTGCTCTTCCCGCGCCACGCCGCACCCAGCTGGCGCCTCTCCGGCTCTCTGCTCGCCGCCGCCCCTTTCCCTGAGCATCGTCTTCTCCGGCGACAGTCGATACGACTGTCGCCCTGTTCCTCCCCCTTCGTCCCTGCAAGTAAGCTAGAGCTACTCCCCTTCTTCTACTCTTTCTTTCCCAGCTTTCAATTTATTCAATTAAGCCCTTGACCGACCCTGACCATCGTCACCCCCTTCGTCTCCGGCCACCCTCCGGCGAGATGCTCCCATCGCTCCACAGCCTCACACACCTCGCCGACCCTCACCGAACCTCCGCCTCATCACACTGAGCACCCCCCACCCCCTCACTGCCACTCCACACCTCCGTAACGCTTCCCCCAACAAACCCATCCTCCGACCCACAGTCCGACCTAGGGCAGCCCTTGCACGCCGCCCCGCGCCTCGCCACCACCCACACGAGCTTCGCCGCACCTTGGCGAAGCTCCTGGCACTTTCTGATTAGGCTGGGAGGCCGTTTTCTTGTGAACAGGCCACCCGACCTCCGCCGCCATTGCCGTGCAGGAGGAACTGCTTCCGCCTGCAGCTACAGGCGCGCCACGCTCAGCGCCACGCCCAGATTCAACTCCCAGGCCTTGCGAGGCGTTTCGACAAAACACCAGGCTCGCAGCTAAGGCAGAAGGCTTCGCGTGACGCCGCAATCTCCCGCTGATTTCCCCGCTGCGGGCGCGCAATTGAGGTGGAACATTTAGTCCCACCTCGGAAAAGCCTGAAGAGGCGCAGCGATATAAGATGCAAAAGTGCTGGAGGCTTACTGCCTCAGCACACGGGGTGAGGTCCCCTTCACCCGCCCGGTTACCCGGTCTCGTCCGCGCTCACGCCCCGCGGACCTGACCCGACTCGACCCGACTTAAGACTGACCTGCACTCCTCGCCCACCACGCACGCCGGTGGGCCTGGACCCGGGCCTGACCCGACCCGGTTACCCGGCAGCTCTGGGAAAGCTTTCCCAAGAGTGGTTTCAGAGAGAGAGAGAGACGCGGGGGGGGGAGGGTAGAGTAGGTTTTGCCTCTGACGAAAAACTCTGAAGTGTGCAGGCACAGGCGAAGAAGAAGACCCACGGAAGAAGAAGGAAGCTGACTGTAGCAACAGGTAGTTTAAGTCGTCTGATTTGGAAATCAGACGACGGCCTGAAGGGAAAAGAAGAAAGGAGGGGTGACGTCCCTGGCTGAAAAAGAAAAGAAGAAGCTGACACTTAGCCGCAGGGAGGAGAAACAAGAAGAAACTCTAAAGAAGAGGCTGAGCAAGGCAGAAGAAGAGGAAAGGCTGCAGAGAAGAAGTACAGCAGAGCCAAGGAAGAAGAAACCTTCACAGAAGAGACTGCAGAAAAAGAAGAAGAGAGGCCAAGACAGAAACCAAGGAAGAAGAAGAAGGAGATCTGAAGAAAGAAAGAGGAGCATCACCTCTGCAGAACAAAGAAGAACATCACGAGGAGAAAACAAAGAAAACAACAAATTCTTTCCCTCTCTCTTTCTTTATTTTTTGTAAAAGAAACATGTATATCTCTAGAATACAACTTGCCCCCTGAGTTCGACCTCGGGAACTCTTTTATTTTCCAAGTAAAAAAATTTATATATTTGAAATGTTGGTAATAACCGGCTATACTACAACGTTATAACAATAAAAACCGGTTGAACCAAGCATTTCATTTTGGCGCCGTTGCCGGGGAGCAACGGCTATTCTAGAGGTAAACATTCCTGTTTCTTTTAATTTCTGATAATCTCCTCTCTTTTGTGCAGCTACAGGAACTCAAGAAGACAAGCAACCACACGACAACCACTCCGAAGACAGGTAAATTTTTCCTCTCACTATTAACCCCTAAACTCTAAAGAGGAAGAAAAGAAAAGAACAAGCAATATAGGGCTAACCTGTCTTCCATACTTAGTAACCATAAAGAGTTGCATGTTTTCAACTCATCACTCCTGCACACTATTAAGGGTATTTAAGGGCTAACACATTCTTGCTTGAGCCCTAATTGCCCAACAAAGAGTTAAATGGACCAAGTAGAGCCAACATAAGGTTAAACATTAGGATTTCAGTAGAGACACACCCCTTAATCAAGAATTGAGGAAATCCAAAAGAGGTGTGCCCAAGCCATTGATTGAAAATAATTAACAAGAAAAATCCTAAACAATTGGCTCTCTCTTTAAACACTTGAACCCTAAAAGACAAGACCTGAAAGCTCTCAAAGAATACAAGAGGTAAAGTTGACCCCTTTGGGTCAACCAACCTTAAATTAGGTCACTCTTTGCACTTAAAAAGACTAAAGTTCAAGTGAAACCTTAAGCACCCTGATCTTAAAATTGGTAGACTTAAGAGGTCAAGATCCCCATTCTGGTCTACCTGGAACCGCAGTGACAAGAGAGGTCGGGTGGGGGAAACCCTGTAACCCGTGGGGACGCTCTACCGTGTAGGGGTCTTCGCGGGACTCTCCCTCTCTGGCTGCCCAGGTAATTCTCAGGTGGACGATCTTTCTGATCAAGGGGTCCATCTGCCCCGCACCTCTATAGTCACCCAACACATTTTTGGGTGCCTTGATTGGGTCCAGCACCTTCTAAACTCACCTCTTCCAACTGTGCATGTACGGAAGGAGGTCTCTAAGACCACCCTTAAGACCTCCTTTAGAAATTCGCTCTCGTCAAGGCCAAGCCTCGACGCCCGTGTTTGTGCAGAAACACCCTCACATTATTCTCTCTTCTGATTCAGAACCAAGTTCTTCTTCTTCCCCCATCATGGCTCAGCCAGTTGAGGAAGAAAATAATCTGGAACACCAGCTCCAGCGACTCAATGACCTCTTCCAAAACTTCGTGCACCCACCACAGCGTCCTATGATGCGAGACCACTACAATCCTGCTGCGGTGGCCATTGAGCCTCGAGTCAGAATCCCGACTGGAGGACCTGATTCTGAACTAAAGCCCAACATGATTCATGCTATACCTAAATTCCATGGGCTTAATTCTGAAGATCCCTTCCAGCACATCAAACAGCTAAAGCATCTGGCCCACACTTTTGGATCAGATGCGCAAAATCGGGATATTCTTCTCATGAAGATGTTCTCCTTTTCTCTTATGGACAAGGCCGCCCATTGGTATCAAACGCAGACCCGGCCGATCAACACTTGGGAAGAACTTCAATCCGAGTTTTTGAAAAAGTTCTTTCCCGTTGGTCGGACCAACGCCTTGCGCCATCAGATTACACACTTCACTCAACAATCTGGAGAACCTCTTCATGAGGCATGGGATCGTTTTCAGGATCTCATGAGGAAGTGCCCCCATCACGGAGTTCCTAAATGGGAACAAGTCCAATCTTTTTACCAGGGACTCCGTGAGGACATCCGCCTTTTCGTCAATGCAACTTGCGGAGGAAACATCATGGGTCAACATGAAGACACCGTATGGGAGATTCTCGAAAACATGTGCGAGAACTCCATCAACAATGACTCCATGGGATTATTCGACAGGACGAATACCCGCGCAGCGACGAATCTTAAGGGAGCACATGAGACGCAGGGCCTGTCCGCATCAGTCGACCTGGAATTAATGGCCAGTCGATTGGACAAGGTCTCAATCATTGAAAAGAAGGTGGATGAGCTGACTCAGCACTTGCAGCGAGCCACCTCCGCGCATAACTCCTTTGCACAACCTCCTTCCACACAGGAGACTGTGCAAAATATGCTCCACCGATCTTCCCCTGGGATGGATCCATATCCACCCCCATCTGATTCTTGGACTGGAAGATCATCCGATCCTTTCTACACCAGCCGGGGGAACTCCATTCCTCCTTTCCCTGATTCTCAGGAGGTTCCTCAGACCTGCGAGGACCTCAACGCCATCCAGAACGACCCATTCTCCAACACTTACAACCCTGGATGGCGAAACCATCCCAATTTTCAGTGGGCGGGAAATTCCCAAACCCAAAGACCACCTTTTCAGTCCCGCCCACAGCCCTCTCGTCACTACCAGCCGCCTCAGCCTCGGCCCAACCCTACTTATCCATCAGGGCCAAATCAAGATCAAATGTCCTTAATCCTTCAGACTCTGGCTGACATTCAAAAAACGAACGCGGCTATTCAAAAACAGCACAAGGACGAGCTTACTGAAGTTAAAACTCAACTGGCCCAGTTGGCAAATTCTCGCCAACCAGGCACACTCCCTTCCCAACCTCTTCCTAACCCAAATAACGTGCCAACCCAGAAGCGCGTTATGAATCCAAATTTAGGCCACGCTCAATGGATTTATCAGGCCCCTACTGCTCCATCTCCAGACGAGATGGAAGCCTCAACTTCTTATGCGGGATTTCAGCAGCAGCCACCCCTCCTACCAAACCCAAACCAAAATCAGGCCGGATTAAATTCTGTAACAACACGTAGTGGTAAAACAACTCAAGACCCGCATTATCCAAACCACTCCAAGCCTGATAACCATGACCCTAGGATAGTTATCCAAGGTACCGCTGTTCCAGATCCACAACCTGGACCTATCCTAGAAGAACCAACCAAGATCCCGTTTCCCGAGGCCCTGACCAAGGGAAAGAAGACCACGAAACCCGTGGCCCCTGAGGAGGACCTGGTCAAGCTCTTTGAGCAGGTCCACATAAACATCCCCTTGATGGATGCAATCCGCCACGTACCAGCTTACGCACGATTTCTAAAGAATATATGTACACCCCAGCGTAAGCCGCGAACCAAGGGAGGGAGCCCAATTGTTCTGTCAGAACAAGCCAGCTCTGTAATCCTCAGTAGACTCCCACCCAAGGCAAAAGATCCTGGAACTCCCCTGATTTCCTGCAAGATAGGTGGTACCCAATTTGATAGAGCTTTGTTAGACTTGGGTGCATCCATAAACCTGATACCCACATCCTTACTCGACCATCTAGAAGAATCTGAGCTAAAACCAACCGAGGTGACATTACAATTAGCAGATCGATCTATAAAGTCACCAAAAGGGATTCTCGAAGATGTTATCGTGAGAGTGCAGGATTTCTATTTTCCAGTGGACTTTATAGTCTTAGATATGGATGCACCTGAGAACCCTAGGGATACACCAATCATTCTAGGGAGACCTTTCTTGGCTACTGCTAGAGCCAACATCAGCAGTGAGGAGGGCCAAATAGAGCTTAAGTTTGGAGATCAAACACTGAAAATTGATATATTTAAGGCCCAACAAGGAATTAATTGCGGCGTCATCGAGCAAATTTGTGACATCAAGACTTTGGTTGATGAATCACACCTCCAGAATGACTCGAGTATGCCTCATCAACCACAGAAGGATCTTGACCCGCAAACAGAGGAGTCAAATCCAGATGTGAACAACCCAGTAACTCCCACCCTTGAACCTCACATCTATACTGAACCACCCGCTGCTGCTGAAAACCCCATCCTCGAACTGAAACCCCTTCCTGCTCACTTAAAATACGTCTTTTTGGGTTCTAATCAGACCCTTCCTGTGATTATCAATTCCAACCTCAGTCCTGAACAGGAATCCCGTCTGATTGTTGTCCTCCAGCAACATCGCAGAGCCATCGGATGGACTCTCGATGATTTGACTGGAATAAGTCCCTCTTATTGTACTCATCATATCTATTCAGAAGAGGGCACACGACCTTCTCGTGAAATGCAGAGACGCTTAAACCCCAATCTGCAGGAGGTCGTGAAAAAGGAGATCATCAAGTGGTTAGATGCCGGGATCATCTACCCGATCTCCGATAATCGTTGGGTGAGCCCAATTCAGGTCGTGCCCAAGAAGGCAGGACTCACCACTATAACGACTGAGACCGGAGAAATCATTCCTACCCGATTAGCCAACTCGTGGAGAGTCTGTATAGATTACCGTCGACTCAATTCCTCCACGAAGAAGGATCATTTCCCACTACCCTTCATTGATCAAATTCTCGAAAAACTAGCGGGAAATAGGTTCTTCTGCTTTCTTGACGGGTACTCCGGTTATAACCAGGTGGCAATCCATCCTGAGGACCAAGAAAAGACCACGTTCACCTGCCCCTTCAGAACATACGCTTTCCGAAGGATGCCTTTCGGTCTTTGCAATGCACCTGCTACTTTTCAGCGATGCATGCTTGCCATATTCTCAGATATGGTAGGTGATTATCTGGAAGTCTTCATGGATGACTTTTCAGTTTTCGGAGCATCATTCGACGATTGCCTCCAACACTTGGTCCAGATACTCAGGAGGTGCATCGATGTGAATTTGGTTCTTTCCTGGGAAAAGAGCCATTTCATGGTGCCTGAGGAAATTGTCCTGGGACACTCAATTTCGGAGAAAGGTATCCAAGTGGATCGAGCTAAGGTTAATCTGATCTCTCACCTTCCTATGCCTAGCTCAATCAGGGACATCCGATCCTTTTTAGGGCATGTCGGTTTTTATCGACGATTTATCCCTGATTTTTCAAAAATCGCACGCCCCCTGACCACTCTTCTCTCCAAGGATGTTCCCTTCGAAATCTCCAAGGAATGCACTCAAGCATTTGAAATCCTGCGTGACCGAGTCACCCAAGCCCCGATCCTACAGTCCCCTGATTGGTCTCAACCCTTTGAGATCATGTGTGATGCATCCGACTTCGCTGTAGGAGCGGTTTTGGGGCAGAAAATTGACAAGAAACCTGTGGTCATTTACTACGCCAGCAAAACACTCGATGAGGCTCAGCGTAACTATACAGTTACTGAGAAAGAGCTGCTAGCTGTAGTATTTGCCCTAGAAAAGTTCAGATCATACCTTCTGGGTTCCCGTGTCATCATATACTCGGATCACACAGCCGTGTGGCATCTCCTTGCAAAGAAGGACGCGAAACCTCGATTGATCCGATGGATCTTGCTGTTGCAAGAATTTGACCTTGAGATTCGCGACAAAGCGGGAAAGCAAAACGTGGTAGCTGATCACTTGTCCCGTCTTCCTTCTGAAATAATTGACCCTTCCGGACCCATCACTGAGCATTTTCCCGATGAGCACCTGCTGACTATTGGTACTAGCCTTCCATGGTTTGCTAATATAGTAAATTACTTGGCATCTCATCAGATCCCGTCCGATTGGCCGAAGGCCAAGAAAGACAAATTACGCTCCGATGCCAAATATTACATCTGGGAAGACCTGTACCTCTTCCGCATAGGTGCCGATCAGATCATCCGGAGATGTGTCCCGGAAGGGGAAGTCAACAATATCCTCTCTTTCTGCCATGACCAGGCATGCGGTGGCCATTTTGCCGGACATAAAACCGCATCAAAAGTCCTCCAGTGCGGCTTTTACTGGCCCACACTGTTCAAAGACGCATACAGTCATTGCAAGGCATGCAGTCGTTGCCAGACTTTGGGCAACATGAGCCATCGCAACATGATGCCTATGCAACCGATTCTAGTATGCGAAATCTTTGATGTTTGGGGGATTGATTTTATGGGCCCCTTTCCTGTTTCGGATGGTTTCGAATACATTCTGTTGGCTGTGGACTACGTGTCCAAATGGATCGAAGCCATACCGACCCGAACCTGTGATCACAAAATCGTTCTCAAATTCATTCATCAACACATTTTCTCAAGGTTCGGGATTCCTCGTGCAATAATCTCTGATGGGGGGACCCATTTCACAAATGCTCAGTTTAGGTCACTGATGACCAAATACGGGGTGTCTCACCGAATCTCTACTCCTTACCACCCCCAAACTAATGGTCTAGCTAAGCTGTCTAATCGGGAGATCAAGAAAATCCTGCAAGTCACTGTTCGACCTGACAGGAAGGACTGGTCGTCCCGACTTCCGGAAGCATTGTGGGCCTATAGGACAGCCCACAAGACCCAATTGGGCATGTCCCCCTTTAGACTGGTGTACGGAAAGGCATGCCACCTTCCCGTAGAACTGGAGCATAAAGCCTATTGGGCAGTACGGAACTGTAATCTAGATCTTTCCAAGGCTGGGACCCACAGAAAACTCCAAATCAGCGAGATCGATGAATTACGCATAGACGCGTACGAGAACTCGCAAATCTACAAGGAGCGGGTTAAAGCCTTCCACAACAAACACATCTCGAGAAAGATCTTTCATCCTGGTCAAAAGGTCCTACTCTTTGATGCCCGACTCAAACTCTTCCCAGGAAAACTGAGATCTAAGTGGGTCGGACCATATTTGGTCCGACAGGTTTTTGGAAATGGAGCAATCGAAATCAGTCCACTCAGTCACGATTCTGAACCTTTCATCGTGAACGGTCAGAGACTCAAGCCGTTCATTGATGTAACTTCTACTGATTTGGCTGAGGCATCTTATATCCTCCTTTCCCCTTGAGCTTATTGCGCCCAGCCGATGGCGTAAAACTCAGCGCTTAACGGGAGGCAGCCCGTCATTCTCTTTACCTGAAACTTGTTCTGACACCTTTTAGCACTCGAAGTTCACCCTTGTAGACAGCCGACCCCAACTCAGATGTTTGCATCAGGGATTTGAAATCGTCCGCAAAAATTCAACCCGACCCATCCACTCATCCAAATTTCTGTCTTAAGGAATGAACTAAGACCCCCTAGGTTACAATGAGGACATTGCAAATCTTAAGCATGGGGGGGTATGAAAGTGCAAAACTTGTAAGAAAAGGTTTCAAACAAAAAAAATTCACATATGCCAAAAACACCATAAAAATTAAAAAATTTTTCGAAAAAGAATAAGAGGAAAAGAGGAGAAGGAAATTTTGTGAAGGAGAAAAGAATCAAAATGAAAAAGGAGCACAAAATTATGAGAAAAAGTGATAGTCATTAGTAAGGAACTAAGGAATTAACTTAAGTTCTAGACCTCATTCAAGAAAAGTGCACAATGAGATTAGTAAAGAATGCAAACCTTAGGCATTCTTAAATAGACTCTTAGTACCCATTAAGATCTGGACACTCCTCAAGAGGTTGAGGAAAATAAAAAGCTGAAGTATTAGGTCTAAGGCTTAGGGAGTATTCGGCCTCGTTAACTAATTTTTGGTTTACAGGACTCAGTAACCTAAGCACCCTAACCTCACACACAGCCTGGTTCAGTAAGCGTAAAAATCAGAATCACGCAGAAGCGTCGCAAAAATCTGAAAAGATCACCTAGAATAGGAGCGGCCGATCAACACAAGTTGATTTGGACGAGTTCCCAGCGCGGAGAGGCGGGAAATCCCCTCGAAGATGCGTAACAAAATATCATCTCCTCGGTGCTTGTCTCTTAGGATATTTACATATCCTACAGGGGGCATGTAAGCACTTTGCTGGTTCAGATTCCATGGATGGCATTGTCTCGAAGTGTCAATTGCCAGGGTCTGGATTCGGCCACGGAATACCATGGATGGGATTATCTCGAAATCTCAATAGCCAGGGTTCCGGGGGTTGCCATGGGCGGTGCTATCTCGAAGCATCGATCGCCAGGAACCCTTGAGGATTGATGATGGGAGCAAGGAATCTGATACAGACCGTGTTGAAAAGCCAATCCTAGGCTAGAACTAAAAAGAAAAAGAGAGAGAAAACTCTCCAAACAGAAAAACTTTCTATCTCTCTCTTACAAAACGCACTGTGAACTGAGCCAGGGCTAAAATCATTTCAAGCACGGGTGCTTTAACCACGAAGTCCAATAAACCTTAGGTTAGTTCTTGTGGGCCTTAAAAACCTTTGCTAAAAGACTGAGGCTAAGGCTAGACAGATTTGGATCTTGATTGGTACTAGAGTACCTTTTTGGCCTATGGTCAGCATTCTAACCTAATCTATGCTCAAATAAAAAAGGCACTTATCTAAAACTATTAAAAACTTCATGGTCTAGAACAAGGGTTGAAACCTTAAGTTTTTGCTAAGGGACTAGCAAAAGCTAGGCATGGGGGTATGATGAGAACCTCATCATGAGCCATAACTAGCTCATTTTGACCTAATACAAAGGATAAAAGCTCCTACATATCTCAAGGAAAGGCTTAACTCAGAGAATCCTGAGTTTGAGAAGAAAACAAGTCATAAGGGGTAAAAATGCAATTTTACCAGTATAATCTGCATACAGGGTAATTCAGGGCCCAAACATAGGTCAAAGCAGCTTAATAAGAATAAGAGTGGGATGAAATGATCTAGCAAGGGCTACAGCAATTCCAAGAAACTAAATGATAATCTGTAACCCTAAAACAACCCACTTCAATTCACAAGGTTCGAGGCAAAGTAAAAATAGAATAAACCCTCTAAAATTCATAGAAAAATAATCTCTAGGGTTTAGAACCTTCAATTTGGCCTTCAGAACCCATTTTGACCTACATTGAGAACCATGCCCAATTAATAACTTAATTTGGGTTTTTGCGTAAATTGACCGGTCAAACAAGGTTTAATATAGAAATGAAATTCACCATCAGATTCCTTAGGTCCTAATTAGTCATGTATAAAAACTTGAGCCTAAGAAGGAACCTCCTTGACCGACTTTACACTTTGGTCCTCATATATTTACTCTTTGGCCCTCAACTTTTGAACCCTCGCATTTTGGCCCCTAACTCTCCTTCGTTCTTTGCGATCAGGTCCCCCCTGCAAAACCTGCCAGCACCATGCTCCGGCGACCTTGCGCGGAGCATGGCGCCGCGCAGGGTGAGGTGGGGGACCTGGCAAGTAAACCGGGGGTGCCCTGCGTCGTCAGCCGTCGCAGGGACACCCCCCTGGTCGTTGTAACCCACCATACCGACCGTGCGAACGCACGGACGGTATGGGTTCTTGTTTCCGGCCATCCTCCGGCGAGGGAGACACGTCGTCTCCCTCCGCCTTCCTCCCTGTTTGATCCCTATAAATACCCCCCGTTGCTCCACCGACCGGGGCAGCCTGGATCTGACGGAGAAAATCCTCAACTTTCCTCTCTTCTCCCTCCGGCAGACGCTCACCAGCTCCGGCGGTTTCCTCCCCCTCCACCTCTTCGCTCTGCCGCAATACCAGCAGCAGAGACTTCCTCCCCTGCTCCCACCCCCTCACTGCCACTCCACACCTCCGTAACGCTTCCCCCAACAAACCCATCCTCTGACCCACAGTCCGACCTAGGGCAGCCCTTGCACGCCGCCCCGCGCCTCGCCACCACCCACACGAGCTTCGCCGCACCTTGGCGAAGCTCCTGGCACTTTCTGATTAGGCCGGGAGGCCATTTTCTTGTGAACAGGCCACCCGACCTCCGCCGCCATTGCCGTGCAGGAGGAACTGCTTCCGCCTGCAGCTACAGGCGCGCCACGCTCAGCGCCACGCCCAGATTCAACTCCCAGGCCTTGCGAGGCGTTTCGACAAAACACCAGGCTCGCAGCTAAGGCAGAAGGCTTCGCGTGACGCCGCAATCTCCCGCTGATTTCCCCGCTGCGTGCGCGCAATTGAGGTGGGACATTTAGTCCCACCTCGGAAAAGCCTGAAGAGGCGCAGCGATATAAGATGTAAAAGTGCTGGAGGCTTACTGCCTCAGCACACGGGGTGAGGTCCCCTTCACCCGCCCGGTTACCCGGTCTCGTCCGCGCTCACGCCCCGCGGACCTGACCCGACCCGACCCGACTTAAGACTGACCTGCACTCCTCGCCCACCACGCACGCCGGTGGGCCTGGACCTGGGCCTGACCCGACCCGGTTACCCGGCAGCTCTGGGAGAGCTTTCCCAAGAGTGGTTTCAGAGAGAGAGAGAGACGCGGAGGGGGGAGGGTAGAGTAGGTTTTGCCTCTGACGAAAAACTCTGAAGTGTGCAGGCACAGGCGAAGAAGAAGACCCGCGGAAGAAGAAGGAAGCTGACTGTAGCAACAGGTAGTTTAAGTCGTCTGATTTGGAAATCAGACGACGGCCTGAAGGGAAAAGAAGAAAGGAGGGGTGACGTCCCTGGCTGAAAAAGAAAAGAAGAAGCTGACACTTAGCCGCAGGGAGGAGAAATAAGAAGAAACTCTAAAGAAGAGGCTGAGCAAGGCAGAAGAAGAGGAAAGGCTGCAGAGAAGAAGTACAGCAGAGCCAAGGAAGAAGAAACCTTCACAGAAGAGACTGCAGAAAAAGAAGAAGAGAGGCCAAGACAGAAACCAAGGAAGAAGAAGGAGATCTGAAGAAAGAAAGAGGAGCATCACCTCTGCAGAACAAAGAAGAACATCACGAGGAGAAAACAAAGAAAACAACAAATTCTTTCCCTCTCTCTTTCTTTATTTTTTGTAAAAGAGACATGTATATCTCTAGAATACAACTTGCTCCCTGAGTTCGACCTCGGGAACTCTTTTATTTTCCGAGTAAAAAAATTTATATAT
Organism: Thalassia testudinum; assembly: GCA_037157565.1. Taxonomy (NCBI): domain Eukaryota; kingdom Viridiplantae; phylum Streptophyta; class Magnoliopsida; order Alismatales; family Hydrocharitaceae; genus Thalassia; species Thalassia testudinum. The sequence continues at coordinate 37,786,164 of JAZHRO010000025.1, forward strand.
TTGAAATGTTGGTAATAACTGGCTATACTACAACGTTATAACAATAAAACCCGGTTGAACCAAGCATTTCACACTCCTGTGCTTGAATTGAAACCATTGCTTGACAATCTTAAATATGTATATCTCGAATCTGATCAAACATATCCTGTAATAATCAATTCTCATCTATCTGAATCACAAGAATCTAAATTGATCAAGGTTCTTCGAGATCACAAGAAGGCAATTGGGTGGACTCTACATGATCTCACCGGGATTAGCCCCAATTTTTGTACTCATCGCATCTATATTGAAGATGGGGCACGACCTTCAAGAGAAGCTCAAAGACATCTAAATCCGAATTTAAAGGAGGTCGTTAAGAAAGAAATAATCAAGTGGCTTGATGCTGATATTATCTATCCCATATCTAATAGCCCTTGGGTGAATCCAATTCAAGTGGTACCCAAAAAGGCAAGACTCACCATAATCAAAACTGAATATGGAGAAACCATTCCCACACGAATTGCGAATTCGTGGTGGGTTTGCATTGATTATCATAAGTTAAATACTGTTACAAAGAAGGACCATTTTCCTTTACCATTCATTGATCAGATCCTTGAGAGATTAGCTGGTAATAGGTTCATTTGCTTTCTAGATGGTTACTTTGGATATAATCAAGTTGCAATTTATCCTGAAGATCAAGAGAAAATGACTTTCACTTGCCCCTTTGGAACCTTTGCTTTCCGAAGAATGCCATTTGGGCTTTGCAACGCACCTGCAACTTTTCAGCATTACATGTTAGCCATTTTTACCGAAATGGTGGGTGAATATATGGAGGTTTTTATGGATGATTTTTCAGTCTTCGGGGAAACATTTGATATTTGCTTGGATAATTTGTCAAAGGTTCTCAAAAGATGCATTGAAGTAAACCTTGTCCTTAGTTGGGAAAAGAGCCATTTTATGATTCCAGAGGTCATAGTACTTGGCCACTGATTGCACAGCAAAAATACACCAATAAATATGCCATCTTGTGTTATTTCCTAGCACTGCCATTGCATATTAGGTAGCCATAGTTGCATTTGTAAAAAAAGACACTTGCATGCATTTATTTGAGAGGGGAGGATCATGCGAATAATTGGACATGTAAATAACAGCTTCTTCAAGTGGTGCCTCGCAATTTCACCTCCTTCATTTTTTATTTTGACTTTGAAATCGTCTCCCTCACGCGGCTCAGGGCATGGGGCTTGCATCTCTTCGCGCCATTCCTCTACCCTGCAGCATGGCTGGTCATGCACACCTGCAGCATGGCTATGGCAGGCTCCCACTTCTTTAAAAGGCCTGGCCATCTCCCTTGCGCAAGGGGAGCCTGGAACACACACCCACAGACACCTTCCTCCAGGCCATCTTCCTCCCCTCTCCCCTCCATACGTAGACTCTCTTCACATTGAAGAGACACACTGCGGGCAGGAGCATGCTCACAGTGGTCCCACGACCACCACTGTGAGTTCCACCACCGCCCAGCTCCTTCGTGAGCTGGTGGGCGTGGTGGTTTCGCCCTCTATTTCCACCGCTCAACACCCTCGCTGCCATTGTCAGGAGCTCAAAGGTCTGAATCTCCAGTAGCAGCAGTGGCCTCCAGCAGCCGTGCAAGTGCCCGCGCACACGCCAGCACTGTCCGCAGCCCTTTTCCGTGCGTGCAGGTGCCTTCCAGTGCACCCGTGCACGTAGAACAGGCCGCAACCGGTTGTTCATCCCACGCGGCATTGTAGCTACTGTTCACGCCTCTCAACGCGACACTGTAGCTATAGTGCGGTGACCGGGGAGTTTCTCACTTATTTGGTCACCGCGCGCTCTCTCTCCTCACCGCTACCGCCTTCAGCTAGTTGTGCGTGCCTGTGCCCGCATCCGCATACGCCCGCACCCATTCCAGCATCCAGCGCAGTGCGCTACGCTACGCAGTGCGCTGCGTTGCGCTCTCCCTCACGCTCCTGCACCAGCCAGCGCGCGATGATAGTACCGCGCACTCCCTCCAGTGCCCACATGTAGCCCCTTGCACGCCTGCATGTGCCCACGCATCCACACGACGCCTGCCTCTGCTAGATGGCTTAAACTCGCCTGCCCTCTCTCTCGTACACTCTCCAGTAGACACACACACTCGCACACACCACACTCGTACACACACACACACTTGTACACTCACACTCACTTGTACTCACCTATACATACTTATATATATATACATATATATATTTATATATATGTATATATATATATACATATATAAATACATATATACATATATCTCTATAGATATAAATACATATATATATATACACATATACACATACATATAATAATATATATATATATCTATATATATACATATCTATATATATCTATATACATATATTACTATATATATATATATATCTATATAGTTAAATATATATACATATATATCTAGTTATAAATATATATATATACCTATATATATATTTACATATCTATATATACATAACTACATATACACCTATATAGTTACAACCCTATCTATATATATACATATAAATATATATTTACATATATACATACATACATATATATATATTTATTTATTTATTTATTTGTTTACATTCATATCACCTACCTATATCCATACGCACTAGTCACTCCACCACGCGTTATATCGCGGGAATATCTGCACCAGTTGCTGATATTCCCCGAACCCGTGTAAAGAAAGAACCTTCGCACACACTCCCACACATCCATCATACACTCTACGCGGCACTTCGTCTTGTTGGTTGCGTCTTTCTAGAGGTGGACCAACTCGACACTGTGCTACACACCACTTCCACTTCCACCCCACCCCTATATATATAATATATATATGGACTGTATTTATTTCTCTACAAGCAACCTACCTGATTTTTATTTCTCTTCTGTTTCCTACTATTAAAAAGATAAAAAAAAAGAGTAAAAGCGAAAGGATAATCCTTGTCATGCAGGTACTCGATCTTACAAATAGCAGGACCAATTTTTTGGAAACCCTAGGTTGGCTCAAAGCCAAGAACAATTTGGCTCAAAGCCAAAGACCTGATTTTGAGGGTGTACCTCAAGGAAAAAATTATCAGCGAAAAAAATCTTAAATAGAAAAAAACCAAAAACATAATAAACGCACAGAAGAGATACGTTTTAGGAAAGGCGTAGAAACTTCTTGACCTTTAATCCCTGCCTCCCTGAGTTTGACCCTTGGCCTAAAAGTGACTAAGTTAAAATTAAGTAAGCCAGGGAAAAAAAAAATTAAAAAAGATGGTTAAGCTCGATTTAGGTTAACCACTATACTCACTTCAACGATAATTTTACCATATTAACACAACCTATTCGAGTTCTAACATACCTTTTTCTGGTGCCGTTGCCGGGGAGGTACGCATTGCGGTAAGTTTCTACTCCATTCCTTTGATTTTCTCTTCTCACACCCTTCTCTTCACAGGTGTTTTTGTTTGCTGGTGTGCAGGTGAACCAATTGTGAGGAGGAGGCAAGCAGAGGAAGTCGGAGACATGGGCAGATCCAAGGTGGGAATGAGAGCGTGAAGTCACCGACGCCGCCCTGGAGCTTCGCCCATGTTGTGGAAAAGGTATGTCTCTCTCTTGGCAGCTTAGGTCAACTTGTCACCTTAATAAAAAAAAAAAAACCTAAAAAAAACTTCTTGGGATTTCTTGGGGGCAAGTGGATTAAAAATCACTTGCTTGATTGTTTTCCATCACTCCCACCGCCCTAGGATTTCCAGCCAAACTTCGCATAGCGAAGGTCCAAGAATCTTGATTCTTGAATCTTTTGTCGTGCGAAGTATTCTTTGAGGCAAAATTAAATAGATTGATTGCCATCCCTCCTTGCCTCATTTATTCGCAATTCGGGATCACATTTTTGGTGGGGAGACTTGGAATTGAGTTGATTCCAACCCCAGCACAACCTTTCACGTGCCTTAGATTTGACCCCAAATACTTCAACCCCAACATTTTGATTTTCTCTTTACACTTGTGGTTGAGCCTTGTGTGTGGAACATCATTTTGGTGATTGGGAGCACTTGAATTGAAGTGCTTTGGCTCCCTTTCACACTAACTTAAAATTGACTCGTGCATCCACACATAGAAATTTCCACCTAGGGAAGCTCAGTGCATTTTTAGCTTGCATTAACCAACTCACATTGAAGAAGGGTTTGTTGGGCATAGAAGAACTTGTATTTTCTCAAAAACCCAGAGATTGGTTGAATTGGTAACTCAGCGAAATCTTAAAATCCATACTACTTAAGGCTGAAATTCTAGAAACCATTCACCAACTAAAACTTCAATTCGGGGAGATTTCCCCGTTGCATGCTTGGTTTACACACTTTCTAAAATCAACGCACTTAGGAATTACCCGTAAACAGTGCCCTTCACATTCCTGAAGCACTTGATCCTAGGCCTCTAATTAAAACTGGTAGCAACTTGACCCTTATTAAGGATTGGAGGTCTAACTACCTGCGTGTAGTGCCTACGTGTTGGTGCGGGTTCCCGCGTGCTATCGGGTGTCTAAGACTGGGCAAACGGCCTTTCAATCTGGCCTAGTGGTTCCGCGGTGCTCGCATTTGGTTCCGTAGGCTGTGATAGTAGGTAACTTAGATCTTTAGGTCTAAGGGCACACTGTAGAGGTTAGGACTTTGATTGCCTTGATTTGTCATCAATGTACCTTTGCGACATCATTTCTCTCATCCCTTTTTCCCTTCTTATCCCCCCAATTCTTCTTGCGGTAGTGCATGTTTAGGAGGAGGTCACAAAACCCTGAATTGTTTGAATTGTCTGATAATTTTAGGAAAGAAACTGAATCATCATCCTCCTCCACAAACATGGCTGCACGCCCACCCCCAAATCCTGAGGGAGGAAACCGCCCTCAAAACCCACCAGGTGGTGGAGCCATGGACCCCATAACCCACCTCCAAGCCCAAATGGAAATGTATAATGAACAGATTGAAGCCATTAGGGACACCTTAGATGAAATGCAGAACCCTCCCGAACGGGAGGAGCCTAGGCCTCTTAGCTCTTATCAAAATCCCACTGCTACAGAGACCATAGGACAAATTCAGGTCCCCATGGGCGGGGACGATTTTGAACTGAAACCCAATATAATTGGCCTGATTAACTTCCACTTCCATGGTCTTGCAAGTGAAGATCCTTTCTCCATTTGGAAGACCTAACTAGATTGGTTGAAACAGTTAAACCAAGAAACATTGAGTTATCAATTGTCCTCATGAAAATGTTCCCATTTTCGATGCGGGATAAAGCATCGCAATGGTTACGCACCCTTGGGAGAACCATCCATACTTGGGAAGAGATGCGAACAGCATTTCTCAAGAAATTCCTCCCAACCAGGCGAACCAATGCGCTTTGCCGTGCTATAACTTCCTTTACGCAACAAAACGGTGAACAGTTTCATGAAGCTTGGGAAAGGTATAATGACCTCCTCCAGAAGTGTCCGCACCACGGTCTACATAAGTGGCATATAGCCCAGATTTTCTATTATGGGCTAAATGAGACTTTGAAGCAGATTGCAGACACTTCCTGCAGAGGGAATTTCATGAATAAAGATGAGAATGGAGCATTTGAATTATTTGAAAACATGAGCGAAAACTCAATGAACAATGCCTTCATTGTCGCCTTTAATCATACTAGCCTACCCCGTAATGTTCACGAAGTTGACACGGGACCCTCCCATTCATCCACTGATCTTAACCTTATCGCACAAAAGTTGGATGAAGTCTCTGTCGTGCACAAGAAGCTGGACGAGCTTCTTGCCAATCCCGCTAGTTCTATGGCAAACACCCCCACCTCACCACTTCGTCACAATCCCAATCCTTCCAACGTCAGGCTTATCCCCAAGAACCCCGTGAGATCTTCCTTACCGAGTGTCGCGCCAAGCGTTTCGATAAGTCATGTGGACCTGGCTTCTGCAAGCCAGTATTTTGACACGGAGGACCAGGCCTCCATGTGCTCGGATGCATATTTACATGCAGACTCATCTTCTGGCTTAGAAGATGCTTGCGCCTTGGAAACAACCCGCTCTCTGCTACTTATAACCTAGGGTGGCGAAATCATCCGAACATCGCATGGTCCAATAACCCGTAGCACCAAAACCCCGCAGGTGGGCCAATGCGACCGTCCGCACCCGTCATCCCAAGGGCCCAGTCTAATCCTGTGGCGAATCCGCCGTCGGGTCCTTGCATACCGCAAACAGAACATGCATCAAGTCCTCTTAATAAATTGATGTGAATGATGACGGAAATGGCTAAGCGCCATGAAGAGAACATGACCTCTCTTCAGTACCAATTGGCATAGCAGAATGCTGAGATCAGTCAACTACGTATGGCGACTCGATCTCAGGGCACTCTTCCAACCCAACCTATTCCCAACCTGCGAAATTTCATACCCCGTGGTCCTCAACCACAGGTATGATCTTCTCAAGGGCAGGTTCATCAGATTCTGCAGGCTCCAGGCATTCCTCCGGGATTTCAGGCTAATCCTGTGGCAGCACCTCACCCTTATGTCTCTATTGTGAACCCTCCTCCGCCTTATGATCCCACTGGACCTGCGACGCCCAATGCGATTACTACGAGGAGCAGTAAGCAAACCGTCGATCCGCCTCGACCTGATCCTGGCCCATCTTCATCGCCCTCTCATTCGGGATGCGCACCGCATTCATGAGAGGATGATACACCCAAACTAGTGCCAGAATCAGTCCCATTCCCTGAGGCTCTAATAAGGGAGTCAAAAGGCAAGAAAAAGGATACGCAGACGTTTGATAACCTGCATAATTTATTCATGGATGTTGAAATCAAGGTACCCCTATTAGAGGCTATCGACCACATACCTACTGTCGCCCGATTTTTCAAAAACTACACTACACCCAGGCGAAAGTCAAAGAAAACAAAGAATCTAGTGGTTCTCTTGCCTCATGCAAGTTGTGCTATACTGTCAAATCTACCACTGAAGTAGAAAGATCCGGGCACACCGCTTATTTCTTGTAGCATCCAAGGCTGCAATTTCAATCATGCCCTGCTTGATCTAGGATCTTCCATCAATCTTATACCAACCATCATGCTCGAGAAATTTGCCTTAGGAAATCCGAAACCCACCCCTATCACGTTACAGTTGGCAGATCGTTCTATCAAAATACCAAAGGGTGTGGTGGAAGACGTGGTGGTTAGGGTCAACAGTCTCTATTTTCCTGTTGACTTTCTTATTTTGGACATGGAAGTTCCTAGCTCACTTTCTAATTGTCTGATCATCCTTGGTCGACCTTCCTTGGCCACAGCCCGCACCGATATCGACTACGAGTCAGGCTATATTGAGATTGCCGTTGGATCTGAGAAGCTCAAGCTTAACATCTTCAAGGCAGCCAAGAACTTTGATTGCGATTGCATCGAGATGACATGTCTGACGAGGACATGGCCATCAGCACATGTATCAGACTAATTGGGACCTATTCTGACTGCTGTGGATTGCCTTTAAACACTGACAATTGCCTGACCGACACATATTGTGATGTTCCCCCATCCCTCCCTTTTCCCGTACCTTCTCCTGACCAGACTTCTGATGAGGTTTTCTCCGCTTCCCATACCTTGTGGTCTAAGTCATATTCGGGCTACTCACCGCTGGTCCACACTCTTGAAGATCGGATTGCCCTTTCTTTCCTGCCAAATCAAGCGGATTTGCAACTCCACACTGGGACCTTGAGCCCACATACTACTCACTGGGGCTATCCCTTTTTGGATCCATTAATCCAAGATGCCCCTCTTCTTGGCCAATCTGAGGGCCAACTTCTTCCTCCTGACTTGTTTTCTTCTAATTCGCTTGGGACACTCTCATCCCAAGAAATGCCAGATCTCTCACCATCCACTCCCGAGCTGAAAGAGTTGCCTGATACGCTTAAGTATGTTTTCTTGGGACCAAATGAAACGCTCCCCGTAATCATTAGTTCAAAATTGACCAGGGAGCAAGAGTGCAAACTAACAAAAGTCCTTATGGAACACAAGGTAGCAATTGGATGGTCCTTATCAGACTTAACTGGCATTAGCCCCTCCTACTGCACTCACCATATATATACGGAGGAGGAGGCTTGAACTTCCTGCGAGATGCAGCGACGTCTCAACCCTAACATGCGGTAGGTCATTAAGAAGGAAATTATTAAGTGGCTGGATGCAGGTATAATCTACTCGATCAGCGATAGCCCCTAGGTGAGTCCGATTCACGTCGTGCCCAAAAAGGCGGGACTCACCATTCGTGTCAATGACAGGGGCGAATCCATCCCTACACGCACTCCTACATCTTGGAGAGTGTGTGTAGATTATAGGAAACTGAATGTTGCAACTAAGAAAGATCACTTTCCGCTACCTTTCATTGACCAAATCCTGGAGCAGTTAGCGGGAAATAAATTTTTCTGTTTCCTAGATGGATTCTCAGGATATAACCAGGTGGCAATTGACCCCAGGGACCAAGAGAAAACCACCTTTATCTGCCCCTTTGGCACCTTTGCATTTAGAAGGATGCCGTTCGGACTTTGTAACGCACCAGCAACTTCCCAGAGATGTATGCTGGTGATATTCCATGACATGGTGGGTGACTTTCTCGAGGTTTTCATGGATGACCTTTCGATCTTTAGACCCTCTTTTGATGACTGTCTTGCCAACCTGACTCGTATCCTTAGGAGATGTATTGATGTGAACCTCATGCTTTCTTGGGAAAAAAGTCATTTTATGGTACACGAGGGAATTGTTCTCGGGCATATCATCTTCGATAGGGGTATCGAGGTTGACAGAGCTATGCTTGATGTAATTGCTGATTTACCTATGCCTGGCTCTGTCAAACAAATCCTCTCCTTCTTGGGACACATCGGTTTCTATAGGAGATTCATCAAAGACTTCTCCAAGATTTCTCGACCTTTAACTCATCTCCTATCGACCGACATATTCTTTGATATGGGCCCCGACTGCATGCGAGCATTCACACAGCTGAGTAAGGCTATCACCAAGGCCCCTGTTCTCCAGCCACCTGATTGGTCCCTCAACATTGAACTCATGTGTGACGCTTCCGACCTTGCAGTCGGAGCCATCCTGGGACAAAGATGCGATAGACACCCCATCGTGGTGTACTACACCAGTAAGACATTGGACGAGGCCCAGCATAATTATACAACCACTGAGAAAGAACTACTGGCGGTCGTCTTTGGGCTGGAGAAATTCCACTCTTACCTTCTAGGCTTGCATGTTATTGTATTCACTGACCACGCGACCATTCGCCATCTCATGCACAAGAAGGATGCCAAGCCTAGATTGATTCGTTGGATCCTTCTACTCCAGGAATTTGACATTGAGATCCGCGATAAGGCCGGAGCCCAAAATGTTGTTGTTGATCATCTCTCAAGACTGGACCCTAACCACATTGGACTTACCCTGCTGATTAATGAGATTTTTCCTGATGAGCACCTATTGGCAATTAATGTGGCAAGTGGACCTTGGTATGTCGACATTGCCAATTACCTTGCTTCTAGTTCCCTTCCACATGGCTGGCCTAAAAACCAGTGCAAGCGTCTCATTGCAGAAGCAAAGTACTATTTTTGGGATAATCCACTTCTTTTTCGAATAGGTGCTGATCAGATCATCCATTGCTATATTCCTGACAGCAAATTCCCCAGTGTGCTATCCTTCTGCCACGATCAGGCCTGCGGAGGCCATTTCTCTGGGAGGAAAACTACAGCCAAGGTGTTGCAGTGTGGTTTCTTTTGGCCCTCCCTTCACTAGGATGCACACAATTATGCCAAACATTGCACTAGGTGCCAGTCGTTAGGGTCAATGTCACGTCGTGACATGATGCCTTTACAACCCATCCTAGCTGCTGAAATTTTTGACATTTGGGGAATCGATTTCATGGGTCCCTTTCCTCCTTCCAACAGCTTCAAATACATCCTCGTTGCTGTTGATTATGTTTCAAAATGGATCAAGGCTATTCCCACGTGCCATGCTGACCATGTCATATCCACTCAACTTGTCAAAGACCACATTTTTGCACGCTTTGAGATCCCTCGAGCCATTATCTCGGATGGAGGAAGCCATTTTACCCATGCTTCTTTTCGGGCACTTTTGAGGAAATATGGAGTCCACCATTGTATCGCATCTCTGTATCATCCTCAGATGAACGGCCAGGCAAAGGTGTCGAACCGACAAATCAAGCAAATTCTCTAGAAAACGGTTCGGCCTGACCGTAAGGATTGGTCTGACAAGCTGATTGATGCACTTTGGGCGTATCAAACCGCCTTCAAGGCTCCCCTTGGTATGTCTCCTTATAGAATCATTTACAGGAAGCCTGGTCATTTGCTGGTGGAGCTGGAGCACCACGCTTATTGGACGGTTCGTCAATGTAACCTCGACCCAAACCTGTGTGGTCGAGAAAGGAAACTCCAACTCCAAGAGCTCTGTCGTGAAGCCTATGATTCTGCCTTAACTTTCAAGCAACGCACTAAGGCTTTTCACGACAGCTGAATTCGACAGAAGGAATTTGAGCCACCTCAGCAAGTTTGGCTTTACAATGCCCAGCTCAAATTCTTTCCTGGGAAATTGAAGTCCAAATGGATTGGTCCCTTCTTGGTCTCGAGACCATTTCCCAATGGGGCCGTTGAAATTGAAGATCCCAAATCTGGACATAAATTTACGATCAATGGGCAGTGTTTAAAACCTTATCTTCCTCATGAACCTGCTCTCGTTGGGGAAACTGTTGCCCTGCTGGAGGGTAACTAATTTTGCGCCACATTCTGAGTCCAGCTGGGGATGTTAAATTTAGCGCTCATTGAGAGGCACCCCTGCAGCACTCCTCCACTGTCATGTACACTTCACTTTTCACCTTTTCACTTCACCACCCACCATCCACCCACCCTACCATCCTGCTATATACCCTGCACCTCAGCTCTCGTTCCCCGATCTTTGGACCTTCCTCTACCCTACCTTGCATGCATATGAGGACATAGCATCGTTTGGCATGGAGGGGTGGATAGGCATCCATAGGATGTGGGTATTATATGGTATCATGCAGCTTCCACCCATCTATAAATATGTACATAGCATAAAAAAAAAGGGTGTTTAGTAATGATCTGAAGGCTGAAACAAAAATACAATAAGTGTTTATAGATATTCAACCATTATTTTGAAGACTTTCCAGGCCACAGAAGCTTGATTCGCTCAGGCTCGGCTTAATTCACTTGAGCATTGACAAGATAGATCAGAATCTCTCCTAACTAAGGATGTATTCTTGTACCTGAGACATCAGTACAGGATCCGTTGGTTTGCTTCTACTCGAGAGCCTAAGTAATCTAGGTTCTCACTACACATATCAAGAAAGACGAGGTGAACATAAGATCCAACCCTAGTGTTCATTAGGGAAGGTGGAGTCCTTACCTGTGCACGCAGGTAGACTTTTTATCCCAGGCTTTAGTCTTGTGTCTAGGAGAAACTCTTTCCACCAAAAAGGAACTCTCCCACCAAAAGAAAAGTGTGCTCCTCCAAATAAAGTTGTAAGAGATATACTGACACGTGTTTCAAAAAAAAAAATCTGTGCAAATAAGTTAGTATATCTCGCAAATATCTATAAAGTCTTCTCCTTAAAAAGTTTTTCAGGGCAAGTTACAAATACCTTGTTTCTACCATATATTCTTTGAGACACAAAAGAAAAAAATGGGGGTTGAGTTTTCTGTCAACATTTTAAGGGTCAATCCGAAAACATGAGCTGAAACTGGGACCAACCTGCACTTAAAGATTCGTGAAACCCTGGGCTTGAGTCTTAAGGTTCATCTGGTCAGTCTTGATCCTTCACTATGCACAAGCCATAATCTCTTGAGCTCTCGAGTATGGCAAAAACCTTCTGAGTCCTGGAAATCCTACTTAAGGTTTAAATATCAAGAGTCCAGGTTAGTCGAGAGATGGTCTATGTCACGTAAGACTTAAAGTACTAGTAGTCTTCTCTGCAATTGGTTCTCACAATATCCAACAAATAAACACACCCATGTTGCCTCAGAAGAAAATCTTCAGCTTAAGATCATTTCTAAATACAATACAAACTGTTTTGCTAGGGACTAGCAAAAGATAGGCATGGGGGTATGATTGCACAGCAAAAACACACCAATAAATATGCCATCTTGTGTTATTTCCTAGCACTGCCATTGCATATTAGGTAGCCATAGTTGCATTTGTAAAAAAAGACACTTGCATGCATTTATTTGAGAGGGGAGGATCATGTGAATAATTGGCCATGTAAATAACATCTTCTTCAAGTGCTGCCTCGCAATTTTACCTCCTTCATTTTTTTATTTTGACTTTGAAATCATCTCCCTCATGCGGCTCAGGGCATGGGGCATGCATCTCTTCACACCATTCCTCTGCCCTGCAGCATGGCTGATCATGCACACCTGCAGCATGGCAGTGGCAGGCTCCCGCTTCTTTAAAATGCCTGGCCATCTCCCTTGCGCAAGGGGAGCCTGGAACACACACCCGCAGACACCTTCCTCCAGGCCATCTTCCTCCCCTCTCCCCTCCATACATAGTCTCTCTTCACACTGAAGAGACACACTGCAGGCAGGAGCAAGCTCACAGTGGTCCCACGACCACCACTGTGAGTTCCACCACCGCCCAGCTCCTTTGTCAGTAGGTGGACGTGGTGGTTTCGACCTCTATTTCCACCGCTCAACAGCCTCGCCGCCATTGTCAGAAGCTCAAAGGTCTGAAGCTCTAGCAGCAGCAGTAGCCTCCAGTAGCCGCATAAGCGCCCGCGCGCACGACAGCACCGTCCGGAGCCCCTTTCCGCATGCGCGCAGGCGCCTTCCAGTGCGCCCGCGCACGCAGAACCAGCCGCAACCGGTTGTTCATCCCGCGAGACACTGTAGCTACTATTCACACCTCTCAGCGTGACACTGTAGCTACAGTGCGGTGACCGGGGAGTTTCTCACTTATCCGGTCACCGCGCGCTCTCTCTCCTTGCCGCAACTGCCTCCAGCAAGTTGCGTGCGCCTGCACCCGCATCTGCATACGCCCGCACCCGTTCCAGCCCGCAATGCAGGGTGCTGCGCTACACAGTGCGCTACGTTGCGCTCTCCCTCACACTCCCACACCAGCCGACACGCAACGACAGTACCGCGGACTCCCTCTAGTGCCTGTGCGTAGCCCCTTGCGTGCTTGCGCCTGGGCGTGCCCGTGCATCCAGACGACGCCTGCCTCCGTCAGACGGCTTAAATTCGCCCGCTCTCTCTCTCGCACACTCTCCAGCAGACACACACATTCGCACACACCACACTCGTACACACACACACAGTTGTACACTCACACTCACTTGTACTCACCTATACATACTTATATATATACATATATATATATATATATACATATCTATATATATCTATATACATATATTACAATAAATATATATATATTGTTAAATATATATACAAATATATCTAGTTATAAATAAATGTATATATACCTATATATATATTTACATATCTATATATACATAACTACATATACACCTATATGGTTACAACCCTATCTATATATATACATATAAATATATATTTACATATATACATATATATAGATATATTTACATTCATATCACCTACCTGTATCCATACGCATTAGTCACTCCACCACACGTTATATCGCGGGAATATCTGCACCAGTTGCTGATATTCCCTGATACCCGCGTAAAGAAAGTGCCTCCGCACACACTCCTACACATCCATCCTACACTCTACGCGGCACTTCATCTTGTTGGTTGCGTCTTTCTAGATGTGGACCAACTCAACACTGTGTTACACACCACTTCCACTTCCACCCCTACCCTATATATAATATATATATAGATGATTGCGCAGCAATCATAGGTCTTAATTGACCTAGATTAAGCTAGAACTTAGCGTAAGTTAGGGCTATTCATGCATACATATGTATCATCTGCTTCTTTATTTCCCTTCTTTAGCTATGCATGAAATAATGTTATAATGTGCTGATTAAGTGCATTATGTTGATTGCAGGAAATAAGCAGATCTGGAGCTGGATCTAGAGCAGGATCTAGAATAACGAGAGTTGCAGCAGAGCTAGAGTAGAAGGCTTAGATTAGATGTAGGAGTAATAATGTAAGGGGGTTAAAAGTTTGCTATTCTATTAAGTACGAATAAAGTAGTAAAATGTGAAAAGCTTAGGTCCATCCTAGCCCTAGGATAACCTAAAGACTTCCCCAAGCCTTAGCCACCCTTATATTAGGTCACAACACCCTAGGAAGCCTTGAAATCCTAGTTCCAGCCTTTATCTGGACGTCCAGATGAGTTTTAGGATGTCCAGGATACTTAGCCATCTCCCGAACACCTCAAACCCACTTCTACAGTATTATTGGACATCCAGACACTTTGTTAGACGTCCAATTTCTGCAGAGTGCCCAAAACAGAACCCTGATTTCCCCCTAACTCAAATTAGACGTCCAGAACTGAAGTCTGGACTTCTGATTTTTGAGTATAAGTTGTCTGATCCTATTATTGGACGTCTGATGCTGGTCTCCAGTCCCTGTTTTGAGATTCAAGTCTTGATCTTGGATCTCTAGCTCCCTAAACCTAATTCCAACCCCATAGGAACCTAAATTAAGGTGTCCTAACCCTAGTACATCACCTCTAGACCTACCTAAGGACCTAATTAGGTCCTCACCAAACCCAATTGACTTAGATCAAAGTAAATTACCTTCCCCTAAGTCAATTGGGCTCATTGAGTCCAATTGAGCTTAGATCTCAACCCACACAAGTTTAATTGGACTTGTGAGAGTCCAATTGACCTAAACCCAACCTAATTGAGTTATTCTACTCTCAATTACGTTCACACTCATTCAATTAAACTTAGGTTAAGTTTAATTGCATTTTCCCCTTAGCAATTAGGGTTTGTAACCCTAATTCAAGACCTACACCTACCCAAACCCCTTAGGACCTAACCTAAGCCACCTAGCCACGTAGAGCACAACCACACACACACACACACACACACCCCATTCACGCACACACACTTATCTAGAATTCTCTAGAGAGTTCTTGAGATGGCACCACCTCTTGGTTGCCAAATTTAGCAACCAAGAGGAATTTAAATTGAGATCCACAATTCTTGGATCTCATAGACCATCTCCACCCACATGTGGCCGGCCACTCTTGGGCTCTCTCTAGAGAGATCTACACCTCTCTAGAGAGAATCCATTGGGTCAATAAAAACACCCCTTGGGCGGCCATGCACCCGCATTCACTTCCTTGGCATTCATTCCACTTAGGCTAGCCACTTCCATCTCCACTCCACCTCCTCGAGTTGAGCACCACCATGGAGGCCACCATCTCCATTCCAGGAAGCTGGATCAGCTCCCCAACCTCTCTCCAAGGGTCGTCCTAAGATCCATTGGCCGCCCCTCCTTCTCTCATCCACTCAAAGGCCATCGGAGACCACCTCCGAATGCCCTTCCTTCTGCTAGATTAGTAGCTTAGCTTTTTGTATATTTACTGCCTTTATTTACTGCTTAGTAGTATAGTCTTACTTCTCCCCCAATGATGCATGCGAAATCCCCCCATCGATTCTTCTATGTAATCATTTTCTGGTAGTTAGATTTAATTTTTAAGCATTTATGTATAAGCTTTCCTCTAGATTTCCTTGTGCAACAACTCTCCAATGATGAATGAAATTGCATTTTATATATATATATCACTTATGTGTTTGAAATCACCACAAGCTGAATGATTATCATATTTGCGTGATTTGAGTGCCTGTTCTTTAACTGTCTAAATATTACGCACCAGCATGTCGTTTCCGGAGGATATTGAAAATCTGACAATAAATGCTTTCTCCGTAACTAGCCACCACCTCACTAGAATCGTGCGCACAGAAACTCACACCTTCACTTTCGTGATTTACTTGACGCATGCGCATGTGATCCGGGTTAATAATTGGAGCGGTGAAGTCTTAGTTAGGAGATTGGAAACTGGCGTGTGTCTTTAAATAAAGTAGAGCGGCTTTAAAAATAAAAGATCGATTTCAAAAGCGAAAATGCCTCCTAGAGACGAACGACTGGGACTCAAAGTCGTTATTTTTACAAAACAATATCTTTGTTGGATCGTATTTCGCAACTATACTACGACGCTTTTATCAAAAATGCGAGCTACGATTTCTTCCAACAAAATGGCTCTGTTGCTGGGGAGGCAACATCATTTTTCTTGATTTCACTCTTTTAATTTATCACTGATAAATCTGCCTCTACTTCGTTTTTAATGTGCAGGACAACACGGAACGAAAACGGGATCTGCGCACACATTGAGCGTGGCAAAGAAAAATCAGATGCACATCATCTCTCTTAGATTAGGTTTATTTTCTGAACCCTAGGATTAGATCTACTTTCTGTAATCTCTTTTGTGAAAAAAAAAAGAGATTTTTCTCATTTTCTTGAAAAAGAAAAAAAAATCAAAAAGGAAAATTTTGAAAAAAATCTAGATTATGTTTCGTTTCGAATCTAGGTTACTTTGAAAAAAAGAAAGAAAAAAAAAGATATTTTCTATGAATCTTTTGAAAAATTCTTTTTGCAAAAAAAAAGTGCAAAAGTTTTGAAAAAGAAAAAAAAAATCTTTTTGGTGGAAGGCTTGAATTTCAAATTCAAACCTCCTTAAAAGTTTTTCCACCATCTTCTGATTTTCAGCCAGATTTCAAATCTAACTTAAAAATTCGATTGCATAAAAATTCGTTAGCAAAAAATTCTGAAATTCAGGGTAAACCTTAATTTTCAAACCATCTTTCAAATACCACTGTTATTTTGAAAAAATTACGAGTATAGAACTTTTAAAAATTCACAAAGTGCATGAGGGTCAGACTGACTCAGATTCAAAATTTTTCAAATTTCAAAAAGTTATTTCGAACAATCCACTAATATGTTTAGACAAAAAATGGTGGGGTTTGAAATCTGATCTCATTAGCTTTATTTTCCATATTTTTCTCGAATTTTTGAAAATCATTTGATACTGTTTCAAAGCGAAAAATTGACCAGGGGTCAAAATTCCAGATCTGACCCCTTGACATTCAAAATTATTTAAATATTCGGTTGAAACAGTAAAAATTCCAAAAAAATATTCTCTGAGAAACTAATTGAAAAAGGAATATACTCGCAAGATTTCAAATTAATTTAATTCCAATTATTATTAGAAAATCAACATTATTTTTGTGGTCTGCTGAAATAGAGAAAAACCCTAGAAGTGCATGCAACTTTGGTTAAATCTTAGGGTTACAACTAGAGACCATACATTGGGCTAACTTAGACTTAATCAACTAGAGACCATACATTGGGCTAACTTAGACTTAATCAAGTCTAGTTAGCTGGTGAGCTTGGTCACCTTGTGGGCCACTCACCTCAAACCCCACTGAAGAAAACAGGTTATAATTAACTTTAAAATACGAAATCAACCCAAGTTCGTTGTCGTACTACTAGGTGAGTTTAATCTCTCTTGCCAAACCTAGTGACTAAGTCTGTGGGGTAGTGTCAAACAACCGTGGCTCAGGGGTCAACGGAACCGGAGGCATAATCCAAAGGAAGAACCTTCCCCTTAGTCCCCTCATAACTAGACTGGATGGGTTAGCTTGAGAGGTAGGATTCACTTTCAGTCGGTTGTACGACGAACTTATCTTCAGGAATTTAAATCCATAATTAAAAATCTGGTCACCTAATCTATAAGAACCATTTGATTGACAGGGCCTTAGCCTTATCCTGTGTGGCTACACCAACCCAGGGGTTGGGCGGTGTATGCACGGAAGGAGGTCACTTCGACCTCACTTGGTTGGACCTTGGGAGCCACTCCCTAGGAGGTGAGTCACCTCGCCTGGACCATCTTCTCCCCCCATTTCTTCTACTCCAAGACCCACCATGGCAAATCCTGGACCTGGACCTAGATCGGGTCAGGACATCGAGAATCTGGACCTGATGGCTCGTCTGGAAGCCCGAGTCGCCGAATCTGAGGAGCGGCATCAGCAGAGCATGGATTGTATTCTGACAGCGCTTAACAAGATGCAGCACCTGCCGCGAGGAGAACAACTGTGGGAATTTTACGATCCAGCTGCACCTATTGTCGCATCGCTAGTCAGAATTCCCGCAGGTAGAGACACATTTGAGCTCAAGCCCAATGTAATTGGGTTGATCAGCACTCATTTCTACGGGAACTCAAGTGAAGATCCGTTCTAGTACCTTGAGGATTTGAGTCGATTCGCTGAAACGATCCAACCCAGGAATATTGATCTCGGGATCGTTCTAATGAAGCATTTCCCGTTCTCTCTAAGTGACAAAGCTTCATACTGGTTCCAGAATATTGGGAAGCTAATTGGAACCTGGCTGGAATTACGATGTGAATTCCTGCAAAAGTTCTTTCCAATTGGTCGAACAAATGCAATGCAGCGTGCAATCACGACTTTCTCCCAGGGAGCTGGGGAGAAATTACATGAAGCATGGGATAGATTTCACGACCTTCTCCAAAAATGCCTGCATCATGGTATACCCAGATGGCACTTAGCCCAGATTTTTTACCATGGGCTAGATGACACACATCGATGAAGCAGTGGGAATTTTCTCACAAAAGAGGAGAATAGCGCATTTGAGCTGTTCGAATCATTAGCGGAGAACTCGATGAATGCCACATCTATGAACCAGTTCCAGCGGCCTGGTCAGCAGCGGGTTGGTGTCCACGAAGCTCACACTGATTCTATTCGAGCCGACATGGATATCATCGTCAAGCAGCTGGATAGAACAAACCTAATTGAGAAGAAGATTGACTAGATCAGTCAAGGTTAATCCAACTCGAGCTCTGCCGCCGCAAGATCCTCCTATGCACACCAAGCCCCACCTGCTCGAGTTAATCTACTCACTCAGGATGCACCTTCTCCGTATTTACGAGATCCCGCATATCAGGATCCCACGAATAATCCAGATCTGGCACCTTATGACCAGGGTTACGCACCACCCACAGATTATAATGCATATCCCCTTGATGAATATACATCTCAAGCATCTTCGTCCTACGAGGACATCGGTGCTATCCATGGATACGGGCGTAATAACCCATATTCAGAGACGTATAATCCTGGTTGGCGCCAGCATCTGAACTTCTCCTGGTCTGGTAATTCACAGAGACCACATCAAGATCCACACTACTAGACCAGGCAATACAGGAATGCGCAAAACACGTATCCTAGGTAGCCGCCATTCCCGCCTTAGCAGCAGCAACCCCGCTCATTATACTAGTCGCTGCACTAAGCTGCCAACCACCCTCCAAAATGGGCCAACCCTTTGGAGGCGCTGAAAGAGGAGCTGCAAGAATCAATGAGGAAATATACACAAGATAGCTTGCAGATTATGAAGGAGATGGCTGATCAGATTCAGACCAAACAGAACACGTAGAACCAGCTGTTGCTGGAGCATAAGACTCAGGGAGCCTTGCCCTCCCAACCCATCCCAAATCCTCGATATGTGTAGAACCAGGGCACCTTGCCTAGGTTTCAGGCACCGCAAGGACAGGCACACGCCATACTACAGGCACCTCCTGCACCACCCGTTACGCGCAAGGCCAGCCGCCTTTGCAGAATCCCGTGTATTCTGCCCCATCCACCCCCCCACCACCTCATGGACAGCAAGCCGATGCACACGCTGTTTCTTTACGGAGCGGAAGGAAGACATTCGACCCACCACATAGGCAGGCGGTTCTGATTTTTCCCACCCTTCGCTGCAGGCAGATTCGACTCCTTCATCATCTCAGGAGCCACCTGTGGTAGATAAAGGTAAGAGGCCACTTAACCCTGAGGTTCCCGTCCCTTTTCCTGAGGCTTTGACACAAAATGTAGTACGGAAAAACGACACGAGGAATTTCGAGGACCTGAAATCGATGTTTAAGGAAGTACATATTCAGGTCCCCCTCCTCGAGGCTATCGATCAAATTCCCGCTGTCGCTAGGTTCTTCAAGGACTATTGTACCCCGAAGCGACAGCCGATAATTCGACGATAGGCGGTACTGTCAAAAGAAGCTAGCACCGTGATTCTACCTGACCTACCGCCGAAGAAGAAAGACCCTGGCACCCCACTCATATCTTGCTTCTTGCAGGATTCTCCATTTGATCGGGCCCTTCTAGATTTGGGTTCATCCATCAACTTAACTCCCACTGCCGTATTTGATCGATTTCGATTTTGGGAGTTGAAACCCACCTCAGTTACGATTCAGATGGCTGATAGATCAGGCAAAACAACGAGGGGGGTGGTTGAGAACATGATCGTAAAAGTCCACGGGTTTTGTTTTCTCACAGATTTTTTCATTCTCGATATGGAAGTTCCTCCTAATCTCCAAGATGCACCAATTATTTTGGGTCGCCCATTTCTGGAGACAGCCCGAGAGAACATCGATTGTGCATCTGGGTGTATGGATATCGCCCTAGGCAATGAGCAACTTCGACTAGACATATTCAGGGCAGCAAAGAACTTCGACTGTGATAGAATAGAGGAGGATGGTGAAGACGAAGATTCGGCTTACTGTGGTAACATTGGGCTCCTTTGTGATGACCCAATGTCTCATTCGTCTACACTATCAGTGTTCTCGGACCTCGATCCACACGGGATTGAAACCATTGCATTACACATATCTCCCCGAGGATCTGACTGTTTGAGGTGTGCTTCTGACCACAGCACCCCTGAATCCAGCTATCTTGATCCATATATTAGTGAATCGCCCTTGTTATTATAGGAAGACGTGACTACAGCTAACGGGTTTCCCGTTAACGCAGTCACGACAGATTTCACAAGGAGCGACTCAACGGGAATTCACGTGTACATGGATCAGCAGATTCCCACCTCAATTCTGCTCCTCCCACTCTCAGTTCTGATTCTAACCCACCCATAATTGAATTGAAGCCCTTACCTGACTCACTCAAGTACGTGTTCTTGGGTGAAAGTGAGACATATCCAGTCATTATTAATGCCCACTTAACACAAGAATAGGAGCATCAATTAATTTCTACACTTCAAGACCATAGGGCTGCTATCGGGTGGAGTGTTGCTATCTCCGCGGTATTCGCCCCTCGTATTGCACTCATCACATTTACACGGATGAAGGGGTGAAACCTTCGAGACAACCTCAAAGACGGCTAAACCCGAATATGCTAGAGGTTGTTAGGAAGGAGATCATCAAATGGCTGGATGCAGGCATTGTATATCCAATCTCAGACAGCCAGTGGGTGAGTCCGATTCAGATAGTGCCCAAGAAAGCAGGACTCACCATCATAAAAAATGATAAGGGCGAATCCATCCCGACCCGCACTGCGACATCTTGGCGGGTCTGCATTGACTACAGGAGACTGAACACGGCTACCCAGAAGGATCACTTTCCTTTGCTTTTCATTGATCAGATCTTGGAACGGTTAGCCGGATGCAGTTTCTTTTGCTTTCTGGATGGATACTCTAGGTATAATTAGGTAGCGATTAGCCTGGAAGATCAAGACAAGACCACATTCACATGCCCCTTTGGAACATTCGCCTTCAGGCGGATGCCCTTTGGCCTCTGCAACGCACCAGTGACATTTCAGCATTGTATGATGGCTATCTTCTCTGACATGATTGGGGATTATGTGGAGGCATTCATGCATGACTTCTCTATTTTCAGAGATGATTTTGCATCTTGTCTTGATAACCTCACCAAGATCTTGAAATGATGTATTGAGGTAAACCTAGTACTATCCTGGGAGAAAAGCCATTTCATGGTAAGGGATGGCATAGTACTAGGGCACAGGATCTCCAAAAGTGGACTCGAGGTCGACCGGGCTAAATTAGAGATTATCTCCCACTTACCACCACCTAGCTCGGTTAAGCAGATTAGATCATTCTTGGGCCACGTCGGCTTCTATCAGAGATTTATATGTGATTTTTCAAAAATTGTGTGGCCTTTGACGAATCTCCTTGTTACCGTTGTCCCATTTGAATTTGATACCTCGTGTCTCAGCACCTTTGAGACTTTATGAAGTGCTGTTTCTGACTCCCCGTTTCTCCAACCACCTGACTGGTCGCTTGATTTCGAAATGATGTGCGACGCCTCTAATTTTGCCATCGGTGCTGTTTTAGGCCAGCGTCAGGAGAAACAACCTTTTGTCATATACTATGCTAGCAAGACGATGAATGAGCCTTAGCGTAATTACACTATCACAGAAAAAGAACTGCTTGCAGTAGTATTCAGGTTGGAGAAATTCAGATCATATTTATTGGGGTCCAAGGTCATCATCTTCACTGACCACTCCGCCCTCCGGCACTTGTTGACAAAGAAGGATGCCAAACGATGACTCATTAGATGGATCATTCTATTGCAGGAATTTGATATCGAGATCCACGACAAAGCTGGAAAACAAAATGTTGTGGTGGATCACCTATCCAGATTGGACCCAGATCACATTCCTTATTCCCTGCCTATCCATGAACAATTTCTGGATGAATCACTTTTGGCAATTCATTCTATTGAGTTCCCCTGGTATGCAGATTTTGTGAACTACCTTGCCGCAGGCAAAATTCCCGTGAACCTATCCAAAAACCAGAAACTCAAATTCATTGCATAAGCCAAATACTATCTCTGGGATGACCCACTGCTCTTCCGCATTAGAGCGGATCAGATTATCTGCAGATGCATCCCAGACTCTGAGATCCCCAGTGTGTTATCTTTCTGCCACAATGATGCGTGTGGTGGCCATTTCTTGGGATGGAAAACTGCTGCAAAAATCTTGCAGTCGAGATTTTTCTAGCCAACCATCTTTAGAGATACACACGATTATGCCCAACACTGCAATAGTCAGTCGGCCGGTTCTATGACCACAAGAGACATAATGCCACTCCAACCCATCATGGTCGTAGAAGTGTTCGACATCTGGGGCATCGATTTTATGGGCCCTTTTCCAAATTCGCATGGCTTCGAGTACATATTGCTAGCCATTGATTATGTCTCAAAGTGGGTTGAGGCCATCCCGGCGAGACGGGCTGACCACAAGACCATCATTTCTTTCTTACGGCAAAATATTTTCACGAGATTCGGAATACCCCGCGCTCTGATTAACGACGGGGGAAGCCACTTCATCCACGCCCATTTCAGGTCGTTATTAAAGATATGCGGGGTACATCACCGCATAGCCACCCTGTATCACCCGCAGACCAATGGGTAGGTTGAAGTGTCTAACCGTCAAATCAAGCTGATTCTCCAGAAGATGGTTAGACCAGACAGGAAGGATTGGTCTGACAAATTAATCGACATGCTCTGGGCATACTAGACCGCATACAAGGCCCCACTCAGAATGTCACCATATCGCATGGTATATGGCAAGGCCTGTCACCTTCCTGTAGAGCTGGAACACCGTGCCTTTTGGGCGGTGCGAAAATGAAACCTCGACCTCGATGCAAGAGGTCGAGAATGGAAACTCCAGCTCAGCGAATTAGAAGAAATCCAACGGGAGGCCTATGAGAATGCATTAAAATACAAGCACAAGACCAAGGCCTTTCACGACCGCCACATTCGAAGGAAAGTATTCACACCCAACCAGCGAGTCTGGTTATTTGATTCACGGCTGAAACTGTTTGTGGGGAAGCTTAAGTCCAAATGGACTGGCCCGTATGTTGTGATGTAGCCATACCCTAATGTGGCAGTCCAGATCAAGGACCTAAAATCTGGGCATATATTCATGGTAAATGGCCAGTGCCTCAAGCCATTTTTGGCCCAAGAACCTCCTCCACCTGACGAGACTGTTCATCTTAGTGAGGACGTGTGATTGAGTGCTCGCCCAGCTGGAGGCGTTAAACTCATCACATATAGATACCATTCGCCCCACATTCCACCATCATTTATATATAACCATTTTTATACATAGCATATTTTTCCTTTAGCATATTTCCTCTACATAGTGCATGCTGATGGTTGGCCGGTGCAGAATATATAGTTTCAGGAGCAATTCTAGGTGACTTCTACCGACTCATCCTTTATCAGATTTATTTTCTTTTATATTCATGCATGAGTACATGCAAGAACTTAGGTATGGGGGGGTAGATACAGAAAAACTGAAAAATTTTTATGCCAACATTTAGGAAAAGCTCGGAGCTGCATGTAAAACATACTTTAAGACCCTAAATAAAAGAACAACCGACTCCACCTCCAATGCTCGCATTGGAGCTAGAAATCGTTTGCAACAGCCACTTCCGACTCACCCGCTCACCTTTTGTTCTAAATTTAGGGTCAAGCTGATTGTACCTCGATACGGAAAATTCACGAAGTATAAATTATATGAGGTTACATGTCTATAGCATATATAGATATTGCATTCATGAATAAGATTATTTTATTAAGAGAATGGATTAGGGATTGTATCCTTTAGTTGATTCCTATAATCTGGAATCCAGTACAACTTTTCACACACACGTAGATTTGCAATGGATTCATGGTGAAGGCTGATAGACATCTTCAGTCTGTCGAGAAGAAGCAGTGCTTCTTTTTCTGAACCCCTGGACAGTGTTTTGGGAGTCAAGCAGATTTTCCTCTAAAAATCCACCAAATAGTGTGAGATGAGAGTAGAGTGTACTGGTGCTCTAAGATTAACGCGAGGAATCTGGAATCCAAGATAATTAGGTGATGATACTTTAAGATTAGACATAGTTTTCGCTCTCGGTTCCCGCGTATACATTTTTTGTGCGAAATTGTGAGAGCCACCGAATAAGGTAAATATGCGGAGAGCGAGTTTTCATAAAACTAGGGCTAAGGTGGATGGTTACGACCATTCTTTATGGAATCCTCGGTTGAAGGAGGGTATCGATGTTAAGTTCAGAAATACACCGGCCTATCCGTCTCTCCTGGTGCCGTGAGTAGGCACTTCCACCAAATAAGAGACCCAATGTCTCTTGAGTACCACCAATCCCTAATAATGCCTCCTCAATAAAGTTCATGGATGTACGCTAGTTGTGTGATGTTGAAAAAGAAAAAGAAGAAAAAAAAAGAAGAAAAAAAAAAGAAGAAAAGAGTGAATATTTAGTGTTTATTTCATCGAGGCAATACCACTAAATAAAATTGAGCTCCACCAAATATGGCCTTAACCTATTTTTCTTGTGTTTCTGACCACCCGAATACCGGCTGAGGAATTCCGACTTAGTGTTAGGGTTATGAGAACTCAATTAAAGTGTTAATGCCTAGTGAGACCACCAAATACAGATCCTATGTTTGAATCTGGTGAAGTTGTGAGCTCTACGAAAGAAAAGAAAAGGAAAAGAAAAAGAGTAAGAGAGAATGAATACAAAGGAATCAAAGAGAGCATAGTTTTTCTCGTCTTTCTCTAAGTTGAGTTACTTAGTAATCTGGGAATCTAGATTCTGTAGTACTAGTCTCTATGTAGCACCAGTGAGAGTGAGCCACCAAATATATAATCTTTTCTCTCAGAGATTCTCTACCTAAGCCCAAAGCTAGGGAGAAATTCATAGAATATCTTGAATACCCTGAGGGAAGAAGTTCGCCTATCCCGCTAGAATTTTTACTAGGGGTCAAGTACAGGCTTTAGAGGTGAATCAGTTTTTCACTCGAATCCGTTGCAAAAGCTACATAAATGCACTTTCACGATTGTCTGGATTTCTAGAGCATAGGATGAAAATAAAAAGGTGAAAACCCTCAAGGCATACACTTGATAAAATAATCAGTCCCTTAGGGACCTTTGCTATAAATAATTTAGTCTTGCATTTGCTAGGGACTAGCAAGATTTAGGCAGGGGGTATGATTGCGCAGCAATCATAGGTCTTAATTAACCTAGATTAAGCTAGAACTTAGCATAAGTTAGGGCTATTCATGCATACATATGCATCATCTGCATCTTTATTTCCCTTCTTTAGCTATGCATGAAATAATGTTATAATGTTTTGATTAAGTGCATTATGTTGATTGTAGGCAATAAGCAGATCTGGAGCTGGATCTGGAGCAGGATCTAGAATAACGAGAGTTGCAGCAGAGCTGGGGCGGAAGGCTTAGATTAGATGTAGGAATAATAATGTAAGGGGGTTAAAAGTTTGCTATTCTATTAAGTAGGAATAAAGCAGTAAAATGTGAAAAGCTTAGGTCCATCCTAGCCCTAGGATAACCTAGAGAATTCCCCAAGCCTTAGCCACCCTTAGATTAGGTCACAACACCCTAGGAAGCCTTAAAACCCTAGTTCTAGCCCTTATCTGGACATCCAGATGAGTTTTAGGATGTCCAGGACACTTAGACATCTCCCGCACACCTCAAACCCACTTCTGCAGTGTTATTGGATGTCCAAACACTTTGTTAGACATCCAATTTCTGCAGAGTGCCCAAAACAGAACCCTGATTTCCCCCTAACTCAAATTGGATGTCCAGAACTGAAGTCTGGACTTTTGATTTTTGAGTATAAGTCGTCTAATCCTATTATTGGACGTCTGATGCTGGCCTCCAGTCCCTGTTTTGAGATTCAAGTCTTGATCTTGGATCTCTAGCTCCCTAAACCCAATTCCAACCCCATAGGAACCTAAATTAAGGTGTCCTAACCCTAGTACATCACCTCTAGACCTACCTAAAGACCTAATTAGGTCCTCACCAAACCCAATTGACTTAGATCGAAGTCAATTACCTTTACCTAAGTCAATTGGACTCATTGAGTCCAATTGAGCTTAGATATCAACCCACACAAGTTTAATTGGACTTAGTGAGAGTCCAATTGACCTAAACCCAACCTAATTGAGTTATTCTACTCTCAATTAGGTTCACACTCATTCAATTAAACTTAAGTTAAGTTTAATTGCATTTTCCCCTTAGCAATTAGGGTTTGTAACCCTAATTCAAGACCTACACCTACCCAAACCCCTTAGGACCTAACCTAAGCCACCTAGCCACATAGAGCACATGGCCACACACACACACACACACCATTCATGCACACACACTTCTCTAGAATTCTCTAGAGAGCTCTTGAGATGGCGCCACCTCTTGGTTGCCAAATTTAGCAACCAAGAGGAATTCAAATTGAGATCCACAATTCTTGGCTCTCATAGACCATCTCCACCCACATGTGGCCGGCCACTCTTGGACTCTCTCTAGAGAGTTCTGCACCTCTCTAGAGAGAAGCCATTGGGTATATAAAAACACCGCTTGGGCAGCCATGCACCCCCATTCACTTCCTTGGCATTCATTCCACTTAGGCTAGCCACTTCCATCTCCACTCCACCTCCAGGAGTTGAGCACCACCATGGAGGCCACCATCTCCACGCCAGGAAGCTGGATCAGCTCCCCAACCTCTCTCCAAGGGCCGGCCTAAGCTCCATTGGCTGCCCCTCCTTCTCTCAACCACTCAAAGGCCATCGGAGACCACCCCAGAATGCCCTTCCTCCTGTTAGATTAGTAGCTTAGCTTTTCATATATTTACTGCTTTTATTTTCTGCTTAGTAGTATAGTCTTACTTCTTCCCCAATGATGCATGCGAAATCTCCCCATCGATTCTTGTATGTAATCGTTTTCTGGTAGTTAGATTTAATTTTTAAGCATTCATGTGTAAGCTTTCCTCTAGATTTCCTTGTGCAACAACTCTCCAATGATGAACGAAATTGCATTTTATATATATATATATATATATATATATATATATATATATATATATATATATATATCACTTATGTGTTTGAAATCACCACGAGCTGAATGATTATCATATTTGCGTTATTTAAGTGCCTGTTCTTTAACTATCTATATATTACGCACCAACATGTCGTTTCTGGAGGATATCGAAAATCTGACAATAAATGCTTTCTCCATAACTAGTCACCACCTCACTAGAATCATGCGCACAGAAACTCACACGTTCACTTTCGTGATTTACTTGACGCATACGCATGTGATCCCAGTTAATAACAGGAGTGGTGAAGTCTTAGTTAGGAGATTGGAAACTGGCGTGCGTCTTTAAATAAAGTAAAGCAGCTTTAAAAATAAAAGATCGATTTCAAAAGCGAAAACAATGCCTCCCAGAGATGAACGATCGGGACTCAAAGTCTCGTTATTTTTACAAAACAATATCTTTGTTGGATCGTATTTCGCAACTATACTATGAAGCTTTTATCAAAAACGTGAGCTACGATTTCTCCCAACAATAGATTGTATTTATTTCTTTACAAGCAACCAACCTGATTTTTATTTCTCTTCTATTTCCTGCTATTAAAAAGATAAAAAAAGAGTAAAAGTGAAAAGATAATCCTTGTCTTGTAGGTACTCTATCTTGCGAATAGCAAGACCAATTTTTTGGAAACCCTAAGTTGGCTCAAAGCCAAGGACTTGATTATGAGGGTGTACCTCAAGGACAAAATTATCAGCAAAAAAAATCTTAAATAGAAAAAAACCTAAAACATAATAAATGCACGGAAGAGATACGTTTTAGGAAAGGCGTAGAAACTTCTTCACCTTTAATCCCCGCCTCCCTGAGTTCGACCCTGGGCCTAAAAGTGACCAAGTTAAAATTAAGTAGGCCAGGTAAAAAAAAGAAAATTTAAAAAGATGGTTAGGCTCGATTTAGGTTAACCACTATACTCACTTTAATGATAATTTCACCATATTAATGCAACCTATTCGAGTTCTGATAGCCACCTCGTATCTGAGTGGGGTATCCAAGTAGATTGAGCCAAGATCAATCAAATTACAGATCTTCCAATTCCTGACTCGATCAAAGGCATTAGATCATTTCTCGAGCATGTGGGATTTTATAGGAGATTTATTCTTGGTTTTTCAAAAATTGCCCGACCACTCATAAACCTCCTCACAAAGGATGCGACTTTTGAGATGAGTGAGGAGTGTATTATAGCATTTGAAACTTTGAGAGACAGAGTTACACAGGCTCCAATTTTGCAACCACCTAATTGGGATTTACCATTTGAAATCATGTGTGACGCATTAGATTATGCAATAGGAGTTGTTTTGGGATAGAAGATTGAGAAGAATCTAGTGGTGAGTAACTATGCTAGTAAAACATTGAATGAGACACAAAGAAATTACATAGTTATAGAGAACAAGTTACTAGAAATAGTATTTGGATTAGAAAAGTTCAGATCTTATATACTCAGATCTTAAATCATAGTGTACTCTGATCACTCAGCTATCCGACACCTTCTATCTAAGAAGGACACGAAACCTAGGTTGATCAAATGGATCTTGCTTTTGCATGAATTTGACCTAGAAATTCGTGATAAGGTGGGTCAGCAAAATGTTGTTGCAGATCATCTTTCCCGCCTTCCTTCTAATACAATTGAATCATCTCCTCCAATTACTGAACATTTTCCTGATGAACATCTTTTGGCTATATCCACAGATCCTCCTTGGTGTGCAGATATTGTTAATTATTTGGTTACACATCAATTCCTGCCAGACTGGGATGGGAATCGCAAATCATGACTCAAAGCAGAAGCCAAATACTATTTTTGGAAAGATCCATATCTTTTTCGACTCTGTAATGATCAAATCATCAGGCATTGTGTCACCTCTTTGAGATTGATTCTATCCTATCTTTTTGTCATGACCAGGCCTGTGGTGGTCACTTTTCTGGGAGAAAGACCGCTGCAAAAGTTTGGCAATGTAAGTTTTATTGGCCCACGTTATTTGCTAATTCTCAGACTTATTGTAAGGCATGTAGTCGCTGCCAAACACTTGGTGTCATGTCACGAAAAGACATGATGCCTTTGAACCCTATTATAGTTTGTGAAATCTTTGATATTTGGGGCATAGACTTTATGGGTCTATTTCCGTCCTCTATTGGCTTCCACTATATTTTACTTGCTGTCGATTATGTTTCTCATTGGATTGAAGACTTACCCACACGCACAAATGACCATCGAGTTGTCATTCCTTTTATATAGAGTCGCATTATCTCTCATTTTGGGCTACCTCATGCTATCATTTCTAACGGTGGTTCCCATTTTATTAATGCCCAGTTTAGAACTTTACTTAGAAAATATGGGGTTACACATCGTATTTCTACACCTTGTCATCCTTAGACTAATGGGCAAACTGAGGTCTCTAATCAGGAGATCAAAAAGATCCTTCAAATGACAATCTGACCCGATAGGAAGGATTGGTCTTCCCATTTAGATGAGGCTTTGTGGGCTTATAGGACTGCCCACAAAACACCAATAGGCATGTCACTGTACAGGCTTATTTACGGGAAACCCTGTCATCTTCCCGTAGAAATTGAACACAAGGCCTATTAGGCAATTAAAGCCTGTAATTTAGACCTCACGAAGGTTGGTGAAAATCGTAGGTTACAGCTTAGCAAACTTGAGGAATTATGTCATGATTCCTATGAGAGTTCAAAGCTATATAAGGAGAAACTTAAAGCCTTCCATGACAAATTCATTTCCTGCAAATCCTTTACACCTGGTCAGAAGGTGTTGTTTGATGCCCGTTTGAAGCTCTTCCCTAGTAAACTTAGGTCTAAATGGAAAGGGCCATTTATTGTAGTTAGAGTCTTCGACAATGGAGCTATCGAAATTACTGAACCCAACAAGGATCAACCCTTCAAATTCAATGGTCAATGTTTAAAACCTTTCTTGGAATCACATCCTTTGGGTCTTGTTGGAGAATGTTACATGCTCCACTAGGGTTTTTCCTACCATTCATTCACCATATTTGTACATAGTTGTTTCCTGTTTTATACCTTCTAATTTTCTTCTACACTTACTCTGATCTTTCACTTCATATTTTACTGATTACCTTCATTTAGTCCGACTGACCACTCTGACCTTTGGTCAGACTTGAAATCGTTTGCACAGAGATCTTTGATCTCCTCTATTCGACTCCTTCTATCACCCTATACTAAATGAAGTGTAATATCTTTTCATCCTTCTTACAATGAGGACATTGTAAACTCTTGGCTTGGGGGGTGTTGAAGTGAAATTTTCACTTTAAGTGTGTGTAAATAAATAGAAAAAATAAAAAAATTCATAAAAATTAAATATCTACGAAATTTTAAAAAATAGAAATTCCAAAAATGATAAAAAATTTTAAAAATAAAAAATTTCATAAAATTTGAAAAATTTTAAATTCATAAAAATTGGAAAACCTTATAAACATAAAAACAAAAATATATAAATACAAAAATTTTAAAAATGAAAATTCATAAAAATAGTAAGAGGGGTATATTCATCTATAATAAAGAAGAAAAGAAGAAATATATATATATATTATAATTAAGAGCTTAATTTTCTTTTAGGTCACAAACTAAAAATATATATAGAATATATATAGAATATTTAAGAGCATTCAATTCTTAGTTAGATTTTTCTTAAACATTTTGTAAAACACACTTTTTTATTTTTAAAATTTTTAAACAAGATTTTATTTGAATTAGGAATCTTTAAATCTTTTAAAGCTTTGTTTCTTTATTCTTACCTTGAATTAAGAAACTAAGTGTATTAAGATTTAAACTTAAGTTTTGGGGTTAAATTATAACTTTCTAATCAATTAGATTAAGTAATCCTTTTGCTTTTGAAATTTTTATTTTATCATAAAGTTAAGTAAAAAGGCCAGATATTCCGAGTTAATTAAATAGAGAGTTAGTAGAATTTTAGTTTACAAGTCTTACAGGCTAAAGATAAATAACTAGACTTGGTAAATTTTATCTTGACGGATCCTATAGGAGGAAACTAAGAATTTAAAGAATCTGAGAGTGAAGGGCTTTGTTGTCCAAGCTCTGGTTTGAGAGCTAAGTAACCTAAACATCTAAATTCACACACATAAAATTGTCTTGTTGGCATCTAAGACTGTGAAAACACAGAGGTTAAGAGCTCGATTATGAATCCTCTTTAGTCCAAGGATTTCTGCGGGGTGGTTCTTGAAAGGGTGAAGGATGTGCCACTCACCTAGAAAAAGGATTTGGAGAATTATGTTAGTAAGAAAAATGATAAGGGGGGAATAAAATAATAATAATAATAATAAAACACCCTACAGTTAAGTGCCTTGTTACAAATGGGTGCTTATGCAGATTTCCATAATAAAATAAAGCATCTCAATATAAATGGATGCTACCCTTCCTTCCATCAAATAAAAGAACACCTCGCTACAAATGGGTGTTCTAACCTATAGAAAAAGTGAAAAATAAATATGGAGATAAAAATATTAGGAATAAGAGACCTAGTGGTCCACCAGGGAGATATACACAAAAAGTGTTGACCTCGGGATAGAAAACTTGTGAGGAGAAAGCAACCAAACTTGAGTAAGGCCAAGCCAAAGGCTTGAATTGGAATAATTGGGATTGGAAATTGATGTCTTAAGATCTGGATTTTTGCAACTTTGGATGCCTTTAGGACGATTCTCTTCACTAAGCACAGATGTTTTAAAATCATAGCTACTGAACCTCGGTATTGGGCAATGAAGTCTAAGAAATCGGGTTTTGAGGATTTTAAGTTGAGACCTAAAGGAGAAGAATTGACAGAATCCTAGGTCTAGAAGCTATTCTTAGTGTTGTATGCTAGTAAATTAGAGTTTTACTACTCTAAGTTTGATTAATAATGAGTATCTGGTTAATTTGCTTAAACTTATACTGATAAAAGTCAAATATCATAAACAAAGGATTAACTTAAATCTATTGAGTTTTTGAGTTAAAATTTAATTCCCAACTCTTAAGTTTTGTTTCCTTAAAACACTTTGTATTTTAATTTGGGTTAAGAATAGTTACAAAGGAATAAGAGATTTTTGAGAATTCGAATTCTTAATAAAATTCTTGTTAACAACATTGTTTTAAGTGTGTTTTGAAAATGTTATAAGTATAAGTCTAAGTAAGAAAATTTTTCACAAGTGCTCTATATATTAATTATTTATATCAAACTTAAAATTTTTTCTGACCGAAGCTTTCCTCTACATAGTTGTTATTTATTTTAATTTAGAACCAAGTGCTTTAAATCATCATATCTTTAGTTAATTCTGCTAGGGACTAGCAAAACTTTGGCTTGGGGGTATGATGTGAGACTCATCATGATCTCTAATTACCCCTAATTAATTAGCTAAGGATATGAGCATATATGGGTTAATTATAAAATAATGGATATATAGTAAAAGATCTTAAAACAAGTTTAAAATGATATTTTATCACTCAATTAATATTATTAATAATATGATTAATAATTGGACTCAAGATTTTATGAATCATTTCTTTAATTAATAAGTTAATTAACTTAAAACATAATGTATACTTAAGTATATAATAACTTAAGTAACTTTACCTAATTTAATAAATTAACCTAAGAAGGTCAAAAATGTAAATTCAAGGTGTAAACATAATAATTACCTTATTTAAAATCATATATAAAAAGTTGAAAAAGATCTAAGTTAAAATAAACCTTTAAAACCTGAGTTTACATTTAGATCCTTACTACTTATTTCAATCAGGTCCTTAATTTTCAGAAGGCCCTTAGGTTTCAATGCACAAAGGTCCCTATCTTCTTCTTCTTCTTCTTCCTTCAGCCTGTTGAACGGCTGACGACAGAGGGTCCTTCCACCGCTCGATCACCGCACATCTGACGTCGTTCCACCTTCTCCAAGCTCCTGGAGCTTGTGCTCACCATCCCATTCTCATCCATTGATTTGGATGATTCTTTAATCCTAATTTTAGGTGGGAGTTAACCTTACCGTCGTCGGAGACGACGCCGATGGTTAACCTCGTCTAGCTTCTCACATGTCCAGACTCTGCCGCCCTCTTCATCACCGCCAACTATAAATAGACCCCCACCCCCTCGATTTCTGTAAGTTGGCTCCCTTCCCTCTTCTATCACTAAGCCGACCCAATAGGCTATTTTTATACAACTCCGGCGATCTTCCACATCAATCTCCGACTTCCTCCGTCCATCTTGATTAGCTTAGGAACTTCACTGAGGTCAGCCGCGTCTCTGGACAAAGGCGACGACCAAGGAGATCCTCCGCTTCATTCGTTTTTGCCTGCCGAAGATCTTCCTCAATACCCTCTAATTTCGTCCTTCGTCATGAGCCTTCGATGAAGTCCCTTTACCTCCTTCATCCAGGTAATAGTAGGTAGGAGTAGAAGGAGTAGGAGTAGTCTAGGTAGTTAGTTAGTTAGTTAGTTAGCTTAATGTCAGATTTCAGAGTTTATCTTCTTCGACTCTGGCGAGCTCCTTGAGCTTGCTGGAGCTCTTGTTTCGTCTTTTGAATTCGCTTATCACCTTTTTCTATCACTCATGATCACTTCTAACTCATTAAAACACTAATTCTATCACTTAATCGCCTAAATCATATTCACCTTCAACAGCTACTGGTGCTGCCCATGGCGACAGTAGCTGAGCTTAATTCACATTCACAGGGTTCATAACTTACTCATCATCTAAGGACCCTATTCCACACCTTAATTTGAATAATTAACTATGACGTAAAAGCCTAATTCTATTTAAGCTCCTGAGCTCACTATCAATGGTGGCTCAAGAGTAGTTAAAACTTTAAATTAATTAAGTATTTATGATCGCAAACATCTATTGACTTGTCTCAACCACTCATTTGAGTGGGAGACCAAGTCCTGAGCATTAAACAACTCGGATTACATTCAAACCAATTTCACTGATTAATCATTCATGTAACAAATTAAAGAGGAATTAAATGTGATTCTGAGGTTCCTTGCAACCTCAGGATCCTTTTCAGATCAAAAATGGCATAAATTCACCATTCTGAACATAATTTGCATTTTTCTGGACTTGCCAGAGCTCCGGCGAGCTCCGACGAGTCATTATTGAGCTTTAGTCTATAAAACTTGTTGAGAAGCTCCAAATTGATGTTTTATTGATCACGAGTAGTTTGAGGTCTTTTATTTGGAATTTTAACAACTGGAGCTCAGAGTGAGATGTCTTCTTCTCCAACTCTGATGGAGTTAGAGAAGCCTACATAGATGTTTTAAAGAAGCATTTAAAGAGTCTAAAAGCTTTAGTGCAGCTCACTGAAGCTGTTCCTGACCACAGTTTAGTGTAGAAACCTCCCAATCATTCTGATGAACAAAGTGCTTTTAGAGTTTAGGCAACGAGCCTGGAACCCTAGATTTTTAGGTTAGAATAACTGATTAAGGGACTGGGAAGATTTCTTAGGCTAAGAGAATTCTATTTAAGGTGTCAATTTTGTGAAAAGAAGCTTAAATCAGAAAGTCAAAATTTCAAGTTTCACAGTCAAATTGAGGTTGAGATCTTGATTCTGAGCTCGATCTGAGAAATTAAGGAGTTAGAAATGTCTGTGAGAATTTGTTGAATGATTTTAGAATGATTTTATTGAGCTCAAACTTGTAATTTTGTAGGAATTCACAACCTGCCAGTTTGGGTTGTTTTCAAACCCAAACTGATGGCAGTGACAGTTTGTTGAGATTTGATTTCAATTCCGACCCAGATCAATTTGTAACAACCCTGAGAATTTGTTGAAATCGATTGAGAGTGTTCTTAGCTTTCTGTTGCACATTTTTGATGATGAAATTCGTTCTCTGAAGCTTTCAGAGAAGCTTGAAGCTTCTCTGCGATTTCAGAAGCTTAAAGAGCTTCAGGATCCATTTTTATAGATGCGGAATTACCTGAGAGTTTGCTCAGACTCTTAGCTAAGCTAAAAAAGCCATCCTGTAGACACTGTGAAAAGAAAACCAATTCCAGGCAGTTATAACCCGTAGGAACCCCATAGATTTACTCTTCAAACCGAAGAGGAAAACATCCTATTAGCCTAAAATTGACCTTGTAATCTTGTAGAGCCATCTTAGAGCTTTCCATCAAGCTTTGAATCGCTTGATTTGGAGCTCTGAGTAGGGAGAAATCTTCAGTTGAAGTCGGGGCTGGAGGGGGGAAAAAAAGTCTCACATCGGAAATTATAGAATGCGTGCATAGGTATAAAATGTTTTTGTGTTTAAGGCTCACCAGTCATCAAGCACTCGGCACGAAAAGAACCTCTGACCATCTGAGCATAGCGTGTGTGCGTATGTGGGTGTGTGCGCCTGTGGGTGTGCGCCCGAGTGGGCGTGTGTGCGATGTGGCCCTGGGAGGGCAAGGCTTGGGAGGTGGTTAGGTCGGTTCGGCTCGAGAAAGAAAAAAAACCAAAAAGGAACCGTAATCAAATAAGGCGAGGATCGAGTAGGGTCTGGTCCCACCCTCGCAAGGGTGTTGTGTATCCTCGAAAGGACCTTGCCACAAACCTTAAACCAATTTTTGGTTAAAGGAAAAACCCCGTTCAGTTGAAAGGAATGAGAGAATGAAGAAGCTGAGAAGGCTAAGTGTTGAAGGCAGAAGCTAAGGGTTGAAGGAAAGCAGGTGTTGGAGAAGCTAAGGAAAGGGAAAAGAAAGAAAGCTGAAGGCTAAGGGAACAAGGGAAAGGAAGGTGAAGAGAGAAAGAAAGAAGAAGGAACAGGCGCTAAGGAAAATACTGAAGAAGAAGACTAAGGGAGAAGAAGAAGAAGGCAGGAGCAGAAGAAAAGAAGAAAGAAAGAGCTCGAGAGAATAAGAGAGAGAAAAAATAAAGGAAGGAAAAAAAAGAATAAACATAATAAAGGAAATAAAGAAGAGAAGAAGAAAGGAAAAGATAAAAGAAAGAGAGAAAGAAAGGCTGAAGAGAAAATAATTCTTTTGTTATATTTTTTATTTTCTTGCTTTTAATTGTTGTAATAAGGCATGTTTTGAATATATAAACTCTTATTTGCCTTAAAATCTTTTGAAATAAATGGTGTAAATGAGATTTCAAATGGGATTTTGCATGTTACTTCAAATTTAAATCATTTTTTGCAAAATTCATGTTTCTATAATTAACTTAGTTATACCTCCTAAACTTATAAGAAAAATAAGGTTAATTAGTGAATTTAGAATAAATTATACCTCCCAACGAACGACCTGGACTCAACCAATTAAAAAATTCTAAAATGTTAGGTTAATTCGACCCTATACTACTACACAATTTTGAGTTAACCTAAGTGACTTTTCTCTACTCATAATTAAGTAAAATTAACTTAATTAACTGAGTTGAGGTGAGAAACGACCACTCATGCGCTCGCGCTGGATCAGAAGGTGCACATTCGAACTGCCTTGAAAGAGAAATCAGGAGGGTGTTGGGTGCAAGCACGATTGGCTGTCAGATGGCAATTGGAGGGAGGAGAAGCGAATGCATGGCGCATTGAGAACACTCCACGGCTGCACGCGCGACCTCACGTGCCTTCTTCGTCGTAGGTGGAGCGGGCACAACTTTTAAGCCATCCGATCTTAAGATCAAACAATTGAGGATCAGGCACTCGATTTGAATGAGTAGGCACGCGAAAAAAGGAGAAGCAGGTAAGAAGGCATGCGTAGAAGAGGAAAGCGGGAGCAGTGAGCATCCGATCATGATCCAAGCATCCAGAGGCTGCCACGTGTTAGCACGAGGATGAATTCGCACGTAGAAGGCATTTTGAAGGTTATTTCAAGGCCAAAATAGAGTCGTTGATCTCCCAATTGATAGATTTGATCACCAAAGGGTTGTTGCAAGGTTTTGGGGCTCAAGTGCCCATCTTAACCCTCATAAAAGCTATAAAAGAAGGCACAGGGCTCCCCCAACTGATCAATGTCTCCCACCAACTCGTCCAGACCCTCTCCAAATCTTCAAATCTTCTTCTCCGACTCTCTCCGTCTCTGGCTCTTTTCCTCTAAGGCACCCACCAAGCCACCTTGGCAGACTACCATAGCTCTCCCCAGCCTCTCCAGAAGGCCACCACAAACCACCCGTGGTACCCTTATTCTGCTAGATAGTAGTTTTTTATTTATGCTCTACTTAGATAGCGAGAAATTGTTCTAGTCATAATTATATTTTTCAAATCCATCACCAAACTATTTGCATGATATACATATTGTGATACATATATAGATTAGTTCGCAATTAGTAGTATATTACCTAGTTAGTAATTAGATCTAGATCAGTTATGAAATCTGAAACATTTTCTGCCTCCCTGAGTTCGACCGGGACTTACCTGTTCCATTAAAATTTATTAGTCGAGACGTATTTTGCACTATAATGCAACGAATTCATCTTCCTTATGCGATTTACGCTGCGAAAATCCCCCCTACTTAAGATATGGCATGTCCGCATACAGTATGGAGGAAGAAGAGATTATCTTGGTGAAGGCAGCCAAAATCAGAATAGTCAAAACCTCTAAAGAAAAGAAAAATGAAAAGTAGGAAAAAACAATGGGTTGCCTTTCATCCAGTGCTATCTTTTATGCCATTCAGCTGGGCGTGAATTGCATCAATGTTCAGTAGAGAGTAAGTCAGTTAAATCAATAGTGTCTGATGGGAGATTCAGAGTATTATCTAGATAGGGCTTTAAACGCTGGTCGTTGACTTGAAAAGTAGTATTTGTTTTGGGATCTAAACGATCAATAGTGCCGTATGGATAAGTTTTAAGGACAATAAACAGGTCGGTCCACTTGGATTTGAGTTTTCCTGGAAAAATATGTAATCTGGCATCTAAAAGCCAAACACGTTGATTAACATCAACGGTTTTCCGACCAATATATTTATCATGAAATTTCTTTGTTTTGTCTTTATAAATCCACATGTTTTCATAAGAGAAATTACGGCAATTTTTCCAATTCAGTTAATTGTAACTTCCTATGGTTACTGGCTTTAGATAAATCCATGTTTAGTTGTTTTATTGCCCAAAAAGCCCTATGTTCGAGTTCTATCGGGAGATGGCATGCCTTTCCAAAATTCAGACGGAAAGAGGACATGCCGAGCAAAGTTTTAAAAGCCATACAATAGGCCCATAAAGCATCGTCCAATTTATTGGACCAATCTTTACGATCAAGCTTAATCGCTTTTTGTAAAATATTTTTTATCTCACGGTTAGAAACTTCTACTTAGCCATTTGTTTAGGGGTCGTAAGGAGTGGAAATTTTATGATTAACCTCATATTTGGAGAGAAGGTAACCGAATTTAGAGTGAGTGAAATGTGATCTTTCGTCACTAATGATGGCCTTGAGAATGCCGAATCTCAAAAAAATATTTTTCTTGATGAATTCGACAACCACCCTGTGATCATTGGTGTGTGTGGGTATTGCTTCAATCCATTTTGATACATAGTTGCCTGCGACTAGTATATACAAATACCTACAAGAGTTGATGAACAGTCCCATGAAGTCGATGCCCCATACATCGAAAGTTTCAACCTTTAAGATTGGATTTAGGGGCATCATATCCTTCCGAGTCATGTTGCTGATGCTCTAGCAAAGCACATAGGACCAAACGAAATAGTGAGCATCCTTGTGCAACCTGGTCCAAAAGAATCCAGAAGTGAGGACCTTAGTGATAAACGCCAGTTTATCGTCATTCTTATGCATTAAAACAAACCTAGCTCTTAGGATTTTACTCCGCAAACGGGTTTTTGGGCTGCATTTAGGCATAAATTAGGTTAGGCATGCATTGCATTCTTTTCCTGTCTTTTTGATATGTTTTTGTGAGTGTTAGGGATGTACAGATATACAGATCCCTAAAATCCTAGCACTCAAGAAGGCAAATGGTGAAGGAGAAGCCCAGACTAGCTGGAACTCAGCTTGATCCAGCTCACCATAGCTGGAACCTAGCTCACTTGAACTAGGGTTAGCTCATCCCATCTCCATTTAGCTAATCTCAGCTGAATGGTAGCTCAAGACAGTTCATCTTAGCTCACCCTAGCTCAAGTCAGCTCAGATCCAGCTCAACTTAGCTGAGTCTAGCTCATCTCAGCTCCCACTAGTCCACAGGGAGCTCTAGCTAGCTCAGCTGAGTTGACAGGAGTTCACCCCAGCTCAGATCCAGCTACATCCAGCTCCACTCAACTCCAGCCAGCTGAAGAATAACTCATCCCAGCTCAGGAAGCTCAAGTCCAGCTCCCGGGGACTTAGCTTAGCTCAACTCAGTTGAGCTAAGCTACCTTAGCTGCCTCAACCAGCTTGATTCTCCCAGGGAGCACCAGACCTAGCTCACCTTAGCTCATTATTGTAGAAGCTAGCTTACTTTATCTTGGCTTAGCAGCTAACAAAGAATTAGCAAGCTAAGCCAGCTAGAGTAGCTCCATGCCAGCCTCTTCAGCAGCAGCCAGCTCCAGCTCCAACTCCAAACTTCTCCTCCTCAGCTCCTCCCTCCAAACCCTAGCTCCAATACCTTCTCCTCTACTCCACCTTTAGCTAAGCTAGATTAGCTTAGCTTAGCTTAGCTAGCAACCAGCTCCTTGGCCATCCACCACCTTCAAAGACAACCCTAGCTAGCTCCACCAACTTAAGCCTACCTAAGCTAGCTACCCTACTCAAGTTGGCGCCACCTCCTAGCCATCCCTTCACCCCATTATCACCACCAAAAGACACCTTAAGTTGGCACCAAAAACTACCCCTAACCACCTCTATATTGGCGCCAACTTTCAGCCCTTAATCCACCCTACACCTACCCACATAAGCCAACCTAGCCATCCACCTACCCCTCCTTCTAGAATCCTTCTTGGCGCCAACTTAGACCACCTTCTAGAACCCTTTTTGGCGCCAACTTCAAAGGGTGTCAACACCCATAACCGCCCTCTTGGTGTCCCTTAAGGTGGCACCAACTCACCTTGGCCATAGGATCTTTAACCACCTCCATCTCTTCATCTTTGCCCTCCATTTCAAGGGTCACCTTAGCCCCCTTCCTATTCTATAAAAACCCACCACCTACCACCATTTTAGGGCATCCTCCATTAGTGTATTTTGCTACCAATACCACCTATACCTACGGCCAAGAAGAAGGAGTAGAGAAGGAAATTAAAGGGGCACATCACCAACCCTTTTGGTGCCTTCTTCTCCCCACTCTCTTCAACTTGGGCCACACCAAGGAGGAGGACTCTTCCACTTCAAGGAGGACGGCCAGGCAAGGGAGAAGGACCTATGGTGGATGTCCACCCTTGGAGAGAAGCTTAGGGCACGCCCCCTTAGGGCTTGCCTTGGAGGACATCACCTTGGCGGAGCACAGCAAGGAAGGAGCTTGAGGATTCTTTTCAAGCTTGGGAGCCACCAACCTTGGAGCAAGAAGCCCTCTTCCTCACCATCTATCTAGAGGATTGTGTTTTCTCTTCTTTATTTTAATTTTTCTAGTAGTAGAAGAATTCCTCTACTAGGCCTTTTTTGTAAAATACTTTTCATTTATCTAGTTGCCTTCTTTGCAGTTTCTGATTTGCATTTCTACTTGCTTGTTTTTAGCATTCTGCACTCCCTCTCCCTAATTATTCTAGGCCTCCACTTGCCTAGAGTGAGCTTAGGGAGAGGTTCTACTTGCCACTTAGAGGTAGTATTTTAAATTGAAGTGTAAATGACCTTCCCGCCACCATTTCGCATGTTGTCTTAATTGAAAAACGAAAAAAATGATATATTGAAAAATACCAAAAAGAAAGTTGAGATTTATTCGAAGCAAGAGAATCACTATTGCAACATTTGGCCTCCTTGGACGACCCTAGATACTCCCCTATCTAGGAATATAAATTTAAGAGTTGATCGGTTTTGCACG
The DNA here is from genome assembly GCA_037157565.1 of Thalassia testudinum. Taxonomy (NCBI): domain Eukaryota; kingdom Viridiplantae; phylum Streptophyta; class Magnoliopsida; order Alismatales; family Hydrocharitaceae; genus Thalassia; species Thalassia testudinum. Next base: position 37,827,777 of record JAZHRO010000025.1, read on the forward strand.
TTATAACGACGTATTTAACAAACCGCGTGAAATCGCTATCACTTAGCTACAGTTTTCTTGCCCGAAACATGTTCGCCACAGGCCATGGAGTGATAGTGTCAGAATATCATGAATTTTTTAGTCGGGTACACACTGTCAGCCTCCTTTCAAAAAGAATATTTGATATTAGCAAAGAACTTGTCCCATTTGTTTTTTGGCTAGTCAAAGGGGATTCATTCTATTGCTAAATAGTTTGCAATAGGTGCAAACTAGGGGAGGGTATTGGCAGCTAAGATGGTCCCATCAGGGAACACATCAGGAGGGGTCAACATATTATTCGTCATAAGACAAGAGAGATTATCGACCACTACATTTTTTGATCTAGCCTTATCCTTGATTTTTAGGTCAAATTCCTGATGCAACAGGATCCAATGGATAAGGTAGGGTTTTCCATCTTTTTTGTTCAACAGATATTTAAGTGCTGAGTGGTCAATGTATAAAGTGATGTGACCCTAACAAATAAGAGCAGAATATTTCTAGGGTAAATACAATTGCAAGAAGTTCTTTTTTAGTAACAGTGTAATTCTGTTGTGCACCATGAAGAGTTTTACTGGCATAATAGATCACAACGGGCTTCTTGTCAATTCTCTACCCTAGAATGGCCCCCACAGCAAAATCAGAGGCATCAGTGATTAACTCAAAAGGACAATTCCAGTCAGGTCCCTATAAAATTGGTGCCTCTGTGACTTCTTTCTTCAATTCTGTTGTGCACCATGAAGAGTTTTACTGGCATAATAGATCACAACGGGCTTCTTGTCAATTCTCTACCCTAGAATGGCCCCCACAGCAAAATCAGAGGCATCAGTGATTAACTCAAAAGGACAATTCCAGTCAGGTCCCTATAAAATTGGTGCCTCTGTGACTTCTTTCTTCAACTCATTGAAACTCTCCAAGCATTGATTATTAAAGTCAAAAGGTTGGTCTTGGGTAAGTGACTTAAGGGCATGGAGATTTGGGAAAAATTCATAATGATATGGCAGTAGAAACCCACATGCCTTAAAAAAGATCGGATCTGTTTCACAATAGTGGGTGGTGGGAGCTCGGAGATAGCATCAATTTTGGCTCTATCTACTACAATTCCCCTTTTGGAAATGACATGGCCCAGGACGATTCCTTCCTAGACCATGAAATGACTTTTTCCCAACTGAGGACCAAATTAACTTCTATGTGTAGGATCTGTAGGGCACAAGCACACTAGAAGAGGGAATGAATAGTGTGGTATATAAAAAATTACAAGAATAATCAAACCACAAAAGCACACGAGATGTATAGTGGTTTCCCTCACTTGGGTACTCTACTACCTAAGTCTCCCGACTTAGGATTTTTTAACCCAATTCCCTCAACATAGAGGGAATCAAATTACTAATAACCTGAGGTAATTAAAGGGTTACCTCAACCCAATTACAAGATGATAAAAAGAAATAAAGATTACAAGTGTAAGCAAGATACAAACAAAAGCTTTCAACTAATTCCTAGGTCTCCAACAAGTGTATTTCTTAATAGATGATATACAAATTCTAACTAGAATGAGAAAGCAAAAATAGATAATTTACTAAGAATGCAATCACCTTAGGAACTTGTTGCAACCAAAGAATAGCCTTGTGAAGAGAGCAATAAGACAAGCTCCTTTACAGCTAAAAAATTGGAAAAAGAAGGTGTAGGCAAAGAGAATATTTTTAGCTCATTGGTTATGTGCAAATGATACTCAAGGAATGTATATATAGGCCACTAAACACCTCCCCTACGAATACTAGCTGTTAGGGGCAAAAAGGGAAGTGTAGGATTAAGATTAATTGTAAAATAGCCGTTCAGATTAGGCACAACGGTTAGTTCATACCAGCACTAAACTTTTGGTACCAGTACTGACTACCTGCAATCACTTCAATGGTGCTTGGGATACCGATACTCAGTGCATTCTGTTGAGTACCAACAAAGCCACTTGGTATCGGTACTGATCATAAGTACCAGTACTTGTGACTCACAGGCTATGGGGCTATGACCTACATGTACCAGTACTGGTGATTAGTACCGGTACTTGTAAGGTCTAGGCAAAACCAAGTGCGCAAACTATGATCACTTGGTACCGGTACTCACGATGAGCACTGGTACTTGTTCACAGTTTGGGACTTAGGCCCAAACCAGTGACTAGCATGCCCCGGTACTTATGACCAATACTGGTACTTACTACAAGTACCTAATATTATAAGGGTAAGATAATTTTTAGAGTAAACCCATCTAATCTGTACGACTTTATTTTGAAAGAATCGATTTTGAGTTGAAAAGATAAACGATTGAGCGTTAATATGAACCCTAATTATCTCTACTTTGATTTTAACTCTTAAATTATTTTTTACTTGTAAGGAGACATACAAAGATTCTAAAATACAATAAATGAAACAAAATCTATAATCTTTTGCCTTCATATCTTCAATGCTATCTTGTTGCTTGCTAGCATCCACAAATTCTATTTCCTGTATAGTCCTATAACACTTCATAACCACATTAGACTTTACAATGATTTTGTTAACACCAAAACACAAAAGAGAAGTGGAACTAGGTTCCAACAATCTTCCCCTTTTTGGTGTTGACAAAACAAACAAGATACCCATATTTAAAAGTTGACAGAAACTTAATAAGAGAAGAGTAAAAAACTACACAAGGAGTGAACAACCTCCCCCTTAAACTAAGCCTATCTTCTAGTTTAAATATGAAGTATCCATACCATTTTATCTCCCCCTTTTTGTCAAGCAAGCAGAAAAGATGGATAAATAATACATTTTTAAGAAGCATGAGACATGAGCAAACTACTTCATTTAAATGAGAAAAGTCATACAAATAAGATTAAAACATGCATGTTCAGCAAAACACAAAAGTAAACAAACTAGCGATATGTCATAAACTAGCAATATGTCATACAAGTTTAGAAAAGCATAGATGTTATACAAATTGAACTAGCAATATGATTAAAAATTAAACTAGTTCCTAGGACATTTTCTGATGAGCTTTTGAGCATGTCCACCATCATCACTATCATCATCATCTTCATATGAAACTCCATCTTCAGTGTCTTCTTCTTCTTCATCATCATGAAGTATTGGTTCTTCTTCCACAATTAGAGAAGATGGGTCTTGGAAGTGCTTTTGCCTTCTTTCACTATATTCTTGAGGCACTTTTGGTTGAGTCCTCTTCATTTGTTTAGGTTGTTGAGTGGAATAAGCAACATAGGAAGACTCAATGGAAAGAGAGATTATGAAACTTGCGTTCCATGTGATGGAAGGCAAAATTGAGGTTAGATAGATTTTAACCAATATAATTGAAAGTATTAATCATATTGGAATCGGTGTTAGACCCATGAGATAGGTTTACCCAAGGTGTTTCAGCTTCTGGATAAGGATAGGTTATTGGAGCAAAAGTCGAGGATGAGTCCAAAGGTTGATAAGAAGAAGATTGAGTATCTGGATCAACATACTCTTTTTCTTCATTATCACTACAGGATTCCTCTCTAGTAGGTTTCACTCCCATTTTCCGAAGAGTGGACCATTTGAAATAGACCACTTTTCTAAGAGGAGTAAAATTAGAGAGGTCAATTTTATTTTTGTAAAGAATGCGAGATGCCAAGATATCCAATGGTAAAGCAGAAGCAAGGTAATGGGGACTAAGAAAATGAAGGAAAATCGTGTTCCAATTTACTAGAAAACTTGTGACGATAGCATAAATTAAGGGTAAAATGTCGACGGGAATTTTGTGGAATCCCAAATTTTTAGTCCTTAAGTTCCATGCTAAAATTTGAAAAAGAACACAAGCAAATAGAGTCATGTTTGAGGCAACCAATGCTTTCCCCTAACAGCTCTAATACCACCTGTAGGAAATTGCTCCTTAAGAGTGTTAAAAGCATGACCTTCATTTGGACATTCGGTGATGGTTGATAAGAATTTTGGTGTGATGGTGATTTTTTGACTGAATATGTTTAATGTTAGGATAAGATGACCTCGATTTTCTTATTCTTGGAGATTGGCAAAAAATAAGCAGTTGACATCAGGATATACTCCAGGAACATCGGCAAAAAATGACTCATCAAAGAAATGCATGAGTTTTTGCTCAGAAAGATGGGTGCTGAAATTAAAGAGTTCTATAGAAAAATCTTTCCACTCAACTGGCCTACAATGGTGAAGTTTTAGGCCTTAATACCAATCAAACTTTGATTTGGCATCCTCATTGATGCAAAATTTGTGAAATGCATCTTGAGGTGCCTTTCCCTTACTCTTAGATTTAGGTGCCATCTGAAAAATATGCAACAAGAGTAGGAGAAAATAATGAGTAAAATAGAATATTTCCTTTGATGTGTGCATTCTGTTGGAACCTTATTCCACATCTTGTTTTGGTGTTAACAAAATTATTATGGATTAATATTTGCAATTGAGTTCTTTCAGATTTAGGTGAAGATCAAGGCAAACAGGAAATGCTGGAGGCTTGATGAAAAGGAGAAGATCATGATAAGAAGGAGGCAAGATGATAAGGAAGAATCAAGGAGGAGAAGATCATCTTCGACCTTTAGTGTTTCTAGTTTAGATTTTTTATTTATAGATTGTATATGCCTCTTAACAAAGGAATATAACTTAGATCGTAAAAATAATTAGAGATAAATTAGGATTAATATTGCGATCATTTTCAAAGAACGTAATTAATTAAATCACTTAAAAAAGGTACTTGTTAGCCCACAAGTACCGGTACTAAAGTTTAGTACCGGTACATGTGAGTCACAAGTTTCGATTTTGTCAAGAAACAAACATGTACCCTGTAAGTACCGATACTCATGATCAGTATCGATACTGGAGCTAACGAGTACCGGTACTAATGATCAGTACCGATACAAGTGGGTTGTAGATTTACGTTAAGAGTTTGAAACCCAAATCTGGAAGCAACGAGTACCGGTACCAGGTAGTCGTTGGGTCAAAACTGAATGGCTAGAAAATTTATTTAGGCTATGTGAATGTTGGGATTTAAACCAACATCTAGTAGACGTCCCAACTAGGTCCTAAACTCTATAAAATGACCCTAGGACTCTTTGTTTACACACAAGATATAGAAGAGACATAAGAGAAAATTCTAGAGCATATAATTCATATTTTCCACCACATATTCAAGAGAAGAAATCATGTTTGCTGCTTTCCAATCGTGTTACAGGTTTGCAAACACATTGACGTGTTTTGTTCACGCAATTCAACATGATTCGCATCCATCCTAAGCTCTCAAATCGGTAGTATTATTTTAATTATTGTTGAGAGGTGTAGGAATTCATGTTCTAAGAGTTTTCTTTCTTACACCTATATTTCATTTGTTCTTGAGCATTTGCTCGTTGGGTTGTAACAAACCCATTTTTGTACTTGGGTTGAGGTAACCCGTTAATTACCTTGGTTTAGTAAATTGATTTCCTCGGGGTTGAGGGAATCAGGTTAAAAACCCTGAGCTGAGAGGCTTAGGTAGTGGAGTACCCAAGGGAGGGGAACCACTATACATATTGTGCTTATTTCTGTGGTTTGATTGATTGTGCAAATTGTCTTGTTATTACTAATATTGTGTTTGAGTTTTTGTGGGCATAGCCATATATTCCATATTTTAGATCCAATCAAGTGGTATCAGAGCCCGGTTGCAAGAAGACGTAACAACTCGACTTACGATGGCATCATTCTCAAGACGCACCAAAGGACAGTCTTCTACCCATCCTCCCTATTTCGATGGGACAGATTATGGGTATTGGAAGAGGAGGATGCAAGTCTTCCTCAAAGCCATGGATGAAGATTTGTGGACTCTCATTCAAGAGAGGTACATGGATCCGAAACCGCTAGGAGTTGAATGGACAGCTGAGCAAAAGAAAAAGATTGCGGGAAACGCAAAGGCCATGAACGCACACTATTGTGCGTTATCAAGGGAAGAGTTCAACCAGATCTCCGCATGCGATTCCACCTACGAGATTTGGAATACTTTGCAAATCACCTATGAAGGTATGAGCAAGGTAAAAGAAATACGTATTTCTATTTTAACAGAAAATTATGAGTGTTTCAGGATGGAAAAAGGAGAAACAATCAAGGACATGTATACAAGGTTTGGAGAGATCGTGAATCCAATGAAAAATCTAGGAGTCAAGCTGAAAGAGGAGCAGCTTGTAGGAAAGGTCTTGAGATCACTTACAAGCGATTGGTCTCCAAAGACGACAGCGATCCAAGAGGCGAAGGATCTATCCACTCTCTCCTTGGATGATCTGATTGGAAGCCTCATGGTGTATGAAGTTCAATTGGAGAACCTAAAGAAGAGCGAGGAGAAGGCAACAAATAAGAAGAAAAGTATTGCTTTTAGAGCAATCACAGAGGACTCAAACTCAACAACATCAAAATCTGAAGATGTGGAGATGGAAATGCTCACTAGGAAATTCCAAAAATTCCTCAAGAAATAAGGTAAGCAAGTAAATAAAATTTCTTCTAATATTATTTGTTATTAGTGCAAGAAGAAGGGCCACTTGCGAAAGGATTGCCCCTTAAATAAGAAGGAGGACAATAGGAAAGAAACAAAGGAGCTCAAGAAGAAGAAGAAGAATAAAGCATTTAAAGTGACATGAGATGATAACGACTCTAACATGGACACTGACTTTAGTGAATCGGATGAAGATGAGGTTGCACACCTTTGTCTTGTTGCAACTTCAGAAGACACAGAAGAAGAGGTAAACCCTAATTTTTCTTTTGAAGAATTATTAGAAGCTTATAAAGAACTATAACATAAATCTAGGTTATTTAAAAAGGAAAATAAGGTTTTAAAAAATAATTATCAAACATTAGAAATAGATAAATCATGTTTAGAAATGGAATTAGAAATGTCAAAAGAAACTAATAATCAATTGCATGCAAAGATATTATAACTAGAAGATATTTATGAGCACTTTGAAGGTATTTTAAATAATCTCAAAACAACAACTAGGTTAAATACTAAATTTTGTGAAGCTATAAAATAAAAATTTCATAATAAAAAGAATGTACAAAATAAATCACATGCACCTAAGCATGCATAGATGTATCAAAAGGCTAAAAATCCCAAGAATTATAGATCTAATACTAAAAAGTTCCATAAATCTCAGGATTTGAAAGGTGTAAACTCTAAAGGACTCACAAGAAAATGGGTACCTAAAAAAGATATTTGTTTTGCAGGAGTAGATCAAAGAATCAATGGGTGTTCAAGGCACATAACGGAACACTTCAACCTTTCTATAGGTTGAATGAAGACCAAGAATGTTGGACGAGAGATGCTTGGTATCCACAAGCTCCATTTTACTATTGGTAAATTTTATGGTATGATATTTCTTCATTTTTTTGTGATTGACAAAAAGGGGGAGAAAGATAGAGAGGGCAAATAGTAATATTTTTAGGGGGAGGATTTAATTAAAAGTTTTTTTTCCTTCATATAACATTGTTAAAAATTATTTTTATTCTTATAATTATCTATTTGCAAGATAGTTTTGTCAACACCAAAAAGGGAGAGATTATTGGAACCTTATTCCACATCTTGATTTGGTGTTAACAAAATTATTATGGATTAATGTTTGCAATTAAGTTCCTTCAGATTTAGGTAAAGATCAAGGCAAACAGGAAATGATGGAGGCTTGATGAAAAGGAGAAGATCATGATAAGGAGGCAAGATGACAAGGAAGAATCAAGGAGGAGAAGATCATCTTTGACCTTTAGTATTTCTAGTTTAGATTTTTTATTTATAGATTGTATATGCCTCTTAACAAAGGAATATAACTTAGATCGTAAAAATAATTAGAGATAAATTAGGATTAATATTGCGATCATTTTCAAAGAATGTAATTGATTAAATCACTCAAAAAATATACTTGTTAGCCCACAAGTACCGATACTAAAGTTTAGTACCAGTACATGTGAGTTACAGGTTTGGGTTTTGTCAAGAAACAAACCTGTATCCTGCAAGTACTGGTACTCATGATCAGTATCGGTACTAGAGGTAACGAGTACCGGTACTAATGATCAGTACCGGTACAAGTGGGTTACAGATTTGTGTTAAGAGGTTGAAACCCAAATCTGGAAGCAACGAGTATGAGTACCCATACTTTAGTACCGGTACCAAGTAGCCATTGGCTCAAAACTGAACAGCTAGAAAATTTATTTAGGCTATGTGAACGTTGGGATTTAAACCCCAACGTCTAGTGGACGTCCCAACTAGGTCCTAAACTCTATAAAATGACCCTAGGACTCTTTGTTTGCACACAAGATATAGAAGAGATGTAAGAGAAAATTCTAGAGCATATAATTGATATTTTCCACCACATATTCAAGAGAAGAAATCGTGTTTGCTACTTTCCAATCGTGCTACGGGTTTGCAAACACATTGACATGTTTTGTTCACACAATTCAACACGATTCGCATCCATCCTAAGCTCTCAAATCGGTAATATTATTTTAATTATTGTTGAGAGGCGTAGGAATTCATGTTCTAGGAGTTTTCTTTCTTACAACTATATTTCATTTGTTCTTAAGCATTTGCTCGTTGGCTTATAACAAACCCATTTTTGTACTTGGGTTGAGGTAACCCGTTAATTACCTCAGTTTAGTAAATTGATTTCCTCGGGATTGAGGGAATCAGGTTAAAAATCCTAAGCTGGGAGGCTTAGGTAGTAGAGTACCCAAGGGAGGGGAACCACTATACATATTGTGTCTATTTCTGCGGTTTGATTGATTGTGCAAATTATCTTGTTATTACTAATATTGTGTTTGAGTTTTTGTGTGCATAGCCATATATTCCATATTTTAGATCCTATCACATTCAACAACACACTTAAGCTTGAATGTACCGGTACTGGTTGGTTTCTGTTCTAAAAAGAAATTTGAGCTAGTACCGGTACTCATCTTCAGCACCGGTACCTGCTCTCTAAGGCAGGCACTGCTGCGCCAAGCTAGTACCAGTATCAATGATGGGTACCGGTACCATCAAGTACCCGACAAGAAAATATTGTAGCAGCAGGAAAGGTTTCGAGAGAGTGAAAACCAAGATTAAGATTGACTCATGGAAGCACTATTTGATAAGAAGATAAGAGTGTACCTAGAGTTGAAGCTTCGAGATGATTCTTCTCTTCTTGGCTAGGGCTTGGAGAGACACTTGAGGAGGTGAACTAGGGTTTGCAAAGAGTGGAATGAGGTAAATGTTTGCACTTGACCTCTTTTATATGGGATGGGTCATGTGCTAGTTACATGACCACCTAAGTGGTTGGAAAGATTTTCAATCAACAACTTAGGTGTTGAAAAATATTGTAGTCAACAACCTAAGTAATCATATTGCAAACAATACCCTGATATTTTCAGACATATGAAAATATTAGAGTTACCCCTTTTAACAAAAATGGGTGAATTGCAGTAAGGCCCTCATGGATTTTTATAAATACAAACAAATTACATATCAATCAATTTGTCAGTTTTGAATCTCTTTTATTGTACAAAGTTCTAATTTTCTTCTTATAAAGCAGAATCCCTCTGCTGCAAGAGGTTTTGTAGAGATGTCTGCCAATTGGTTTTGTGTGTCTACAAATTCTAATTGAATGGAACCTTGAAGCACATTATTTCTAAGGAAATGATGTCAAATATCTATGTGTTTGGTACGTGAATGATGTATCAGATTTTTGGATAAATTTATTACGCTTGTACTATCGCATAATATTTTGGATTGTGTAAAAATCAATCCAAGGTCGAACAAAGTCTATGTCATCTAAATGACCTGAGAGCAAGCAAGTGAAGCAGCAATATACTCTGCTTTAGTCATAGAAAGTGAAACACAAGTCTGTCTCTTAGAGAACCATGAGACCAGAGATTCTCCAATAAAATGACATGTGTCACTAGTGCTCTTTCGGTCTGTCCGACTCCCTACATAGTCTGCATCACTATAGAATAATAGATCTAAGGTTTGTGCTTTAGGATAAAAATGACCAAGATCTTTTGTGCTGTTTAGGTATCTAAATATTCTTTTTACTGCATTAAAATGAGATTCCTTAGGTTCGGATTGGAATCTCGCACATAGGCATGTAGCAAAAAGAATATCATGTCTAGAAGCTGTAAGATATAGTAGTGAACCTATCATACCCTGGTATTTCTTTTCATCTACCCTCTTGTCAGATAAGTCTTCACCAAGAGAAGTAGATAGAGCAAATGGAGTCTCTTTGCCATTTACATTTTCAAAGTTAAACTTAAGAATTTTAAGAACATATTTTGTTTGACTAATGTAAATTCCTGTGTCTAATTGTTGAATTTGGAGTCCTAAAAAGAATCTGAGTTCACCCATCATACTCATTTCGAACTCAGTCTTCACTGTCTCACAAAAATGCTGACACAGGGACTCCTTGGTTGATCCAAATATAATATTGTCGACATATATTTGAATCAATAGGATGTCATTTCCTTCTTCTTTTATAAAAAGAGTTGAATCGACAACTCCAATTCTATATCCATGTTGGAGAAGGAAGGTCCTAAGCCTATCATACCAGGCCTTGGGAGCTTGTTTAAGTCCATATAACACCTTATTGATGTTGTATACATGCTTTAGGTGTGTTGTGTCCTCGAACCCAGGAGGTTGATGAACATAAACTTCATTAATATATCCATTAAGAAAAGCACTCTTGACATCCATTTGATATAGCTTGAAATCCTTTGCACTTGCAAAGGCAAGTAGCATCCGTATGGACTCCAAGTGAGCAATAGGAGCATATGTCTCATCAAAGTCAATAACGTCCTGTTGGTTATAACCTTAAGCTACAAGTCTGGCTTTATTCCTAATTATTGAACCAGATTCATCCAATTTATTTCGGAACACCCACTTGGTTCTAATGATGGAATTACCCTTAGGAGTGGGTACCAAGTCCCATACATGGTTCCTTGTAAATTGGAGTAGCTCCTCCTACATAGCTACAACCCATGATTCATCCTTTAATGCCTCATCAACTTTTTTGGGTTCAAGTTGAGAAACAAAGACATTAAGGACAAAATCAGCTCTAAAATGAGATCGGGTTTTTACACCTTGTTCAATATCACCTATAATCTGTTGTATGATCATGTACATTTCATGTATCTTCCATTTTTGATACATTAATGAAGGGGGTATCTTCATCATCATAATCTAAATGATTTGGTTCAGGTTCTCCTAAATTTGTTTCATCAAATGAAACATGTAGAGATTCTTCTATAACAAAAGTCCTTTTGTTAAAGACTCGATAAGCTTTGCTTTTTATTGAATAACCAATAAAGATGCCTTCATCACCTTTACCATCAAACTTATCAAACCGATCACGGGTGTTTAGTAAATAACACCGACTTCCAAACACCCTAAAATATGAAATCCTAGGAGACCTCTCATAATAAAGCTCATATGGAGTTTTCTTAATAATAGGCCTTAAGAGAGTTCTATTAAGAACATAACATGCCGTATTAATGGCTTCAGCCTAGAAATATTTTTGAAGCCCAGACTCCAAGGGCAAAGTTTGGGTGCATTCTTGTAGAGTGCGATTCTTGTGCTCTACAACACCATTTTGAGATGGTGCCCGAGGAAATGAAAATTCATGGGTTATGCCAGAATTGACACAAAAACTTGAAAATTTTTCATTTTCAAATTCACCCCCATGATTAGTCCTGAGTCTAAGAATTGAGGATGATTTTTCCTTTTGAAGTCTTCGAACATAACTTAGGAAGGAATCAAACGAGTCATCCTTATATTTCAAGAAGATGACCCAAGTGAACCTAGAGAAGACATCAACAATAACTATGCAAAATTTTGATCCATTTAGGCTCTCAAATTGTGTTGGCCCAAATAGATCAAGGTGTAACAACTCTAAAGGTCGTGTGGTTGAAACTAAGTCTTTAGGTTTGAAAGAAGCCTTGTGAATTTTTCTGAGTTCACAAGATTTACACAAAGAGTCCTTTTTATAAGTTAGTTTGGGTAGGCTCCTTACTAACTCATTTTTGGCTAACCTATTAAGATGTTTGTGATTAATGTGACCTAGTCTACGGTGCCAAAGATCTACTTTAACATGGAAAGCAAACAGACATTTTACAAATTTCTCTTATGAAAAATGAAGAGAATAGATATTTCATATCTAAACCCTTCAATTAAAATCATATTTGTTCCCTCTTTTAATATTTTAAAATCAACTTTAGTAAATAATACATCACATCCATTATCACATATTTGACTAACACTAAGAAGGTTATGTTTTAAGTTTTCTACTAAAAGAATTTTACGTTCATGCTTAGAGGAATTACCTATTGCACCTTCACCAATAATGCGACAACGTTTATTGTCGCCCAATTTGACATGTCCTCCATCTTGTACTCTCGTCCATTTGATAAAGAGGTCGGAGTGTCCCATCATATACTTGGAACACCCACTATTTAAGATCCATTTGTCCTTCCTGACCTAGAAAACAATTTATCAAATCTATTTTAGGTACCCATTTTCTTTTGGGTCCTTGATTTGATGGTTAGTACCATTCAAATCCTTAGGTTTATAGATCACCTTTATGTTAGATCTATAATTCTTAGGATTTTTGACCTTTTGATAAATCCATCCATGTCTAGGTGCATGTGATTTATTTTGTGTGTTCTTTTTATTATTGAACTTAACTTTTAAATTATTACAAAATTCTGTATTCAAACTAGTTGTTGTTTTTAGATTATTTAAAGTTCCCTCAAAGTGTTCATAAATATCTTCTAATTCTACTATTTTTGCATGCAATTGATTGTTAATTTCTTTTAACATTTATAATTCTATTTCTAAATAAGATTTTTCTATTTCTAGTGTCATATAACTATCATGCAAGACCTTATTTTACTTTCTAATCATCTAAGCTTTATGATATAAATCTTCATAAGATTGTCACAATTCTTCAAAAGTAATTTCAGAATCTACCTCATTTTTAGATTCGTCGTTGTTCGACATTAAGCAAAGATGTGCAACTTCCGTTTCTTTAAATTCTTCGGAAGATGATTCCGTGCTGGAATCACTGTCATCCCAAGTTGTTTTGTATGCTTTTCTTGAGATCTTCTTCCAATCGAGTTCTTTGTCCTTCTTCTTTTCTTCTTTCTTCATCTTGATCATTGGGCAATCTTTTCGTACATGTCCCTTCTTCTTGCACTCAAAACAAACAATGTCATTTGAAAATTTATTGACTCGCTTACCTTGTTTTCGGATGAATCTTCGGAATTTTCTCGTTAGAAGAGCAACCTCCTCTTCTTCGTCGGAGTTGGAATCGTTGAAGTCCAAATCCTCTTTCATGGCTTTAAAAGCAAGCTCCTTCTTACTCACAGATCTCTCCTCGTTCTTCTTCATGTTTTCCAATTGGACCTCATATGCCATGTGGCTTCCAATCAGATCCTTTGTCTCTTGGATCGCCGTGGACTTTGGAGACCAATCACTTGTAAGGGATCTCAAGATCTTCCTTACAAGTTGTTCTTCCATAAAATTCACTCCCAAATTCTTCATGGGGTTGATAATGTCTCCAAATCTCATGTACATTGCCTTGATTGTTTCACCTTTCTCCATCCTGAAACACTCATAGCTTTCTGTTAAAATAGATATGCGTGTTTCTTTAACTTTACTAGTGCCTTTGTAGCTGACTTGAAGTGTGTTCCATATCTCGTACGCGGACTCGCACGTAGAGATACGGTTGAACTCCTCCCTTGATAATGCACAATAGAGCGCATTCATTGCCTTTGCATTCCCAGCGATCTTCTTTTGATCCACTGTCAAAACAACTCCTTCTTATGACTCCGGATCCATGTACTTCTCTTGAATGAGAGTCCACGAGCCTTCATCCATGGCCTTGCGGAAGATTTGCATCCTACTCTTCTAATATCCATAGTCAGTCCCATCAAAGTAGGGAGGACGTGTGGATGACTGACCTTCAGTGAGCTTGGCTAATGATGCCACTGCGAGAGAGAATAATTACTTCTTTTCACAACCTGCTCTGATACCACCTGTAGGATCTATAGGGCACAAGCATACTAGAAGGGGGCGATGAATAGTGTGGTATATAAAAAATTGCAAAAATAATCAAATCACAAAAAGCACATGAGATGTATAGTGGTTCCCCTCACTTGGGTACTCCACTACCAAAGTCTCCCGACTTAGGATTTTTTAACCCGATTCCCTCAACCCGGAGGGAATCAAATTACTGATAACCTGAGGTAATTAAAGGGTTACCTCAACCCAATTACAAGATGACCAAAAGAAATAAAGATTACAGGTGTAAGCAAGAAACAAACAAAAGCTTACAACTAATTCCTAAGTCTCCAACAACTGTATTTCTTAATAGATGATATATAAATTCTAACTAGAATGAGAAAGCAAAAATAGACAATTTACTAAGAATGCAATTGCCTTGGGAACTTGTTGCAACCAGAGAATAGTCTTGTGAAGAGAGCAACAAGACAAGCTCCTTTGCAGCTAGAAAATTGGAAAAAGGTGTAGGCAAAGAGAATATTTTTAGCTTATTGGTTATGTGCAAATGATACTCAAGGAGTGTATATATAGGCCACTAAACACCTTCCCTACGAATACTAGCCGTTAAGGGTAAAAAGGGAAGTGTAGATTAAGATTAATTGTAAAATAGCCATTCAGATTAGGCACAACAGTTAGTTCGTACCAGTACTAAACTTTTGGTACCAGTACTGACTGCCTACAGTCAGTTCAACAGTGCTTGGGGTACCGGTATTGATCACTAGTACCGGTACTCAGTGCATTCTGTTGAGTACCAACAAAGCCACTTGGTACCAATACTGATCATAAGTACTGGTACTTGTAACTCACAGGCTATGGGGTTGTGACCTACATGCATCGTTATTGGTGATTAATACCAGTAGTTGTAAGGTCCAGGCAAAACCAAGTGCACAAACTATGACCACTTGGTACCGGTACTCATGATGAGTATCGATACTTGTTGTTCACTGTTAGGGACTTAGGCCCAAACCTATGCCTACCATGTGTAGATACTTATGACTAGTACCAATACTTGCTACAAGTACCTAATATTATAAGTGTAGGATAATTTTTAGAGTAAACCCATCTAATCTATATGACTTTATTTTGAAAGAATCGATTTTGAGTTGAAAAGATAAATGATTGAGAGTTAATATGAACCCTAATTATCTCTACTTTGATTTTAACTCCTAGATTATTTTTTACTTGTTAGGAGACATACAAAGATTATACAATACAATAAATGAAACAAAATCTATAATCTTCTACCTTCATATCTTCAATGCTATCTTGTTGCTTGCTAGCATCCACAAATTCTATTTCCTGTATAGTCCTATAACACTTCATAACCGCAATAGACTTTAAAACGGCTTTGTTAACACCAAAACACAAAAGTGAAGTGGAACTAGGTTCCAACACTATGCTTTTATGGAGATTCTTTCAAGATTTCTAAGACAAAGATCGAAAGACTCTCCAAATATAGAGAAGTCATCGATAAAGACTTCTAGACATTCACCTACCAGGTCCGAAAAAATTGCAAGCATACACCTTTGAAAAGTCACAGGTGTGTTGCAAAGACCGAAAGGCATCCTTTGGAAAGAAAAGGTTCCGAAGGGGCAAGTAAATGTAGTTTTGTCTTGATCCTCAGGATGGACTGCAAGTTGATTATAGCCAGAATAACCGTCAAAAAAATAGTAGTAATCACATTCGACTAATCGCTCCAAGATTTAATCAATAAATGGGAGCGGAAAGTGGTCCTTCTTGGTGGTGGTGTTTAGTTTTTGGTAATCAATGCACACGTGCCAAGAAGAAGCAGCCCTAGTGGCTATATTCTCCCCATGTTCATTAGTGACAACTGTTAGTCTAGCTTTTTTAGGAACTACCTGCATAGGACTAACCCAGGAGCTGTCAGAAATGGGGTAGATGATATCAGCATCAAACCACTTTATAATCTCATTTTTTACCACCTCCTGCATGTTAGGTTTCAAGTGCCTTTGTGGTTGGAGAGAGGGGCGAGAATTGTCCTCAAGATAGATTCGATGGGTGCAATAGGATGAATGAATACCCTTAAGATCAGAAAGGGTCCAGCAAATAGCTTTTCTATGTTTACTCAAAACCTGGAGAAGTTTTTCCTCTTGTGCCCCAGTAAGTCTATATCCAAGACCAAAATGTCTATAGAAAATAAACAGTTTTTCACCCAGACAATGACATCCTCAACAATCCTCCTAGGTTTGGTTGTAGATTTGTCTGCTAGTTGAAGTGTTACCTTGACAAGCTTTAATTCACTGATCTTATATTCCTCAAAAATGACAGTGGGGATGAGATTAATTGAGACACCGAGATCCAGTAAGGCATGATCAAAAGAAGTGTCATTAATGACCACTTGAATTAAGGGGCATCTGGATCTTTTATTTTTAGAGGCAGTTTGCTCTGCACAACTGAGCTTACTGTCTTTAGGAGAATCACCTTTCCTAAGTTTCTTGGTTGCCTTTTGGGGGTACACAAATCTTTTAAGAATTTGGCATAGGTAGGGATATATTTAATGGCATCTAGGAGGGGGATATTTATTTCTACTTGCCCAAAAAGATCCATCAATTCCTTATCAGTGGGCTCAAATTTCTTTTCGTAGTGTGTGAAGAGTGAAGGGCTCGTGGAAAAGATATAGGATTTTCCCGTTTTGCATTTTCAAGTTCCTGAGCGAGGTTAGAGGAAGAAGGAGAAGAGTTGAGCTACTTTTCTTGTAGGTGGGTTTCTTAAGCAAGCAAGGGATCATGAGTGGTTTTCCCATTCCTCATAGTAACTGCATTTGCTATGGTTATTTCTGGGAGGAGGACGGGAAGCTTGATTCTGATTAAAACCCAAGGGATGCTGGGGTGCTAGGAAGATAGGTTGACTGGGATATCCACCTTGATTTGATTCCATTGATTGTTAGGGTTGGGCATGGGTTGGGACGACAGGTTGCTAGTAGGCCATTGATCAGGAGTAACCTTGACTTGATGTTGTAAATTAGTAATCATATGGGTTACTTCAGTCATTTGAGTCAGCATTCCTTGCAAGGTCTTCATGACCTGGTTGTTGATATCTTCTTGGGATGGCCTAGGTTGATATAAGTTTTGCCCATAATTCCCAAATTGGTTTTGTTTGGGAAATGGAACTTGATTTGGGGCTTTCTAGGTGGGATTCAGATTGGATCTCCAATTTTGATTATAAAAATTGGAAGGATTTCTAAATTGCTCCTGGAGAGCTGAGATGTTTTCAGTGGTGGCGTCAAAGAGATTTTGATTCATGAAATCAAAGGTCCCAGTCAGATCTTGTGAGAAATCAGATGAAAATTGTTGCCCAGCAGCGGTAGCATCAATATTGTGCAGATTTTCTCTTTTGAGAAGGTGAGGAGAGTTAGGGTAAGGAGCTTGTTTTTGGGTGAGCTTTTCTTCCATTGTTTTCTAGTTAATTTGCATCTGATCCAGCCATTGAGCTATCATGTATAGATCATCTTGAGTGACTAGAACAGATGTGGATTTGGAGTCAATTTCATTGACTCCGAGTCTTGGGTTGCTAGTTCTACCAAAAGTGTCCATTGAGGCCATACTAAATGAGTTGTCACTCATTTCTTCAAAAAGGAGGTAGGCACTTTCAGCATCTTTATTAAGAAAATTACCCCCACATGAAGCATCCACGAATCTTTTTAATTGATCTTCTAATCCATGATAGAAGATCTGAATAGCTGCCATCATGGAATTTCACAGTGGGGCAACTTCTAAGTAGTTCTTGAAATCTCTCCCAAGACTCATGGAGAGGTTCACTAGATTTTTGTTGAAAGGTCATTATTGATCAACATAAAGCATTTGTACGACCTATCGGAAAGAATTTTTTAGGAAAAGTGCTTTTTAATTAGGGCTAGGTGGTGATAGGATGCCTGACTATTCTAAACCAATGTGATGTTTTATCTTTTAGTGAGAGAGGAAAAAGTCTCATGAACCACACCTGTTCCTGCACATTGCGGGAACAGGTGGTTTAAGTAAGGACAATTAGCTCCTCGAGATGGCAAAAGGGGTCCTCTCTCGGAAGACCATGAAAATGCTTGATTAGGTTTAAAATGGTGGGTTTAATTTCAAAATCCCCTTGGGCTATAACCACTTCAGATCTTTATTCATAATTAGAAGGATCATAGAAATCCTTAAGAGGTACGAGAGGTTCCCCAAGTGGCTAACCCGGTCTTTGGTTGGCTAGGTTTGTGATTGTCCTAGCCAACTGCTGCTGGTTTTGTTGAAGTCGAACCAATTGGTTGACCATAAGAGAAAAGGGGTTTGTATTTTGATTTAGAGGGCCACCTGATTGTTTAAGGTTTTGTGGTACCTCCAAATGTGAGAGGTTAGGGATGGTAAAGCCAACTTGTGGGTCAGCTGATGGGTTAGGTTCAAGTTAGGATTTAGAAGTAGAATTTTTTGACCTATTTTCTATGTTTTCCATGTCAAAAGAAGAAGAAAATAGAGATCTTTTGGTGCATGGGGCAAAATCAAATGGTCCCTGAAGATGTGGATTTTGGGACCTTCACCGTGCATGCAATTAAAGGAAGAACAGGAGGGGAGGAGAAGAAAGAGATGAGAGAAAGTGTGCAAAACAAACAACCAAGCCTAGTCTGTCTTAAGGTTGACTCCTTAATAAAACCTAAGACTTCGAAACCCGATAAAGAAGAAATCAATAAGTAAACCTACTTCCTTAGGATTACCCAGCTAGACTAAACGAGGTGTATTGGGCCCAAGCATGTCTTGGGAAAATCACCAGGGGCTTATGTAAACCCACACTCGTCTTTTGACTTCCCTCTAAGTCTGTCACCACATTTTCAAAAGGAATTAGGAGTGCTTAATGATTCTTAGATATCGGATATCAAGCCTAGTTTTGGTGAAGTCCTTAAGTAGTCAAATGACTACTTGTTTTAATTTAGGCTTGCGTGTCTAATTATGCACGAGAATGTAGAGGGCATTAATTGGGGTAATGCCTTGTTATTTTAGTTTTTTTAAGTGCGTGCAAAATGGAAGGAGTGATTCTAATGCCAATTCAAGTTGTCACACAATTTTTTGTTGTTTTTCTACTTTTAGGATTTGATTTTGATTACTGTCTTTTAGGGTTTTCTTTTTAAGATTTCAAACAAGTTTGAGATCCACAATTACAAATAAATCAAGTTGTATTGGTGAAGGTAGATTTTCCTTTATAATGTGAAACAAGATTAAATGAA
Organism: Thalassia testudinum; assembly: GCA_037157565.1. Taxonomy (NCBI): domain Eukaryota; kingdom Viridiplantae; phylum Streptophyta; class Magnoliopsida; order Alismatales; family Hydrocharitaceae; genus Thalassia; species Thalassia testudinum. Next base: position 37,847,071 of record JAZHRO010000025.1, read on the forward strand.
CAGAAACCCTAATTGAATTGAATCCTAAGTAGAAATTTTAATTACCAATGAATTGTTTCAGGCTTTTCTTGTTAGGTAGTGGTCCAAAAAAAGCAGAAAACACCACTACTAGGAGGAAAACCAAACAAGGATTTTAGAAAATATTTTTTTGTGAGTTTAGGAATTTATTTGATATTTTTTTAAGATTTTTCTTTGTACTAGTATCAAAATCCAAAAATGATACTCAAGGATATTTTAGACTTTTTAGTACCACCACCAACCACCAAAAATTTTTGTGATTTTATATGTTGTGTAGAATTTCACAAGGATTCCAAAAATTAAATTTCAAATAAATTGGATAAGTAGAAAAATTCCTAAAATTCGTGGATAGTAACAAAATGATGAAATCAAAGGAGATGACCCTTTTGTATTCCATGAATTTTTATTACCTACAACTCCAAATGCTTTGAAATTTAGAATAGATATTCTTGTCTTGATTTGGAATCTTTGGGTGAAATTTAAATATTTTAGGAGTCATGTGGTGTAGGGAATTGATTTTTGAAGCCTGGATAGAAGTTTGAATCTGAAAATCAGAACACCAACACTTAAGGTAGAGTGGTGTTAAATGATTCAAACAAGCAAACAATGAGTTTTTAAAGTCACCACTCTACTTAATTTAAATTTCTATGATCCTGAAAGCCTGATTTAACAATTTTTTTGATAGTTTCTAAGTGAAATTATGTGACAGGTGAGAAGGCACTAACCTGAATTCTTGGGAAGAAAAGGAACTTCAAGTACAAAATGAAAGAAAGAGAAGGGGATGAGATTCATGTATCAAGCAAGAGAAATATAAAAATGCAAAGCTATGCCTCCCCGGCAATGGTGCCAAAAAGTGATGCGAAGAAAAGCATGATTTGAAACTAGGGTTTTTAAGTTGTTATAACATGCCAATTTGGAATCACTTTTACAATTTATAAATCTAGATAAAGGTGGTATCTAGGGTCGCCCAAGGTGGCAAGAATGCACTTTAAATACTTTTGCTTGACATTAGGGAAATCAGCTTTCTTTTTGGATTTTTGAATATAAGATTTTTTTTTTGAGTTTTGAAACAACGAGAAGACAATGAAATAGAAAGTGGGAAAATACTACACCTAACTTGCTAAAGCTTAAAACCTAAGTGACAAAATAATTCTCTTTCTAAGCTTACCCTAGGTATGTGAAGACCTAGAGTAATTAGAGAGAGTATGAGTGCACTAAAGTAAAAAGCAACAATTTAAATGAAAACAAGAATTTTAGAAGAGGCAACTTTATATTTGGAGAAAAGTGTTTGCAAAATCGCTAGTAGAGGAATGCTTCTACTACTAGAATTCAGAATACAAAAGTTGAAAAAGAAACACTAATCCTCCTGTGATGATGGTGAAAAGGAGAATATCCTTGCTCCAACTGCTGTTACTCCCGTAGTTGAAAAGGGTTTCTCCTTCTTCTCCTTCCTTGAAATGCTCCTCCAAGTTGGTGAGATCCTTCTCCTGGCAAACCTTAGATAGGGCGTGCCCTTACTCCTCCGAGGGTGGAAAAATTTTACCCACAAGAACTCTCCTAGGGTGTGGGTGCACCACCCTCATTATCTCCTCCGAGAATCCTCCTTGCCTGGCTGGTCCTCTAGCTAGCATGGGCACAAGAGAGAAGGGAAGAGGGGAAGGCACCAAGGGAACAGAGTGTCCCCTTAATCTTTTTCTTCTCCTTCTTCTCTTGGCCGACTATGAATGGTGGAATATGGTGGGAATGTGGTGAATAAATGAAGCCAAAGGTCCCCTTTTTTTGGTGGTAGGTTAGGTCTTTTTATAGGAGTGGTAGCGGGGTAGGTGAGGTAAAGGGATGGAGGGCTGAGATGGATTGTAGAGGGTGGTTATGGGATCCTAGGTTTGAGATAGGTGGCACCAAATTGGAAGGGTGCTTCGTGGTTGGTACCATCCCTAGAGGTGACTAGGGTTAAGGAATTGGATGTGGTATGTTGTAGGGTTGAAATGGAGTTGTAGGGAGGAAGTTATGGGATGGAGGGCTAGGGTTTAATGGCGCCAAGTGGAGGGGTGTTTGATGGTTGAGTTAAGGAGTTTTGGTGACATCTTAGGTGGGTTTAAGTGGGTTAGTTGGCATGGGATTTAGGAAGGGTTAGGATGGTTCCATGTGGTGGTGGTTGTGGGATCAAGGGTAGATGTTAAATGGTGCCAAGGTGAAGAGGCATTAGTCTTGTTTTGGCGCCACTTATGTGGTGGTTATAGGTGGTTACGGTGGTGTTGAGTTGGTGCCAAGTCTAGGTTTATAGAAGAGGATTAGATGTAGGGTGTAGATGGGTTTTTGGAGATAGGTGTAAGGTGGTGATAGGATTCAAAGTTGGTGCCAACTTTGAAGAGGTGTGGGGGTATTCTTGGCACCAACTCAAGGGGGGTTAAGGTGGTGGTTATGGGTGGTTAAGTTGGTGGTTATAGGATGGAAAGGGTGCCATGGTGGTGCCACTTTGAAGAGGTGCTTATGGTGTGTTTTTGGAGCCAACCATGGTGGCTTAGGGTTAGGCTTAGGTAGGGTTAAGGTGAGGTTATCTTAGGGTTTAGGTTGGGGTTATGGTGGATGGTGGACGACCATGAAGTGGAGAGTTTAGCTAAGCTAGCTAAGTGATTGCACCGCAAAAATACGCCTGCAATTGTGCCATCTTGTGCTATTTCCTAGCATTACCAATACATATTATGTCTCCATAGTTGCATTGTAAAAATACATGCTTGCATGCATTTAATTAAGAGAGGAGGAGAAATAAATAAGTGGCCTTGAATTTTACATTTTTCTCAAGTGCATCTTTGCAATATTTCCATCTCCATTTTTTATTTCTTTTTGATTTTGACTTCCTTCCCGCGGCTACATCTTCTTCTTCTCCTCTCGCCATGCTTCCCTGCGGCTGC